>OZ014523.1:316272442-317522442 GCA_963966055.1 Lathyrus aphaca
GGCATAACTTAACTGTTATCGAACAAAGGTCTCTGTGTCTTCCCCCTCTTTCAGCATGTTTTTAAGCCTCATCCCTGAGCACCTCACTTCATTTTCTTGCACTGACAATTGTACATTCTTTTCCAGCTTTTGCACACAGATAGCACATACACTACCCCTTTAAACATAAATCTTTTAAGCGTGGATCCCGTCCAGTACGACGAACAATCTGGGTTCTAATACCTTCCCAGGTTGTAACCAACCCCCTTTCTCAGTTTCTCTGGTTCGCGATCGTCTTATCCATGTCTTTCTAGGTTTATGTAGCATTACCTTTCCTTCGGGATAAAAATTCCTAGTTGGAGACTCTATTCACTTTAATTCATTTTCTCCTTTCGCCGACCGTTCGTGCTTGTACCGGGATGCAAATCTTCGGGAGCGACAATACGGACGAGTACCAACTGGTTAACAAAGAACACGGACGAGTGTCTAATCTGTGGGGAATAGTAAAATTTACAAGATACGGACGAGTATCAGAGACTTCTGTATAAGTATGAGTGAGTATTGGTTTATTAGTGAAGTATGAGCAAGACGCGAACGAGTGTTTAGCTTGCTGGGGAGTGTAAGACACAGACGAGTGTCAAAAGAGACTATATATCAGTTATGAACAAATATTCATATATGAGAGTGGAAAAAGTGTTTTGGCGACCTGTGGGGATGGGATGACATGGACGAGTGTCAAAAAGAGTGTGTTACGAACAAGTGTTTTGTTTACACCAAGTGGTTTGGAAACCATACTGGGGAAAGGTGACACGGACGAGTGTCAAAAGGGTATGTATAGGCTTCTGTTTTTGAGAGTGCAAAGGAGGTGTTTTGGCTTATATTTGTAAGGGACGTGAGCTTTGTATATACACTGCTGATGAGATAATGGTGGTAATTGCAGGTGACTGGGTTGAATTTGGCTTGTGATTATGCAATATGTTTGATTTTTGTCGTAATGCTCTGTATGAGACGGAATGCTACGCTCTGTGGGGAAATATGATGTGAATGCCATGATTATGCAAATGGAAACCGATCAGGGATTTGGATCCCACTGAAGGTTGGATCTCTGGCTGATCTGCTTGGAGGAATATCCCAGCCGGGGAAGAGATCATTGGTCGATCTATTTAGATATATAGCTCTGCTTGGAGAATAGATCATTGATAGACCTATTCGTAAGGAGAACTCAGCTGGGTAGAAGGAAACTTTCGTCACTTTTTTGCGTAAGAGTTTCAAACATTGCTCTTCTGGGGAGAGGCTGGAAATTCTGTGGGGAGATTGGCTGAGGATGCTCCTGTTGAGTAGACCTGTGCTGGGGATGAGGAAGCTTTGACAACTTCGCTGGGGAAAAGCATTTCAGATAATGCTTAGGGAGGAGGTATGTTGGGGAAGTGATGCTTGGCATGCCACTTGTTGCGTATTGGATACCTGCAATCTGTTAAGACAAGAGAAATGCACAAGTATCCCGAGGTATCCCTTACCGGATTCCGTCATAGGAATTAGATATTCCTGAAATTAAATATATTTCCCGCAAGCATTTTATTAAGAATAGCTCTTTTCTTTTATGCAAGTATCATATCATGAATATTGGACATTTTGCAAACGAAATAAAAATGTACAAAAAGAGGTGTGACTGAAAATTTGATTTTATTAATCTGGGTGCCCTGAATTGGCAAATAAAGTCAAAGAAACAAATCCCTTGGAATGAGGAGATTGCTATAAATTGAGAAAAGTAAAAGTGTTGGCAATGCTGACGACGCTCCGGTGAGCTTCCTTTGCTATGACCTGTATGTCCTTGACGTTCTTCTCATCTTACTTTCTGAAGAAGGTTGATTCTGACTGATGCTTTATCCTTTCGAAGCTTTCCGTGTTGTGAGTGATACAGATGAATTCAGAATGCAATTGTTCGCTTATTCCCTGATTTTGTGTGGATCGCCCTTTCGAGTTTTCAATCCACCGGGATACCTATTTTTGCTTGAGTTGTCCAATGCGGCTTTTCAACTCAGCGGGTATACATTTTTTTTAATTTTCCCTTATTTTTTCCCGAGTCTTTATTCTGTTTTTGACTTGCTGGGATGCCCTATTTTTGCCTGGACTTACATTCTGTTTTTATGTTCAGCGGGTCATTTTATGTGAAGTATTTTTTAACTGCATCTGAATTCACAGGGGACAAGAAATCTTCACCATCCATAGTAGCGAGCATCAGTGCTCCACCAGAGAAGACCTTCTTTACTATGAATGTACCATCGTAGTTTGGAGTCCATTTGCCCCTGTGGTCTGTATGAGGAGGAAGGAGCCTTTTCAGCACAAGATCTCCTACTTGGTATTCCTGAAGTCTGATTTTCTGATCGAAGGCTTTCTTCATCCTTTTATGATATAACTGCCCATGACAGATTGCAGCTAATATCTTCTCTTCGATCAAATTCAGTTGATTATACCGAGACTGGACCCATTATGCTTCATTCAGCTTGACATCCATTAGTACCCGTAAGGAGGGTAGCTCAACTTCAACAGGTAGGACAACCTCCATACCATACACAAGTTGATAAGGTGTTGCCCCAGTAGACGTTTTGATTGAGGTTCGATACCCATGCAAGGCAAATGGTAGCATTTCATGCCAGTCTTTGTAAGTAACCACCATCTTTTGCACAATCTTCTTGATGTTTTTGTTAGCTGCCTCAACAACGCCATTCATATTTGGCCTGTAAGGAGAAGAGTTGTGATGTTGAATCTTGAATTCCCGACACAGTTCTGCCATCATTTTGTTGTTCAAATTGGAACCATTATCAGTAATGATTCGCTCTGGAACTCCGTATCGACAGATGATGTCTCTTTTCAAGAATCTGGCTACCACTTGCCTGGTGACGTTTGCATACGAAGCTGCTTCAACCCATTTGGTGAAGTAATCAATGGCTACCAGGAAGAATCTGTGGCCATTTGAAGCATTCGGTTCGATCTTTCCAATCATGTCAATGCCCCACATGGAAAAGGGCCAAGGTGAAGACATCACGTTCAACGGATTTGGAGGCACATGCACCTTATCTGCATAAATCTGGCACTTGTGGCATTTTCTGGAATAGGCACAACAGTCTACATCCATTGTGATCCAGTAGTAACCTGATCATAATAATTTCTTTGCCATTGCATGTCCTCCAACATGGGTACCGAAAGATCCTTCATGCACCTCGTGCATCAACAAGTCTTCTTCTTTCTTATCAACACATCTGAGTAGTACCATATCAAAGTTCCGCTTCTATAATGAACCATCAACATTAAGGAAGAAACTACCGGCCAACCTTCTTAATGTATTCTTGTCATTGGATGATGCCCCAAGTGGGTATGTTTGATAAGAAGCATTTGATGTCATGAAACCAAGGCTTGTCATCTTTAGCGATGTCCACAGAGAATACGTATGTCGGTCGGTCTAGTCTGGATACCAAGATCCGAGGCACATAATTTGCAGTTTGAACCTTGATCATGGAGGAAATGGTAGCTAAAGCATCTGCAAACTGATTTTCATCTCGAGGTATATACTCAAGTTTGACAGTTGTAAATAAATTCAACAATCTCCTCGTGTAGTCACGGTATGGAATCAGATGCTCTTGGTGAGTGTACCATTTACCGTTGGTCTGATTGATTACCAAAGCTGAATCTCCAAATACAGTTAAAGTCTTGATCCTGAGGTCAATGGCTTTCTCAAGACCCATGATACAGGCTTCATATTCAGCTTCGTTGTTAGTGCATGCAAATGTGAGTTTTGCCGAGAAAGGCATGCGAACTCCTTTAGGTGTAATGAGCACTGCACAAACTCCACGACCATTCATATTGACCGCCCCATCAAACATCATTGTCCATTCTTCTTCTGGGTCAGGCCCTTCAGTATGAACAGGCTCTTCATGATCCTTTGTTTTCAAAAACATGATATCTTCATCAGGGAAGTCAAATCTCATGGGCTGGTAATCATTAATGGGTTTCTCAGCTAGATAGTTAGACAATACACTGCCCTTGATGGCCTTTTGAGATGTGTATTGAATGTCATACTCTGTCAGAATCATTTTCCATCTTGCAACCCTTCCGGTAAGTGCTGGATTCTCAAATATGTACTTGACGGGGTCTATCTTTGAAATCAACAAGGTAGTGTGAGTCAACATATATTGTCTTAGTCGGCGAGCAGCCCACGCTAAAGCACAACAAGTTTTCTCGAGCAGTGAATAACGTTGTTCACAGTCGGTAAACTTTTTGCTTAGTGTCGCTCCCGGGATTTTCATCCTAGTACAAACACGAAAGTGGTGCGGAAAGGTTAGAGTCGCCAGCCAGACATTTTTATCCCGAAGGAACGGGAAAGGTAATGTTGCACAAACCTAAGGAAGAAGGAAAAGGACGAGGCCTTGCGAACCAAAGATCTGGATACGGGAGTCGGTTACGAATTGAGAAGGTGTTAGCACCTCAATCCGTCCGCCGTACCCGACGGGATCCACGCTTAAAAAGTCTATTTTCAAAGGGCGAGAAATAATATGTTGTTTGAATAAAGGAATGACTATTTGAAATGAAATGGAAATGAGAAAAAGAATGGAATTAACAAATGGGAATAAAAGGAAAAAAATGTAGGGAAAAAGAAAGATTGTGCTCGAATGGGCCCTACCCCACTGCCTACGTACCTCATCGGGATAAATGAGGATCAGAGACGCCGTAGTTCGTCTAACTAAGGCTTACACTCGTTTGTGATTTTTAGGATGACATTGCCATAACTCTAGCTCAGGTGTTACCGGCTCTGACTCGAGGGTGTTTACCGTATCGCTGTTTGAACTGTCGAGACAAGTCATGTTCGTCCGCAAAGAGTATGAGATGAGAAGAGACGTGACTTCTTGGTTTGTTGTCTTTTATAAGAAGTGTTTTGAAGTTTGTGTTTCTCATATGTATAACACTAAAGACTATGACACAGGAGCGAATACTTTCCAAGATCGCCCCCAATGGAACGTTTGTAAAGCATCCTAGAAGAATGAAGGAGACCTCCACTAATCATTTCCCGTATAGCTTAAGGCTCGTGACGTATTGTACACATTTCCTTTATTAAGTGTTTTTGATTTTATTTTAAGATGAGAAGAGACTCAAGTTGTCAAAGGGAAAAATTCTAAGGGAGACTAGACTTACCCTAAATCAATGGAGTTTAATGATGACCTATGGTTAGTGAGGTTTGAAATTAAATCTACCTAAGAGCTATAAGACTAGATATGATAACATAAAAAGAAATAATGAACAATATGGTCCTCCTAAATCATGGTGGGTAAAAACGTGAATGAAATGTAAATGGGATGAAACAATGGATCGGGTGGGTCGATTGCGTGGTGCTAAGACGCACGACTTATGGTATGAAACATACAAGGCTTGCTTTTGTTTGAATGGAGTGGAACGATGGTAATCGAGGAACCCTAAAGTCATATGAACTTTATTTATTTATTTGAAAACTTACTCGACGTTGGATCGAGTCTTTATTTATTTCACTTTTTGAGATTTGGTTTTCTATCGATTCATTTTATCTTTTCTAACCTAGTTATAAAAACTATACAAGCATACAAGTATTACATCCCAAAGTACACAAAGTATAAAACACAATTGAGGCATAAAATATCCAAGTCCATAAGCCAATCCTTGAAAACATACCTTGCACAAAAAAGCAAATAGTTAGTGAACGATATGAATCATGAATATGCATAATATGATGGAATGAATTAAAATGACAAAAATATCAAAAGTCATGGAAAAATTGTGAAATTAAATTCCTAGAGTCTTAAACCTGATTATAACACTATGTCAAAAAAACTCTCCAAAATTCTAAGTCTAACTATAGTATATGATCACTTAAATCTAACTAAAGTTCAATCACAAACTTATACAAATCGCACTACCCAAAATAGTAGAAAAAATACCCTAAAAAATACACAAAAAATATTATAGGTACTTCTATTTGTCCTTTAATCATGGCAAAAAGAATGGGCAAAAAATGTTATGGGAAGTGGCAGAAATAAATTGTACAAATTTATATGTCCAAGTGAAAATTCAATATAAGTCAATTAAATTAAAAAATCGAAATTAAATCAAAAATTGATTAAATTCAGAATGTAAAAATTGAGCATGTTCCTAAATTGACTTAGTATCCTAATATAATTTTTTTTGGAATTTTATTAAAGGTTTTACTATTTTTCATAGAATTAAAGGAAACTATATAAAAAATAGAAATTTAAAAAGAGAAGAAATAGAAAGGGGGTGAGAAAAGAAATATTCTTTAGTTAAAAAGACATATGGGCTTAACATGGAGGGGTGGAAATAGAAATTCGCAGGGCCCAAATATGCAGGAATCTTGAGGAATTTTGGTCATGAAACTCTAGTCAACTTTGTTGACTCTGCCATAATTTCGTCTTTAATGAAAATTAAAATAATTAAAACAACATTAATCCCTTTTAGTAAACTTAATATTCCTCTAATCTTTTTAATTATTTTATGATTAAAATTATAAAAAAATAAACATCACTAATTATAATACTGGACAAAAGGGGAAAAACAAAAGACAACCCTAGGTCTTCTTTCTTCTTGGCGCAGCGCCGCACCCCTCTGTACAAACCCTAAAACTCCATCTTCTTCCTAATCCTTTTCACCTCTTCCTCACCCTATTTCCACCGCCGCTACCTCTCAATCACACCCTCTCACCTTTTTATCCTTCTCTAACCCTAATTCTTCTCCCAAAACGGCGCATCCTTCTCCGTCCCTCACACTCCGCCGCCGGAAAGAACGAATCTCACCGCACCGGAGAAAACAAAGTGATTTAACCCTCTTATCATCTAAACCTCCTTTAATTTTAAACCAATTTCACAAACTCTTAGCTCAAGATTCACACAGGTTGATGAAAGAACTTCGGCTCTCACCTGGGAGGTAGCGGATGGCGTATGTTTCAGTGAGGATGATGGCCGTTCTGGGAAAGCAACTGTTACCTACGCGATGATGATGATGCGTCCGGATTGTTCTTGAGAAGACGATGACACGTCGGGTTTTTACGAAGATGTTGATATTGGAGGTAATGGCTTTAACGCGGACTTCTCCTATCTTTCATTCTGACATTGCTATTTTTCTTGCTCTTCACAATTTGATCGCGGTTGTAAATCACCGCCAATTCACCTTGTGTCACGTTTGATGCGTCTGCAGGATGCTGATGATAGATTCATTGATTCGTGAATCATATAGGAATTCTTGATTTCCTTTCCTCCGCCCTGTAACCTACGTGTACTGTGTCGTCTACTGATGATTCGTGCCTTTTTCCCTGCAGATGATGATTATCAAGGATGACTGAAGAAATACCGAAGCGATGTGGAACAAGATGATGAAGGCCTTGATGAATAGTTTGAAGATGAGATAAGATGAAACCAATAGCGTTTGATGAAGATCCAGGGTTGATATTGAATAATCCCTTTTTCAGAAGGTAAGGTCGAAATTGAATCCACTGAACTTCTTTTCTTCCGAATTTCCTTGATTCTGAATGTGTTATTGTGCGGTTGGAGTCTTTTGCAGATGCGTATATTGCTGTTCTTGGACTCTCCTGCTTCTTTTCGAAACTTTCGAAACTTTCTTCTTGGCTGCAATTCTAAGTTTATTTTTGTTGAATGTGTTGCAGGTTTTTTAGAATTGATGAAGATGATTGAAGTTAGAGGTTGATGGAAACAGATGATGCAGAATGAAGTTATGCCAAAAGATTGATGGAGTTCAAAAGAAAAAATGGCGAAGATAAGTGCTAATAGTCAAAGTCGGGAAGAAGAAGAATAAGTGGATGAATCCTGGTTTATATATGATCAAATCTGAAGCTTCCGGAAGCTTTTTCGGTTAAAAGTTTGTTGGAGTTTGTTATGTAATCAGCTAGGATAGTTTTTTTTTGAATTTCTGAATTTCTTCTCTGAATTTTTTCTTTGTAAGGATTTTCTCAATAATGTAACTGAACTTGCCATAAAATCATTCTGTTGGAGGTTTCTCTCCTTTTGCAATATCTTCTCTACTGATTTTTATCAGTGAGAGTTTTTTTGTTTTATGTAATAGTCTTCTACCATTTTCCTTCCCCCTTTTTTTTTTATTCCTACTTTGTGTTTAAATTGTGACATGGGATTTGGAATTAAACTTAGAAAATATGAATGTATAATTTTGAATTGAAGTTTGGAAATAAATCATGAAAATGGTTTAAACTAGACAAAGAAAATTTGGATTTAATTAATAGACTCATAAATCTTGGTTTTTACTTGGAAATTTTGGATCTAGAACAAGAAACATGGAATTGGATATTTGAAGCATGGGTAAACGGACTTAGAAAAAAAAAAAAATGACAAAAATAGTCTAATGGTTTAAAAGGGATATTGACTTAATGGTTTAATTTTTGGATAAATGGAATTGAAATAATCAAACCGTAAACGAGAATGAAATGGGTAGTGAACAACTATTAACATGAGAAAGGGTTAGTGGAGTCCAAGTAACCTATATGACTAGTCTTAGCATGCTTAATCCAATTCACAACTTCAATCCAAGTCAAACTTATATCCTCAATGAACTCTTGATATTCAGTCAATTTTTTTGAACTCAAAACTCAATGAACTTGTATTATAAGCAACAAACTACTAAGAGGACCATCCTGTTCTGCTTATTGCGTGCTTTGAGAAAATCAATGATATGAATTATTTCGAAAAGTCAGTTGTATGATTATAAGTAGGAGGGAAAATTTTGGGGTGTTACACTTAGGTAGTATATTGCATACTCTTTTCGACCAGACTTGTCATGCTGGCCCAACACACACCCCATTGATCCTTCTAATAATGTCAGGTACATTATTAGAGGTCTTCCTTCAATTGGAGGCATAAGAATTGGAGGTTCTTGTAGGTACTCCTTGATTTTGTCAAAAGCCTTCTGACAATCTTCGTTCCACCTGACTGTCTGTTCCTTTCTTAACAGTTTAAACTAGGGTTCACATGTTGCAGTGAGGTGAGATATGAACCTTAATATGTAGTTCAATCTACCTAATAACCCCCGAACTTCCTTTTTAGTCCTGGGTGCAGGCATCTCCTAAATGGCTTTGACTTTGTCGGGATCAACCTCAATTCCCTTTTCACTTACGATAAATCCCAGCAACTTACCAGAACGTACCCCTAACGTGCATTTGTTGGGGTTTAGCTTCAGCTGATTCTTTCTCAGATGCTTGAACAACTTCAACAAATTTACCATATGGTCTTCTTCAGTGAGGGACTTGGTAATCATGTCATCCACATAGCATTCAATTTCTTTGTGGATCATATCGTGGAATAACGTTACCATATCCCGTTGATAAGTAGCACCGGTATTCTTCAATTCAAAAGGCATTACCTTGTAAAAAAATGTCCCCCAAGGTGTAATGAAGGTAGTCTTCTCCATGTCTTCGGGTGACATCCTGATCTGATTATACCCTGGAAAACCATCCATGAAGTAAAATACCGAGAACTGAGCTGTGTTGTCGACCAATACATCAATGTGAGGTAATGGGAAGTCATCCTTCAGGCTTTCTCTTTTCAAATCCCGGTAATCTACACACATCCGTACTTTGCCATCCTTCTTAGGCACTGGTACAATATTAGCAACCAACGGCGGGTAACTAGTCACAACAAGGAAATCGGCGTCCCACTTCTTTTCTACCTCTTCCTTGATCTTCATGGCCATGTCTAGACGAGTACGGCGTAGCTTCTGCTTTACTGGAGGACAATCTTCTTTCTAAGGCAGCTTGTGCATAACAATATCCGTATCTAGACCTGGCATGTCTTGATAGGACCAAGAAAAGACGTTAACATATTCTCGAATCATGTCGATAAGCTGTTCTTTTACTAAAACCTGTAGGCTGGCCCCAATCTTCACTTCTTTCAAATCCTCTTCAGTACCAAGATTAATTGTTTCAACTTCCTCCTGATGAGGAGTTATCACTTTCTCTTCCTGTCTCAACAATCTGGCTAACTCTTCAGGTAACTCATAGTCTTCTTCAACCCCTTCATCAGCTTGATTAATTGGATTGTCGAAGTCATACAAAGTCATAGCAGTGCTGTTTTCGGTGAAATGTGGAGGATAATCTCTGCAAGGGTTGAGATTGGTTCATTTTAGTGATCAATTTTAATCTTGTTTAGAAAAAGTGAAAATGAAGTTATTTATTTTAAAACATTGCCATTTTTTGTTTTGTACAAAAGTGAAAACTGAAGAGACAGTGAGCGAAAAAGAGACTTGTTTGCAAAAGATGTCTGATATTCATTGATAATTCATTTGCTCAAAATTACAATATGGCCCTATTACAAAATGAGTCCTGGCACCTTGGGCAAGATGCAGGACTTGATGCATTCTAAAAAGACAGGAAATAATAATTACTCTGCAGGAGTAACTCTTATAATTTCCTGGGAAGACTAGTTAAGGAATTGGTGCCCCGGGATCCTTGTACGTATCTAATTCTCCAGGCTGAGGTCGCGTTCCGCCTCGTCTTCCAGGTTGTTAACAGCATATGGGGTGAGCATCCCCCCACTATTGAACTTGGGCTATTTGGCAGCCTCTGATTGATCTTGTCGGAATGGTTTGTAACCCAAACTGAATTTGTCCTCCTTCTTTTTCACCGGCAGTAGCTTGCCCCAGCCTTGAGCATTACCATCCTCAACAACCTTTCGGGCTTGCTAATAGGAGACAATTGAAGTACCCATCCTATCCTCTTGGGATGCAGCAAATACTTCAGTAGTCGCCTCATTAACATTCAAAGCCTCGAACCCTTGGCTCATAGTTTCATGGATTTCACCATCCATCTCAATATACTTGTATGTAGCCAGGTGGCTAACAAAGATGTCCTTCTCACCACAGATGGTGATAATCTATCATTCCCACTCATATTTCAATTTCTGGTGAAGGGTCGACGTTACTGCGCCTGCGGCGTGAATCCATGGTCGACCCAACAAACAGCTGTAGGTCGGCTGAATGTCCATCACATAGAAAGTAGTCTTAAAGACCTACAGACAGATTATCACTGGCAGCTCCACCTCTCCTAGAACAGACCTTTTGGAGCCATCAAAAGCCCTGACCACAAGGTTGCTTGGTCGGAGAGCTATTCCATCTTATTCGAGCTTGACAAGAGCTTTCTTGGGTAAGACATTGAGTGAGGACCCAGTGTCTACAAGAACATGAGATAGTACATCTCCTTTGCACTCCAGGGTTATGTGAAAAGCTTTGTTGTGGTGACGTCCTTTTGTTGTCAAATCAGCATCAGTGAAACCTAGCCCGTGGCTACAACTGTTTCAAGCTGATTCACTGTGATCTCTTCTGGCACGTAGGCAGCGTGCATAACTTTGAGTAGTGCATTCCGATGGGCTTCGGAATACAACAGCAGGGATAGTATGGAGATCTTAGAAGGAGTCTGGTGGAGCTGGTCCACAACTTTATAGTCACTTCTTTTAATAATCCTCATAAATTCATCCACATCCTGATCAAAGGATGATTTATGAGTTTCTTTTGATGCAGATTCTTCAGGTATCACACTCTTTCCTTTGGCTTTGGGAGCAGCCTCTGCCTCAATGTTATTTTTTAGAGCTTGTGACGCGAAGAGGCGTCCGCTTCAGGTGAAGCCTCTGCCTCCCCCGACATTATCTACTTGGGGAGTAGGAACTGAAGAATCAAGAAGGAATTTTTCTCCGTTGCAGTAAAGGTCAGCACTGTAATGCCATGGTACAACATTGTCTTTATCATATTGAATTGGCTCGGGCACCGTGATGGTGACTGGGTTTACTGCAGCAGATGTTGGAACCGTTATCGTCTGTGGATCATAGAAAATAGTGACAGGACTTCTGGTGGATGTTGGTGGTGGTGAATTGAAGCTTGGTTGAAACTGTTGCTGAGATTGTTGAAAGTTGCTGGAATTCGGGACCGTTGTCGGGTCATTATAAATAGTAACTGTAGAAACATCATTGTTGGTGGTTGCTAGAGTTGTAGAAGGATATGAAATGGAACTATAAATTTTTGGAAGTGACGGAAGAAATGGTTGCTGAAGTTGTAGATGAATCAGTAGGAACAATGGTTTTTGCAGTTGTAGGAGAATCATTTGTTGTTGACAAAAGAGTTGTTGGTGTTGTAGATGTGGTAATTTGCAGAATGCCTTCTCTGATCAAGCCATTAATTCCACTCCTCAAGCTTGCACACCCATTCTCGAAAAGTTTTCATGATTCACAACAGGCCCCATAACCTGGATACACTTGGCATTTCAAAAGCTGGGCTTTAACCTTAGCCATAGGTGTCTGAATACATGCAATATCTTCTATTAAACTCATGGGTGATCCTTCCTCTACAACATTAATCCTTGGCCCACCGTGGCTCGGCATAGGATTTTTCATGACATTGGGAGGTGGTGCAAAGTTCAGGGCCTTTGAATCTACCAGATCCTGGACCTTCATATACAGAGCTATGCATTTTTTCGTAGAGTGACCAGGTGCGTTGGAATGAAAAGCACACCTAGCGTTCACATCATAATTTCTTGGAAGGTTCTGAGGATCAGGTGGAGCAAATGTCCTCAACTCAACAAGATTGAGCTTTAGGAATTGTGGCAGCAATGTAGCATATGGCATTGGAATGGGGTCAATCACCCTATTGACCTGAGATGGCTACTGTTGAAAAGGGCGTTGTTGTTGATTGTCGTTATTGTTGTTGTATGATCTCTGTTGTGGAAACTGTTGTTGTTGCGGAAAGTGTTGCGGTTGTTGAGTATAATGAGGAGGTGGAGCAGGGATAGTAACAACAGAAACTGTTCTGGGCAAATATTGGGGTCTCCCTCTTCCCATGTATACAGAGTTTGTTTCACCAGATCTACGAGGCCCTGTAAATGGCTTCTTGGAACTGCTTAAACTGGCACTGTTGTCGGAGATCTTTCCCATCTTTAGTAGGCTCTCTATTCTTTCCCCAACTATCACCTCATCCGCAAAGCTGGTGGAAGAAAATTCAGCCAATCTGTCAATATAGGTACCCTGGAGAGTATTCATGAACATGTCTGACATCTCCCTCTCTGACATAGGGGGTTGAACAACAGCAGCTAGTTGCCCTACCCCTTCCACCAATCCCATGTCCATGACATCAAAACCTAGAGAGTTTTGGGATTCAAGAGACCTTAGCTTCTCTGCAATTTCATCCAACCGACGGTCGTAAACTTCGTCTCCAGCCCCGACCACAATAAATTGCTCTTCTTGAGGATCTTCCTGCAAGACCCTTCCTCCAGTAGTGTTACCCTAGGTATTTTTTATGGCATTGATGTCTGGGTTCAGATGAGGCCCAAACTCTGGTGGATCAGTGCAAGGCTGCACGTGATCGTTGTTACTGGTACCCCCTGTACCTGGATGGTGTTCCTCGGGAGTTTGTCGCTCAACCAACTCCCTCAATATTTCCTGGCTCTGAGCTAAACCAGTCATCATTGTCATAAATTAATTCATTTTATTTCTCATCTCAACCCTTTCATTGGCCATCTGGGCCCTCACTTCATTCAGGTCTTGTTGAACTTGATCCATCTATAGCCCCGGAAGGTTGTTTCTTGTCGGGTACCGGTGTATTCTGTTGATAGGGAACACTCTTCTGCGAGCAATGTTTCCTGAAACCACAACAAAGTGAGAAACAATAACAAACAAAAACCTACAAAACAAAGAAAATGTTAGTATGCAATGCAGGATGCCTATTTTTCTTCCAAGGGTATCCGGTTTGGTTCTTTGGTTTTGACCTTTTCAGACCTCGAGGAAATGTTGATGATGTTGCAGAGAGAGGTAAAGCCCACCAAAAAAATAATACAAACCATATATATTACAAAGAGTTAAGATACATAGTTTGATTACAATACATTCCCATGGTGGGTCAAAATACATCAACAAAAAGAAAATACAAACAAAATGAAGTACAAACAAAAAGAGTCAAACTTCCAATCCAAAGTCATCTTCTCTGACTTCCTTTAGGAGGACCTCAGTCACTGGACCAACCGGGTGCTCTGTGATAGTCCTGATGAGGAGGTTCCTGGTAGTAATGGCACTGGTCAACTTCTTATGCTTATCCTAATCCTTTGACCTCTTCAACCCCGCCCGGAGATTCAACTCAGAGATCTCCTTCTGTGCTGCTAACAATGCCTCCTGATGCTTCTTCTCACTAGCCTCCAGTTTCTTTATCTTAGCTTGGGTCCTTTGATCTTCCTGTGCACGAGCCTCAGTGATCCTGATCCACCTAGCCTGGATCTCCTCTAAGTAGTTCTTTGCCCTAGCCTTCTGAGTCTTTGCTTCCTTGCAAGCATTCTTCAGTACTAATTCCCCTACTCTAGCATTTCTGATGTAGTCATCCGTCTTCTCAATCTTGGTCAAGTACTCAATCCTGAGCCTCTCCAGCCTCTCATTGTCTAAACGGTTGTCATTTCTCTCCCAGAGGGTCTTTTTCAATGCTTCAGAGAGCTGAGTATTCCTCTCTTTCAGTTTCTCAAACTCTTCCAAACTGACAGTAGTTGCAGGTTGCTCTGTTGAAGGTCCAGGTACATCTTCTAAGGTGAATGGCATCCGGGTGATCTGTCCCCTGATACGAGACCAATCAAGGTACTGTGCTGAAGTTATACTGTTGCATTTGCCAAGGTTAGTTGTCCCCTTAGTCTGAATGTTGTCCCAGGCCCAGGCTGCCTGTCTGACAACAGAAGAGTTGTGCTGGATTTCACAATAGAGGGTCTCAGTCAGGTCTTGCCCTCTTGGAGGATGAACCAAAGCATACCCTAACTGCCTCTTAAAAAGTAAAGGGTTGTAGTTGATGCATCCTTTTACTCCAATCAAAGGCACATTAGGATACTGCCCACAGCTAGTAATGATGTCTTTGCCCTTGGTGCTCTGAGTTCACCATCTGATGTCTTCTGATGTCAAGGCAATCAAAATCTTAGCCTAATTCCTTTGCTGATGAGGGTTCAGGAAAGTATCTTATTTTGGCAGGTGCCTTAACAGCCAATAGTAGTAGAGGGGAGCACAACATCTGACCAGTCTTCCTCTTTTCTTCTCATTCCTCTGGTGTATTGAATAATAGAAGTCTCCAAGCAGAGTAGGCACTGGATTCCTCAATAAGAACAAGTGAATAGCATTCTTGCTTACAACCTTTGGCTCGTTTGCAAATAAGATAACTCCATATATACTGAGTGCCAAGAGAGCACAAACAACATCCCACTTCCCTATTGCAGCATGCAGGGTGGCCTGAGAGATCAAGAAATCTTGGTGAAGGCCTGGAACCCCAGCCTTGGTGGTCATGCTATGATCAATGAGGGCAGGCTCCAAATGCAATTCCCTAGCTATGTGTTCATTCTTGGGAGCAACCATCTCAGGGTTGAAAGGAATCCCTCTCCAGATAGGAACTCCTAACAACATAGAAAATTCTTCTAGCAGAGGTCCAAACTGAAAATCATGGAATGTGAAGCATCTGAGGGGAGGATCATAAAATTGCAAGAAAGTATGGATCATGCTCCTCTAGGATCCAGATCCATGATCATGTCCAATATTCCTCCATAATGTTATCTGAATAATGGGACATGATCAGGAGTAATGAGAGACTGGATTTGTCTGATGCCTGTTAGGGTAGGCTCAAAGAAGTGGTATGTGATGTTGCTCTTTCTGGAAGTGTCCATGCTGGTAATGGATGCTGGTGAAGAAACTGAGGAGAAACCCTGATAAAGGTCACGGAAGAAGATGCTGAGGAAGTGTCTCTGATGAAGACAGTTGATGGAGAGAGCTGGGAAGAATCCCTGACAAACTGATGAGGGTGCTGGAGAAGATAACTGAAGAAGTCTGAGCAGCAGAATAGGTCAAAACCAAACCAAAGATGATAAGGTGAATACCCTGTAAAACAAATAGACAAATGTTAAATGATGCAAAAATGATGTATGGAAAATGATATGCAAAGGGTTTGTGATCAAGTGCTGGATCTATTATCTCCCTTGATAAGGTCCATGTGTGTATAAGTCTGGATGGAGGCTTAGAAAACCAGTAACCAGGTGGGGGGCTCAAATAAAGAGTCACAAATCCAGGGTTTCACAAGAACTGTCCAAAATGGTGCATTCTTAAAACAAAACTGGTAACAGGGTATGATGAGGCCAAGGGTTCCTGCAAACCTGTAAACATCCCAACCCCCTCACATGTATTGTTCTAGAACAAGGATCCTCAGACTTGGATCAGTTATGAGAAGTGTAATCACTTCTAACCCGGAGGTACAGTGTTTACAATAATCATAAAAGATCCTCCTCTAATTCGCCTCAGATGCTGAAGGTCATAAAAGGTCATCCAGACTTAGCAGGCTTCCCAGATAGCCATAGTACTACAGGAAATCCGTAGCACATAGTTCTCAAGAAGAAACCCATGTCTGAACCGTGTTTCATATTCCCGCACTAGACCGAAATGGAATGGGAAAGAATATGAAGCCACTCTAGCCTATGTGTCACTCAGGTCATTGGTATGGAACCTTAATCACTCAATGATCCCCACTCACCAAGGAAAACACAGATCCAGCACCAATGACAAATGACAGTATGAAATGCATAAAAACTATAAATGAAAGCAATAAATAAAGTTGTACAGAAAGCAATAAATAAAGAAAATGAGAAGCACAAGTAGCACATAACACCCCCGTAAACACAAATCAAACAAGCGCTAGGAGGAACCCACAAAAAGAACCAGAATCCCTGGTTGCAATATAAAGGTCCCCAGCAGAGTCGCCAAGATGTTGCTCCCCCGAAAAGGCACCTGGTTAGATAGGGTACAGACGTGAACGGTCGGCGAAAGGAGAGAATGAAGGTGAAGTGAATAGAGTCGCCAGCTAGGCATTTTTATCCCGAAGGAAAGGTAATGCTGCATAAACCTAGAAAAAGATGGATAAGACGGTTGCGAACCAGAGAAACTGAGAAAGGGGGTTGGTTACAACCTAGGAAGGTATTAGCACCCAGATTGTCCGTCGTACTCGACGGGATCCACGCTTAAAAGATTGTGTTTAAAAGGGTTAGGTGTATGTGCTATTTGTGTGCAAAAGCTTGAAAAGAATACAAGTGTCAGTGCAAAAGGATGAATGCTAAGGAACTGAGGCTTAAAAGGAGAATGCTGAAAGAGGGGGAAGACAAAGAGACTTTTGTTCGATAACATTTAAGTTATGCCTACGTATCCTCGCGTGTAATGAGGAAGTCAGAACACGGTAGTTCGACCTAAAGATACTGAAAATAAATTGACTGTGAACTGCTTGATTGTCTATGCTCAAGTCTATGACTTGTCTGGCTCAAGTTCTAACTGTCTTGCATTAGCCGGGAGAAGCAAGTTCTCGTTTCTGAGTGAAGGTGATGAGAAAAGAATCCGAAGGAGACAATTATTGTTTGTTTTTGTGTTTTCAATCTTTTATTGTTTTTGGTGTTTTTCATAAGTTAATGAGCTTAAGCCTAAATCAAAGGTTTATAAACTCATTATATCCTTCCTGATTAGGGATAATGATAATACTTTAAGTGTGAGATAAGCATCTCAACTTAACTGCCATGATGATGTAGGATTAAGATCATTAACCTACTTGTGATTTTTTAGGTGTTTTTGGATTTTTGTTTAGTGCTAAGTAATGAGTTTAAGCCATAATCAGGGATTAGTGAATTCATTACACAATCCTAATAGAAGGATAATAGATGACCACACTTAAGCTGAGGAATATACCTCAACTTAATCCATGATTAGGGATTAAAATCCTTAGATGACAAGCCTTTATTAAAGTAGATTTTAATTAAGAGTAAGATTAAGAAGTGAGTTTTATGGTTTGTAAGACAACTTGAGAGGGACTTGTCCATTAAACACTATGGTTAGTCCTTCTTAACCATCAAGGAAGAATTAGAACCCTAATGTAAGGCCCAAGTTACAAGTTAATGTCTTAGTGATTATTAGATGTATTGATTAAGAGGTTTAAACAAATTAAGGGTTTAACACTTAGGATTAAAGTTATACACTCCATCCTAAGAGAAGCATGCATGCATAACCCTAATTCCAAAGTCCTAAAGCCTTAAAGGTTTAGTCTCTAATGATGAGATGAGAAGAGAGACACAAGGAAGACTCAAAGGTAAAAACTAAGGGGGACTAATCACAACCCTAATTATTATCATGTTTGGATGTTCCTATGGTTTGTAAGGCTTGAGAAAGATCTTCAAGGAAGCCACCAATGGAAGAAGCAGAAGGAAGGAGGAAGAAGCAGATGAAATAAGTTACTTACTTCACTAATGAAGATAAGTAACTTAAAGAAAGAAAGTGAGAGATGAACGCAAGTGAGCAAACCCACTCAAGGACAATAAAAAATGCAGCAAAGATGCATATAAAGAAGATGAAGAGAAATGAAAAGTGAAGGCAACTCCACTTCTCAAATTAACTTACCACCTGAAAATATTAGCACAAGATGCATAAGGAAAGAAGTGAGATGGAATGATGCATATGCAAAGGCAAAGACCAAAATCAGAAGTATAAACATGATGCAAATGATGCTATGACATGATGCAAAAGCATACAAAGTGCAATTAATGGTCATACAAGGATGAGATGCAAATGGGAGCATGCTTTGAAGTTTGAAAGTTCATGAAAGTTAATGAAAGGAAATGAATGAAAATCATGGCAAATGAATGAATAAATTATCAATCATGATTCTAACATGTCCTAAGATGTCTAAGATGACATGTGAATCTATGAAATGTCATGGAAAGTTCATGTATGGATGCATATGCAAGACGAATGCAAGTGAAGATGCAAAATTAGGGTTTTATGAAAGGATGAAATGCAAATGACCAAAACAGAAGAAAATGACATGATAAAAAATTTAAAATGCTCTCAAAGGAACCCTAAACCTATACTATGTTACCATCCAAAGGGGGAGGTCAGAAGTTAAACCTAGAAGGAGTTATTAATTTCCTATGTTTCTAGGGTTTTTTGGGTGATCCTCAATGTAAAATGCCAAATAAATTGAAAGTGAAAGATAAATTCATGCCAAAAATATCCTATAAATTACATGATATGCAAAAAACAATGCAAACAGAATCATCTTCAAACTCTTCTTGGTTAGGCAGAAAAGGTTTTTCAAAGTTAGGGTTCAAAAATAGGATTTAAATGACCCTTAATTCAAATAAAATTCTCAAATTATCATCAAACCTAAAAAGAAATTTGTGTGAAGAGTTTGAAAATGTTTCTAAATGCAAAGGGATGATTCATGATTTATTTTGTGATTTTTAGAAACTTAAATGGTATTTTAATTAATTAAATTCAATTAATTAATTAAAATAATCATTTAAATATTTTAAAAATACAATTTTTATACAAAAATAAAATATAAATAATTTTCTGATTAAGAACAATATTTGAAATTAAAATGCAAAAGGAAATATTTTTGGGATTTTTCTAACTATTTTAAAATAATTATGCAAGAAAATGCAATTTAAATGAATTAAAAGGTAAAGTCAGCTGATCCTAAGGCTGAGATTCAAACTGAGAAAGGAACCATTGACTGCGCGCGCTAATGGATGGCTGGCATTGAATCTGGCATTTTTAAAATTAAACCTAATTAATTAAATTAATTAATCTGATTAGGGTTTTAATGAACTAATCCTGGCCCTCCATTCACGCGCTAAACCTAATCCTACGACCCACATTCAAACTGAGCCTTAAACCCTAATTAAGAACCCTAATGACTTTCAGATGACCGAAGCAAGCTCCAGTCATCTTCTCCGGTGACCCCAAATCCCCAACTTCTTCCCTAAGCCAAATTAAGAGCTCTAAATCTCCAGATCAACTCTCCTAATCATTCTAAGCAAGAATCAATCATCAAACAACATTTATATTGCATCAAACATGAGATTCGAATCAAAACATAAAAACTGCAAAAGTTTCAGAAACATGATACAAGCTCAAATATCAACCATTTTTAAAAGTAAAAGGTGCAGTGTGATCAGTGAAGCATGAAGAACATTTCTATAACAAGAAATACAAGTTCTGGAAAATTTGTTCTTGATGATACCTGAGCTTGAGCTTTCTCAATCTGAGCTATCTGGGCCTCTTCTTGGTGCCAATCAACTCCAATGGACCTCCTAAGGATGCTTTGATGCTTGAAATGAATTTATTTGGGCTGTTTTGAAGTTTCAGTTTTGAAATGTGAGAAATCGTGTTTTGGTTTTGTGATGTTTCAGGCTATAATGGAGGGTGGGAAGTGTTCTATGAGTGATGTTGAGTTGAATGGTGAAGTTGGTTTGAAGTTTTGATGGTTGGTTTGAAAGTTTCGAAGAGAGGAAGTTTCTTGAGGATTTTTGAAATCTGAATGTGTGTGTTGATTCAGGGCAATGTGTTATGTTATGGCTTGCATAAAGTCCACATATCATGTCTTGATAGGTCAGAAGAGTTGGTGTGGGCTATGTTGATTGGTATGGGTGATTTTGCAAAAAGTCAAGTTTGGTTGTACTTGAGGTATGGGTCATGGCAGGCCTGGTTGCAAGGGGTGTTTGGCCTCAGCTGAGTTCAAGGAGGTCCATAGAAATTGATTTGGGGTGCTGATGCAAGTGTATGGGAAGATTCATGCCATTTTGCAAATTTGAGAAGTTTTGGCCCTTTAGGAATTTCTTGAAGTTCAAGGCATGAAAGTGTATTATTCTTGGGCCAATTCTGATCAAAATAAGTTGCACTATGATGGTATGATGTTTAGAGATGCATTATAGGTCATGAAATGGCTTGGCAAGTGGTTTTGCAAAAATCCCTCTTTGGTGTATTCTTGAAAATTATAGGATTTTTGCCAACTTTGAAAGATCATAACATGAGTTCCATAATGAATTAGAACATGTTCTTGTACTTTTTGAAAAGGGAAAGACCTAATATACAACTTTAATGACCAATATTTTTTCATTTGAAGCATTTTTGGTTGAGAAAGAGGAGGTTGAAGAACTTACCCAAAATGGAAAGTTTCCATTACAAGTCATTTCCATTTTTGGCAACTTTTGGTTTAGCTCAAATTTCTTCAATTTTGTGAAGTTCCAAGCACTTAAATGATCAAATAAAGATCATATAACTTCAATTTGATGAAAATACCCCTTTGGTTCCATTGTTGGGGGCTTCAGATGCCCCGATTTTGACTTAACTTGCTTAGGAAGTTACCCAGTGAACAGATGACTTCCATAATGCATTTCTTCATCAAACTTGGAACATATGATCCTTATAACATCTTAAGAACATTAGGAACAAGAATGACCAAAAAAAATGGAGTTATTGCCTCTGAAACCAAAACTCTAATTTTGGTCATCTGTGTAGTGAAAACCCTAGCTCTGCTTCCATGCCTTGCCAGTTCTTGTGATTTCTTGACTTCCATGAACTTTGAGGGGCATAATATGATGATTGAACACACATGGACCCTCTTGGAATGCTTGGAGGACTTTGGAGTGGCTCAGATGGATCCTTGGATTGCTCAGATCACAAACCCTAGATGCAAATGAACTTGAACTATGCAGATGAAACAAATATGCAATGTGAGATGGTATGCTCATGCTAATGCAAAAATGAAAGATCACAAGCCATGGTGTGAAATTAGTGAGGGAAAATTTGGGGTGTTTACAATCGTCACTTTTTTCAGCTGTCTATAATCAACACAAAGTCGCATACTACCATCTTTCTTCTTCGCTAGCAATACTGGAGCTCCCCACGGTGATACACTTGGTCTTACAAACTTTTTCTCAAGTAAATCTTCCAATTTCTTTTTTAATCCAGAAAATTTGAATTTGGACATTTTGTATGGTGCCATCAAAACAAGTCTAGTACCAGGTACCAGATCAATAGAAAATTTAACTTCTCTCTCTGGCGGCACACTAGAAATATCATCAGGGAAAACTTCAATAAATTCCTTCACTATCATCAATTCCTCAATCTTAGCTTTACTCTCAACAGACAACGTTTCTATCAAAGTAAGCATCTGAGCTTCTCCTCTTATCAATTGAAGTAACACTCTGAAAGATAATAAACCAACTCCTTCCTCTTCAGGAGTAGAAAACCTCACAGACTTGCGATAACAACTTATATGAACGTAGTTATACTCTAACTAGTTCATACCAAGAATTCCATCCATCCAGATCAACAGTAAGCACACTAAATCAACATAGAAGTCTTTATCGAAAATAGATAAAGGACACTTTAAACACACAAGAGAAGTAGATACTGATCCCTTAGCTGGAATTTCAAAAATCAACTCACCATTCATAGCAGACAAATTTAAACCCAATCTTTGAACATAGTCAGCAGCAATAAAATAATGCATAACACCAGTATCAATAATAGTAATTAAAGGAGTACTATAAATGAAACATGTACCTCTGATAAGTCTATCCTCGTTAACTGTCTGAGTTCCGGTCAACACAAACACTTTTCCAGTCTGAGCTTTCTTTGGCTTCTTACACTGGCTACACTAATGCCCTTCTTCGCCACAATTAAAACAAATCATTTCCTTGTGCTTGCAATCAACTATTGCATGCCCAGTCTTACCACAGAGAAAACATTTATTTACCTCAGCAATGCATACATTACTTTTATGACCAGCTTGACCAGATTTGAAGCAAACTATACTAGCAGGAGCACCTCCCCCACTAGTCCTCTGAGTCGGAGCAACTTTTTGTTTCACCTTTCTAGTTGGAGCATCATACGGCTTGCCACGATTATGATGTTGCTTGCCTCTTCGATCCCTAGTAACCTTTGTAAACACCCCAAATTTTCCCTCACTCATATCACACCATGGCTTGTGATCTTTCATGTTTGCCTAAGCATAAGCATACCATCTCATATTGCATTTTTGTTTCACTGCATTAGTTCAAGTTCATTTGCATCTAGGGTTTGTGATCTGAGCAATCCAAGATTCCATCTGAGCCATCCCAAAGGCCTCAAAGCTTTCCAAGATGGTCCATGTGTGTTCTATCATCATATTATGTCCTTCAAAGTTCATGGAAGTCAAGAGATCACAAGAACTGGCAAGGCATGGAAGCAGAGCTAGGGTTTTCACTACACAGATGACCAAAATTAAGGTTTTGGTTTCAGAGGCCTTAACTCCAAATTTTTGGGTTATTCTTATTTCTAATGTTCTTATGATGTTATAAGGATCATGTGTACCAAGTTTGATGAAGGAATTCATTGTGGAAGTCATTTGTTCACTGGGTTACTTCTTGAGCAAGTTAAGTCAAAATCAGGGCATCTGAGGCCCCCAACAATGGAACCAAAGGGGTATTTTCATCAAATTGAAGTTCTATGATCTTTATTTGATCTTAGAAGTGGTTGGAAGTTCACAAGATTGAAAATTCTTGATCCATTTTCAAACTTGCCAAAAATGGAAATGACTTGTAATGGAAACTTTCCATTTTGGGAAAGTTTTTCAATTTCCTCTTTCTCAACCAAAAATGCTTCAAATGAAAAATTATTGGTCATGAAAGTTGTAGATTAGGTCTTTCCCTTTTCTAGAAGTACAAGAACATGTCTTGATTCATCATAGAACTTAAGATATGGCCTTTCAAAGTTGGCAAAAATCCTAAACTTTCAAGTTTCATGCCAAAGAGGTATTTTTCAAAATTGCATGTTAAGGCATTCTAATGACTTCAAATGGACACAAATATTTCAAAATATGTCAAATGGACCTCTAAACATCAGAATTATGCTTTGAGTCAAGTGGTTTCATGCATTGAACTTCAAGAAATCTCAAAAGGGCCAAAACTTTCAAGAATTGCAAAATGGTATGAATCTCTTCATCCACTTGTGCCAGCATGCCAAAATAAATTCCATGGCTCTCCACAAAGTCAGTTGAGGCCAGACACCCCAAGAACTCAGGCCTGCACCATGCCCATACCTCAAAGTACAAAATCTTGACTTTTTGCAACTTGGCCCATGTCGCTCCCCGAATTTCCATCCTGGTACAAACGCGAAAGTGTCGTGGAAAAGAATAGAGTCGCCAGCCAGGCATTTTTATCCCGAGGGAACGAGAATGGTAATGCTGCACAAACCGAAGAAAAGAAAAGGAAGGACACAGGTCCTGCGAACCAAAGAAACTGGGTTCGAGAGTCGGTTACGACCTGGGAAGGTATTAGCACCCAGATCGTCCGCCGTATCCGACGAGATCCACGCTTGCAAAGAAATTTGTTTCAAAGGGTGAAGATATGAAAGTTGATACAAAGAAAATGAACTGAACTGGATAAAAGAAACGAAAAGGGAACTGAAAAAGGAATGAAAAGAAAAAATGTAGGGAAAATAAAGATTGTGCTCGAACGAGCCCTACCCCGCGGCCTACGTACCTCATCTGGACAATGAGGATCAGAGTCACTGTAGTTCCCCTAACTAGGGGTGGAAAAGATTGCTTGTGAATTAAGGCTTGAACTGCCTATGTTAATGCTCAGGTGTTGCAGGCTCGGACGACGAGTGCGTAACCGTCTTGCAAAATGACAAGTAGGAGCAAGTTCGCGGACGGAGCGAAGGAGATGAGAAAAGAATTCTCGAAGGAAAGACGCTTATTGTTTGTTTGTGTTTTTTAGAAGTTTTTAGGAGTGTGTCACAAGGAAGTGAACTCAAGCTCTTTTCCATGGAATGTGTACTTGTCACTACATTCCAAGATGGAATAATAGAACAAGCACACTCAAGTAAGGAGAAGAATCCCAAAACTTGAACCCATAGATTAAGGCCTAAGCTCACTAACTCATTAACTTATTAAGTGTTTTTGTATTTACAGTGAAGAAGTGTTTTTTTATGATTTTCTTGGTGAAGATGTCATCTTGATCAGACTTGTGCATCACAAGACAAGCTTGTACTATCCCAAGATGGGAAGATTACAAGTGTCTCATGGTATAAGGCTATTGCTCAAGGTATCACTTCAAACTTTATTAAGTGTCTTCTTTAGGGTTTTGAGATGAGGAGAGAAGAGAAACCACAAGGATCACAAAGGAAAAAAGTCTAATGGGGGACTAATGAATCCTAAGTATTGTCATGCTAAAGAGGTCCGAAGGTTAGTGAGGTTTACTATCCTAAAGAAGAAAAGAAGGAAACAAGAGGAGCAAGAAGAAGAGGAAGCAAGAGCTAGCATGCAACTTACTCCTCTAAAGGAGATAAGTTGCTCCTAGAGGAAGAAGAAAATAAATGAAATACATGATGGCATAAGGCACATCAAAAAAACAAGGAGAAAGCACTTAAAAAGAGAGAAGGATGAAGAATTGAAATGTAGATGAATGTCCACACTTCTCTTACCATGAGCCCCTGCAAGTTAGCCAAAATCCAGCACATGCTCATTAATAAAATCATGGCAATGACATGCTCAAAGTTCACCCCAATCAAGATCAAACAATCATGCCAAACAATGCACATACAAGCATTTACGTGTCGAGAATATGGAAGCACGCATCAATCAGCAAGAAAATCACCCAAATAATCATATTCAATGATCATATAATGATCCATGGCATTTAAAACAAGTAAGGAGATCAAACATGCTTGAAATAAGGCAAAAATGGCTTACTGCTTCAGTGTTAACCGGTTAACCGATCTGTTAACCGGTTAACCATGCCAAAATCTGAATAAACACAACACAATTCAGGTGCGTTAACCGGTTAACCAATCCGTTAACCGGTTAACGCTGTTAAAACAGCAACAATTATGCAGAAAATCAGCTTACAAAAATATTTTCCAAACAATCTTACACCAGACCAACAATCATCAAGCTTATGAACATTAATACATAGATCCGGTTACCAATCAATCAATCAAGCAACACAAGCAAATATGCAAACATGTGGTTGATCTAAAGCTCAAGTATGCAAATAAACAAAAAAATAGAGCTAGATCTGAATTTAACCAACCTACAAAGCTGAGGTATGCTTTGGTAGTTGTTGATTGAGCTGAAAATGATAGATCTCGCGCAAAACTTTGAAGATCCGATGTTAAGCTTCACACTCCATGCAAAATAAATGCAAGAACAAGCTCTTGATGCAGAATTTTGGATCCAAAAGCACTTCTAGATCCCAAACCAGATCTGAATCACCACTAAAACCAGCAAAAATATGTAATGAAATTATGGATGGAGGTCTAGTTCCAAGATCTACACACCTCAAGGCAAGGTTATGTGATCTTCAAAGAGAAACTTTGAGTGATTTGGAAAATTGGGAGAGAAAAGTGAGAGAATTGTGAGTGAGAGGAGTGAAAATTCAGAAAAATGAGAGTGAAAAATGAGGGAGAGGTCCCTTTGGTTTGGAGAGAAATGATTAAATATGGTTTAGGTTTGGGGCCCAAAAAATAGGCTTGGGATCCAAAATTATGGTTTTGGTAGTGTGATTTGGATGTAGGAATGGGATTAGGCTTAGACAAGGGATCTAGATCCTTCTCTTTAATTTCCAATTAATTCAAAATGAATAAAATCAGAAAAATGAAAAAAAATGGAGCAAAAATTACACATGCTGAATTGCTACTGGAAATTCAAAATTCATGGCCGTTAACCGATTAACCAATCCGTTAACCGGTTAACACCAGTAAATTTTGAATTTCCCTCCTTTTGGTGGGAACCTTCAAGAATAAGCCGATGCCCACCGTTTTGATCTGATTTTGATCCTCCATCCTTTATAATGCTTTGATCCTGATGTCAACCTTGTAACCTGCCTTGTGAGCTTTGAATTTCCTTGATGATTGATCACATGCTTGATGCTGGAATATGCAAGTGCCTTGCTTCATTTTTCTATGCAATATGCTAAGAGTATGATATGTTCATGATGAATATGATGTGATATGATGCTTAAAAAGAAGAGGGCAAATTTAGGGTGTTACAGCCCATACCAATCACACTATGCCACCACCCACTTTCTGAACACTCTCATTGGCCTATACTGTTCTTATGGAACACATTTCATAATACAGAAGCAGCTGAATAATCCTAGAACTCAGATTGCCCAAAATTTGTCAAAACCTTCAAGCTTTCGAAACTCACTCCTCAGCCACTCAAACTTCAATTTTCTTTCACCAATCATCTCCTCATGACCTAAGGAGCATTTTCCACCCTTCACCATAGCCTGAAACACAACCAAACCAAAACACGAGTTCTGGTGCAACAGAGTTGCAACATAAAATTCAGCCATTGCAAGCTTGTTCCAAGCATCAAAGCATCCTCAGGAGGCCTATTGGAGTTGACTTGCACCAAAGAGAGGTCCAGAAAGCCCAGAATCAGAAAGCTCAACCTCAAGTATACCTCAAGAACAATTTTTCCAAAAACATCATTTTATGTTATAGAAATGTTCCCCATGCTCCCCTGATCACACTGCACTTTTTGTTTTTGAAAATGGTGAAGAAATGAGCATGAATCGAATATCTAAATTTTTTTACCTAGAAGAAGTTTGATTCGATTCATGCTGGTTTCTGAAAATAAATTACTTTTGGTGTTGGATTCTTGTTTAATGATGTTCATAGATCATTTCTGGAGATTTTGGTGAAGTTTCATGGCCTGGGGTGAAAGTTGGGTTGAGGGATCACCGGAGCTAGCTCCGGTCACCTAAAAATAATTAGGGTTAGTAATTACGGTTAATTAGCTCAGTTTAAATATAGGCCATTAGATCTTGCTTCGCGCGCGTTTGTATGGCTCAGATCATTTCACTTAAGTCTTAATTTTAATTAATTAAATTAATCAGATTAATTAAGCCAGGACAAATCCCAGCCTTTGGATCACACGCCAGTCAACCCTCACCCCCTAGGTTTGAATCTCAGCCTTATCATCAGTTGACTATCCATTTTAATTCATTTTTATTTCATTTTTACCCATTTCTTTTGCATATTTAATTTAAAATATCAAAAAGCTTTCAAAAAATATGAAACTTTGCATTTTTGTTTCAAATAATTTTTTCAACCAGAAAACATTTTTTATTTTATTTATTGCATTAAAAAAGTATTTTTAAAATATTTAAATATTATTTTTAATTAATTAAAGTCTTTTAATTAATTAAAAATACGTTTAGGTTTCAAAAAATCACCAAAAAAATCATGAATCATCCCATTGCATTTAGAAACATTTTCAAACTCTTCAAAAAATCATTTCTGCCTAACCAAGAGGAGTTTGAAGATGATTCTTTTTGCATTGTTTTTCATATGGCATGTTGTTTATAGGTTTTTTATCTCATGAATTTATCTTGCATTTTGAAATTGATTTGCATTTTTCCCTTTTGATCACCCAAAAAACCCTATAAACTTAGGAAATTCATAACTTTCAATAGGATTAGCTTCTGACCTTCTCCTTTGGGGTGTGACCTAATATGGGATTAGGGTTTGTTTGGGTTTGATTTCAAATTTTTATAATGTCATATGTTTCTGTTTTGTTCATTTGCATCTCATACTTTCATAAAACCCTAATTTCTCATGTTCACTTGCATTCACCTTGCATATGCATCAATACAAGAACTTGCCATGACATTTCATGCATTCATATGTCTTCTTAGACATCTTAGGACATGTTAGAACCTTGCTTGATCATTTCTTCATTCATTTCATTAACCTTCATGTGTTTTCAAACTTCAAAGTATGCTTCCATTTGCATCTCATTCTTGTATGATCATACATATGCACTTTGTATGCCTTTTCATCACATCATATGACATTAACATTGCAAAAACACTTCTGACTTTGGTCATGTCATATCATTGCATCTCATTTCATTTCATTTATTTATGCCTTGAACTTTATGCATTCATGCTAACATTTTCAGGTGGTAAGTTACTTTGAGAAGTGGTTTTGCCTTCACTTCTCATTTCTCTTTATCTCTTTCATATGAATCTTGATGGTTTCTTTGAAGTGAACTTGTTCACTTGTGTTCTTTCTCTCTCACTTTCTTTCTTTAAGTTACTTATCTTCTTCAATGAAGTAAGTAACTTATTCTTCTGCTTAATCCTCCTTTCATCTGCTTCTTCCATTGGTGAGTTCCTTGAAGATCTTTCTTAAACCTTATAAACCATAGGAACATCCAAGCATGATAATAAGTAGGGTTGTGATTAGTCCCCCTTAGCTTTTACCTTTGAGTCTCCTTGAGTCTCTCTTCTCATCTTCATATTCAGAGACTAAACTCTTAAAGTTTTAGGACTTTGGAATTAGGGTTATGCATGCATCCTTCTCTTAGGATGGAGTGAATAACTTTAATCCTAAGTGTTAAACCTTTAATTTGTTTAAACCTCTTAATCAAATCATCTTAATAATCACTAAGACTTTATCTTGTAACTTGGGCCTTACATTAGGGTTCTAATTCTTCCTTTATGGTTAACCCAAGGGTTTAATGGACAAGTCCCCCTCATGTTGTCTTACAAACTTAAAATACATTTCTTAATCTCATCCCTTAATTAAAATCCACTTAATAAAGGCTTTGTTATATAATGAATTTAATCCATAACCATGGATTAAGTTAAGGTATCTTCCTCAGCTTAAGTGTTCTCATCTATTATCCTTCTATTTGGATGGTGTAATGAGTTCACTAATCTGTGATTAGAGATTAAACTCATTACTTAACACTAAACAAAAACCCAAAAACATCTAATTAATCACAAGTAGGTTAATGATCTTAATCCTACATCATCATGGCAATTAAGTTGAGATGCTTATCTCATACTTAAGTATTCTCATTATCCCTAATCAGGGAGGATATAATGAGTTTACAAGCCCTTGATTTAGGCTTAAGCTCATTACTTTTGCAAAACACCAAAAACAATAAGAAAACTGAAAACACAGAAACAAACAATAATCGTCTCCTTCGGGAATCTTTTCTCATCACACTCATTCATAAACGAGAACTCGCTTCTTCCGTCTAATGCAAGACAGTCATACACTTGAGCATAGACAAGCAAGTCGTTCACAGTCAATATATCTTTCTAGTATCTTTGAGTCGAACTACGATGTTCTGACTTCCTCATTGCACGCGAGGATACGTAGGCATAACTTAACAGTTATCAAACAAAAGTCTCTCTGTCATCCCCCTCTTTCAGCATTCTTTTCTAAGCCTCAGTTCCTGAGCAATTCACCTTTTGCATTGACACTTGAACATTCCTTTTTAGCTTTGACACACAGATATCACATACACTACCCCTTTAAACACAATCTTGTAAGCGTGGATCCCGTCTAGTACGACGGACAATCTGGGTGCTAATACCTTCCTAGGTTGTAACCAACCCCCTTTCTCAGTTTCTCTGGTTCACAACCGTCTTATCCATATCTTTCTAGGTTTATGCAGCATTACCTTTCCTTCAGGATAAAAATGCCTAGCTAGCGACTCTATTCACTTCATTTCATTTCTCTCTTCGCCGACCGTTCGCGTCTATACCCTATCTGACCAGGTGTCTTTTCGGGGGAGCGACAACCTTGTAATGAGCATTAATGTCCTCCTCAAATATATTGCAGCTATCAATCAACTCGAAAAAGATTTGTATCTTCTGATACCCAACAACCTTCTTGATTTTAGAGTGCAACACGTTTTCAAACTTGATGCACTTTGAAAATTCAGCACCAGCACTAGTATAGGGAGGATAAAACTTGGACAATTCAACAAATTTTGTAGCATAGTCGGTGACATACATGTTTCCTAGCTTAAGCTCAAGGAACTCAATTTCCTTTTTTCCAGTGACATCCTCGGGATAATACATTCTCATGAATTCCCTATAGAATACATCCCAAGTAATTACTTCACCTGCAGTATCCAACTTCTCACAAGTCTCTAGCCACCAGTCATTAGCTTCGACTGCCAGCATGTGAGTTCCGTACCTAACCTTCTGTGCCGGAGTGAAATCCATAACACAAAAGATTCTCTCAATCTCCTTCAACCATCCTAAAGCTTCATCTGGATCATACTTTCTTTTGAACACTAGCGGATTCTCTCTTTGAAAAGTCATCAAGCTACGAGATCCAACATCTTGTCGCTCCCGAAAATACTTACGTCCCCGGTGCAGACACGAACTGTCAGCGATGTTGGAGGTTGAGCTTGAATAGAGTCGCCAGCTAGGAATTTGTATCCCAAAGGAAAAGTAATGCTGCATAAACATGGAAGGGTATGGATAAGACAGTTGTGAACCAAAGAAACTGAGAAAAGGGGTTGGTTACGACCTGAGAAGGTATTAGCACCCAGATCTTCCGTCGTACTCGACGGGATCCACACTTACTTGATTGTGTTTAAAAGGGGATAGTGTATGTGCTAAACTGTGCATAAAAAGCTAGGGAGAAAAGGATGTACAAAGTGTCAGTGTAAAAAGAAAGTGAGTGCTCAAAAGTGAGGCTAAGGAAAGAGGGAGAAGGTGGAGGGCGGAGGCAAAGGGACTTTTGTTCGATAACTGTTAATTTATGCCTATGTATCCTCTCGTGCAATGAGAAAGTCAAAACACCATAGTTCGGCTCAAAGAGAATGGATGATTTTGACTGTGAACTGCTTGCTTGTCCATGCTCAAGTGTGTGACTCGTCTGGCTCGAGTGCTAAATTTCTTGCATTAGAAGTAAGAAGTAAGTTCTCGTTTATGAGTGAGATGAGAAAAGAATCCCGGAGGAGACGATTACGGTTTGTTTTTGTGTTTTTAGTTTTTTATTGATTTTGGTGTTTTGCATAGGATAATGAGCTTAAGCCTAAATCAAGGGTTGTAAACTCATTATATCCTCCCTGATTAGGGATAATGAGCCTACTTAAGTGTGAGATAAGCATCTCAACTTAATTACCATAATGATGTAGGATTAAGATCATTAACCTACTTGTGATTATTAAAATGTTTTTGGGTATTTGTTTAGTGTTAAGTAATGAGTTTAATCTCTAAATAGGGATTAGTGAACTCATTACACCATCCTAAGATAAGGATGATAGATGAGAACACTTAAGATAAGGAAGATACCTCAACTTAATCCATGGTTATGGACTAAATTCATTATATAACAAGCCTTTATTAAGTGGATTTTAATTAAAGGGTGAGATTCAGAAATGAGTTTTAAGTTTGTAAGACAACATGAGGGGGACTTGTCTATTAAACATTAGGGTTAGTCCCTCTTAACCATAAGGAAGAGATGGAACCCTAATATAATTACCAAGTTACAAGCTTAAGTCTTGATCATTATTAAGTGGTTTGATTAAGATGTGTAAACAAATTAAAGGTTTAACACTAAATATTAAAGTTATACACTCCATCCTAAGATAAGGATGCAGACATAACCCTAATTCAAAGTCCTAAAGCTTTAAGTGTTTAGCCTCTGATTATGAGATGAGAAGAGAGACTTAAGGAGACTCATAGCTAAAAAGCTAGGGGGAACTATATACAACCCTAAAAATTATCATGCTTGGATGTTGTCGCTCCCGCCTGATGACACACAGGGCCAAGAGGGGTACAAACGTGAACGGTCGACGAAAGATAGAACACAAGGGTGAACTGAAAAGAGTCGCCAGCAAGGCATTTTTATCCCGAAGGAAAGGTAATGCTGCATAAACCTAGAAAGAGATGGATAAGACGGTCGCGAACCAGAGAGACTGAGAAAGGGGGTTGGTTACAACCTGGGAAGGTATTAGCACCCAGATTGTCCGTCGTACTCGACGGGATCCACACTTAAAAGATTTTTGTTTTAAAGGGGTAGTGTCAGTGTTATTCTATGTGCAAAAGCTGGAAAAGAATACAAGTGTCAGTGCTGGAAATAAGTGTGGAGTGAACAAAAGGAGTGTCAGTGCAAGGAAAGAATGAAGTGCTCAAGACAATGAGGCTTAAAGAATAATGCTGGAGAAGGGGGGAATATACAGAGACTTTTGTTCGATAACCGTTAGTTTATGCCTACGTATCCTCTCGTGCAATGAGGAAGTCAGAACACCGTAGTTCGACTCAAAGAGACTAAAAGAAAAATTGACTTGTGAATTGCTTACTTGTCTATGCTCAAATGTATGACTCGTCTGACTCGAGTGCTAACTGTCTTGCATTAGACGGAAGAAGCAAGTTCTCGTTTATGAGTGAATGAGGTGAGAAACGAATCCCGGAGGAGACGATTATTGTTTGTTTTTGGTATTTTCAATCTTTTATTGACTTTTGGGTTTGTCATAAGAAAATGAGATTAAGCCTAATCCAAAGGTTAGTAAACTCATCACATCCTCCCTTTGATTAGGGGTAATGAGAATACCTTAAGTATGAAGTAAACACCTCACACTTAATCACCATGATGTAGGATTAAGATCATTACCCTACTTGCATTTATTTAGATTTTTTTGGAGTTTTTGTTTAGTGTTAAGTAATGAATTTAAGCCATAATAAAGATTTAATGGACCCATGATTAGGGATTAACCTCATGACAAAACAAAGCCTTTAATAATGTGGATTTTAGTTAATGATAAGATTAAGAAGTGAGTTTTATGGTTTTTAAGACAACTTGAGGGGGGCTTGTCCATTAACACTTGGGTTAGTCCTTCTTAACCAATTAAGGAAAAATTAGAACCCTAATGCAAGGCCCAAGTTACAAGCTTGATGTCTTAGTGATTATTAGATGAATTGATTAAAGGATTTAAACACATTAAGGGTTTAGCACTTAGGATTAAAATTATACACTCCATCCTAAGAGAAGGATGCAGGCATAAGCTTAATCACAAAGCCTTAAAACCTTTAAGGTTTTAGTCCTTTATTAAGAGATGAGAAGAGAAGACACAAAGATGACACAAAGGTAAAAATAATGGGGGACTAATCAAACCCTAATTGTTATCATGCTTGGGTATTCCTAGGGTTTATGAGGCTTGCAAGAGATCTTCAAGGAAAAGCCACCATGGAAGGAGGAGAAGCAGAAAGAAGCAAGTCAACTTACTTCACTTAAGAAGATAAGTTGCTTGAAGAAAGAAAGTGAAGAGGGAACATGAATGAGAAAGATCACTCTAATACAAAAGTAAAATGCAGAAATGATGCATAAGAGGGATGAGAAGAGATTGTGAGAAGTGAAGGAAAATTCACTTCTCAAAGTAACTTACCACCTGAAAAGTTAGCAAAAGGGAAATAAAATGAAATGAAAATGAAATGAAATGCAAAGATAAAGCTAAAGTCAGAAGCATGTTCATGATGCTAATGTTGCAAAAATATGATACAAATGTATGTCATTAGATGGAGATGATCATACAAAGGATGGGAATGCAAATGAAGCATACAAGAGGCATGAAAGTCCATGAATGCATATGACATCAAATGAAAGCAAAAACATGGCAAATGGATGATGCAATGATCAAACATGATTCTAATATGTCCTAAGATGTTTTATATGTCATGTAGATGCACAAAATGTCATGACAAGTTCATATATGCAAGCTTATACAAGATGGATGCAAATCAAGATGCAAATTAGGGTTATATGATCATATGAGATGCACAATGCAAAAACAGAAGCAAGACATGAGATAAAAAATTGAATATGGGCTCAAAGGGACCCTAAGCCTATACAAGTTCACTGTCCAAAGGGGAAGGTCAGAAGCTAAACCCTAAGGGACTTATGAATTTTCTAAGTTTCTAGGGTTTTAAGGGTGATCCTAAAGGTAAAATGCCAAACAAATTGAAAATGCATTATAAAAAATGAAACAAATTTTTTTTAGGAACTTGATTTCATGCATAACACAATGCAAAAATAATCATTCACAAACTCACTTTGGTTCAAAAGTTATGAATTTTTGAAGTTAGGGTTAAAAATATTCAAATTTAAGAACCCTAATTCATTTGAAAAATGTCAAAGTGTGATCAAAACCAAAAAGAAATTTGTGTTGTGAGTTTGTAAATGTTTCTAAATGTTTGAAAAGGCTCTCTAAATTTTTTTGGGATTTTTAAATACCTAAATGTATTTTTAATTAATTAATTTCCATTAACTAATTAAAAATAATCATTTAAATGATTTAAAAATATTTTTTAATGCAAAAAATAAAAATAAAAATATTTTCAGAATGAGAAAAATATTTAAAGCCATGATACAAAAAATGAGAATTTTTGGATGATTTTTGATATTTAAAAATAAATGTGCAAAGAAAATACAATAAAATGTAATTAAAATGAAATTAAATGGAAAAGTATGCTGATCTGAGGGTTGGAATTCAAAGCTGGGGTGGAGGGAAAGACTGCGCGCGTTAAGGGACGGCTAGAATTGAAACTGGAATTTTGAATTTCTTAAACCTAATTAATCTAAATTAATCCTGATTAGGGCTTGAACAACGCATCTGGGCCGTTGGTACACACGCGGGAAGGGCCATCTAACGCTCCAGATTTAAAACTGGGCCTAAACCCTAATTAGGGTTAATGACTCTCAGACGGCCAGAACAGTGGTTCCGGTCGTCTTCTCTAACGAGCTATTTTTCTATCTCTCTCAATACGCCATGAAAATGTACCAAAATCTCCAGAAACAATCAATGACCAACAACAAACCATAATCCAGCAACAAGTCTCATTTATTTTGCCTCAAAACCAAGATTCGAACACAAACATAAAAACTGAAAAAAATTCAGAACATGCATACACACTCAAATCTTAACCATTCTTCATCATTCAAAGCTCATTGTGATCAGGGAAACAAACTCTACCATTCTATAACTAAGAAAACAAATTCTGGAAAAATGTTTCAAGAAGGTACCTGAGCTTGAGTTTTCTCAGTTTGGGACATTTAGACCTCCTCTCTTTGCGCAAACCACTCCCCTTGAACTCCTGATGAAGCTTTGACACTTTGAAAGAGTTTAAATGGTTTTTTTTTTAAGGTTTGTTCTTCAACTGGCCAAGAATCGTGTTTTGGCTTATGGTGTTTTCAGGCTGTTTTAGTGGTTGGAAAATGCTCTAATGGTGACGGTGAGTTGATCTATGAAGTTTGTTTAGATGTTTGTAGCTTGTGTGATGAGTTTCGAAGGAATGAAGGCAAGAGGGATTTTTTTGTGAACTTGGCTTGTGTAATGTTTCAGGCTCCAAGATTGTATGAAATGGCTTGCCTTTGGTACACATATCAAGTCCTGATAGGTCAGAGAGTTGTTGGTGGCCTATGCTGATTGGTATGGTTCAAAATGGAAAAAGTCAATTTTTGTGTAAGTGAAAGCATGGGCTGGTTCAGTGATGGTTCAGGGGTATGGCTTGAGTCAGCTAGCTTCAAGGAGGTCCATGGAAGTCATATTTGGTAGCTGGCACAAGTGGATGAAGAGATTTGCTCCATTTTGCAATTTTGAAGAAGTTTGGCCCCTTTTGAATTACTTGAAGTTCAAGGCATGAGATGAAACGATTCAAAGCACAAATATGATCCTTAGAGGTCACATGAGCATGTTGTGAAGTATTTGTGCATATTTGAAGCCTTTAGAATTCCTTATCATGTCATTTTGCAAAATGCCTCTTTGGTGCAAAAGTGATTTTTATGTGATTTTTCCCAACTTTGGAAGGCCATAACTTGAGTTCTAAAATGAATTAGACCGTGTTCTTGTACTTTTTGAAAAGGGAATGATCCAACCTACAACTTTCATGACCAATAATTTTTCATTTGAAGCATTTTTGGTTAAGAAAGAGGAGGTTGAAAAACTTTCCCAAAATAGAAAGTTTACATTACAAGTCATTTCCATATTTGGCAATTTTTGGTTTAACCCACTTTTCTTCAAATTTGTGAACTTATAAACACTTCAATGATCAAATAAAGACCATATAACTTCATTTTGATGAAAAATCCACTTTGGTTTCATGTTGGGGGCCCTCAGATGCCTGATTTGGCACTGACTTGCTTAGGAAGTTACCCAGTGATTAGATGACTTCCACAATGAATTTTTCCGTCAAACTTGGTATGCATGATAATTATATCATATTGAGACCAATAGAAACAAGAATGACCAAAAATATTGGAGTTATGGCCTCTGAAACCAAAACCCTAATTTTAGTTCATCTGTGTAGTTAAAGTTGGCTCTGCTTCCATGCCTTGCAAGTTCTTGTGATTTTATGACTTCCTTGATCTTGGGAGGATAGAATATGATGTTTGAACATACATGGACCCTCTTGAGATGATTGAAGACCTTTGGAGTGGCTCATATGGATCTTGGATTGCTCAGTTCACAAACCCTAGATGCAAATGACTTTGAACCAATGTGGTGAAGCAAAAATGCAACATGATGTGATATGATTGAACAAATGCAAATGAAAAAGATCACAAGCCATGGTTAACTTAGTGATGGAAAATTTGGGGTGTTTACAGATGTCCTATGGTTTGTGAGGCTTAAAGAAAGATCTTCAGGAAGCCACCATGGAAGAAGAAGTAGATGAAAAGAGAAGGAGAGAAAGAATAAGTTACATACTTCCTGAAGAAGATAAGTAACCTAAAGAAAGAAAGTAAGAATGATAGAGCATAAGTGAAGCAAGTTCACTTCAAAGACAAGTAAATATGCAAATAGGGAGAAGAAAAGAGGTGGGATTTGAAGGCAAATCCACATCCCAATCAACTTACCATAAGCCCCTGAAATGTTAGTATGAATGCATAAGATGCAAAGCAAAAGGAAATGAGATGGATAAAGATGCTAAGACCACAACCAAAAGTGAATATGCAAGGCAAATGTGTTATGAGATGATGCAAAGTCATACATAATGCTTAAGAATGATCATACAAGGATGAGATGCAAAGGAGGCATGTTAGAAGCATGAAAAACTCATGAATGTCCATGGAATGTAATAAATGCAATGTTCAAGCATGTCTTAAAATGTATAAGATGTCATTAAAAGGCTTGAAATGTCATGTCAATTTCATATGATTGAGGTATGCAAATATGAATGCAAATGAACATGAGAAATTACGGTTTTATGAATGTATGAGATGCATATGACCAAAACAGATGCATACATCATGATAAAAATTTGAAATTGAACTCAAACAAACCCTAAACATACACAAGATCACTACGCAAAGGAGAAGGTCAGAAGCTAATCCTAGGCAAAGTTATTAAATTTCTTAGTTAACTAGGGTTTTTAGATACTTCTAAGGGAAAAATGTAAATCAAATTAAAAATGCAATGCAAAATTATGAAATGAATAACCTAAATACTAAATGCAACATGTGAAACAATGCAAAATTAATAAAGTTCAAACTCATCATGGTTGATCAAAAGTGATTTTTTCAAGTTAGGGTTAGAAAAATGGAATTTTATGAACCGTAATTCAAAGAAAATTGTGAAAATGTGATCAAACCTAAAACGAAATTTGTGTGATGAGTTTGAAAATGTTTCTAAATGTATGAGAGTGTCTCATGAATTTTTTAGTGATTTATAGAAACCTAAATGCATATTTAATTAATTAAAATCAAATAATTAATTAAATAAAACATTTAAATGTTTTTTAAAATATTTTTTAATGCAAAAATTAAAATAAAAAATGTTTTTGACTTAAGAAAAATATTTAAAGGAAAAAATTCAGAAAATTAGATTTTTTAAAGTGTTTATGCTATTTTAAAATAAATATGGAAAGAAATGAAATAAAAATCAAATAAAATGAAAGTCAATCAATCTGATGGTCAAGATTCAAATGGGGGGAGACTGCGCACGCAGATGAAAGGCTGGGATTGAATCTGGAAAAATTATTTAATTAAACCTAATTAATATAATTAATCAGGATTAAGGTTTTAATGAACTGATCATGGCCCTCCACACAAGCGGGGAACACTATCTAACGACCTAAATTTAACCTGAGCTGATTAACCCTAATCCCAACCCTAATCACTCTCAGGTGACCGAAGCAAGCTCCGGTCATCTTTTCCGCTCACCCTTCTCCCCTAAATCCCTCAAAACCCCATGAAAATGCACAAACTCTCCAGAATGTATCATTAAACATTACTAAACACAAATCCAGCAACAAATTCCATTTATATTTCATCAAATTTATGAATCGAAGAAAAACGGAAAAATGCACAAAACTTTCAGAAGTTAAATACATCCTCATTTCTCAACTATTTTGAAAACTAAAAACTTCAGCATGATCAGGAGAGCATTTAGATTCATTATATAAATTAAAAGGAGAGTTCTGGAAAAAATGTTCTTGATGATTACCTGAGTTGAAGCTTTTCAGTTTGGAGCTTTCTGACCTCCTCCCTTGTGCAAAACCACTCCAATGATCCCCCTTGTGCTTCTGAAAGGCTTAGAACAAGTTTGTGATGGCTGGTTTGTGATGTTTGGTTCTGATAACTCAGAAATCGTGTTTTGATTATGGAGTGTGTCAGGCCATGGCAAGGGGAGGGTATTGATCCTTAGGTGATTTTGAGTTGATTGGTGAAGAAAGAAATAAAGTTTGATGGTTGTGCAGTGTGATTCGAAGAGATGAAGGTATAAGGTGGTTTTTGGAAATCTGAGCTTAGGGCTTGGTTCAGGCTTGTATGTCTTGTGTAATGAGCTCCTTGATGTCCATATAAACAATGTTGATTGGCCAAAGAGTTATTGTGGCACAGGCTGATTGGTATAGGAGGTTTTGCAAAAAGTCAAGATTGTGTACTATGAGATATGGGCTCGGGTCAGAGCTGGCTTAGGGGCTTGTCTTGCCTCAGCTTGCATCAAGGATGGCCCTAGGATTGGATTTGAGGATCTGGATGGCATGATACAAGAGTTATCACATGTTTTGCAAATTTCCCTCTTTGAAATTTCTTGGATCACAAGTCATGAAAACCTTAGGTCCAATGCCCAATTCTTATAAAGGAAAGTTGTGTTATCATGTAATGATGCCTAGAAGTGGATTAGAGGTCATTAGAAGTCTTGAAACTTGATTTTTCAAAAAATCTTCTTTGGCACATACTTGAAAATTACATGATTTTTCCCAACTTTGAAAGATCATATAATGAGTTCTAGGATGAATCAAGAAGAGTTCTTGTACTTTTTAAAAATGGGAAGATCCAATCTACAACTTTCATGTTTAAGGATTTTTCATTTGAAGCATCTTTTATCAAGAAAGTGGAGGTTGAAAATCTTTCCCAAAATGGAAAGTTTCCATTACAAGTCATGTCCAAAAATGGAAAGTTTGAAAATGGCTTGAAATTCTTCAATCTTGTGAACTTCTAACCACTTCTAGGATCAAATAAAGATCATAGAACATTAATTTGATGAAAATGACCCTCTGGTTCCATAATTGGGGCTCTCAGATGCCCTGATTCTAACTTTTCTTGCACAACAAGTTACCAGTTGATCAGATGACATCCACAATGCATTTTTTCCTCCAATTTGGTACACATGCTCCTTATAACATATTAAGACCATTAGAAACAAGAATAACCAAACAATTTGAGATTAAGGGCCTCAAACCAAAAACCCTAGCCTGCCTGGACCTCTGTGCAATCCTTTGTGATTTTGTGACTTCAAAGACTTCTTGGAGATGTAAAATGATCATAGAACACTCATGGACCCTCTTGGCATGCTTCAAGACCATTGGGATGGCTCAAACCACTTCTTGGATTGCTCAAATAACAAACCCTAGATGCAGATGAAATGAACTATGCAATAAGATGGTATGCTTATGCAATACAATATGAAAGACCACAAGCCATGGTGAGAAAAAGGTGAGGGAAAATTTGGGGTGTTTACAACTGCCCCTATTCAAGCATGAGTTAGCTGTGCAGGGTGTAAGCGCCTGGCTTAACAGACAAACAAGATAACTTGTGGTTGAATACCAAAGACAATCTGAAATTTTCACTCACTAGGGCGAAAAAGAAAAAGGGATATAAATTGTAAAAGGAAGTATAGTATGAGTATTAAATGAAAGCGATGGAGGACGACCATCAAGTAGAGGACGACTATTGAGGATGAAAAAAAATAGTAAATAAAGCAATGACGGGGACGGCCATCATGCTGGGAAATAAAGAGACCGCGACGGGGACGGCCATCGGGTAAAGAAATATAACTCTCTGGGGATTAAAGAAATGAGGAAAGCACTGACGGGGACGGCCATCAGATTTAAAGGTAAATAAATCGCGATGGGGACGGCCATCGGGTAAAAGAATAAATGAAATAATGATGATGGGCGATCATCAAAAGGTGAAGGACGATCACCTAGTAGGGGACGACTGCTGAAAATATCACGACATAGGACGAATTCCGGATAAAAAAGATCAACGATGGGGACGGATATCGGATAAGCAAGATGAAGGACGATCATCAAGAGGTGAAGGACGATCACCTAGCAGGAGAAGGCTGCTCATGGGGATTATCTAGACATAGGACGAATGCCGGATAACAAAGATCAACGATGAGGCCGGATAACAAAGATAAATGATGAGGGACGATCATCAAAGAGGTGAAGGACGATCACCTAGCAGGGGACGGCTGCTAAAAAGAAATCGCGACATTGGACGAATTCCAAATAGAAAGTTCAAACATTGAGGATTCCATTGGGGAAAGGATGAGGGACGGTCATCCGAAGGTGAAGGAAGATCACCCGGTAGAGGACGGCTGCCGAAAGTATCATGACATAGGACGAATGTCGGATAAGAGGATCAATTATGGGGACCGCCATCGGATAAAACTGATGAAGGACGGTCATCAAAAAGGTGAAGGAAGATCACCTGGTAGGGGACAGCTGCCGAAAATATCACAACATAGGACGAACGTCAGATAGAAAGAGAATATTTTGTTGGTGACTTAATGGGGAATTGGTAAACACGGATGAGTGCTTACACTTTGAAATAAAAGGTATAAGTGTTTGACAGAGTGTATAGACCAAAGATGCGGATGAGCATCCCTAGGACCGCGATACAGACGAGTATCGATAGAAACAAACGCTGACACGTGTTTAAGGATGATGATACGGACGTGTATTAATCGGTTAAGTAAGGAACACAAACGAGTGTTGATTTGCCGAGGAGGTGATATATACAAGATACGGACGAGTATAAGTGATTTTGTATAAGTATGTACAAGTGTTTGACCTGTTGAGGAAATATGTGCGAGACACAGACGAGTGTCAAAAGATTGAGCAAGGGACACATACAAGTGTTTGACTTGCTGGGGAAGTAGACACGGGTGAGTATCAAAAAGAATATGTATTAGTATGAACAAGTATCTATATTGAGAGTGCAAAAAGTATCCTGGCTTTGTCTGCGGGTGATAATTTTGTATATTGCTAGTGAGGTGATAATGGTATTTATAGGTGATTGGCTCGAACCTGGCTTATGATCATGCAAATGTTTGATTTTTGCCGTAATGCTCCGTATTAGACGCAATGTTAAGCTTACTTTGGGGAAAATGATGTGAATGCTATGATTATGCAAAATGAGAGAACCAATCCGAGATCCGGATCCTGCGGGGGGAAAGATCTCTGGGCGATCTGTCTGGAGGGAGAACTCCGCTGGGGAAAGAGATCATTGGTCGATCTGTGGGGAGAGAGTATCACCGAACGATCTTCTTAGGAAACTCTATGGCGCTCTGGGGGAAGAAATCTGTGGGGATCCCAGCTGCGGAAGCTTTTTGCTAAAGAGACTCATGTTGGGGGTGAGGAGGCTTCGGCAACTCCACTGGGGAACATAAAACCCTGGAAACTCTACTGGGGAGAAACTGGTAACTCCGCGGGAAAGCAATTCTTTTGGCTCTGCTGAGGATGAGAAAATCCTGGCAACTCTGATAGGGAATAGAAAGTTCCTGGCTACTTTGTTGGGGAAAAGTCGTCAGGCATTGCTCGGGAGATCCTGCTTGGGGAGGAGGGAACTTCTGGGAGGTAATCTGTTGCAACTCTTTCGTCCAAGAGACACGCTGGGGATTTAATGAGTTTCGCAAAGGGTCCTCCGTGGGGATAACAACTTAATGGGGGAATATTACTGTCAAGTAACCCTGCGGATGAGGTGATTTCTGACTTGGCTAAGGATATGATGCTTGATATGCCCCATGTTGTGAAAGATTGTTTTCCTTGAGTACCTACAACTTGTTAAGCAAAGGAAAAGTACAAGTGTCTCGAGGTATCCTCAACCGAATTCCGTCATGAGAGTTAGATTTACTCAAGAGTTCATATTTCATGCAAGCATATATTGAAAATGGCTTATATGTTTTCATGCAAGTGTTATATTATGAACTTTGGACATTTTGCAAAAAAAAACAAAAATATACAAAACAAAGTGTGACTGAAAATTATGATTTTATTGATTTGTGTGCCCTAAATAGGCAAGTACAGTGAAGAAGCGAATCCCTGAAAGGAGGAGATTGATGTAAATTGAGAAAATAAAAAGTGTTGGCAATGTTGAAGTTGGTGCTCCAGTGAGCTTCCTTTGCTATGACCTGTATGACCTTGACGTTCTTCTTATGTTGCTTTCTGAAGAAGTTTGATTCTGACTGAAGCTTTATCCTTTCAAAGCTTCCCATGTTGTGAGTGATACAGACAAATTCAGAATGCAGTTGTTTGCTTATTCCCCGATTTTGCGTGGATCGCCCTTTCGGGTTTTTAATCCACCGGGATATCCATTTTTGCCTGAGCTGTCCGATGTGGCTTTTCAACTTAGCGGGTGTACATTTTTTTTCGATTTTTCCCTTATTTTTGCCCGAGTCTTTTATTCTGTTTTTGACTCGCCGGGATGCCCTAATTTTGCCTGGACCTACATTATGTTTTTATGTCCAGCGGGTGTTTTATGTGAAGTATATTTTAACTGCATTTGAATTCACAAGAGATAATAATTCCTCGACATCCATAGTAGTGAGCATCAGTGCTCCACCGGAGAAGACTTTCTTTACTATGAATGGGCCTTCGTAGTTTGGCGTCCATTTGCCCCTATGGTATGTATGAGGAGGAAGAATTTTTTTCAGCACAAGCTCTCCCACTTGGTGTTCCCGAGGTCTGACTTTCTGATCGAAGGCTTTCTTCATTCGCTTTTGATATAACTTCCCATGACAAATGGCTGCTAATCTCTTTTCTTCAATCAGACGCAGTTGATTATACTGAGATCGGACCAATTCTACTTCATCCAGTTTCACATCCATCGTTACTCGTAAATAGGGTAATTCAAATTCAACAGGTTGGACAACTTCCATACCGTACACAAGCTTATAAGGTGTTTCCCCAGTAGATGTTCTGATAGAGGTCCGGTACCCATGTAAGGCAAATGGTAGCATTTCATGCCAGTGTTTGTAGGTGACTACCATCTTTTTCACAATCTTCTTGATTTTCTTGTTAGCCGCCTCAACAGCGCCAATCATCTTTGGCCTGTAAGGGGAAGAGTTGTGATGTTGAATTTTGAAGTCCCGACAAAGCTTTGCCATCATCTTGTTGTTCAAATTGGAACCATTATCAGTAATGATTCGCTCGGGAACTCCATATCGACAGATGATATCCCTTTTCAGAAATCGAGCTACCACTTGCCTGGTGACATTTGCATACGAAGCTGCTTCAACCCATTTGGTGAAGTAATCAATGGATACCAGGATGAATCTGTGACCATTTGAAGCAGTTGGTTCAATCTTTCCAATCATATCAATGCCCCACATGGCAAAGGGCTAAGGTGAAGACATTATATTCAAAGGATTCAGAGGCACATGCACTTTATCTGTGTAGATCTGACATTTGTGGCACTTTCTGGCATAAGCTCAACAGTCTGCATCCATTGTGATCCAATAGTAACCTGGTCTTAATAACTTCTTTGCCATTGTATCTCCTCCGGCATGGGTACCTAACGAACCTTCATGTACTTCATGCATCAGTAGGTCTGCTTCCTTCTTATCAACACATATGAGCAAGACCATGTCGAAGTTTCGCTTGTACAAAGAACCATCAGCATTGAGGAAGAAACTACCGGCTAGCCTTCTCAATATCTTCTTATCATTTGATGATGCCCTAGGTGGGTATGTTTGTGTTTCCAAGAAGCATTTGATGACGTGGAACCAAGGCCGGTTGTCAGTGGCAATGTCTATAGAGAATACATATGCTGGTCTGTCCAATCTGGATACTAAAATCTGAGGTACATAGTTGGAAGCTTGTACTTTGATCATGGATGAAATGGTAGCCAACGCGTCTGCAAACTGATTCTCATCTCGAGGGACGTATTCAAGTTTGACTGTTGTGAAGAAGGTCAACAATCTCCTCGTATAGTCACGGTAGGGAATAAGATGCTCTTGATGAGTGTACCAGTTGTCGTTGGTCTAGTTTATTACCAAAGTTGAATCTCCGAATACATTCAAGGTTTTGATCTTGAGGTCAATGGCTTCCTCAAGACCCATGATTCAAGCTTCGTATTCTGCTTCATCGTTAGTGAATGCAAAGGTTATCCTTGCTGAGAAATGCATATGAACTCCTTTGGGTGTAATAAGCACTGCACCTAGTCCACGACCATTGCAATTAACTTCCTCGTCAAACATCATAGTCCATGCTTCTTCTGGATCAGGCCCTTCAGTGTGAATAGGCTCTTCACAATCTTTTGCTTTTAAGAACATGATGTCTTCATCAGGGATGTCAAATCTCATAGGCTGGTAATCATCAATGGGTTGCTAGGACAGATAGTCAGACAATACACTGCCCTTGATGGCTTTTTGAGAGGTGTACTAAATGTCATATTCTATTAGAATCATTTTCCATCTTGCAACCCTTCCGGTAAGTGCTGGCTTCTCAAATATGTACTTGACTGGATCCATCTTTGAGATTAATAGGGTAGTATGAGTCAACATATATTATCTTAGTCGGCGAGCAGCCCACGCTAAAGCACAAAAAGGTTTCTCAGGCAATGAATAAAGTTGTTCACAGTCGGTAAACTTTTTGCTTAGGTAGTATATTGCATACTCTTTTTGACCAGACTCGTCATGCTGGCCCAACACACACACCATTGACTCTTCTAATACTGTCAGATACATGATTAGAGGTCTTCCTTCGACTGGAGGCATGAGAATTGGAGGTTCTTGCAGATATTCTTTGATCTTGTCAAAAGCTCTCTGACTGTCATTGTTCCACCTGACTGTTTGCTCTTTACTTAAAAGCTTAAACAAAGGTTCGCAGGTTGTAGTGAGATGAGATATGAACCTGGAGATGTAGTTAATTCTACCTAAGAACCCTCCAACCTCTTTCTCAGTCTTAGGTGCATGCATTTCCTGAAGAGCTTTGACTTTGTCGAGATCAAACTTAATTCTTTTTTCACTTACGATAAAACCCAGCAGCTTACCAGAACGTACCCCGAATGTGCATTTGTTGGGGTTTAATCTCAACTGATACTTCCTCAGACGCTTGGACAGTTTCAATAGATTCACCACATGATCTTTCTCTGTAAGGGACTTGGCAATCATATCATCCACATAGCACTCGATTTCTTTATAGATCATATCGTGGAATAATGTTACCATAGCCTGTTGATAAGTTGCACCGGCGTTCTTCCGAGCAAACGGCATTACCTTGTAATAAAACGTGCCCCAAGGTGTGATGAAAGTTGTCTTCTCCATGTCTTCAAGTGACATCTTAATATGATTATATCCAGAAAATCCATCCATAAAAGAAAATACCGTGAACTGAGTTGTGTTATCCACCAATACATCAATGTGAGGTAATGGGAAATCATCTTTCGGGCTAGCTCTGTTTCATATCCCGGTTATCTACAAACTTGCGCACCTTGCCATCCTTATTAGGTACGGGTATAATGTTAGCAACCTAAGGCGGGTAACTAGTTACAACGAGAAAACCGGCATCCCACTACTTTTGTACTTCCTCTTTGATTTTCATGGCCATGTCCGGGCGAGTACGACGCAATGACAATGTCTATATCCAGACCCGACATATCTTGATAGGACCAAGCAAAGACGTCGACATACTCTCGAAGCATATTGATGATTTGCTCTTTCACTGGAGCTTGCAGACTGGCCCCGATGTTCACCTCTTTCACATCTTCCTCGGTACCAAGATTTACAGTTTCAACATCCTCCTGATGAGGAGCAATCACTTTTTCTTCTTGTCTCAATAACCTGACCAACTCTTCAGGCAAATCATAATCTTCATCAACCCCTTCATCTGCTTGATTAATCGGATTGTCAAAGTCATACGAGGTCATAACAGTGTCGTTGTTGGTGCAATCTGGAGAATTATTTCTGCAAGGGTTGAGATTTTTTCATTTTAGTGATTGTTTTTATGTTATTTAGAAAAAGTGAACGAAGTTATTGTTGAGAAAAACATTGCCATTTATTGTTTTGTGCGAAAATAACAAAAATGAAAGACAGTGAGCAAAAAAGATTGTTTGCAAAAGATGTCCATTATTCATTAATCATTCATTTGCACAAAATACATATATGGCCCTATTACAAAATGAGTCATAACACCTTGGGCAAGATGCAGGACTTGATGCATGCTTAAACATGAAATAATAATTACTCCGCAACAGTAACCCTTATAAATTCCTAGGAAGACCAATTGAGGACTTGATGGCCTGGGACTCTTGGACAAATCCAGCTTTCCAGGTTGAAGTCGCTTTCAGCCTCGTCTTCCACATTGTAGATTGCATCCTGGGTCAGTATTCCCCCCACTTATGAACTTGGGAGCTTCAGCAGCCTCCTCTTTGACCTGTCGGGATGGTCTGTAACCCAAACCGAACTTGTCTTCCTTGATCTGAACTTGCAGCAGCTTGCCCCAACCTTGGGCATGCCCGTCTTCAACAATCTTCCGAGCTTGTTTGTAAGAAGAGATTGAAGTACCAGACACTTCAGCTGTTGCTTCATTGACATTGAGAGCTTCAAAACCATGGCTCATTGTCTCATGGATCTCCCCATCCATCTCAATATACTTGTAAGTAGCTAGATGACTGACGAAGATGTCCTCCTCTCCACAAATGGTGATAACTTGGCCCTCCCACTCGTATTTTAACTTCAGGTGAAGGGTCGATGTTACGGCGCCAGCTGCACGAATCCAAGGTCGACCCAACTAACAGCTGTAGGCAGGCTGAATGTCCATAACATAGAAGATAGTTTTGAAAATATGTTTGCCAATTACCACAGGCAGCTCAATTTCTCCAAGAACCGATCTCTTAGAACCATCAAAGGCTCTCACAACTAGGTTACTCGGGCAAAGTGCAAGACCGTCATACTCCATATTGACTAAGGCTTTCTTTGGAAGGACATTGAGAGATGACCCAGTGTCAACCAAGACATGAGAAAGCATAACACGTTTACACTCTAAGGTGATATGTAAAGCCTTATTATTGTTATTGCCCTCCGTAGTCGGATCAGCATCGGTGAATCCTAGTCCATGACTGGTATTGACATTTGAAACCACCGTTTCCAGCTGACTAACCGTAATCTCCTCCGGCACATAAGCTGCGTGCAGGACTTTGAGTAATGTATTCCTGTGAGCCTCGAAACACATAAGTAATGATAGAATGGAGATCTTGGATGGTGTCTAATGGAGCTAGTCCACAACTTTATAGTCACTCTTCTTGATAATTCTCATGAACTCGTCCACATCCTGATCAAAGGACGTCTTCTGAGTTTCCTTGGCAATTGGTTCTTCAGGCAACACACTCTTGCCTTTTTCTTTGGCAGCAGCTTCTGCTTCATCATTAACTCTTGGAAACTGCGATGCTAAGAGACGTCCGCTTCGAGTGAAGCCTCCGCCTCTGCCTCCCCCGACATTATCAATTTATGGTGTAGTTGAAGAATCGAGAGTCACTTTCTTTCCGTTGCAATAAAGATTTGAGTCGTAATGCCAAGGCACGACACTATTGCTATCATATGGAACTGGTCCAGGTACTGTGTTGGTAATCAGGCTGATTGTTGCAGAAGAAGGAGTTCTGACAGTTTGTGGATCATAATAGATTGTGACAGGAGGTCTGATGGGAGGTGGTGCTGGTGCAGGGAGTTGTTGATGTTGCTGTAAGTTGTTGTTGAGAGATTCCGGAACATGGATTGTTTTTGGGTCTTAATAAATGGTAACTTTGGTGACGTCATTGTTGACAGTTGTTGTTGTTGTAGAAGATGCAGCTGAACTGATGTCTGTTGAAGTTGAAGAAGGGATGGTTGTTGATGTTGTAGAAGAATCTGTTGGAATGATTGTTGTTGAAGTTGTTGGAGTGATATCTGTTATATTTGATGAAATGATGTTTGCTGGTGTTGTAGGAGGCATGGTTGTTGATGTTGTAGGAGCTCGAACTATTGAAGTGATATGTAAAATGCCTTCTCTAATAAGACTGTTGATACCAGTCTTCAAATTTGCACAATCTTTGGTAGAAATCTTGCAAGCTTCGCAATGGTCCTCACAACCTGGAAACACTTGGCACTTCAAAATATGGGCTTTAACCTCGGCCAAAGGTGTTTGAATACTTGCTACATTGTCAATTAGGCTTACCGGTTGATCCTCCTCAATGGCATTTATCTTAAGCCCACCATGGCTAGGCATATGATTCTTGGTAACACTTGGAAGGGGTGCAAAGTTGATTGCCTTAGAATCAATCAAATCTTGAACCTTCATGTGTAAGGCCCTGCATTTCTCTGTTGTATGGCCAGGTGCATTGGAGTGGAAGGCACATCTGGCGTTGACATCATAGTTCCTTGGGAGATTTTGGGGATCTGGTGGAGCCAGAGTCCTCAATTCGATCAGATTAAGCTTCAATAACTGTGGAAGTAGAGTTGCATAGGGCATCGGGATGGGATCTATAAACCTATTGATTTGTGAAGTCCTTTGTTGAAATGGACGTTGTTGATGATTATTGATGTTGTTATAAGATCTCTGCTGTTGTGGGAACTGTTGTTCCTGTGGGAACTGTTATTACTGAGGATACTGTTGCTGAGGTGTTGGAGCAGGGATGGTGATAGCCGCTACTGATCTTGGCATGTATTGGGGCCTACCTTTGCCCATATGCACTGGGTTAGTTTCACCTGTCCTACAAGGTCCTGAGAAAGGTTTCCTGGCATTGCTGGAACTGGCACCTTTGTCAGAAATCTTACCCATCTTTAAGAGACTTTCAATTCTCTCACCAGCTATAACCACATCAGCAAAACTAGTGGAAGAGAAAGCAGCAAGTTGGTCAATGTAGGTTCCTTGCAATGTGTTCATGAACATGTCATCCATTTCCCTTTCGGACATATGAGGCTGGGCAGCAGAAGCAAGTTGTCTCCACCTTTGGGCATATTCCCTGAAACTTTCTCTCGAAGATTGGGACATACCCATCAACAAAGTTATATTGGGTGCCATATCCAGGTTGTACTGATATTGGCGTACAAAAGCTTTAGCTAAGTCCTTCCAATTCCTGACAGTAGCTCTGGATAGATGAGAATACCACTCACGGGATGCCCCGGTCAAGCAATCTTCGAAGTAAAGCATCCACAACTTCTCATCCATGGTGTAAGCCTTCATCCTCCCTAGGAAAGACTGCAAATGGGTACGAGGAAAGGAGGTACCATTATACTTCTTAAAGCAAGGAGGTTTGAACTTGTGAGGAATTCTGACTCCTTCCACTAAACCCATATCCATCACATCAAATCCCAATGAGTTTTGGGATTCCAAGGATCTTAGCGTCTCCGCTATTTCGTCCAGACGACGATCATAGGCTTCATCCCCAACACCAATTAATGTGAACTGTTCATCCTGAGGATCTTCTTGTAGAATACGAACTCCTGCATTTCCTTGGGTATTTTCGATAACATTGACTTCAGGATTGAGGTGGGGCCCAAACTTTGGTGGATTTGTTTGCGGCTGCCCGTGATCATTGTTACTAGTACCTCCAGTGCCTGGATGATTCTCCTCTTGAGTTTGTCGCTCGACTAACTCTCTCAATCTTTCTTGGATCTAAGCCAACCCAGTCATCACTGCCATGAACTGGTTCATCTGAGCCCTCGTCTCAGTTCTCTCATTAGCCATCTGAGTTCTAACGTCAGTCAAATCTTGTTGAACTTGGTCCATCTGAACTCTCGGAAGGTTGTGTCTTGTAGGATACCTGTGGACTCTGTTGATGGGGAAGACCCTCCTACGAGCAATGTTTCCTGAAACAATAGCAAAGTGAGAGAACAACAACAAAAACACCTACAAAACAAAGAATGAGGTTAACATGCAATGCAGTATGTCTATTTGTCTTTAGAGGGTATCCTGGTTTGGTTCTTTGGTTTTGACCTTCCAGACCTCTGGGAATGATGAAAATGTTGAAGTAATCAAATCCCATCAGAAAATCCAAGTAATACATAAACCATACATTACAAAATGCCAAAAGATACATAGTTTATGATTACAACAAGTTCCCATGGTGGGTCAAAATACAATCAAGCCAAGAAATACAACAAAATCACCATGGAGAAATAAAGTACAACCAAAATAATATACAAGTACAAAAAAATCGAACATCCAGCCCAAAGTCATCCTTCTTGACTTCCTTCAGGAGAGCATCAGTTACTGGTCCAACTGGATGCCCTGTGATGGTCCTGATAAGAAGGTTCCTGGTTGCAATGGCACTTTTCTGCTTCTGATACTTGTCTTGGTCTTTTGATCTCTTCAACCCTGCCCGGAGCTTCAACTCGGAGATTTCCATCTGTGTCACTAACAAAGCTTCCCGATTCTTCTTCTCATTGGCTTCCAGCTGCTCTATCTTAGCCTGTGTCTTCTGATCTTCTTGTAAACGAGCTTCAGTGATCCTAATCCATCTAGCATGACTCTCTTCCAGATAGTGCTCAGCTCTGGCATTTTGAATCTTGGCTTCTTTGCAAGCATTCTTCAGTACCAATTCCCCTGGTCGGGCTTTTCTGATGAAGTCCTCTGTCTTTTCTATCTTGGTTACATGCTCGATCCGAAGCTTCTCTAACCTCTCAATGTCCAGAAGACCGTCATTCATTTCCCAAAGGGTCTTCTTCAAGGCTTCAGCTAACTGGGCATTCCTCTCTTTCAATTTTTCAAATTCCTCCAGACTCACTGTGGCTATAGGCTCCACTGCTGATGGCCCTGGCACTTCTTCCAGGGTGAATGGCATGCGAGTGATTTGTCCTCTAATGCGAGACCATTCACTGTATTGAGCAGAAGCTATGTTGTTAAACTTCCCCAAAATGGCAGTCCCTTTAGTCTGTATGTTGTCCCAAGCCCAGGCTGCTTGTCGGACAATGGCATGATTGTTCAGAACAACACAATAAAGAGATTCTGCTAATTCTTGCTCCCTTGGTGGATGTATCAATGCATATCCCAATTGTCTTTTGAAAATTAAAGGATTTTAGTTGATGTAACCCTTTACTCCAATAAGAGGCACATTAGGATATTGTCCATTAGGCTTGTAATTATGTCCCTACCCTTGGTGTTCTGAGTACACCATTTGATGTCTTCTGCAGTAAGGGAAATCATCCTCTTAACCCAATTCCTTGACTGATGTGGATTCAGGAAATCTTCCATCTTCGGCATGTGTCTCATCAACCAACTATAGAAGAGAGGTTCACAACATCTGACTAGTCTTCCCCTCTTCTTCTCATTCCTCTGATGCACTGAGTAGTAAAAATCCCCTAGCAAGGTAGGAACTGGATTCTTGAGCATGAAGATATGGATAGAATTCTTGATAAAAATTAAGCTCGTCCATAAACAAGATGATACCGTATATACTAAGAGCCAGGAGGGCACAAACAGATTCCCAATTTCCTACTGTAGCCTGCTTTGTAGCCTGAGTGATCAAGAAATCCAGATGGAGGCCTGGGATTCCAGCCTTGGTGGTCATATGCTGATCAATGATGGTGGCTTCCAAATGTAAAGCTTTGGCTATGTCTTCATTCTTAGGAGCAGTCATCTCAGGGTTGAAAGGGATTCCTCTTCTGATAGGGACACCCAGCAACATAGAATACTCTTCCAATAGAGGGCCTATCTGAAAATCCGGGAAAGTGAAACATCGGAGAGGAAAGTCATAGAACTGGAGACAGCTGTGAATCATGCTCCTCTATGATGCATCCAAGTCTATGATCATGTCCATAATACCACCATAATGCTCTCTGAATAAGGGGACATGATCAGGAGTGATAAGGGCTTGAATCTGCCTGATGCCTGCTAGAGGGTACTCAAAGAAATGGTATGTGATGTTGCTCTTCCTAGTTGAATCCATGCTGATAATGGGTGTTAATGAAGATAACTGAAGAAGATAACTGATGAAAGTAGCTGATACAGATAGCTGAAGGAGATAGCTGATGAAGGTATCTGGTGAAGATGGCTGAAGAAGATATCTGAGCAGAAGAACGGTCAAAACCAAACCAAAGAAGATGTGGATACCCTGTAAAACAAATAGACAAATATTAAATGATGCAAAATGATGTATGCTGAATGATATGCAAGGGTTTGTGATCAGGTGTTGGATAGTTAGTTGCTTTTGATAGGTTCCATGAGTGTTTAGAAGTCTGGATGAAGGTCTGAGAACCAATAACCTTGTAGGGGACTTAAATAAAGTGTCACTTGTCCAGGGTTTCATAGAATCAGTCCAAAATAATGTAACCTTAAAACAATTCTGGTAATAGGGTATGATGAGGCCAAGGGTTCCTGCAAACCTGTAAATACCCCACCCACTCACATGTATTGTTCTAGAACAAGGATCCTTAGACTTGGATCTATTATGAGAAGTGTAAACACTTCTAACCCGGAGGTACAATGTTTACATTATTCATAAAGGATCCTCCTCTAATTCACCTCAGATGTTTGAAGGTCATCTAAAAAGGTCATTCAAACTTAACAGGCTTCCCAAATAGCCCTAGCACTACAGGAAATCCGTAGCACAAAGTTCTCAAGAAGAAACCCATGTCTGAATCGTGTTTCATATTCCCGCACCAGACCGAAATGGAATGGGAAAGAATATGAAGCCACTCTAATCCTATATCTGTCACTCAGGCCTTTGTATTGGACCTTTCTCACTGGAATACCCCTTGCACCAAGGAAAACCAACAAATCCAGCACATATATGATATGATAATAAAAATTGAAATGCATAAAATAGTAAATGAAAACGTTAAAGTAAATGCAGTAAATAAAGCTGTACAAAAAGCAGTACATAAAGCAAAAAAACAAAAGCACATATAGCACATTAAACCCCCATAAACAAAAATCAAACAAGCGCTAGGAGAAACCCACAAAAGAACCAGAAGCCCTGGGTGCAAAAACACTTTTCCCCAGCAGAGTCGCCAAACTGTCGCTCCCGAAAAGACTTACGTCCCCGGTGCAGACGCGAACTGTCGGCGATGTTGGAGGTTGAGGTTGAATAGAGTCTCCAGCTAGGCATTTTTATCCCGAAGGAAAGGTAATGCTGCATAAACCTGGAAGGGTATGGATAAGACGGTTGCGAACCAAAGAAACTGAGAAAGGGGGTAGGTTATGACCTGGGAAGGTATTAACACCCAGATCGTCCGTCGTACTCGACGGGATCCACGCTTACTTGATTATATTTAAAAGGTGATAGTGTATGTGCTAAACTGTGAATAAAAATCTAAGGAGAAAAGGATGTACAAAGTGTCAGTGTAAAAAGAAAGTGAGTGCTCAAAACTGAGGCTAAGGAAAGAGGGAGAAGGAGGAGGGGGGAGGCAAAGAGACTTTTGTTCGATAACTGTTAAGGTATGCCTACGTATCCTCTCGTGCAATGAGGAAGTCAAAACACCATAATTCGACTCAAAGAGACTGGATGATTTTGACTGTGAACTGCTTACTTGTCCATGCTCAAGTGTGTGACTCGTCTGGCTCGAGTGCTAACTGTCTTGCATTAGACGGAAGAAGCAAGTTCTCGTTTATGAGTGAGTGAGATGAGAAAAGAATCCCGGAAGAGATGATTATGGTTTGTTTTTGTGTTTTCATTTTTTTATTGTTTTTGGTTTTTTGCATAGGATAATGAGCTTAAGCCTAAATCAAGGGTTGTAAACTCATTATATCCTCCATGATTAGGGATAATGAGCCTATTTAAGTGTGAGATAAGCATCTCAACTTAATTACCATTATGATGTAGGATTAAGATCATTAACCTACTTGTGATTATTAAAATGTTTTTGGGTTTTTGTTCAGTGTTAAGTAATGAGTTTAATCTCTAATCAGGGATTAGTGAACTCATTACACCATCCTAAAAGAAGGATGATAGATGAGAACACTTAAGCTGAGGAATATAACTCAACTTAATCCATGGTTAGGGAATAAATTCATTATATAACAAGCCTTTATTAAGTGGATTTTAATTAAAGGGTGAGATTAAGAAATGAGTTTTTAAGCTTGTAAGACAACTTGAGGGGGACTTGTCCATTAAAAAATAGGGTTAGTCCCTCTTAGCCATAAGGAAGAGATGGAACCCTAATGTAAGGCCCGAGTTACAAGCTGAAGTCTTGATAATTATTAAGTGTTTTGATTAAGAGGTGTAAAAAAATTAAAGGTTTAACACTAAGTATTAAAGTTATACACTCCATCCTAAGATAACCCTAATTCAAAGTCCTCAAGCTTTAAGTGTTTAGCCTCTGATTATGAGATGAGAAGAGAGACTCAAGGAGACTCAAAGGTAAAAATCTAGGGGAAACTATATACAACCCTAATAATTATCATGCTCGGATGTCCTATGGTTTGTGAGGCTTAAAGAAAGATCTTCAGGAAGCCACCATGAAAGAAGAAGCAGATGAAAAGAGAAGGAGACAAAGAATAAGTTACTTACTTCCTGAAGAAGATAAGTAACCTAAAAAAAATAAATAAGAATGAGAGAGCATGAGTGAAGCATGTTCACTTCAAAGACAAGTAAATATGCAAATGGGGAGAAGAGAAGAGGTGGGATGTGAAGGCAAATCCACATCCCAATCAACTTACCATAAGCCCCTGAAATTTTAGTATGAATGCATAAGATGCAAAGAAAAATGAAATGAAATTGATAAAGATGCTAAGACCATAACCAGAAGTGAATATGCAAGGAAAATGTGTTATGAGATGATGCAAAGTCATACATAATGCTTATGAATGATCATACAAGGATGAGATGCAAAGGAGGCATGTTAGAAGCTAGAAAAACACATGAATGTCCATGGAATGTAATAAATGCAAAGCATACCAAATGAATGATGAAATGATCAAGCAAAGTTCAAGCATATCTTAATATGTCTAAGATGTCATACAAATGCTTGAAATGTCATGGCAAGTTCATATGATTGAGGTATGCAAAGATGAATGCAAATGAACATGAGAAATTAGGGTTTTATGAATGTTTGAGATGCATACGACCAAAACAGAAGCATACATAATGATAAAAATTTGAAATTGAACTCAAACAAACCCTAAACATACACATGATCACTACCCAAAGGAGAAGGTCAAAAGCTAATCCTAGGAAAAGTTATGAAATTTCTAAGTTAACTAGGGTTTTTGGATACTTCTAAGGGAAAAATGTAAATCAAATTGAAAATGCAATGCAAAGTAACTGCTTTCGACGGTTTCTTCCTAAAACTCTCCTAAGATGGTGACACTTGTCCCACCACTTGTTGGAGAAGCTTCATCTCACACCACTTGTCTCTATATTTAAATTGAAGATCACCCACTTTCCCTTCCATGTTTGAATGTGTGAAGACCTTTGATAACTGCAATGTCTGTTGAACATTCCTTTTGTCGAATACTCTCAACACTTAGAATTTAATTCAAACTTAGAATTTCACTAAGTATCAAAACATTTGTTGGATTTCTTTAACTCTCATCCTTAAGTAAGGTAAAAAAACTTCTTTTCAGCTCATATAATAATAATCCATTTATTAAACCAAAATAACCTCATTAATTTGCTAGCGTCGAAATTTAGGGATAACAAAATTGCCCCCCGAAAATGTTCTTTTCGACCATCATGATGAAAATATCATTTTTTTATATTCATATTTTCGACGCCAACTTAGGTAAGATGAAAGTATGGTTGTGACTAACTACCCCCATGTTCTAAAACTGTTGTGATTCTTCACCCATGTGCATGATGTCATGTAATAATGGTTTTTATTGAAACAATGCACCAAAACGTCTTTCGTATTAACTGCCTCCTCAATGTGTCAAATCCCAAGTGCCACGTGCCCCACCACTTCACGTCTCTATTAAGTGGCAAGACTATACAGTTTCACATTGTCTTTGTCTATAAATATGGTCTTCAGCACCTAAAGAAACTTTTTCTAAACTCTTACGAACTCAGTTTCTTCTCTTGCTAAAGTCTTCTTCTTTCTCCAAGAAACCCTAAAAAACTCCATTTTTACTTCCAACAATGGCGTATTCCAAGGCTATCGTTTCCCAGAAGAAAGGTCAGAAGGCCAAGTCCTTCCACTTTCAACAAACTCTTGAACCTTTCACCAGTATCACTGAACCCCAAGTTGTCAGCAATCTTAAGTTTGCACTTGAGCCTTTGGTCAACGAAGCCAGGAGCATCTATCGTTCCAATGTAATGATCCCTTTCCTTATGAGTGATTGTCCATTTGATGTATCTGGTTCTTTGGCTGTTGTACCTAGTTCAGATGAGAAGTTGAAAAAGTTCCTCCCTTGTTATCATAAAACTCAACCCCTAAGGCACCAATATCTCCCTAAAACTGAGGACGCTTCGGGTGACCCGCCAGCTCTCACTTAGCTAAACCTGAAGTATCTTCATAATGGTACCAGACTGGTCAGGGCTGTTAACAAATTTGTTGAGTTTGATTAGTGGCTGGCTAAGTTGAAGAGAACCAAGGCTAACCACTTAAAGGAAATTGGGATTTATGATCTTTTGATGCTGACGAAGACTCACATCCCTTATTTCTTAAACCTTCTTGATGCCTTATTTTATTTCTTGGATTGTACCTATTATACTTTTCACCTTCCATGTGGCATGGTCACTCCCACCCTTTTTTACGTAGCCGCTATCGCATGGCTTCGACCTAATAGGCCTTCATATGATCCCACCATTGACGTTGAAGACACTATTGGCTTCCATGCATCTAAGCTGACATATACTCCCTTCCTCCAACATCATGCAAAACCACATACAAAGGTAGTTTATGATGAAGAGGATATTGCTTTTCTGACTCGCTGGCTATCCAAATATGTCTTCTGCACCAAGTCTTATCAAGTGGCAAATAAATTTATGCCTTTAGCCCAACAACTTCATAACAAAAAGAAAGTTTTCTTGAGCAAACTTATTCTGGAAAACCTCTATGAGTCCCTTTGTGAAGGGGTGACTCGACTAAAGAACTCAAAGGGTGACTCTGGCTCTCTGAGTCTCACTGGCCCTCTCTGGCTCCTCCAATTGTTGATGAATGCCACCTTTAAGCCTTCGGTTCCTAGGAAAGTGAAGGTTATTGAAGGATCAGATGAAGTAAGGCTCAGGAGCAAGAGAAGGTGTTCGACTGGTAAAGCTTACGCCTAGTGATAAAGGCATAACTCAGAAAGAGGATTTCTCCAGCTTTTTAGTGATGATTACCCATCAGTTTAATTTTGCACCATCTAAGGCTCCTTTTATGGAGAGGAAGTATGGACCCAGATGGTTCACTAGAGCTTTCCCAAACTCTCCAACAAAGAAACTGCATTCAGATTCCATTTCAATCTGGGAAGCCTTTTTAATTTCCAGGTTCTTTGTCTATAGGCTTAATGGTGGAAGACCTGATACAACCATTGTTGCGTATCAACCTAACTTGGTATCCAGGCTATTTGGGATAAGTCAGAGTGTTCCTAAATGCCATTATAGTAAAAAGCGCCAAATTATCTTTCCTGACAACCTGTACGATGGAGTTGGAGTAGACTAGATCCTCGCAAAATGGGTATCTCAGAAGGAAGTTTTGTCTCCTTTATTCTTTAGACCGTCGATACAGCACAACCATCATTTCAATGATTGGTGTTGTCAATATTACAGCTATAAATTTCTTACTGCTAATGAATTCTCTACCCTCCTTGACCTGGCTTTTGTGATCATGCAGGAGAAGGTCAAGAAAAGTAAGTCCACTCACATCCAAGAGATACAAGCTTTCCAAAAGTACTTTTAAATTTTCAATCGACAAGATGATGTTAGTCGAACCGTTCGTGAGGATGCTGCCACTTTGAAGGATTTTTTTTTACAAAAGATGGATAACCTGAAAATCCCCTCCAACGTTCCTCGTGAAAGGTGATACGAGGTGGCTTTCCATCTATTCCCTACAAAATTCCCTAGATTGCCTTCAGCTGATTTCAGGATGGCACTTGCCCCTCCATTTCCTGATTGGTTTATCTGTTGGGATTCAATAAAGTTCCTTCGACAGCAATCTCAGCCGAAAGCCCAAATGGTGGTTGTGACTAAACATACGCACAGTTTCAAAGGAAACCTTCACATAGGGATCAAGGAAGTTCATGTCGAAACTGACATATGTGAATGTTTGAGCATTACACTTACTTCTTGATAGTTGGTACATTAATGAATCTTATCATCTTGTTTGTTTTCCTTTTTTATTATTTTCAGCAATTTCCAAGAATTCCACTGCCCCCGAGGGAGTGGTGATAAAGGAGAAAAATGAAGGCGACAAGGTACGCAAAATCTCTTGAATCATGTGATTTTTGCATATTCGCCTTCTCACCTTTTTGGTTATTCTTTCAGACAACTACCAAGCCTTCGACACCCCTAAATAAGGGTAAAAAAGCTTCCACCCCCATCCCCATTAACGAAGATGAATTCCCTGAGGAACATGTCCTTATGAGAAAAAGGAAGACCGCCCCTTCTCCCAGGGCTGTTGGCCAATCTTCTTCCAAGGTGGCCAAAACTATAAAAGAGACGCCTACTAGGGGTGATGTCGAAACAACTCCTATCACTGGTGGCGAAGCCTGCTGGCGCTCCTAAGAGTACCAATTCTAGCCCTGGTGGCGAAGAGCATCAGGTAATTTGCTTAACATTTTATTTCCTTTCTTAAAATATTTTTCACCTCGACTTGATTTCTTTTCTTTCCAACAGACTGAAGTTGATGTTGGCCAGCAACCTTCATCTGATACAATCTTGACCTCCACTCTTCTGAACATCCAAGGTGAGCCAACTTATCATCCAAATTCTGATTTTGGCTCTAGTTAAGGTTCCTTGAGTGAGGTTAACCAACCTTTGTTTATGATAGTCGGTGATCCTCAAACATTCGAAGCCGCTCCTCCTTCTCCAGCCAAAACCAACACTCAGCAATCTCATACTGATGATTCAGAGCGTGAGTGTGAGATTGCTTCTGGAAAAGACATTGATGGCCAGACGAGCAGGCTAGCCAACGCAATAGACGAAGTATTTGCGGCTGAAGAAGAAAAAGGCGGCAAAAAATATGAAGGCGCTGGCCCCTCTAGCCCCAAAGATAAAGAACCAGAGGTTAACAGTAATCCCTCAAACACCCCCACCTGCGAGACACCTCCAACTTTCTGAGCCTAGGATCTTTGTTTCGTGCGTGGATGGATGGCCCAGATTTATCATTAAAACCCTAAATCTATAATTAATTAATTTAATCAGGATTAATTAATTAAATTTCCATAATGGATCCTGGCCTTTGGATAGTGCGCCAGTAAACCAGCTTTCAAATCTGAGCCATAGATCTTGCTGACTTTCCATTTTTATTCATTTTATTTTTATTTCTTTTGTTTGTTTAATTTAAAATAGTTAAAAACATCACAAAAATATTTGCTTTTTCATTTTTGATCCAAATATGTTTCTCAACCTGAAAATGATTTTTATTTTATTTTTTGCATTAAAAAAGTATTTTTAAAATATTTAAATGTTATTTTTAATTAATTAATGGACTTTAATTAATTAAAAATACATTTAGGTTTCTAAAACTCACCAAAAAAATCATGAACCTTTACAATACATTTAGAAACATTTTCAAACTCTTCATACAAATTTCTTTTTAGGTTTGATCATATTTCATAATTTTCTTTGAATTAGGGTTCTTAAAAATCACATTTTCTAACCCCAACTTTAAAAAATCATTTCTGCCTAACCATGAAGAGTTTGAACTTTATTCTTTTTGAATTTTTTCACATATTGCATGTTGTTTATAGGTTATTTTTCTCATGAATATATCTTTCATTTTCAAATTAATTTGCATTTTCCTTTGAGAATCACCCAAAAACCCTAGCAAACTTAGAAAAATCATAACTTTCAATAGGATTATCTTCTGACCTTCTCCTTTGGGGTGTGACCTTGTATAGCTTTAGGGTTTGATTGAGCTTGGTTTCAATTTTTTATCATGTTGTATGCTTCTGTTTTGTTCATTTGCATCTCATATGTCCATAAACCCTAATTTCTTATGTTCGTTTGTATCCACTTTGCATATTCATCATCATGTGAACTTGCCATGTAATTTCAAGCATTCATATGTCATCTTAGACATCTTAGGACATGTTAGAATATTTCTTGATCATTTCTTCATTCATTTTCCATGTCTTGCATTCATTACATTTCATAAACATCCATGTGTTTTCAAGCTTCTAAGCATGCTTTCACGACATCTCATCTTTGTATGAACATTCATGTGCATATTGTTTGACTTTGCATCACCTCACATTCCATTAGCATTTCATAATCACTTCTGACTTTGGACTTTGGTCTTTGCATCTCATTTCAATTCATTTCTTTATGCTTTATGTCTTATGCATTCATACTAACACTTTCAGGTACCTTTGGTAAGTTATTTGGGAAGTGGATTTGCCTTCACTTCCCACCTCTTATTATCTCATTTATATGCATATTTACATGTCTTTGAATTGAATCTAATTAACTTATGTTCCATCCCTCTTACTCTCTCTCTTTAAGTTACTTATCTTCTTCAGGAAGTAAGTAACTTATTCTTCTTCCTCCTTCTCTTTTCATCTGCTTCTTCCATTGGTGGCCTTAAAGATCTTTTCTCTTAAGCCTAAAAAACCATAGGATATTCAAGCATGATAACTTTTAGGGTTGTTTATACTCCCCCTTAGTCTTTTACCTTTGAGTCTCCTTGAGTCTCTCTTCTCATCTCAATAATCAGAGACTAAACTCTTAACGTTTTAGGACTTTGAATTAGGGTTATGCATGCATCCTTATCTTAGGATGGAGTGTATAAATTTAATCCTAAGTGTTAAACCTTAAATTTGTTTACATCTCTTAATCAAAACACATTAATAATTACCAAGGCTTTATCTTGTAACTTGGGCCTTACATTAGGGTTCTATATCTTCCTTATGGTTAAGAGGGACTAACCCTAGTGTTTAATGGATAAGTCCCCCTCAAGTTGTCTTACAAACTTAAAATCCCCTTATTAATCTCATCCTTTAATCAAAATCAATTTAATGAAGGATTGTTATATAATTAATTTAATCACTAACCATGGATTAAGTTGAGGTATCTTCCTCAGCTTAAGTGTTCTCATCTATCATCCTTCTATTAGGATGGTGTAATGAGTTCACTAACCTATGATTAAAGATTAAACTCATTACTTAACACTAAAAAAAACCGAAAAACATCTAAATAATCACAAGTAGGTTAATGATCTTAATCCTACATCATAATGGCAATTAAGTTGAGGTGTTTACCTCACCTTGATTTAGGCTTAAGCTTATTAACTTATGCAAAACACCAAAAACAATAACAAAACTAAAAACCCAAAAAATCAATAATCGTCTCCTTCGAGATTCTTTTCTCATCACACTCATTCACAAACGAGAACTTGCTTCTTCCGTCTAATGCGAGACAGTTAGCACTCGAGCCAGACGAGTCATACACTTGAGCTTAGACAGATAAGAAGTTCATAGTCAATTTATTTCCAGTCTCTTTGTGTCGAACTACAGTGTTCTGACTTTATCATTGCACGAGAGGATACGTAGGCATAACTTAACTGTTATCGAACAAAAGTCTCTGTGTCATCCCCCTCTTTCAGCATCCTTTTCTAAGCCTCAGTTCCTGACCACTTCACCTTTTGCATTGACACCTGTACATTCTTTTCTTAGCTTTTGCACACAGATAGTACATACACCTACCCCTTTAAACACAATCTTGTAAACGTGGATCCCGTCGAGTACGACAGACAATCTGGGTGCTAATACCTTCCCAGGTTGTAACCAACCCCCTTTCTCAGTTTCTCTGGTTCGCAACTGTCTTATCCATCTCTTTCCAGGTTTATGCAGCATTACCTTTCCTTCGGGATAAAAATCCCTAGCTGGCGACTCTATTCATTTCATTTTCATTTCTCTTTTCGCCAATCGTTCGCGTCTGCACCGAGGATGCAAATCTTTGGGAGCGACAAGTATACATTGTTGGAAAAGTTTCGTGATCTTATTCTTCAGTTTGTTTGGACTCCGAATGGTGTAATCATGGGAAACTTGAATATAAATTCTACCTTGAGGAATGATATTCAACAAGCGCAAGTTTTAGATGAGAAGTTGCAAGGATTGTTACTCCAACCAGGTTTAGTGAAAGCAATAGATGGGATCATTCTATTCAACCAAAGAATTTGCATTCCGAATGAGAATGTGTTAAAGAGAAATATTTTGGAAGAAGCACATAAAGGTTTTTTTACGATACATCCGGGTTCTTCGAAGATGTATCAAGACTTTAAGAGGGACTATTGGTGGTCCAAAATGAAAAAGGACATTGTGGTATTTGTGTCAGAATGTGCGGTGTGTCAGCAAGTGAAGATTGAGCACCAAAGACCCAGTGGATTGTTACAGCCTTTGGACATCCCAATTTGGAAATGGGATAGTATCTTTATGGACTTTGCGGTAGGTTTACCAAGGACTCAAGGTGGCTATGACTTTGTTTGGGTGATTGTGGACCGACTAACGAAATTTGCGCATTTCTTAGCCGTGAACACCACATATAAGGCAAGTCAGCTTGCAAGATTGTTTATTGCCGAAATTGTGAAATTGCATGGTGTCCGAAGTTCACTTTGAGGTTTTGGAAGGCGTTCCAACAAGCCATGGGTACAAAATTGCGTTTGAGTACTTCTAATCATCCTCAAATCGATGGTCATACAGAACGTACGATTCAAACGATGGAAGATATGTTGAGAGCATGTGTTTTGGAAAGTAAAGGAAGTTGGAAAGAACTTTTTCCGTTGATAGAATTCTCTTACAACAATAATTATCATGCGAGCATCGATATGGCTCCGTATGAGGCTTTGTACGGAAGAGAGTGTAGAACACCGTTGTGTTGGTCAGAAGTGGGAGAAGACAGGATTTTAGGACCGGAAATTATTCAAGAGACTATGAAAAAGATTCGTATGATCCGAGAAAAGATTAATCATGCCCAAGATCATCAGAAGAGTTATGCTGACAATCGAAGGAGACCTTTGTAGTTCGATGAAGGTGATCATGTGTACTTGAAAGTCACTCCAAGATTGATATTGAAAGGGTCGTTCAAGTCGCGCAAGCTAAGTTCGAGATACGTAGGACCGTATCAGATCCTAGAAAGGATTGGTGAAGTTGTTTATAGATTAGCCTTACCACCCTCTCTATTGAAAATGCATGATGTTTTCCATGTGTCTCAATTTCGTAGATTCGTTCCCGGTCCTCTTCAGCCTATTCTACCAGATTCTATAGAGATAGAAGTGGATTTGACTTTTGAACCCCAACCGAACCGTATTGTTCGAAGAGAAACCAAGATGTTGAGGAATAAAGAGATACCACTTGTTAAAGTGCAATCGGACGAGATGCATCCGGGCGATGCTACGTGGGAGATGTAATCAGAGATGTGAGAATCATATCCTCACCTGTTCAGGTAATCCTTTAAATCCGTGGACGAATTTTATTTAAGGGGGGATGTAATACCCTGTATTTTATTTAAACCTCTAAATAATATTATTCGAACTACTCTAAGAAATTTTAACGAAAATAAATTAAGTAATCCACGGGATATTATTTTTGTAATTGATAGTAGCTGACTCAGAGATTTTATAAAATATCGGATTAAGAGACATTTTTGGATACTCTCTAATTTTCGACCCACTAGTAAAAATATAAGTTTTATGTATTTATATATATATATATATATATATATATATATATATATATAAAGAATATGAGAAGGAGAGAAAGATAGTAAGGAAAGAAAATAAGAGGAGAAGAGGAGAAGAGAAGAAGAAGAGAGAAAAAACCCAAAAGCTTCATTTCCTCATTCTCGATCATTCGTCTGTCGAATCGACTCGATCCTTCCACCAATCTTCATCTCTCGAGGTGGGTTCTTAGTTAAAAACTTTTATCTTTGATTTTGGTTGAGTTTTAGAGATGTTGTGATTTAGGGTTTTAGTGGAAAATCTATGAAATCGAAAGTTTAATGGTTAAAACTCGATAAAAACTTAACTATGATACTCATATTATGTCTTTGAACATGTTTGATTATGTTCTTCTGTTTTGGTTGTTGATTGGAGTTGAAATTGGGTTGGAATAAGGATTTCCCGTAAGCCTAGAAGTTTCCTGAACTGGTGTAGTTCGCTCAGCGAGCATCCCTCGCTCAACGAGAGTTCCAGGAGATTTTTCGCTTAGTGAGACCTGTAGGTTCCAACTTTGGTATTTAATTCTTAATTTCTGATATGGGTATCCATTTTTAGCGTTCAATATATCATTTTGAAGCTAATGACATAATCCATCTTTTGAGACCAAGAAACATTATTTTGACCCGACGTTTTCAAAATGACCAAAACCTTGATAAAATGGAAAGTGTGAGTAAATGGAATTAGAGGGAGGTACGATTTGTGAGGTATCTAGGTTCCCCTTAAACTCAAATGAATCGTGAATTATGTATTGTTTTAGGATCCTCCATAAGTTGTTGTGCAAGTCTCAAAGTGGTTACTATGTGCTTCACTAGAGCATTCGTAAGGACTTGAGGTATCCATTGTGTATTCATGGGCATTGATTTGAGACGTGTAGACTTTAAGTCCTCCATAAGGTCTTGAGTAAGTCTTGAGGTGGGTTGTCCTTAGTCCCATGTGAAGCATCCGTAAGGACTTGAGTCAAGTGCTATATTAGTCATGTGATAATCTTGAGTAAGTCTTGAGGTGAGTTACCTTTAGTCCCACGGGAAGCATCCGTAAAGATGGAAGAGCGTGCTATGTTAAATCCTCCGTAAGGTCTTGAGTAAGTCTTGAGGTGGGTTGTCCTTAGTCCTACATTAAGCATCCGTAAGGACTTGAGGTGGACATTTCTCTTCTTGCACTTTGAGATTGTGTATGGACCTTAGTTCCCCTATGTTTTTGGTTCTTGTTTGAGTTAGTTTTTGAAATGTGCGAGTTTCATTTGAGAATAACCCTTGGAGTCGAGAGAACTCTAAGAAAGGGAACTCATTGAGATGTTTTATCTCACCCCATATTGATGTTGTTATTTCAGGTACTTCCGGTTCCGATAAGGGTAAGGATAAGGCGACTTGATTATCCCTACTAGTTGATGGCTTTATCTTCCGCTATGGATTTTGAGATCTTCGGATCTAGTTCTTAGATCTTTTGTAGTTTGAACATCTTGTATTATTTTATAGCCTGGTTTGGTACCTTATGTTGTAGTGGATATACTTATACATTGTGTTGCTAAGAACTTATTAGTAGTTATGTACCATATTTCTAATACTATATATGAAAAATATGCTTTATGTATGTCTTTTGTATAAGGGTATTACAAATCTGCTACCTCAAATAGGCCGCAGACTTGTTTATCAGTGCATGGCTTGGCGTCGAATTCCCCCTACACCAACTTGGCTATTTCTTCTCATGTTTATCGCCAAACCAGTCTCCTGTAATGGTGAAGGAATAGCATGATCAGAAAAATCAGGAGGTGCATTCCTTACCCCTACCATGGAGGTAGTTGACGGCCCAAAGAGTGAAGGGTATTGTTGAGCCAACATACGTCCAACAGGCCTAAATTCATTTGAACTGGGTGGTGGAGTTTGTGTACTTGTCCCAATTTATTCCAACACAGGTTGTGTATAAGGCCTGTTAAATTCTCCTGGCCCTGCCAAAGGGATTGGTTCTGACACCACTGTTGGTGTGGTCAAAGCCCCTTTCGAAGGGTTGGATACTTGTACGACCTCATTTCTCGATCCATCTCGTACATTTGTACTGCAAGCATTCGAGCTACTCACTTGAGGATTCGATCCGCTCGTTACGGGAATTGAATCACTTGTATTTCCCTGGCTAGACACCGTCTCTCTCGTGTTTCATCTCCTTCTTGGTATATAGTCGTTTTTGTTGGCTACTTTCCCACTTCTCAAATGCATACACAAAAATAACCGCCATTTCGACTGATACACTCATGTAGAGGAAGTTACAACACAAGGAAGTTACAATAATAAAAAATAACAATATCATTGTCCCACCGGGTGTGCCAATTTGTTACCCCCAAAATTGGTAAACAAGCATTGATCTTCCAAAGATACCTAGAATATCCTTGGTTACTCACAAGATCGACCAGATATATCCTAGGACACGTGCTATGTTTCCATTGCTCGCGTAATCACGGTGTTTCTAGGAAAAATGTCTATGAACCTTTATAACAAGACTCATAGATTTGTTTTGAACAAGAAAATAAAATGAAAGACAACGACTTTTGAAAATAAAGGAATGTAAAAAGGGAAAGACTTGAAATTTAAATGAAGGTAAAGACAAGGCTGGGAAATTAAATGAAAGTAAAGACAAGGCAATAATTTAAATGAAAGTAAAGACAAGTAAATACTTGAATTGTAAAGGAACGCAGTAAAGTGCATGAAAGATAAATTTGCTTAGAAAAGTAAATGGCTTTGAAAATGTAAAAGGGATTTTAATGTAAACGTTTGCAAAAGTAAAAGACTTGAAAGTAAAATACTTGAAAGTAAAATTGACATTGAAAATAAAATTATCATAAAGATAAATTTGGTGGTGCTTCACTCATGTACATTCTCATTGCACTCATTTCTCTACACACAGATACTTTGAGTCTACGGAGTTACTAGTACATATGATTTCCACACAATTATTCACATACTAAAAGAAGATATTTATATATATTACAAAGTAACCTCTTTCGACGGTTTCTTCCTAAAACTATCCTAAGATGGTGACACTTGTCCCACTACTTGTTGGAGAAGCTTCATCTTGTGCCACTTGTCTCTAATTTAAATTGAAGATCACCCATTTTCCTTTCCAGGTTTGAACGTGTGAAGACCTTTGATAACTGCCATGTCTGTCCAACATTCCTTTTGTCGAATACTCTCAACACTTAGAAATTAATTCAAACTTAGAATTTCACTAAGTATGAAAACATTAGGTGGGTAGCTTCGACTCTCATCCTTAAGTAAGGTAAAGAAAAACCTTTTTTCAACTCATATAATAATAATCCATTTATTAAGCCAAAATAACCTCATTAATTTGCAAGCGTCGAAATTTAGGGATAGCATATTGCCCCCCAAAAATGTTCTTTTCGACCATCATGATGAAAAGATCATTTTTTGATATTCATTTTTTCGACGCCAACTTAGGTCAGATGAAAGTATGGTTGTGACTACCTACCCCACATTCTAAAACTATTGTGATTCTTCGCCCATGCGCATGACGTCATGTAATAATGGCAAAGATCCCAAAGGTCCCATCAGCCAAATCCGCTAGTTTTTAATCATGGGTTTTTCTTCAAATAATGCACGAAAACATCTTTCGTATTAACTGCCTCCTCAATGTGTCAAATCCCAAGTTCCACGTTTCCCACCACTTCATGTATCTAATAAGTGGAAAGACTATACAATTTCACATTGTATTTGCCTATAAATATAGTCTTCAGCACCTAAAGAAACTTTTTTCCAAACTCTTACGAACTCAGTTTCTTCTCTTGCTAAAGTCTTCTTCTTTCTCCAAGAAACCCTAAAAAACCCCATTTTTACTTCCAACAATGACGTCTTCCAATGCTACTGTTTCCCAGAAGAAAGGTCAGAAGGCCAAGTCCTTCCACTACAAGCAAACTCTCGAACCTTTCACCAGTATAATTGAACCCCAAGCTGTCCAGAATCTTCAGTTTGCACCTGATCCTTTGGTCAACGAAGCCAGGAGCATCTATTGTTCCCAGGTAATGATCCCCTTCCTTATGAATGAATGTCCATTTGATGTATCTATTCGGCTGGTTGTCGTACCCAATACAAATGAGATGTTGAAACAGTTTTTCCCTTGTTATCATAGAACTCAACCCCTAGGGCACAAATATCTCCCTAAAACTGATGATGCTTCGAGTGACCCACCAGCTCTCACTCAGCTGAACCTGTAGTATCTTCATGATGGTACCAGACTGGTCAGGGTTATTAACCAATTTGCTGAGTTTTATGAGTGGATGGCTAAGTTGGAGATAACCAAGGCTAACCACTGGAAGGAAATTGGGATTTATGAGCTTTTGATGCTGACGAAGACTCACATCCCTTATTGATTAAACCTTATGGCTGCCTCATTGTATTTCTGGGATTATACCCATTATACTTTTCACCTTCCATTTGGGATGGTCACTCCCACCCTTTTCGACATAGCCGTTATCGAAGGGCTTCGACCTGATGGGCCTTCATATGATCCCACCATTGATGCTGAAGACATTATTGGCTTCCATGCATCTAAGCTGACATATACTCCCTTCCTCCAACATAACTCAAAACCACATGCAAATGTAGTTTATGATGAAGAGCATGTTCAATTTCTGAATCTCTGGCTATCCAGATATGTCTTATGCACCAAGTCCTATCAGGTGGCAAAGGAATTCCTGCCTTTAGCCCAATAGTTTCATAACAAAAGGAAAGTTTTCTTGAGCGAACTTATTATAAAAAACATCTATGAGTCCCTCTGTGAAGGGGTGACTCGATTAAAGAACTCAAAGGGTGACTCTGGTTCTCTGAGTCTCACTGGCCCTCTTTGGCTCCTCCAACTGTGGCTGAATTCCACCTTTGAGCCTTCACTTCCTAGGAAAGGGAAGGTTAATGAAGAATCAGACGAAGTAAGGCTCATGAGCCTTATGTCTTTCAATCCTTATGAGATTTTGAGTTTATTCCTTCTATAATGTTGAATTATGTGAGATCATCTTTAAGTATATTCATTGAGCAAGAAAAAGATTGCTCGAGGAAGATGTTACAAGCTTGGAAAGTCATGCATTTGTTAAGGCATTTCCATAACCCTAATTTTGGAAACTTTGATCTTTTATTTAATTTCTTGTATTAATCATGGTCAAATTCAATCATCCATCATATTTCCCTGAATAATAGTTTATGAGACTCAAAGTTGGCAAAAAGTCAAACTTTGACTTTGTGTACTATTTGACTTTATATCAGATGAATTTGAATTTTTAATTTGCAATGAATCAAACTTCTTGGGAAATTCAGATCATATTAGTGAATTGTAAAGATGCATTTGAGTCTATTGAATCATGTTTTGAAGAATTAGATCATGCTCAGATGAAAAAGTCAACTGCATGCCTTTTTGGATCAAAACCCTAATTGACACATCAAATGATTTTGGGGCTTTATCAACATGAAATGATGCAATCTTGCACTTGATTATTGATGAAGGGAAACTCTTTATCATCATTAATGGATATGTGGCTTGAGTTTGAGGATCATACTCATCCTTTGATAATTCATCTACTTGAGCTTTTGGAGGCCAAAACCCTAGCTTGTGAACCAAGCAATCAAAGAACATGTTTTTTGTATTTCCAATGGGGTACTAATGCATAAAGACACACACACACACACACATGTAATGCTAATGGTTATGCAAATTATGTGGAATCTTATGTGTAAAAATTAGGGTAAGACAATGCCAAATGGTTGTTTACGTCCACTTAAAAGCATTGAAAATCTAAGAATTTGAGGCATGTATGTGTTATTTCCCACTAGATGAGGGGTCATTGGTTGACCCTGCGTCCTCACGGGAGAAAAAATAGGTCCACTTTGAGCGTTCAATGGTATAACCGTCATACTTGTCATGGATTGGTGGTTCTCAATTATTATTTGGAGGATTTGGATTCATCATCCTTCTTATGTGTCTCCTTCCTTCGTTGTTTGTGGCTATTTTATCGCTTCTCAATCTCATCCTACGAATTTAAAGATATTGTAAAAATGAAGAACTTCTAACATTTTGAGCAAAAAAACTTTAACAATAGCACTGTCACACTAGGCTTGCATATTTATTTGCCGTAAAAAATGGTAAACAATCATTGGTCTCCAATCTTATGGTTCACTTAGAAGATAAATCAGTGAATGCTAGGACATGTGTTTTTGTTAATTTAGGTTTTGAAAACTATGAACATTTTGGCAATGCTCTTGATTTTAAAATTGACGTTTAAGATTTAAAATTAAATACAGAAACGTAAAGGAATTGCTTCAAAGGCTTCAAAGTAAATTGCAATGAAGAAATAATCGTAAAATGTAAATGACTTTATTGAAATGTAAAACGATGGTGATTCACACATACATTCTCAGTAACTCATTTTCTCAATACACATATACTTAGAGTAATTTTATGAGTTTTGTACAATAATAGCTCACAAAGTCCTATACACTAAGACCCTATTTATACTAATTTTGAAAATAACTACTACTAATAGTGTCTTCTCCAAAAGATGGCATGTTTCATTTGTAATACCCCAAAAAAATTAGAATATTTATTTAATTGATTTAATTTAAATATTTGTGATTTTCGGTGAATTTAAATGAAACAAGGTGATGTCCAGTGTGTTTATATTGTGTGTTATGGGTTAATGAAAAGTTAAGAGAATGATAAGAGCATGTAGAAATAAGTGATTAATTAGAATTAATTTTACTGTTAATAATAATGGAATAATGTGAATAATATTATTAATATTATGATTCTTATTTACATTAAAAGGAGTAGAAACCTTAAGGTTAATGTGGTCTTTTATGATGAGATAAGTGAGTGTAAGATGAGGAAAGTCTTATTAGGGGTCCAAGGGGTAAAATAAGAAATAATGGAATTATGGTCATTCTTTATGTATTTGGAGAATGATCTGAGAGAAACCATGGAAGAGGCTAGGGCTTGAGGGAGAATTATTGTAGAGTTTAAAGAGTTGGAGAAACTAAGAATATAAGGTATGAGGAGTATTGCTTATAATTGTAATTGATATAGAGTTTAGATGTATGTAGGTTGTTTTTGAGTTATTGAGGATTTTTGGGATATGATGATACAATGGTGAATTATGAGGAAATTGTAGATTTTAGGATGTGTAGAATGATAAATAAAAAATGATGTATATGTTACCTAATGTGATGTGTTGTTATTATGTGGGAAAAATATGTTGAATGGAAGAATTTTGGACCGATTTAGTTTGAAAATCGTAATGGTTTTTGGGTCTGGACTATGCAGAAAACGCAACTGCAGATTTGCTGAACATATATTTTCGTCGGACGAAAGGTGTGTTTTGTCGGACGAAACCAAAATGCGCTTGAGCATCGCCAGGAAAAATGAGAGGCAATCGAAGGGTGAAGAATAGGTGCTACTGGAATTTGTATATGGAATGATTCACCCCTGCTTCGTCAGGCGAAAGAGCAATTTCACGGGGCAAGTGTAACACCACACTTTCCCATTTAAGAAAAATACTTAATAATTCACATAAATCAGATGTTTTTTAAACCAAACACAATGGAATGCCACATCATAAAAACAACAATGGACATCTTTCCTCATTAATGAATTAAAATAGGGGAAATAAATGTTTTATTCAAATAACGACAATTTTCCAACAACATCGAAATTCCACATAAACTCGTGCTCCATAATATCATCAAATAAAGAATGATACGTAAAAAAATAAATAAATAATAACATTCAATGAAAATTCCCGAAACCCATGTTACATATCAGAGCGACTCCTAAGACTCAATCAAGCAACACCCACTCCAGGCACACTCGAGTACCTAGATTATATATACTTCTAGAGAAGCACAAACACAAAAAACAACAAATGGGTGAGAAGTAAATTCAATAATTAACAATATATAATACATTTTAATATTAGTAATCACACAATCACACACAGACAATACATCATCACGACACACTTGTCACTTTCAATCATACTTCATCAAATATATAAAATGCAATGTGACTCAACAACTGGCATAATGCATGTGGTACCAATACACCCTATGGTTCATTCAATAGAATCTGATCCATAATAGAATTTTGATAAATCACATACACCGCACTTGGAAATGATTAATCTCCACTACACACCATATTGGAATTTGAATGAATCACATACACTCCCACCGAGCAATGATTCATCTCCACCAGACACATCATGAATGAATGAAAATAACTATGCATACAACATATGTACGATATCAATTCTACATCTTCAAGATCCTATTGATCACACATGAGATACATACTCATCGTAATACACCATAGTATTACCACACATGTCCAGTCTATTTAACAACACACACAATCAAGGACAAATACGTGACATGACATTAATTAGCTAATTATCTAATTAATCTGCCTGAATTCCAGTTTTATTTAATTTCACTACCATTTCTAAGTTCACTAAGTTCTGAAACCTATCCCAACCTCTCTGACCAAAAGAAACCGCATAGGACTCGAAATCGGGAAAGAATTCATGAAAATAGTAAAATTCTGCATGTACACTGGTCATACGCGTATTTCCCAAGTCCATACGGGTATTGCCTAGCTCCCTCGCCCACCAACCTTACAGACCAGGCACATAAATCCCCTACTTGCCTAGCGTCATACGTGTATTGCCTCACTCTTACGCATGTGGGCAAATGCGTTTCCTTAAGAAATTCCCACATAAAGGCCTATTACGCGTAATGCCTTACCCTTACGTGTAATGCCAAGCTTCCTTACGCGTATCACCCACATAATTCTATACCATACTCTTAAGAGCGTGCTTGTTACGTGTATGGGCAGAAGTTGTGCAAAAATGCAGTTTTTCCCACACTAGTACGAATTTGTTCATGTTGATCTCACTTCTAACACTCAAATTTGCCTTAAATTCATCTCTACATTGATTTTAAGACGTATAATTCCTTGTTTATCATTTTCATCTATCATTACTAATCAAATATGTGTTTCTGGATCTAAATCTGACACGCTTAACCTGTAACAAAACCAGATCTGCAAACACATTTATGCAGTAACAACAACATAGAGTTCAAACATCATAATATTACAAATTTCAGATTCGTTTCAACACCAACATCAAAAAATTCATAGAAATCATACACATACAATAAGATAGATATTCAAATTCAAACATAACATGAAATTCTAAGAGGGAAAGGAACCCTCACTATCCTCTCATTATATTAACACCTATTATGAACCCATTCTCCCCCTTATCTCGAATTCCTAATAAAAATCCTGCAAAAATTGATGATGGAGAATGCCCTAGCTCTCCCTCTTTTTCTTCCTTCTCTAACACTCTCCAAGTGAAAATTATCGTTATGACTAAATTTGACCCTAAACCTTGACTAATTCTTTGTTTTCCAATTTTCCTCCCACTAACCAATTACTAATTAAATTCAGATTTTAATTAATAATAATAATATTAATAATAATATTAATAATAATAATTATATACTTTATATATTACTATTATCAAATACTCTCACTCATTACCCAATATTATATTATTAACCTGATCTCTAATTTCCCTTTCTCGTTAAGGATACGACGCCTACACGCTCAACTACACACACCCAAAATAAGGCCAGACAAACAAAATAACAATAACGATTAAATAATTTAAAATGGGGTGTTACAACTCTCCCCCACTTAAATTATTTTCATCCTCAAAAATGTACCTGATAGAAACAATTCTAGTTACGAATCTCGCATTCTGCTTTCCAACTCCTAGGTCACACTCCCTCCAGCAGCTCCTCCCCAAAGCTACTCTCACTAAAGGAATCTCTTTTCCTCTAAGTTGCTTCATCTTGTGATCCTATATCTTTATCGGCACCACTTCTATGGTAAGGTTATCTCTAAACTGCACCCCATCCTTCTGAATAACATGAGATGGATAAGACACATACTTCTGAAGTTGCGACACATGAAACACGTCATGCAAGTTCGAAAGCTCCGGCGGTAACGCCACCCTGTATGCTACCGTACTCACCTTTTGCTAGATCTTGTATGGTCCAATGAACTTAGGATCCAACTTCTTAGATTTCAACGCACTCCCAACACCTATCATCAGGTTGACTCTCAGAGACACATGGTCGCCTTCACATAATTCTAATTATTTTCTTCGATTATCTTGATAACTCTTCTGTCTACTATGTGACGCTTTCATCTTCTCCCGGATCATTTGAATTATCTCAATAGTCTGTTGCACAATTCCAGGCCCAGGTATGACATTCTAACATGTTTCATACCAATACAGAGGCGTCCTACACCTCCTACCATATAAAGCTTCGAAAGGTGGCATTGCAACACTAGAATGTGATAACACGAAAATGTATCGTATTTTTAGACCTGATTCAAATGGATTTTAGTTTAGTTTGATTTATTTTTCCATGATTTGTGTTTTATTATGTCGGTATTATTTCCTTTTTTAGGTATTCGAGTTGAATTGGAATTTATCATGAGATGGAGAAAATATGGATGCATCGAAGAAGAAATGAAGAAAATAGAAGAAAAAGAATATTCAGAAAAAGGAGAAAGAAAGAATAAAAATCAAAATCAAAAAGGGTGGGCCCCACCAGCACTCACAGAATGTGGCGCAAGCCACATTATGGGGTGGTGCCCATTGTCGCTCCCGGGATTTCCATCCTGGTACAAACGCGAAACTGGTCCAGAGAAGGAAGAGTCACCATCCATGCATTTTTATTCCAAAGGAAGAGTAATGTTACACAAACCCGGAAGAAGGAGAAAGCGGGTATGAGAGTCATTTACGAACTCGGAAGTTATTAGCACCCCAGATCATCCGTCGTACCTGATGGGATCCATTATTGCTAGCATTGTTTCAAAGGGTGAGGGTATTTGCTACTGCTACAACTGCTATTGGAAGGGACTAGAAAGAAATAAGAAGAATGAGATGAAAGAGATAAGGAGATGAAATGGCACGAAAAACGAGGAAAGAGAATGAAGGATTGTGTTTGCCAAGCATCGCCGCTTATGCCTATGTATTCCTTTTGTGTAATGAGAAAGTCAGAACTCCGTAATTTGACTCAAAAAGACTGACATAACTTGCGTGTTTTTAGGGTTTGAGATGAGAAAGAGAAAGACTTAAAAGGGACTCAAAAGGTGAAAGTCTAAAGGGATACTAAAAATCCAAAAGGTTTTCATGCTTTGATGTTCTAGGGTTAGTGTGGTATGAGAACACTATCCTAAAAGAAAGGAGAAGAAGAGAAGAAGAAAGAAAAAGAAGATGAAGAGAGAAAAGGATTAGAAGACAACTTACTTCCAAGAATGAAGTTAAGTAGTTTCTAAGGGGGATGAATGAGAATTTTACAAACCAAAGCTACTTAAATGACTAAAAAACACAAGATTGAAAAATAAAAGAGAGGGAAGAGATTGGAATGTGGATGCACACCCATACTCCTATGACTTACCAAAGCCCCTGACAACTTAGAAAATAAAGCACAAACATTCATAAAAAGTGAAATGGAAGCCAAGTAAGCAAAGAAAGCAAAAGATATGGATCCTAGGGTTCAAAAACCTTACAAGTCAGAACCAAAATACAAATAAGCTTTAAGAAGCTCAAAAAAATCAAAGAGAATTAGACAAGTCCAAAGAATGAACAAAGAAGCGAAGAAGTTCCATAAAGTCACATATGAAGAAGTATGAGTGCAAATGAGGTATGACATGTATGAAAACATGAATTGATCACCAAAGTCAGAATGATATTATTAGACGATGGTGTGGATCTAGAAGGGGGTATAATAGATCCCTTTTCAAAAAAATCTTTTCAAAAAATTAATTGAAAAATATCTTGCGGAAGTTCCCCTGAAAAACACGTCTAAAATAAAAACAAGTCACCAGTGATCGGATATGCATTGAAAACCAAATGAGATAATAAGAGATGAATAGATGAATTAATACAATTCAAATTAATCACTTAAATTCAGCACAATTGAATAATCCACTACCAAAAATAAATATAAATGAGAAATAAGCACAATGAGTAAGAAGTTGTGTATTTTGAATTTTTATCAATTACTTGGTGTGCACACACACAAAGTGTAGTTTGATATTTAGTGTAGTGCATAATTTTTATCAAGTTACTATCCAAATATGATAGAAACAATTTAACAAACACTCGGTAGGCACACACTAATCCAAAATAGAATTTTTCAAGCAACACAAGTTCAAATAGTGCAGAAACATTATCAAATGAAAAGGATGAAGAACACACAAGATTTGTTTAGGCAGTTCCCCCACCGTCCTCGCTAATGGTACTCTTCCCTAAATTCACAAACCGAACTGGGATCTTTTATTAATATTGCAATGTTAATACAAGAAGAAAATTGGAGCAACAAACTAATATGAATTACGAATGTTGCGTTAACTCTTCTTTCCCCTTGATTCGAGATGAACCAAGTCCTTCACGCGTGTCGAACATACCTCCGATTAATTGCTCCCCTCTTGAAAGAATTTACAATTCTCCAAACTTTAAGCATGGCTGCTTTGCTTTAATGCTTGTGAACCCACAACGTTCTTCACAATCCTCCGGTTACCGTGATATGATTGAACAATCACCTTGATCTGTAAACCTCCTCACTCGGCTGAATCTACGAACAAATGATGCGTGCAAAAACCCCTAAATCACAATGATCTTGGAGTAAAAACACTCTAGGTTTATTCAAGAAAAACCCACAAACCTCTAAACCCAAACGAAATCACAATCTCACATTTGAACGTTATCACCTTTATCTTGAACTTTGATCAACAAAAATTGTTACGTATAATTGTTGATGAATGCTAGAGAAGGAGAAGATGAACAAAGCACTTGTGTATCTATTTCACTATTTCTTGTTAGTTTCCACAAAAAGATATGACAACTATTTATATGGGTTAGTGAAATAATGATAAAATTAAAACACAAATATGAAAGGGAGAAAAACCAAAAAGGGCGCTCAAATCACGAATGAGTTGACCTGCTAATTAATTTGTGTCGACCTGAATTGCCTATAGGAATGCGTCGGCCTGAGCTTGCCTTTGAGTCGACCTGTATAGGTCATTTTAGTCGACCTAAAATTTCCCCTTTGTCAACCTGTTGGGACCCAAGAGTTTCAAGGAAGAAATAATTTTAAATGAGTCGACCTGAAGCCTTTAATTAGTCGAATCAAATATTTTTTAACAGGATGGGTCGACCTGTTTAGAGTACTAATCCGACTCATTTCAGTCAAAACACTATAAAACCGTTTTTCTGATGAGATCATCCTTTTCATTGTAATCCCATAAGGCATTTCAAAGCATAGAAGTTTTGAGATCATTCAAAATACCCTTTATGTCTTGCAGATATGACATATTAGAATACCTAAGATGATATTAAATGAACATACAAAGGTGCATGGGTTAGTTCATGATGAGAAGAGATGGAGAAGAAAAAATAATTTGATGTTCACATAAGAAGAAAGCAAACAAGTTAAGGATGAAAATCAAAGATGAAAGGATGATCATGAAATGATGCAAGTCATTGGCATATGACAAAGAAAACATTATAAGGATGTACATATTAACATACCAAATGCATATAGCAAACAAGTAAAGATAATTCAAACAAATAATGCAATGGATGAACATATAAGGAAATTATGTTTCATACTTGAGATGCAAGGTAAAGATGCAAGATCACATACAAAGATGGATGCATATGCATGAGGTCAGTAGTATACATGATTTGAAATGCACATGAAATGAAGGTATAAGCGTATTTGAATGCACACAAACAACATGAGAAGCATAAGGGAAGAAAACATGAGAGAATTAGGTCAAAGTTCAACCTTAATGCACAAACATAAGCACAAGGCAAACACAAACCACAAAGGACCTATAATTGATCAAAGATGACCTATAAGTGTCTAAACAAGACATAGAAACTCACACAACTGACCTCACACAATGGCATAAATGCCTTCAAAGAAATTATGGTTGGGAGATGAAGATAAATGATCACAAAAGATTACTTCAATTGCAAGGCACCAAACACATATCAAACAACAATAAAAAAAGTGCAATAAGATTGGATGCAAAAGATTTTATATGTTATGCAAAAAAAGTTCTCAAGGTTGAACTATCAAAATGGAAACAATTTTAAAAGAAAATAAAAGAAAGTATCAAAATATGATGACAAATAAAGAAAGTCAGAAATAAATAAAAAATGAAAAATTATTTAAATGTGTGAACGTGCTTCATGAATTTTTATAATTTTTATATGACTAAAAGTAATTTTGAAAATAAAATTTGAAAACTATGTAAATATAAAATAAAATAAGAATGAAACCAAGCCATGGGGTGCATACAAAGTAAAACACACGTTGAAACACAACAATGGGCCCAAAAGGAGGTGTTCAAAAAGTAATTAAGTCCAATCAATTATTCAGCGTAGGTCAACAAACATTTTTATGGAACTCAGCCAACTATTGACTCTCATTTAAACCCTCAGATCAATCATACGCATGCAGGCAAGCCAAATAAAAGCAAAAGTAAACAAGATGAATGATCAGGATCACATGAACACTATAAGGAGCCAATGGACATGCACAATCAGATTAATTATTATAAACATGTCAAGTGATGCACCGCCCCTTATTTTAATGTGCTGGCATTGTACAAGCCCTTGGATCAAAGAAATGGAAGGTTGAGTTATGTCTTCTCCAAAAATCTAAGGCGACCAGTAAATTGAACCAGGTGTCGGAGTCCTATCTCCGTTCACCTTCTTTGGTGACATTCAAACAATTTTTTTCCAGAAATAAAAAACAAGGCCACATTCCTACCTAAAATCATTCACTAAATCCAAATATGATGTTCAAGTTATCAAAAGATGCATAAATCACACCGATCGAAGGAAAAAAGTTTGACACAAAAGTTTCAAATTCAAAATTCAGGCATGATACACATCCAAATTGCAAAAAAAAAACTACACCAGAGTTACCAGCACATCATCCAGATCATAATGCATATAAAAACCAAGAAATATGATGATTAAAATCACACACCTATAAACATGAACAAGCTCAAATACTCCTAAAAAACCATCAGCAGGCTGCAGATCTACTCCTTGAGACCTCTAATTGCAAAATAAATGCAATTAGAGCTTGGAAACAAGTTGGATCTAAGAATTTAAAGAAGAAACCTTCAAATTCGAATATGATGAAAACCTTGCTTTGAGCTCCAACCAATGGATGCTTTGTGTTATATGAAGCTTCTGGATCCATAATATGCAAAAAAAATCAAAGAAACCCTGAGGATAGTGTGATTCGAAGAGAGAAATATTTGATGCAAATTTGAAAAATATGGAAAATATGGGAGTCTCTAACCCTAACCATAGGAGTTAGGAGCTTATGTATGATATATTTTGGGCCTAACCATGGTTAAAGATCCATTGGAGCTTTGGTTAAGGAGATTTGAATGATTTTGCACACTTTCATTTTCAAGCTTATGGAGTCATTTCCATGTGCATGAGGCTTGTCATGTTCATGAATTGCTAACATTTTATCCACTGATTAGAAAGTGATTGCATTTAGGCTTTGTGGTTGCATGAATTGAGTGTTTTGGTTGGTTTTTCAATTTTTTATTTGTGAAATTCATGAGAATTAAGCCATGAAAACAAGTGATTAAAAACCATTTTGGCACATTTTGCAAAAAGATTAAAAGTTGGTATGCATGGAAACCCTAAAAACAACCTTGGAGTATTTTAATCATAACTCTTGAACCACAAATGTTATGGAGACGATCTTTTACTTTTTGGAAAGGGGAGAGAGTGATATTCAACTTTCATATTCAAGAAAAATTCATTTGAAGCATTTTTGATGATGAAAAGTCAAGTTGAATGTGACTTATAAAGTTTCCAAAAATAGAAACTTCAAATTACAAGTCATTTCCATTTTTAGTAACTTTTTCCCTAAGCCTTGATTCTTGATGAATGATAAAATTATTGAAATTTCATGACCAATTAAAGGTTCATGAAACTTTAAGAACTTTATTTAGACCTTAAAAATCCATAGTTGACTTTTCATTCCCTCTGTTGACCTTTGCTTGTTTCTCAAATAACTGCTTCACTGAAAACCCTTCACAATGAATAAAATCAGAAAACTTCATATAAGAACACTTGACATCATATAAGAGACCATGAGAACAAGTTAGAACCAAAATCCCTTAACTCGTGAATTCAAAACCCTAGTTTGGGCCACTTGTGTAGTAGGTGGAGCTCTGAGCCAGCTTCTTGATGAAATCACTTCTTCTGGTGACTTGAGGCACTTAATGAGATTGTGTGGGATGTGAGAAACCATTGAGACTTGTTAGGAGATACTTGGCTCTTATCCTCTGGTTTTGGATAACCACAACTTTGCAAATCACTGACCACATTCCTTACACTTTAGCCAATGGATGTTTGCCTCATTTTTCTATGCTATGAATGCAATGCAAAGTATGAAAATGATATGCTAGATGCTATGCAAATGAGAGGGGAAATTTTGGGGTGTTAAAGCTTCCCCTATTCAATCATCTATTAATCTGAATCAGATAAGAGCATCGACTATCAGACGTTCAAGATAAATTGTGATTGAATACCGAAAATAGACCATAAAATTTGCACTCTGTGGAGATGAAAAGGGATATAAACCCAACCAAAGAAAAGTATGCTTGGATAACACTGATGCGGTGAATAGTAACCAACGATAACAAAGGATAACTATCTTTTGAACGACGCTTGATGACTAGTGGCTTGCCACAATGATGGTGGATTTAGATAAATAAGTGATTCACAAAGACTGAATATTGCATCTGAGACACGCTAAAATGGGCGATTCACTGAGACTGAATCTTGCGTCTGAGACACGATACCCATTGGTGAATTTTAGTCTGTGGGATAGACATGCACAAGACACTACATCTGAGACATGCCCTGTGAGATCCTCTTTACATATCCTATGGTCGTATATATGGTAAAAAAACATTGTTAGAACCCAGCATCTGAGACATGCGCTGTGAGATTCTTTTCACATACCCTATGGTTGGATATGCGATAACAATGCATTAATTATAATCTTGCATATGAAACATATGTTATGAGATTCTCTTCACATATCCTAATGTCGAACATGTGGTAAAATGTGCAATTGATTAGATCCTTGCATCTGAGACATGCGTTGTGAGATTATATGACTACTTTGACAATTAATCCCACCGTTAGGACCCTGCATCTGAGACATGCGTTGTGAGACCCTCTTCACATATCCTATGGTCGAATATGTTACGACAATGCGTTGATTAAAACCCCGCATCTGAGACATGTGATATGAGATTACTTTTAAACATGCATTGCTTAGAATCTTGCATCTGAGACATGCGTTGTGAGATTCTCTTCACATATCCTATGGTCGAATATGCAACAAAAATGTACATTAGAACTCTGCACCTGAGACATGAGTTGTGAGATTATCTGTACATTGATTAGAATACTGCATCTGAGACATGCGTTGTGAGATTCTCTTATATTCCCTATGGTCGGATATGTAGTAAAAATGTGCATTTGATTAGAACCCTGCATCTGAGACATGCGCTTTAAGACTCTTTTAAAAAAACACTTATTAGAACCCTGCATCTGAGACATGCATTGTGAGATTCTAATCTTGAATTAATGCATGTAATCTACCAAATAGATATGCCTTATGTCGCTCTCGGGATTTTTATCCTAGTACAAACGCGAAAGCGACAAAAAAGAAGAAGAAGAGTCTTCAGTCAGATATTTTTATCCCCAAGGAAAGATAAAGGTAATGTTGCACAAACCAAGGAAAAAGAAAGAACAAGGTCTTGCGAACCAAAGAGACTGGGTCCGGGAGTCAATTACAAATTGGGAAGTTATTAGCACCATATATCGTCCGTCATACCCGACGGAATACACAATTGCTTGAACTGTTCCAAAGGGTGAGAATAAACTGTTGCTGAACTAGGAAAAAAGAATGAATGGGAGAAATGTAGGGAAAATATAGAATGTGCTCGAATGGGAACTACCCCACTACCTACGTATCTCATCGGGAATAAGAATCAGAGTAGACGTAGTTTCCCTAACTAGGGAGGAAATTTGTTTGTTTGCGTTTGTTTAATGATTGAATTGCTTATGCCTATGCTCAGGTGTTACAGGCTCTCCTTGAACGAGTGTGTTTATTGTCTTGCAAAAGAAAATTCAATCGAGTTCTTTTGTTAAGAGTGAAGAAGATGAGAATATAATTCCCTCAGGAAAGACGTTTATTGTTGGTTTGTAGCTTTTAGAATATTTTTATTTGAGTTTGGCACAAGAAAGTGTATTCAAGTCCTTTTCCATGGAGTATGTGCTTCCTACATCACTATAAGGTGGAATAAGGAAGAAGCAGACCCAAGTAAGGAGAAGATCTCCAAGACTTGGTTCCAAATATTAGGGCTCAAGCACACAAGCCCATTGTACTTGTTAAGTGTTTTTGTAGTTTTGAAATGAAGAAGTGCTTTTATGCTTTTCTTTGTGAGAATGGCTTCAAGTTTAGACTTGTACATCATTCTAGACAAGTTCACATTACCCCAAAATGGGTTATATGCAAATTCCCCATGGAATAAGTCCATAACACAATAAGTCATTTCAACCTTTATTAAGTATTTTTCAGTTGTTTTGAGATGAGAGGAGAGAAAGCACCAAAAGGATCTCCAAAGGTAAAATGTCTAAGGGAGACTAAATGTAATGAAGTTATCATGCTTGGATATCCTAGGTTAGTGAGGTTTTAGGATCTCTATCCTAATGAAGAAGAAGGAGAGAAAAGAAGAAGAAAGAGGAAGAAAAGAAGGCTTACAAGACAACTTATTTCCATGAAGGAAGGTAAGTTACTCCTAAAGGGGGAAGTGTACAATTATACAAATCAAAGCATCTTAGATGCTTGCACAAACAAAATATCAAAATGTATAAGGAGAGAGAGAGATTTTGGAATATGGAAGCACTTCCACACTCCTAAAACTTACCAAAGCCCCTACAAGGTTAGCAAATGAAGCATAATAGATCATAAGACATCATATAACATAAAATGAAAGCTAAACACACAATAGGAACAATATGAATGCATCTTAAGGTTCACAAACCTCACAAGTCAGAATCTAACCCTAAAATAAATTAAGAAGCTCAAGGAATTCAAGCTAAACCAAACAAATGCAAGGAAGCTTCAAATGTCCAAAGAAGTTCTAAGGACTTGCAAATGAAGTAGTAAAGATGCCAAAGAGTGCAAACATGGATGAAGGAACTTGTAAAAACACCAAAGTCAGAATGTCATGTCAAGTTAGAATGCCTAATATTACCCTAAATGATCATACCAAACTTCAATGGGTTAATTCATGATAGAGTGAGAGATGAAGAGAAGAAGGCATTCACATGTTCATAAGAGAATAAACAAGTAAGACAAAGTACAAGTCAAATATGGATGGATGACATGAGATGCTAAAATTCAGTAGCACACATCACTTATTAGTGTCCTATAATGTATATGAATGGACATACAAACCATGTGATGAAGCATTCAAGTGATTGAGGGATTAAGATGGAGAAGAAGTAAGAAGAATTAAGCATATATCATGTAAAGATGAATACAAGCTAAGATGAAAGTCAAGTGAAATAAAATGATCCTAATATGATGGATGTCAGTATTATATGATAATAATGACATGTTAAATATGTACATATAAGCAATTTAAGTTCACATGGAACACAAGTTCAAACAATTCACATGAAGATGCAAAAGTTATCACATAATGCAAGGATGCTTCATACTTGAAATGAATGGAAAATGATGCAACATATCATACAAATATGAATGTTTGTGCATTAATTCAGAGGAATACATGATTTACAATGTAAATGAGATGAATGGTATGAACATATTACAAGCATACAATTTAGTATGAAGAGCATGGGATGAGGGATGTGATGAGAATTAGGTCAAATTGAACATAAGATTTATCATACAACCCAAAAGGCAAACCTAAGTCAAATGGACCTATAATTGATCATACAAGACCTATAAGCATCTAAGAAAAAATGTAAAATGCCTACAAGTGACCTCTAATAATGGCATAAATGCCTTCAAGAAATTAGGGTTAGAAGTGATGAAGAAAGATCATGGAAAAGTAACTTCAATTACAAGCAATCAAACATGCATCAAACAATATTCAAAAAATTTGAAATTAAAACACTAGGGACCTAAGTCAGAGTCTAAACACGTGTTAAAAGTTCACACCGAAGTTCAAAGTGAAACCATCTCAATTAATTTGTCAAAGTCTTATAAAGATTAAACGAAAAATATGCAAAAAAGAGGGACTAAATGTCGCTCCCGGGATTTTCATCCTAGTAAAAACGCGAAAGTGGCGCGGAAAAAGTAGAGTCGCCAGCCAAGCATTTTTATCCTGAAGGAATGTGAAAGGTAATGCTGCACAAACCTGAGGAAGAATTAAAGGACAAGGTCCTACGATCCAAAGATCTGGGATCGGGAGTCGGTTACGACCTAGGAAGGTATTAGCACCCCAGACCGTCCGCCGTACCCGACGGGATCCACGCTTGTTTGTTTTGTTTGAAAGGGTAAAAGAATATAACTACTGCTAAACAAAAGAATTTCTGCTTGGAACTGGAACTGAAATGAGAAAGGGAATTGGAAAAAAGAATGGAAAGAAAGAGGGAAATGTAGGAAAAATAAAGAATGTGCTCGAACGGGCCCTACCCCGCTGCCTACGTACCTCATCGGGAAAATGAGGATCAAAGTCGACGTAGTTCGCCTAACTATGGCGAGAACTATTTGTTTGTGTTTTTTTAAAGCTGGAACTGCGTATGTCTATTCTCAGGTGTGTTGTAGGCTCATCTGGTACAAGTTCATTTACCGTATTGCATGCGAGACAAGCCATCACAAGTTCGCGTGGAGAATGAATGAGATGAGAAGAGAAGTTCCCGCAGGAAAGCCGCTTATTGTTTGTTTATTTTGTCTTTTATGAATTTTGTATGAATTTGGCATAAGGAAGTGAATTCAAACTCTTTTCCATGGAATGTATACTTGCTACTACATTCCAAGATGGAATAATAGAACAAGCACACCAAGCAAGGAGAATTTATCCAAGACTTGTTTCCCAGGATTAAGGTCTAAGTTCACTAGCTTGTTGAACTTATTACATGTTTTTGTAGCTTTTGTGAAGAAGTATCTTTTAATTTTTCTCTATGAAAATAATCTCTTGATCAGACTTGTACATCTTGCTAGACAATCCCACACTATTCCAAGATGAAATGAATGTAAGTGCCCCATGGAATAAGGCTATACACAAGAGATTCTTTCATGTCTTTATTAAGTGTTTTTTATTTTGTTTGAAGATGAGAAAAGAAGACTCAAAAGGCAAAAGGTCAAAGCTAATGGGGGACTAAGACGCAACCCTAAGTTATGTTATATACAAAACGTGATCTTATGGTTTATGAGGTATTCTAAACCTAAGGAAAAGAAAATCAAGTTAGAGCTCAACTTACTTCCTAAGGAAGTTAAGTTGAATCTAAAGAAGAAAAGGGAAGCCTATGAACAGATCCAACTGCTAAGGCAAACACAATTGAAAATGTATAAAAGATAGGAATGAAGTAATGCTTACCTCAATCTCCCCCCTACAACACAATTGTTAGCATGATGAAGTAATTTGTACAATTATAACATGGCAAAATTCTATTCACAAATCACACTAGCTAATAAAACCACTAATGAACTTCTAAGCCTAAAACTAAGTTCTAAAGCATTCTACATGTTATCTAACTTCTAAGGTCAGGAGATAAATCATATTAAAAGTATCTAAAGGGATAAAGTGAATCAAATTCAAACTATACCCTAAAGTGTTACTAAACCCTAATGAAACATAAGGATGAATTAAAAGCGACACCTAGGTACTTTAACATATTAAAATCTCCTAAAATCAAAGATGAGTGCAAAGTACAGAACTTAACACTAAATGAATGTGAAGGATGAGATTATATCATGGGAGAAAGAAGATATTCAAGTTAAGAAGATTCAAACATGGGATTGGAAGATGGAAGAATGAACATGGAAACATGGATTTAGAAGTGAAACAAATGACTTAATAAAAAAAAATCAAAAAATGATCAAGTAAGCTTGAATTCCCCATAAAAAAATCAGAGGCATGATGAAAAGTTAGAATGAAAGTTAGACTCATAAAATACTCATAAATGAAGTGGTAAGAAGTGTCTTAAGGCTAAGTGTCACAAATTAGAGTTTTAAGACCTTTACGTGACAAATGAAGTTCAAAAGAATACAAAAGGGTCTAAAATTGAAGTAAACATATGGAGATGATCACAATACATTTATGAGACACAAAACAAAGATATTACAAGATTAGCTTATGTACAAGTGGAATTTTAAAAGGCTAAGATAGAAGGAGAAGTGAAATTAGGTCAAAATGAAGCATATGTGACTTATGACTCAAGCAAACCTAAAACAACAAAGGTAAAGACCTAAGTAGGGTAATTAACACTTGCATACATCCCATAGGACCTATTAGACTCAAAATCAAGAACATAAGATAATGGCATAAATTCCTTATTCAATTTGGATCAAAGGAAGTGAAGGAAAATACCAAAAATGTTACTTATGACCTAAGCAACTTAAAAAAATATCAAATGGCTATGAAAAATTATGAAACTTGACATGTGGGATCACAATCCAGAAGGTAACTTTTATCCAAAAACTCTCACAAAAATTCCTATTTTTGGATGGTCAAGTGAAGTCTGGAATGAGATTAGGGTTAATGTGCACAAATGTGAAAGAATAGGACCAAAACATGACCTATCATGACCTAAAAATAAAAAAAATTATTTTTGGGAGGCTTAGGGAGTCCTATGAATAATGCACAAAGGATGGACCATTTATCATTGGTGATTTAAAAGAAATAAAATGGATAAATGGATTGGTCAGAAATGGAGAAAATGGGAAAAAAATTAATTGGGAAATTAATTATGCCTTATAAAATGGACAAAAATGAAAACAAAAATTATAGAAAATTAAAGAAAAATATGAAGACCACATATGAATTTTCGGGGAATTTTTAAAAGTATTTTGGTATTTTAAAGAATAAAAAACAAAAATGAAATGAAATGAGAATAAAAGAAATAAAAGAAATAAAAGGATAAAAAAAGATTGTGCCTGGGGGTGAATATAGTAAAGAAATTAACTAGAATGGGCCTAAGGTAATACGCGCTGGGGTGCAAAAAGCAACCTGAACGTTTTCTTTAAAAATTTAACACGTGACTACCAAAGCTCATACCATCACAAAACAAATACAAAAGCAATGAAATCACACATTTGAGAGCAGAGATGGAACATGTTTGCAGATTTGTGATTTGTTGAGGAAAACCAGATAACTTGATCTTAACACTCTTGCTAAATGCCTTTGGATCTTCTAGAGTGAAATAAACACTCACTGGATGATGAATCTTGGAGGAATTTGGAGTAGTGCAGTGATGATATAGAATCTGAATCGTGAGGTTTCAAGCCGTGTTTTCCATGGATCTTGTGCATACAATGATGATGATGATGAGTTGAAGAAGATTGTGCAATGGTTGATGAAGATGAGTGCAAAACTTGGCAATTTGCAGAGGATTGGACGGGTGCAATCTTGAAGCTACCAACTGAATTCATCCATGGGTGATGCTCACAAGCTGCAGAAGATGATGATTCGATGAAGAATGGTTTATGTTGATGAAGATAAAAAAGAGTGGAGAGAAAAATGCAGAAGAAACTCTTCAATGCAGGGAGAAAAATCAGAGGATTTAAGTGTATGATTCTAGCAAAAATAAGAGAGTCTTGTAATTCTGTTAGCTTCCACTCTTTTATATCCAGGGTTAATTGTTAACTGCTCTAGTTAACAGTTAGAACCAGAGTCAAGTTAACTCTAGGGTGCCATGATAATTGTTAACGTGTCGGGAGTAATTCAGTTATGCAGCTCAGTGACTAGTTCGTGTGTGATCCCCTAGTGTGATGTTCATGTTACCTAAGATGAGGTTTAGTGGTGATGGGATGGGACTGATCAATGCAGTTTGGATACAAAGTAAATTCTTCATCTTTGTTTGATTCTCAAAGGGATGCATAGCAGCATAAGGTGTATGTGCATACATGGTATGACTTGCACTCTAAGCATGAACTTTGGGGATCAATGCGTGATGAGTGAGGTTTACAAACTTGGACTGCATAACAATTGATCATGTTGTAGCCACTAACCAATTCCTTAGCATCCAAGAAAACCATATGAGATTCATGATCATCACTGAAGTGAATCTTCAAGAACAAGGCATCAAACTATGAAGTTCTTGGGCTCATTTTGAAGATAATACTTCATAGAACAAGTTTAGTGTTCACTCCAAATGGAAATGAAACCTTGTGATACCTCAAAAATGTCAATGAACACAATGCTACAAAACTGCATACTTGGGCCTGCAGAGATTTTCTTGCCTTGGGCTAATGTGCCTAGGATTTGATCAGGATTGGAATCCTACTTTGAACTTTCATAACTCCACAACCATTGATCATATGAAAAATCTATAAACATGAAAGTTGTAGAGGAGACAATAATGAACAACATTGATGTTCAAAGAAATTTCATTTGAAGCCTTCTTGATAGAGAAAAATGGCTTGACATGTTGCACAAGACCTGATTGATAAAATGCCAGGCAGGGCGCGCGCGCAGGCCAGCAGGCTGCCTCGCCAATGACTTGCTTTTTGCCTTGTTTTGCCCAATTTTTGCATGATCATATCTCTCTCAATTTTAATGATATGAGTGAGTTCCACATATGGATTTTAAGTTTAAGATGCCCTCTTTAATTGGCTCAAGTTAGAATTTTCATAGCCCTTGTATTTTAGGAGAAGGCCTCTCTTGAAGTGGCTACAAAAATGGCTAAAACTTGCCATATTTGGAAACCCTAATTTTCCAAAAATGGTAAGTTTTGGTTTTCTTGATTTCTCTTGATTCCTCCATCATTTCTTGATCAAATTTGAACCATAGGATCCTTGTATCCCTAATTTCATGATTTTGATCTAAAAAAGTCAGGAGTTGACTTTTTCCTCAGCATGGTTGACTTTTCCCCAATTCCTTGATTTTCAATTATCTGGACAACTGAACCTCTTCCAAAATGTTTCTATGGATGAAATTTGAACCCTAGGAACTTGACATCATATAGAAGACAATGGAATCAACTTTGGATCAAAATTTCACTGAGAAGCCCAGTAGAATAGAAACCCTAATTCGACCCCTTTTCATCAGGAGATGTTGCACTGTTTGCCTCCTTTGATCAACTCAATTCTTTTCAAGACTCATGGCTTCAAATGAAGACTTGTGGGATGTTGTGAACCCTTTTCACATGGTTGAGAAGCTTTGTGGCTTCTTTACTGTCTTTGTATAGCCTTCAATTGCTTCAATCAATGATCGTATACCTATGCCTTAGCTATGATGAACATGATGCAATGTTTTTTATTGTTACATGAATTTGTATATGCTGAATGCTATGCAAAAATGTTGAGAAAATGAGAGGGCAAATTTTGAGGTATTACAGTAAAATGAAATTAACAATGATTTAAAAAATCATGAAATGATATGAACAATGCATAAAATCAGATACAAAAAATGCATAAAATTATTTTAATGTCTCAACATGCTCCATGATATTTTGTATTATTTTTAGATGCTTGAAAATGGTTTCAAAAAATTAAAAGGCAATTATGTGAAATAAAAATGAAAAAAATGAGAAAATGGAACAAGGGGTGCAAACATAGCAAATTACACGTTCAAATATGAGATGGGCTCAGATAAAGGGGTGGGAATAGAAATTTGAGCCCAACCCAAACCAAAGCGCAATCAACATAATTTCTATAGTCTACACTCAAACAAGACTTCAATCAGGGCCTTAGGATTAATCACACGCATCTCATTCAGTCAATCAAAACAAGCAGTAAACTTGATTTATGGTTCAGATGAGCACACTCAGACAAGCTACCCTAGGCTAGCAAACAAACTGATTAATTGTGAATTATAAAACATGTGCCTCACACCCTCTCATTTTAATGCATTGGCACTCTCTCAACCCTTACACAAGCTACCATAGGATAGCATCTTTTATTGCTAAAAGTAAAGTTGAAGTTGGCTTAGAAAGCTTCCAAAAATGGAAAGTTCAATACAAGTCATTTCCGTTTTTTGTAATTTTTTCCTTAAGTCTTGATTCTTAATGAATAATGGAAATATTGACATTTTAGGAGCATATGAAGCTATAGGACCTTGAAAATCATGATTTAAACCTTAAGAATCCATAGTTGACTTTTGCTTATATCACAAGTAATTGCTTGACTAAAAACCTTCCTCAAGGAACCAATGCACCAAATTTCATCCATAGACACTTTGTATAATATAGAAGACCATGGGGACAAGTTAGAACCAAAAATCCTTCAAGAAACCCCTTTACACCAAAACCCTAATTTGGGCCAGGTGTGTAGGAGATGTTGCCCTGCTTGAGTTTTTTATCAATCCACTTCTTCTGGTGATTTGAAGTATCATTTGAGGTTAAATGGGATATGAAATACCCTTGAGACTTGTTGAGACACTTGGCTCTTATTCTTGGTCTTGGATGATCAAACACTTTGATGAATCACTAACCACATGCCTTAGGCTTTAATCAATGAATGTATGCGTTAATTTTTCTTGATTTAAATGCAATGCAAGGTATGGGAATGGTATGCCAAATGTTATGAAAATGAGAGGGAAAATTTTAGGGTGTTACACCTTCCAATACTAATCCACTAAGACTGGATTTTAAGGTTGAAAAGTAACATAAAGAATGACTCACTAGGGGAAAATTCTGCTTGTAAAACTCCGCTAGAGATGAGAATGTCCTGACTGACATTCTGGTGAGGAATAAAAGAAAGATACTCTGACAATATCTGACTCTGGAAGAAGAGAAAATGATCGTTGAATCAATCTCAAAGATCCCTGTAAGGATAACACTTCTGTTAGAGAAAAATGTGACAAAATCTATCTACATCGAATTATCCCATTTTCTAAAATTAAATTGGACTTCACTGGAGAATACTTCAACCATGGGAATGAATCCCAATCATGAAACTTTGTAGGAGAAATGACAACTTTCAAACTTGGCTGGGGAAACTATCTTGTCAAGACTTGGCTGGGGAGAGAATACTGATAACTATGACCTCCAATTCTTTGTGGGGAAGAAAAGCCTTTAGCTGGCTGCTGGGAATACTTCACTGTGGAAAGATAACGCCACTTGGGCATTATCACTTATTCAATCATCTTTTGGAATGTACTAGGGAAACCCTCTTACTCTGACTCAGCCGAGGAAGGTTTCATTCCAAGACTCCACCGGGGATGGTGTGTATGAACCACCATTCTGTTGAGGATAAAAGTCATAAGGCGTCTCTCGCTAAGGAGATGAGATATAAAGCACCTCTCTATAGGAATACTTTCTGTTTGGGGAATACCACCCTTATAACACCTTGCTCTGAGAAACATCTGAGAGTGATTAAAATTTGTATAGACTCTGATGTGGAAACAGATTTCTACAATATTCTGTGTTGCAAATGATTTTGTTCTTCAAGCTTCAGACTATAAACCCTACAAAAGAAATGCACACACGTGTCTCGGGGAATTGTGCGATTTGAATTCACCATCTGGTATCATTCAACGCAATTTTAAATGTTTTTCTTTTTCCTATGCATGTTATTAAAAAGCCACAATGTTTCAAATGCAGTGTTTTTTATAAAAAAATTCAGGACATTTTTTAAAACAAAACATTAAAATAAAACAAAGATAAAACTTTTTGGCTGAATAATTCATTTTATTGAAAGTCCCTGAATAGGCAAAGTACATCAGGAAGCAATCCCCTGGAAAAAGGTGATCGCGGCAAATTGAGAAAATAAACTATCCTAATGGCAATGTGAAAATGGTATTACACTGAGTTTCAATTCAATTATGACCAATATGTCTTCAACATTTGTCTGATTATCTTTCTTTCAGAAGAGGAGGATTGGACTAATTCCTATCCTTTAGAGATTTCCAAATTGAATGAAATGATGATCTGGTACAGATCACAATCGTTTGCTTAAACCCTTTTTTGCGTGGACAGCCCTTTCGGGTTTTCAACCCACCAGGATACCTTTTTTTCCCTGAGTTATCCTTGCGGATTTTCTACTCACTAGGTGTAGAGTTTTTTTTATTTATCCCTAATTTTTTCTCGAATCTTTTATTTTTTTTTTGGTTCGCCGAGATTCCCTTTTTTTCCTTGACTTTTTATCTTTTTTTTTGTCCCGCGGGTCACTTTATGCGAAGTATTTTTTTTACTACATCTGAGTTGATAGGGGATGGAAAGTATTCACCATGCATGGTTGTAAGCATTAAGGCTCCCCCCGAGAAAACCTTCTTAACCACGAAAGGACCGTCATAGTTGGGATTCCATTTTCCCCTGTGATCTATACTGGGAGGAAGGATCCTTTTGAGTACAAGTTCACCAATTTGATACTCCCGGGGATGCACTCTCTGATAGAATTCCCTCTTCATTCTTCTTTGATATATCTTACCATGGCATACAACTGTCAATCTTGTCTCTTCAATCAAGATCAACTGGTTGAACCTGGCACGAACCCATTCAACTTCATCAAGTTTGACATCCATCATAACCCGCAGTGATGGAATCTTAACTTTAAATGGTAGGACAAATTTCATTCCATACACAAGCGAGAATGATGTTTCCCCAGTAGATGTCCTTATTGATGTACAATACCCATGCAAAGAAAACGGTAACATCTCATTCCAATCTATGTAAGTGACAACCATTTTCTGCATAATCTTCTTGATATTCTTATTGGTGTGCTTCAACAATGCCATTTATCTTGGGACGATAAAGAGAAGAATTGTGATGTTAAATTTTGAAGTCCCGACTTAATTCTGCCATCATCTTGTTGTTAAGGTTAGAACCATTATCAATAATGATTCTCTCGGGAACTCCATACCCGTAATCATATCCCTTTTCAGAAGTCTGGCTACCACCTGCTTAGTGACGTTGGCATAAGATGCTGCTTCCACCCATTTGGTGAAGTAATTGATAGAGACCAAGATAAAAGGATTACCGTTGGAAGCAGTAGGCTCAATATTTTCGATCATGACAATGACCCACATAGCAAAGGGCCTAGGAGAAGACATGACATTCAGCGGGCTCAGAGGCACATGCACCTTGTCTGCATAAATCTGGCACTTTTGGTATTTGCGGGTGTATGAGCAAAAATCCGAATCCATTGTCATCCAGTAATACATTGACCTCAATAACTTCTTTTCCATTGTATGTCCTCTAGCATAGGTACCGAAAGAACCCTCGTGCACTTCTTGCATTAACATGTATGATTCTTTCTTTTCCACGTATATAGGAAAGACAATGTCTAAGTTTCTCTCGTATAGCACATCATCTGAATTCAAGAAGATACTAGCATCAAGCCTTGTCAAAGTCTTCTTGTCATTGGAGGATGCCCCAGTTGGATACTCCTGACACTTTAAGAAGCAATTAATGTCAAGATTCCACGGCTTGTTATCAGACACTACATCAGCATCAAACACATATGCAGGTATGTCAAGGCGAGACACATCGATCTTGGGCACATAATTCCAACACATCACTTTGATCATGGAAACCAAAGTTTCCAACGCATCAGCAAACTGGTTCTCCTCTCGAGGCATGTAATATAACTTCACTGTTGTAAAGAATGACAATATTCCTAACCCATAATCTCAGTATGGAATTAAGTGAGGTAGGTGAGTGAACCTTTTGCCACATATTTGGTTAATCACGAGAGCTGAATCACTAAATATATCAAGAATCTTAACCCGCAAATTAATCACTTCCTCTATTCCCATGATACAGGCTTCGTATTCCACTTCATTTTTGGTGTATCCAAAATTTATTCGGGCAACGAATGGAAAGTGGACACCTTCAGGAGTGATAAGTATTGCACCAACTCCGCAACCATTCATATTGACATCCCCATCAAACATCATACTCCATTTGGATTCAGGTTGAGGCCCCTCCTCCGGGAGTTGTTCCTCACAGTCTTTAGATTTGAGGTACATGATGTCCTCATCAGGGAAGTCAAATCGCATAAGCTGATAATCATCAAGAGTTTGTTGTACAAGATACTCTAAAATGATACTTCCTTTGATGGCTTTCTAAGAAGTGTATTGTATATCATATTTAGTCAGCATCATTTCCCAATGAGCAACCATTTGGTTAATGTTGGTTTCTCAAAAATATACTTGACAGGATCCATCTTTGAAATCAATAAGGTTGTACGTGTGAGCATGTATTGTGTCAATCGCTTAGCAGTCCATGCAAGTGCATAACATGTCTTCTCAAGCATTGAGTATCTCAATTCACACTCATTAAACTTCTTGCTCAGGTATTAGATGGCATGTTGCTTCCTACATGTCTCGTCGTGATGACCGATAACACAACCCATAGATCCTTCAAGTACTGTCAAATGCATAATAAGCGGCCTCCCTGGAACCGGAGACATGATAATCGGATGTTCCTGTAAATATTCTTTTATTTTCTCGAAAGCCCGTTGGCAATTGTCATTCCACCTGAATAATGGTTCACAATTGGCTGTGAGGTGAGATATGAACCTTGCAATGTAGTTCAATCTACCCAAGAAACCATGTACTTCTTTTACTGTTTTCGGTACATGCATGTCTTGTATTTCTTTCACTTTAAGAGGATCAACCTCAATTCCTCTTTAGCTCACAATGAAACCTAGCAGTTTACCAGACCGTACTCCGAAAGTGCACTTGTTTGGATTCAACCTCAAACGATACATTCTCAACCTTTCGAACAACTTCTTTAGATTAACCAGGTGATCTTCTTCTGTTCTGAACTTCCTCTTTAATCTTCATGGCCATGCCAGGGCGAGTTCTGCGAAGCTTCTGCTTAACTAGCGAGTATTCTTCTCTCAATGGAAGCTTATGCACAATGATGTCGGTATCTAAACATGGCATATCTTTATATGACAAAACAAAGATGTTAACATACTCACGTAGCATACTGATCAACACTTCTTTCACACTGGCCTGCAGACTGGTCCCAATCTTGATCTCTTTCTTTGCATCCTCAGACCCAATGTTGATAACCTCAATTTCCTCCTAATGAGGATGAATAACCCTTTCCTCTTGTCTCAATAATCTAATCAATTCTTCAGGGAGTTCGCAATCTTCCTCATCCTCTTCGTTGGCTTGATAGATTGGATTATCAATGTCATACTTAGCCATAACATAATCGTTATCAGTGAAATCCGGGTGATCAAGTCTACACGAGTGATTGTTCATGCTTTATTTAAGAATTCATTTTTTTAAAAGAAAAAGAAAATAAACATTGTCATTTTATTGTTTTGTGAAAAATTTAAAATGAAAGAGAAGCAACATAGTTTTGAATGAAAAACGTCCTTTATTTATGATAAAATAAACTGCAAATGCAAAGGTGGCCCTACAATTGATCCATACACCTTGGGAAGAGTGTTGGATTTGACATGCAAATGATATGAGGAAAAACATAGAAAATTACTTTGTCTGAAGAGTAACTTGGTGATTTCTTCAGCGAACCAATTGCTAAGCTCCTCCCCAGGGACACGTGGACGCACCCAATTGTCAAGGTCGCATTCACTATCGGCATCTTCTTCTGTAGCAATACATATTTGGTTTGGGTTGATAACACCTCCATTGGAGAAAGTAATCGGTTGTCATCAATCTGAAGCATCATACGCCAAACATGTCTTCTTTAACAAAAACCTCAACCACCTTGCCCCAGCCTTCATAGTTTCCAGCTTTGACTACTTCTAATGCTTTCTTGTAAGAAGCGATGGAAGTAACAACCTATTCTTTACTCTGAACCACTGCCTTGGGAGAAACTTCACTGGCATTTACTGCTTCAAATGCATAGCATAACATTTCATGGATCTCCTCGTCCATTTCAACATACTTAAAAGTTGACAAGTGACTAAAAAAAATGTCCTCTTAGCCGCACACTTTCACAACTTGGCCATCATCCATGTATTTTAGTTTCCAGTGCAACGTGGATGTTACTGCTCCCGCAACATGGATCCAAGGCCTTCCGTGAAAACAACTATATGTCGGTTGAATGTCCATGACATAGAATACACACTTGAAAACCTAGAGGAAAATCTTCACAGGAAGCTCTACATCTCCAAACACAGACCACTTCGAACCATCAAAAGGTCTTACGACCAAATCACTTAGTCTGAGAATAATCCCGTTAGCATCAAACTTCATCAGAGCTTTCTTTGGTAACACGTTCAGGGACAAGCATGTGTCCACCAAATCACTTTGTTATGATTACGGCCTTCAAATGTCAAATCATGATCTATGAAACCTAGTCCGTGGCTAGTGTTAACATTGGCAACTACATATTCCAACTGATTGATGGTAATCACCTGAGGGATGTATGCCATATTCAGTACTTTAAACAATGCTTCCCGATGGGCATGGAGTAACACCCAAAAATTTGCCCTCATATTTATTACCAATTTTACGTAGCTTATGCTTAATTTTCATGTCATTTATCATATTCTTACAATCATTGCATTAAAAATAATTTTAAAAAATGGTAAAGTACACATCATCGGTCAAGGAATGGGGAATGTGATCAAGGTTTATTCGGTGATAATATCAATTATCAGGCCTCAGAAGGAAAAATAATCTTTGAACACATGACTAAGACTGGTTACCAGTGGTAATTTATGTAGAATTTGGTTTTTTTGAACAAGTAACCGATTACCACCTAGGTAGTAAATGGTTACCACATACAAAATTTGGAAAAATTCAAAATTCAGTTTGGGTTGTTGTCGTTATCTGGATTTCCATCTCGGTACAAACGTGAAAGTGGCATGGAAAAAGGTATAGTCGCCAGCCAGACATTTTTATCCCGAAGGAACGAGAAAGTTAATGTTGCACGAACCGAAGAAAAGAAAGGAAGGACAAAGGTCTTGCGAACCAAAGAAACTGGGTTCGGGAGTCGGTTACGACCTGGAAAGATATTAGCACCCCAGATCATCTGTCGTACCCGACGGGATCCACACTTGTAAGGAAAATGTTTCAAAGGGTGAAGAAATGAAAGTTGTTGCAAAAGAACGACTGAGACTGGAAAGGAAAGAAAATAAAGTGGAACAATGTAGGGAAAATAAAAGAGTGCTCGAATGGGGCTTACCCGCTGTCTACGTACCTCATCTAGACACGAGGATCAAAGACGTCGTAGTTCCCCTAACTAGGGAGGAAAATTGCTTGTGTTTTAAAATCTTGAACTTCTTATGTCAATGCTCAGGTTTTGTACGCTCGTTTGGAATGACTGTGTTACTATCTTGCAAAAATACAATTAGGAGCAAGTTCTTATGTTATGAGTAAAGGTGATGAGAAAGAAGTCCCGAAGGAGAGACGTTTATTCTTTGTTCAGTGTTTTTTAAAAGCTTTTATGAGTTTGGCACAAGAAATTAAACTCAAGTCCTTTTCCATGGAGTTGTACTTATTACTACATCCCAAGATGGAATGAGGAACAAGCACACCCAAGTAAGGAGACAACCTCTAAGACTTGGTTTCAGAGACTAGGGCCTAAGCTCACTAACTCATTGAATTTAGTAAGTGTTTTTGTGAAGAAGTGTTTTTTATAATTTTCTTTGTGAAAATGGTCTCATGATTAGACTTGTACATCATGCTATACAAGCTTGTACTATCCCAATATGTGATGAATACAAGAGCCCCATGGAATAAGTTCATACACATAAGACTACCTCAACCTTTAATAAGTGTTTTTTAGGTTTTTTTGTTTGAAGATGAGAAAGAGAGAGCACCAAAAGGATATTAAAGGTAAAAACTAAAGGGGGACTAACAATCCTAAATGTTATCAGGTATAGGAGTCCTAGGTTAGTGTGGCTTGAATTATTTCCTAATGAAAAAGAAGGAAAGAAGAAAAGAAAGAAAGAGGAAGAAGAGATCAACATGATTCAACTTACTTCTTAAAATAAGCTAAGTTGATCCCTAAGGGGAATGAAGAAGAAGTTAAACATTTATGTCCTAAGCATATCACAAACAAAAGTATGAAATCATAAAAAAGAGAAAGAAGGAAGAAGGTTGAGATGTGGAATCACATCCACACTTCCTACACTTACCACAACCCCTACAATGGTTAGAAGTATTCACACAAAGTAACAGAAGTTAAAACAAGTTCAAGTCATGGAAAGATAAAGATCTAAACATCACAAACCAATAAAGTCATAACCTAATGGTCAAAGAGGACTTCTAATGTTAGTCATGCAGACTCACACCAAAACAAAGGGAAAAGTCCCACAAACTACAAGCAAAGCATTAAAAAAGCAATGAGATAAAAGTAAGTGATTAAGTGAAACATACAAGTAAAAATTCATCAATTAAGATCAAAGTCAGAACCTAAACATCTTAATAATGTTCCTAAAATAAGATTCAATCACCAAAGAAAGCACATAAGCACATGTTAAGGCAAATCGAGAAGATAAGAAGAAGTGTGAAGTGGAGTGCAACATGATTCATGATTGCGGAAAAATGTACCTTGGTGCACAAGGTAAGCATGAGACAAGCAAATATGAGGTTCATATATCACACCAGAGATAATAAAACAATTTATCAAGCCTCAAACAAGATATTATATGATGGCACAAGTGCCTTCCTAAGTAGCAAGCAAAATATGTTCAAAACATTTGCAAATTAGGTCAATTCAAGTTCAATCCTCAAAGAAATAGCAAACACGCTTAAAAAATTATTGAATTAAGCATCATAGAAACTTAAACATGTATAAACATCAAGGCAAATTCACAAGTCATGAATCATAAGAAAAGTCCATTAAACAATTGGATAAAGTAAGGCTAGGGTTACATTAACTTAAGCATGAAGCAACAAACCAAAAGTCAGTCAAACAAAGCTTACAAATCAACACAAAAATACCTAACATACCTTAACATGTTATGAACACATAGATAAAAGAACCAGGGTTAGAAGTATTTTATAACTCAAGTTATAAAATCAACAAACTCAAAGGTTCATGGTATTAGGCAATTACAAAGAAATTAAAGAGAAAACTAATTCAGAGCAATAAAAATAATAAAAATTTGAAAATAAAATTTTGGAATTTTTTTTAAAATGTTAAAGATGACTCATGATTTTTTTGGAAACTTTTAGAATAAGTGTCACACCCCAAATTTCACCCCTAACTTTTCGCGTCATACATTCATCTCATTTGACAGTAAATTCACGGATTTATTTCTCTGTTTTCTTAACTAACATTCAAATTTTATTTTAACTTAAGTTTAATTTCCTTTTACTTCCAAGTTTTTATTTTTATTTTTTTGTCTATTTCCGATTTCGATTAATTAGTTTTCTTATTTTCTCTATTTCTAATTTCTATTTCTTTTTCTTCTAAGTTTCTAATTATAAATTCTTATTTCCATTACTACTTCTAATTCTTAATTCATTTTTAAACTCCAAAACTTAAGTTTTATTCCCATTTATTTTCAAAGTTTTATTTCTAAAGTCAACTTTATTTCTATTTTAATTTTCACCACATGTTTTTTATATATTATTTCTAAATATAATTTTTATGCTTCTAATTTTAATTCATTGTTAAGTTTTATTTCTACAAAAATAATTTCTAATATTAAGTTCATTTTCAAGTGTTAATCTCAAAGTTCATATTCCATGTAGAAATTTTATCCCAAAATTCATTAAAAAAGAATAAGGTTGTTCATTCAAACCTCAAGTCATACGTTTCCAACTCATTTTCAAATTCATTTTCTTTGCAACTTTGTCTCAAGTATCAATGTGGTCAAGTAAAATATATAAGATTCTCAAGATTAATGTCAAGTGTTTCTACCAAGCAAGGACCATAGCCCCAAACAGGAAGATACATAAAGTCTTTTTTTTATTATTTACACAAGATATCAACCAAAAGTACATTTTGTTTACAGAATAATGTCTTAAAAGGGGAAAATTTTTTGTTCTGTTATTACAAAATAAGGGTTCTTAGAGAATTAGCAAACAAATATTGAAAATGTTAGAACCGCTAAGCCAGAGGACTTTCTCATTGGTGCATAAAGTGAACTAAAGATGGTCGATTGTGGACGGTTAGTTCAAACAGTCAACTGCAAGAGGACCATGCGCGACACATAACCCAAGCCTCCCACTGTGCCAGCATAACCCGAAACCTTGCCTCATGATAAGCTACATCGAGTCCCAAGCAAAAGGTGCAATATGTACCTGACAATAGAATGTTTGTCGTTGTCGTCGTACTTGTGTCTTCTGTGATGGTTTAGGATATCAGGAACCATGATAAGATGATCAACAACAATTTTCGGGGATGCCGGGACCTAAAAAAACAATAAAACAATGAGTTTGACAAGTCCACAGGCACATGTGAATGAGCTTCTAGTGGCAACTGCTGACTTTGAACGAGATCTTGAGTCATGGAATATAAGTTCTGTGCAGGGAGGTGTAGACTCCAGAAATCTGTTCCACGACTACATCATGGTTTGGATAAAGGATATGCAACTTACTTTGCTCGATCCTTGCAAAGCATAAAAGGTTCCTTGGGCTGGAGTAACAACAAACCATTCTACCACTCCATTTGCTGAGAAAATGTGTGAGGACATTAAGGACAACCTAATCCAATATGAAGTAGTAATCAATAGATGGCCTCAATACTCATTGTGTTTGGAAAATGCTGTTGCAAATATTGAAAGGGCAATTGTGAAATCACTTGAGAAACAATATAGCGACATTTTAACTCCTTTGAAAGATAACATACCAAAGAGACTTCACTTGCAAGTTCAAAAGCTAGCCAGAAGACAATCGGCTACTGTTCTGTTGGTTCCTAACCAATTAGGAATATTCTTGAACACCATCAAGAGGATTCTTGATGTCCTTCATTATAGAGTGGAAGACATCCTCAATTCATGGGCATCCTGTCTACCTTTCATGGGAGACAAGAAGCTGTTTGGAGAGCAAATGAATGGAATAACCGTGCTATTGCGAACCAGATACAAAACTTATTTGCAAGCAATAATAGGCAATATTGTCAACAACGTTCAAGGTAATAAGAGAACACGTCTAAAAAAGATACTTGAGGAAACAAGAGAAGCAGATGGAGAAGCAGACGTTCGTGAAAGAATGCAGTTGTTGGATTCACAGCTCAAAATCCATCACCCACAACATCTGCACCATCAAGTCAAACTAGCGAAACACGGCGACATACAAGAAAACTATCAATGTTGTTTGAAATTTCTAGAGAGAAAAAGAAGAAACAAAGGATCAGTTTGTGATGCTTACAAAAACCAGAACTTGTTGACAAAGGATCAAACCATTTCATCATCATCAAATTACCAACCGTTGAGTGATGCAATGCTTGTTTCACTACGAACGTCTCTGTTCACCAGTTGATATTCACATTGAAGATGGAAGCAAAAATGACCAAGAAAGGAATTGGTTGCTCCTATGATTGAAAAAAAAAGATCTCGAAAGATCCCTGGTGGTTCAACCAAAGGGACTTAAACTCAACTCGGCTTCCAATGCTGATTTACACGTCAAATAGCCCTCCTTTTCATGTGCCAAAGCCCAGGTCTTTGAGATGATTCTGGTTCTCATATTTTGACCCTGCAAGTTTGGAATTTCCACAACGGTTAGCAAGATAACAAACAGTGAAAAACGAGTTTACAATAGTAAAAAGGGATAACTAATCCAATCTAGATACAACTTATTCAGTTCATTTCAAAAAAATCAGTTGAAACTAAGTCAATATTTTTGTGCAGTAAAAAGGACAAACAAGGCAGAAACAGCAGGGGTTGTAAGATCGAAACATTCACAAATATGGCAAAAAAAATTTTTGACGTGAAAAAGGTTGCAGTAGACACATCAAAATGTAAAAATCCTTCAGTTGATTTGGGGATTAAAAAAAACCCAAATTTATGCACTACATAAGGAGGACAAATTTCACAGTTCACCAGGGGGCAAAAAAATGAAAACCCTAAATTTTCTTTCCAAGAGAAAACAACAAACCAGAAAGAGGAGAAGAAGAAATTGAACTATCGCGCCACCACCATCCCCAAATCAGGACCGTGAACGCCGGAAAGAGAGAGCCACGAATCGACTGATTTCCGCCACAAATCGCACCACCATTCAGACACTGTGAACAACTCCGCGAGAGACAGATAATCACGGAGAAATCAAGAGCCGTCGCTGCCTCTTTGATACAAGCTTGTGAAAGGTTTTCTTTCTCTTCTGCATTTTCGAATATGATTTGAACATTGTGATGTTTTTGTTGTTTCTGTGTTTACAACTTCGTTTAGAGAGAATGTTACAAAGGCTATGTTCACAAACCCTAAATTGTCTTCCCCCCTTTGTGAAATAACCGGATCGGGTTCAGGTCGGCCATGACCCATTCGGTTTTCCCAACCAGCGCCCATGGGCTTCTTCAGTTGGGCTCTTTCCTTTCCAGCACCCCTTTTCTTTTTACTTTGAGTTCACTAAACTTTTCTTTTGAATAAGTTTTATGATTTTAGTTTCTTTTAAATTTTCTTTTTTTTAAAAATAAAACAAATTTTTAAAAATAAAAAAAAACACTTTATGTTAATTACTTATGTTAACTAATTTTATTTAATTAGATTGTTAATCAACTCTTGGCAAATATTTATTTAGATTAGTTTATTTTTTTTATTATTATTATATTTATGAGGTGTTTTGCTTATTTTTTCCTTGCTCATCATTTAGTCGCATAATGATAATGTATGACGAGTATAAACGTGAATCTCATTCTCGTTTTTCGATTGTATTTTATTAATCAAGCCATGAACTTAGTGTTTCTAAATAATATTTAAATGTTTAAAAGAATAATTTAGTAAATATCTTGGTCCAACGCCAAGTTAGTAATTCATGCGTTTATACTTCGCACACACGTAAGTCGATTACCAAGTGATCGCCGTCAGCACGACTTATTGCACGTCTTAATTAATTTACGAAAGAATAGAGCTCCGGAGTCTAGCATTCCGCACGTTCTAGAACGAACAACACCTGGGCCAGCCCCACGCGTAGTATTTCGTTTACTCTTTCGTCTTTAAAATACGTTAATTCTAAAAAGCCTAAAAAATATATTCAACTTATTTTATAAATTTAAATATGAAAACAGAACTCCGGAGTCTAGCACTCTGCACGTTCTAGAATAGATCGCTACTGGGCTAGCCCCACGCAACATGGTCCATTCGCCTTCTGTATTTCGAAATATCTAATCGCGCAAATTAACATACGAAAACAGAGCTCCGGAGTCTAGCACTCCGCACATTCTTGATCGGATCATTCCTGGGCTAGCCCCACGCGACGTGGTTCAATCACCATTCGTATATCAAAATATCTCAATCATTTTATAAATTCAAATACGAAAGAATAGAGCTCCGGAGTCTAGCATTCTGCACGTTCTAGAGTGAATCTCTCCTGGGCTAGCCCCACGCGACATGGTTCATTCACTCTTTCATATCTTAAAATAATTTAAAATTTACCAACTAATTCAAATCATTTTAATAATTAATCAATGAAATAACAAAACTCCGGAGTCTAGCACTCTGCACGTTTTGGAATGTAATCGCTCCTGGGCTAGCCCCATGTGACGTTGTTCATTCTCCCTTTCGTTTAAAAACACCTTAACAAAAGTCAAATACCTTTCTCTAAAACGAACGTTGTCTGAATCTTTCTATCTCGCAAACAAGCTAGTGTTTCAACCTCCACCGCAAGTATAAGCCAACGCTTAGCAGTAGAATAGGTTTTAAACAATCGTTCAATTAAAAATCACAAACCGTAGTAGCACGAACTACGAAGCTCTGACTTTCCCATTGCACAATGGAATACATAGGCACGGGGATTTTAATCCTTCGCGAGCACCCTAATAAAAACATTTAATTATTTCTCTGATTAAATCACAATAATAAAAAAAACTTTAATCTTTTCTCCTTCTTAATACTAATAATAACTTATTTCTTTAGAATAAACATATTAACAATCATTTAGAAGACAAAGACTTAAGATCAAATATTTAATCGCATAATTAGCTAAGAGGTTCCCGTTGAGTGCATCGGGGGTGAGGGGTGCTAATACCTTCCCCTTGCGTAACCGACTCCCGAACTTAGAATTTGGTTTCGTAAACCATTTCTTATCCTTTATTAGGTTGTATCTATATCTCCCTTTTCATTAAGTAGAATAAATAGAATTAGGTGGTGACTCTGTTGTTTGTTTTAGGATCGTATTTTTTCAAGGTACGACAATTGGCGACTCTGCTGGGGATAGCACCATGCTAGAGATAGTCAAGCCTAACTTAGCTTTGTGTGTTTATTTGTTTGATCTTATCTCTTCTTGTCTTCTCTATGTTTGTTATTTATGTTTATTCTTTTACCGCTTTCCCTTTATTGCTCATTATATTATCTGTCTGTGGGATATTGGGGTCACTTTGCAAGTAAATTTTGAGTGGTGGAAAAAGCAGAGGGAACACCTAAGTTTAGAATTGGATGTTATTAGTGTTAGTCTCCAAGGACTCGCTCCTTGCACGCCTAGCATGAAAGCTCCCCCAGATAGTTAGACTTTTCGTAGATCTTATTGCAACGCAGCTAGCCTGTCGCGTGACCTGATTCATGAAAGGGCTGTGATTCTGGGACCCCCTAGGACCTATTTCAATTTTGGTAGTTGTGTAATGTTAGGCTCCGAGGGCTCTCCCCTTTATCATCCTAGCATGAGAACTCCACTCAAGGTAGACCTTATCGTTATTATCGTCACAATGCAGCTAGCCTGCGGCGGGGCAATAGTACGATAAACGCCCGTGACTTTGAGTTTCCTTAAACCATCACCGTAGAAACTATCCTGTGAGTGGGACTTCTGGGTAGCAAAACGTAGAACCAATCTCTTACAGCCCACCTATTAAGAAGGTTCTGAATTTACTTGTGGCACCTTGCATCCTTACATCCCTGCATCTTTGCATCTCAGCATCATATGCATCATTTTAGTAAGAGCTTCAAGGAACAAAGAAGTTTTTGTTGCAAACCTCATATATTTTACCATGAATGGACTTCAGTTTTTAGTTTTCGAAAAATAATGAGAAAGCTTTATCCATTTTGATGTTTTGCAATAGCTTCTTAAGTCCCTTGAAGCATTTGCATTTTTTTACTCATGAGTGCATCTCCGCATTTGCATTTGTCAAAAACTCATTCTCGTCAACTCCTTTCTAGCTGTCACACTGAGGATCTCACGCAAGTATTCCACCCGAGCTTAGACCAAGAAGAAGATGGCTGACAGGGACCCTGAAACGGAGAAAGTTAATGAAGATCTTTCTAACCTTCGTGGAAATATGGGTCAGATGATGGAAATGCTTCAAGTCATTCGAGCAAAATTAGATACCCAATAGACTATAGTGTCAGGGATTGTCACTGCAACGACCGAGCCTACGCTATCAGTCACTACCCCTGTGACCTGGCCTCCTTTTGGGCTTCCTCACGGATTTGTACCTCCTCCTCAGGGTTTTTCTTCTCAATGTTTTATTCCTCCTTCCCAAGGACTTACTGCTCAGGGTTTCTTCCCCCTTCTCAAGGTTTCGCTTCTCAAAGTTTTGCACCTCCTTCTCAGGGTTTTGCATTTCCTTCCTAAGGTTTTGTACTTCCCCTTCAAGGATTTGCTGCTCAACAGACTATTCCTGTGACTAATGAAGAGAACCACGCGGTTACTAATTTTACACCAGACATTGTGCACACCCGTGCCCAACCATAATTTAACGAATCTCAGGTGTAGATGTGCCAGATATGTCTGAGAACGTAAATGAGAAACATGAGAAGATGCAAGAGAATTTTGATACCCTTGAAAAAAGGTTGAGGGCATTTGAAGGTGACCAGATCTTTGGGGCTGCTGCTAGAGAGATGTGTCTGGTGTCTGGACTGGTAATTCCTCCAAAGTTCAAGATACCCACTTTTGACATGTACGAGGGCGTGACGTGTCCTAAGAACCACTTGTTAATGTATTATCAAAGAATGGCTGCGCAGGTGGACAATGACAAATTAATGATCCATTGCTTCCAAGATAGCCTGAAGGGAATTTCCTCCAAGTGGTGTTTAACGCTAGATCAGTCAAAGATCCGCAGTTTTCAAGACCTGACAGATGCTTTCATCCAGCAATTCAAGTACAATATGGACCTTGCTCCCGAAAGGAGGAAGCTGTTGAGTATGTCCCATAAAGATTATGAATCATTTAAAGAATATGCTCAAAGGTGGAGAGGGACTGCTTCTCAGGTAGATCCCCCGTTGTCTGAAAGGGAGTTAGCTGAAATGTTTATTGACACGGTGCGACCAAAAATTTTGAAAGAATGGTGGGAAGCGTAACTGCTAGCTTCTCTGACCTTGTAGTTGTGGGAATCAAGGTTGAACTTAGACTGAAAAATGGAAAGATGAGTGGTGCATCTAGGAGTTCCAGCAATGGTAGTGGAAACAATGTTAAGAAGTTTACCAGCAATTTCCACAAAAAGAAAAAAGGCGAGACAAATGCAATAATAACGAGTCAATGGAGAAATAAGCTTTGGCAGAGGCCTCCACCTATGGCTCAACAGAAGTATGCCTATCCACCACAGTATGTTCAACATCCTTATGTGGCGGCAGTTCAACCGTCATATAATCCACAAGTTCCAATGTATCGGCCAACTCAAGCAGTACCGATGTATCAGCAAACGACTCCAGTGATTCCAGCTTATCAACCAATGCTCAACAATCCAGGCTATCAATGAGCGCCCAATGCTTCAGCCTACCAGCAGAGGACTCCAGCTCCTCACCCAAATTCCAACTTTCAGAATAGAAGACCAGGAGGAAGGCCTCCCCATCCTCGGATCCCTATGACCTATACTGAATTATATCCCTCACTACTGAAGAAAGGCTTGGTTACTCCAAGGCCTTTGGGTCCTCCACCAGATCCGCTTCCACTAGGTTACAACTCAAGTGCCCACTGTTTATTCCTGATGGTGCTCCGGGGCACGATTTGGAAAATTGTATTGCTTTGAGGTATGTTGTGAAAGATTTAATGGATAAAAGTATTTTGTCGTTTGGAAATACTGGTCCGAATGTCAAAAATAATCCTCTACCTAAACACGGGTCCATAAATGCCATTGTTGACGAGTCCGACGAAGATTTGATTTTCAATGCAACAGAGATCAAAACCTCGCTTAGAGACTTCCATGTGAAGTTAGTAGAGGTGGGTATGCTGAAGAACTGTCATAAGAATTGTGAAGCTTGTGTGAATAATCCAAAGGGATGTGATCTGGTCTTGAGAGATGTTCAAAGTTTGATTAATCTGGGTGTTTTACAAGTAAGTGGTCGGGTGAAAAGGAATGAAGTGGCAATGATTGAACCCATTTTCAACTTGCCTGAATCTGATTCTACCATGGCACCGGTGTTTAACCTGCCTGAGTCCCCAAGAGTTCAACCCATCTTTAATATGCCAGAAGCGGTGGTGCCCATTTTCAATATACCTGAACCAAGGATTGAGCAAAGGAGTAACCCTTTCCTTTATGAAGATACCAAAGCAGTTCCATGGAAGTATGATACAGGGGGAATTCATCAGAAGTTTGAACAGGCTGGTTAGAAGGAAAGTTCAAAAGTGGCAAGTGCTGACATAGCAGGTGCAAGTCGTTTAACTCGCAGTGGTCGTGTTTATACTCAGCAAGTCAATACAGTTCCACCTAAAGAAGTAATTCCCACTGTTGTGAACCAGGATAAAGGTTTGGTCTTAGAAGAAGAGGATGCAGAATTTCTCAGAATCATTAAGAAGAGTGATTATAAGGTTATTGATCAGCTACATCAAACGCCTTCCAAAATATCTATCTTATCACTTCTTATGGATTCGCCGGCCATCGAGGTGCTCTCCAGAAATTACTAGCCCAAGCTCATGTTACGCATGATATAACTGTAAATCAGTTTGATGGAGTCATTGCAAATATCATTGCATGTAACAAATCAGCTTAAGTATGGAGGATCTTCCAAAGGATGGCTTGGACCATAACTGTGCTCTTCATATATCTGTAAAATGTCAGGAGGATACTTTAGCAAGAGTTCTTGTGGATACAGGATCTTCATTGAACGTTTTACCGAAAAGAACGCTTGCTAAGTTATCTTATCAAGGGGCAGAGATGAGGCCTAGTGCGCTGATTGTGAAAGCTTTCGATGGGTCAAAGAGGACTGTTATCGGAGAAGTAGACCTACCGATCTTGATCGGGCCACAGGTCTTCAAAATAACTTTCCAGGTTATGGACATTAATCCTAATTACAATTGTTTGCTAGGAAGACCTTGGATTCATGCCGCTGGGGCAGTCACTTCTACCTTACACCAGAAGATGAAGTTTGTGATCGATAATAAGTTGGTAACTGTGTCTGGTGAAGAAGATCTCATGGTCAGCAACCTTTCTTCCTTTAGCTATATTGAGGCTGATGAAGATGATTTGGAAACTGCTTTCCAAGCTCTAGAGATAGCCAATGTTGTCCTTATGGAAGTAGAGGGGCCAAAGGGAAAGGGTATTCCATCTTTTGTATCGCTGAAGAGTACCATTTCCACTATCGAAGAAGGAAGCCATGAAGGTTGGGGTGATGTCATTGAAGTCAAACAGAAGCTAGATCGTTACGGGTTGGGTCACAAACCTAATCATGTGAAGGAAGGAGCGTCAACCTCCGTCAAAGGACGTCCAAAGACCATTCAAGAGGTGTTTTCCAGTGTCGGCTATCAGATCAGTGCAATTAATGGGGATGCTGAAGATGAAGATGTAAATCATTTGGTTTATCAGTGTGAAGCAGCTTTGGGCAATTGGGAGGCAGTTGAGATCCCAGAACATTTTTGTTAATGCTATTATTTTATGATTGGCATTATGTTTGGTAAAACTAATATGGCTGGAAAATGTTGAATAAGAAGTTCCATATGTTAAATTAACATGGTATAGATTCTGGAAGAACATGTCAAACATGATGTCCTGACATGGTGGCACAGATAAATGTGGTTATAATAATTGGAAGTTGTCAAAGAAGATGTTGAATTCAGTTCAGAATGTCCTATCAGATGTTGGGACATTATCAAACAGAGTATAAGAACTTAATTCAGGATGTCACACCAGATGTTGGGACATTGTGTTAATGATTTAAGTTCAGTTTTTCAGGATGTCCCAACAGATGTTGTCATATGTTACAGTCAGATGTCAAAGAAGATGTTGAAACATCTGCAAATGTCATGACAGAATTACTGTCATATGTTACAGACAGATGTCACAGAAGATGTTGAAACATCTGCAAATGTCATGACAGATGTCAAAGAAAATGATGAAACATCTGCAACTGTCATGACAACATTACTGTCATGTGTTACATATAGATATCAAACAAGAAGTGTTGAACTTAGTTCAGGATGTCACACCAGATGTTGTGACATCAGATGTTGTGACATTGTATCAGTAAATGAAGTAAGTTCAGTTTTTCAGGATGTCCCAACAGATGTTGTGACATATCAAACCTGCTACCAGAATTAATTAATGCGTAACAGAACTGAGTAAATTCAGGGGAATCTATCTAGAATTAATTGGAAAGAGATAAGCAATAAAAGGCGCATCTTTAGGGAGATTAGTTATCTGATTTCAGTATAACAGAATAACTAATTCACCTTGAATTAAGGAGGTAACAAACTAACTAACCCTAATTCAAGGTGATGACAGTGGGATTTATCAGATCTGAATTATGCAGAATATTCTGGAGATATTATGCAATCATATGTGGCGCTGATTTAAAGGATGCAGATTTAGAAGATCTTAAAGACTCAATTTAAATTGAAGACAAATATTGAAAAATATAGGTTTCTATATTTAGAGATATTTTAGGAGTTTTTAGATTTGAATATCTTTTAGAATATATGTAGCAGATTTTTTCTGCATATTTGTAGCAGCTATTGTTGTGATTGTTTAGGGCCCAAATCCAGTTGGGAATAGGTTATAAAAGAAACCTTGTAACCTAGTTTAGGATGAACCTAATCAACCGAAAATGTAAACATTATTAGGGTTGTGTTCTTGTGGCAGCCGTGCGTAACAAGGAACTCTATTGTGGCTGTTTCACTTGTGATTCTCGAAGCTTGTAAGCAAGAGAAGTATTGTGTCTTGATTGAAACTTTTAAGTAAGATCAAGCTGTTGTGTTTGAAGTGTGACTTCAATTTTATTAATCATTGTAAAAGATCACTGTGTGATTGAGGGGGAGTGAGTTGGTACTCATATCTAAGTTGTGTCTTAGGTAGAAATTGCATTGGGTAGATACTAAGTGAAAGATTAAATTGGGTGGTTTAAGTCTAGAATTAATATTACTTATAGTGGATTTCCTCCTGGCTTGGTAGCCCCCAGATGTAAGTGTGGAGATACACTGAACTGGGTTAACAATTCTGTTGTGTTCTTTATATCTTTTATGTTTTATGCAGTACCTGAACTGAATGTCCTATCAGATGTCACAACATCCTGAAGCATGTTTGACTCTGATATATCAGAATTATTTAAGTACTGATATGTATGCCTTACCATGTTTATAAGTAACAGATAAGATGTCTCAACATCATATTCGACATCTGAGTCTGTCATACCAGAATTTCAATTGGTATCAGAGCAGGCATCCTGGTCTGTTTCTGGATGAGATCTAAGGGGGATACTTTCTGGTTCATGGTAAAGGAAGAAGGATGATATAATAAAAAGCTGTTGGAACTTGAGAGGTTCATATTGGCGTTTGAATGGTCCCTAGAAGTGGAGGATGGACTATTCATCATATGGTGTATATTGGACCAGTCTGGTGTTATCAGGGCTGGAAATTTGCTGGTGAATTGCTGTGTAGCTATGATGTCAAACAGAATGTCCTGACATCTTGGTTCAGAGAATTCTATATTTGAAAGAGGCTTGTATTTTGTTTTCTGTGAGGTTTGGGTTCAACTTCTGTACTGCTGCATGTGCCTCTGATATTTTCTGAAGTTATACCAAGTTTGTGTGTTACTTGGATTAGATGCACTGTGGTTGAGAAATGTTTTGGTTGTTCTTGTATGGGGAGTTATATTTGTATCTGAATTGATGATCATACAATTTATAAGGAATTGCTCTATTATTTATGATGTGTTATGTTTGATAGTGGTTTCCCAGTACTTCCTACAAAGGCTGTTGTTCATAATGTCAAGTTTGATGTTCTATCATGTGATTACAGAACTGGAGAACACTTAGTTCAGAATGTTGTGGTTCTTGATGAAAGAAGAGGTTGGAGCCAAAACAAAAGAGTATAATTATCAAATCTTTCATGCGGGAGTGAAAATCTTGATAAGTTATCTCTTAAGCTTATTTATGGTGACCTAATGAGGATATTCTTCCTGGTTATGGTGTCCTATGTTGTTTAGGTATAGCTGGAGAAAATCTCTCTTGTGAAGATACATGTTTATGATTGTCTAAATCATGAACTGAAGGAAGTTTCATCAAGAAAGAAGCTGAATTGATATGTCAATCCTAATGGCTTGACACCACACTACACATCAACAGTTTATGGTAAATGTTGAATCAAAGACCCAAAAGATTTTTTTTAGGATTTCTGAAGCTATGAAGCTGAATACTCCTTGAGATGCTACTGTCTATTGTATGTGTGCAAAGTATCTTTCATAATGTTATAGCACTTCAGTTGGAGCTGATTGAAGAAAAGATAGTAATCTTGAAAGCAATAATGTTTCAGAACCAAGCTTAGTTTTGTGTTCCAGAAGAAGGAAACTGGTGTGATATCCTGCTAACATGATGGATGCTTTGGGTGCTAGACAAATGTGTGATGATCACATATGTTTGGAACCTACTCCTAACCTGGAAGAGGAGGCATCTATGCTACATGTTGAAGACTTAGATAATGACTCTGACACAGAGATCATTGCTTCTGTGGACCCTAGCATAGCCAAAAGGCTTAGGGCTAGAAAGGAAAAGAAGACTGCAGGACATTCAACTCCTGAAAAGAAGCAATCTACTCCAAAGAAAGACAAGGCCAAAGTGGTATTTGGTCCTACTAAACAATGGAGCAAGGTGAATACCCAAAAGAGGAAAGCTGTAACTCCACCAGATTCAGATGTTGAAAAGGATGTTCCAACATCCCAACCAAAGAAGAAACCAGCATCCTCAAGGTCCACCTCTGCTGTTCCAGAAGCTCCTCTGGACAATGTTTCATTCCATCATGTGTCAAGTGTGAGCAGATGGAAATTTGTATACCAAAGAAGGGTAGCACTTGAAAGAGAGCTGGGCAGCAATGCACTTGAGTGCACTGAGGTAATTGACCTAATTTCTTCTGCTGGCTTATTCAAAACAGTATCAAACTTTTCACCTTGCTATGAGCTGCTAGTCAAGGAATTCAGTGTCAACCTACAAGAGGACTGTGCTGAAGGTAAATCAGATGAATTCAGAAAATTCTATGTAAGAGGGAGATGTGTCGAATTCTCTCCTAGGGTTATCAACCATTATCTAGGGAAAGAATCTGATGGACCTAATGAGCTGGGTAAGACAGATAACCAGGTGTGCAAGGTCATTACTGCCAATCAAGTCAAAGCTTGGCCAGTCAAGGGCAAACTTTCTGTTAGCTTGCTAACAAGGAAGTATGCAATGCTGCATAGGATTGGCACTGTAAACAGGGTCCCTACCAATCATACTTCTTCAATAGCAATTGGATTGGGCAGATTCATATATGTTGTGGGCACCCAAACAAAGCTGGACTTTGGGGCTTACATCTTTGATCAAACCCTAAAGCATGCAGGAACATCAGCAACAAATCTTCCCATTGCTTTTCCCTCTCTGCTATGTGGAACCATACTAAGCCAGTATCCAGGTATCCTCACTGAGAAGGATTCAGTCTGCAAAAGAAAAAGTCCTCTGGCCTTCCATTACAAACTTTTCTTGAGCCATCATGCTGCTGATGTTGAAGCTTCCACTAGGACATCTGCTGGACCTTCAAAAGAAAAGACTCCCATATCCAAAGCTGCCTTGATTGCAGATCTGAATAACACTTGCAAAAAGCTGGATGCCAGGAAGAAAAATCTTGAGAAAGTAATTCAAAGGCTGGAGATGGAAGAGGTTGCTCAGAATACTGATGAATCTGAAGATGAAAAAGCTTCTAAATGTATCTACAAATGTGGGTGATAAATGCATGACCTTGGTCATGATTAAAGCTAGCAATGTGACCAACAATTGCTAGAAGCAAGGGAAGAATGTCAGATTGGGAAGTCTGATCAGAATGGTTGTTGAACTGGTAGTCTCTTCCACTACTAGTCATGGATAGTGGCAGTATGAACCCTTTGTAGCAAGCAAACTAAGAGCATCTGTTTTGGAATATAAAATCAAGTGTGGATATTTATCAGTTGTGCTCTTTGTATGTTCATCAGGGGTGTGAAATTGAGAATTAGTGGAGTTTATGCTCAGCCGGAGTATTGTTTATCCATGACATGAGGAGATCTTGCTAATCTTATTTGGAGCTAACCTTAAAATCCTTCAAAATTAAAAGATCAGATTGTGTAGAACTATCTGATAAGGTATTATACAAGGATTTAAGATCAATTGTTGTTTGTGGAGTTCACAAATATTTGATTGATTATCCTTGTGATTCAAGATTGGTGATGTTCAAAAAGATGTTGGAACATCTTTTTATCAGAGTTTGTGCAGAATCATGGGAGAGGTATTGCATAAGCTATAGCATTGGCTTCAGTCTTGTGTGACAGGAGTTATGTATTTCTGGAAAGTTTCTTGGCAAGAACTGGTCTGGATATTGTTGATTCTGAAGATGAAGATGAAAGACCATGAACATATCATAATCTTGATGACTACTTGGATTGGTTTATTTCTGATCTAGGTGTAGTCCAGAATGCTCATCATGGAGTTAAGATAGGTGGCGATATCATAAATTTGGTTAGACTGCCTTACTCAAGGAAAGGTGGCATCCTTGGTATAGTTATGAGGTGTAGTTCTTAACTATTCCTTCTGAATAATCAGACAGTGGCAGGTTTGAAGACTTTGGAGAAACATTGGAAGTTTCTCATCAATATGTGTTATTGGTAGGAACTTCTACAAAACCAATAGAATGGAGGTTGTTTACTCAAACTTGATGGATAAATCAAGTCTATGAGAGCATGGAACTCTTGTTCTATAAAGGAAGGAGGTTCTTTCAAGTGGCAGAAGAAGGACCTGAATTTAACAGATGGATGTGGGCTAATAATGTTTAAACATCTAGTTCAACATCAGAGTCTAATTGGTGAAGTGACACATAAATCAAGATAAAATGATCTATAGGGATTGAATGCTTCATAAGGCCTTTTATCTTGACAGCTTGGTGAAGATCAACTTTATTGATCAGGATATCTTTGGAAGATTTATTATAAACGTGAAGAAGACAAAAGTGGCAATTGGCTTTTTCATATGAGGATTCATAAAGGAGGTTATCAAAATGTGGTAATTGGTTGATCTTTAAAGTGGATTCCAAGAATCAAGATAATCAGAGTGTGGCAGTTGGTTGTTCTTGAGGATTGTCTTGGAACAAATTGCTCTTGGGCAGAGGAGTGATGAGTTGAAGAATCAAGAGGATTTATTCTTCTTGAAGATGGATGAGAGTTTATCACTCTTTCTGGATTTCCGATTCTAACTGGTGGCACAGTGTAGTTGAAGATTTTCAGTTCTTGGATTACTATACTATAGTAAGTCCAGTTGGTGGAGCACATCTAGGATCATGGTGATAAGGTCTTGGTGTATGAAAAATGTTCTAACTAAGTGTTAGTACATTATCTGGGGTGTTTATCTACATGGTTTCTATTATTAGACTACCTAATCATATGGGAGAATGATGAAGTAGATGATCTATATTGGAAGAAACATGTAGAAGAGACTGAAGTATATCAGGTATTGATTGCTTGGAAGTTTGTTTGTGGACATTCATTCTAATGTCATAATTAGTTTGGATGTGTTTTATCTGGATTGTATGGCCTTTGGTGTGTAAAGGCTTAATGTCAAGAACCTGTGTGCTAGAAGATGTTCATCTTGTGTAGTCTGTGGTAACTACAAACCCAGAAAGGAATCAGGTATGCTTTGGTACAAGAAGTGAATGTGTTCAATTGGGAATTGAACAGAGGGGGAGCTCTTAAAGACATGAAGATGCGTCTTATGTTTTCCTTTCATCAATGTACAGAGAAGCATGGAGTATCCTAGATAGGGGGAGTGTGTTACAAGTATGTGCACTTGATTTTGTGGTGTTAAGGGGGAGTAATACCTTAACCAGATAAGGAGTATCCTAAGAGTCTAGAAGGCTATATTATATAAAGCTGCTCTCTGCAGTTTATGTTTGATTCTTGAGGAATTGTGAAGCTTGTGTGTGTTTCAAGCTTATGGAGATTATATACCTCTATTTTTATTATGGTTCCTTTGTCTTTTTATGGCTAAAAAGGGGAAGAAGTAATAGTGTGAGGTCTGATATGAAGATGTGATGTTAAGGAACTTCTACATAAGGTACTACTACACCTGTATGTAAATTAGTTTTAGCCAAAATAAGCCAAAGGGGGAGATTGTTAATGCTATTATTTTATGATTCGCATTATGTTTGGTAAAACTAATATGGCTGGAAAATGTTGAATAAGAAGTTCCATATGTTAAATTAACATGGTATAGATTCTGGAAGAACATGTCAAACATGATGTCCTGACATGGTGGCACAGATAAATGTGGTTATAATAATTGGAAGTTGTCAAAGAAGATGTTGAATTCAGTTCAGAATGTCCTATCAGATGTTGGGACATTATCAAACAGAGTATAAGAACTTAATTCATGATGTCACACCAGATGTTGGGACATTGTGTTAATGATTTAAGTTCAGTTTTTCAGGATGTCCCAACAGATGTTGTCATATGTTACAGTCAGATGTCAAAGAAGATGTTGAAACATCTGCAAATGTCATGACAGAATTACTGTCATATGTTACAGACAGATGTCAAAGAAGATGTTGAAACATCTGCAAATGTCATGACAGATGTCAAAGAAAATGTTGAAACATCTGCAACTGTCATGACAACATTACTGTCATGTGTTACATATAGATATCAAACAAGAAGTGTTGAACTTAGTTCAGGATGTCACACCAGATGTTGTGACACTGTCAGACATTGTATCAGTTAATGATATAAGTTCAGTTTATAGGATGTCACATCAGATGTTGTGACATTGTATCAGAAGATGAAGTAAGTTCAGTTTTTCAGGATGTCCCAACAGATGTTGTGACATCTCAAACCTGCTACCAGAATTAATTAATGCGTAACAGAACTGAGTAAATTCAGGGGAATCTATCTGGAATTAATTGGAAAGAGATAAGAAATACAAGGCGCATCTTTAGGGAGATTAGTTATCTGATTTCAGTATAACAGAATAACTAATTCACCTTGAATTAAGGAGGTAACAAACTAACTAACCCTAATTCAAGGTGATGACAGTGGGATTTATCAGATCTGAATTATGCAGAATATTCTGGAGATATTATGCAATCATATGTGGCTCTGATTTAAAGGATGCTGATTTAGAAGATCTTAAAGACTCAATTTAAATTGAAGACAAATATTGAAAAATATAGGTTTCTATATTTGGAGATATTTTAGGAGTTTTTAGATTTGAAGATCTTTTGGAATATTTGTAGCAGATTTTTTCTGCATATTTGTAGCAGCTATTGTTGTGATTGTTTAGGGCCCAAATCCAGTTGGGAATAGGTTATAAAAGAAACCTTGTAACCTAGTTTAGGATGAACCTAATCAACCGAAAATGTAAACATTATTAGGGTTGTGTTCTTGTGGCAGCCGTGCGTAACAAGGAACTCTATTGTGGTTGTTTCACTTGTGATTCTCGAAGCTTGTAAGCAAGAGAAGTATTGTGTCTTGATTGAAACTTTTAAGTAAGATCAAGCTATTGTGTTTGAAGTGTGACTTCAATTTTATTAATCATTGTAAAAGATCACTGTGTGATTGAGGGGGAGTGAGTTGGTACTCATATCTAAGTTGTGTCTTAGGTAGAAATTGCACTGGGTAGATACTAAGTGAAAGGTTAAACTGGGTGGTTTAAGTCTAGAATTAATATTACTTATAGTGGATTTCCTCCTGGCTTGGTAGCCCCCAGATGTAAGTGTGGAGATACACTGAACTGGGTTAACAATTCTGCTGTGTTCTTTATATCTTTTATGTTTTATGCAGTACATGAACTGAATGTCCTATCAGATGTCACAACATCCTGAAGCATGTTTGACTCTGATATATCAGAATTATTTAAGTACTGATATGTATGCCTTACCATGTTTATAAGTAACAGTAAGATGTCTCAACATCATATTCGACATCTGAGTCTGTCATACCAGAATTTCAATTTTCCATTGTCAAAGTAATTTATTGTTTTTTCTAAGTGTTTTCAAAGTTCCCTAGCTCTGCCCAAGGCCATGGGATCATTTTGTAGGGCCCCTTCTCATTTTCAAGTTATTCAATCAATGAAGGCATTTTGTTAAATTCTTACATTGTTTTTATTTAATGTTTTTCTCTTTTCTCTTTTAAAAGAAAATGACAATCTTTCAAAGCTAATAAAAAGTTTTTCTTGCATCCCTCTATTTTCACTTTTAATAAAAGTAAATCATTCCCATATGCAGAACAAATGAAAACCTTGTTGAATCCATTGACTCGATATTCTCTCCTAACTTTGATTCGCCCATCTACCAAGCGGAAGATGAAAGTGAGGAAGATTGTGACATTCCCGAAGAACTGGCAAGATTAGTTGAGTATGAGCATACAGATCTTCAGCCACATAAGGAGCAGGTAGAGACCATCAACCTTGGCATCGATGAAGACAAAAAGGAAGTCAAGATTGGTACAACACTTGGGGCAGACGTCAGAGAAAGATTGGTCAAGCTTCTCAAAGAATATGTGGATGTGTTTGCATGGTCGTATCAAGATATGCCCGGTCTGGACACAAACATATTTGTTCATAAGTTGCCGCTTCGACCAGATTGCCCGCCAGTAAAGCAAAAGCTCCGAAGAACAAGACCAGATATGGCTCTGAAGATTCGAGAAGAGGTCAAAAGGCAGTTTGATGCTGGATTCCTCGCAGTTGCGAAGTACCTTGAGTGGGTAGCTAACATTGTGCCAGTCCCCAAAAAGGTTGGCAAAGTTAGAATGTGCGTGGACTATAGAGATTTGAACAAAGCCAGTCCCAAGGACGATTTCCCTCTTCCGCACATTGATACTTTGGTTGACAACACTGCTAAGTTTGTTGTTTTCTCCTTCATGGATGGATTTTCAGGATATAGCCAGATCAAGATGGATCCTGACGATATGGAAGAAACTACATTCATCACACCATGGGGCACTTATTGTTACAAAGTTATGCCATTTGGTCTTTGAAATGCAGGAGCCACTTATCAAAGGGAAATGGTCACCCTTTTCCAGGATATGATGCATAAGGAAATAGAAGTTTACGTAGATGATATGATTTCCAAATCACAGAGTGAGGAGGATCATTTGAATCATCTCCTGAAGTTATTTGAGCGTCTCAGAAAGTTCCAACTGCGTTTGAATCCAGCTAAGTGTACCTTTGGTGTCCGATTAGGAAAGTTACTTGGTTTTATTGTTAGTCAGCAAGGAATTGAGGTAGATCCGGATAAGGTCATAGCAATTCAAGAAATGTCAGCTCCAAAAGCAGAAAAGCAAGTTAGAGGCTTCCTTGGAAGATTAAACTACATCTCCAGATTTATCTCAAACATGACTGTTACATGTGAGCCTTTATTCAAGTTGCTTCAAAAGATTCAAGCAATTGAGTGGAGTCTTGATTGTCAACTGGCTTTTGAGAAGATTAAGGTTTACCTACAGGAACCTCCTATCTTAATCCCACCTACTCCAGAGAAGCCTCTCTTCATGTATCTGACTGTAATTGAGGGATCTATGGGTTGTGTATTAGGCCAACAAGACGAAACTGGTCGTAAGGAACATGCCATCTATTACTTAAGCAAGAAGTTTACAGATTGTGAAAGAAGATATTCGCTTTTGGAGAAGACTTGTTGTGCTTTGGCATGGGCTGCCAGACGCCTTAGGCAGTATATGATTTGTCACACTACATTGTTGGTCTCGAAAATGGATCCAATAAAGTACATTTTCTAGAAACCTGCCTTGACATGAAGGCTTGCCCGTTGGCACATGTTGTTATCCGAATACGACATCCAGTATGTAACCCAGAAGTCTATCAAAGGCAGTGTTTTGTATGACTACCTTGCTGATCACCCTGTTGAAGATTATGAACCTTTGAAATTTGATTTCCCAGACGAGGACATCATGTTGATAAGGGACTGTGAAGTTCCAGGTCTAGATGAAGGTCCCGAGTCAGGTTCTCGTTGGAAGATGATGTTTGATGGTTCCTCTAATTATATGGGGCATGGTGTGGGAGCTGTTTTGATGAATCCTGATGGTGGTTATACTCCTTTCACGACCAGATTAAGTTTTGAATGTACAAACAACATTGCAGAGTAATCTACCAAGTCAAAGGTGAATGGGAGACCCGTGATGAGAAGTTGATCCCTTACCGTGCCCACATTGTGGAATTAATTAAATACTTTGATGAAGTCACTTTCCATCATGTTCCAAGGGCATATAATCAAATTGAAGATGATTTGGCTATGTTGGCCTCTATGTTTCAAGTCATATTTCTTAATGAAGCTCTGCTCATTACAATCGAGCGAAAAACTACACCAACCTACTGTTTACTGGTCGAAGAAGAAACTGATGAGAAACCGTGGTTCTATGATATCAAGAACTACTTGCAAAATCAGGAGTACCCAGCTGATGCAACAACTCTAGACAAGAAAACTTTGAGGAGATTGGCATCCATGTTTTTCCTCAGCAACAATGTGCTTTACAAGAGAAATCATGATATGGTTCTGCTTAGATGTGTGGACAAGCGCGAGGCAGACTTATTAATCAAAGAAATCCACGAAGGATCATTCAGAACACATGCCAATGGACATGCCATGTCCAGGAAGATCATGAGAGCTGGTTACTTCTGGTTAACCATGGATTCAGATTGTTTTATGTACGCCAGGAAGTGTCACAAATGTCAGATTTATGCTGACAAGGTGCATGTGCCTCCGACCCTTTTGAATGTTCTGTCATCGCCTTGGCCTTTCTCAATGTGGGGCATTGACATGATAGGGTCAATTGAGCCTAAAGCTTCTAATGGTCACCGGTTTATCTTGGTTGCGATCGATTATTTCACCAAATGGGTAGAAGCAGCTTCCTACACCAATGTGACAAAGCAAGTGGTCGCCCGTTTTATCAAGAACCAAATTATCTGCCGTTATGGGATCCCAAGCCGAATCATCACGGATAATGGGACCAATTTGAACAACAAGAAAATGAAAGAGTTGTGTGATACATTCAAGATTGAACATCATAACTCTTCTCCTTACCGTCCGAAGATGAACGAAGCTGTTGAAGCTGCGAACAAGAACATCAAAAAGATCTTGCAGAAGATGGTGAAGACTTACAAAGACCGGCATGAGATGTTACCGTATGCCTTACACGGATACAGAACATCAGTTCGCACTTCAACAGGGGAAACCCCGTTCTCTTTGGTGTATGGGATGGATGCAGTTCTCCCTATCGAAGTAGAGATACCATCTTTGAGGATCTTGATGGAAACCAAACTGGAGGAAGCTGAGTGGGTCCAGAGCATATATGACCAACTGAACCTCATTGATGAAAAGAGAATGACCGCCATGTGCCATGGCCAGTTGTACCATAAGCGCATCAAGAGAGCATTTGACACGAAAGTCTGTCTCAGAGAATTCAAAGAAGGAGACCTTGTACTCAAGAAACTCTTGCCAGTACATAAGGACATGCGTGGAAAGTGGTGTCCTAACTATGAAGGTCCATATGTTGTGAAGGTGGCATTCTCCGGAGGTTCCCAAATCCACACAACTATGGATGGTGAACAATTGAAACACCCGGTGAATTCTGATGCAGTCAAAAAATATTATGCCTAAATAAATCCCGCTAGGTCGAAAACCAGAAATGGCGGTCTAGGCAAAAATGGGTATCCCGGTGGATCATAACCTATGAAGGAGATCCAGGCAAAAGTTAGGGATAAAAACAAAAATAAGAGCTCTCTAAGTTGAAAACCCGAAAGGGCGGCTCAGGCAAAAAAGAGCGTCCTGGTGGATTGAAAACCCGAAAGGGCGGTCCAGGCAAAAATTAGGGACAAAGGCATTTGACTGTATCAGATATTGTTTACCATTACTGAAGATCATTACTTGAAGATCAATCCAGTCGCTCTTGTCAGAAGCAAGGTGTTGGGCGGTTTTAGTTATTAGGGATTATAGTGGTCGTTGGATTCTATGTTGACCTTTCCCCATTGCCATTTTCAAATTGTAATTTCCCATGGAGCTTTTGCTATTGGCAAGCTATCATTCTTGAATGAAATACAACCTTTGCCTTTAAACTTTGTCTTTCAGCTTCTTATTTTCTTTGTTATGCAAAATGTCTTTACTGAATTACAATTTAACTCTGAAAATGACAAATGTTTTTTAACAGTTTTTGAAAACATACTGGAAAACATTCAAATTTCTTTGACTTTAGAAAGATTAAAAGATTTTTTGTCTTCTAAAAAACCCTCTGGCTTGCAGCAACACTCCCATGCAATTATTACAGAAATCCCCATAGAGGATTAAAATCTGGTAGCACTCTTGGATGGATCCTTAGACCAAACTTCGATTTCCAAGTTTGAAGACATCTCCCCAACATCTTTCTTATTGCTCGTCTGAGAATTTGCGATGAGATCCTACTCTTCCCGCTTTATCAAAGTTCTCTGTCTCACTAGAGTCAGCATTTGCATATCACGATCACTCGCATCATGTTCAATCATACACATTTGACATAATCATCTGTCTATCCCCAGTTGTCTCCTGTCTAACTCCAAGTCCAGATTACTGTCTTTTGTTATTTTAAAGTCCATTGTTGTTGGTACCCCGCAATGTGGTTAACCTAGGTTTTTCCCAGAAACACTGGTATCCCCCGCAGAAGCCCTCCTTGATATGAACCTTAGTACCACCAATATTTCTTTAAAAACCCAATTATGAGGGGCATAAATCCATCAAGTTGTTTGCTTAAGATTTAGGGTTGTCTAATTCAACACGCACCCGTGTTCTCCTGATAATTCCTGAAAGTTTTTTCTTGGAATTATTCATGTAAGGAATTTCCAGAGGTTGGTCATTTATCTCGATAAAAACTCCAACATGTATTCTTATTTGCCAGTTGGTCGCTTAGAGCCGTTTGATTTATCTTTAAACGCTTTGCATGCTACTCCCAGTATCAGTTGTTTGCACAGAGCCACTGCCCAAACGCTGCTTCATTTTCTTTATCCTCAGTATCAATAGTTACACTTGAACCTGTTGATTTACCACCTTGGATTACTTGTCTGTTATTTTTATTTCCCGACCACCGTTGTCGGTGCCTGCTATTTTATTCTTCCGACCACCGTTGTCAATGTCTGTTACTTTATTTTCCGACCACTGTTGTCTATGTCTGTCATTTTATTTTCCCGACCATCGTTGTCGATGTCTTTTATTTTCCGACCACCGTTGTCGATGTCTTTTATTTGCCCGACCACCATTGTCGATGTCTGCTATTTTATTTTCGGATCACTATTGTTGACGTCTATCATTTTATTTTCCGACCACCGTTGTCGATGTCTTTTATTTTCCGACCACCGTTGTCGATGTCTGCCATTTTATTTTCCCGACCACCGTTGTCGATGCCTGTCATTTTATTTTCCCGACCACCGTTGTCGATGTCTTTTATTTTCCGACCATCGTTGTCGATGTCTTTTATTTGCCCGACCACCGTTGTCGATGTCTGCTATTTTATTTTCCGATCACCGTTGTCAGCGTCTGTCATTTTATCTTCCCGATCACCGTTGTTGATATCTTTTATTTTCCATCCACCGTTGTCGATGTCTGCCATTTTATTTTCCCGACCACCGTTGTCGATGTCTGCCATTTTATTTTCCCGACCACCGTTGTCGATGTCTGTTATTTATTTTCTGACCACCGTTGTCGAGGTCTGTTATTATATTTTCTGACCGTCGTGTCGATATCTGCTATTTTGTTCTCCTGACTGCCGAGTCGATGTCATTACCCTTTTTTCTCTATCACCGAATTATTGTATTGGGATCCCCAGCAGCCATCTTGAACATGTTAACTCATTACGTCGGGTAGTCTGTTCATAGTGTCAGTTTTGGTCGCACCAAGCAGTTGCGTTTTACTTTGAATTATTTTCTCGCTATCCTAGGGCGTCGGTCTGTCTTTAATCTCATGTCATGGATTTTGGTTTTGTTTCCAGTCTTTTGTTATTCTTAGTGCTAGCAGTTACACTTGAACCTCCTGATCTATCACTTTGAATACACCATGTTTTCGTCTTGTCATCCCCAGCATATTGTTATCCCCAGTGAGTCTTCGCCCTCATTTGTGTTTTTGTGAATCACCGTTGCTTCATCATACCATTTTCAGCATATTCATCATTTAAAAAAAATCAGCATGTTAGGTTTCATGGCATTGCATTTAGGGACAAAATTTTCGGTTATTTCTATATTTAATACCTTTCACTCCAATTTTATGAGGATTAACATCACTCATTCGATCTGGTAAAGTTATTTAAATAGGGGCAACTGTCACACCCCAAATTTCACCCCTAACTTTTCGCGTCATACATTCATCTCATTTGACAGTAAATACACGGATTTATTTCTCTATTTTCTTAACTCGCTTTCAAAATTTATTTTAACTTAAGTTTAATTTCTTTTTACTTCCAAGTTTTTATTTTCATTTTTTGTCTATTTCCCATTTCTATTAATTAGTTTTCATGTTTTTTCTATTTCTAATTTCTATTTCTTTTTCTTCTAAGTTTCTAATTATAAATTCTTATTTCCATTACTACTTCTAATTCTTAATTCATTTTTAAACTCCAAAACTTAAGTTTTATTCCCATTGATTTTCAAAGTTTTATTTCTAAAGTCAACTCTATTTTAATTTTCACCTCATGTTTTTTATATATTATTTCTAAATATAATTTTTATGCTTCTAATTTTAATTCATTGTTAAATTTTATTTCTAAAAAAATAATTTCTAATATTCAGTTCATTTTCAAGTGTTAATCTCAAAGTTCATTCAAACCTCAAGTCATACGTTTCCAACTCATTTTCAAATTCATTTTCTTTGCAACTTTGTCTCAAGTATCAATGTGGTCAAGTAAAATATATAAGATTCTCAAGATTAATGTCAAGTGTTTCTACCAAGCAAGGACCATAGCCCCACACAGGAAGATACATAAAGTCTTTTTTTTTATTATTTACACAAGATTACAACCAAGAGTACATTTCGTTTACAGAATAATGTCTTAAAAGGGGAAAAGTTTTTGTTCTGTTATTACAAAATAAGGGTTCTTAGAGAATTAGCAAACAAATATTGAAAATCTTAGAACCGCTAAGCCAGAGGACTTTCTCATTGGTGCATAAACTGAACTGAAGATGGTCGATTGTGGACGGTTAGTTCAAACAGTCAACTGCAAGAGGACCGTGCGCGGCACATAACCCAAGCCTCCCACTGCGCCAGCATAACCCGAAACCTTGCCTCACGATAAGCTACATCAAATCCCAAGTAAAAGGTGCAATATGTACCTGACAAGAGAATGTTTGTCGTTGTCGTCGTACTTGTGTCTTCTGTGATGGTTTAGGATATCAGGAACCATGATAAGATGATCAGCAACAATTTCCAGGGATGCCGGGACCTAAAACAAAAACAATAAAACAATGAGTTTGACAAGTCCATAGGCACATGTGAATGAGCTTCTAGTGGCAACTGCTGACTTTGAACGAGATCTTGAGTCGTGGAATATAAGTTCTGTGCAGGGAGGTGTAGACTCCATAAATCTTTTCCACGACTACATCATGGTTTGGATACAGGATATGCAACTTACTTTGCTCGATCCTTGCAAAGCAGAAAAGGTTCCTTGGGCTGGAGTAACAACAAACCATTCTACCTCCCCATTTGCTGAGAAAATGTGTGAGGACATTAAGGACAACCTAATCCAATATGAATTAGTAATCAATAGATGGCCTCAATACTCATTGTATTTGGAAAATGTTGTTGCAAATATTGAAGGGAAATTGAGAAATCACTTGAGAAACAATATAGCGACATCTTAACTCCTTTGAAAGATAGCATACAAAAGAGACTTCACTTGTAAGTTCAAAAGCTAGCAAGAAGACAATCGGCTAATGTTCCGTTGGTTCCTAACCAATTAGGAATATTCTTGAACACCATCAAGAGGATTCTTGATGTCCTTCATTGTAGAGTGGAAGACATCCTCAATTCATGGGCATCCTGTCTACCTGTCATGGGAGACAAGCTGTTTGGAGAGAAAATGAATGGAATAACTGTGCTATTGCAAACCAGATACAAAACTTATTTACAAGCAATAATAGGCAATATTGTCAACAACGTTCAAGGTAATAAGAGCACGCGTCTGAAAAAGATACTTGAGGAAACAAGAGAAGCAGATGGAGAAGCATACGCTCGTGAAAGAATGCAGTTGTTGAATTCACAGTTCAAAATCCATCACCCATAACCTCTCCACCATCAAGTCAAACCTGCGAAACACGGCGACATACAAGAAAACTATCAATGTCGTTTGAAATTTCTAGAGAGAAAAAGAAGAAACAAAGGATCAGTTTGTGATGCTTACAAAAACCAGAACTTGTTGACAAAGGATCAAACCATTTCATCATCATCAAATTACCAACCGTTGAGTGATGCAATGCTTGTTTCACTACGAACGTCTATGTTCACCAGTTGATATTCACATTGAAGATGGAAGCAAAAATGACCAAGAAAGGAATTGGTCGCTGCTATGATTGAAAAAACAAAGATCTAGAAAGATCCCCGGTGGTTCAACCAAAGATACTTAAACTCAACTCGGCTTCAAATACTGATTTACACGTCAAATAGCCCCCCTCTTCATGCGAAAAGCCTAGGTCTTGGAGATGATTCTGGTTCTCATATTTTGACCCTGCAAGTTTGGAATTTCCACAACGGTTAGCAAGATAACAAACAGTGAAAAACGAGTTTACAACAGTAAAAAGGGATAACTAATCCAGTCCGGATACAACTTATTCAATTCATTTCAAAAAAATCAGTTGAAACTAAGTCAATATTTTTGTGCAGTAAAAAGGAAAACAAGGCAGAAACAGCAGGGGTTGTAAGATCGAAACATTCGCAAATATGGCAAAAACACTTTTTGACGTGAAAAAGGTTGCAGTAGACACATCAAAATGTAAAAATCCTTCAGTTGATTTGGGGATTAAAAATAAAACCCTAATTTATGCAATACATAATTTGGACAAATTTCATAGTTCATCAGCGGGCAAAAAAAACGAAAACCCTAAATTTTCTTTCCAAGAGAAAACAACAAACCAGAAAGAGGAGAAGAAGAAATTGAACTATCGCACCACCAACATCCCCAAATCGGGACCGCGAATCCGGCCATAAACCGAACCATTTGCGAACACCGGAAAGAGAGAGCCGTGAATCGACTGATTTCCGCCACGAATCGCACCGCCATTCAGACACCGTGAACAACTCCGCGAGAGACAGAGAATCACGGAGAAATAAAGAGCCGCCGCCTCCTCTTTGATACAAGCTTGTGAAAGTTTTTCTTTCTCTTCTGCATTTTCGAATATGATTTGAACATTGTGAAGTTTTTGTTATTTCTGTGTTTACAGCGTCGTTTAGAGAGAATGTTACAAAGGCTATGTTCACAAACCCTAAATTGTCTTCCCCCCTTTGTGAATAACCGGATCGGGTTCAGGTCGGCCATGACATATTCGGTTCTCCCAACCAGCGCCCATGGGCTTCTTCAGTTGGGCTCCTTCCTTTCCAGCACCCCTTTTCTTTTACTTTGAGTTCACTAGGCTTTTCTTTTTAATAAGTTTTATGATTTTAGTTTCTTTTAAATTTTCTTTTTATTAATCAACTCTTGGCAAATAGTGTCTTTTAGATTAGTTTATTTTTATTATTATTATTATATTTATGAGGTGTTTTGCTTATTTTTTCCTTGCTCATCATTTATCCGCATAATGATAATGTATGACGAGTATAAACGTGAATCTCATTCTCGTTTTTTGATTGTATTTTGTTAATCAAGCCATGAACTTAGTGTTTCAAAATAATATTTAAATTGTTAAAAGAATAATTTTGTAAATATCTTGGTCCAACGCCAAGTTAGCAATTCATGCATTTATACTTCACACATACGTAAGTCGATTACCAAGTGATCGCCGTCAGCACGACTTATTGCGCGTCTTAATTAATTTACGAAACAATAGAGCTCCGGAGTCTAGCATTCCGCACGTTCTAGAACGAACAACACCTGTGCCAGCCCCACGCGTAGTATTTCGTTTACTCTTTCGTCTTTAAAATACGTTAATTCCAAAACGACTAAAAAACTATATTCAACTTATTTTATAAATTTAAATACGAAAACAGAACTCCGAAGTCTAGCACTCCGCACGTTCTGGAATGGATCGCTACTGGGCTAGCTCCATGCAACGTGGTCCATTCGCCTTCTGTATTTCGAAATATCTAATCGCGCAAATTAACATACTAAAACAGAGCTACGGAGTCTAGCACTCCGCACGTTCTGGATTGGATCATTCCTGGGCTAGCCCCACGCGACGTGGTTCAATCACTATTCGTATATCAAAATATCTCAATCATTATATAAATTCAAATACGAAAGAATAGAGCTCCAGAGTCTAGCATTCCGCACGTTCTAGAGTGAATCTCTCCTGGGCTAGCCCCATGCGACGTGGTTCATTCACTCTTTCATATCTTAAAACAATTTAAAATTTACCAACCAACTCAAATCATTTTCATAATTAATCATTGAAAGAACAGAACTCCAAAGTCTAGCACTCCGCACGTTTTGGAATGCAATCGCTCATGGGCTAGCCCCACGTGACGGGGTTCATTCGCCCTTTCGTTTAAAAACACCTTACCAAAAGTCAAATACTTTTCTCTAAAACGAATGTTGTCTGAATCTTTCTATCTCGCAAACAAGCTAGTGCTTCAACCTCCACCGCGAGTATAAGCCAACGCTTAGCAGTATAATGCATTTTAAACAATCGTTCAATTAAAAATCACAAACCGTAGTAGCACGAACTACGAAGCTCTGACTTTCCCATTGCACAAGGGAATACGTAGGCACGTGGATTTTAATCCTTCGCGAGCACCCTAATAAAAAAATTTAATTATTTCTCTGTTTAAATCACAATAATAAAAAAAACTTTAATCTTTTCTCCGTCTTAATACTAATAATAACTTATTTCTTTAGAACAAACATATTAACAATCATTTATAAGACAAAGACTTAAGATCAAACATTTAATCGCATAATTAGCTAAGAGGTTCCCATTGAGTACAACGGATGTGAGGGGTGCTAATACCTTCCCCTTGCGTAACCGACTCCCGAACTTAGAATTTGGTTTCGTAAACCATTTCTTATCCTTTAATAGGTTGTATCTATATCTCCTTTTTTCTTTAAGTAGAATAAATAGAATTAGGTGGTGACTCTGTTGTTTGTTTTAGGATCGTATTTTTTCGAGGTACGACAATAAGAAAACTATTTTTAAAAATTAAATTTGAAAAGGGAAAAGATTAAAGAAAATAAAAATTAACAAAGGAGCCAGGGGGTGGTAAAAGCAATCCAACTCAGTTAATAATGAAGAAAGCCCAACAACTGGGGGTGAAAATAAGAGTTAGGCCCAACGCGCTAAAAAGGAAACATAGTCAACAAGTATCAGGGTCCTCCACATCAACATTCTAGAATGAGTCATACAAAGTATTCAGATCTGATGGCTATTGTGTAACGCCTCAAATTTTATAAATTATTTTTTTATAAAATAATATGGAGAGTTTGAGGTATAATTGGGATAATAATTAAATAATTCTTTTGTTTTTAAATAATAATATGATAATGAGGTGGTATATTATTATAATATTGTTATTTAAAAAATAAAATAATTAGTTGGAGGTCTAATGGGCAAAGGTGTAAATTGATTATGTTATGAAAAGTGAGAACACGATACAATTCTCATTATCGTGCATTTTGACAAAGAACAGAGAGCTCTGGAGAAAAGGGAGAAGAAGAGGAAAATCAAGGATCGTAGAATTCTAAGGTCAAAAGTTCGAGAAAGCTTCGTTCAATTTCGAGGTAAGGGGGAGAAAGGGTTTTATATTGGTGATCTAACATATAAGGGTAATTGGAAGATCCTTACTCCCTTAGGGTTTTATGAATGATGATTGGAATTGATGAAATTGTGATGTGTTTATGAACAATTGATGATTCTTGTATATGTTTGTGGTTTGATGATGGAGTGTTGTGTATGTGTTGTATTATGAGGTTTGGGATATGTTGGTTAGGGAGAATAGAGAAAATTGGAGAAGACGAAGAACCTTATAAATTTTCCCTATGGTGATTCATAAAAAATTAGGCTAATGATAAATTGATGTTAGAGATATAAATTGGTGATAGACATGTTAATTAGACTAATTTGGATGCTAAAAGAAAAATAAAATGAACTGAGTTCGTGCTAGAGTGAAAGGGGGAAGAAAAGGGAATTTTATGCGAAAAACTGATTTTTGGGTACAGGTCTCCTGACACGGGCGGCCGTGTCAGGCCATGGGAAAAAGGATTGAAGGGAATTTTTTTTGGAAGAGACATTCAGAGGGTGTGACACGGGCCGTGTCACACGACACGGGCGTCCGTGTCACCCTTCTGTCTTTTGGAAAAGTTGAGTTTTATGGGGCGTGTGCTAGACCACCTGACACGGGTTGTGTCAAGGGACACGGGGGGGCGTGTCAGGCCCCTGTAATTGGAAATTTTGCGACGTTTTTATCCGGAATCGTCTTGTTCTTTTAGTTGAGGTTTGTACCGTTAGTTTAAGGCATTGAGAATCATGTTTAGTAGTAAACATAGGACCTAAAAATTAATAATTAGTAAATAAGATTATGTGATTGTTTTGAATTGTAGGTAATTGTTAATGTGTTTGATATAATTGCATGATAGATTAACTGATAACTGATGGTGATTTTGAAGATCGTGATGGCATGAATGTATTCATGTGTGTTTGTGATATTGTATGTGTAATCGAGTCTGCATACGCATACATTTGGTGAAATAATCATGTCTCGGATGGATCGTAAGTTATTATACGGATTTTTTGTGAATCGATGTGTAGGGATGATCGTGTCTCAGTAGGAGCGTAAGCGATGCATCTAGTTTGAATCGATGGACATTTGATGAAGTCGATACCGCATTTTGCATTGTGTATTGTGTCACATTACATTGATATGAATGAATGATTGATGTTGTATGTTATGATTGGTGTGTGTGTGAATTACTCCTTCATATATGTTAAATTCAATGTTATAATATGAAATTGTTTCTCACCCATTTGTTTATTTTGTGGCGTTTGTGCTTCTCCGGAAGTACAGATAACCCAGGTACCTCAGAAATGCTTGGTGTTGCTTGATCGAGTCCTAGGAGCTCTAATACGTAACGGGAATGGGGGATTTACCACTTGTTTTATGTTATGTTTTCAAAACTTTGTTTAGTTACGTATCTGTCTCGGAAAACTAAAGGAACTCTTTTAAGTTGTTGAATTATTATGTCTTAGGTACTTGAATGTTAAAACAATTTATTTTTGTTGCTTATGAATAAATGGAACTTTGTTTGGTTTTTGAAATGTAGCTACTCACTGTTTGAATTAAACTCTGATTTGTTAGAAAACTTGTATTATTTTTGAATATGGGAAAAGAGGGTGTTACAATTGGTATCAGAGCAGGTCGATCCAACCGGCCAGATCGAGTCAGTCCTTAGAATAAGAGTTGTTGTGTGTCCTAACCTGAGTTGTTTGTTGTATCATTATGGAAGGAAGGAATGATGTTGCTCAGGTAGCTCAGGCGGGAGGTAATGCTGAGTCTCGTGCAATGGACCAGTTCCGGAGTAACAAACCGTCTAAGTATGAAGGTGGAATTTTGGATCCAGAGGCTACACAGAAGTGGTTGAAAGCTATTCAGAAGATCTTCAGGACTATGGGATGAATTGATGAACAGAAAGTGAGGTTTGGCCCTCACATGATAGAAGGCAAAGCTGAAGTCTGGTGGGACAACAGTCACCAAAGGTTGGAAGCTACAGGGACTGCAATCACTTGGGAAGTGTTTCGCAGAGAGTTCTTGGAGAAGTAATTTCCGGAATATGTCTGTAGCGCTAAGGAGATAGAGTTCCTGGAACTCAAGCAAGGTAATATGATAGTGGCGGAGTATGTTGCCAAGTTTGAGGAGTTGGTACAATATTGTGCACACTACAACACTGAGGAAGCTATGACCTCAAAGTGCTTGAAGTATGAGAATGGTTTGCGTCCCGAAATAAATCTGGGCATTGCTTTCCAGAAGATTAGGAATTATCCAGAACTGGTGAGTAGAAGCCAAATTTATGACAATGATAATCGAGCTCGGATTGCAGACTACAAGGTTGTGAATGACAAGAGGGGAAAGCCGAGATTTGGTGGTACTCATTATAGTTCTCCAATTGATAAGGGGAAGCAGAAGACTAGTACTAAGAAGAAGCCCAGTGGGGGAGGAGGTACTCCCGACGTACTCAAATGCTACAGATGCCATGGTACAGATCATCATGCTAATGATTGTCCTAATAAGGTGAAGAAGTGCTTCAAGTGTGGGAAGTCGGGTCATGTGATGGCCGATTTAAGAGTAAATGTTCCTACTTGCTATAATTGTGGAGAGCAAGGTCATATCAGCACCAATTTCCAGAAACCGAAGAAACAACAGTCTGGTGGAAAAGTCTTTGCATTAGTGGGAGCTCAGCCTACTAGTGACGATATATTGGTTAAAGGTACTTGCATTATCAATAATACTTCTTTATTTGTGGTTATAGATATAGGTGCAACACACTCGTTTATTTCTTTGGAATGTGTGAAGAATCTAGGATTGAAACCTTCTCAATTGGGTCGAGGAATGGTTATTAATACTCCATCCATAGGTTCTGTGACTACCAATTTGGTGTGTCATAATTGTACTCTAACCATCTCTGGTAAAGAGTTTGGAGTAGATCTTATTTGTCTACCACTCAGTAATTTGGATGTGATCTTGGGTATCAACTGGTTGGAATCCAACCGGGTTTATATTGATTGTTTTAGGAAGAGGTTGTTATTTTTGACTCAGGGGGAGGAAGCCTTGGCTAGTTCGATTTCTACGAAGGAACTGAGGGCTTTGTTAGAAGATGAAGAGAAGATGTTTGAAGTGTTCGCTTCATTATCTGTTGAAGAGACGTTTACTATTGAAGAGTTTCCAGTGGTAAATGAATTCCTAGAAGTGTTTCCTAGTGATGTTACAGAGTTGCCTCCGACGCGTGAAGTGGAGTTCTCTATTGATTTGATTCCTGGTACTAAGCCTATTTCTATGGCGCCATACAAGACGTCTGCGACGGAGTTAGTTGAGTTGAAATCTCAGATTGGTGATTTGCTTGATAAGAAATTCATTAGACCCAGTGTGTAACCGTGGGGAGCGTCGTTGTTGTTAGTGAAGAAGAAAGATGGTAGTATGCGTTTATGCATTGATTACCGATAGCTGAATAAAGTGACCATTAAAAACAAATATCCACTTCCTAGGATTAAAGATTTAAATGATCAACTTGTTGGAGCATGTGTTTTTAGAAAAATTGATCTGACGTCGGGATATCATCAAATTAGAGTTGAGGAAGGAGATATTCAGAAGACGGTGTTTAGAACTCGATATGGTCATTATGAATATGCAGTGATGCCCTTAGGATTGTCTAACGCGCCAGGCGTATTTATGGAGTATATGAACTGTATATTTCACTCTTACTTGGATCAGTTTATCGTATTCATTGATGATATATTGTTTTATTCGAAGTCTGAGGAGGACCATGCGAGGCATTTGAGAATTGCATTGCAAGTATTGAAAGATAACAAATTATTCGCCAAATTCTCCAAATGTGAATTATGGTTGAAGACGGTGAGCTTTTTGGGGCATTTGATATCTGGTGAAGGTATAGCAGTAGATCCTTCAAAGGTCAGTGTTTTACTTGAGTGGGAACCTCCAAAGACGCTAACGGAAATTAGGAGTTTCCTTGTTCTAGCTGGTTATTATCGAAGATTCATAGAGGGATTTTCTAGTTTGGCATTGCCATTGACTCAATTAACCCGGAAGAGTCAAGCCTTTATTTTGGATGTAGCTTGTGAGAAATGTTTCGAAGAGTTGAAGAAGAAATTGACTTCGGCATCGGTATTGATTTTACCGAATCCTAGTGAAGCTTTTGTAGTTTATTATGATGCATCTAAAATGGGCTTAGGTGGTGTGTTAATGCAAGTTGGTAAAGTAGTAGCGTATGCTTCAAGGAAACTAAGGGTACGTGAGAAGAATTATCCTACCCATGATCTAGAGTTGGCTGCATTGGTGTTTGTGTTGAAAATATGGAGACATTACCTTTACGGTTCGTGGTTTGAGGTCTTTAGTGACCATAAGAGCTTAAAGTACTTATTTGATCAGAAGGAGCTTAATATGAGACAAAGAACGTGGTTAGATTTTTTAAAGGATTATGACTTTAATTTGAGTTACCACCCATGAAAAGCAAATTTATTAGAAGATGTATTATGTAACGCCGCGATTCGATATTTCCCATTTTTGTTGAGTCTTTTATTTTATTTGTGTGATAGTAATTTTAAATTGTGAAATTGATATGTTAATGTGATATGTTGGTATAATTTGTGATTTCACTGTTTTGGGGATTTTCGGGTAAAATTATATAAGAGGGTACCTTAGACTTTTGCTATTTAATTATAAGATTAGAATTTGTGTAGAATTATGTTTTTGTGAGAAAAATGATATTTAGTGGAAAAGAGAAGAAAAATGAGTTAAATGTAGAAATAGTTAGTAAGAGAGAAAGATAGAAAGAAACGATATAAGTGTGAGAAAAGAGAAAGAAAAGAGAATAGAAAGGAAATAGAAGAGAAAGAAAGGAAGAGAAGAGAAAACAGGAGAAAAAGAGGAAAAGCTTGGATTCTTCAAGATTGCTCCTAGGAATCGAAATAATCGGGTAAGGGTGATAAACATTGTTATTTTAATGTTGTGTATGATTATGTATGTGTATGAAGGTTTGGGTTTTGGTTTTGATGAAGTTTAGAGAAGATGAATATTTAGGGTTTTAGTGAAAATGTGAGAAAATGGTGGATTAATCGGTTAGAAATCATTATAATCGAAGTATGATAGCTAGTATATGATGTTGATCATGTTTATGGAAGTATTTTGGAGATTTGGAGATGTTTGGTAGGTCTGTTATGCAGCTGAGAAATTATGGAATTCGCAGTTGTCGCTCAACGAGCTATCCCTCGCTCAACGAGAATTCTAGGGGTTTCCTCGCTCAGCGAGCAAGAGGGCGCTCAGCGAGCCTGTAGGTTTTTGAAGAATTGTGTTTTTAATCCGTAGCTTTAGTTTCAGTTATCTGTTTTAGTCGTTCTTTATATCGATTCAAAGCTAGAAACGTGTAGAAACTAATGATGCTAAGAAACGTAATTTTTAGCCGACTTTCACCTGACTTTTCCGATAAAACATAAATGAGTTAATTATGGAAATGTGGGTTTGATGTGAAGTTGTGACCGTTTGGAAAATGAATACATTGCTTGAATTGAATGACACTATATGCTAATTGAATGAGTTGAGTGCGTAATTATATTGTGAATAATGTATGCAATTTCAAGAATGGTATGTGTCATTTTGCATGTGAAGCATAATGTATGCATTGTTGTGTTGTGAGATTCTTTGTGAATCCGTTGTAGCATCGCGTGCTCGTATGGAGTGTGAGCGATGACTACAACATGATCGTGTTCCCATGTGGGGTGTGAGCGATCGGATTTTATTCCTGAGTGGGGTGTGAGCAATCCAGAAACATCGTGTGCCCGTGTGGAGTGTGAGCGATGGGTGATTTATTCACATTGATTGTGTGCCCGTGTGGGGTGTGAGAAATACAGAAACATCGTGTGCCTGTGTGGGTGTGATCGATGGGTGATTTATTCACATTTATTGTGTGCTCGTGTGGGGTGTGAGCAATCGGATTGTGTGCCCGTGTGGGGTGTGAGAAATCCATAAACATTGTGTGCCCATGTGGGATGTGAGAAATGGGTGAACATCGTATGCCCGATGGGGAGTTACTTAGGTAACGAGCGATGGTTCCATTAGTTCTTGAGTGAACTTGCTGATGATTGACTCGGTACCGTATTGCATTTGCATAGAGTCGTGAGTCGGTCTCTATGATTTGCATTTATCATCTATAATTGATGTTGGTGAATAAACATGAATAATGTATATTTATTAGAGTGATTGATATTGATGAATAAACATGAATATGTAGATGTTTATGTCTAATAACGTGAATAGTTAATTAGTGCATGATAAATATGCTTGATTTGTGTATGTATACATTGTAATGTATATAGCTGATGAGGAGTGATTTGTAGTGAGAATATGTTTTATGTGCATTTTATATTTTGAGATATATAATTATATGCAATGTTATTATGATAATGTTTCTCACTCTTCTGCTATTTTATGATGCTCTATGAGGCATTGCAGAGTAGGTTGTTGGTGGTCTTTTGTGAAGCGTGTCTTCATTTCTTTTGGTCGGTCGACTCTGATATGTAACACCGGGTAGCTAGGGTCGGCTTAATGCCTTTTTGTGAATACATTTGTACATGTATTTTGGCGATGAATGTTTTATGTAAACATGAAATATTTTGGTGATTCAAACTTGTGGATATATTTATGATAAGTATATAAGGTTGAAATTATTATGTTTGTTTCCACTGTTTATTGAATATATGAATACGGGTGTAAGGATGAAATCCTTAGTGTTGCAAGTTACCCTATTTTGTTGCATATCTTTAATGAGCAGGTGTTGTATGTTTTAATTTCAAGTATAATGTGGCATGCTCCTTTTGTACCATGTTTCAAATATATTCTGATGGAAAATTTATTATGTGCCTAAATGATTTAATTGTTTATTTTGGGGTATAAAAAGGGGGTGTTACACATTAAGCCTGAAGACAATTCATATGTCGGCTATGATGATGAAAGAAATGGAATTGATTGAACAGTTTAGATACATGAGTATGGTTTGTGAAAGAACACTAGAGAGCATCAAGTTAGGTATGTTGCGAATAAATAATGAATTTCTTGATATGATTAGAGAGAACCAAAGGCAGGATGTGAAATTGGTGGACCTAATGCCTACCGAAAGAAATGATCAAAGTGGTGATTTTAGTTTGGATAATAGTGGCATTATGAGATTCAGGGGAAGAATTTGTGTTCCTGACAATGTTGAATTAAAGAAAGCGATTTTTAGAAGAAAGTCATCGGAGTAGCTTGAGTATTCACCCGGGAGCTACAAAAATGTACCTTGATTTGAGAAAATTGTTTTGGTGGCACGGTATGAAGAGGGATATTGCGCAATTTGTTTATGCTTGTTTGGTATGTCAGAAATCAAAAGTGGAACATCAGAAGCCTTCTGGGCTGAAGCAACCATTAGAAATTTCGGAGTGGAAGTGGTATAGTATTGTTATTGACATTGTGATGGTTTTACCGAATATAGCGAGAGGACTTGATGCTATTTGGGTAGTTGCAGACCGGTTGACTAAGTATGCACATTTTATTCCAATTAACATCAGTTTTCCTTTAACTAAATTGGCGGAAATCTATATTCGGGTTGTTGTGAAATTGTATGGTGTGCCGTCTAATATAGTGTCGAATAGAGATTTGTGGTTTACTTCTGAATTTAGAAGAGTTTGCACAAAGCTTTGGGTTCTAAGTTGAAATTGAGTTCGGCTTACCACCCACAGACAGATGGCCAATCCGAGAGGACTATTCAGTCGTTGGAGGACTTGCTGAGAACTTATGTGTTAGAGAAAGGTGGTGCTTGGGATACTCATTTGTCACTAATTGAGTTCACATATAATAATAGCTACCATTCGAGTATTGGAATGGCACCGTTTGAAGCTTTGTATGGTAAAAGATGTAGAACAACTGTGTGTTGGTATGAGACGGGTGAGAATGTTATGCTTGGACCTGAGATTATTCAACAAACTACTAAGACCATTTAGATGATTAAGAGAAAATGAAGGCGTCTCAGAGTCGACAGAAGAGTTACCATGACAATAGAAGGAATGACTTAAAGTTCAGTGAAGGTGACCATGTATTCTTGAGAGTCAACCCGATGACGAGTGTGGGACGTGCTTTGAAATCTAAGAATGTTGATCCTAAGTTTATTGGACTTTATCAGATTATGTAGAGAATGGGAAAAGTTGTGAAGTCAAGCTTCTCCATGGTCAACACTTGTTTTGATGAAGACACATCTCTTAGCTACAATGCGATAAAGAAGGCAAAGATGATATTCAAGTTTAATGCATCATGCTTCTAAGACTTATTTCTTCAAGAAGAAGCTTCATGAAGGTATATTAGAAATTATATACAAATATTAAAATCTTAGATGCTCAATTAAATACCTATGTCATGGCATAATCATCTCTTAACTTTAGAATCTTTTAAAATTGCATTTTTCAAATTCAAACTTGGTGCAATCGATTTTCACTTTCATGCAATCGATTTGCATCTGTTTGTTTTAAAGTATTTTTGCATTTTTAACTTGGTGCAATCGATTTGCACTTACATGTAATCGATTGCATGTTTCAAAATTTTGAAAAATTTTGGCAACGTATGCATGTGCAATCGATTTGCATTATAATGCAATCGATTGTAGTCTGTACAATTTTGAAAAATCAGTATTTTTCATAACACCTCTTCATGTATCTTTTCATGGAACCTTTTCATAATGCATTGGCATTTGTTCATGAATTTTTACTGTTAATTACATTGTTTCATAAGGGTGTTATGTGCATATAAATTCAAAAAAATTTTCAAATCATTTGTCACCTCTTTCAAAAATAATTTTCATAAAATATTCAAAAAACTCTTAAACTTTTGACAAGAATTTTTCTACATTCTTCATATCACATAATCGAAAAAATTCTTGAGCTATCTAATATTTTATGATTGTGAATAATTGTTAAAGAAAGAGAAGATCAATTTATATTGATATCAATCATTGTATTACTCACTTAAACAAATTATAGAAATTGTTTTCTATTTGTGACTTGTGTTCCAAGGATTGTTTGGACATAAGGGTTAGTGTGGCAAGAGGATTGTTCTTGCACACTTGATTGTTTAGTTTGTTAGAAAGTAGGCCTCACCATTGATGGTGTGATAGGTTGTACTGTTCTATACAAACTAGTGGAAATCTCTTTCATATTGAAAGGGGACTGGATGTACCTTCGGATTATGAAGGGAACCAGGATAAATCTCTGTGTCATTTTTACTTTCCTGCTTTACCGTTTTCATTATATAAACCGTAAAAAGCAAAATCCATCCATTAAAGAAAAAGAATCGAAAAATTTCTAAGAGCATATTCCTACACTCGTATACTTACAATTGGCATCAGAGCATGTTTAGGTAACTTGTTCCTACAAGATCCTGTATGGCTTCCGTAAACTCGAATCCTGTTTTCAAAGATGGTGGAAGTAGCAACAAGCCTCCTCTCTTCTCCGACGAATACTTTGATTTTTGGAAAATCAGAATGAGGGCACATCTTGAAGCCCAAGGAGAAGGCATATGGGAAGCAATCGAAGAAGGTCCTCATAATCTTGTTAATGTAATCAATGGTGTTGGAACCGTAAAGTTGAAGAATATGTATGATGAAGATGATAAGAAGAAGATCCAAAATGAGAAGAAGGCAATCAATATACTCCAAAGCGCTCTTAGTATGGACGAATTCTTCCGTGTATCACAATGCAAATCCACAAAGGAAATTTGGGATACTTTGGTAGAAACACATGAAGGAACAACAGAAGTAAAAAGATCAAGGCTTAACACGTTGAGTCAAGACTATGAAATGTTCCGTATGCAGCCCGGAGAATCTATCGTTGCCTTACAAAAGAGATTTGTTCATCTAACAAACCACTTGATTGCACTCGGGAAGACCTTCACCAACGACGATCTCAATTTGAAAGTCCTAAGGTCCTTAACAAGGGAATGGCAACCGAAGGTGACAGCTATTTCGGAAAAGAAGAGTCTCTCAACGATGACATCCTCGTCTCTATTCGGCAAACTTCAAGAGCACGAATTGGAACTTGGAAGGCTCGAGAAGCACGAAAGTCAAGAGAAAAAGTCCAAAGGAATTTCTTTGAAGATTGACACGAAGGATGACAAAAATGACAAGATTTCCGAAGATGAGAATTTCATGCTTCTTGTTAAGAAGTTTGGTAAGTTTTTTAACAAAAATAATAATTCCTATTTTCCTAAAAAGAATAAACATTTCAGGAAGAAGGAGGCATCCACATCGATTCAAGAAGTTACATGTTATGAATGTGGGAAGCAAGGTCACATAAAACCGGATTGTCCAAGACTTGCAAAGAAAGGAGGATTCAAAGGCAAGAAGGAATTTAAAAATAAAAAGGCTTATGTTGCTTGGAACAAAAATGAAGTTAGTTCCTCATCGGAATCGGAAAGCGATGAATGTGCAAATATGGCTCTAATGGCTTCACATCACTCCGATGAAGAAAATAACGAGATATGCTTGAAAACAACATTAAATCAATGGTATCTTGATAGCGGTTGTTCAAAGCATATGACCGGTGACATCAACAAATTTTCAAGTCTATCACTTAAGGCCAGAGGATACGTTACTTACGGTGATGATAATAAAGGAAAAATTCTTGGAGTTGGAACCGTTGGTGCACCTCCCCATACAATCATCGAAGACGTCCTTTATGTGGAGGGCCTTAAACACAACCTTATTAGCATAAGTCAATTATGTGACAAAGGTTTCCGAATCAACTTCACAAAGGAAGAATGCTTAATAGAACATGAAGTCACTCATGACCTATTGCTAAAAGGTAAAAGAATTAATAACATTTTCATGATTTCTTTTGATGACTCTTCTTTGAAGGTAAAGTGCTTAATGGCAAACATCAACGAGGCATGGCTTTGGCATAAGAGATTTGCTCACATTCACATGGAGCATTTAAACAAATTAATAAAGCATGATCTAGTTGTTGGTCTTCCGAAGATAAATTTTATCAAGGATAAGCTTTGTGACGCATGTCAAAAGGGGAAGCAAACCAAAACATCCTTCAAGACCAAGAAAGTGATATCTACTTCAAGACCATTACAATTGTTACATATGGATCTTTTCGGTCCATCAAGAACAAAAAGCTTCGGAGGTAACGTTTATGCCTTAGTTATTGTTGATGATTTCTCTAGATACACTTGGACTTTATTTTTAGTGCAGAAAAGTGATGCCTTTAAAGCATTCAAGAAGTATGCCAAGCAAATACAAAACGAGAAGTCACTCTCAATTGTCTCCATAAGAAGCGACCATGGTGGCGAATTTCAAAATTCATCATTTGAAAATTTTTGTGAAGAGCATGGAATCTCTCACAATTTTTCTGCACCAAGAACTCCTCAACAAAATGGTGTCGTAGAGAGGAAGAATAGAGCATTAGTGTAACTTGTAAGAACAATGCTTAGCGACTCAAATCTTCCTAAATATTTTTTGGGAGGATGCGGTTAGCACGGCTTGTTTTGTAAGTAACCGTGTCAATATTCGACCAATCCTCAAGAAGACTCCATATGAGTTGTTCAAGGGAAGGAAACCCAACATATCTTTCTTCCACATATTCGGATGCAAATGCTTCGTTCTCAACAACGGCAAGGAAAACCTTGGTAAGTTTGATGAGAAATCCGATGAAGGTATATTTCTTGGTTATTCTCTCTCAAGTAGAGCTTTTAGAATTTTCAATAAATGAACACTTACTATTGAAGAATCTATACATGTTTCGTTTGATGAGACTAACACCTCGAAAGAGGATAATATTATTGTGGATGATGATGATGATGTAGTAGATATATCACAACAACAAAAGGAGATATCAAAAGAACAAGCAATATCACAAGAAGATGACTCACCAATTATTGAAGAACATCAAGATCTTCCGAAAGAATGGAGAACTCATAGAGATCACCCGATAGATAAAGTTATTGGTGATATTAGCCAAGGCGTTGCAACTCGACTAAATCTCAAGGATTCTTGTCTCAACATGGCGTTCGTATCTCAAATTGAACCAACCAAAATCGATGAAGCCTTAGGCGATGATCAATGGATAATAGCTATGCAAGAAGAACTTAATCAATTCGAAAGGAATCAAGTTTGGACTCTTGTACCAAGACCGGACAACAAACAAATCATAGAAACAAGATGGGTATTCAAGAACAAAATTGACGAGAATGGAATCATAGTTCGTAACAAAGCAAGATTAGTCTCACAAGGCTACAACCAAGAAGAAGGAATCGACTTTGATGAAACGTTCGCTCCGGTAGCAAGGTTAGAAGCAATTAGATTATTACTTGCTTACGCTTGTTCAATGAATTTTCAGTTGTACCAGATGGATGTCAAAAGCGCTTTCCTGAATGGCTACATAAATGAAGAAGTTTATGTCAAACAACCTCTGGGTTTTGAAGACTTCAAGAATCCCTCTCATGTCTACAAGTTGAAGAAGGCTCTTTGTGGATTAAAGCAAGCACCAAGAGCATGGTATGATCGCCTTAGCAACTTCCTATGTGAGAAGGGCTTTACAAAAGGAAAGGTTGACAAGACGTTGTTCATAAAGAAGTTCAAAGGTAACACCTTATTGGTTCAATTCTTTGTCGACGACATCATCTTCGGTTCAACAAAGATCTTTGCGAAGAATTTTCACTTATGATGCAAGGAGAATTCGAAATATCCATGATGTGAAAAATGAACTATTTTCTTGGACTCTAAATCAAGCAAACAAAGGATGGCATCTTCATCAACCAATCCAAGTATTGCAAGGAACTATTAAAAAGATTCGATATGGATAGTTGCAAAGTGATATCCACTCCGATGGGATCCGGAACGTACGTTGATCAAGATGAATCCGACACTTCAATTGATATCACAAAGTATCGAGGTATGATCGGTTCATTATTATATTTGACGGCAAGCCGTCCTGACATGAATCCTAGATGAAAAAGATATATAAATCATCCATTAACAAAGGTGCACAATATTCATTCTTTTCTTATCTTAAGCAAAAGATTTCAATATGTTTTTCTTCTTATAATTATGCCATATATCAATATGTTTCATTAAACCAGTTTAAAAATGTCTTAGAATGCTTATTTTTTTCATATTTTTGCAAATTTTTAAACATGCAATCGATTGCAGTCTAGAAAAAATGACGTTTTACGTAATTTTGGCATAGTACAATCGATTGCATGAAAGTGTAAATCGATTGCAGTCTGGAACTTTTTGAAATTTTTTATTTTTTATTGTTCCCTCTTATTTTCTTTGATCCTTGGTATCATAAACTCATATACTTCAAATCACATCATTTCCTAGGCCAACTTTTCAGATTTTGTTCCCTCTTAGCCTTAACCTACAAGATTCCCTAGTTTGACTCATTAACTCACCTTTCAATTCTCCAACATGAACAACAACATCAATGACCGCTACAATGCCGTTAATGCATCTGTCAACACAAGGATTTTAGATTTTCAGCATGATGTCAACCAACAATTCTCATACATTTATTCCCATCTCTACATACCGCCTTATGATCCATCCAACCCGGCTGCCCAACAAACTCGCCAAGCACCTCTCAACCAACAATTTCCTAACCAAGACCCTTTTGACCCCAATATGGATCTGTTTTGAAAATGTTTCATGCTTTTATGTTTGGATGTTTCGTTATGAAGTCGTTAATGCTTACTAGTTGTAATGTTTCATTTCTATTTCCTTTGTTTCCGTATGTCTCGTTATGTTTCTTTGCAATGTAAAATTCTGCATTTATGCTATGTATGCAACTCAAGTTTTAATCTATGCTATGTTATTTCTTTTTATTATTTCTTGTTTATGGCTTTTATTATTTTCACCCATCTTTCCCTTCTTTTTGATAATGTCAAAGGGGGAGAAAGATGTTATGCTTGTACATTTTCTTGTTTTTGAATTTCCTAAAGGTACAAAACTCAAATTCACATTCAAAGGGGGAGATATGCATCTTAGGGGGAGAAGTATTCCGAAAATGTTAAAGCATCTAAGAAGATTGTTTGTCATCATCAAAAAGGGGGAGAATGTGAAGTCAAGCTTCTCCATGGTCAACACTTGTTTTAATGCATCATGCTTCTAAGACTTATTTCTTCAAGAAGAAGCTTCATGAAGGTATATTAGCAATTATACACAAATATTAAAATCTTAGATCCTCAATTAAATACCTATGTCATGGCATAATCATCTCATAACTTTAGCATCTTTTAAAATTGCATTTTTCAAATTCAAACTTGGTGCAATCGATTTGCACTTTCATGCAATCGATTTGCATCTGTTTGTTTTAAAGTATTTTTGCGTTTTTAACTTGGTGCAATCGATTTTCACTTACATGCAATCGATTGCATGTTTCAAAATTTTGAAAAATTTGGCCAACGTATGCATGTGCAATCGATTTGCATTTTAGTGCAATCGATTGCAGTCTGTACAATTTTGAAAAATCAGTATTTTTCATAACACCTCTTCATGTATCTTTTCATGGAACCTTTTCATAATGCATTGGCATTTGTTCATGAATTTCTACTGTTATTACATTGTTTCATAAGGGTGTTATGTGCATATAAATTCCAATTTTTTTCAAATCATTTGTCACCTCTTTCAAAACTAATTTTCATAAAATATTCAAAAAACTGTTAAACTTTTGACAAGAATTTTTCCACATTCTTCATATATCATAATTGAAAAAATTCTTCAGCTATCAAATATTTTATAATTGTGAATAATTGTTAAAGAAAGAGAAGATCAATTTATATTGATATCAATTATTATATTACTCACTTAAACAAATTATAGAAATTGTTTTCTATTTGTGACTTGTGTTCCAAGGATTGTTTGGACATAAGGGTTAGTGTGGCAAGAGGATTGTTCTTGCACACTTGATTGTTTAGTTTGTTAGAAAGTAGGCCTCACCATTTAAGGTGTGATAGGTTGTACTGTTCTATAAAAACTAGTGGAAATCTCTTTCATATTGAAAGGGGACTGGATGTACCTTCGGATTGTGAAGGGAACCAGGATAAATCTCTGTGTCATTTTTACTTTCCTGCTTTAGCGTTTTCATTAGATAAACTGTAAAAAGCAAAATCCATCCATCAAAGAAAAAGAATAGAAAAATTTCTAAGAACCTAATTCACCCCCCCCCCCTCTTAGGCGCACTCGTATACTTACAAAAGTTGCTTACAGAGTGGCATTACCAACGGAAGTTTCGAACCTGCACAAAGTGTTTCATGTTTCGCAGTTCAGGAAGTATGTCTCTGATCTGTCACATATTATCCAGAGGGATGAGGTGCAAGTTCGTGATAACCTTATAGTGGAAGCATTACCTTTGAGAATTGAGGATCGTAAGATGAAGCAACTGCGAGGCAAGGAGATACCTCTTGTGAGAGTGGCTTGGGGAGGAGCTGCTTGTGAAAGTGTTACCTGGGAACTGGAGAGCAAGATGAAGTAAGCACATCCAAAGTTATTTTATTCAGGTACATTTTCGAGGACAAAAATAAAATAAGTTGGGGAGAGTTTTAACGCCTCAATTTTTATAAAATATTATGGAGAGTTTGAGGTATAATTGGGATAATAATTAAAGAATTATTTTGTTTTTAAATAATAATATGATAATGAGGTGGTATATTATCATAATATTGTTATTTAAAAAATTAAAATAATTAGTTGGAGGCCTAAGGGGAAAAGGTGTAAATTGATTATGTTATGAAAAGTGAGAAAACGATACAATTCTCATTATCATGCATATTGACGAATAAAATAGAGCTATGGAGAAAAGGGAGAAGAAGAGGAAAATTAAGGATCGTAGAGTTCAAAGGTCAAGAGTTCGAGAACGCTTCGTTCAATTTCGACGTAAGGGGGGAGAAAGGGTTTTATATTGGTGATCTAACATAGAACGGTAATTGGGAGATCCTTACTCCCTTAGGGTTTTATGAATGATGATTGGAATTAATGAAATTGTGATGTGTTTATGAACAATTGATGATTCTTGTATATGTTTGTGGTTTGATGATGGAGTTTTGTGTATGTGTTGTATTGTGAGGTTTGGGATATGTTGGTTAGGGAGAATAGGGCAATTGGAGAAGATGAAAAACCTTATAAATTTTCCCTATGGTGATTCAGCAAAAGTTAGGCTAATGATACATTGATGTTAGAGGTATAAATTGGTGATAGACATGTTAATTGGACTACTTTGGATGCTAAAAGTGAAATAAAATGAACTGAGTTCGTGCTGGTGTAAAAGGGGGAAGAAAAGGGAATTTTATGCGAAAAACAAATTTTTGGGTACAGGTCTCGTGACGCGGATCGTGTCCCAAGACACGGACAGCCGTGTCAGGCCACGGGAAAAAAGATTGAAGGTATTTTTTTTTGGAAACGACCTTCAGAGGGTGTGACACGGGCCGTGTCACACGACACGGGCGGTTGTGTCACATGACACGGGCGGCCGTGTCACCCTTCTGTCTTTTGGAAAAGTTGAGTTTTATGGGGTGTATCCCAGACCACCTGACACGGGCCGTGTCAAGGGACACGGGGGGCCATGTCAGGGCCCTGTAATATGAAATTTTGCGATGTTTTGATCCGGAATCGTCTTGTTCTTTTAGTTGAGGTTTGTACCGTTAGTTTAAGGCATTGAGAATCATGTTTAGTAGTAACCATAGGACCTGACAATTAATAATTAGTAAATAAGATTATCTGACTATTTTTAATTGTAGGTAATTGTTAATGTGTTTGATATAATTGCATGATGGATTAACTGATAATTGATGGAGGTCTTGAAGATCGTGATGGCATGAATGTATTCATGTGTGTTTGTATTATTGTATGTGTAATCGAGTCTGCATATGCATACATTTGGTGGAATATCCTTGTCTCTGATGGAGCGTAAGTGATCATTCAGATTCATTGCGAATTGATGTGTAGGGATGATCATGTCTCAGTAGGAGCGTACGCGATGCATCCGGTCCAAATCGATGGACATTTGATGAAGTCGGTACCGCATTTTGCATTGTGTATTGAGTCACATTGCATTGGTATGAATGAATGATTGATGTTGTATGTTATGATTGGTGTGTGTGAATTACTCCTTCATATATGTTAAATGTATCGTTATAATATGAAATTGTTTCTCACCCCTTTGTTTGTTTAGTGGCGTATGTGCTTCTTCGGAAGTACAGCTAACCCAGGTACCTGAGAAATGCTTGGTGTTGCTTGATCGAGTCCTAGGAGCTCTGATACGTAATGGGAATGGGGAATTTACTACTTGTTTTATGTTATGTTTTTAAAACTTTTTTTAGTTACATATCCGTCTCAAAAAACTAAAGGAACTCTTTTAAGTTGTTGAATTATTATGTCTTAGGTACTTGAATGTTAAAACGGTTTATTTCCACATCTTATGAATAAATGGAACTTTGTTTGGTTTTTGAAATGTAGCTACTCACTTTGTGAATTAAAATCTGATTTGTTAGAAAACTTGTATTATTTTTTATAATGGGAAAAGTTGGTGTTGCATATCACAAATGTCAACTAATGAAAAATTCCACATGATCAACGCCCTAGATCTAGTCATACCAAAGTCTACACAGCAAGAGGCTTACAATAAAACTGAAGAACAAAAATATGAAACCCAAGCATTATGTGACCTCAACCCTCCTCATTAATGTGCTGGAGAGATCCTAACCATTAGATAAGAATAGATCGCACGGCCACTACTTAACTTGAGAGAAAGCACCATGAACGGAGGAACACGCACATCACCGGTCGGAGAAGACTCCGGTCATCTTCTCCGGCCACACGCTGGCGAACTCAGTCCAAATTTTTCCCAGAAATTTAAAGTAAACACATCAAAATGAAGCTCATGTGGCAAGGATCATGAATCTTCCCTCAAAATTCATAAACACGCAACAAGCAAAGAGAAACGAATGAAACAATATTGACACTCAAAACTTAAAACCTACATGCAAGCATCTAAAAGCTCCTACATACTTCATAGACCTCAGATCAATCATCGATAACACAAAACAAACAGAAATAAGGCAAAATTGATGCAAAAACAAGTCAAGTAAAAACCTGAAGTGAAGCTCCTTTTGATGTTTTGAGAAGACCAGAGACACTTGGATCTTTCTTGAGTTTATGTTTGGCCAAATAAAGGCTGAAAGCTTGATTTGAAGGCCAAAAAAATGGAGTCTAAAAATGTAGCTTGAACTTCAATTTCACTATGAAACTTGCAACTACAAGCAATGAGATTGGTGAGATGCTCAAGGTGATCTCAAAAGGATTCAGAGGTGTTTTTTTTGCAGAAGATGTGATGAAGAAAAAACATAATTTATGAGTTTCTTTTTGATGGAGAATGAGGGACAAGAAAAATAGAAATGTTCAAAGTATATAATTGTTTTTTTAGTGGAGTCTCTTCCTCTCAAAAAAGTTTGAGTGTGTGTGTGTGTGCTCAAAGTTGGTTATGAGTGGTTTCTATACTTTGCAAAATCATAGCATAAAATCGTGTGACTCTTTTTTGAATTGGATTGAGTGTGAGAGGTATATGGGTCTTTTGGTGAGCCTTGGCTTGTTGGTTGCATGATGATTATTGATGAGGAAAAGAAATAATCAGATGGTGGTGATTGGTGTAAGTGGATATCGTGTATGGTAAGGAAATTACGTGATCTTTCTCTTTTGAAAGCCAGGTGTGTATGAGTGTATGGTGGAGAGAGCATGACTCTCTTTTTGTTAAAAATGGAAGAAAGTGGGCATGTGTTGACTTGATTATGTATCGTACATGCTGATTTTACCTCTCACCATCACATGCATTAGGTATCTCTTGCACCAATTTTCACAAAATTCCACAAACAAATTACATCCTACGCATTGCTCTTTTAGTCACGTGAAAGGTGGAGGGTGAATTCACTGAAATGTATAGAAAAATAATTTAACCATGTGATACCCAAGAAAACAATATAATAAAATATGGACCAATGAGAAATGGACAAAATGCCTTTTAAAACCCTAAAAATGGCCTCCAACTCCAAAAACTCATAACTTGAGTTCTATGAAGGATATGGAAGTGTTCTTGTACTTTTTAGAAAGGGAAAATCAAGATCTACAACTTTCATGTTCATGAAAAATTCATTTGAAGCATTTTTGAACATGAAACAGTGGGTTGAAGAATTATGGCAAAAATTTCTAAAAATAACAACTTCTACTTTGAGAAATTCCAAGTTTAGCAACTTCTTGAAAACTCTTGATTCCTGACTATTGAGATCATCCATGTTATTCCTTGACTAAATAAAGGTCCATGAAGTTGACGACCATGATTAAAACTCTATAATTATATTGTTTGACTTTTCTTCTGCACATTTAACTTCTTTCTTCAAACACAAGTAACTGAACCGATGCCTGACTTCCTCAATGAATTTTTGCACCAAATTTCATCCCTAGGCCTTGTATACCATATGAGATCCTTTGACCAAAAGAATTGGTCAAAGTTATGAGAATAGGATGCTATGAGCCAAAACCCTAATTAGGGTTTCCTTGTGTAGGAGAGTGTTACACTGATGAACTTCTGATGAATCACACCCTTTCTAGGGCTTTGAGGATAAGTTTGAGCTTGTATGAGATATGATGATCCCTTGTAGGCTTATGTCAAGACCATTTAGCTCTTATCTTGACTTTGAAGAATCATAACTTGATGGATGACTGATCAAATGCCCTATGACTCTAATTATGGATGTTATGCTTCACCTTTCAATGCAAAAATGTTGTGATATGTATGCTACATGATATGCTATATGATATGAAAGATGGAGGGAAAATTTTGGGGTGTTACAATAGTCTTCCTCACTTTTCCACTTCACCTTGCATAACACTCTACCACTTTCTCGAACTTTCTACCACCTTCCAAGGGAATATTCTAAGAATATGCTAAAGGAATATTCTAAGAATATGCCAATGAAATATTATAGGAATATTTCCATTTAACATTAACTAACTCCCAAGTTAATCCTAAACCTAATTCTCAATCCTAGCTCCTAACCCAAACCACCCTCCAAACCTAACAGATATACAAACAATTTTCATCCCAAACCAAAGTCTCCCATTCATTTTTCACAATTTTGACATCACTCTCAATTTTTCTCACTTTTTTCTCTCGTTTTCCCAAATTAAAACAAAGATACATCTTCCAAAATTCTTCAAGTTTTGCATTGAAACTTGAAGAATTAGAAGCTAAGCCTCCATTATTGCATTGATTTCATGGATTATTGAAGAATTTACTACTGTTTTGGTATTGATTTCGCATCTTTGAAGTCATTTTTTGAGGAAGTTCATCGAATCACATTTATTTTGGGTATTCCCACGGAAGAACATCGGATCTACGATTTTCTCTTCTACCGCGTGTTGATTCTTAATTGCAACAAATACCAAAGCAAACCTCCACTTTGTAGGTTGATGAATCTCATAATTACTTATGTTTTAAGATATTCTGGTTCTTCGCGACACATGTGTTCTTCACGTTTTGTTGATTTTTGACACTTTAATTAATTAAATCATTAGGGTTTAGAATCTTGATGTGCGTGTGGTTTTAATTGGCATTAAATTGTTGCATTTAGGTTTAATTATTGTGCTCAATTAATAAGCATTAGGTTAGAGCTTATTTGAATAAGTTGCTGCTGAATTTTCCAAGAAAATGCAAAAATATTTATTCTGGTCTCAGAGTAACCGGTTACCTTGTAGGTAGTAACGGGTTACCTATTTTAATTTGTGCAGAAAAACTATTTTTTAGAACTGGTAACAGGTTACTTCCTAGTTAGTAACCGGTTATCTATTAATTTTAGCAGAAAACACCATTTTTTGACCTGGTAATCGATTACCACCTAGGTAGTAATCGGTTACCACTGATCCAAAATTGAAAATTCTTGTTTTTTCTTGAATTTTTGTTATCCACTCTCCCTCTAATCATCTTAGATCTTTAGTATGTGATTTTAGGAGTTTTTAGGAGTTGTTTTGGTGCAGGTTCATGTAGTTTCGACATCTTTCAACGTGTATTTTGTTCATTTTCGATTTCATGATGAATTATGAATGTTGTTCCCATGTTTCGACTTCATTTTTAGCATGTTAAGAATTATGTATAGTTATGTTTTTCATTTCTTTAGTGATCTAGGCATATTTCTGACACTTAAGCGCATAATCAGATATGTCTCATATTGCTTGGTGAAAATGCATAATCTACATGTTTGCATTCATTCTTGTTTATTTGCATTATGTTTTCATTTCATTGTTGATGTTTGCATTAGGTAGAGTGCATCATAATGCATATTCATTTTGTTACTTGTTTGCATTAAATGTTCATATTATGGAAATGCGCGCATTTGCATATTATGGAAAATACATTGATGTAAAGTGTTTGAAATGTTCGCATATTCATATGTTCATGATCATGTTAATTATGTTTCATCCATTGATGATTGTTGTATGATACGTCCATGCATTGTTGCTCATGCATATGCATTTTTACATGATTAAATTCTGCCATACTTTTCATTGTTACATTTTGAAACAGAAGTTGTTAATTGCATGCTGCATTGCATTGTATTGCACCTTTTTACACTTGTTTCCATGTGTCTGGTAGCTATAATAGGTTGTTTGTATGTTATGTGTATTTCTGTAGTTGATTGGGATCTGAAGCATCATTGTAGCTGCTGACTTTAGGTTTTGGCTAGCTTTAGGTACCCTTAGGTGTAGGTTTGAGTCTAGTTAGATCCTATTCATTTAAGGAGTTATTTGGTACTTAATTGTCTTCTTCTTTGTTATTTTTTTAAAAATAATTAAGTTTCACTAACCTTTTTAGGGGCTAATGGTAAGAGAAGAATGTGGATGTTCGCCTACATTCTACCTTTTTCCCTACTCTTTTAAAGATTTCTCTTATGTGATTGTGATAAGCATTTAATGCTTCTTTGACATTTCACTTTCATTTCATCCCTTTGAGTGCTAATCTCATCTTAAATCCTTGAAGTGACCTAGAACTTCTTTTTCTTTTCTCTTATTAGGATCAGAATACCTTATTAACCATAGGACATCAATTGAATACAATAACTTAGGGCGAGTCTTAGTTTCCCTTAGTGTTTTCCCTCTTTCAACTTGAGTTCCTCTCTCATCTCTAAACAACTCAAAAACATCTAATAAAGGTTGAGTTTTATCATGTGACAAGGGACTTTGCCATGGGATACTTACACACATTCCATATGGGGATAAGGTGTAGGGTATCTATCATGATGAATAAGTCTTGGCATGAGGATATTTCACAACAACACCTAAGAAAACACTTCTTCTAAATAACACTGGACAAATAACAAGCGTCTTTCCTGCGGGAATTCTCATCTCATCTCATTCACTCTTAAGGAAAGAACTCACTTAGACTTCTCTCTTTGCAAGACGGTAACACACTCGTTCAAGGAGAGCCTACAACACCTGAGCATAGACATAAGCAGTTCAATCCAAAAAACACAAACAAATTTCCTCCCTAGTTAGAGGAACTACGACGACTTTGATTCTCATTTCACATAAGATATGTAGGTAGTGGGGTATGGCTCATTCGAGCACACTTTTAATTTTCTCTACATTTTTCCATCCCCTTTTATTTCTATCCTGTAGCAGTTTCAGTTCAGCAGCAGTTTATTTCTCACCCTTTGAAACAATTCAAGCAAGTGTGGATCCTGTCAAGTACAACTGACAATTTGGGGTGCTAATACCTTCCTAGTTCATAAGCGAATCTTAAACCCAGTCACTTTGGTTCGCAAGACCTTGTTCATTCCTTTCCTTTGGTTTTTGCAGCTTTACCTTTCACTTTCCTTGGGATAAAAATGCCTGGCTGGAGACTCTACCTTTTCCATGCCACTTTCTCATTTGTACTAGGATGAAAATCCCAGGAGCGACAGTTGGCGAATCTGTTGGGGAAAGCCCAACCAGTTTCTCTGGTTCATTGTGTGAGTCAATCCTAGAACTTTTTTGCTTTTGTTTGGGAATTTATCTATTTGTTGTTGTTTGTCTAGTTTACTATTTTTATTTACAACTTTATTTATTGCTTTCAGTATTTACTTTCCATGCATCATTTAATGGACTGACATGACTAGTTTTGTTTGGCGGGATAGGGTTACTGTAAGATAAGCCCAATACCAAGGCTCGAATGCACCCTAGACTTTAGCATGTACATACCTTGTACTTCCATGATATATTATCATGATGAGAGGCGGTGTGTTCCACACCCATATTGCGACTGTCTTGGATATATTATGTGTGGGGATTTCCTCACTTCAGGATACGACCTTGATAGTTATGTGCATTTGGGGACCGATCATTGAGGACCTTTGTGGAAACAACCCTCTCCAGTGGTGACAATGGCAGACCATATTTGTTGGTAAACTCACTCGCACCTGAGTGCCCACTGGGAACTCGCATATGATGGCCTGGGTCTCTCATAGGAACTCAGTTAAAGCAATTGTGTGTATGACGATAGTATTGTACCATTCGGGATGAATGTATTATTGTTTCTCGATCTCAGTGCTTGAAGCTGGGAAGTTATGATGCATGCTTGTTTTTTCGGACTTAGTTGAGACCTCCTCTATTATTGTATAATACCAAACTGTTTCTCAGAGATGGTGAACATATTATCACTGCTTGACCTGAGAGTTTGTGATGCTGACCCGAGGTAGCACACCTGTGAGATGGGATGGTTTTTTACAGGTTTGCATGAACACTAACTTTCAACATACCACTTCATCGGTGTTACTTTGTGATATAATCCAATTCTATGTGGTTCTTGATTCATAATTCTGGGGTTCTACACAGAGATAATACTGTTATTACGACACTCCAGAAACAATTAGCTCACTACTAAAAACCAACATCAGACCATTCATCACATGTTTACTGCATACATACCATCATAACATTTATGCACTCATGTTCAGTTATTTTCGAGGATCGCGTATCTGAATTAGGCCTTAGGATTTTTTCCATATTAAAATGTGTCGCTCCCACCAAATGACATCGGGTCAGACGGGGTACAGACGCGAACGGTCGGCAAAAAGAGAACATGAAGATGAACTGAAAAGAGTCGCCAGCTAGGCTTTTTTATCCCGAAGGAAAGGTAATGTTGCATAAACCTAGGAAAGAAATGGATAAGACGTTCGCGAACCAGAGAGACTGATAAAGGGGGTTGGTTACAACCTAGGAAGGTATTAATACCCAGATTGTCTGTCGTACTCGACGGGATCTACGCTTGAAAGTTTGTGTTTAAAGGGGTAGTGTCAGTGATATCTGTGTGCAAAAGCTAGAAAAGAATGTACAGGTGTCAGTGCAAGAATGTGAAGTGAAATGCTCAGGAATGAGGCTTAAAGAATAAATGCTGGAAGAGGTGGGGGAGAAACAGAGACTTTTGTTCGATAACATTTAAGTTATGCCTACGTATCCTCTCGTGCAATGAGGAAGTCAGAACATCGTAGTTCGACTCAAAGAGATTGAAAGATAAATTGACTGATGAACTGTTTGCTTGTTTATGCTCAAGTGTATGACCTGTCTGGCTAAGGTGCTAACTGTCTTGCATTAGACGGAAGAAGTGAGTTCTCGTTTGTGAGTGAAGATGATGAGAAAAGAATCCCGGAGGAGACGATTATTGCTTGTTTTTTTGTTTTCAATCTTTTATTGCTTTTTTTGTGTTTGTCATAAGTTAATGAGCTTAAGCCTAAACCAAAGGTTAGTAAACTCATCACATCCTCCCTCTGATTAAGGGTAATGAGAATACCTTAAGTATGAAGTAAGCACCTCACACTTAATCACCATGATGTAGGATTAAGATCATTAACCTACTTGTCATTATTTAGATGTTTCTTGGAGTTTTTTGTTTAGTGTTAAGTAATGAGTTTAAGCCATAATCAAGGATTTAATGGACTCATTACACCATCCTAATAGAAGGATAATAGATGAGAACATTTAAGCTGAGGAAGATACTTCACCTTAATCCATGATTAGGGATTAACCTCATGACAAAACAAAGCCTTTATTAAAATGGATTTTAGTTAATGGTAAGATTAAGAAATGAATTTTATGGTTTGTAAGACAACTTGAGGGGGACTTGTCCATTAACACTAGGGTTAGTCCTTCTTAACCAATTAAGGAAGAATTAGAACCCTAATGCAAGGCCCTAGTTACAAGCTTATTGTCTTAGTGATTATTAAGATGGATTAATTAAGAGATTTAAACACATTAAGGGTTTAACACTTATGATTAAAGTTATACACTCCATCCTAAGAGAAGGATGCAGGCATAATCTTAATCACAAAGCCTTAAAACCTTAAAGGTTTATTCTCTTATTATGAGATGAGAAGAGAGACACAAAAGAAGACACAAAGGTAAAACTAATGGGGGACTAATCCAAACCCTAATTGTTATCATGCTTGGGTGTTCCTAGGGTTTATGAGGCTTGCAAGAGATCTTCAAGAAAAGCCACCAAGGAAGAAGCAAGATGAAAGGAGGAGAAGCAGATGAAAACAAGTTAACTTACTTCACTTAAGAAAGTAAGTTACTTGAAGAAAGAAAGTGGATGGGGAACATGAATGAGCAAGCTCACTCTAAGGCCAAAGCAAAATGAAGCAATGAATGCATAAGAGAGATGAGAAGAGAAGTGAGAAGTGAAGGCAAATTCACTTCTCAAAGTACTTACCACCTGAAAAATTAGCATAAAGGAATGAAATGAAATGAAAATGAGATGTATGTAAGAATGCAAACCAAAACCATAAGAATAAACATGATGTAAATGATGCTAAGAGATGATGCAAAGGCAAGTCAAGTGATATGAATGATCATACAAGAGTTGGGAATGCAAATGAAGCATGTAAGAAGCATTAATGCACATGAATGTTCATGAAAATGTAATGGATGCATAACATGGAAAATGGATGAAGAAATGATCAAGCATGTTTCTAATGTGTCCTAAGATGTCTTAGAAGTTATGTGAATGTATAAGATGTCATGGCAAGTTCATGTATGAAAGCATATGCATGATGTATGAAAATGAACATGAGAAATTAGGGTTTTAATGCAACATGAGATGCAAAAGTCACAATCAGAAGCAAATCATAAGATAAAAAATTGAAAATGGACTTAAGAGAACACTAACCCCATACGATATCACACCCCAAAGGAGAAGACCTAACTCTTAAACCTAAGGAAGTTATGAATTTTCTAAGTTATCTAGGGTTTTAAGGCACCTAAAGGGAAAAAATGCAAATCAAATAAAAAATGTAGAAGAAATTTGTGGCAAAATTATATTAGATACTACATGCTAAATGAAGATCAATGCAAAAAGAATCATTGTCATACCATTCATGGTTAGGCATAAAAGAATTCTTAAAGTTAGTTTTCAAAAATAGGAATTTTATGAACCCTAAATTCAAGAAAATTGTCAAAGATTGTTCAAAACCAAAAAGAAATTTGTGTTAATGGTATGATAATGTTTTTAAATGTTCTAAGATGCAAGGTGAATTTTTTTGGGATTTTTAGAAACCAAAATGATATTTTAATTAATTAATTAAAATAAACATTTAAATGTTTTAAAAATGATTTTTTAATGCAAAAAATAAAAATAAAAATATTATTGGGTGAAGAAATTATTTGGATGCAAAATGCAGAAGAAAATATTTTTTAGGATTTTCTAGCTATTTAAAATAAATTGTGCAAAATAAATGAGAAAATGTGAATTAAAATTGAATAAAAACATAAGTATGATGATCCAATGGATTAGATTGATTCTGGGGATTTTTAGGTTGACCACGCGCGCTATCTAACGGATGAAATTCAAACTTATCTAATCTCAATTAATTAATTAAATAATCCAGATTAAAAGTTAATGAAATGATCTTGGCCACTCATCTCACGCGGGAAACCTAAATCAAACGGCCTACATTCAAATCTTGCCCTAACCCTAATTAACGCATTTAATCACTTTCAGGCCACCGGAGAAGAGCTCTAGTCGTCTTCTCCGACAGCCTCTTTCCCTGAAAATCTCAAACTTCAACCCTAGGTTATTTCCAGAGCTCTAAAGCTCCAGATCAACTCCCCTCATCTCCCTGAACTCAAATCCACTCTCAAAACAAATTTCTAATTGCTCATTCACAAGATTCGAAGAAAAAATAAAAAATGGCAAAAGTTTAAGACAATCGGTACATGTTAATTTCTTCACCATTTTCAAAAATACAAAGCACAGAATGATCAGTGAAGCATGCTCTATCACATTGTAACATAAAAATATAGTTTTGGAAAAATGATTTGAGATGACTACCTGAGATGAAGCTTTCCAAACTTGAGCTTTATGACCTCTTCCTTTGTGCAAATCACCTCCAATGATCACCCTGATGCTATTGAGAAGCTTGAATGAAGTTTAGATTGGCTAGTTTGTGAGATTGCACTTCAACTGGCCAAGAATCGTGTTTCAGGTTAAGGGTGTTTTAAGGCTGGTTTGATGGTAGCTTTGTATTCAGTTTATGATTCTAAGATGAATGGTGAAAGAAGTTTGAAGATTGAGTATATGAGCTGAGAGATTCGAAGGTTTTTGCAAGAGGGATGATTTTGTGGAATGCTGAGTTCTTGGAGGTTTTTAATTGCGTGTCTTATCAAAAATGATCCTTGAGGCATGCTTGTAAAGTCTGGATTGGGCAGAGAGTGGGTGGTGGACTGTGGTGATTGGTATGGCTTCTTGCCAAAATGTCAAAATTTTTGTACTTGAGGTACGGGCAATGGTGTAGCTGGCTCATTGGCTTGTCCATGCACAACATGGATCAAGGAGGTCCATGGAATCAGTTTTGAGGCAATTCAGAAGGTGGATGGATGTTTATGTGTCATTTTGCAAATTCCATGAAGTTTGGCCCTTCTGAAATTTCTTGATGTTCAAGGCATGGAATGATACAATTCTTTGGGAAATTCTGATTTTTATGCAATGTGTTATGTTTGTATGATGATTAGAAGTGTGTTTGAAGTCACAAAATGAATTGGGAAGTGGTTTTGCAAAGAATCCTCTTTTGTGCATTCTTGAAAATTATGTGATTTTTGCCAACTTTGACAAGCCATAACTTGAGTTCCATAATGATTTAGAACTAGTTCTTGTGCTTTTTGAAAAGGGAATGAACCAATCTACAACTTTCATGACCAATAATTTTTCATTTGAAGCATTTTTGGTTGAGAAAGAGGAGGTTGAAAACCTTTCCCAAAATGGAAAGTTTACATTACAAGTCATTTCCATTTTTGGAAACTTTTGGTTTAGCTCACTTTTCTTCAATTTTGTGAACTTCCAAGCACTTAAATGATCAAATAAAGATAATATAACTTCAATTAGATGAAAAATCCACTTTGGTTCCCATGTTGGGGGCCTCACATGCCCTAATTTTGCTCTGACTTGCTCAAGAAGTTACCCAGTGAACATATGACTTCCCCAATGAATTTCTTCATAAAAATTGGTACACATGATCCTTATAACATATTGAGACCCTTAGAAACAAGAATTACCAAAAAATGGAGTTATGGCCTCTGAAACAAAAACCCTAATTTCAGGTCATCTGTGCAGTTAAACCCTAGCTCTGCTTCCATGCTTTCTCAGTCCTTGTGATTCTTTGACTTCCTTGATCTTTGGGCGATGTAAAATGATGATTGAACATACATGGACCCTTTTGGAATGATTGAAGAACTTTGGAGTGGCTCAGATGAATCCTGGATTGCTCAGATCACAAACCCTAGATGCAGATGAATTTGAACTAATGCAGTGAAGCAAAAATGCAATATGAGATGATATGCTTAAACTAATGCAAATATGAAAGATCACAAGTCATGGTGTGAACTTAGTGAGGGCAAATTTGGGGTGTTTACAGCTGCCCCCATTCAAACATCAGTTAGCTGTGCAGGATGTAAGCGCTTGGCTTAATAGACAAACAAGATAACCTGTGGTTAAATATCAAAGACAGTCCAAAATTTGCACTCACAGGGGAGAAGAAGAAAATTGTAAAAGAAAATAAAGTATGATTATAAAGTGCGGGCGATGGAGGACGACCATCGAGCAGAGGACGAATGCTGGGGATAAAGCAATGACGGGGGCAGCCGACATGCTGGGGAAATAAAGGGATCATGATGGGGACGACCATCAAATACAATTCTCTGGGGATTAAAGTAAAGGCAATGATGATGGGGACGACCATCAGGTTTGCAAAGTTAAGATAAACAACGATGGGGACGACCATTGGTTAAAAGAATAAATGAAAAAGTGATGAGGGACGGTCATCAAAGGTGAAGGACGATCACCTAGCAGGGGGCGATTGCTTCTTATCGCGACATAGGACGAATGTCGGATAGAAAAAGTCGACGATGTGAACGGCCATCGGATAAACATGATGAAGGACGATCACCTAGCAGGGTATGGCTGCTCTTAGGGTTTATCATGACATATGACGAATGTCAGATAACAAGATCAACGATGGGGACGGCCATCGGATATAATGATGAAGGACGATCATCAAAAAGGTGAAGGACGATCACCTAGCAGGGGACGGCTGCTCTGTTGGGGATAGGATGAGGGACGGTCACCTGGCAAGGTACAGCTGCCGAAAGTATCACGACATAGGACGAATGCCGTATAGAAAAGGGTTCCAATAATGGAGACTCCGCTGGGGAAAGGATGATGGACGGTCATCTGAAGGTGAAGGACGATCACCTGGCAGGGTACGGCTGCCGAAAGTATCATGACATAGGACGAATCTCAGATAGAAAAAGTTGTTTTGCTGGCGATTTTCTGGGGAATGGTAAACACGGACGAGTGCTTACGCTTTCCAAAATAAAAGGTATAAGTTTTTTGGAACTGTGGGAATAGGATGACACGGATGAGTGTCAAAAGAAGTGTTATAAATAAGTGTTTGGGTAACTGTGCTGGGGATATGTGACACAGACGGGAGTAAAGAGAATGTATAAGCATCAGTTTGGTTTATATCTGCAGGGGATGATATGACACGGACGAGTGTCGAAAGTGTATAAACATGTGTTTGTGGGTGCAAAGGAGACGCTTTGGCTTTCTGGTGCAAGGGATGTATTTTGTATATTGTTGATGAGGTACTGTTGGTATTTACAGGTGACTGTTTCAAAGCTTGACTTGTGATCATGTAATATGTTTAATTTTTGCCGTAATTCTTCGTATTAGACGGAATACTACGCTCTGGTTGGAAAATGATGCGAATGCTATGATTATGCAAAAGAAACCGGTCCGGAATTCGGATCCCGCTGCTGTGAAGATCTATGGTTGATCTGCTAGAAGGAAAATCCCAGTTGGGGATGATATCATTGGTAGATCTGATAAAACATATGGCTCTTCCTGGGGACTAGATCACTGATAGATCTATCCGGTGAGGAGATAACCCAGCTGGGGATGAGGAAGCTTTCGTCACTTTGTTGTGTAAGGAATTCAGGCATTGCTCTTCTGGATAGAGTCTGGAACTCTGTGGGGAGATGGTTCCCCTCATCCTTAACACTCTATTGGGGTAGGAAAGATCATTGAACGATCTTCTTAAAGATTTCTATGACGATCCTGCTGAGGATGAGGAGACTTGACAACTCAGCTGGGGAAATGAGCATTTTCTGATGCTGCTTAAAGAAAATGTGTTGGAGAAGTGATGCTTTGGCAACTTCGCCGGGGAAAAACATTCCAGATACTGTTAGGGGAGGAAGTATGTTTGGCATGCCCCATGTCGCGTTTTGAATACCTGCAATCCTGTTAAGACAAAGAAACGCACAAACATCCCGAGGTATCCCTTATCGGATTCCGTCATAGGAGTTAGATATTCCTGAAAGTAAATATATTTCCTGCAAGCATGTAATTCAGAAGGTGGATGGAAGTTTATGTGTCATTTTGCAAATTCCATGAAGTTTGGCCCTTTTGTAATTTCTTGATGTTCAAGGCATGGAATGATACAATTCTTTGGGGAATTCTGATTTTTATGCAATGTGTTATGTTTGTATGATGATTAGAAGTGTGTTTGAAGTCACAAAATGAATTGGCAAGTGGTTTTGCAAAGAATCCTCTTTGGTGCATTCTTGAAAATTATGTGATTTTTGCCAACTTTTACAAGCCATAACTTGAGTTCCATAATGAATTAGAACTTGTTCTTATGCTTTTTGAAAAGGGAATGATCCAATCTACAACTTTCATGACAAACAATTTTTCATTTGAAGCATTTTTGGTTGAGAAAGAGGAGGTTGAAAAACTTTCCCAAAATGGAAAGTTTACATTACAAGTCATTTCCATTTTTGGCAACTTTGGGTTTAGCTCACTTTTCTTCAATTTTGTGAACTTCGAAGCACTTAAATGATTAAATAAAGATCATATAACTTCAATTTGATGAAAAATCCACTTTGGTTCCCATGTTGGGGGCCTCAGATGCCCTGATTTTGCTCTGACTTGCTCAAGAAGTTACCCAGTGAACAGATGACTTCCCCAATGAATTTCTTCATCAAAATTGGTACACGTGATCCTTATAACATATTGAGACCCTTAGAAACAAGAATTACCAAAAAAATGGAGTTATGGCCTCTGAAACAAAAACCCTAATTTCAGGTCATCTGTGCAGTTAAACCCTAGCTCTGCTTCCATGCTTTCTCAGTCCTTGTGATTCTTTGACTTCCTTGATCTTTGGGCGATGTAAAATGATGATTGAACATACATGGACCCTTTTGGAATGATTGAATAACTTTGGAGTGTCTCAGATGAATCCTGGATTGCTCAGATCACAAACCCTAGATGCAGATGAATTTGAACTAATGCAGTGAAGTAAAAATGCAATATGAGATGATATGCTTAAACTAATGCAAATATGAAAGATCACGAGTCATGGTGTGAACTTAGTGAGGGAAAATTTGGGGTGTTTACAGCTGCCCCCATTCAAACATCAGTTAGCTGTGCAGGATGTAAGCGCCTGGCTTAATAGACAAACAAGATAACTTGTGGTTAAATATCAAAGACAGTCCAAAATTTGCACTCACAGGGGAGAAGAAGAAAATTGTAAAAGAAAATAAAGTATGATTATAAAGTGCGGGCGATGGAGGACGACCATCGAGCAGAGTACGAATGCTGGGGATAAAGCAATGACGGGGACAGTCGACATGCTGGGGAAATAAAGGGATCATGATGGGGACGGCCATCAAATACAATTCTCTGGGGATTAAAGTAAAGGCAATGATGATGGGGACGACCATTAGGTTTGCAAAGGTAAGATAAACAACGATGGGGACGACCATCGGTTAAAAGAATAAATGAAAAATTGATGAGGGACGTTCATCAAAGGTGAAGGACGATCACCTAGCAGGGGACGACTGCTTCTTATCGCGACATAGGACGAATGTCGGATAGAAAAAGTCGACGATGGGAACGGCCATCGGATAAACATGATGAAGGACGATCACCTAGTAGGGTATGGCTACTCTTGGGGTTTATCATGACATATGACGAATGTCAGATAACAAGATCAACGATGGGGACGGCCATCAGATATAATGATGAAGGACGATCATTAAAAAGGTGAAGGACGATCACCAAGCAGGGGACGGCTACTCTGTTGGGGATAGGATGAGGGACGGTCATCCGAAGGTGAAGGACGATCACCTGGCAAGGTACGGCTGCCGAAAATATCACGACATAGGACGAATGCCGTATAGAAAAGGGTTCCAATAATGGAGACTCCGCTGGGGAAAGGATGATGGACGGTCATCCGAAGGTGAAGGACGATCACCTGGTAGGGTACTGCTGCCGAAAGTATCATGACATAGGACGAATGTCAGATAGAAAAAGTTGTTTTGCTGGCGATTTTCTGGGGAATGGTAAACACGGACGATTGCTTATGCTTTCCAAAATAAAAGGTATAAGTTTTTAGGCACTGTGGGAATAGGATGACACAGACGAGTGTCAAAAGAAGTGTTATAAACAAGTGTTTGGGTAACTGTGCTGGGGATAGGTGACACATACGGGAGTCAAGAGAGTGTATAAGCATCGTTTTGGTTTATATCTGCAGGGGATGATATGACACGGACGAGTGTCGAAAGTGTATAAACATGTGTTTGTGGGTGCAAAGGAGACGCTTTGGCTTTCTGGTGCAAGGGATGTATTTTGTATATTGTTGATGAGGTACTGTTGGTATTTACAGGTGACTGTTTCAAAACTTGACTTGTGATCATGTAATATGTTTAATTTTTGCCGTAATGCTCCGTATTAGACGGAATGCTACGCTCTGGTTGGAAAATGATGCGAATGCTATGATTATGCAAAAGAAACCGGTCCGGGATTCGGATCCCGCTGCTGTGAAGATCTATGGCTGATCTGCTAGAAGGAAAATCCCAGTTGGGGATGAGATCATTGGTAGATCTGATAAAACATATGGCTCTTCCTGGGGACTAGATCACTGATAGATCTATCCGGTGAGGAGATAACCCAGCTGGGGATGAGGAAGCTTTCGTCTCTTTGTTGTGTAAGGACTTCAGGCATTGCTCTTCTAGATAGAGTCTGGAACTCTGTGGGGAGATGGTTCCCCTCATCCTTAACACTCTATTGGGGGAGGAAAGATCATTGAACGATCTTCTTAAAGATTTCTATGAGGATCCTGCTGAGGATGAGGAGACTTGACAACTCAGCTGGGGAAATGAGCATTTTCTGATGCTGCTTAAAGAAAATGTGTTGGAGAAGTGATGCTTTGGCAACTTCGCCGGGGAAAAACATTCCAGATACTGTTAGGGGAGGATGTATGTTTGGCATGCCCCATGTCGCGTTTTGAATACCTGCAATCCTGTTAAGACAAAGAAACGCACAAACATCCCGAGTTATCCCTTATCGGATTCCGTCATAGGAGTTAGATATTCCTGAAAGTAAATACATTTCCTGCAAGCATGTAATTCAGAAGGTGGATGGAAGTTTATGTGTCATTTTGCAAATTCCATGAAGTTTGGCCCTTTTGTAATTTCTTGATGTTCAAGGCATGGAATGATACAATTCTTTGGGGAATTCTGATTTTTATGCAATGTGTTATGTTTGTATGATGATTAGAAGTGTGTTTGAAGTCACAAAATGAATTGGCAAGTGGTTTTGCAAAGAATCCTCTTTGGTGCATTCTTGAAAATTATGTGATTTTTGCCAACTTTTACAAGCCATAACTTGAGTTCCATAATGAATTAGAACTTGTTCTTGTGCTTTTTGAAAAGGGAATGATCCAATCTACAACTTTCATGACAAACAATTTTTCATTTGAAGCATTTTTGGTTGAGAAAGAGGAGGTTGAAAAACTTTCCCAAAATGGAAAGTTTACATTACAAGTCATTTCCATTTTTGGCAACTTTGGGTTTAGCTCACTTTTCTTCAATTTTGTGAACTTCGAAGCACTTAAATGATTAAATAAAGATCATATAACTTCAATTTGATGAAAAATCCACTTTGGTTCCCATGTTGGGGGCCTCAGATGCCCTGATTTTGCTCTGACTTGCTCAAGAAGTTACCCAGTGAACAGATGACTTCCCCAATGAATTTCTTCATCAAAATTGGTACACGTGATCCTTATAACAGATTGAGACCCTTAGAAACAAGAATTACCAAAAAATGGAGTTATGGCCTCTGAAACAAAAACCCTAATTTCAGGTCATCTGTGCAGTTAAACCCTAGCTCTGCTTCCATGCTTTCTCAGTCCTTGTGATTCTTTGACTTCCTTGATCTTTGGGCGATGTAAAATGATGATTGAACATACATGGACCCTTTTGGAATGATTGAATAACTTTGGAGTGGCTCAGATGAATCCTGGATTGCTCAGATCACAAACCCTAGATGCAGATGAATTTGAACTAATGCAGTGAAGTAAAAATGCAATATGAGATGATATGCTTAAACTAATGCAAATATGAAAGATCACAAGTCATGGTGTGAACTTAGTGAGGGCAAATTTGGGGTGTTTACAGCTGCCCCCATTCAAACATCAGTTAGCTGTGCAGGATGTAAGCGCTGGCTTAATAGACAAACAAGATAACTTGTGGTTAAATATCAAAGACAGTCCAAAATTTGCACTCACAGGGGAGAAGAAGAAAATTGTAAAAGAAAATAAAGTATGATTATAAAGTGCGGGCGATGGAGGACGACCATCGAGCAGAGTACGAATGCTGGGGATAAAGCAATGACGGGGACAGTCGACATGCTGGGGAAATAAAGGGATCATGATGGGGACGGCCATCAAATACAATTCTCTGGGGATTAAAGTAAAGGCAATGATGATGGGGACGACCATTAGGTTTGCAAAGGTAAGATAAACAACGATGGGGACGACCATCGGTTAAAAGAATAAATGAAAAATTGATGAGGGACGTTCATCAAAGGTGAAGGACGATCACCTAGCAGGGGACGACTGCTTCTTATCGCGACATAGGACGAATGTCGGATAGAAAAAGTCGACGATGGGAACGGCCATCGGATAAACATGATGAAGGACGATCACCTAGTAGGGTATGGCTGCTCTTGGGGTTTATCATGACATATGACGAATGTCAGATAACAAGATCAACGATGGGGACGGCCATCAGATATAATGATGAAGGACGATCATTAAAAAGGTGAAGGACGATCACCAAGCAGGGGACGGCTACTCTGTTGGGGATAGGATGAGGGACGGTCATCCGAAGGTGAAGGACGATCACCTGGCAAGGTACGGCTGCCGAAAGTATCACGACATAGGACGAATGCCGTATAGAAAAGGGTTCCAATAATGGAGACTCCGCTGGGGAAAGGATGATGGACGGTCATCCGAAGGTGAAGGACGATCACCTGGTAGGGTACTGCTGCCGAAAGTATCATGACATAGGACGAATGTCAGATAGAAAAAGTTGTTTTGCTGGCGATTTTCTGGGGAATGGTAAACACGGACGAGTGCTTATGCTTTCCAAAATAAAAGGTATAAGTTTTTTGGCACTGTGGGAATAGGATGACACAGACGAGTGTCAAAAGAAGTGTTATAAACAAGTGTTTGGGTAACTGTGCTGGGGATAGGTGACACATACGGGAGTCAAGAGAGTGTATAAGCATCGTTTTGGTTTATATCTGCAGGGGATGATATGACACGGACGAGTGTCGAAAGTGTATAAACATGTGTTTGTGGGTGCAAAGGAGACGCTTTGGCTTTCTGGTGCAAGGGATGTATTTTGTATATTGTTGATGAGGTACTGTTGGTATTTACAGGTGACTGTTTCAAAACTTGACTTGTGATCATGTAATATGTTTAATTTTTGCCGTAATGCTCCGTATTAGACGGAATGCTACGCTCTGGTTGGAAAATGATGCGAATGCTATGATTATGCAAAAGAAACCGGTCCGGGATTCGGATCCCGCTGCTGTGAAGATCTATGGCTGATCTGCTAGAAGGAAAATCCCAGTTGGGGATGAGATCATTGGTAGATCTGATAAAACATATGGCTCTTCCTGGGGACTAGATCACTGATAGATCTATCCGGTGAGGAGATAACCCAGCTGGGGATGAGGAAGCTTTCGTCTCTTTGTTGTGTAAGGACTTCAGGCATTGCTCTTCTAGATAGAGTCTGGAACTCTGTGGGGAGATGGTTCCCCTCATCCTTAACACTCTATTGGGGGAGGAAAGATCATTGAACGATCTTCTTAAAGATTTCTATGAGGATCCTGCTGAGGATGAGGAGACTTGACAACTCAGCTGGGGAAATGAGCATTTTCTGATGCTGCTTAAAGAAAATGTGTTGGAGAAGTGATGCTTTGGCAACTTCGCCGGGGAAAAACATTCCAGATACTGTTAGGGGAGGAAGTATGTTTGGCATGCCCCATGTCGCGTTTTGAATACCTGCAATCCTGTTAAGACAAAGAAACGCACAAACATCCCGAGGTATCCCTTATCGGATTCCGTCATAGGAGTTAGATATTCCTGAAAGTAAATACATTTCCTACAAGCATGTAATTCAGAAGGTGGATGGAAGTTTATGTGTCATTTTGCAAATTCCATGAAGTTTGGCCCTTTTGTAATTTCTTGATGTTCAAGGCATGGAATGATACAATTCTTTGGGGAATTCTGATTTTTATGCAATGTGTTATGTTTGTATGATGATTAGAAGTGTGTTTGAAGTCACAAAATGAATTGGCAAGTGGTTTTGCAAAGAATCCTCTTTGGTGCATTCTTGAAAATTATGTGATTTTTGCCAACTTTTACAAGCCATAACTTGAGTTCCATAATGAATTAGAACTTGTTCTTGTGCTTTTTGAAAAGGGAATGATCCAATCTACAACTTTCATGACAAACAATTTTTCATTTGAAGCATTTTTGGTTGAGAAAGAGGAGGTTGAAAAACTTTCCCAAAATGGAAAGTTTACATTACAAGTCATTTCCATTTTTGGCAACTTTGGGTTTAGCTCACTTTTCTTCAATTTTGTGAACTTAGAAGCACTTAAATGATTAAATAAAGATCATATAACTTCAATTTGATGAAAAATCCACTTTGGTTCCCATGTTGGGGGCCTCAGATGCCCTGATTTTGCTCTGACTTGCTCAAGAAGTTACCCAGTGAACAGATGACTTCCCCAATGAATTTCTTCATCAAAATTGGTACACGTGATCCTTATAACAGATTGAGACCCTTAGAAACAAGAATTACCAAAAAATGGAGTTATGGCCTCTGAAACAAAAACCCTAATTTCAGGTCATCTGTGCAGTTAAACCCTAGCTCTGCTTCCATGCTTTCTCAGTCCTTGTGATTCTTTGACTTCCTTGATCTTTGGGCGATGTAAAATGATGATTGAACATACATGGACCCTTTTGGAATGATTGAATAACTTTGGAGTGGCTCAGATGAATCCTGGATTGCTCAGATCACAAACCCTAGATGCAGATGAATTTGAACTAATGCAGTGAAGTAAAAATGCAATATGAGATGATATGCTTAAACTAATGCAAATATGAAAGATCACAAGTCATGGTGTGAACTTAGTGAGGGCAAATTTGGGGTGTTTACAGCTGCCCCCATTCAAACATCAGTTAGCTGTGCAGGATGTAAGCGCCTGGCTTAATAGACAAACAAGATAACTTGTGGTTAAATATCAAAGACAGTCCAAAATTTGCACTCACAGGGGAGAAGAAGAAAATTGTAAAAGAAAATAAAGTATGATTATAAAGTGCGGGCGATGGAGGACGACCATCGAGCAGAGTACGAATGCTGGGGATAAAGCAATGACGGGGACAGTCGACATGCTGGGGAAATAAAGGGATCATGATGGGGACGGCCATCAAATACAATTCTCTGGGGATTAAAGTAAAGGCAATGATGATGGGGACGACCATTAGGTTTGCAAAGGTAAGATAAACAACGATGGGGACGACCATCGGTTAAAAGAATAAATGAAAAATTGATGAGGGACGTTCATCAAAGGTGAAGGACGATCACCTAGCAGGGGACGACTGCTTCTTATCGCGACATAGGACGAATGTCGGATAGAAAAAGTCGACGATGGGAACGGCCATCGGATAAACATGATGAAGGACGATCACCTAGTAGGGTATGGCTGCTCTTGGGGTTTATCATGACATATGACGAATGTCAGATAACAAGATCAACGATGGGGACGGCCATCAGATATAATGATGAAGGACGATCATTAAAAAGGTGAAGGACGATCACCAAGCAGGGGACGGCTACTCTGTTGGGGATAGGATGAGGGACGGTCATCCGAAGGTGAAGGACGATCACCTGGCAAGGTACGACTGCCGAAAGTATCACGACATAGGACGAATGCCGTATAGAAAAGGGTTCCAATAATGGAGACTCCGCTGGGGAAAGGATGATGGACGGTCATCCGAAGGTGAAGGACGATCACCTGGTAGGGTACTGCTGCCGAAAGTATCATGACATAGGACGAATGTCAGATAGAAAAAGTTGTTTTGCTGGCGATTTTCTGGGGAATGGTAAACACGGACGAGTGCTTATGCTTTCCAAAATAAAAGGTATAAGTTTTTTGGCACTGTGGGAATAGGATGACACAGACGAGTGTCAAAAGAAGTGTTATAAACAAGTGTTTGGGTAACTGTGTTGGGGATAGGTGACACATACGGGAGTCAAGAGAGTGTATAAGCATCGTTTTGGTTTATATCTGCAGGGGATGATATGACACGGACGAGTGTCGAAAGTGTATAAACATGTGTTTGTGGGTGCAAAGGAGACGCTTTGGCTTTCTGGTGCAAGGGATGTATTTTGTATATTGTTGATGAGGTACTGTTGGTATTTACAGGTGACTGTTTCAAAACTTGACTTGTGATCATGTAATATGTTTAATTTTTGCCGTAATGCTCCGTATTAGACGGAATGCTACGCTCTGGTTGGAAAATGATGCGAATGCTATGATTATGCAAAAGAAACCGGTCCGGGATTCGGATCCCGCTGCTGTGAAGATCTATGGCTGATCTGCTAGAAGGAAAATCCCAGTTGGGGATGAGATCATTGGTAGATCTGATAAAACATATGGCTCTTCCTGGGGACTAGATCACTAATAGATCTATCCGGTGAGGAGATAACCCAGCTGGGGATGAGGAAGCTTTCGTCTCTTTGTTGTGTAAGGACTTCAGGCATTGCTCTTCTAGATAGAGTCTGGAACTCTGTGGGGAGATGGTTCCCCTCATCCTTAACACTCTATTGGGGGAGGAAAGATCATTGAACGATCTTCTTAAAGATTTCTATGAGGATCCTGCTGAGGATGAGGAGACTTGACAACTCAGTTGGGGAAATGAGCATTTTCTGATGCTGCTTAAAGAAAATGTGTTGGAGAAGTGATGCTTTGGCAACTTCGCCGGGGAAAAACATTCCAGATACTGTTAGGGGAGGAAGTATGTTTGGCATGCCCCATGTCGCGTTTTGAATACCTGCAATCCTGTTAAGACAAAGAAACGCACAAACATCCCGAGGTATCCCTTATCGGATTCCGTCATAGGAGTTAGATATTCCTGAAAGTAAATACATTTCCTGCAAGCATGTAATTCAGAAGGTGGATGGAAGTTTATGTGTCATTTTGCAAATTCCATGAAGTTTGGCCCTTTTGTAATTTCTTGATGTTCAAGGCATGAAATGATACAATTCTTTGGGGAATTCTGATTTTTATGCAATGTGTTATGTTTGTATGATGATTAGAAGTGTGTTTGAAGTCACAAAATGAATTGGCAAGTGGTTTTGCAAAGAATCCTCTTTGGTGCATTCTTGAAAATTATGTGATTTTTGCCAACTTTTACAAGCCATAACTTGAGTTCCATAATGAATTAGAACTTGTTCTTGTGCTTTTTGAAAAGGGAATGATCCAATCTACAACTTTCATGACAAACAATTTTTCATTTGAAGCATTTTTGGTTGAGAAAGAGGAGGTTGAAAAACTTTCCCAAAATGGAAAGTTTACATTACAAGTCATTTCCATTTTTGGCAACTTTGGGTTTAGCTCACTTTTCTTCAATTTTGTGAACTTCGAAGCACTTAAATGATTAAATAAAGATCATATAACTTCAATTTGATGAAAAATCCACTTTGGTTCCCATGTTGGGGGCCTCAGATGCCCTGATTTTGCTCTGACTTGCTCAAGAAGTTACCCAGTGAACAGATGACTTCCCCAATGAATTTCTTCATCAAAATTGGTACACGTGATCCTTATAACATATTGAGACCCTTAGAAACAAGAATTACCAAAAAATGGAGTTATGGCCTCTGAAACAAAAACCCTAATTTCAGGTCATCTGTGCAGTTAAACCCTAGCTCTGCTTCCATGCTTTCTCAGTCCTTGTGATTCTTTGACTTCCTTGATCTTTGGGCGATGTAAAATGATGATTGAACATACATGGACCCTTTTGGAATGATTGAATAACTTTGGAGTGGCTCAGATGAATCCTGGATTGCTCAGATCACAAACCCTAGATGCAGATGAATTTGAACTAATGCAGTGAAGTAAAAATGCAATATGAGATGATATGCTTAAACTAATGCAAATATGAAAGATCACAAGTCATGGTGTGAACTTAGTGAGGGCAAATTTGGGGTGTTTACAGCTGCCCCCATTCAAACATCAGTTAGCTGTGCAGGATGTAAGCGCCTGGCTTAATAGACAAACAAGATAACTTGTGGTTAAATATCAAAGACAGTCCAAAATTTGCACTCACAGGGGAGAAGAAGAAAATTGTAAAAGAAAATAAAGTATGATTATAAAGTGCGGGCGATGGAGGACGACCATCGAGCAGAGTACGAATGCTGGGGATAAAGCAATGACGGGGACAGTCGACATGCTGGGGAAATAAAGGGATCATGATGGGGACGGCCATCAAATACAATTCTCTGGGGATTAAAGTAAAGGCAATGATGATGGGGACGACCATTAGGTTTGCAAAGGTAAGATAAACAACGATGGGGACGACCATCGGTTAAAAGAATAAATGAAAAATTGATGAGGGACGTTCATCAAAGGTGAAGGACGATCACCTAGCAGGGGACGACTGCTTCTTATCGCGACATAGGACGAATGTCGGATAGAAAAAGTCGACGATGGGAACGGCCATCGGATAAACATGATGAAGGACGATCACCTAGTAGGGTATGGCTGCTCTTGGGGTTTATCATGACATATGACGAATGTCAGATAACAAGATCAACGATGGGGACGGCCATCAGATATAATGATGAAGGACGATCATTAAAAAGGTGAAGGACGATCACCAAGCAGGGGACGGCTACTCTGTTGGGGATAGGATGAGGGACGGTCATCCGAAGGTGAAGGACGATCACCTGGCAAGGTACGGCTGCCGAAAGTATCACGACATAGGACGAATGCCGTATAGAAAAGGGTTCCAATAATGGAGACTCCGCTGGGGAAAGGATGATGGACGGTCATCCGAAGGTGAAGGACGATCACCTGGTAGGGTACTGCTGCCGAAAGTATCATGACATAGGACGAATGTCAGATAGAAAAAGTTGTTTTGCTGGCGATTTTCTGGGGAATGGTAAACACGGACGAGTGCTTATGCTTTCCAAAATAAAAGGTATAAGTTTTTTGGCACTGTGGGAATAGGATGACACAGACGAGTGTCAAAAGAAGTGTTATAAAGAAGTGTTTGGGTAACTGTGCTGGGGATAGGTGACACATACGGGAGTCAAGAGAGTGTATAAGCATCGTTTTGGTTTATATCTGCAGGGGATGATATGACACGGACGAGTGTCGAAAGTGTATAAACATGTGTTTGTGGGTGCAAAGGAGACGCTTTGGCTTTCTGGTGCAAGGGATGTATTTTGTATATTGTTGATGAGGTACTGTTGGTATTTACAGGTGACTGTTTCAAAACTTGACTTGTGATCATGTAATATGTTTAATTTTTGCCGTAATGCTCCGTATTAGACGGAATGCTACGCTCTGGTTGGAAAATGATGCGAATGCTATGATTATGCAAAAGAAACCGGTCCGGGATTCGGATCCCGCTGCTGTGAAGATCTATGGCTGATCTGCTAGAAGGAAAATCCCAGTTGGGGATGAGATCATTGGTAGATCTGATAAAACATATGGCTCTTCCTGGGGACTAGATCACTGATAGATCTATCCGGTGAGGAGATAACCCAGCTGGGGATGAGGAAGCTTTCGTCTCTTTGTTGTGTAAGGACTTCAGGCATTGCTCTTCTAGATAGAGTCTGGAACTCTGTGGGGAGATGGTTCCCCTCATCCTTAACACTCTATTGGGGGAGGAAAGATCATTGAACGATCTTCTTAAAGATTTCTATGAGGATCCTGCTGAGGATGAGGAGACTTGACAACTCAGCTGGGGAAATGAGCATTTTCTGATGCTGCTTAAAGAAAATGTGTTGGAGAAGTGATGCTTTGGCAACTTCGCCGGGGAAAAACATTCCAGATACTGTTAGGGGAGGAAGTATGTTTGGCATGCCCCATGTCGCGTTTTGAATACCTGCAATCCTGTTAAGACAAAGAAACGCACAAACATCCCGAGGTATCCCTTATCGGATTCCGTCATAGGAGTTAGATATTCCTGAAAGTAAATACATTTCCTGCAAGCATGTAATTCAGAAGGTGGATGGAAGTTTATGTGTCATTTTGCAAATTCCATGAAGTTTGGCCCTTTTGTAATTTCTTGATGTTCAAGGCATGGAATGATACAATTCTTTGGGGAATTCTGATTTTTATGCAATGTGTTATGTTTGTATGATGATTAGAAGTGTGTTTGAAGTCACAAAATGAATTGGCAAGTGGTTTTGCAAAGAATCCTCTTTGGTGCATTCTTGAAAATTATGTGATTTTTGCCAACTTTTACAAGCCATAACTTGAGTTCCATAATGAATTAGAACTTGTTCTTGTGCTTTTTGAAAAGGGAATGATCCAATCTACAACTTTCATGACAAACAATTTTTCATTTGAAGCATTTTTGGTTGAGAAAGAGGAGGTTGAAAAACTTTCCCAAAATGGAAAGTTTACATTACAAGTCATTTCCATTTTTGGCAACTTTGGGTTTAGCTCACTTTTCTTCAATTTTGTGAACTTCGAAGCACTTAAATGATTAAATAAAGATCATATAACTTCAATTTGATGAAAAATCCACTTTGGTTCCCATGTTGGGGGCCTCAGATGCCCTGATTTTGCTCTGACTTGCTCAAGAAGTTACCCAGTGAACAAATGACTTCCCCAATGAATTTCTTCATCAAAATTGGTACACGTGATCCTTATAACATATTGAGACCCTTAGAAACAAGAATTACCAAAAAATGGAGTTATGGCCTCTGAAACAAAAACCCTAATTTCAGGTCATCTGTGCAGTTAAACCCTAGCTCTGCTTCCATGCTTTCTCAGTCCTTGTGATTCTTTGACTTCCTTGATCTTTGGGCGATGTAAAATGGTGATTGAACATACATGGACCCTTTTGGACTGATTGAATAACTTTGGAGTGGCTCAGATGAATCCTGGATTGCTCAGATCACAAACCCTAGATGCAGATGAATTTGAACTAATGCAGTGAAGTAAAAATGCAATATGAGATGATATGCTTAAACTAATGCAAATATGAAAATCACAAGTCATGGTGTGAACTTAGTGAGGGCAAATTTGGGGTGTTTACAGCTGCTCCCATTCAAACATCAGTTAGCTGTGCAGGATGTAAGCGCCTGGCTTAATAGACAAACAAGATAACTTGTGGTTAAATATCAAAGACAGTCCAAAATTTGCACTCACAGGGGAGAAGAAGAAAATTGTAAAAGAAAATAAAGTATGATTATAAAGTGCGGGCGATGGAGGACGACCATCGAGCAGAGTACGAATGCTGGGGATAAAGCAATGACGGGGACAGTCGACATGCTGGGGAAATAAAGGGATCATGATGGGGACGGCCATCAAATACAATTCTCTGGGGATTAAAGTAAAGGCAATGATGATGGGGACGACCATTAGGTTTGCAAAGGTAAGATAAACAACGATGGGGACGACCATCGGTTAAAAGAATAAATGAAAAATTGATGAGGGACGTTCATCAAAGGTGAAGGACGATCACCTAGCAGGGGACGACTGCTTCTTATCGCGACATAGGACGAATGTCGGATAGAAAAAGTTGACGATGGGAACGGCCATCGGATAAACATGATGAAGGACGATCACCTAGTAGGGTATGGCTGCTCTTGGGGTTTATCATGACATATGACGAATGTCAGATAACAAGATCAACGATGGGGACGGCCATCAGATATAATGATGAAGGACGATCATTAAAAAGGTGAAGGACGATCACCAAGCAGGGGACGGCTACTCTGTTGGGGATAGGATGAAGGACGGTCATCCGAAGGTGAAGGACGATCACCTGGCAAGGTACGGCTGCCGAAAGTATCACGACATAGGACGAATGCCGTATAGAAAAGGGTTCCAATAATGGAGACTCCGCTGGGGAAAGGATGATGGACGGTCATCCGAAGGTGAAGGACGATCACCTGGTAGGGTACTGCTGCCGAAAGTATCATGACATAGGATGAATGTCAGATAGAAAAAGTTGTTTTGCTGGAGATTTTCTGGGGAATGGTAAACACGGACGAGTGCTTATGCTTTCCAAAATAAAAGGTATAAGTTTTTTGGCACTGTGGGAATAGGATGACACAGACGAGTGTCAAAAGAAGTGTTATAAACAAGTGTTTGGGTAACTGTGCTGGGGATAGGTGACACATACGGGAGTCAAGAGAGTGTATAAGCATCGTTTTGGTTTATATCTGCAGGGGATGATATGACACGGACGAGTGTCGAAAGTGTATAAACATGTGTTTGTGGGTGCAAAGGAGACGCTTTGGCTTTCTGGTGCAAGGGATGTATTTTGTATATTGTTGATGAGGTACTGTTGGTATTTACAGGTGACTGTTTCAAAACTTGACTTGTGATCATGTAATATGTTTAATTTTTGCCGTAATGCTCCGTATTAGACGGAATGCTACGCTCTGGTTGGAAAATGATGCGAATGCTATGATTATGCAAAAGAAACCGGTCCGGGATTCGGATCCCGCTGCTGTGAAGATCTATGGCTGATCTGCTAGAAGGAAAATCCCAGTTGGGGATGAGATCATTGGTAGATCTGATAAAACATATGGCTCTTCCTGGGGACTAGATCACTGATAGATCTATCCGGTGAGGAGATAACCCAGCTGGGGATGAGGAAGCTTTCGTCTCTTTGTTGTGTAAGGACTTCAGGCATTGCTCTTCTAGATAGAGTCTGGAACTCTGTGGGGAGATGGTTCCCCTCATCCTTAACACTCTATTGGGGGAGGAAAGATCATTGAACGATCTTCTTAAAGATTTCTATGAGGATCCTGCTGAGGATGAGGAGACTTGACAACTCAGCTGGGGAAATGAGCATTTTCTGATGCTGCTTAAAGAAAATGTGTTGGAGAAGTGATGCTTTGGCAACTTCGCCGGGGAAAAACATTCCAGATACTGTTAGGGGAGGAAGTATGTTTGGCATGCCCCATGTCGCGTTTTGAATACCTGCAATCCTGTTAAGACAAAGAAACGCACAAACATCCCGAGGTATCCCTTATCGGATTCCGTCATAGGAGTTAGATATTCCTGAAAGTAAATACATTTCCTGCAAGCATGTAATTCAGAAGGTGGATGGAAGTTTATGTGTCATTTTGCAAATTCCATGAAGTTTGGCCCTTTTGTAATTTCTTGATGTTCAAGGCATGGAATGATACAATTCTTTGGGGAATTCTGATTTTTATGCAATGTGTTATGTTTGTATGATGATTAGAAGTGTGTTTGAAGTCACAAAATGAATTGGCAAGTGGTTTTGCAAAGAATCCTCTTTGGTGCATTCTTGAAAATTATGTGATTTTTGCCAACTTTTACAAGCCATAACTTGAGTTCCATAATGAATTAGAACTTGTTCTTGTGCTTTTTGAAAAGGGAATGATCCAATCTACAACTTTCATGACAAACAATTTTTCATTTGAAGCATTTTTGGTTGAGAAAGAGGAGGTTGAAAAACTTTCCCAAAATGGAAAGTTTACATTACAAGTCATTTCCATTTTTGGCAACTTTGGGTTTAGCTCACTTTTCTTCAATTTTGTGAACTTCGAAGCACTTAAATGATTAAATAAAGATCATATAACTTCAATTTGATGAAAAATCCACTTTGGTTCCCATGTTGGGGGCCTCAGATGCCCTGATTTTGCTCTGACTTGCTCAAGAAGTTACCCAGTGAACAAATGACTTCCCCAATGAATTTCTTCATCAAAATTGGTACACGTGATCCTTATAACATATTGAGACCCTTAGAAACAAGAATTACCAAAAAATGGAGTTATGGCCTCTGAAACAAAAACCCTAATTTCAGGTCATCTGTGCAGTTAAACCCTAGCTCTGCTTCCATGCTTTCTCAGTCCTTGTGATTCTTTGACTTCCTTGATCTTTGGGCGATGTAAAATGATGATTGAACATACATGGACCCTTTTGGAATGATTGAATAACTTTGGAGTGGCTCAGATGAATCCTGGATTGCTCAGATCACAAACCCTAGATGTAGATGAATTTGAACTAATGCAGTGAAGTAAAAATGCAATATGAGATGATATGCTTAAACTAATGCAAATATGAAAGATCACAAGTCATGGTGTGAACTTAGTGAGGGAAAATTTGGGGTGTTTACAGCTGCCCCCATTCAAACATCAGTTAGCTGTGCAGGATGTAAGCGCCTGGCTTAATAGACAAACAAGATAACTTGTGGTTAAATATCAAAGACAGTCCAAAATTTGCACTCACAGGGGAGAAGAAGAAAATTGTAAAAGAAAATAAAGTATGATTATAAAGTGCGGGCGATGGAGGACGACCATCGAGCAGAGTACGAATGCTGGGGATAAAGGAATGACGGGGACAGTCGACATGCTGGGGAAATAAAGGGATCATGATGGGGACGGCCATCAAATACAATTCTCTGGGGATTAAAGTAAAGGCAATGATGATGGGGAAGACCATTAGGTTTGCAAAGGTAAGATAAACAACGATGGGGACGACCATCGGTTAAAAGAATAAATGAAAAATTGATGAGGGACGTTCATCAAAGGTGAAGGACGATCACCTAGCAGGGGACGACTGCTTCTTATCGCGACATAGGACGAATGTCGGATAGAAAAAGTCGACGATGGGAACGGCCATCGGATAAACATGATGAAGGACGATCTCCTAGTAGGGTATGGCTGCTCTTGGGGTTTATCATGACATATGACGAATGTCAGATAACAAGATCAACGATGGGGACGGCCATCAGATATAATGATGAAGGACGATCATTAAAAAGGTGAAGGACGATCACCAAGCAGGGGACGGCTACTCTGTTGGGGATAGGATGAGGGACGGTCATCCGAAGGTGAAGGACGATCACCTGGCAAGGTACGGCTGCCGAAAGTATCACGACATAGGACGAATGCCGTATAGAAAAGGGTTCCAATAATGGAGACTCCGCTGGGGAAAGGATGATGGACGGTCATCCGAAGGTGAAGGACGATCACCTGGTAGGGTACTGCTGCCGAAAGTATCATGACATAGGACGAATGTCAGATAGAAAAAGTTGTTTTGCTGGCGATTTTCTGGGGAATGGTAAACACGGACGAGTGCTTATGCTTTCCAAAATAAAAGGTATAAGTTTTTTGGCACTGTGGGAATAGGATGACACAGACGAGTGTCAAAAGAAGTGTTATAAACAAGTGTTTGGGTAACTGTGCTGGGGATAGGTGACACATACGGGAGTCAAGAAAGTGTATAAGCATCGTTTTGGTTTATATCTGCAGGGGATGATATGACATGGACGAGTGTCGAAAGTGTATAAACATGTGTTTGTGGGTGCAAAGGAGACGCTTTGGCTTTCTGGTGCAAGGGATGTATTTTGTATATTGTTGATGAGGTACTGTTGGTATTTACAGGTGACTGTTTCAAAACTTGACTTGTGATCATGTAATATGTTTAATTTTTGCCGTAATGCTCCGTATTAGACGGAATGCTACGCTCTGGTTGGAAAATGATGCGAATGCTATGATTATGCAAAAGAAACCGGTCCGGGATTCGGATCCCGCTGCTGTGAAGATCTATGGCTGATCTGCTAGAAGGAAAATCCCAGTTGGGGATGAGATCATTGGTAGATCTGATAAAACATATGGCTCTTCCTGGGGACTAGATCACTGATAGATCTATCCGGTGAGGAGATAACCCAGCTGGGGATGAGGAAGCTTTCGTCTCTTTGTTGTGTAAGGACTTCAGGCATTGCTCTTCTAGATAGAGTCTGGAACTCTGTGGGGAGATGGTTCCCCTCATCCTTAACACTCTATTGGGGGAGGAAAGATCATTGAACGATCTTCTTAAAGATTTCTATGAGGATCCTGCTGAGGATGAGGAGACTTGACAACTCAGCTGGGGAAATGAGCATTTTCTGATGCTGCTTAAAGAAAATGTGTTGGAGAAGTGATGCTTTGGCAACTTCGCCGGGGAAAAACATTCCAGATACTGTTAGGGGAGGAAGTATGTTTGGCATGCCCCATGTCGCGTTTTGAATACCTGCAATCCTGTTAAGACAAAGAAACGCACAAACATCCCGAGGTATCCCTTATCGGATTCCGTCATAGGAGTTAGATATTCCTGAAAGTAAATACATTTCCTGCAAGCATGTAATTCAGAAGGTGGATGGAAGTTTATGTGTCATTTTGCAAATTCCATGAAGTTTGGCCCTTTTGTAATTTCTTGATGTTCAAGGCATGGAATGATACAATTCTTTGGGGAATTCTGATTTTTATGCAATGTGTTATGTTTGTATGATGATTAGAAGTGTGTTTGAAGTCACAAAATGAATTGGCAAGTGGTTTTGCAAAGAATCCTCTTTGGTGCATTCTTGAAAATTATGTGATTTTTGCCAACTTTTACAAGCCATAACTTGAGTTCCATAATGAATTAGAACTTGTTCTTGTGCTTTTTGAAAAGGGAATGATCCAATCTACAACTTTCATGACAAACAATTTTTCATTTGAAGCATTTTTGGTTGAGAAAGAGGAGGTTGAAAAACTTTCCCAAAATGGAAAGTTTACATTACAAGTCATTTCCATTTTTGGCAACTTTGGGTTTAGCTCACTTTTCTTCAATTTTGTGAACTTCCAAGCACTTAAATGATTAAATAAAGATCATATAACTTCAATTTGATGAAAAATCCACTTTGGTTCCCATGTTGGGGGCCTCAGATGCCCTGATTTTGCTCTGACTTGCTCAAGAAGTTACCCAGTGAACAGATGACTTCCCCAATGAATTTCTTCATCAAAATTGGTACACGTGATCCTTATAACATATTGAGACCCTTAGAAACAAGAATTACCAAAAAATGGAGTTATGGCCTCTGAAATAAAAACCCTAATTTCAGGTCATCTGTGCAGTTAAACCCTAGCTCTGCTTCCATGCTTTCTCAGTCCTTGTGATTCTTTGACTTCCTTGATCTTTGGGCGATGTAAAATGATGATTGAACATACATGGACCCTTTTGGAATGATTGAATAACTTTGGAGTGGCTCAGATGAATCCTGGATTGCTCAGATCACAAACCCTAGATGCAGATGAATTTGAACTAATGCAGTGAAGTCAAAATGCAATATGAGATGATATGCTTAAACTAATGCAAATATGAAAGATCACAAGTCATGGTGTGAACTTAGTGAGGGCAAATTTGGGGTGTTTACAGCTGCCCCCATTCAAACATCAGTTAGCTGTGCAGGATGTAAGCGCCTGGCTTAATAGACAAACAAGATAACTTGTGGTTAAATATCAAAGACAGTCCAAAATTTGCACTCACAGGGGAGAAGAAGAAAATTGTAAAAGAAAATAAAGTATGATTATAATGTGCGGGCGATGGAGGACGACCATCGAGCAGAGTACGAATGCTAGGGATAAAGCAATGACGGGGACAGTCGACATGCTGGGGAAATAAAGGGATCATGATGGGGACGACCATCAAATACAATTCTCTGGGGATTAAAGTAAAGGCAATGATGATGGGGACGACCATTAGGTTTGCAAAGGTAAGATAAACAACGATGGGGACGACCATCGGTTAAAAGAATAAATGAAAAATTGATGAGGGACGTTCATCAAAGGTGAAGGACGATCACCTAGCAGGGGACGACTGCTTCTTATCGCGACATAGGACGAATGTCGGATAGAAAAAGTCAACGATGGGAACGGCCATCGGATAAACATGATGAAGGACGATCACCTAGTAGGGTATGGTTGCTCTTGGGGTTTATCATGACATATGACGAATGTCAGATAACAAGATCAACGATGGGGACGGCCATCAGATATAATGATGAAGGACGATCATTAAAAAGGTGAAGGACGATCACCAAGCAGGGGACGGCTACTCTGTTGGGGATAGGATGAGGGACGGTCATCCGAAGGTGAAGGACGATCACCTGGCAAGGTACGGCTGCCGAAAGTATCACGACATAGGACGAATGCCGTATAGAAAAGGGTTCCAATAATGGTGACTCCGCTGGGGAAAGGATGATGGACGGTCATCCGAAGGTGAAGGACGATCACCTGGCAGGGTACTGCTGCCGAAAGTATCATGACATAGGATGAATGTCAGATAGAAAAAGTTGTTTTGCTGGCGATTTTCTGGGGAATGGTAAACACGGACGAGTGCTTACGCTTTCCAAAATAAAAGGTATAAGTTTTTTGGCACTGTGGGAAAAGGATGACACAGACAAGTGTCAAAAGAAGTGTTATAAACAAGTGTTTGGGTAACTGTGCTGGGGATAGGTGACACATACGGGAGTCAAGAGAGTGTATAAGCATCGTTTTGGTTTATATCTGCAGGGGATGATATGACACGGACGAGTGTCGAAAGTGTATAAACATGTGTTTGTGGGTGCAAAGGAGACGCTTTGGCTTTCTGGTGCAAGGGATGTATTTTGTATATTGTTGATGAGGTACTGTTGGTATTTACAGGTGACTGTTTCAAAACTTGACTTGTGATCATGTAATATGTTTAATTTTTTCCGTAATGCTCCGTATTAGACGGAATGCTACGCTCTGGTTGGAAAATGATGCGAATGCTATGATTATGCAAAAGAAATCGGTCTGGGATTCGGATCCCGCTGCTGTGAAGATCTATGGCTGGTCTGCTAGAAGGAAAATCCCAGTTGGGGATGAGATCATTGGTAGATCTGATAAAACATATGGCTCTTCCTGGGGACTAGATCACTGATAGATCTATCCGGTGAGGAGATAACCTAGCTGGGGATGAGGAAGCATTCGTCACTTTGTTGTGTAAGGACTTCAGGCATTGCTCTTCTAGATAGAGTCTGGAACTCTGTGGGGAGATGGTTCCCCTCATCCTTAACACTCTATTGGGGGAGGAAAGATCATTGAACGATCTTCTTAAAGATTTCTATGAGGATCCTGCTGAGGATGAGGAGACTTGACAACTCAGCTGGGGAAATGAGCATTTTCTGATGCTGCTTAAAGAAAATGTGTTGGAGAAGTGATGCTTTGGCAACTTCGCCGGGGAAAAACATTCCAGATACTGTTAGGGGAGGAAGTATGTTTGGCATGCCCCATGTCGCGTTTTGAATACCTACAATCCTGTTAAGACAAAGAAACGCACAAACATCCTGAGGTATCCCTTATCGGATTCCGTCATAGGAGTTATATATTCCTGAAAGTAAATACATTTCCTGCAAGCATGTAATTCAGAAGGTGGATGGAAGTTTATGTGTCATTTTGCAAATTCCATGAAGTTTGGCCCTTTTGTAATTTCTTGATGTTCAAGGCATGGAATGATACAATTCTTTGGGGAATTCTGATTTTTATGCAATGTGTTATGTTTGTATGATGATTAGAAGTGTGTTTGAAGTCACAAAATGAATTGGCAAGTGGTTTTGCAAAGAATCCTCTTTGGTGCATTCTCTAAAATTATGTGATTTTTGCCAAATTTTACAAGCCATAACTTGAGTTCCATAATGAATTAGAACTTGTTCTTGTGCTTTTTGAAAAGGGAATGATCCAATCTACAACTTTCATGACAAACAATTTTTCATTTGAAGCATTTTTGGTTGAGAAAGAGGAGGTTGAAAAACTTTCCCAAAATGGAAAGTTTACATTACAAGTCATTTCCATTTTTGGCAACTTTGGGTTTAGCTCACTTTTCTTCAATTTTGTGAACTTCCAAGCACTTAAATGATTAAATAAAGATCATATAACTTCAATTTGATGAAAAATCCACTTTGGTTCCCATGTTGGGGGCCTCAGATGCCCTGATTTTGCTCTGACTTGCTCAAGAAGTTACCCAGTGAACAGATGACTTCCCCAATGAATTTCTTCATCAAAATTGGTACACGTGATCCTTATAACATATTGAGACCCTTAGAAACAAGAATTACCAAAAAATGGAGTTATGGCCTCTGAAACAAAAACCCTAATTTCAGGTCATCTGTGCAGTTAAACCCTAGCTCTGCTTCCATGCTTTCTCAGTCCTTGTGATTCTTTGACTTCCTTGATCTTTGGGCGATGTAAAATGATGATTGAACATACATGGACCCTTTTGGAATGATTGAATAACTTTGGAGTGGCTCAGATGAATCCTGGATTGCTCAGATCACAAACCCTAGATGCAGATGAATTTGAACTAATGCAGTGAAGTAAAAATGCAATATGAGATGATATGCTTAAACTAATGCAAATATGAAAGATCACAAGTCATGGTGTGAACTTAGTGAGGGCAAATTTGGGGTGTTTACAGCTGCCCCCATTCAAACATCAGTTAGCTGTGCAGGATGTAAGCGCCTGGCTTAATAGACAAACAAGATAACTTGTGGTTAAATATCAAAGACAGTCCAAAATTTGCACTCACAGGGGAGAAGAAGAAAATTGTAAAAGAAAATAAAGTATGATTATAAAGTGCGGGCGATGGAGGACGACCATCGAGCAGAGTACGAATGCTGGGGATAAAGCAATGACGGGGACAGTCGACATGCTGGGGAAATAAAGGGATCATGATGGGGACGGCCATCAAATACAATTCTCTGGGGATTAAAGTAAAGGCAATGATGATGGGGACGACCATTAGGTTTGCAAAGGTAAGATAAACAACGATGGGGACGACCATCGGTTAAAAGAATAAATGAAAAATTGATGAGGGACGTTCATCAAAGGTGAAGGACGATCACCTAGCAGGGGACGACTGCTTCTTATCGCGACATAGGACGAATGTCGGATAGAAAAAGTCGACGATGGGAACGGCCATCGGATAAACATGATGAAGGACGATCACCTAGTAGGGTATGGCTGCTCTTGGGGTTTATCATGACATATGACGAATGTCAGATAACAAGATCAACGATGGGGACGGCCATCAGATATAATGATGAAAGACGATCATTAAAAAGGTGAAGGACGATCACCAAGCAGGGGACGGCTACTCTGTTGGGGATAGGATGAGGGACGGTCATCCAAAGGTGAAGGACGATCACCTGGCAAGGTACGGCTGCCGAAAGTATCACGACATAGGACGAATGCCGTATAGAAAAGGGTTCCAATAATGGTGACTCCGCTGGGGAAAGGATGATGGACGGTCATCCGAAGGTGAAGGACGATCACCTGGTAGGGTACTGCTGCCGAAAGTATCATGACATAGGATGAATGTCAGATAGAAAAAGTTGTTTTGCTGGCGATTTTCTGGGGAATGGTAAACACGGACGAGTGCTTACGCTTTCCAAAATAAAAGGTATAAGTTTTTTGGAACTGTGGGAATAGGATGACACAGACGAGTGTCAAAAGAAGTGTTATAAACAAGTGTTTGGGTAACTGTGCTGGGGATAGGTGACACATACGGGAGTCAAGAGAGTGTATAAGCATCGGTTTGGTTTATATCTGCAGGGGATGATATGACACGGACGAGTGTCGAAAGTGTATAAACATGTGTTTGTGGGTGCAAAGGAGACGCTTTGGCTTTCTGGTGCAAGGGATGTATTTTGTATATTGTTGATGAGGTACTGTTGGTATTTACAGGTGACTGTTTCAAAACTTGACTTGTGATCATGTAATATGTTTAATTTTTGCCGTAATGCTCCGTATTAGACGGAATGCTACGCTCTGGTTGGAAAATGATGCGAATGCTATGATTATGCAAAAGAAACCGGTCCGGGATTCGGATCCCGCTGCTGTGAAGATCTATGGCTGATCTGCTAGAAGGAAAATCCCAGTTGGGGATGAGATCATTGGTAGATCTGATAAAACATATGGCTCTTCCTGGGGACTAGATCACTGATAGATCTATCCGGTGAGGAGATAACCCAGCTGGGGATGAGGAAGCTTTCGTCTCTTTGTTGTGTAAGGACTTCAGGCATTGCTCTTCTAGATAGAGTCTGGAACTCTGTGGGGAGATGGTTCCCCTCATCCTTAACACTCTATTGGGGGAGGAAAGATCATTGAAGGATCTTCTTAAAGATTTCTATGAGGATCCTGCTGAGGATGAGGAGACTTGACAACTCAGCTGGGGAAATGAGCATTTTCTGATGCTGCTTAAAGAAAATGTGTTGGAGAAGTGATGCTTTGGCAACTTCGCCGGGGAAAAACATTCCAGATACTGTTAGGGGAGGAAGTATGTTTGGCATGCCCCATGTCGCGTTTTGAATACTTGCAATCCTGTTAAGACAAAGAAACGCACAAACATCCCGAGGTATCCCTTATCGGATTCCGTCATAGGAGTTATATATTCCTGAAAGTAAATACATTTCCTGCAAGCATGTAATTCAGAAGTTGGATGGAAGTTTATGTGTCATTTTGCAAATTCCATGAAGTTTGGCCCTTTTGTAATTTCTTGATGTTCAAGGCATGGAATGATACAATTCTTTGGGGAATTCTGATTTTTATGCAATGTGTTATGTTTGTATGATGATTAGAAGTGTGTTTGAAGTCACAAAATGAATTGGCAAGTGGTTTTGCAAAGAATCCTCTTTGGTGCATTCTTGAAAATTATGTGATTTTTGCCAACTTTTACAAGCCATAACTTGAGTTCCATAATGAATTAGAACTTGTTCTTATGCTTTTTGAAAAGGGAATGATCCAATCTACAACTTTCATGACAAACAATTTTTCATTTGAAGCATTTTTGGTTGAGAAAGAGGAGGTTGAAAAACTTTCCCAAAATGGAAAGTTTACATTACAAGTCATTTCCATTTTTGGCAACTTTGGGTTTAGCTCACTTTTCTTCAATTTTGTGAACTTCGAAGCACTTAAATGATTAAATAAAGATCATATAACTTCAATTTGATGAAAAATCCACTTTGGTTCCCATGTTGGGGGCCTCAGATGCCCTGATTTTGCTCTGACTTGCTCAAGAAGTTACCCAGTGAACAGATGACTTCCCCAATGAATTTCTTCATCAAAATTGGTACACGTGATCCTTATAACATATTGAGACCCTTAGAAACAAGAATTACCAAAAAATGGAGTTATGGCCTCTGAAACAAAAACCCTAATTTCAGGTCATCTGTGTAGTTAAACCCTAGCTCTGCTTCCATGCTTTCTCAGTCCTTGTGATTCTTTTACTTCCTTGATCTTTGGGCGATGTAAAATGATGATTGAACATACATGGACCCTTTTGGAATGATTGAATAACTTTGGAGTGGCTCAGATGAATCCTGGATTGCTCAGATCACAAACCCTAGATGCAGATGAATTTGAACTAATGTAGTGAAGTAAAAATGCAATATGAGATGATATGCTTAAACTAATGCAAATATGAAAGATCACAAGTCATGGTGTGAACTTAGTGAGGGAAAATTTGGGGTGTTTACAGCTGCCCCCATTCAAACATCAGTTAGCTGTGCAGGATGTAAGCGCCTGGCTTAATAGACAAACAAGATAACTTGTGGTTAAATATCAAAGACAGTCCAAAATTTGCACTCACAGGGGAGAAGAAGAAAATTGTAAAAGAAAATAAAGTATGATTATAAAGTGCGGGCGATGGAGGACGACCATCGAGCAGAGTACGAATGTTGGGGATAAAGCAATGACGGGGACAGTCGACATGCTGGGGAAATAAAGGGATCATGATGGGGACGGCCATCAAATCCAATTCTCTGGGGATTAAAGTAAAGGCAATGATGATGGGGACGACCATTAGGTTTGCAAAGGTAAGATAAACAACGATGGGGACGACCATCGGTTAAAAGAATAAATGAAAAATTGATGAGGGACGTTCATCAAAGGTGAAGGACGATCACCTAGCAGGGGACGACTGCTTCTTATCGCGACATAGGACGAATGTCGGATAGAAAAAGTCGACGATGGGAACGGCCATCGGATAAACATGATGAAGGACGATCACCTAGTAGGGTATGGCTGCTCTTGGGGTTTATCATGACATATGACGAATGTCAGATAACAAGATCAACGATGGGGACGTCCATCTGATATAATGATGAAGGACGATCATTAAAAAGGTGAAGGACGATCACCAAGCAGGGGACGGCTACTCTGTTGGGGATAGGATGAGGGACGGTCATCCGAAGGTGAAGGACGATCACCTGGCAAGGTACGGCTGCCGAAAGTATCACGACATAGGACGAATGCCGTATAGAAAAGGGTTCCAATAATGGAGACTCCGCTGGGGAAAGGATGATGGACGGTCATCCTAAGGTGAAGGACGATCACCTGGCAGGGTACTGCTGCCGAAAGTATCATGACATAGGATGAATGCCAGATAGAAAAAGTTGTTTTGCTGGCGATTTTCTGGGGAATGGTAAACACGGACGAGTGCTTACGCTTTCCAAAATAAAAGGTATAAGTTTTTTGGCACTGTGGGAATAGGATGACACAGACGAGTGTCAAAAGAAGTGTTATAAACAAGTGTTTGGGTAACTGTGCTGGGGATAGGTGACACATACGGGAGTCAAGAGAGTGTAAAAGCATCGGTTTGGTTTATATCTGCAGGGGATGATATGACACGGACGAGTGTCGAAAGTGTATAAACATGTGTTTGTGGGTGCAAAGGAGACGCTTTGGCTTTCTGGTGCAAGGGATGTATTTTGTATATTGTTGATGAGGTACTGTTGGTATTTACAGTTGACTGTTTCAAAACATGACTTGTGATCATGTAATATGTTTAATTTTTGCCGTAATGCTCCGTATTAGACGGAATGCTACGCTCTGGTTGGAAAATGATGCGAATGCTATGATTATGCAAAAGAAACCGGTCCGGGATTCGGATCCCGCTGCTGTGAAGATCTATGGCTGATCTGCTAGAAGGAAAATCCCAGTTGGGGATGAGATCATTGGTAGATCTGATAAAACATATGGCTCTTCCTGGGGACTAGATCACTGATAGATCTATCCGGTGAGGAGATAACCCAGCTGGGGATGAGGAAGCTTTCGTCTCTTTGTTGTGTAAGGACTTCAGGCATTGCTCTTCTAGATAGAGTCTGGAACTCTGTGGGGAGATGGTTCCCCTCATCCTTAACACTCTATTGGGGGAGGAAAGATCATTGAACGATCTTCTTAAAGATTTCTATGAGGATCCTGCTGAGGATGAGGAGACTTGACAACTCAGCTGGGGAAATGAGCTTTTTCTGATGCTGCTTAAAGAAAATGTGTTGGAGAAGTGATGCTTTGGCAACTTCGCCGGGGAAAAACATTCCAGATACTGTTAGGGGAGGAAGTATGTTTGGCATGCCCCATGTCGCGTTTTGAATACCTGCAATCCTGTTAAGACAAAGAAACACACAAACATCCCGAGGTATCCCTTATCGGATTCTGTCATAGGAGTTAGATATTCCTGAAAGTAAATACATTTCCTGCAAGCATGTAATTCAGAAGGTGGATGGAAGTTTATGTGTCATTTTGCAAATTCCATGAAGTTTGGCCCTTTTGTAATTTCTTGATGTTCAAGGCATGGAATGATACAATTCTTTGGGGAATTCTTATTTTTATGCAATGTGTTATGTTTGTATGATGATTAGAAGTGTGTTTGAAGTCACAAAATGAATTGGCAAGTGGTTTTGCAAAGAATCCTCTTTGGTGCATTCTTGAAAATTATGTGATTTTTGCCAACTTTTACAAGCCATAACTTGAGTTCCATAATGAATTAGAACTTGTTCTTGTGCTTTTTGAAAAGGGAATGATCCAATCTACAACTTTCATGACAAACAATTTTTCATTTGAAGCATTTTTGGTTGAGAAAGAGGAGGTTGAAAAACTTTCCCAAAATGGAAAGTTTACATTACAAGTCATTTCCATTTTTGGCAACTTTGGGTTTAGCTCACTTTTCTTCAATTTTATGAACTTCGAAGCACTTAAATGATTAAATAAAGATCATATAACTTCAATTTGATGAAAAATCCACTTTGGTTCCCATGTTGGGGGCCTCAGATGCCCTGATTTTGCTCTGACTTGCTCAAGAAGTTACCCAGTGAACAGATGACTTCCCCAATGAATTTCTTCATCAAAATTGGTACACGTGATCCTTATAACATATTGAGACCCTTAGAAACAAGAATTACCAAAAAATGGAGTTATGGCCTCTGAAACAAAAACCCTAATTTCAGGTCATCTGTGTAGTTAAACCCTAGCTCTGCTTCCATGCTTTCTCAGTCCTTGTGATTCTTTTACTTCCTTGATCTTTGGGTGATGTAAAATGATGATTGAACATACATGGACCCTTTTGGAATGATTGAATAACTTTGGAGTGGCTCAGATGAATCCTGGATTGCTCAGATCACAAACCCTAGATGCAGATGAATTTGAACTAATGTAGTGAAGTAAAAATGCAATATGAGATGATATGCTTAAACTAATGCAAATATGAAAGATCACAAGTCATGGTGTGAACTTAGTGAGGGAAAATTTGGGGTGTTTACAGCTGCCCCCATTCAAACATCAGTTAGCTGTGCAGGATGTAAGCGCCTGGCTTAATAGACAAACAAGATAACTTGTGGTTAAATATCAAAGACAGTCCAAAATTTGCACTCACAGGGGAGAAGAAGAAAATTGTAAAAGAAAATAAAGTATGATTATAAAGTGCGGGCGATGGAGGACGACCATCGAGCAGAGTACGAATGCTGGGGATAAAGCAATGACGGGGACAGTCGACATGCTGGGGAAATAAAGGGATCATGATGGGGACGGCCATCAAATCCAATTCTCTGGGGATTAAAGTAAAGGCAATGATGATGGGGACGACCATTAGGTTTGCAAAGGTAAGATAAACAACGATGGGGACGACCATCGGTTAAAAGAATAAATGAAAAATTGATGAGGGACGTTCATCAAAGGTGAAGGACGATCACCTAGCAGGGGACGACTGCTTCTTATCGCGACATAGGACGAATGTCGGATAGAAAAAGTCGACGATGGGAACGGCCATCGGATAAACATGATGAAGGACGATCACCTAGTAGGGTATGGCTGCTCTTGGGGTTTATCATGACATATGACGAATGTCAGATAACAAGATCAACGATGGGGACGTCCATCTGATATAATGATGAAGGACGATCATTAAAAAGGTGAAGGACGATCACCAAGCAGGGGACGGCTACTCTGTTGGGGATAGGATGAGGGACGGTCATCCGAAGGTGAAGGACGATCACCTGGCAAGGTACGGCTGCCGAAAGTATCACTACATAGGACGAATGCCGTATAGAAAAGGGTTCCAATAATGGAGACTCCGCTGGGGAAAGGATGATGGACGGTCATCCGAAGGTGAAGGACGATCACCTGGTAGGGTACTGCTGCCGAAAGTATCATGACATAGGACGAATGTCAGATAGAAAAAGTTGTTTTGCTGGCGATTTTCTGGGTAATGGTAAACACGGACGAGTGCTTATGCTTTCCAAAATAAAAGGTATAAGTTTTTTGGAACTGTGGGAATAGGATGACACAGACGAGTGTCAAAAGAAGTGTTATAAACAAGTGTTTGGGTAACTGTGCTGGGGATAGGTGACACATACGGGAGTCAAGAGAGTGTATAAGCATCGTTTTGGTTTATATCTGCAGGGGATGATATGACACGGACGAGTGTCGAAAGTGTATAAACATGTGTTTGTGGGTGCAAAGGAGACGCTTTGGCTTTCTGGTGCAAGGGATGTATTTTGTATATTGTTGATGAGGTACTGTTGGTATTTACAGGTGACTGTTTCAAAACTTGACTTGTGATCATGTAATATGTTTAATTTTTTCCGTAATGCTCCGTATTAGACGGAATGCTACGCTCTGGTTGGAAAATGATGCGAATGCTATGATTATGCAAAAGAAACCGGTCCGAGATTCGGATCCCGCTGCTGTGAAGATCTATGGCTGATCTGCTAGAAGGAAAATCCCAGTTGGGGATGAGATCATTGGTAGATCTGATAAAACATATGGCTCTTCCTGGGGACTAGATCACTGATAGATCTATCCGGTGAGGAGATAACCCAGCTGGGGATGAGGAAGCTTTCGTCTCTTTGTTGTGTAAGGACTTCAGGCATTGCTCTTCTAGATAGAGTCTGGAACTCTGTGGGGAGATGGTTCCCCTCATCCTTAACACTCTATTGGGGGAGGAAAGATCATTGAACGATCTTCTTAAAGATTTCTATGAGGATCCTGCTGAGGATGAGGAGACTTGACAACTCAGCTGGGGAAATGAGCATTTTCTGATGCTGCTTAAAGAAAATGTGTTGGAGAAGTGATGCTTTGGCAACTTCGCCGGGGAAAAACATTCCAGATACTGTTAGGGGAGGAAGTATGTTTGGCATGCCCCATGTCGCGTTTTGAATACCTGCAATCCTGTTAAGACAAAGAAACGCACAAACATCCCGAGGTATCCCTTATCGGATTCCATCATAGGAGTTAGATATTCCTGAAAGTAAATACATTTCCTGCTAGCATGTAATTCAGAAGGTGGATGGAAGTTTATGTGTCATTTTGCAAATTCCATGAAGTTTGGCCCTTTTGTAATTTCTTGATGTTCAAGGCATGGAATGATACAATTCTTTGGGGAATTCTGATTTTTATGCAATGTGTTATGTTTGTATGATGATTAGAAGTGTGTTTGAAGTCACAAAATGAATTGGCAAGTGGTTTTGCAAAGAATCCTCTTTGGTGCATTCTTGAAAATTATGTGATTTTTGCCAACTTTTACAAGCCATAACTTGAGTTCCATAAGGAATTAGAACTTGTTCTTGTGCTTTTTGAAAAGGGAATGATCCAAGCTACAACTTTCATGACAAACAATTTTTCATTTGAAGCATTTTTGGTTGAGAAAGAGGAGGTTGAAAAACATTCCCAAAATGGAAAGTTTACATTACAAGTCATTTCCATTTTTGGCAACTTTGGGTTTAGCTCACTTTTCTTCAATTTTGTGAACTTCCAAGCACTTAAATGATTAAATAAAGATCATATAACTTCAATTTGATGAAAAATACACTTTGGTTCCCATGTTGGGGGCCTCAGATGCCCTGATTTTGCTCTGACTTGCTCAAGAAGTTACCCAGTGAACAGATGACTTCCCCAATGAATTTCTTCATAAAACTTGGTACACATGATCCTTATAACATATTGAGACCCTTAGAAACAAGAATGACCAAAAAATGGAGTTATGGCCTCTGAAACCAAAACCCTAATTTCAGGTCATCTATGTAGTTAAACCCTAGCTCTACTTCCACGCTTTCTTAGTCCTTGTGATTCTTTGACTTCCTTGATCTTTTGGGGGTGTAAAATGCTGATTGAACATACATGGACCCTTTTGGAATGATTGAAGACCTTTGGAGTGGCTCAGATGAATCCTGGATTACTCAGATCACAAACCCTAGATGCAGATGAATTTGAACTAATGCAGTGAAGCAAAAATGCAATATGAGATGATATGCTTAAACTAATGCAAATATGAAAGATCACAAGTCATGTTGTGAACTTAGTGAGGGAAAATTTGGGGTGTTTACAAAATGTGAATCAAAGAAGATAGATTCCTCGGAAATAAAAGAACATGGCATTTGTATACATCCTTGAATTCATAATAGGTGTTCAGAGACATATTCTTATATTCATTTGGTTTCCTTTTAGAATGGCCATCTTGAATCACGATTATAAGGGTATGGACATGGAACAACTCCGAGAGGAAGTGACTGAGATGAAGGCTCAGTTAGGGCATGTTATGCTGGGCATTTGAGAGTTGTTCCAGGATCAAAAACTACTGAGACAAGAGGTCAACCAAATGAAGACTCAAATGGGCCGGATTACAAATGTTTTGGATGATTATTGAAGAAGGAAGGAAATCAGTTGTTTGTTGCTGCAATCGAAGTTTTGAGTCCTCCCATTTCATTGGAATTGTGCTGGATCATGGATTTCCTTAAGAATCTCTTTAATTGTCATAGTTTTCTCATTAGCCACCATCTCCTGACGAGTGCAAGACAAAAAGGTCTGAGAGGAGGTTTGACTCGATCCTGAAGCCATATGCGTAGTTGCTTCAACTTTTTATTCAAATAAAGGTGGATATTCCCCAAGAGGCGAGTCTTCCTCTAACTGAGAGATATCCCCCATCAGAGTCTTCTTATCCCCAGCAGTAGATGAAGATTCATTATTACCCAACCGTGGTGAGGATAGTTAGAAGACGAATGTTTTTCCTTTTTGCATGACGTGGTTCGCAACCTTCTTCAACCAAAGTCCAATTTTCATTGGCATTTCTCCTCCAATGAAGGGCTTTATAAGTGAGTGATTCCCCAGTAGAATTACTTTCTCCTCAGAAGAATATCAACAAACCCTTTACTCAACCAGATCAGAGGGTTATTCTTCCCCAACAAAGCTTGACTGGTGGCATACCTCCCAATCAAATTATTGTCAGTTCAAGATCTTCCCCAGCAGGATCATCATTCTCCAATGTATCAAAGTCCAATATATTTTTGGCAATGACGGGGGTTCATAGCCAGTATATCATTAGCATCCTCACCAACAAAGATGTTATACCCCATAGGGATTCATAAAATCATTTCAGTGATTATTATTCCCCAGTCAAGTTGTCGGGGATACCTGTTATCTCCTCATCAGGAGGTCACATTTACATTTTCATTCAGTAATCATTATTACATTTTCATCCTCAAAAGTGTAGCATTTCCTTCATTATGGAGCATTACGCCATGGAAAAATCCAAACATAAGCATACGAAGCATAAGCTAGTTTAGGTACCTTGCACAAAAGCCCAAAACATTCTTTCTTCAATCAGACCGAGAGTTTCCCCACAGAGAACCTTTGTCATCCCCAACCGAGTTATCATCTAAGTACAATGGTCTCATGTATTTAGAGCTTTCATCTAAGTACGATGAGCTAATTCCTTTTGATTCTTTCTAATGTTAAGATCATCTTATGAGTTGTCATTTGAGGATGGCATTCGTTTCTTCAAATCCATCTGAGGTTGGTCTTGTTTTCGTGGCTATCATTCGAGGATGGTAGGACATTTTGAGTCTATTGATCGAGGTCAATATGTCTCTTTCACAAAGTATTTCCGAGTTTAGTCTTTGTGTTTTTGGTTATCAACCTGGGCCGGTATAGAATTATGATCCCATTCGAGGATGGTTTTGTATTAGATCTGAGGATCATTTTGTGAGTTATCATTTGATGATGGCATTCCCTTCTTCAAGTCCTTCTGAGGTTGGTCTTGTTGTAGTGGTTATCATTCGAGGATGGTAGACCGTTTTGAGTTTATTGATTGAGGTCAATATTTCTCCCTGTAAAGTCTTGTCAAGGTTAGTCTTTGTGTTTCTAGCTATCGATTGAGGCCGGTATACCATTTCGACTCCATCGAGGATGGTTTCATGTTATATCCGAGGTTCATTTTTTTGAGTTGTCATTTGAGGATGACATTCTCTTCTACAAGTCCTTCTGAGGTTAGTCTTGTTGTTACGGTTATCATTCGAGGATGGTAGACCATTTTGAGTTTATTGATCAATGTCAATATTTCTTCCACCAAAGTCTTGTTGAGGTTAGTCTTTATGTTTCTGTTTATCGACGGAGGTCGGTATACCATTTCGATTCCTTTTGAGGATGTTTTCATTTTAGATCCAAGGATCATTTTTTGAGTTGTCATTTGAGGAAGGCATTCCCTTCTTCAAGTTCTTCCAAGGTTGGTCTTATTGTTCTGGTTATCATTTGAGGATGGTAGACCATTTTGAGTTTATTGACCGAGGTCAATATTTATCCCTGCAAAGTCTTGTCAAGGTTAGTATTTATGTTTCTGGTTATCGACCGAGGCCGGTATACCATTTCGATCCCATTCGAGGATGGTTTCGTGTTACATTCTATCACTATCGGGATTTTCATCCTAGTACAAACGCGAAAGTGGCGCGGAAAAGGTAGAGTCACTAGCAAGAAATTTTTATCCCGAATGAATGGGAAAGTTAATGTTGTACAAACCGATGAGAAAAAGAAAGGACAAAGTCCTGCGAACCAAATTTCTGGGTTCGGAAGTCAGTTACGAACTGGGAAGGTATTAGCACCCCAGACCGCCCACCGTAACTGACGGGATCCATGCTTGTTAGTCTGTTTCAAACGATGAGAAATAAGATGTTGTTGAACGAAAGAATTTCTAACTAGAGTTGGAACTAAAATGAGAAAGGGAATTGGAAAAGAAAATGGAATGAAAGGGGGAAATGTAGGGAAAATAAAGAATGTGGTCGCACGGGCCCTACCCCGCTGCCTACGTACCTCATTTGGAAAATGAGGATCAAAGTCGACGTATTTTGCCTAACTAAGGCGGGAACTTTGTGTTTTTTAGGATGACGTTGCCATAGCTCTAACCCAGGTGTTACCGTCTCTGACTCGAGGGTGTTTACAGTATCGTTGTTTAAACTGTTGAGGAAAGTCGTGGTCGTCAGCAAAGAGTAGGAGATGAGAAGAGAAGATGCGGTGTCTTTGTTGGTTGTCTGTTATGAGAAATGTTTTTGAATTTGTTTGTGAACATTCTGATACTAAGACTTGTTCATCGTGGTAGATGCCTTGTACCTCTCCCTGAAATGGAATACACATAAGTAGCCCACGACAAAGTCTCATGGCGCACAAGAATGTTTGACATTTGCTAGATGTTTTATTGCTTTTATTTATGAGACGAGAAAGAGAGACTCAAATCGAAAAAGGACAAAAATAAGGGGAACTAAGACCAGACCTAAATAATTTATTGCATGCAAAAGGGATCCTAATGGTTTGTGTGGTTTCTAATCCTAAAGAGAAAAGGAAAATAAGAAAAGAGAATTAGAACTCAACTTACTTCCTAATGAAGTTAAGTTGTTCCAAGAAAGGGGAAAGCCTATGCAAGCAAAGCACAAAGTTCTAAGGCAAATAAAATTAGAAATCATTAAGAGAGGAAGAAGAAGTAGTATAACAAGGCTTACCTCAACCTCCCCACAAAACAAGGGTTAGATTTACAAAGCATATTAAACACATAAAGCAAATACAAACTAAACAAGTCAAGGAAACACACTAATGGATTCCTAAACCTAAGTGTCATACCTCAAAAAATACGATCCTCGCGATGGGAAGCGGAAAGAAACAACAGAGTCTCCACCTAATTCTATTTACTCTATGAGAGAAAAGGGAGATATAGATACAACCTAAATAAAGGATAAGAAATGGTTTACGAAACCAAATTCTAAGTTCAGGAGTCAGTTACGCAAGGGGAATGTATTAACACCCCTCACGTTCGTTGTACTCAACGAGAACCTCTTAGCTAACTATGCGATTAAATATTGATCTTAGTCTATGTCTTCTTAATGGTTATTAATATGTTTGTCCTAAAATAATTTCAATTATTATCGATATTACGGGGGGAAAGATTAAATTTTTTTATTAGGGTGCTCGCGAAGGATTAAAATCCATGTGCCTATGTATTCCCTTGTGCAATGGGAAAGTCAGAGCTTCGTAGTTCATGCGGCTACGGTTTGTGAGTTTTATTGAAAAATGGTTTAAAACGCTCTCTACTACTAAGCGTTAGATTTTACTCACGGCGGAGGCTGAAGCACTAGCTTGTTTGCGGGATAGAAAGATTTAAACAAGGTTCGTTTAGAGAAAAGTTTGACCTTTGTTAAGGTGTTTTAAATGAAAGGGTGAATGAACCACGTCGCGTGGGGCTAGCCCATGAGTGATTGCATTCAAAAATTATGTGGAGTGCTAGATTCCAGAATTTAGTTCCTCCGTTGATTAATTATGAAAATGATTTGAATTGGTTGGTAAGTTTTGAATTGTTTAAGTACGAAAGAGCAAATGAACCATGTCGCGCGGGGCTAGCCCACGAGTGATTTCATTCAAGAACTTGTGGATTTCTAGACTCTAGGGTTCAGTTTCTTCGCGAATTAATTTGTACGGTTTAAGATAATTTGATATGTGAAAGGCGAATGAACCATGTCGCGTGGGGCTAGCCCAGGAGTGATCCATTCCAGAACATGCGGAGTGCTAGACTCCAGAGCTTTTTTCTTATGTATTTAAATTTATAAAATAAGTTGGATATTTTGTTTTTTAGACGTTTTAGGATTTAATATTTTATAACGAAGGAGTAAATGAAAACACTACGCGTGGGGCTTGCCCATGTTTGGTTCATTAAAGACCCGTGGAATGCTAGATTATTAAGCTCAGTTCCTTGTTAATTAATTTATGACGAAATAAATATCGTGCAAATGGCGATCATAAGTGACCGACTTACGTATGTGTGGAGCGTAGACGAGATTTATTTACTCGGTGTTGGACCAAGAAGTTAAACTTATTTTTGCAATGATTATTATTTATTATTTGAGATATTGTTCGTTTCTTGTTTTACAAATTACAGTCGAAAAATGAGAATGAGATCCACGTTTATACTAATCATACATTATCGTTAATGCAACAAAAATAAACAAATAACTAAATAAATAAACTAACCTTTACAAATGTACTCAAGCAAATAAATAAACAAATAACCAAATAATCTAAATATAATCAATTACTAAAAATTTATTAACAAAATAACTTAATGAAATTATTTAACATAATAAAATATTTTTGAATTTTTTTTTTGTTTAAAAGAAAATATGTTAAAATGCTTTTCTCTTTTACTTTTAAAAAAAACTTATAAGAAATTAAAACACTAAAAGAACAGAAAAAGGGCAGATTTTTTTAAAATTAGATAAAAGGGCCAAAGATGACAAAAAGCCCAGCGGATTTGAAGAGTTGATATCGGCCGGGTCGGGTTTGACTCGGATCCGGTTCGGATTTGTTGTTTCCTAAAAGAGAAAAAATGTTAGGGTTTTGTGGCAGCCCCATTTTATTTTCTAAAGAAACGAAAACGCAAAAGCACACACAACAACAACATGATCGCGAATCCTTACTCTCATCGCCGACCCTCTTGCTCTCTCTTGTTCGTTCATTCCTTTTCACATGAAAGCAAACAAAATCAATGGATAAAAAAAGGGAAAAGAAAGTGCTTACCCTGGAGTGCGATTCTCCGGCAATCTTAGTCTCTGTTCCTGCAGGTTCTCACGGCGATGGTGGTGACAAAAGGTTATGGCGCGAGTTCGGATTAAGGAAGATTGAGGATCTTTGTTTTCCCGTTGACGCTTTTGTCTCCAGTGATGGCGGATGACGTGAAAGAGGAAGTGGAGGAAGCGTTGAATGTTGTTGTGTCCTTGGAGATATCGAGTTCGACGATGGAGTTTTTCGCTTCTGGGCTTAAAACACGTTAGTTTGGCCTTGTGAATCTGAGATTGAAGCTGTAATATTGCGGTTTTTTTTCTAGGTTTGTACATTTGTTATGCAGATAATTACTTAAACTTTTTTTATTTTTCTGTAATAGGACTAGGTTTTTTTTTTGTGGTTGATGTTAAGTTTTTTTTGTGGCTCTAGATTATGTTGTTGGCTAGGCTTTTCGTGGGAGCTTTTATATGATGAGATTTAGGGTTTTTGTTTGAATTTGTAAAACTTGTTAGAAATCGAAACAAGATTATAACTTAATTTAAGGTTTTAGCCTAATTCTATCGAATTTGTTCTGGTTTACACAATTACATATCGATTAACGGTTTAGTTGGACATATTAAATAAAGAAAGTTAGAAGGAGAAGAAATACATAATAAAAATAAATGCGGTAATAAAAAATAAATAAGCATTAAAATCAGAAACCTGGTTGCAATGTTCTTGGTCAACCAAACTTTTAAACTTGAAACGAAAACAATAATGTAGTGGCTAGAAACAATAAAAATGGTGATAGTTTCCTAATGGCAGAAACTATCACTAAGGTTTGGTAAAGGAAAATAAAAGTGAATGAAATAATAAAAATGAACTTCGACGGAATAAAAATGGCAGCAATTGGATGTCAAAACGAAGCTCTCGTTGCAAATGGTAGAGAGATCTATTTATAAGCAGTGTGGTAGGGTTTGTTGAGAAATAGTTGGCTTGGACTCTGATTGGGCTTGAGACAGAGTTGTAAAGACTGAGTAGACTAGGGTGAGGAAACTTCTCTGGCTTGAACGAAAAAATCTCATTTAATTTGACTTTTGTTTCATCTATTACAAATTTTACGTTTCTGCATAATTTAGTTGAGACAAACGTTTGATTTCTGTGACGAACAACTTTGGCTATGAGACGCTCAACTTGGGGTTGAGTTGATCGTTTGACCTTAAGATGGTCGTTTGATTGCTGAGATGATCGTTTGATAGGTAAAATGAAAAAATGCATTTTTCTGTTGTTTTCCTTCTGTCTTGCCATGGTTTCTTGTTCAAAAAGCTCCCTTTTGTATTTTTGCCTCCAAATGTCATGTCTGATCAAATGTCTGCAAAAAAAAACATAATTCATGCGTAATATCGTCCAAAACAGATAAATAAACATGCTAAACAATTGTATATCACATTAAATATCAATATGAATTTGAGTTATCAAGTTCCCCCAGACTTGAATCTTTGCTTGTCCTTAAGAAAACAATAAAATATGGTTTTAAATAGAATACCTCTACATATAGACACGAAACATGACACATATTCGTACGTGGTCATGTGGCATTATGTTAAAAGAACTAATATTAACTCCAACACTAAAAATATACTAATGACACTAAAAACAAATAACGTTCTTAAACCCCATATACAAACCAATCTGAATCATGATGTTATTGAAAACACCCCAAATTTGTCCTCACTCTTTCTCACACCATGGCTTGTGATCTTTCATTTTTGCATTAGCATAAGCATACTATCCCACTGTATAATTCATTTCATCTGCATCTAGGGTTTGTGATATGAGCAATCCAATAAGTGACCTGAGCCACCCCAGAGGTCCTGAAGCTTACAATTATGGCCCATGTGTGTTCCATGATCATAATTTACTCCCCAAACTTCATAAAAGTCAAGGGATCACAAAGAATGGCAATGGCATAGAGGCAGACTGAAGATTTCCTGCATAGATGACCTAAAATTAGGGTTTTGGTTTCATAGGCCTTAATCCCAAATTTTTTGGTCATTCTTGTTTCTAATGGCCTTAATATGTTATAAGGATCATATGTACCAAATTTGATGAAGAAATTCGCTGTGGAAGTCATCTGATCATTGGGTAACTTCTTGAGCAAGTAAAGTCAAAATCAGGGCACCTGAGGCCTCCACCAAGGGTACCAAAGGGTCAAATTCATCATTTTGAGTCTATATGATCTTTATTTGATCATATAAGTGGTTAGAAGTTCACAAAGATGAAGAATTTTGAGCCAAATGCAAACTTGTTATTTTTGGAAATGACTTGTAATGGAAACTTTCCATTTTGGGAAAGATATTCAACCTATTCTTTCATGACCAAAAATGCCAAATGAAAAATTCTTGGACATTAAAGTTGTAGATTATGTCTTCCCGTTTTCTAAAAGTACAAGAACATGTCTTGATTCATCCTAGAACTCAAGATATGGCCTTTCAAAGTTGTCAAAAATCCTATAATTTTCAAGTATGCACCAAAGAGGGAATTTTGCAAATTCAAGTTCTAAGCCATAATTGTGCCTTGCACTACAAGTTTCATTAAGCCATTTTCACAAAATCTTCAAAGTTGGAAATTTTCAAAACCTATGGTATCTCTTCATCCAAGTGATCCAGCTGCAAAAAAATGATCCAAGGGCCATCCATGAACTCAGCTGAGGCTAAGACACCCCTAATGCCAGCTCTGAACCATGCCCATACCTCAAGTACACAATGTTGACATTTTTGCAACTTGGCCCATACCAATCACACTATGCCACCACCCACTTTCTGATCAATCTCATTGGCCTATATTAACCTTATGGACCTCATTCCTCAGCCACTCAAACTCAAAATTTCTTTCACCAATCAACTCCATATAACCTAAGGATGAAATCACACCCATCACCATGGCCTGAAACAAGCCCAAACACAAACACGATTTCTGCATATTCAGAACTGAAACATTAAAACCAAGCCATTAAAACTTGTTATAAGCCTTTCAGAAGCTTCAGGGAGTTATTTGGGGTGGATGAACATCAATGAGAGGTCCAGAAAGCTCAGTTTGAGAAAACTTCAACTCAGATAACCATCAAGAACAATTTTTCCTGAACCTTTCTTTTAAGTTCTTAAATGATTCTATGTGCTCCCCTGATCATGCTGATATGATTATTTTTGAAAATGGTTGAGAAACCAGGATGTATTGATGTTCTGAAACTTTTGATCTGAAAATGTTTTTTTCTTCGATTCTCCACTTTGATGCAAAATAAATGTTGTTTGGGGCCTAATTCTTGTTTAGGATGGTGTGGGGGTTGATTCTGGAGAGTTTGGGAGTTTGGGGTAGCCTAGGGAGAGAGATAGCATGAAGGGCTCGCCGGAGAAGATCGGAGCTTTCTTCGGTCACCTAAAAATAATTAGGGTTCTAATTTGGGTTAATCTCCCTAGTTTGAATACTGCCCCTGAATCTTGCTTAGCGCGTTTTTGAGTGGTTCAGATCATTTCACTTAAACCCTAATCTTTTATTTAATTAAATTAATTAGGATTAATTAAATAAAATTCCAGTTTGAATCCTGACCCTTGGATAGCACGCGCAGTCAAAACATTCTTCCCCAGTTCAAATCCTGACCATCAGATCATCACACTTCCATTTTAATTCATTTTAATTTCATTTTTATTGCATTTCTTTTGTTCATTTTATTTAAAATAGCAAAAATCATCCAAAAAATCTCAAACATTGCATTTCTTTTTTAAATATTTTTCTTAACCTAAAAACATTTTTTATTTTATTTTTTTCATTAAAAAAGTATTTTTAAAACATTTAAATGTTTTATTTAATTAATTAATTGATTTTAATAAATTAAATATGCATTTAGGTTTCTAAATATCACCAAAAAATTCATGAAGCATTCCAATACATTTAGAAACATTTTCAAACTCACCATACAAATTTCTTTTTAGGTTTGATCACATTTTCACAATTTTCTTTGAATTAGGGTTCTTAAATTTCACTTTTTTTAACCCTAAATTGAAAAATTCATTTATGTCTAACCATGATGAGTTTGAACTTGGTTCTTTTTGCATTGTTTCACACATTTCATATTGTTTCTAGGTTATTTATTTCATGTTTTTATCTTGCATTTTAAATTTGATTTGCATTTTCCCTTTAGAAGCACCCAAAAACCTTAATTAACTTAGAATTTTCATAACTTTCACTAGGATTGGCTTCTGACCTTCTCCTTTAGGGTGTGATCATGTATAGGTTTAGCGTTTGTGTGAGCTCAATTTAAATTTTTTATCATGGTTTTTGCTTCTGTTTTTGTCATATGCATCTCATGTTGTCTTAAAACCCTAATTTTGCATCTTCATTTGCATTCTCCTTTGCATTTCATGATCTTATGAACTTGTCATGCCATTCCATTATTTTGTATGCCATCTTAGACATCTTAGGACATGTTTGAAACATTTCTTGATTATTGTTACATCATTTTGGTATGCTTTGCATTCATTTCATTTCATGAACATCCATGTGTTTTAAAGCTTTTAAACATTCTTCCATTGCATCTCATCCTTGTATGATCATGCATATGCATCTTGTATGACTTTGCATCATCTCATATGCCATTTACATTGAATATTCACTTCTTACTTTGGTATTTTCATCCTTATTCATCTTATTTCTTTGTGCTTTATGTCTTATGCATGCATACTAACATTTCAGGCACTTTTAGTAAGTTATCTGGGAGGTGGATTTGCCTTCACCTCCACCTCTTATTTCCTCTCATTTGCATTCTTATTTGTCTTTGAAGTGAAATTGCTTCACTTATGTCTCTCTTGATCCTTTATTTTCTCCTAAGTTACTTATCTTCTTCAGGAAGTAAGTAACTTATTTTTCCCTCCTCTTTTCATCTGCTTCTTCCTTGGTTGCCTAGAAGATCTTTTCTCTTAAGCCTCACAAACCATAGGATATCCAAGCATGATAATATTTAGGGTTTTATATAATCCCCCCCTATATTTTTACCTTTGAGTCTCCTTGAGTCTCTCTTCTCATCTCTTAATCAGAGGCTAATCTCTTAAAGCTTTAGGATTTTGGAATTAGGGTTATGCTTGCATCCTTATCTTAGGATGGAGTGTATAACTTTAATCCTTAGTGTTAAACCCTTCATTTGTGTACACCTCTTAATCAAAACACATTAATTATCACTAAGACTTTATCTTGTAACTTGGGCCTTACATTAGGGTTCTATCTCTTCCTTATGGTTAAGAGGGACTAACCCTAGTGTTTAATGGACAAGTCCCCCTCAAGTTGTCTTACAAACTTAAAATCCAATTCAGAATCTCACCCTTTAATTAAAAGCCATTTAATAAAGGCTTGTTATATAATGAATTGAATCCCTTACCATGGATTATGTTGAGGTATCATCCGCAGTTTAAGTGTTCTCATCTATCATCCTTCTATTAGGATGGTGTAATGAGTTCACTAATCTGTGATTAGGGATTAAACTCATTACTTAACACAACAAAAAACAAAAACATCTAAATAATAACAATTAGGTTAATGATCTTAATCCTATATCATCATGGTAATTAAGTTGAGATCTTCATCTCATGCTTAAGTAGGCTAATTATCCCTAATCAGGGAGGATATAATGAGTTTACAACCCTTGATTTAGGCTTAAGCTCATAATCCTATGCAAAACACCAAAAACAATAAAAAACTGAAAACATCAAAAACAAACTATAATTGTCTCCTCCGGGATTCTTTTCTCATCACACTCATTCACAAACGAGAACTCGCTTCTTCTGACTAACGCAAGACAGTTAGCACTCGAGACAGACGAGTCATACACTTGAGCATAGACAAGCAAGCAGTTCATAGTCAATTCATTTTCAGTCTCTTTGAGTCAAACTACGGTGTTCTGACTTCCTCATTGCACGAGAGGATACATAGGCATAACTTAACAGTTATAGAACAAAATTCTCTTTGTCATCCCCCTCTTTCAGCATTCTTTTCTAAGCCTCAGTTCCTGATAAATTCACACCTTTTTGAACTGACACATGTATTCTCTTTCCTTAGCCCTTGCAAATAGAAAGCACATACACCTACCCCTTTTAACACTATCTTGTAAGCGTGGATCTGGTCGAGTACGACGGACGATCTGGGTGCTAATACCTTCCCAGATCGTAACCAACCCCCTTTCTTAGTTTTCTAGTTCGCAACCGTCTTATCCATCCTTTTCCAGGTTTATGCAGCATTACCTTTCCTTCGGGATAAAAATTCCTAGCTGGCGACTCTATACAATTCAACCTCTTTCTCTTTCCCCGACAGGGGACTCTGCTGGGGACCTTTATCTTGCAACCAGGGCTTCTGGTTCTTTTTGTGGGTTTCTCCTAGCGCTTGTTTGTTTTGTGTTTATGGGGGTGTTATGTGTGCTTTTTGTTTATTGCTTTATTTATTGCTTTTTGTACAACTTTATTTATCGCCTTCATTTACTGTTTATGCATTTCATATTATTATCATCATATCATGTGCTGGATTTGTTGTTTTTCCTTGGTGGGAGGGGTATCTCAGTGAGACAGGTTCAACATCGGGAGCCTGAGTGACACATAGGATTAGAGTGGCTTCATATTATTTCCCATTCCATTTCGGTCTGGTGCAGGAATATGAAACACGGTTCAGACATGAGTTTCTTCTTGAGAACTTTGTGCTACGGATTTCCTGTAGTACTAGGGCTATATGGGAAGCCTGCTAAGTCTGAATGACCTTTTAGTTGACCTTCAACATATGAGGTGAATTAGGAGGGTCCTTTATGATTAATGTAAACACTGTACCTTCGGGTTAGAAGTGTTTACACTTCTCATAACAGATCCAAGTCTGAGGATCCTTGTTCTAGAACAATACATGTGAAGAGGTTGGGATGTTTAAAGGTTTACAGGAACCCTTTGCCTCATCATACCCTGTTACTGATATTGTTTTAAGGTTACACAATTTTGGACTTATTCTATGAAACCCTAGACTTGTGACTCTTTATTTGAGTCCCCCACCTGGTTACTGGTTCTCAGACCTTCATCCAGACTTATGAACACCCATGGACCCTATCCAAAGCAAATGGCAAATCCATCACCTCATCACAAACCCTTGCATATCATTTTGCATACATCCTTTTGCATCATTTTAACATTTGTCTATTTTTTTTACAGGGTATCCACATCATTTTTGGTTTGGTTTTGACTATTCTTCTGCTCAACCATCTTCATCAGTTATCTTCCTCAGAGATATTCTTCATTAGATATCTTCTTCAGTTGTCTTCTTCAGCTATCTGCATCATTTATCTTCTCCAGTTATCTTCATCAGTTATTCTCTTCAGCATCCATTGTCAGTATGGACTCATCCAGGAAGAGCACCATTACTTATCATTTCTTTGAGCCCTTCCTAGCAGGCATCAGGCAGATTCAGACACTTATCACTCCTGATCATGTCCCTTTATTCAGGGAACATTATGGTAATATCATGTATATGATCATGGAATTTGTCGCTCCCGCTAAAAGACACCAATGTCAGATAGGTACAGATGCGAACGGTCGGCGAAAGAGGAAAATGAAGATAAAGTGAAAAGAGTCGCCAGCTAGGCATTTTTATCCCGAAGGAAAGGTAATGCTGCATAAACCTAAGAAAAGATGGATAAGACGGTCGCGAACCAGAGAAACTGAGAAAGGGGGTTGGTTACAACCTGGGAAGGTATTAGCACCCACATTGTCCGTCGTACTTGACGGGATCCACGCTTGAAAGTTTGTGTTTAAGGGGGTAAGTGTCAGTGCTATCTGTGTGCAAAAAAACTGAAAAAAGAATGTACATGTGTCAGTGCAAGAAAGTGAAGTGAGGTGCTCGGGAATGAGGCTTTAAAAAGAATGCTGAAATAGGGGGGTAGACATAAAGACTTTTGTTCGATAACAGTTAAGTTATGTCTACGTATCCTGTCGTGCAATGAGGAATTCAGAACACTGTAGTTTGACTCAAAGAGACTGAAAGATAAATTGACTGATGAACTGCTTGCTTGTCTATGCTCAAGTGTATGACCTGTCTGGCTTAGGTGCTAACCGTCTTGCATTAGACGGAAGAAGCGAGTTCTCGTTTGTGAGTGAAGATGATGAGAAGAGAATCCTGGAGGAGACGATTATTGTTTGTTTTTGATGTTTTCAATCTTATATTTCTTTTTGTGTTTGTCATAAGTTAATGAGCTTAAGCCTAAACCAAGGGTTAGTAAGCTCATCACATCCTCCCTTTGATTAGGGGTAATGAGATACCTTAAGTATGAAGTAAACACCTCAAACTTAATTACCATGATGTAGGATTAAGATCATTAACCTACTTGTGATTATTTAGATGTTTTTGGAGTTTTTGTTTAGTGTTAAGTAATTAGTTTAAGCCATAATCAAGGATTTAATGGACTAATTACATCATCCTAATATAAGGATAATAGATGAGAACATTTCAGTTGAGGAAAATACCTCAACTTAATCCATGATTAGGGATTAACCTCATGACAAAACAAAACCTTTATTAAAGTGGATTTTATTTAATGGTAAGATTAAGAAATGAATTTTATGGTTTGTAAGACAACTTTAGGGGGACTTGTCCATTAACACTAGGGTTAGTCCTTCTTAACCAATTAAGGAAGAATTGGAACCCTAATGCAAGGCCCAAGCTACAAGCTATTGTCTTAGTGATTATTAAGATGGATTGATTAAGAGATTTAAATAAGTTAAGGGTTTAACACTTAGGATTAAAGTTATACACTCCATCCTAAGAGAAGGATGCAGACATACCCTTAATCACAAATCCTTAAAACCTTAAAGATTTAGTCTCTGATTATGAGATGAGAAGAGAGACACAAAAGAATACACAAAGGTAAAAACCAAAGGGGGGCTAATCAAAATCCTAATTATTGTCATGCTTGGATGTTCCTATGGTTTGTGAGGCTTGCAAGAGATTTTCAAGAAAAGCCACCAAGGAAGAAGCAGATGAAAGGAGGAGAAGCAAAAGAAATAAGTTAACTTACTTCACTGAAGAAGATAAGTTACTTGAAGGAAGAAGGTGAAGGAGGAACATGAATGAGCAAACTCACTCTAAAGCAAAAGCAAAATGCAGCACTGATGCATAAGAGAGAAAGAGAAGAGAAAGTACTTACCCCCTGAAATGGTTAGCATAAAAGAAAGAATGAAATGAAAATGGAATGTATGCAAGGATGCAAACCAAAACCAGAAGCATAAACATGATTTTAATGATGTTATGAGATGATTCAAAGACATGTCAAGAGTTATGAATGATCATACAAGAGATGAGAATGCAAATGAAGCATGTAGGATGCATGAAAGCACATGAAAGTTCATGGAAAAAGATGGATGCATAACATGGCAAATGGATGAAGAAATGATCAAGAATGATTCTAATGTGTCCCAATATGTCTTAGAAGTCATGTGGATTTATGAAATGTCATGGCAAGTTCATGTGTGAATGCTTATGCAAGATGTATGCAAATGAACATGAGAAATTAGGGTTTTAATGCAACATGAGATGCAAAAGTAAAAAACAGAAGCAAATCATAAGATAAAAAATTGAAAATGCATTCAAAGGAACCCTAACCCCATATGATATCACACCCCAAAGGAGGAGACCTAACTCTTAACCTAATGAAAGTTGTGATTTTTCTAAGTTATCTAGGGTTTTAAGGCACCTAAAGGGAAAAAATGCAAATCAAATAAAAAATGCAAGATAAATTTGTGACAAACTTATGCTAGATACTAAATGTCAAATGAAGAACAAAGCAAAAATAATCAATGTCATACTATTCATGATTAGGCAGAAAAGAATTCTTGAAGTTGGGGTTCAAAAATAGGAATTTTATGAACCCTAAATTCAAGAAAAATGTCAAAGATGATTCAAAACCAAAAAAAAATATTGTATGAATCGCATGATAATGTTTCTAAATGTCCTAAGATGCAATGTGAATTTTTTTGGGATTTTTAGAAACCTAAATGATATTTTAATTAATTAATTAAAATAAACATTTAAATATTTTAAAAATGATTTTTTAATGCAAAAAATAAAAATAAAAATATTTTTGGGTGAAGAAAATTATTTGGATGCAAAATGCAGAAGAAAATATTTTTTTTGGATTTTCTAACTATTTTAAATAAATGCTGCAAAATAAATGAGAAAAAATGCAATAAAAATTAAATAAAGGGAAAGTAATCTGATCTGATGGATTAGATTCAAAGCTGAGGGTTTTGGGGTTGAATGCGCGCCACATCCTAGGGCCAAAATTCAAATTCAGCTAATCCTATTTAAATAATTAATTAATCCAGAAATTAAATTAATGAAATAATCACCACCATCCAACACACGCAGGAAGCTAAGATCAAACGGTCCTCATTTAAACCTTGCCCTAACCCTAATTAGACAGTTAATTACTTTCAGGTGGCCGGAGAAGACCTCCGGTCATCTTCTCCGGCCAACTCCTCCCTAAGAAAACCCAAAACCTCACCCCTAGGTTATTTCTGGAGCTCTAAAGCTCCAGATCAACTCCTCTCACTTCCCTAAACTTAAATCCACTCTCAAAACAAATTTCTAATGGCTAAATCTCATGATTCGAATCAAAAACTCAAAAACTGAAAAAGTTTCAGAGGTTCAGTAAATGCTTGTTTCTTGCTCATTTTCGAAAATAAACAAATCCCCATGATCAGGGTAACATATAGAACAATATTCTAACAAGAAAACAGGGTTCTGGAAAAAATGTTCATCATGTTACCTGAGATGAAACTTCCTGGTTCTGAGCTTTCAAGCCTTCTCTTTGATGCAAAAAGTCTCCAATGATCCTCCTAGTGATGTTGTAATGCCTAGAACAAACTGAAATGAGCTGGTTTAAGAGAATGAAGCCTTTAGTGATCCATGCTTGTTTGAAGGGTGGGAAAGGGTCCTTTAGTGATGCTGAGTTGATTGGTGAAGGTAGTTTTGAGTCTGAGTCAGTGAGCTATGAGTTTCGAAAGATTTTGCAAATGAAGGGATTTTGTGGAACTTGAGGATTCTGAGGTTTCAGGCTGCAATGTTGTGTGTTATGGCTTGGGTTTAATCCACATAACTAGTAGTGATAGGCCAGAGAGTGGGTGGTGGCTGCAGCTGATTGGTATGGACAAGTTGCAAAAAGTCACCAACTTGTGTACTTGAGGTATGGGCAATGGTGCAGCTGGCCTTTTGGCTTGTCTTGGTGCAGCTGAGATCAAGGAGGTCCATAGAATTCATTTTGAGGCAATTCAACAAGTTTGTGAAAGGTTCTATGTCATTTTGCAATTTTATGAAGATTTGGCCCTTTTGTGATTTCTTCATGGGCAAGGCATGAAAACTTGAGATTCTTCGGGAAATTCTGACTTTTAGGCAATGTGCTATGTTGGTATAATGATTAGAAGTGTGTTTGAAGTCACAAAATAGCTTGGCAAGTGATTTTGCAAAAATCCCCCTTTGGTGCATTCATGAAAATTATGTGATTTTTGCCAACTTTGACAAGCCATAACTTGAGTTCTATAATGAATTAGAACTTCTTCTTGTACTTTTTGAAAAGGGAATGATCCAATCTACAACTTTCATGACAAACAATTTTTCATTTGAAGCAATTTTTGTTGAGAAAGAGGAGGTTGAAAAACTTTCCCAAAATGGAAAGTTAACATTACAAGTCATTTCCATTTTTGGCAACTTTTGGTTTAGCTCACTTTCCTTCAATTTTGTGAACTTCCAAGCACTTCAATGATCAAATAAAGATCATATAACTTCAATTTGATGAAAAATCCACTTTGGGTCCATTGGTGGGGGCCTCAGATGCCCTGATTTTGCTCTGACTTGCTCAAGAAGTTACCCAATGAACATATGACTTCCACAATGAATTTCTTCATCAAACATGGTACACATGATCCTTATAACATATTGAGGCCCTTGGAAACAAGAATGAACAAAAATATTCGAGTTATGGATTCTGAAACCAAAACCCTAATTCCAGGTCATCTGTGCAGTGAAACCCTAGCTCTGCTTCCATGCTTTGCAAGTTCTTGTGATTATTTGACTTCCTTGATCTTTGAGGGATATAAGATGATGATTGAACATACATGGACCCTTTTGGAGTGATTGAAGACCTTTGGAGTGGCTCAGATGGATCCTGGATTGCTCAGATCACAAACCCTAGATGCAGATGAACTTGAACCAATGCAGTGAAACAAAGAATGCAATATGAGATGGTATGTTTAAACTAATGCAAATATGAAAGATCACAAGCCATGGTGTGAACTTAGTGAGGGAAAATTTGGGGTGTTGACAGCTGCCCCTATTCAAGCATGAGTTAGTTGTGCAGGATGTAAGCGCCTGGCTTAACAGACAAACAAGATAACTTGTGGTTGAATACCAAAGACAGTCCAAAATTTGCACTCACTAGGGAGAAGAAGACAAGGGATATAATTTGTAAAATAAAGTATAGTATGTTTGTAAAAGTGCGGGCGATGGAGGACGACCATCGAACAGAGGACGACTGCTGGGGTCAAACAATGACGGGGACGGCCGACATGCTGGGGAAATAAAGAGACCACGACGGGGACGGCCATCGAGTAAAGAAACAAGATTCTCTGGGGATTAAAGTAAAGGCAATGATGGGGACGGCCATCAGGTTTGCAAAGTAAAGTAAACAACGATGGGGACGGGCATCGGTTCAAAGAATAAATGAAATATTGATGAGGGACGGTTATTAAAGGTGAAGGACGATCACCTAGCAGGGGACAGTTGCTCTTTACCACGACATAGGACGAATGTCAGAAAGAAAAAGTCGACAATGGGGACGGTCATCGGATAAGCATGATGAAGGACGATCATCAAGAGGTGAAGGACGATCACCTAGCAGGGTACGACTGCTCTCAGGGTCTTATCATGACATAGGACGAATGTTAGATAACAAGATCAATGATGGGGATGACCATCGGATAAAATGATGAAGGACGATCATCAAAAGGGTGAAGGACGATCACCTAGCAGGGGAAGGCTGCTAAATATCATGACATAGGACGAATGATGGATAGAAAGGGGTTCCAATTATGGAGACTTTGCTGGGGGAAAGGATGAGGGACAGTCATCCAAAGGTGAAGGACGATCATCTGGCATGGTACGACTGCCGAAAGTATCATGACATAGGCCAAATGTTAGATAACAGAAAAGTAACTTGGGAACTACTGGGGAATAGTAAACACGGACGAGTGCTTACGCTTAAGAAATAAAGGTATAAGTGTTTGACGCTGTGTATAGATTAAAGATTCGGACGAGCATCCTTAAGACCATGATACAGACGAGTATCGATAGAAACAAACGCTGACGCATGTTTTGAGATGATGATACGGACGAGTACCAACTGGTTAACAAAGAACACGGACGAGTGTCAAATCCGTAGGGAATGATATGTATTCAAGATACGGACGAGTGTTCAACTTACTGGGGAAAAGTGACACGGATGAATGTCAAAAGAGAAAGTGTATAAGTTAGGAACTTATTGTAAACACCCCAAATTTGCCCTCACCCATTCACACCATGGCTTGTGATCCCCTCATATGCATAAACTCAATCATAGCATCTCATATCACATTTTTGCTTCATTGCATTGGTTCTAAGTCATCTGCATCTAGGGTTTGTGATCAGAGCAATCCAAGAGCTTCTTGAGCCACTCCAAAGGTCATCAATCAGTTCAAAGGGGTCCATGAATGTTCAAGCATCATATTGTATCCTCTCAAAGTCAAGAATGTCAAAGAATCACAAGAACTGAGAATGGCATGGAAGCAGAGCCAGGTTTGACTGCACAGATGACCTAGAATTAGGGTTTTGGTTTCAGAGGCCATAACTCCAATTTTTTTGGTCATTCTTGTTTCTATTGGTCTCTATATGATATAGGGATCATGCATATCAATTTTCATGAAGAAATTCCAAGGGGAAGTCATCTGATCAAGGGTTGACTTTCTAAGCAAGTCAGTGCAAAATCAGGGCATCTGAGGCCCCCAATGACCCAACCAAAGGGTGTTCTTCATCATTTTGATTGTGTATGATCTTTATCTGATCATAGAAGATGTTGGAAGTTCACAAAATTGAAGAATCTCAAGTCATTTGCAAAGTTGACTTTTTATCAAAGTTGACTTATGTTGAAAATTGCCATTTTGGGAAACTTTTTCAACCCTTGCTTTTTGATTCAAAAATGCTTCAAATGAAAAAACTTTGGTCATGAAAGTTGTAGAATGGATCATTCCCTTTTCAAAAAGTACAAGAACATGACCTAATTCATTTTGGATCAAAATTTATGGCTTGTCAAAGTTGGCTAAAATCACAAAATTTGAAGTTTTCCACCAAAGAGACATTTTGCAAAATGGTTTGATCAAGTGTTCTAAAGGCCTCAAATGTGTATCATTTCTTCACAACATGATCATGTGACATCTAAAATTCAGAATGAGCCAAGGGATCACTCATTTTCATGACTTATGGAGCAAGAATTCTCAAAGGAAACAAAAGTGAAGCAAGTTGCAAAAACTCACTCAAGTATGAATCCACTTGCTTGCTGACTTCATAATCAATCCTAGGGCTCTCCACACTTCTTGCTGCGCAGGACACCCCATCTGTCCTTGGCTAGCTAGTAGCCCATGCCTCTCTTACACAAACTTGACATTTTGGCAACTTGAGCCATACCAATCATAGCAGTACACATCAACTCATCTGACCAATCCCATTTGTTTATACAAACCAAAAGCAAGACATTACACACAACACACAAGCCTGAAAGCACCAAGAACACAACTCTCTCATTTTCCACCCCATTTGCAAAAGCATTCGAAACACTCAGCACAAGCCTCAAACACACAAACCAACATCACAAACAATCTCCCCTTGCTTCACTGATCACAAACCAACCCTTAAAACAACCTGAAAGCCACTGAATAAAAAACACGATCACCACCATCCCTTGAACAGAACTTCTGTAATCTTTCAAACCAGCCATCACAAACTTCTTCCAAGCATCAAGACTTCATCAGGAGCTCAAGAGGAGTGGTTTGCACAAAGAAAGGAGGTCAGAAAGTTGCAAACTGAGAAAGCTCAAGCTCAGGTATCTCAAGAACTTTTTTTCCAGAAATGAGTTTTTAAGTTCCTAGATTGTTCCTCATGCCTTGCTGATCACTCTGATGTTTTTACTTTTTGAAATGGATGAGAAATAAGCCTGTATGAATGCTCTGAAACTTTTCTGCCCTAATTGTGTTTTGCTTCGATTCACATGATTAAAGATGAAAAAATGATTTTTGTTTGGGGGTTTTGATTTAGTTTGGAATGGGGTTTGATTCTGGGCATTTAGATTTCATTTTCATGAAGTTTTGAGGGATTTAGCAACTTTCAGGTGAGGTTCTTGCCGGAGAAGACGACCGGAAGTCTTCTCCGGCCACCTGAAAGTGATTAGGGTTTAATCTGTGTAATTAATGAGGTTTGAATGTGGTGCGTTGGATAGGCTGACCAGAGTTGACCCGCGCGCATATGAGTGGTCCAGATTTCACATTAAAGCCCTAATCATATTTAATTAAATTAATTAATTCAGATTAGTTTAATTAGGTTGGTTTGAATTTCAGCCACAGGATCACGCGCGCAGTCAATTCCCGCGCGTCCAGTTTGAATGCTGGCCTTTGATCTTGTTGACTTCTCATTTAATTTCATTTTATTTGCATTTTAATTCATTTGTTTTGCTCATTTGTTTTAAAATAGTAAAAATCATGGAAAAATTCTGAAAATTTTTATTCAAGCTTTTATTAATTTTCAGAAACCAAAAACATTTTCATTTTTATTTTTTGCATTAAAAATATTTTTAAATCATTTAAAAGATTATTTTTAATTAATTAATGATAATTAATTAATTAAAAATACTTTTAAGTATTTAAAAATCACAAAAAAATTCATGAAACCTTTAAAATCATTTAGAAACATTGTCCAACCTTAAAACCAAATTTCTTTTTTGATCTTGATGACTTTTGAAAATTTCCCATGGAATTAATTTCATTTCAAGGCATTATTTTGATCCAATCTTCAAAAATTCATTTCTGCCTAGTCTTTGAGAGTTGGACTTTGATTCTTTTTGCATTGCATCTTGTATAGCATGTAGTTTATAGGATTAAATTGGCATGATTTGATCTTGAATTTTCAATTTGTTTGACATTTTTCTTGACAAGGTACCTTAAAACCCTAGCCATCTTAAGAAATTCATAACTTGCACTAGGTTAAGAATTGGGTCCCCTCCTTTGGGCAGTGAGTTTGTTTAGGTTTAGGGTTCCCTTGAGTGCATTTTCAATTTTTTTTATCTTGATGTTTACTTCTGGTTTTGGTTTTTGTTTTGTGCATTGATCATAAACCCTAATTTGGGCTTCCTTTTGCATTCATCTTGCATTTGCTTGCATACCATGACTTGCCATGACATTTTATGCATCCATTTGATTCATAACACATCTTAGGACATATTAGAATCATGTTTGATCATTGCATCTTTCATTTGCCATGTTGTATGTCATTTTCATTCCATAACTTTTCATGTTTGTTCATGGTTCTAAGCATGCTTCATTTGCATCCATATGTTTGTATGATCATCCCCATGCCTTGTTTCATGTTTGTGTCATCTCATAGCATCATTAGCATCATACTTATGCTTCTGGTTTTGGTTTGCATCATGCCATTCCATCTCATTTTGCATTGCATTGCATTCCTTTCACTAACTTTTCAGGTGGTAAGTTACTTTGAGAAGTGAATTTGCCTTCACTTCTCACAATTTCTTTTCATCTCTCTTATGCATCATTGCTGCATTTGGTCTTGTGTTTGGGATTGAGCTTGCTCTTTCTTCTTCTCCTTACTTTCTTTCTTCAAGTGACTTGTCTTCTTAAATGAAGCATGTTACTTTGCTTCTCTTTGCTCCTTTCATCTGCTTCCTGGTGGTTTCTCTGAAGATCTTTCTTGTAAACCTCACAAACCTTAGGAACAACCAAGCATGACAATGATTAGGGTTTTGATTAGTCCCCCCACTTAGTTTTACCTTTGTGTCTCATTGAGTCTTCTCTTCTCATCTCATAATCAAGGACTAAACCATAAAGGCTTTAAGGCTTTGTGATTAAGTTTATGCCTGCATCCTTCTATTAGGATGGAGTGTATAACTTTAATCCTAAGTGTTAAACCCTTGATATGTTTAACTCCTTTAATCAATTCACTTAATAATCATCAAGACATCAAGCTTGTAACTTGGGCCTTGCATTAGGGTTCTAATTCTTCCTTAATTGGTTAAGAAGGACTAACCCTAATGTTAATGGACAAGTCCCCCTCAAGTTGTCTTACAAACCATAAAACTCACTTCTTCATCATATCATTAACTAAAATCCACTTAATAAAGGCTTTTTTTTGTCATGAGTTTAATCCTTAATCATGGATTAAGTTGAGGAGTTTTCCTCAGCTTAAACATTCTCATCTATTATCCTTCTATTAGGATGGTGTAATGAGTCTGTTTAATCCCTGATTATGGCTTAACCTCATTACTTAACACTAAACAAAAACAACAAAAACATCTAAATAATCACAAGTAGGTTAATGATCTTAATCCTACACCATGGTGTTTAAGTGTGAGAAGCTGACTTCACACTTAAGGTATCCTCATTACCCCTAATCAGAGGGAAGATGTGATGAGTTTACTAATCCATTGGTTTAGGCTTAAGCTCATTAACTTATGACAAACTTTCAAAAGCAATAAAAGACTGAAAACTCAAAAACAAACAATAATCGTCTCCTCCGGGATTCTTTTCTCATCTCATTCACTCACAAACGAGAACTCGCTTCTTCCGTCTAATGCAAGACAGTTAGCACCTGAGCCAGACAGGTCATACACTTGAGCATAGACAAGTAAGCAGTTCACAAGTCAATTTATCTTTCAGTCTCTTTGGGTCGAACTACGGTGTTCTGACTTCCTCATTGCACAAGAGGATACGTAGGCATAACTTAACAGTTATCGAACAAAAGTCTTTGTATATTCCCCTCCTCTTCCAGCATCATTCTTTAAGCCTCTTTATCTTGGGCTTTGCACTCTTTCCTTGCACTGACACCCTTTCATATCACTTCACTTTTCTTACACTGACACCTGTACATTCTTTTCCAGCTCTTTATACACAGATTGCACTGACACTACCCCTTTAAAACACAAATCTTTTAAGCGTGGATCCCGTCGAGTACGACGGACAATCTGGGTGCTAATACCTTCCCAGGTTGTAACCAACCCCCTTTCTTAGTCTCTCTGGTTCGCAACCGTCTTGTCCATATCTTTTCTAGGTCTATGCAGCATTGCCTTTCCGCTGAGATAAAAATGCCTAGCTGGCGACTCTTTTCTTTTCCTGTGAGTTCACTCCTGTGTGTTCTCATTCCTCCTTTCGCCGACCGTTCGCGTCTGTACCTCATTTGAGCCCAGTCTCATCTGTTGGGAGCGACAGCTTGGCGACTCTGCTGGGGAAACTTATACTGTAACCAGGGCTTCTGGTTCTTTTTGTGGGTTCCTCCTAGCGCTTGATTGGTTTGTGTTTACTGGGGTGTTATGTGCTATTTGTGCTTGAATATTTGTTTTGTTTTTTCTTTATGCACAGTTGTTTTATTGCTTTCTTTACAGCTTTATATACATCATACTGTCATACTGTTCTGGCTGGATTTGGTTTTGTTGCTTTGATGGGTGGGGTTCCATTGAGAGTTAAGGTCCTATACCTGGGACCTGAGTGACACCTAGGCTAGAGTGGTTCATGTTCTTTCCCATTCCATTTCGGTCTGGTGCGGGAATATGAAACACGGTTCAGATATGGGTTTCTTCTTGAGAACTCTGTGCTACAGATTTCCTGTAGTGCTAGGGCTATCTGGGAAGCCTGCTAAGTCTGGATGACCTTTATTATGACCTTCAGAAACTGAGGTGAATTAGAGGAGGATCTTTTATGGTTATTGTAAACACTGTACCTCCGGGTTAGAAGTGTTTACACTTCTCATAAGCGATCCAAGTCTGAGGATCCTTGTTTTAGAACACCACCTGTGAGGGGGTTGGGCTGTTTACAGGTTTGCAGGTACCCTTGACCTCAGCATACCCTGTTACTTTGTTTGATTAAGAGTACTCCATTTTGGGACAGTTCTTGTGATTTTAACCCAGGACATGTGACTCTTTATTTGAGTCCCCCACCTTGGTTACTGGACTTATGGACCTCCATCTGGACTTCTTAGACATACATGGACCTATATCAAGGCAGTTAATCAGATCCAGCTTGATCACAAACGCTTGCATATCATTTGCATACATCATCATTGCATCATTTAACATGTGTTTATTTGTTTTTCAGGGTATCCATATCGTATTTGGCTTGGTTTTGATCCCTTCATCTGCATAGACCTATCTTCACCAGCTATCTGCTTCAGCTACATTCACCAGCTACCTGCTTCAGTCACCTGCATCACCAGCATCAGCTTATCAGTGGCCCATCTTCTAGTATCAGTCATCATCATCTGCATCTGTTTCATCTCTTCTTCAGCAACATGGCACCCAAGAAGAGCAATATCTCATACCATTTCTTTGAGCCTGGGCTGACTGGCATCAGGAAGATCCAGGCCCTTATTACTCCAGACCATATACCACTATTCAGAGAACATTATGGAGGCATCCTTGATGTGGTTATGGATTTGGACCCTTCCCAGAGGAGCTTGATTCACACTTGTCTACAGTTCTATGACCCTCCTCTGAGGTGCTTCACCTTCCATAATTTTCAGTTGGGACCCTTGTTGGAAGAGTATTCATCACTGATTGGTGTACATGTCAGGGGTGGTGTCCCCTTCAACCCTGAGATGGTTTTTCCCAGCAATGAAGAAGTGGCAAAGGCACTGTATCTGGAGCCTATACTGATTGAGTAGAACATGACAACCAAGGCTGGAATCTATGGTCTACACTTGGATTTCTTGACTTCTCAGGCTATCCTGAAGGCCTCCTTGGGAGAATGGAAGGCAGTCTGTTCTTTGTTAGCCCTCATCATATATGGGGTTGTACTTTTTGCAGATGAGCCTAAGTTTATTAGCAAGAATGCCATCCACCTTTTCATTCTGAGGAACCCAGTGCCCACCTTACTGGGAGATTTCTACTACTCTGTTCACCAAAGGAATGAAAAGAAATGAGGAAGATTGGTGAGGTGCTGTGCTCCCCTGTTCCATACCTGGTTGCTCAAACACTTGCCCAAGACTGATGCATTCTTGAATCCTCACCAGCAGAAGAACTGGGCTAGAAGACTTATTGCTTTGACCTCATATGACATCAGGTGGTGCACTCAGATCACCAAAGGCAAGGACATCATCACTAGTTGTGGGCAGTTCCCCAATGTACCTCTGATAGGAGTGAAGGGTTGCATCAACTACAACCCTCTGTTATTCAAAAGACAATTGGGCTATGCATTGGTCCACCCTCCTAGAGCACAAGACTTGGCTGAAACCCTTTATTGTGAGGTTAAGCCTAATCTAGCTGTTGTCAGGCAGGCATCCTGGGCTTGGGGCAATGTCCAGACCAAAGGGATGGCCATTCTCGGGAGATGCAACAATGTGGCCTCAGCTCAGTACTATGAGTGGTCTCATGCAAGGGCTCAAATTTCTGGGATGCCCTTCACTATTGAGGATGCACCTGGACCATCCACAACACCACCTCCAGCCACTGTCAGCCTGGAAGAGTTTGAGAAAATGAAAGAGAGGAATGAGAATCTGACTCAGGCTCTACAGAAGACCCTCTGGGAGAGGAGTGATGGTCGTCTGGACATCGAAAGGTTGGAAAAGCTTAAGGTGGAGCATCTAGCCAGGATTGAGAAGTCAGAGGGCTACATCAAGAAGTTAAGGGCAGGAGAGCAGATTTTGAAGAATGCTTGTAAGGAGGCTCAGTTTCAGAAGGCCAGGACTGATCTCTATCTGAAAGAGAGTCAAGCTAGGTGGGTCAGGATCACTGAAGCTCGCACTCAGGAGGATAAGAGAAATCAGGACAAGATTGAGCAGTTGGAGGCTAATGCAAAGGAGCAACAGGAAGCCCTGCTAGCAGCCCAGAAAGAGATCTCAGAGTTGAAGATTAGGGCTGGTGTGAAGAGGTCAAAGGACCAGGGCAGACACAAGAAGCTAACTGCTGCTATTGCCACCAGGAATCTTCTCATCAGGAACCTCACAGAGCATCCAGCTGACCCTGTAACTGAAGCACTTCTGAAGGAAGTTCAGGAGGATGAGTTTGGTCTTGGTGTCTGACTTTTTGCTTGTTGTTGCTTTCATTTCATGTACTTTTTTATATTGTATTTTTGACCCCTCAGGGGCATGAATTGTAAAAAACAAACTATGTATCATTCACTTGTTGTAATATATCCATTAGTTTGTTTCATTTGAATCTCTCTCTCAAAGCAACATCAAAAGCATCTTCCTCAAGGGTCTTGGAAAGGTCAAAACCAAATGCCAAGCCGGATACCTTGGAAACAAATGAGCATATTGCATTGCATACTAACCTTTTGTTTTGTTTTGCAGGCTTTTGTTTTGTTTGTTACTAACTCTGTTGTGATTCAGGAACTATTGCTCGCCGTCGGGTGTTCCCACTCAACCGTCCGCACAGATATCCCACTCGCAACAACCTTCCGGGTATACAGATGGACCAGGTACAACAGGATCTTACAGAAGTCAGGACTCAAATGGCCAATGAGAGGTTGGAAATGAGAAATCAGATGACCCAGTTTATGGAGGTGATGAATGGGTTGGCACAGAGCCAAGAAAGATTAAGGGCATTAGTAGAAAGGCAGACTCAGGAAGACCCCCATCTAGGGACTGGAGGAACGAGCAACAATGAGAGGGTTCAGCCTCATGTCAACCCACCTGTGTATGGCCCTCATCTTCATCCAGAGATCAACATCCTTGCTAATGTACAAGGGAATGCTACTACAGGCAGAGTACTACAAGAAGACCCCCAAGAAGATCAATTCACTGTGATGGGAGTTGGGGATGAAGCCTATGACAGAAGGCTAGATGAAATTGCTGAGAAATTAAGATCCCTGGAGTCTCAAAACTCCTTGGGTTTTGATGTCATGGACATGGGCTTAGTGGATGGAGTAAGGATCCCTCACAAGTTTAAACCTCCATGCTTTGAGAAGTACAACGGAACTTCCTGTCCACGAACCCATTTGCAATCCTTTCTAGGGAGGCTGAAGGCATACACCATGGATGAAAAACTGTGGATGTTTTATTTCGAAGACAGTTTAACAGGAGCTTCAAGGGAATGGTACTCTCATCTGACCAGAGCAACCATCAGGTGCTGGAAGGACCTGGCTGAGGCCTTCATTAGACAATACCAATATAACCTGGACAAGGCTCCTAACAGGACTCTCCTGATGGGAATGTCCCAGTCATCCAGAGAAAGCTTCCGGGAGTACACCCAGAGGTGGAGACAGCTTGCTGCTGTTGTCCAGCCACCCATGTCGGAAAGGGAGATGGCCGACATGTTTATGAACACTCTCCAAGGGACATACATTGATAGGCTAGCTGCCTTTTCTTCCACCAGCTTCGCGGATGTAGTCATAGCTGGAGAAAGAATTGAGAGCCTTCTAAAGATGGGAAAGATTTCCGACAATGGTACGAGCTCGTCCAGCAACCCAAGAAAGCCTTTTGTGGGCCCAAGAAGAACTGGTGAGACTAATGCTATCCATACCAGCAGGGGAAGACCCCAGTATGTTCATAGGTCAGTGGCAGCTGTCACTATTCCTGCTCCAATTCATCAACAACCAGTATACCAACCACAACAACAACCCCACTACCAGCAACAAGCTCAGTATCCACCTCAGAGAAATTATAACAACAACAACACCAGCAACAACAATCAGCAAAGACCATCTCAGGCCAATAGGGTGATTGATCCGATCCCTATGCCTTATGCCGCATTATTTCCACAACTCCTGAAACTCAACCTGGTTGAGCTAAGGACATTGGCACCTCCAGATCCTGCCAGTCTGCCCAGAAATTATGACGCCAGCGCCAGATGTGCTTTTCACTCCAACGCACCTAGCCACAGTACAGAGAAATGCAGAGCTTTGCATATGAAAGTACAGGATCTAGTGGATTCCAAAGCTCTAAACTTTGCACCCCCGCATTATTGAGGAAGATAAGCCGTCTTTCTTGATAACCAATGTGGGGCAGATTCGGACACCCCTGGTAGAGATTAAAGCTCAACTCCTTGAATGTCAAATATTCCCCGGGTGTGAGCTCGTGTGCGGTTATTGAAACATTTCAGTAAATGGGTGCGATAACTTGAGAAGTGGCATAGATGGTCTCATCCAGAGTGGCTTACTTCAAATCACAACATCAACACCTCCAAATCCAGCAATCTCCTTAACAACAATTCCCAAGTCTTCTACAACTGCAACAACAATTGTTCCAAACAACTCTTCAATCTCATCAACAAATGCTTCATCTGTCACTTCAACGGACCAAATATCGTCAACCATCTCTTCTACAACTTCAACACCCATCCAGTCAACAGTGCCTCATACAACATCAACAGCAAATAATGAAAGTGTCTCAACGGTTACAATATATTACGCTCCTGCAAATGATTCTGCCTACAACTCACAAAATGCCACTCCTATTAGAGCACCAATTACAATATACTATGATCCACATACTATCATGGTCCCTTCTGCAGCTTCCATCAGTCCAGTCACTATCACAGTGCCTGGGTCAGTCCCTTATGAAAGCAATAATGCCATCCATTGGCATTACGGCTCAGATCTATACTGCGAAGGGCAAAAAATCACTTTGGAATCATCAACTTCTTCGCCACAAATAGACAATGTGGGGGGAGGCGGAGGCTTCACTCGAAGCGAACGTCTCTTTGCCCCACAAATTCCAAGACCCAATGCCGAAGCAGAAGCTGCTGCCAAAGCAAAAGGGAAGAGCATGGTGCAAGAAAAACAAGTTGCTAAAGAAGCTTTAAAGACCCCTTTTGATCAGGAGGTTGATGAATTCATGAGAATCATCAAGAAAAGTGATTACAAGATAGTGGACCAGCTTCACCAGACACCTTCCAAAATCTCCATTTTATCATTGCTAATATGCTCCGAGGCTCATCGGAACGCACTACTAAAAGTCTTGCACGCAGCTTATGTGCCAGAGGAGATTACCGTCAATCAGTTAGAGGCAGTGGTTAGAAATGTCAACGCTAGTCATGGACTAGGATTTACCAACACTGATTTGACGACGGAAGGTCGCAATCACAACAAGGCTTTGCACATTACCTTGGAGTGTAAGGGTGCAGTTCTTTCTCATGTACTGGTAGACACAGGGTCATCCCTCAATGTCCTACCTAAGAAAGACCTTGTGAAGCTGGAGTATGAAGGATTGGCATTACGCCCAAGTAACTTGGTAGTGAGAGCCTTTGATGGTTCTAAGAGATCAGTTCTGGGAGAAATTGAGTTTCCTGTAATGATTGGCCCACAAATGTTCAAAACGACCTTCTTCGTGATGGATATACGGCCTGCCTACAACTGTCTATTGGGTAGACCATGGATACACGCCGCTGGCGCCGTGACGTCAACCCTTCACCAGAAGTTAAAATTCGAGTGGGAGGGCCAAGTCGTTACTATTTGTGGAGAGGAAGATATATTTGTTAGCCATCTGGCTACATACAAATACATTGAGATGGATGGAGAGATCCACGAAACTATGAGTCAAGGGTTTGAGGCCTTGAACATAAATGAAGCATCCGCTGTACCTGGAACCTCAATGACATCTTATCAGCAAGCCCGGAAGGTTGTTGAAGAGGGGACTGCCCAAGGCTGGGGCAAGTTGCTGCCTGTAGAGAAGAAGGAGGATAGATTTGGATTGGGTTACAAACCAACTCAACAAGATCAAGCAGAGGCTGCTGAGAAGCCCAATTTTGTCAGTGGGGGGATGCTCACCCCAGATGCAGTGAACAATTTGGAAGACGAGGAGGAAAGCGACCGCAACCTGGAGAGCTGGATACGTCCAAGGATCCCGGGGAGCAGTATCTCAAACTGGTCTTCCCAGGAAATTATAAGAGTTACTCCTGCAGAGTAATTATTATTTCCTGTATTTTTAAGCATGCATCAAGTCTTGCATCTTGCCCAAGATGACAAGACTCATTTTGTAATCGGGCCATCTGTGATTTTGTGCAATAAGATCAATCAATGAAATATCAGACATCTTTTGCAAATGAGTCTTTTTTTTCGCTCGCTGTTTTTCCATTTTTCTTTTTGTACAAAAATAAAATGGCAATGTTTTCAAAATGATAACTTCATTTCACTCTTTCTAAACAAGATTAAAATCAATCACTAAAATGAACAATCTAAACCCTTGCAGAGAGTACCTTTCAGACCGCACCGACAACAGCACGGCTATGACTTTGTATGACTTTGACAATCCAATCAATCAAGCTAATGAAGGGGTTGAAGAAGAGTATGAGCTTCCTGAAGGGCTAGCCAGGTTGTTGAGGCAAGAGGAAAAGGTTATCACTCCTCATCAGGAGGAGGTCGAAACGATTAATCTTAGTACAGAAGAAGATGCGAAAGAGGTTAAGATCGGGGCCTGCTTACAAGACTCAGTAAAGAAACAACTGATTGACCTGCTTCGTGAATATGTGGATGTGTTTGTTTGGTCTTATCAGGATATGCCAGGGTTGGACACCGATATCGTTATGCACAAGCTGCCTTTAAGAGAAGATTGCCCACCAGTGAAACAGAAACTGCGCCGTACTCGCCCAGACATGGCAATGAAAATCAAAGAAGAGGTACAAAAGCAGTGGGACGCCGGGTTCCTTGCTGTAACTAGCTATCCACCGTGGGTTGCTAATATAGTACCTGTGCCTAAGAAGGACGGCAAAGTAAGAATGTGTGTTGACTACCGGGATCTGAATAGAGCCAGCCCGAAAGATGACTTCCCATTACCTCACATCGATGTATTGGTGGATAACACGACTCAGTTCTCGGTGTTCTCCTTCATGGACGGATTTTCGGGATACAATCAGATCAAAATGTAACCTGAAGACATGGAGAAGACGACCTTCATCACACCCTGGGGCACGTTATGTTACAAGGTGATGCCATTCGGACTGAAGAATGCTGGTGCAACATATCAACGGGCTATGGTAACATTATTCCACGATATGATCCATAAAGAAATCGAGTGTTATGTGGATGACATGATTGCCAAGTCCCTCACAGAGGAAGACCACCTGGTAAATCTGCTGAAGCTATTCAAGCGTCTGAGGAAGTACCAACTGAAGTTAAACCCCAACAAATGCACATTCGGGGTGCGATCCGGTAAGCTGCTGGGATTCATTGTAAGCGAGAAAGGGATTGAAGTTGACCCTGACAAAGTCAGAGCCATTCAAGAGATGCCTGCACCGAAGACAGAAAAAGAAGTTCGAGGGTTCTTAGGTCGATTGAACTACATTTCACGGTTCATATCTCACCTTACAGCAACTTGCGAACCTTTGTTCAAGCTATTGAGAAAAGAACAGACGGTCAGGTGGAACGAAGACTGCCAGAGGGCTTTTGACAAGATCAAGGAGTACTTACAAGAGCCTCCCATCCTTATGCCTCCAATTGAGGGAAGACCTCTGATAATGTACTTGATAGTATTAGAAGAGTCAATGGGGTGTGTGCTGGGCCAGCATGACGAGTCTGGTCGAAAAGAGTATGCAATTTACTACCTTAGCAAAAAGTTTACCGACTGTGAACAACGTTATTCATTGCTAGAGAAAACTTGTTGTGCTTTAGCGTGGGCTGCTCGCCGACTGAGGCAGTATATGTTGACCCACACCACTTTATTGATCTCAAAGATGGACCCAGTCAAGTATATTTTTGAGAAGCCAGCACTTACCGGACGGGTTGCAAGATGGCAAATGATCCTCACAGAATATGACATCCAGTACACATCTCAGAAAGCCATCAAGGGCAGTGTATTGTCTGAATACCTTGCTGAGCAACCTATTGATGATTACCATCCTATGAGATTTTACTTCCCTGATGAAGACATCATGTTCATAAAAGCAAAAGATAATGAAGAGCCTGTTCACACTGAAGGGCCTGACCCAGAAGAAGAATGGACTATGATGTTTGATGGGGCTGTTAATATGAATGGTCGTGGTGTTGGTGCAGTACTCATTACACCTAAAGGGGTTCACGTGCCTTTCTCGGCAAAACTCACTTTCAACTGCACTAACAACGAAGCTGAATACGAAGCCTGTATTATGGGTCTTGAGGAAGCCATTGACCTCAGGATCAAGAGATTGACTGTATTCGGAGATTCAGCTCTGGTAGTTAATCAAACCAACGGCAAATGGTACACACACCAGGATCATCTGATACCTTACAGGGATTATACAAGGAGGTTATTGACTTTCTTTACAACAGTCAAGCTTGAGTATATCCCTCGGGACGAGAATCAGTTCGCAGATGCTCTGGCTACCATTTCATCCATGATCAAAGTTCAAGATGCCAACTTTGTACCTCAAATTTCAGTGTCCAGACTTGACAGACCAGCGTATGTGTTCACAGCAGATGTTGTCAAGGATGATAAGCCTTGGTTCCATGACATTAAGTGCTTCTTGGAGGATCAAACATACCCACCTGGGGCATCTGCCAATGATAAGAAGACTTTGAGAAGGCTTGCTGGTAGTTTCTTCCTGAACACTGACGGTTCCCTGTACAATAGAAACTTTGATATGATACTCCTCAGATGCGTTGACAGAACAGAAGCAGACTTGTTGATGCATGAAGTGCACGAAGGATCCTTTGGTACCCATGCAGGAGGGCATGCTATGGCTAAGAAATTGCTAAGATCAGGTTATTACTGGATCACCATGGATGCCGACTGTTGTGCCTACGCTAGAAAATGCCATAAATGCCAGATTTATGCGGATAAGGTGCATGTGCCTCCCAACCCTTTGAATGTGATGTCTTCACCCTGGCCCTTTGCTATGTGGGGCATTGAATTGATTGGAAAGATTGAACCGACTGCTTCAAATGGCCACAGATTCATCCTGGTTGCCATTGACTATTTCACCAAGTGGGTCGAAGCAGCTTCCTATGCAAACGTTACAAGGCAAGTGGTAGCCCGATTTCTGAAAAGAGATATCATCTGTCGATACGGAGTTCCCGAGCGAATCATTACTGATAATGGTTCCAACTTAAACAACAAGATGATGTCCGAGTTATGCCGGGACTTCAAGATCCAACACCACAATTCTTCTCCTTACAGGCCAAAGATGAACGGCGCTGTTGAGGCAGCTAATAAGAATATCAAGAATATTGTGCAGAAGATGGTAGTCACCTACAAAGACTGGCATGAGATGCTACCGTTTGCCTTGCATGGGTACCGCACGTCAATCAGAACATCCACTGGGGCAACACCGTATCAGCTTGTGTACGGTATGGAGGCAGTCCTACCTGTTGAAGTTGAATTACCCTCCTTACGGGTACTGATGGATGTTAAGCTGAACAAAGCAGAATGGGTCCGATCCCGATACGAACAACTAAGTCTGATCGAAGAGAAAAGATTGGCTTCAATCTGTCATGGGCAGTTGTATCAGAAAAGAATGAAGAGAGCCTTCGATCAGAAAGTCAGGCACCAAGAGTACCAAGTAGGAGATCTTGTGCTAAAGAGAATCCTCCCTCCTCATACAGACCACAGGGGAAAGTGGACTCCGAATTATGAAGGACCATTTGTAGTAAAAAAGGTTTTCTCGGGTGGAGCACTCATGCTCAGCACCATGGATGGTGAAGACTTCCCGTCCCCTGTGAATTCAGATGCAGTTAAAAAATACTTCGCATAAAATGACCCGCTGGACATAAAAACAAAATGTAGGTCCAGGCAAAAATAGGGCATCCCGGCGAGTCAAAAACAGAATAAAAGACTCGGGCAAAAATAAGGGAAAAATAAAAAAATGTGTACACCCGCTGAGTTGAAAATCCGCATTGGACAATTCAGGCAAAAATGGGTATCCCGATGGATTGAAAACCCGAAAGGGCGGCCCATGCAAAATAAGGGAATAAGCGAACAACTGCATTCTGAATTTGTCTGTATCACCTACAACTTGGTGAACCTCGAAGGGATCAAAGCTTCTCTCAGAATCAGCCTTCTTCAGAAAGCAAGACGAGAGGAACGTCAAATGTCATACGAGTCATAGCAAAAGGGAAGCTCCTTGAAGCGTCGTCAACATTGCCAACATTTTGTTTCTCAATTTGTAACAATCCCCTCATTTTAGGAGATATGTTTCTTTGACTGTATCTTGCCAATTCAGGGCACGTAAATTAATAAAATCAGATTTTCAGTCATGTCTCGTCTCGTACATTTTATTTTCATTTGCAAAATGTCCGATGTCTTTAAAGATATTGATTGCATAAACACAGATGTTTTCTTTTCTAAAGAATGCGTGCTTGCAGGAAATATACTTATTCCTGGGAGTGTATGAACTCTCATGGTGGGATCCAGTTAAGGATACCTCGGGATTACTTGTGCGTCCCCCTATCTTTGCAGGATTGCAGGTATTCAAAAGCGCAACACGGGGCATGTAAGCTTCACCCCAGCAAGCTGGCAAATAAACACTCACTCAGTCTCAGCACCCAAAGTGTCTTCTCCCCAGCTGAGTTGCCACTTGTCACTTCTCCCAACCGAGGTGCCAATCATTCTTCCTCCTCACTCAAGTACAAAAGCCAGGGAACCATTTCCCCCACAGAGCTTCAGCCTCTATCCAGTAGAGCAATGCATGAAGGAATCACAACAGAGTGACGAAAGCTTCTACGAACCCCAGTTGGGTCCCTCATTACCAAGGATGGGTCTATCAGTGACCTAATCCCCCAAGCAGATACATCTCATCAGATCTACCAATGATCTCATCCCCAGCTGGGATGTCCGTTTGAAAAGATCAACCAGAGATTTTCGTGGCAACGGGATCCAAATCCCGGATTGGTATCCTTCAATAATCATAGCATTCGCATCATATTTTCCCCACAGAGCGTAGAATTCCGACTAACACGGAGCATTACGGCAAAAATCAAACATATTGCATAATCATAAGCCATGTTCTGAATCAAACACTTGGAAATAATGACAATCCATCAACAATATACAGAAAACTTCCCCAGATTCTCCAGCGGAGAGCTAAAGCTAAAGCAGTTGCCTTACACTCACCAACATCAGTATATACTCCTTGTGACACCCGTCCGTGTCATATCCCTAGTAGAAGACCAAAGCGTCCCCTCTGCACTCACAGATACTTATATATACAACTTTCTTGACACTCGTCCGTGTCACTTTCTCCAGCACAGTAACATAAACACTTTGCATATTAGATATTTGTTTATACTATACTGTTCTCTTTCCGACACTCGTCTGTGTCACTCTCCCCAGCAGGTTAAACACTCATCCATACTTATTTCTCAGATACTCGTCCGTATTTTATACACACCATTTATATCATCTCAGATTCGACACTAGTCCTTGTTCTTTGTTAACCAGTTGGTACTCGTCCGTACCATCATCTCAGAACATGCGTCAAGCGTTTATTTCTACCTGATACTCGTCCGTATCATAGTCTTAAGGATGCTCGTCCGCATCTTTAATCCATACACGTGTCAAACACTTTTGTCTTCTTGAATAGAGACACTCGTCTGTGTCTACTATTCCCCGGAGGAGCCCCCTCAGATTCAACACTCGTCCGTGTTCCTTGTTAACCAGTTGATACTCGTCCGTATCATCATCTCTGAACACGTGTCAGTATTTGTTTCTACCCGATACTCGTCCGTATCGTAGTCTTAGGGATGCTCGTCCGCATCTTTAATCTATACACAGCGTCAAAACACTTACACCTTTATTTCTTGGATATAAACACTCGTCCGTGTTTACTATTCCCCAGTAGATCGCCAGCAAAGCAAGATTTCTTTTGTTATCTGACATTCGTCCTATGTCATGATAAACCCTGAGAGCAGCCGTACCCTGCTAGGTGATCGTCCGTCACCTCTTGATGATCGTCCTTCATCATGCTCATCCGATGGCCGTCCCCCATCGTCGACCTTTTATCCGGCATTCGTCCTATGTCGTGATTTTCGGCAGCCGTCCCCTGCTAGGTGATCGTCCTTCACCTTTTGATGATCGTCCTTCATCATTTTATCTGATGGCCGTCCCCATCGTTGATATTGTTATCTGACATTCGTCCTATGTCATGATAAACCTTGAGAGCAGCCGTCCCCTGCTAGGTGATCGTCCTTCACCTCTTGATGATCGTCTTTCATCATGCTCGTCCGATGGCCGTCCCCATCGTTGACCTTTTATCCGGCATTCGTCCTATGTCGCGATATTTTCGGAAGCCGTACTCTGCCAGGTGATCGTCGATCACCTTAGATGATCGTCCCTCATCTTATCCCCAACAGAGCAGCCGTCCCCTGCTAGGTGATCGTCCTTCACCTTTGATGACCGTCCCTCATCATTATTTCATTTATTCTTTAACCCGATGGCCGTCCCCGTCGTGGTCCCTTTTCCTTTTCCTGATGATCGTCCTTCATCAGTTTAGCCCGATGGCCGTCCCCATCGTTGTTTACATTACTTTATGAACTTGATGGTCGTCCCCATCATTTTTTCATTAATCCCCAGAGAGTCGTATAGCTTCACTTGATGGCCGTCCCCATCATAATCCCTTTTATCCCCAGCATGTCGGCCGTCCCCGTCATTGCTTTATTTCCCGCACTTTTCCCAGCGTGTCGGCCGTCCCCGTCATTGCTCATTCCCCAGCAGTCGTCCTATGCTCGACGGTCGTCCTCCGTCGCCCATACTTTATAATATACTTTATTTCCTTTTACAATCTATATCCCTTTTCTTCTTCATTCCGTGAGTGCAAATTTTGGACTGTCTTTGGTATTCAACCACAAGTTATCTTGTTTGCCTGTTAAGCCGTTGCTTACATCCTGCACAGCTAACTCATGTTTGAATAGGGGCAGCTGTAAACACCCCAAATTTGCCCTCACCCATTCACACCATGGCTTGTGATCCCCTCATATGCATAAACTCAATCATAGCATCTCATATCACATTTTTGCTTCATTGCACTGGTTCTAAGTCATCCGCATCTAGGGTTTGTGATCTGAGCAATCCAAGAGCTTCTTGAGCCACTCCAAAGGTCATCAATCACTTCAAAGGGGTCCATGAATGTTAAAGCATCATATTGTATCCTCTCAAAGTCAAGAATGTCAAAGAATCACAAGAACTGAGAATGGCATGGAAGCAGAGCCAGGTTTGACTGCAAAGATGACCTAGAATTAGGGTTTTGGTTTCAGAGGCCATAACTCCAATTTTTTTGGTCATTCTTGTTTCTATTGGTCTATATATGATATAGGGATCATGAATATCAATTTTCATGAAGAAATTCCATGGGGAAGTCATCTGATCAAGGGTTGATTTTCTAAGCAAGTCAGTGCAAAATCAGGGCATCTGAGGCCCCCAATGACCCAACCAAAGGGTGTTCTTCATCATTTTGATTGTGTATGATCTTTATCTGATCATAGAAGATGTTGGAAGTTCACAAAATTGAAGAATCTCAAGTCATTTGCAAAGTTGACTTTTTAGGAAAGTTGACTTATGTTGAAAATTGCCATTTTGGGAAACTTTTTCAACCCTTGCTTTTTGATTCAAAAATGCTTCAAATGAAAAAACTTTGGTCATGAAAGTTGTAGAATGGATCATTCCCTTTTCAAAAAGTACAAGAACATGACCTAATTCATTTTGGATCAAAAGTTATGGCTTGTCAAAGTTGGCTAAAATCACAAAATTTGAAGTTTTCCACCAAAGAGACATTTTGCAAAATGGTTTGATCAAGTGTTCTAAAGGCCTCAAATGTGTATCATTTCTTCACAACATGATCATGTGACATCTAAAATTCAGAATGGGCCAAGGGATCACTCATTTTCATGACTTATGGAGCAAGAATTCTCAAAGGAAACAAAAGTGAAGCAAGTTGCAAAAACTCACTCAAGTATGAATCCACTTGCTTACTGACTTCATAATCAATCCTAGGGCTCTCCACACTTCTTGCTGCGCAGGACACCTCATCTGTCCTTGGCTAGCTAGTAGCCCATGCCTCTCTTACACAAACTTGACATTTTGGCAACTTGAGCCATACCAATCACAGCAGTACACATCAACTCATCTGACCAATCCCATTTGTTTATACAAACCAAAAGCAAGACATTACACACAACACACAAGCCTGAAAGCACCAGGAACACAGCTCTCTCATTTTCCACCCCATTTGCAAAAGCATTCGAAACACTCAGCACAAGCCTCAAACACACAAACCAACTTCACAAACAATCTCCCCTTGCTTCACTGATCACAAACCAACCCTTAAAACAGCCTGAAAGCCACTGAATAAAAAACACGATCACCACCCTCCCTTGAACAGAACTTCTGTAATCTTTCAAACCAACCATCACAAACTTCTTCCAAGCATCAAGACTTCATCAGGAGCTCAAGAGGAGTGGTTTGCACAAAGAAACGAGGTCAGAAAGTTGCAAACTGAGAAAGCTCAAGCTCAGGTATCTCAAGAACCTTTTTTCCAGAAATGAGTTTTTAAGTTCCTGATTGTTCCTCATGCCTTGCTGATCACTCTGATGTTTTTACTTTTTGAAATGGATGAGAAATAAGCCTGTATGAATGCTCTGAAACTTTTCTGCCCTAATTGTGTTTTGCTTCGATTCACATGATTAAAGATGAAAAAATGATTTTTGTTTGGGGGTTTTGATTTAGTTTGGAATGGGGTTTGATTCTGGGCATTTAGATTTCATTTTCATGAAGTTTTGAGGGATTTAGCAACTTTCAGGTGAGGTTCTTGCCGGAGAAGACGACCGGAAGTCTTCTCCGGCCACCTGAAAGTGATTAGGGTTTAATCTGTGTAATTAATGAGGTTTGAATGTGGTGCGTTGGATAGGCTGACCAGAGTTGACCCGCGCGCATATGAGTGGTCCAGATTTCACATTAAAGCCCTAATCATATTTAATTAAATTAATTAATTCAGATTAGTTTAATTAGGTTGGTTTGAATTTCAGCCAAAGGATCACGCGCGCAGTCAATTCCCGCGCGTCCAGTTTGAATGCTAGCCTTTGATCTTGTTGACTTCTCATTTAATTTCATTTTATTTGCATTTTAATTCATTTGTTTTGCTCATTTATTTTAAAATAGTAAAAATCATGGAAAAATTCTGAAAATTTTTATTCAAGCTTTTATTAATTTTCAGAAACCAAAAACATTTTTATTTTTATTTTTTGCATTAAAAATATTTTTAAATCATTTAAAAGATTATTTTTAATTAATTAATGAGAATTAATTAATTAAAAATACTTTTAAGTATTTAAAAATCACAAAAAAATTCATGAAACCTTTAAAATCATTTAGAAACATTGTCCAACCTTAAAACCAAATTTCTTTTTTGATCTTGATGACTTTTGACAATTTCCCATGGAATTAATTTCATTTCAAGGCATTATTTTGATCCAATCTTCAAAAATTCATTTCTGCCTAGTCTTTGAGAGTTGGACTTTGATTCTTTTTGCATTGCATCTTGTATAGCATGTAGTTTATAGGATTAAATTGGCATGATTTGATCTTGAATTTTCAATTTGTTTGACATTTTTCTTGACAAGGTACCTTAAAACCCTAGCCATCTTAAGAAATTCATAACTTGCACTAGGTTAAGAATTGGGTCCCCTCCTTTGGGCAGTGAGTTTGTTTAGGTTTAGGGTTCCCTTGAGTTCATTTTCAATTTTTTTATCTTGATGTTTGCTTCTGGTTTTGGTTTTTGTTTTGTGCATTGATCATAAACCCTAATTTGGGCTTCCTTTTGCATTCATCTTGCATTTGCTTGCATACCATGACTTGCCATGACATTTTATGCATCCATTTGATTCATAACACATCTTAGGACATATTAGAATCATGTTTGATCATTGAATCTTTCATTTGCCATGTTGTATGTCATTTTCATTCCATAACTTTTCATGTTTGTTCATGGTTCTAAGCATGCTTCATTTGCATCCATATGTTTGTATGATCATCCCCATGCCTTGTTTCATGTTTGTTTCATCTCATAGCATCATTAGCATCATACTTATGCTTCTGGTTTTGGTTTGCATCATGCCATTCCATCTCATTTTGCATTGCATTGCATTCCTTTCACTAACTTTTCAGGTGGTAAGTTACTTTGAGAAGTGAATTTGCCTTCACTTCTCACAATTTCTTTTCATCTCTCTTATGCATCATTTCTGCATTTGGTCTTGTGTTTGGGATTGAGCTTGCTCTTTCTTCTTCTCCTTACTTTCTTTCTTCAAGTGACTTGTCTTCTTAAATGAAGCAAGTTACTTTGCTTCTCTTTGCTCCTTTCATCTGCTTCCTGGTGGTTTCTCTGAAGATCTTTCTTGTAAACCTCACAAACCTTAGGAACAACCAAGCATGACAACGATTAGGGTTTTGATTAGTCCCCCCACTTAGTCTTACCTTTGTGTCTCATTGAGTCTTCTCTTCTCATCTCATAATCAAGGACTAAACCATAAAGGCTTTAAGGCTTTGTGATTAAGTTTATGCCTGCATCCTTCTATTAGGATGGAGTGTATAACTTTAATCCTAAGTGTTAAACCCTTGATATGTTTAACTCCTTTAATCAATTCACTTAATAATCATCAAGACATCAAGCTTGTAACTTGGGCCTTGCATTAGGGTTCTAATTCTTCCTTAATTGGTTAAGAAGGACTAACCCTAGTGTTAATGGACAAGTCCCCCTCAAGTTGTCTTACAAACCATAAAACTCACTTCTTCATCATATCATTAACTAAAATCCACTTAATAAAGGCTTTGTTTTGTCATGAGTTTAATCCTTAATCATGGATTAAGTTGAGGAGTTTTCCTCAGCTTAAACATTCTCATCTATTATCCTTCTATTAGGATGGTGTAATGAGTCTGTTTAATCCCTGATTATGGCTTAACCTCATTACTTAACACTAAACAAAAACAACAAAAACATCTAAATAATCACAAGTAGGTTAATGATCTTAATCCTACACCATGGTGTTTAAGTGTGAGAAGCTGACTTCACACTTAAGGTATCCTCATTACCCCTAATCAGAGGGAAGATGTGATGAGTTTACTAACCCATTGGTTTAGGCTTAAGCTCATTAACTTATGACAAACTTTCAAAAGCAATAAAAGACTGAAAACTCAAAAACAAACAATAATCGTCTCCTTCGGGATTCTTTTCTCATCTCATTCACTCACAAACGAGAACTCGCTTCTTCCGTCTAATGCAAGACAGTTAGCACCTGAGCCAGACAGGTCATACACTTGAGCATAGACAAGTAAGCAGTTCACAAGTCAATTTATCTTTCAGTCTCTTTGGGTCGAACTACGGTGTTCTGACTTCCTCATTGCACGAGAGGATACGTAGGCATAACTTAACAGTTATCGAACAAAAGTCTCTGTATATTCCCCTCCTCTTCCAGCATCATTCTTTAAGCCTCTTTATCTTGGGCTTTGCACTCTTTCCTTGCACTGACACCCTTTCATATCACTTCACTTTTCTTACACTGACACCTGTACATTCTTTTCCAGCTCTTTATACACAGATTGCACTAACACTACCCATTTAAAACACAAATCTTTTAAGCGTGGATCCCGTCGAGTACGACGGACAATCTGGGTGCTAATACCTTCCCAGGTTGTAACCAACCCCCTTTCTCAGTCTCTCTGGTTCGCAACCGTCTTGTCCATATCTTTTCTAGGTCTATGCAGCATTGCCTTTCCTCCAGGATAAAAATGCCTAGCTGGCGACTCTTTTCTTTTCCTGTGAGTTCACTCCTGTGTGTTCTCATTCCTCCTTTCGCCGACCGTTCGCGTCTGTACCTCATTTGAGCCCAGTCTCATCTGTTGGGAGCGACAGCTTGGTGACTCTGCTGGGGAAACTTATACTGTAACCAGGGCTTCTGGTTCTTTTTGTTAGTTCCTCCTAGCGCTTGATTGGTTTGTGTTTACTGGGGTGTTATGTGCTATTTGTGCTTGTATATTTGTTTTGTTTTTTCTTTATGCACAGTTGTTTTATTGCTTTCGTTACAGCTTTATATACATCATACTGTCATACTGTTCTGGCTGGATCTGGTTTTGTTGCTTTGGTGGGTGGGGTATCATTGAGAGTTAAGGTCCTATACCTGGGACCTGAGTGACACCTAGGCTAGAGTGGTTCATGTTCTTTCCCATTCCATTTCGGTCTGGTGCGGGAATATGAAATACGGTTCAGATATGGGTTTCTTCTTGAGAACTCTGTGCTACAGATTTCCTGTAGTGCTAGGGCTATCTGGGAAGCCTGCTAAGTCTGGATGACCTTTATTATGACCTTCAGAAACTGAGGTGAATTAGAGGAGGATCTTTTATGGTTATTGTAAACACTGTACCTCCGGGTTAGAAGTGTTTACACTTCTCATAAGCGATCCAAGTCTGAGGATCCTTGTTTTAGAACACCACCTATGAGGGGGTTGGGATGTTTACAGGTTTGTAGGTACCCTTGACCTCAGCATACCCTGTTACTTTGTTTGATTAAGAGTACTCCATTTTGGGACAGTTCTTGTGATTTTAACCCAGGACATGTGACTCTTTATTTGAGTCCCCCACCTTGGTTACTGGACTTATGGACCTCCATCTGGACTTCTTAGACATACATGGACCTATATCAAGGCAGTTAATCAGATCCAGCTTGATCACAAACCCTTGCATATCATTTGCATACATCATCATTGCATCATTTAACATGTGTTTATTTGTTTTTCAGGGTATCCATATCATATTTGGCTTGGTTTTGACCCCTTCATCTGCATAGACCTATCTTCACCAGCTATCTGCTTCAGCTACATTCACCAGCTACCTGCTTCAGTCACCTGCATCACCAGCATCAGCTTATCAGTGGCCCATCTTCTAGTATCAGTCATCAGCATCAGCATCTGTTTCAGCTCTTCTTCAGCAACATGGCACCCAAGAAGAGCAATATCTCATACCATTTCTTTGAGCCTGAGCTGACTGGCATCAGGAAGATCCAGGCCCTTATTACTCCAGACCATATACCACTATTCAGAGAACATTATGGAGGCATCCTTGATGTGGTTATGGATTTGGACCCTTCCCAGAGGAGCTTGATTCACACTTGTCTACAGTTCTATGACCCTCCTCTGAGGTGCTTCACCTTCCAGAATTTTCAGTTGGGACCCTTGTTGGAAGAGTATTCATCACTGATTGGTGTACATGTCAGGGGTGGTGTCCCCTTCAACCCTGAGATGGTTTTTCCCAGCAATGAAGAAGTGGCAAAGGCACTGTATCTGGAGACTATACTGATTGAGCAGAACATGACAACCAAGGCTGGAATCTCTGGTCTACACTTGGATTTCTTGACTTCTCAGGCTATCCTGGAGGCCTCCTTGGGAGAATGGAAGGCAGTTTGTGCTTTGTTAGCCCTCAGCATATATGGGGTTGTACTTTTTGCAGATGAGCCTAAGTTTATTAGCAAGAATGCCATCCACCTTTTCATTCTGAGGAACCCAGTGCCCACCTTACTGGGAGATTTCGACTACTCTGTTCACCAAAGGAATGAAAAGCAAAGAGGAAGATTGGTGAGGTGCTGTGCTCCCCTGTTCCATACCTGGTTGCTCAAACACTTGCCCAAGACTGATGCATTCTTGAATCCTCACCAGCAGAAGAACTGGGCTAGAAGACTTATTGCTTTGACCTCAGATGACATCAGGTGGTGCACTCAGATCACCAAAGGCAGGGACATCATCACTAGTTGTGGGCAGTTCCCCAATGTACCTCTGATAGGAGTGAAGGGTTGCATCAACTACAACCCTCTGTTATTCAAAAGACAATTGGGCTATGCATTGGTCCACCCTCCTAGAGCACAAGACTTGGCTGAAACCCTTTATTGTGAGGTTAAGCCTAATCTAGCTGTTGTCAGGCAGGCATCCTGGGCTTGGGGCAATGTCCAGACCAAAGGGATGGCCATTCTCGGGAGATGCAACAATGTGGCCTCAGCTCAGTACTATGAGTGGTCTCATGCAAGGGCTCAAATTTCTGGGATGCCCTTCACTATTGAGGATGCACCTGGACCATCCACAGCACCACCTCCAGCCACTGTCAGCCTGGAAGAGTTTGAGAAAATGAAAGAGAGGAATGAGAATCTGACTCAGGCTCTACAGAAGACCCTCTGGGAGAGGAGTGATGGTCGTCTGGACATCGAAAGGTTGGAAAAGCTTAAGGTGGAGCATCTAGCCAGGATTGAGAAGTCAGAGGGCTACATCAAGAAGTCAAGGGAAGGAGAGCAGATTTTGAAGAATGCTTGTAAGGAGGCTCAGTTTCAGAAGGCCAGGACTGATCTCTATCTGAAAGAGAGTCAAGCTAGGTGGTTCAGGATCACTGAAGCTCGCACTCAGGAGGATAAGAGAACTCAGGACAAGATTGAGCAGTTGGAGGCTAATGCAAAGGAGCAACAGGAAGCCCTGCTAGCAGCCCAGAAAGAGATCTCAGAGTTGAAAATTAGGGCTGGTGTGAAGAGGTCAAAGGACCAGGGCAGACACAAGAAGCTAACTGCTGCTATTGCCACCAGGAATCTTCTCATCAGGAACCTCACAGAGCATCCAGCTGACCCTGTAACTGAAGCACTTCTGAAGGAAGTTCAGGAGGATGAGTTTGGTCTTGGTGTCTGACTTTTTGCTTGTTGTTGCTTTCATTTCACATACTTTTTTATATTGTATTTTTGACCCCTCAGGGGCATGAATTGTAAAAAACAAACTATGTATCATTCACTTGTTGTAATATATCCATTAGTTTGTTTCATTTGAATCTCTCTCTCAAAGCAACATCAAAAGCATCTTCCTCAAGGGTCTTGGAAAGGTCAAAACCAAATGCCAAGCCGGATACCTTGGAAACAAATGAGCATACTGCATTGCATACTAACCTTTTGTTTTGTTTTGCAGGCTTTTGTTTTGTTTGTTACTAACTTTGTTGTGATTCAGGAACTATTGCTCGCCGTCGGGTGTTCCCACTCAATCGTCCGCACAGATATCCCACTCGCAACAACCTTCCGGGTATACAGATGGACCAGGTACAACAGGATCTTACAGAAGTCAGGACTCAAATGGCCAATGAGAGGTTGGAAATGAGAAATCAGATGACCCAGTTTATGGAGGTGATGAATGGGTTGGCACAGAGCCAAGAAAGATTAAGGGCATTAGTAGAAAGGCAGACTCAGGAAGACCCCCATCTAGGGACTGGAGGAACGAGCAACAATGAGAGGGGTCAGCCTCATGTCAACCCACCTGTGTATGGCCCTCATCTTCATCCAGAGATCAACATCCCTGCTAATGTACAAGGGAATGCTACTACAGGCAGAGTACTACAAGAAGACCCCCAAGAAGATCAATTCACTGTGATGGGAGCTGGGGATGAAGCCTATGACAGAAGGCTAGATGAAATTGCTGAGAAATTAAGATCCCTGAGGTCTCAAAACTCCTTGGGTTTTGATGTCATGGGCATGGGCTTAGTGGATGGAGTAAGGATCCCTCACAAGTTTAAACCTCCGTGCTTTGAGAAGTACAACGGAACTTCCTGTCCACGAACCCATTTGCAATCCTTTCTAGGGAGGCTGAAGGCATACACCATGGATGAAAAACTGTGGATGTTTTATTTCGAAGACAGTTTAATAGGAGCTTCAAGGGAATGGTACTCTCATCTGACCAGAGCAACCATCAGGTGCTGGAAGGACCTGGGTGAGGCCTTCATTAGACAATACCAATATAACCTGGACATGGCTCCTAACAGGACCGTCCTGATGGGAATGTCCCAGTCATCCAGAGAAAGCTTCCGGGAGTACACCCAGAGGTGGAGACAGCTTGCTGCTGCTGTCCAGCCACCCATGTCGGAAAGGGAGATGGCCGACATGTTTATGAACACCCTCCAAGGGACATACATTGATAGGCTAGCTGCCTTTTCTTCCACCAGCTTCGCGGATGTAGTCATAGCTGGAGAAAGAATTGAGAGCCTTCTAAAGATGGGAAAGATTTCCGACAATGGTGCGAGCTCGTCCAGCAACCCAAGAAAGCCTTTTGTGGGCCCAAGAAGAACTGGTGAGACTAATGCTATCCATACCAGCAGGGGCAGACCCCAGTATGTTCATAGGTCAGTGGCAGCTGTCACTATTCCTGCTCCAATTCATCAACAACCAGTATACCAACCACAACAACAACCCCACTATCAGCAACAAGCTCAGTATCCACCTCAGAGAAATTATAACAACAACAACACCAGCAACAACAATCAGCAAAGACCGTTTCAACAGAGACCATCTCAGGCCAATAGGTTGATTGATCCGATCCCTATGCCTTATGCCGCATTATTGCCACAACTCCTGAAACTCAACCTGGTTGAGCTAAGGACATTGGCACCTCCAGATCCTGCCAGTCTGCCCAGAAATTATGACGCCAGTGCCAGATGTGCTTTTCACTCCAACGCACCTGGCCACAGTACAGAGAAATGCAGAGCTTTGCATATGAAAGTACAGGATCTAGTGGATTCCAAAGCTCTAAACTTTGCACCCCCGCCAAATGTCAGCAAGAACCCTATGCCCAACCACGGAGGACCCATAATTAATGTTATTGAGGAAGATAAGTCGTCTTTCTTGATAACCAATGTGGGGCAGATTCGGACACCCCTGGTAGAGATTAAAGCTCAACTCTTTGAATGTCAAATATTCCCCGGGTGTGAGCTCGGGTGCGGTTATTGCAACATTTCGGTAAATGGGTGCGATAACTTGAGAAGTGGCATAGATGGTCTCATCCAGAGTGGCTTACTTCAAATCACAACATCAATACCTCCAAATCCAGCAATCTCCTTAACAACAATTCCCGAGTCTTCTACAACTGCAACAACAATTGTTCCAAACAACTCTTCAATCTCATCAACAAATGCTTCATCTGTCACTTCAACGGACCAAATATCGACAACCATCTCTTCTACAACTTCAACACCCATCCAGTCAACAGTGCCTCCTACAACATCAACAGCAAATAATGAAAGTGTCTCAACGGTTACAATATATTACGCTCCTGCAAATGATTCTGCCTACAACTCACAAAATGCCACTCCTATCAGAGCACCAGTTACAATATACTATGATCCACATACTATCATGGTCCCTTCTGCAGCTGCCATCAGTCCAGTCACTATCACAGTGCCTGGGCCAGTCCCTTATGAAAGCAATAATGCCATCCCTTGGCATTACGGCTCAGATCTATACTGCGAAGGGCAGAAAATCACTTTGGAATCATCAACTTCTTCGCCACAAATAGACAATGTGGGGGGAGGCGGAGGCTTCACTCGAAGCGGATGTCTCTTTGCCCCGCAAATTCCAAGACCCAATGCCGAAGCAGAAGCTGCTGCCAAAGCAAAAGGGAAGAGCATGGTGCAAGAAGAACAAGTTGCTAAAGAAGCTTTAAAGACCCCTTTTGATCAGGAGGTTGATGAATTCATGAGAATCATCAAGAAAAGTGATTACAAGATAGTGGACCAGCTTCACCAGACACCTTCCAAAATCTCCATTTTATCATTGCTAATGTGCTCCGAGGCTCATCGGAATGCACTACTAAAAGTCTTGCACGCAGCTTATGTGCCAGAGGAGATTACCGTCAATCAGTTAGAGGCAGTGGTTAGAAATGTCAACGCTAGTCATGGACTAGGATTTACCAACACTGATTTGACGACGGAAGGTCGCAATCACAACAAGGCTTTGCACATTACCTTGGAGTGTAAGGGTGCAGTTCTTTCTCATGTACTGGTAGACACAGGGTCATCCCTCAATTTCCTACCTAAGAAAGCCCTTGTGAAGCTGGAGTATGAAGGATTGGCATTACGCCCAAGTAACTTTGTAGTGAGAGCCTTTGATGGTTCTAAGAGATCAGTTCTGGGAGAAATTGAGTTGCCTGTAATGATTGGCCCACAAATGTTCAAAACGACTTTTTTCGTGATGGATATACAGCCTGCCTACAGCTGTCTATTGGGTAGACCATGGATACACGCCGCTGGCGCCGTGACGTCAACCCTTCACCAGAAGTTAAAATTCGAGTGGGAGGGCCAAGTCGTTACTATTTGTGGAGAGGAAGATATATTTGTTAGCCATCTGGCTACATACAAATACATTGAGATGGATGGAGAGATCCACGAAACTATGAGTCAAGGGTTTGAGGCCTTGAACATAAATGAAGCATCCGCTGTACCTGGAACCTCAATGACATCTTATCAGCAAGCCCAGAAGGTTGTTGAAGAGGGGACTGCCCAAGGCTGGGGCAAGTTGATGCCTGTAGAGAAGAAGGAGGATAGATTTGGGTTGGGTTACAAACCAACTCAACAAGATCAAGCAGAGGCTGCTGAGAAGCCCAATTTTGTCAGTGGGGGGATGCTCACCCCAGATGCAGTGAACAATTTGGAAGACGAGGAGGAAAGCGACCGCAACCTGGAGAGCTGGATACATCCAAGGATCCCGGGGAGCAGTATCTCAAAATGGTCTTCCCAGGAAATTATAAGAGTTACTCCTGCAGAGTAATTATTATTTCCTGTATTTTTAAGCATGCATCAAGTCTTGCATCTTGCCCAAGATGACAAGACTCATTTTGTAATCGGGCCATCTGTGATTTTGTGCAATAAGATCAATCAATGAAATATCAGACATCTTTTGCAAATGAGTCTTTTTTTTTCTCGCTGTTTTTCCATTTTTCTTTTTGTACAAAAATAAAATGGCAATGTTTTCAAAATGATAACTTCATTTCACTCTTTCTAAACAAGATTAAAATCAATCACTAAAATGAACAATCTAAACCCTTGCAGAGAGTACGTTTCAGACCGCACCGACAACAACACGGCTATGACTTCGTATGACTTTGACAATCCAATCAATCAAGCTGATGAAGGGGTTGAAGAAGAGTATGAGCTTCCTGAAGAGCTAGCCAGGTTGTTGAGGCAAGAGGAAAAGGTTATCACTCCTCATCAGGAGGAGGTCGAAACGATTAATCTTGGTACAGAAGAAGATGCGAAAGAGGTTAAGATCGGGGCCTGCTTACAAGACTCAGTAAAGAAACAACTGATTGACCTGCTTCGTGAATATGTGGATGTGTTTGCTTGGTCTTATCAGGATATGCCAGGGTTGGACACCGATATCGTTATGCACAAGCTGCCTTTAAGAGAAGATTGCCCACCAGTGAAACAGAAACTGCGCCGTACTCGCCCAGACATGGCAATGAAAATCAAAGAAGAGGTACAAAAGCAGTGGGACGCCGGGTTCCTTGCTGTAACTAGATATCCACCGTGGGTTGCTAATATAGTACCTGTGCCTAAGAAGGACGGCAAAGTAAGAATGTGTGTTGACTACCGGGATCTGAACAGAGCCAGCCCGAAAGATGACTTCCCATTACCTCACATCGATGTATTGGTGGATAACACGACTCAGTTCTCGGTGTTCTCCTTCATGGACGGATTTTCGGGATACAATCAGATCAAAATGTCACCTGAAGACATGGAGAAGACGACCTTCATCACACCCTGGGGCACGTTCTGTTACAAGGTGATGCCATTCGGACTGAAGAATGCTGGTGCAACATATCAACGGGCTATGGTAACATTATTCCACGATATGATCCATAAAGAAATCGAGTGTTATGTGGATGACATGATTGCCAAGTCCCTCACAGAGGAAGACCACCTGGTAAATCTGCTGAAGCTATTCAAGCGTCTGAGGAAGTACCAACTGAAGTTAAACCCCAACAAATGCACATTCGGGGTGCGATCCGGTAAGCTGCTGGGATTCATTGTAAGCGAGAAAGGGATTGAAGTTGACCCTGACAAAGTCAGAGCCATTCAAGAGATGCCTGCACCGAAGACAGAAAAAGAAGTTCGAGGGTTCTTAGGTCGATTGAACTACATTTCACGGTTCATATCTCACCTTACAGCAACTTGCGAACCTTTGTTCAAGCTATTGAGAAAAGAACAGACGGTCAGGTGGAACGAAGACTGCCAGAGGGCTTTTGACAAGATCAAGGAGTACTTACAAGAGCCTCCCATCCTTATGCCTCCAATTGAGGGAAGACCTCTGCTAATGTACTTGACAGTATTAGAAGAGTCAATGAGGTGTGTGCTGGGCAGCATGACGAGTCTGGTCGAAAAGAGTATACAATTTACTACCTAAGCAAAAAGTTTACCGACTGTGAACAACGTTATTCATTGCTCGAGAAAACTTGCTGTGCTTTAGCGTGGGCTGTTCGCCGACTGAGGCAGTATATGTTGACCCACACCACTTTATTGATCTCAAAGATGGACCCAGTCAAGTATATTTTTGAGAAGCCAGCACTTACCGGACGGGTTGCAAGATGGCAAATGATCCTCACAGAATATGACATCCAGTACACATCTCAGAAAGCCATCAAGGGCAGTGTATTGTCTGAATACCTTGCTGAGCAACCTATTGATGATTACCAGCCTATGAGATTTGACTTCCCTGATGAAGACATCATGTTCATAAAAGCAAAAGATAATGAAGAGCCTGTTCACACTGAAGGGCCTGACCCAGAAGAAGAATGGACTATGATGTTTCATGGGGTTGTTAATATGAATGGTCGTGGTGTTGGTGCAGTACTCATTACACCTAAAGGGGTTCACGTGCCTTTCTCGGCAAAACTCACTTTCAACTGCACTAACAACGAAGCTAAATACGAAGCCTGTATTATGGGTCTTGAGGAAGCCATTGACCTCAGGATCAAGACATTGACTGTATTCGGAGATTCAGCTCTGGTAGTTAATCAAACCAACGGCAAATGGTACACACATCAGGATCATCTGATACCTTACAGGGATTATACAAGGAGGTTATTGACTTTCTTTACAATAGTCAAGCTTGAGTATATCCCGCGGGACGAGAATCAGTTCGCAGATGCTCTGGCTACCATTTCATCCATGATCAAAGTTCAAGCTGCCAACTTTGTACCTCAAATTTCAGTGTCCAGACATGACAGACCAGCGTATGTGTTCGCAGCAGATGTTGTCAAGGATGATAAGCCTTGGTTCCATGACATTAAGTGCTTCTTGGAGGATCAAACATACCCACCTGGGGCATCTGCCAATGATAAGAAGACTTTGAGAAGGCTTGCTGGTAGTTTCTTCCTGAACACTGACGGTTCCCTGTACAAGAGAAACTTTGATATGATACTCCTCAGATGCGTTGACAGAACAGAAGCAGACTTGTTGATGCATGAAGTGCACGAAGGATCCTTTGGTACCCATGCAGGAGGGCATGTTATGGCTAAGAAATTGCTAAGATCAGGTTATTACTGGATCACCATGGATGCCGACTGTTGTGCCTACGCTAGAAAATGCCATAAATGCCAGATTTATGCGGATAAGGTGCATGTGCCTCCCAACCCTTTGAATGTGATGTCTTCACCCTGGCCCTTTGCTATGTGGGGCATTGATATGATTGGAAAGATTGAACCGACTGCTTGAAATGGCCACAGATTCATCCTGGTTGCCATTGACTATTTCACCAAGTGGGTCGAAGCAGCTTCCTATGCAAACGTTACAAGGAAAGTGGTAGCCCGATTTCTGAAAAGAGATATCATTTGTCGATACGGAGTTCCCGAGCGAATCATTACTGATAATGGTTCCAACTTAAACAACAAGATGATGGCCGAGTTATGCCGGGACTTCAAGATCCAACACCACAATTCTTCTCCTTACAGGCCATAGATGAACGGCGCTGTTGAGGCACCTAATAAGAATCTCAAGAAGATTGTGCAGAAGATGGTAGTCACCTACAAAGACTGGCATGAGATGCTACCGTTTGCCTTTAATGGGTACCGCACGTCAATCAGAACATCCACTGGGGCAACACCGTATCAGCTTGTGTACGGTATGGAGGCAGTCCTACCTGTTGAAGTTGAATTACCCTCCTTACGGGTACTGATGGATGTTAAGCTGAACGAAGCAGAATGGGTCCGATCCCGATACGAACAACTAAGTCTGATCGAAGAGAAAAGATTGGCTTCAATCTGTCATGGGCAGTTGTATCAGAAAAGAATGAAGAGAGCCTTCGATCAGAAAGTCAGGCACCGAGAGTACCAAGTAGGAGATCTTGTGCTAAAGAGAATCCTCCCTCCTCATATAGACCACAGGGGCAAGTGGACTCCGAATTATGAAGGACCATTTGTAGTAAAAAAGGTTTTCTCGGGTGGAGCACTCATGCTCAGCACCATGGATGGTGAAGACTTCCCGTCCCCTGTGAATTCAGATGCAGTTAAAAAATACTTCGCATAAAATGACCCGCTGGACATAAAAACAAAATGTAGGTCCAGGCAAAAATAGGGCATCCCGGCGAGTCAAAAACAAAATAAAAGACTCGGGAAAAAATAAGGGAAAAATAAAAAAATGTGTACACCCGCTGAGTTGAAAAGTCGCATTGGACAATTCAGGCAAAAATGGGTATCCCGATGGATTGAAAACCCGAAAGGGCGGCCCATGCAAAATAAGGGAATAAGCGAACAACTGCATTCTGAATTTGTCTGTATCACCTACAACTTGGTGAACCTTGAAGGGATCAAAGCTTCTCTCAGAATCAGCCTTCTTCAGAAAGCAAGACGAGAGGAACGTCAAATGTCATACGAGTCATAGCAAAAGGGATGCTCCTTGAAGCGTCGTCAACATTGCCAGCATTTTGTTTCTCAATTTGTAACAATCCCCTCATTTTAGGAGATATGTTTCTTTGACTGTATCTTGCCAATTCAGGGCACGTAAATTAATAAAATCAGATTTTCAGTCATGTCTCGTCTCGTACATTTTATTTTCATTTGCAAAATGTCCGATGTCTTTAAAGATACTGATTGCATAAACACAGATGTTTTCTTTTCTAAAGAATGCGTGCTTGCAGGAAATATACTTATTCCCGGGAGTGTATGAACTCTCATGGTGGGATCCAGTTAAGGATACCTCGGGATTACTTGTGCGTCCCCCTATCTTTGCAGGATTGCAGGTATTCAAAAGCGCAACACGGGGCATGTAAGCTTCACCCCAGCAAGCTGGAAAATAAACATTCACTCAGTCTCAGCACCCAAAGTGTCTTCTCCCCAGCTGAGTTGCCACTTGTCACTTCTCCCAGCCGAGGTGCCAATCATTCTTCCTCCTCACCCAAGTACAAAAGCCAGGGAACCATTTCCCCCACAGAGCTTCAGCCTCTATCCAGTAGAGCAATGCATGAAGGAATCACAACAGAGTGACGAAAGCTTCTACGAACCCCAGCTGGGTCCCTCATTACCAAGGATGGGTCTATCAGTGACCTAATCCCCCAAGCAGATACATCTCATCAGATCTACCAATGATCTCATCCCCAGCTAGGATGTCCGTTTCAAAAGATCAACCAGAGATTTTCGTGGCAACGGGATCCGAATCCCGGATTGGTATCCTTCAATAATCATAGAATTCGCATCATATTTTCCCCACAGAGCGTAGAATTCCGTCTAACACGGAGCATTACGGCAAAAATCAAACATATTGCATAATCATAAGCCATGTTCTGAATCAAACACTTGTGAATAATGACAATCCATCAACAATATACAGAAAACTTCCCCAGATTCTCCAGCGGAGAGCTAAAGCTAAAGCAGTTGCCTTACACTCACCAACATCAGTATATACTCCTTGTGACACCCGTCCGTGTCATATCCCCAGTAGAAGACCAAAGCGTCCCCTCTGCACTCACAGATACTTATATATACAACTTTCTTGACACTCGTCCGTGTCACTTTCTCCAGCACAGTAACATAAACACTTTGCATATTAGATATTTGTTTATACTATACTGTTCTCCTTCCGACACTCGTCTGTGTCACTCTCCCCAGCAGGTTAAACACTCATCCATACTTATTTCTCAGATACTCGTCCGTATCTTATACACACCATTTATATCATCTCAGATTCGACACTAGTCCTTGTTCTTTGTTAACCAGTTGGTACTCGTCCGTACCATCATCTCAGAACATGCGTCAAGCGTTTGTTTCTACCTGATACTCGTCCGTATCATAGTCTTAAGGATGCTCGTCCGCATCTTTAATCCATACACGTGTCAAACACTTTTGTCTTCTTGAATAGAGACACTCGTCTGTGTCTACTATTCCCCGGAGGAGCCCCCTCAGATTCAACACTCGTCCGTGTTCCTTGTTAACCAGTTGATACTCGTCCGTATCATCATCTCTGAACACGTGTCAGTATTTGTTTCTACCCGATACTCGTCCGTATCGTAGTCTTAGGGATGCTCGTCCGCATCTTTAATCTATACACAGCGTCAAAACACTTACACCTTTATTTCTTGGATATAAACACTCGTCCGTGTTTACTATTCCCCAGTAGATCGCCAGCAAAGCAAGATTCTTTTGTTATCTGACATTCGTCCTATGTCATGATAAACCCTGAGAGCAGCCGTACCCTGCTAGGTGATCGTCCGTCACCTCTTGATGATCGTCCTTCATCATGCTCATCCGATGGCCGTCCCCCATCGTCTACCTTTTATCCGGCATTCGTCCTATGTCGTGATTTTCGGCAGCCGTCCCCTGCTAGGTGATCGTCCTTCACCTTTTGATGATCGTCCTTCATCATTTTATCTGATGGCCGTCCCCATCGTTGATATTGTTATCTGACATTCGTCCTATGTCATGATAAACCTTGAGAGCAGCCGTCCCCTACTAGGTGATCGTCCTTCACCTCTTGATGATCGTCCTTCATCATGCTCGTCCGATGGCCGTCCCCATCGTTGACCTTTTATCCGGCATTCGTCCTATGTCGCGATATTTTCGGAAGCCGTACTCTGCCAGGTGATCGTCCTTCACCTTAGATGATCGTCCCTCATCTTATCCCCAACAGAGCAGCCGTCCCCTGCTAGGTGATCGTCCTTCACCTTTGATGACCGTCCCTCATCATTATTTCATTTATTCTTTAACCCGATGGCCGTCCCCGTCGTGGTCCCTTTTCCTTTTCCTGATGATCGTCCTTCATCAGTTTAGCCCGATGGCCGTCCCCATCGTTGTTTACATTACTTTATGAACTTGATGGTCGTCCCCATCATTTTTTCATTAATCCCCAGAGAGTCGTATAGCTTCACTTGATGGCCGTCCCCATCATAATCCCTTTTATCCCCAGCATGTCGGCCGTCCCCGTCATTGCTTTATTTCCCGCACTTTTCCCAGCGTGTCGGCCGTCCCCGTCATTGCTCATTCCCCAGCAGTCGTCCTATGCTCGACGGTCGTCCTCCGTTGCCCATACATTATAATATACTTTATTTCCTTTTACAATCTATATCCCTTTTCTTCTTCATTCCGTGAGTGCAAATTTTGGACTGTCTTTGGTATTCAACCACAAGTTATCTTGTTTGCCTGTTAAGCCGTTGCTTACATCCTGCACAGCTAACTCATGTTTGAATAGGGGCAGCTGTAAACACCCCAAATTTGCCCTCACCCATTCACACCATGGCTTGTGATCCCCTCATATGCATAAACTCAATCATAGCATCTCATATCACATTTTTGCTTCATTGCACTGGTTCTAAGTCATCTGCATCTAGGGTTTGTGATCTGAGCAATCCAAGAGCTTCTTGAGCCACTCCAAAGGTCATCAGTCACTTCAAAGGGGTCCATGAATGTTCAAGCATCATATTGTATCCTCTCAAAGTCAAGAATGTCAAAGAATCACAAGAACTGAGAATGGCATGGAAGCAGAGCCAGGTGTGACTGCACAGATGACCTAGAATTAGGGTTTTGGTTTCAGAGGCCATAACTCCAATTTTTTTGGTCATACTTGTTTCTATTGGTCTCTATATGATATAGGGATCATGCATATCAATTTTCATGAAGAAATTCCATGGGGAAGTCATCTGATCAAGGGTTGACTTTCTAAGCAAGTCAGTGCAAAATCAGGGCATCTGAGGCCCCCAATGACCCAACCAAAGGGTGTTCTTCATCATTTTGATTGTTTATGATCTTTATCTGATCATAGAAGATGTTGGAAGTTCACAAAATTGAAGAATCTCAAGTCATTTGCAAAGTTGACTTTTTAGGAAAGTTGACTTATGTTGAAAATTGCCATTTTGGGAAACTTTTTCAACCCTTGCTTTTTGATTCAAAAATGCTTCAAATGAAAACACTTTGGTCATGAAAGTTGTAGAATGGATCATTCCCTTTTCAAAAAGTACAAGAACATGACCTAATTCATTTTGGATCAAAAGTTATGGCTTGTCAAAGTTGGCTAAAATCACAAAATTTGAAGTTTTCCACCAAAGAGACATTTTGCAAAATGGTTTGATCAAGTGTTCTAAAGGCCTCAAATGTGTATCATTTCTTCACAACATGATCATGTGACATCTAAAATTCAGAATGGGCCAAGGGATCACTCATTTTCATGACTTATGGAGCAAGAATTCTCAAAGGAAACAAAAGTGAAGCAAGTTGCAAAAACTCACTCAAGTATGAATCCACTTGCTTACTGACTTCATAATCAATCCTAGGGCTCTCCACACTTCTTGCTGCGCAGGACACCCCATTTGTCCTTGTCTAGCTAGTAGCCCATGCCTCTCTTACACAAACTTGACATTTTGGCAACTTGAGCCATACCAATCACAGCAGTACACATCAACTCATCTGACCAATCCCATTTGTTTATACAAACCAAAAGCAAGACATTACACACAACACACAAGCCTGAAAGCACCAGGAACACAGCTCTCTCATTTTCCACCCCATTTGCAAAAGCATTCGAAACACTCAGCACAAGCCTCAAACACACAAACCAACTTCACAAACAATCTCCCCTTGCTTCACTGATCACAAACCAACCCTTAAAACAGCCTGAAAGCCACTGAATAAAAAACATGATCACCACCCTCCCTTGAACAGAACTTCTGTAATCTTTCAAACCAACCATCACAAACTTCTTCCAAGCATCAAGACTTCATCAGGAGCTCAAGAGGAGTGGTTTGCACAAAGAAAGGAGGTCAGAAAGTTGCAAACTGAGAAAGCTCAAGCTCAGGTATCTCAAGAACCTTTTTTCCAGAAATGAGTTTTTAAGTTCCTAGATTGTTCCTCATGCCTTGCTGATCACTCTGATGTTTTTACTTTTTGAAATGGATGAGAAATAAGCCTGTATGAATGCTCTGAAACTTTTCTGCCCTAATTGTGTTTTGCTTCGATTCACATGATTAAAGATGAAAAAATGATTTTTGTTTGGGGGTTTTGATTTAGTTTGGAATGGGGTTTGATTCTGGGCATTTAGATTTCATTTTCATGAAGTTTTGAGGGATTTAGCAACTTTCAGGTGAGGTTCTTGCCGGAGAAGACGATCGGAAGTTTTCTCCGGCCACCTGAAAGTGATTAGGGTTTAATCTGTGTAATTAATGAGGTTTGAATGTGGTGCGTTGGATAGGCTGACCAGAGTTGACCCGCGCGCATATGAGTGGTCCAGATTTCACATTAAAGCCCTAATCATATTTTATTAAATTAATTAATTCAGATTAGTTTAATTAGGTTGGTTTGAATTTCAGCCAAAGGATCACGCGCGCAGTCAATTCCCGCGCGTCCAGTTTGAATGCTGGCCTTTGATCTTGTTGACTTCTCATTTAATTTCATTTTATTTGCATTTTAATTCATTTGTTTTGCTCATAAATTTTAAAATAGTAAAAATCATGGAAAAATTCTGAAAATTTTTATTCAAGCTTTTATTAATTTTCAGAAACCAAAAACATTTTTATTTTTATTTTTTGCATTAAAAATATTTTTAAATCATTTAAAAGATTATTTTTAATTAATTAATGAGAATTAATTAATTAAAAATACTTTTAAGTATTTAAAAATCACAAAAAAATTCATGAAACCTTTTTAAAATCATTTAGAAACATTGTCCAACCTTAAAACCAAATTTCTTTTTTGATCTTGATGACTTTTGACAATTTCCCATGGAATTAATTTCATTTCAAGGCATTATTTTGATCCAATCTTCAAAAATTCATTTCTGCCTAGTCTTTGAGAGTTGGACTTTGATTCTTTTTGCATTGCATCTTGTATAGCATGTAGTTTATAGGATTAAATTGGCATGATTTGATCTTGAATTTTCAATTTGTTTGACATTTTTCTTGACAAGGTACCTTAAAACCCTAGCCATCTTAAGAAATTCATAACTTGCACTAGGTTAAGAATTGGGTCCCCTCCTTTCGGAAGTGAGTTTGTTTAGGTTTAGGGTTCCCTTGAGTGCATTTTCAATTTTTTTATCTTGATGTTTGCTTCTGGTTTTGGTTTTTGTTTTGTGCATTGATCATAAACCCTAATTTGGGCTTCCTTTTGCATTCATCTTGCATTTGCTTGCATACCATGACTTGCCATGACATTTTATGCATCCATTTGATTCATAACACATATTAGGACATATTAGAATCATGTTTGATCATTGCATCTTTCATTTGCCATGTTGTATGTCATTTTCATTCCATAACTTTTCATGTTTGTTCATGGTTCTAAGCATGCTTCATTTGCATCCATATGTTTGTATGATCATCCCCATGCCTTGTTTCATGTTTGTGTCATCTCATAGCATCATTAGCATCATACTTATGCTTCTGGTTTTGGTTTGCATCATGCCATTCCATCTCATTTTGCATTGCATTGCATTCCTTTCACTAACTTTTCAGGTGGTAAGTTACTTTGAGAAGTGAATTTGCCTTCACTTCTCACAATTTCTTTTAATCTCTCTTATGCATCATTGCTGCATTTGGTCTTGTGTTTGGGATTGAGCTTGCTCTTTCTTCTTTTCCTTACTTTCTTTCTTCAAGTGACTTGTCTTCTTAAATGAAGCAAGTTACTTTGCTTCTCTTTGCTCCTTTCATCTGCTTCCTGGTGGTTTCTCTGAAGATCTTTCTTGTAAACCTCACAAACCTTAGGAACAACCAAGCATGACAATGATTAGGGTTTTGATTAGTCCCCCCACTTAGTTTTACCTTTGTGTCTCATTGAGTCTTCTCTTCTCATCTCATAATCAAGGACTAAACCATAAAGGCTTTAAGGCTTTGTGATTAAGTTTATGCCTGCATCCTTCTATTAGGATGGAGTGTATAACTTTAATTCTAAGTGTTAAACCCTTGATATGTTTAACTCCTTTAATCAATTCCTTTAATAATCATCAAGACATCAAGCTTGTAACTTGGGCCTTGCATTAGGGTTCTAATTCTTCCTTAATTGGTTAAGAAGGACTAACCCTAGTGTTAATGGACAAGTCCCCCTCAAGTTGTCTTACAAACCATAAAACTCACTTCTTCATCATATCATTAACTAAAATCCACTTAATAAAGGCTTTGTTTTGTCATGAGTTTAATCCTTAATCATGGATTAAGTTGAGGAGTTTTCCTCAGCTTAAACATTCTCATCTATTATCCTTCTATTAGGATGGTGTAATGAGTCTGTTTAATCCCTGATTATGGCTTAACCTCATTACTTAACACTAAACAAAAACAAAAAAAACATCTAAATAATCACAAGTAGGTTAATGATCTTAATCCTACACCATGGTGTTTAAGTGTGAGAAGCTGACTTCACACTTAAGGTATCCTCATTACCCCTAATCAGAGGGAAGATGTGATGAGTTTACTAACCCATTGGTTTAGGCTTAAGCTCATTAACTTATGACAAACTTTCAAAAGCAATAAAAGACTGAAAACTCAAAAACAAACAATAATCGTCTCCTTCGGGATTCTTTTCTCACCTCATTCACTCACAAACGAGAACTCGCTTCTTCCGTCTAATGCAAGACAGTTAGCACCTGAGCCAGACAGGTCATACACTTGAGCATAGACAAGTAAGCAGTTCACAAGTCAATTTATCTTTCAGTCTCTTTGGGTCGAACTACGGTGTTCTGACTTCCTCATTGCACGAGAGGATACGTAGGCATAACTTAACAGTTATCGAACAAAAGTCTCTGTATATTCCCCTCCTCTTCCAGCATCATTCTTTAAGCCTCTTTATCTTGGGCTTTGCACTCTTTCCTTGCACTGACACCCTTTCATATCACTTCACTTTTCTTACACTGACACCTGTACATTCTTTTCCAACTCTTTATACACAGATTGCACTGACACTACTCCTTTAAAACACAAATCTTTTAAGCGTGGATCCCATCGAGTACGACGGACAATCTGGGTGCTAATACCTTCCCAGGATGTAACCAACCCCCTTTCTCAGTCTCTCTGGTTCGCAACCGTCTTGTCCATATCTTTTCTAGGTCTATGCAGCATTGCCTTTCCTCCGGGATAAAAATGCCTAGCTGGCGACTCTTTTCTTTTCCTGTGAGTTCACTCCTGTGTGTTCTCATTCCTCCTTTCGCCGACCGTTCGCGTCTGTACCTCATTTGAGCCCAGTCTCATCTGTTGGGAGCGACAACTTGGCGACTCTGCTGGGGAAACTTATACTGTAACCAGGGCTTCTGGTTCTTTTTGTGGGTTCCTCCTAGCGCTTGATTGGTTTGTGTTTACTGGGGTGTTATGTGCTATTTGTGCTTGTATATTTGTTTTGTTTTTGCTTTATGCACAGTGTCGCTCCCGATAAGTGGGACAGGCCCAGATAAAGGTACAGACGCGAACGGTCGGCGAAAGGGACAGTGAGAACACACAGCCGTGAACCCACTGGAGAATGAATAGAGTCGCCAGCTAGGCATTTTTATCCCGGAGGAAAGGCAATGCTGCATAGACCTGGAAAGAGATGGATAAGACGGTTGCGAACCAGAGAGACTGAGAAAGGGGGTTGGTTACAACCTGGGAAGGTATTAGCACCCAGATTGTCCGCCGTACTCGACGGGATCCACGCTTAAAAGATTTGTGTTTTAAAGGGGTAGTGTCAGTGCAATTTGTGTATTAGATAGCTGGAAAAGATGTACAGGTGTCAGTGCAAGGGAAAAGTGAAGTGAAATATGAAAGTGTCAGTGCAGGAATGAGAATATGCTCAAGATAATGAGGCTAAAAGAATGAAGCTGGAAAGAGGGGGAATATACAGATACTTTTGTTCGATAACTGTTAAGTTATGCCTACGTATCCTCTCGTGCAATGAGGAAGTCAGAACACCGTAGTTCGACCCAAAGAGACTGAAAGATGAATTGACTTGTGAACTGCTTACTTGCCTATGCTCAAGTGTATGATCTGTCTGGCACAGATGCTAACTGTCTTGCATTAGACGGAAGAAGCAAGTTCTCGTTTGTGAGTGAAGGTGGTAAGAAAAGAATCCCGGAGGAGATGATTATTGTTTGTTTTTGAGTTTTCAGTCTTTTATTGCTTTTGAAAGTTTGTCATAAGTTAATGAGCTTAAGCCTAAACCAATGGATTTAGTAAACTCATCACATCTTCCCTCTGATTAGGGGTAATGAGAATACCTTAAGTGTGAAGTCAGCTTCTCACACTTAAACACCATGATGCAGGATTAAGATCATTAACCTACTTGTGATTATTTAGATGTTTTTGGTGTTTTTGTTTAGTGTTGAGTAATGAGGTTAAGCCATAATCAGGGATTAAACAGACTCATTACACCATCCTAATAGAAGGATAATAGATGAGAATGTTTAAGCTGAGGAAAGCTCCTCAACTTAATCCATGATTAGGGATTAAACTCATGACAAAACAAGCCTTTGATTAAGTGGATTTTATTTAATGGTATGATGATGAAGTGTTTTTTATGGTTTGTAAGACAACTTGAGGGGGACTTGTCCATTAACACTAGGGTTAGTCCTTCTTAACCAGTTAAGGAAGAATTAGAACCCTAATGCAAGGCCCAAGTTACAAGTGTGATGTCTTGATGATTATTAAGATGAATTGATTAAAGGAGTTAAACACATTAAGGGTTTAACACTTAGGATTAAAGTTATACACTCCATCCTAATAGAAGGATGCAGGCATAAGCTTAATCACAAAGCCTTAAAGCCTTTAGGGTTTAGTCCCTGATTATGAGGTGAGAAGAGAAGACTCAATGAGACACAAAGGTAAAACTACAAGGGGAGACTAATCAAAACCCTAATCATTGTCATGCTTGGTTGTTCCTAAGGTTTGTGAGGTTTTCAAGAACAAGCCTTCAAAGGAACCACCAGGAAGCAGATGAAAGGATCAAGAGAAGCAAAGCAACTTGCTTCATTCAAGAAGTCAAGTCACTTGAAGAAAGAAAATGGGAAGAAGAAGAATGAGCAAGCTCAATCCCAAACACATAAAAATGCAGCAATGGATGCAAGAGAGATGAGAAGAAAAGTTATGAGAAGTGAAGGCAAATTCACTTCTCAAGTTCACTTACCACCTGAAATGTTAGAAAAGAAATGCAATGCAATGCAAAAAAGGGATGGAATGACATGATGCAAACCAAAACCAGAAGCAAATATGAGATGGTAATGATGCTATGGAATGATGCAAACATGAAACAACACATGGGGATGATCATACAAACTTATGGATGCAAATGAAGCAAGTTAAGAACCATGATCATACATGCAAAGTTATGGAATGCAAATGACATACAACATGGAAAATACATGATTCAATGATCAAACATGCTTTCAATATGCCTTATGATGTTAAATGAATCACATGGATGCTTGAAATGTCATGGCAAGTCATGTTATGCAAGAGAATGCAAGATGGATGCATATGGAAGCCCAAATTAGGGTTTATGAACCAAACATCAAACAAAAATTAAAATCAGAAGCAAACCCTAAGATAAAAAATGGAAAATGCCACACAAAGGACCCCTAATCCCCTACTAAACCAAAGCCCAAAGGAGAGGTCCCAAACCCTAACCAATCTTAAGATATGATTTTTACAAGTTATTAGGGTTTTTAGGGTTCCTAAACAAGAAAATTACCAAACAAATTGGAAATGAAAGATCAAATCATGGCCTTTTTATCTCAAAAACTACATGCTAAACATAATGCAATGCAAGAAGAATCAATGTCCAACTCCTCATGAATGGGCAGAAATGATTTTTTGAACTTATGATCACAATAATGCACAAAAATGATTTTAATTCAAAGAAAAATTCTCAAAATGCATCAAGATCAAAAAAGAAATTTGGTTTGAAGGTTGGACAATGTTTCTAAATGTCTTAGAACATTTCATGAATTTTTTGGTGATTTTTAAATACCTAAAAGTATTTTTAATAAATTAATTCTCATTAATCAATTAAAAATAATCTTTTAATTATTTAAAAATACATTTTAAATGCCAAAAATGAAAATAAAAATATTTTTGTGTCATAAAAATTAATAAAACTCTTGAGAAAAAGTTTCATAATTTTTAAGACATTTTTGCTATTTTAAATAAATTATGCAAGTTAAATGAAAAAGAAATGAAAATAAATTAAAATAAAAGGAAAGTAAACAGAAGGAATGGCTGAGATTGAGTCTGGATTTGAAAGCATTGACCAGCGCGCATCTGGACGGCTGTGGTTCATTCTGAGTTAATTAACTTAATTGTGATTTATTTAATTAATTAAAGTGGATTAGGGAAAAGCAAAGTGATCTGGGCAACTCATGCGCGCGGGAAGTCCACTAAGTCAACCAATCTAACGCCCCACATTCAAACACCCTTAATGACCTGAGTTTAGGGTTAATCACATTCAGGTGACCGGAGAGAAGCTCCGGTCATCTTCTCCGGTGACCACCAAACCCTAGAATACGATTCAGGCAACCATTCTTCGAATTAAAGCCAGGGAAACACTCCTCTACTCAAACCTCACTCAAATCCACTCTCAAAATGAGTTTCTCATGCTTAAACTAAGAGAAACGAAGCCATGAAGATTCACGGGCAAAATTTCAGAGCCCTGGTAAATCCTCACTTCTCACCCATTCTTAAATCTAAAACCATCCCCATGACCAGCAAAGCATGCATAATCAATTTTTAACATAAAAACCAAGCTCTGAAAAGTTGTAAACCTGAAGCTACCTGAAGTGATGAACTGTGAATTTGAGCTCTCCTGGCCTTGCTCTGGTACAGAATACCTTCTCTGGACCCCCTAAAGCCAATGGAAGGCTTGGAATGAGCTTAGACAAGCTACTTTGAGAAATCCAATTCTGGTGTAGCAGAAAATGGGCTCTGTGTATAGGCAGCTTCAGATCAATGTGAAGGGTGGTTTTGACTCTTTGTGATGTGCTTGACTTGTTGGTGAAGAAAGATGGTGTGTTTGATGGTTAGATGAAGGGATTCGAAGAGTTCTGGTTTTGAGGATGAGAGATGGTGAAGCTCAATTCAGGCTGGTTTCAGGCTTGAATCTTGTTGGTTTCTACTCAATGAAGCAAGATGAGTTGGTTTGTGGAATTGGTTTTAGTGGTTGAGGCTTGTGGAGGCAGATTCGAAGAGAAATGCCAAGTGGGGTGGTTTTTGGAATGTGATGTTGTGTAATGTTTCAGCCTTGCTTCTTGATATGTTTTGCTAGCAGATGGAAAGTATAAACAATTGCAAGTGGCCAGAGGATGTGACATGGCCTGTGGTGATTGGGATGTTTGCTTTTGCCAAAAGTCAACTTTTTTGTAAGAGAAGCATGGGCTTGGTTCTAGCTTGGTACAAAGGCTAGGGCTGGCGCAGCATGATGTGTGTGTGATGTTGGGAAGGTCCAGCAGCCAAGGTAACTAGTTGGTGAAGTGTGATGAGTGATTTTGCAAGTTGTTCACTTTTGAAACTTCATGAAAAAGTCTTGTTACACAAACCATGGACATGAGGAACTTTGGTCCAATTATGATTTTTAGAGCTCATGGGATGTTTGTGTCATGGTTTGATGTCAACTAGAGGTTACAAGAAGCCTTGGTTCATGATTTTGCAAAATTCACATTTGGTACATCTTGAAAATCAATGATTTTTGCCAACTTTGTCACACCATAACTTTTGATCCAAGAAGAATTTGATCATGTTCTTGTACTTTTTGAAAAGGGAAAAATGTATTCTACAACTTTCATGACCAAAGTTTTTCCATTTGAAGCATTTTTGGATCAAGAATCAAGGCTTGAAAAATGACCTAAAATGAAGCATTCTTGAAAAGTCAACTATGCCCAAAAAGTCAACATTTGCAAAAACTTGTAATTCTTGATTTTTGTGAACTTCAACCTTCTTCCATGATCAAATAAAGATCATATACACTCAAAATGATGAAGATCACCCATTGGTTGGGTCATTGGGGGTCTCAGATGCCCTGATTTTGCACTGGCTTGTCCAGAAAGTCAACCCTTGATCAGATGACTTCCCCATGGAATTTCTTCATGAAAATTTATATGCATACTCCCTATACCATATAGAGACCAATGGAAACAAGAATGACCAGAAAATTTGGAGTTATGGCCTCTGAAACCAAAACCCTAATTTTAGGTCAACTGTGCAGTCAAACTTGGCTCTGCATCCATACCAATCCCAGTTCTTGTGATTCTTTTGCATTCTTGACTTTGAGAGGATGTAATGTGATACTTGAACACACATGGATCCCTTTGAAGTGATTGATGGCCTTTGGAGTGGCTCAAGAAGCTCTTGGATTGCTCAGATCACAAACCCTAGGTGCAGATGACTTTGAATCTATGCAGTGAATCAAAAATGAGATGTGAGATGATATGATTGTGTTTATGCATATGAGATGATCTCAAGCCATGGTGTGAATGGGTGAGGGAAAATTTGGGGTGTTTACAGCTGCCCCTATTCAAACATCAGTTAGCTGTGCAGGATGTAAGCAACGGCTTAACAGGCAAACAAGATAACTTGTGGTTGAATACCAAAGACAGTCCAAAATTTGCACTCACAGAATGAAGAAGAAAAGGGATATAGGTTGTAAAAGAAAATAGAGTATATATTGTAAAGTGTAGGAGACGGAGGACGACCGTCGAGCAGAGGACGACTGCTGGGTAAAGAGCAATGACGGGGACGACCGACATGCTGGGTAAAGAGCAATGACGGGGACGGCCGACATGCTGGGGATAAAAGGTAAAGCCAAGACGGGGACGGCCGACTAGCTGGGAAAAATAAAAGATTAAGATGGGGACGGACATCAAGTAAAGCTGTAAAATTCTCTGGGGATTAATGATACATGACGGGGACGGCCATCAAGTTCAAAAGTAAAGTAATCGACGATGGGGACGGCCATCGGGCTAAAAGAAAAGGAAAAGGGACCACGACGGGGACGGCCATCGGGTTAAAGAATAAATGAAATAAACAGATGATGGGGGACGACCATCAAAGGTGAAGGACGATCACCTAGCAGGGGGCGGCTGCTCTGTTGGGTATAAAAGAAATATGATGGGGACGGCCATTAAAGGTGGAGGACGACCACCTGGCAGGGTACGGCTGCCGAAAATATCAACGATGGGGACGGCCATCGGATAAAAGGTCAACGATGGGGACGGCCATCGGGCGAGCATGATGGGGGACGACCATCAAGAGGTGGAGGACGACCACCTAACAGGGGACGGCTGCTCTCAGGGTTTATCATGACATAGGACGAATGCCAGATAACCAAAATCAACAATGGGGACGGCCATTGGATAAAATGATGAAGGACGATCATCAAAAAGGTGGAGGACGACCACCTAGCAGGGGACGGCTGCTAAAAATCAACGATGGGGACGGCCATCGGATGAGCATGATGGAGGACGACCATCAAGAGGTGGAGGACGACCACCTAGCAGGGGACGGCTGCTAAATCAACGATGGGGACGGCCATCGGATGAGCATGATGGAGGACGACCATCAAGAGGTGGAGGACGACCACCTAGCAGGGTACGGCTGCTCTCAGGGTTTATCATAACACAGGACGAGTGTCAGATAAAAAGAAGATTTACTTTGTTGGCGATCTACTGGGGAGTAGTAAACACGGACGAGTGTTTATATCCAAGAAACAAAAGGTATAAGTGTTTAGATGTTGTGTATAGATTAAAGATGCGGACGAGCATCCTTAAGACTACGATACGGACGAGTATCGGGTAGAAACAAACTGACACATGTTCAGAGATGATGATACGGACGAGTATCAACGGGTTAACAGAGAACACGAACGAGTGTTGAATCTGAAGATTCTTCTGGGGAATAGTAGACACAGATGAGTATCTATATTCAAGAAGACACAAGTGTTTGACATAGTGTATGGATTAAAGATGCGGACGAGCATCCTTAAGACTATGATACGGACGAGTATCAAGTAGAAACAAACGCTTGACGCATGTTCTGAGATGATGGTACGGACGAGTACCAACTGGTTAACAAAGAACAAAGACTAATGCCGAATCTGTGGGGATATGAAAGTATATACAAGATACGGACGAGCATCTGTATGAGTGTATAGATGAGTGTCTATCTGCTGGGGAAGGTGACACGGACGAGTGTCGATAAAGAAAAGTATAGTATTAACAAGTATATGGGTTGTAAAGTGTAAAACGACTGCGCTGGGGATATGACACGGACGGGTGTCGAGAAAGTGTATATAAGTATATGTGAGTGCAAAGAGGATGTTTTTGGCTTTCCGCTGGTGATTTGACACGGACGGGTGTCAGGGAGTATCTGTAATATGGGTGATTTTGTTTGTAAGGAGCGTTCGGGTGACTTTACTGGGGAAGTGATGATGCGGATGGGTGTCAAAATGAGTATATACTGGTGTTTGTGGATTGTGAGGCAACTGCTTTTGCTGGGGAGCCTGGTGGGGACTCTGGGGGAAAGTATTCTTTATTCTGACGAATGGTCATTATTCACAAACATTCGATTCATACACGGCTTATGATTATGCTATGTGTTGGATTTTTGCCGCAATGCTCCGTGTTAAAACGGAATGCTACGCTTTGGGGTAAATATGATGCAAATGCTATGATTGTGCAAAAATATCAAAACCGGGATCCGGGTCCCGTTGCTGCGAAGATCTTCGATCGATCCTGTTTGAAATAGACGTCCCAGCTGGGGATGAGATCATTAGTAGATCTGATGAGATGATCCTACTTGGGGATATATGTCAATGATAGACATATCCGTGTAAATGAGAGACCCAGCTGGGGTTTGTAGAAGCTTTCTTCACTCTGTTGTGATTCCTTCGTGCGTTGCTCTTCTGGATAGAGGCTGAGGATTCTGTGGGGAGATGACTCCCTGATTTTTGTGCTCCGGCTGAGGATAAAAGGCAACTCGGCTGGGGAGAAAGAGAGATCATTGAGAGACCTTCCTAGGGATTCCGCTGAAGGGGATCCTTAACTCAGCCGGGGATATATGTGCCTTTTGCGATGCCTGGCAATTCTGATGGGGATAGATAATAAAAGGCAACTCAGCTGGGGAAGTCATTAGAGGCAACTCAGCTGGGGAGAAAGCACCTCGGGTGCCACAATTGAGTGTTGATTTGCCAGTTTGCTGGGATGAGGCTTACATGCCCCAAGTAGCGTTTGGGATACCTGCAATCCTGCAAAGATAAGGAAACTCACAAATGATCCCGAGGTATCCCTTACCGGATTCCGTCATAGGAGTTAAGCACCTTCGAGAGTAAGTATATTCCCTGCAAGCATGTGTTTTTATTTTCTTAGAGAGAAGCATCTGTACTCGTGCAATCAGTTTTTTTCTTTTAAGACATCAGACATTTTTTTTTTTTTTTTGCAAATAAAATGTACAAAACGAGACATGACTGAAAATCTGATTTTATTAATTCAATATGCCCTGAATTGGCGAGATACAGTCAAAGGAACAAATCCCCTGACATGAGGAGATTGTTACAAATTGAGAAACAAAATGTTGGCAGTGTTGATGACGCTTTAAGGAGCTTCCTCTTTACTATGACCCGTATGACTTTTGACGTTCTTCTCATCTTGCTTTTTGAAGAATGTTGATTCTGATTGAAGCTTGGTCCTCTCGAAGCTTACCAAGTTGTAGGTGATACAGACGAATTCAGAATGCAGTTGTTCGCTTATTCCCTTATTTTGCATGGATCGCCCTTTCGGGTTTTCAATCCATCGGGATACCCATTTTTGCCTGAGTTGTCCAATGCGGCTTTTCAACTCAGCGGGTGTACATTTTTGTTTATTTTCCCTTACTTTTGCCCGATTTTTTTATTCTGTTTTTGACTCGCCGGGATGCCCTATTTTTGCCTGGACTTACATTCTGTTTTTATGTCCAGCGGGTCATTTTTATGCGAAGTATTTTTTAACTGCATCTGAATTCACAGGGGACGGGAAATCTTCACTATCCATGGTGCTGAGCATCAGTGCTCCACCGGAAAAAACTTTCTTTACCACAAATGGTCCTTCATAGTTCGGAGTCCACTTGCCCCTGTGGTCTGTATGAGGAGGGAGGATTCTTTTCAGCACAAGATCTCCCACTTGGTACTCTCGGTGCCTGACTTTCTGATCGAAGGCTTTCTTCATTCTTTTCTGATACAACTGCCCATGACAGATTGCAGCCAATCTTTTCTCTTCAATCAGACTCAGTTGTTCGTATCGGGCCCGAACCCATTCTGCTTCACTCAGTTAAACATCCATTAGTATTCGTAGAGAGGGTAATTCAACTTCAACTGGTAGGACTGCTTCCATACCATACACAAGTTGATACGGTGTTGCCCCAGTGGATGTTCTGATCGACGTGCGGTACCCATGCAAGGCGAATGGTAGCATTTCATGCCAGTCTTTGTAGGTGACTACCATCTTCTGCACAATCTTCTTGATATTCTTATTAGCTGCCTCAACAGCGCCGTTCATCTTTGGCCTGTAAGGAGAAGAATTGTGGTGTTGGATCTTGAAGTCCCGGCACAGCTCTGCCATCATTTTGTTGTTCAAGTTGGAACCATTATCAGTAATGATTCGCTCGGGAACTCCATATCGACAGATGATATCTCTTTTCAGAAATCTGGCTACCACTTGTCTTGTAACATTTGCATATGATGCTGCTTCAACCCACTTGGTGAAATAGTCGATGGCGACCAGGATGAATCTGTGGCCATTTGAAGCAGTTGGCTCGATCTTACCAATCATGTCAATGCCCCACATGGCAAAGGGCCATGGTGAAGACATTATGTTCAAAGGATTGGGAGGCACATGCACCTTATCTGCATAAATCTGGCATTTGTGGCATTTTCTGGCGTAGGCACAACAGTCTGCATCCATCGTGATCCAGTAATAACCTGACCTTAGCAACTTCTTAGCCATGGCATGCCCTACTGCATGGGTACCAAAAGATCCTTCGTGCACTTCATGCATCAACAAATCTGCTTCCGTCTTGTCAACACATCTGAGGAGTACCATATCAAAGTTCCTTTTGTATAAAGACCCATCAGTGTTCAGAAAGAAACTACCAGCAAGCCTTCTCAAAGTCTTCTTATCATTGGAAGATGCCCCAGGTGGGTATGTTTGATCCTCCAAGAAGCTCTTAATGTCGTGGAACCAAGGCTTATCGTCTTTGACAACTTCTGCTGCGAACACATATGCTGGTCTATCAAGCCTGGATACTGAAATCTGAGGTACCAAGTTGGCAGAATGAACTTTGATCATGGATGAAATGGTTGCCAGAGCATCTGCAAACTGATTCTCGTCCCGAGGGATATACTCAAGCTTGACCGTTGTAAAGAAAGTCAATAACTTCCTTGTATAATCCCTGTAAGGTATCAGATGATCCTGGTGTGTATACCATTTGCCGTTGGTTTGATTGATTACCAGAGCTTAATCTTCGAATACAGTCAACGTCTTGATCCTGAGGTCAATGGCCTCCTCAAGACCCATAATGCAAGCTTCGTATTCAGCTTCGTTGTTAGTGCAGTTGAAAGTGAGTTTTGCCGAGAAAGGCATGTGAACTCCCTTAGGTGTAATGAGTACTGCACCAACACCACGACCATTCATGTTGACAGCCCCATCAAACATCATAGTCCATTCTTCTTCCGGGTCAGGCCCTTCAGTGTGAATAGGCTCTTCATGATCTTTTGATTTTATGAACATGATGTCTTCATCAGGAAAGTCAAATCTCATAGGCTGGTAGTCATCAATAGGTTGCTCAGCAAGATATTCAGATAGTACACTGCCCTTGATGGCTTTCTGAGAGGTGTACCGGATGTCGTATTCTGTGAGAATCATTTGCCATCTTGCAACCCGTCCGGTGAGAGCTGGCTTCTCAAATATGTACTTAACTGGGTCCATCTTTGAAATTAATAGAGTAGTGTGGGTCAACATATACTGTCTTAGTCGGCGAGCAGCCCACGCTAAAGCACAGCAAGTTTTCTCGAGCAGTGAATAACGTTGTTCACAGTCGGTAAACTTTTTGCTTAGGTAGTATATTGCATACTCTTTTCGACCAGACTCGTCATGCTGGCCTAGCACACACCCCATTGACTCTTCTAATACTGTCAAGTACATTATCAGAGGTCTTCCTTCAACTGGAGGCATAAGGATTGGAGGCTCTTGTAAGTATTCTTTGATCTTGTCAAAAGCCTTCTGGCAGTCTTCGTTCCACCTGACCGTCTGTTCTTTTCTTAACAATTTGAACAAGGGTTCACAGGTTGCTGTAAGGTGAGATATGAACCGTGAGATGTAGTTCAATCGACCTAAGAACCCTCGAACTTCTTTTTCTGTCTTTGGTGCAGGCATCTCTTGGATGGCTTTGACTTTATCAGGGTCAACTTCAATCCCTTTCTCGCTTACAATAAATCCCAGCAGCTTACCGGACCGCACCCCGAATGTGCATTTGTTGGGGTTCAACTTCAGTTGGTACTTCCTCAGACGCTTGAATAATTTGAGCAGATTTACCAGGTGGTCTTCCTCTGTAAGGGACATGGCAATCATGTCATCCACATAACACTCTATTTCTTTATGGATCATATCGTGGAATAATGTCACCATAGCCCGTTGATACGTTGCACCAGCATTCTTGAGCCCAAATGGCATTACCTTGTAGCAGAACGTGCCCCAGGGTGTGATGAAGGTTGTCTTCTCCATGTCTTCAGGTGACATTTTAATCTGATTGTATCCTGAAAATCCGTCCATGAAGGAGAATACCGAGAACTGAGCCGTATTATCAACCAATACATCAATGTGAGGTAATGGGAAGTCATCTTTCGGGCTGGCTCTGTTCAGATCCCGGTAGTCAACACACATCCTTACTTTGCCGTCTTTCTTAGGCACAGGTACTATATTAGCAACCCACGGTGGATAGCTAGTTACAGCAAGGAACCCGGCGTCCCACTGCTTTTGTACCTCTTCCTTGATTTTCATTGCCATGTCCGGGCGAGTACGGCGCAGCTTCTGTTTAACTGGCGGGCACTCTTCTCTCAAAGGCAGCTTGTGCACGACAATATCGGTATCCAACCCTAGCATGTCCTGGTAAGACCAAGCGAACACGTCCACATACTCTTGAAGCAGGTCAACCAGTTGTCTCTTCACTGAGTTTTGCAAGCAGGCCCCGATTTTAACTTCTTTCACGTCTTCATCTGTACCAAGATTAATCACTTCAACCTCCTCCTGGTGAGGAGTAATAACCTTTTCCTCTTGTCTCAACAACCTGGCTAGCTCTTCAGGAAGCTCATACTCTTCTTCAACCCCTTCATCGGCTTGATTGATTGGATTGTCAAAGTCATACGAAGTCATAGCCGTGCTGTTGTCGGTGCTGTCTGGAAGGCACTCTCTGCAAGGGTTCAGTTTGTTCATTTTAGTGATTTGATTTTAATCTTGCTTTAGAAAAGTGAAATAAAGTTGTCATTTTGAAAACACTGCCATTTATTTTTTGTACAAAAAGAAAAATGGAAAAACAGTGAGCGGAAAAGGAAAAGACTCATTTGCAAAAAGATGTCTGATATTTCATTGGTTAATCTTGTTTGCACAAAAAGTACAGATGGCCCGATTACAAAATGAGTCTTGTCATCTTGGGCAAGATGCAAGACTTTGATACATGCTATAAAAAATATAGGAAATAATAATTACTCCGCATGAGTAACTCTTATAATTTCCTGGGAAGACCAGTTTGAGATACTGCTCCCCGGGATCTTTGGACGAATCCAGCTTTCCAGGTTGCGTTCTTCTTCCAGCTCGTCTTCCAGACAGTTGACAGCATCAGGGGTGAGCATCCCCCCACTCACAAAGTTGGGCTCTTTCGGAGCCGCTGCTTGATCTTGTTGAGTTGGTCTGTAACCCAACCCAAATCTGTCCTCTTTCTTTTCTACCGATAACAGTTTGCCCCAGCCTTGGGCATTTCCTCCCTCAACAACCTTCCGGGCTTGTTGGTACGATGATATAGAAGTTCCAGGCACAGCAGATGTTTCATTCACATTCAAAGCTTCGAACCCCTGACTCATTGTTTCATGGATCTCCCCATCCATCTCAATGTATTTATAAGTAGCCAGGTGGCTGATAAAAATATCCTCTTCTCCACAGATTGTAACGATTTGACCCTCCCACTCATATTTTAACTTCTGGTGAAGGGTAGAGGTCACGGCGCCAGCGGCGTGAATCCATGTCCTACCCAATAGACAGCTGTAGGCAGGCTGTATATCCATCACGTAGAAGGTCGTTTTGAAGGTCTGCGGGCCAATCGTTATGGGCAACTCGATCTCTCCCAGAACCGATCTCTTTGAACCATCAAAGGCTCTCACCACCAGGTTGCTGGGTCTCAACGCCAATCCGTCATATTCTAGCTTCACCAGGGCCTTCTTAGGTAAGACATTGAGGGATGACCCCGTGTCTACTAGCACATGGGAAAGGACAGCACCTTTACATTCCATGGTTATGTGCAAGGCTTTGTTATGGTTACGGCCTTCCGTTGTCAAATCAGTATTGGTGAACCCTAGTCCGTGACTAGTATTAACATTTCCAACTACAGTTTCCAATTGATTGACAGTGATCTCTTCAGGCACGTAAGCTGCGTGCAAGACTTTGAGTAGTGCATTCCGATGGGCCTCAGAGCACATAAGCAATGATAGGATTGAGATCTTGGAAGGCGTCTGATGAAGCTGATCCACTACTTTATAATCACTCTTTTTGATGATTCGCATGAACTCATCAACCTCTTGGTCAAAGGGTGTCTTCAAGGCTTCTTTAACAATCTGTCCTTCCTGCACCAAGCTTTTTCCTTTTGCCTTGGCAGCAGCTTCTGCTTCGGCGGTGGGTCTCTGAATTTGTGGGGCGAAGAGACGTCCGCTTCGGGTGAAGCCTCCGCCTCCTCCCACATTGTCAATTTGTGGTGCAGGGGTTGATGATTCAAAAGTGATCTTTTGCCCTTCACAGTACAGGTCAGAGCCGTAATGCCAGGGGATAGCATTACTGCTTTCATAAGGTACTGGTCCAGGCACCGTGATAGTGACTGGACTGACTGCAGCTGTTGAAGGAACTGTAATAGTTTGCGGATCATAATAAATTGTGACTGGTGCTCTAGTGGGAGCAGCACTTTCTGAGTTGTAGGCAGAGTTGTTTTCTGGATTATAAAATATTGTGACAGTTGAGACATCTTCATGATTTGTTGCTGGTGTTGTAGGAGACATTGGTGGAAGAATAGATGTTGTTGTTGTAGGAGGTTCAAAATGGATTGGTGCTGGAGTTGTAGAAGGAACATTTGTTGATACCTGATCAGTTGAAATGACAGATGAAGTACTTGTTGATGAAGCCGAAGAATTGTCAGGAACAATGGTTGTTGCAGTTGTAGGAGGTTCTGGAGTTGTTGCTGATGAAATTGCTGGATTTGTTGGAAATGATGTGGTGATCTGAAGCTGGCCACTCTGAATAAGGCCATCTATGCCATTCCTCAAATTATCGCACCCATTTACCGAGATATTGCAGTAAGCACAACCCAACTCGCACCCCGGGAACATTTGACATTCCAGGAGTTGAGCCTTGATTTCTACCAACAGTGTCCGGATCTGACCCACACTGGTTATTAAATAAGACGGCTTGTCTTCTTCAATAGCGTTAATTCTGGGACCACCGTGGTTTGGCATTGGGTTCTTATTGACATTGGGTGGTGGTGCGAAATTCAGAGCTTTTGAGTCTACCAGGTCTTGTACCTTCATGTGCAGGGCTCTGCACTTTTCTGTACTGTGGCCAGGTGCGTTTGAATGGAAGGCACATCTGGCGTTGGAGTCATAGTTCCTGGGTAGACTGTTGGGATCTGGAGGTGCCAGCGTCCTTAGCTCAACTAGGTTGAGTTTCAGGAGTTGTGGCAGCAATGTAGCATACGGCATAGGGATCGGATCGATCACCCTGTTAGCTTGAGATGGCCTCTGCTGAAATGGCCTTTGCTGGTTGTTATTGTTGGTGTTGCTGTTGTTGTAATTTCTCGGAGGATACTGATTCTGTTGATGGTACTGAGGTTGCTGTTGATAGTTTTGCTGCGGCGGTTGATAGACTGGTTGAGGGTGAGCTGGAGCGGGAATGGTGACTGCTGCCACTGATCTGTGAACATATTGGGGCCTGCCCCTGCTGGTGTGGATGGCATTAGTCTCGCCAGTTCTTCTCGGGCCTGCAAAAGGCTTTCTTGTACTACTGGACGAGCTTGCACCGTTGTCTGAGATCTTACCCAACTTCAATAGGCTTTCAATTCTTTCCCCGGCTATGACAACATCTGCAAAGCTAGTGGAAGAGAAAGCAGCCAGCCTGTCAATATATGTTCCCTGAAGGGTGTTCATGAACATATCTGCCATTTCTCTTTCAGACATAGGTGGCTGAACAGCAGCAGCCAATTGCCTCCATCTCTGGGCGTATTCTCGGAAACTTTCCCTTGACGACTGTGACATTCCCATTAGGAGAGTCCTGTTGGGTGCCATGTCTAAATTGTACTGATACTGTCTGATGAAGGCCTCTGCCAGGTCCTTCCAGCATCTGATAGTTGCTCTTGTCAAGTGAGAGTACCATTCTCTTGACGCTCCAGTTAAGCTATCCTCGAAATAGAACATCCAGAGCTTCTCATCCATAGTATAGGCCTTCAGCCTTCCCAGAAATGATTGTAGATGAGTCCGGGGGCATGAAGTCCCGTTGTATTTTTCAAAACAAGGAGGCTTGAACTTATGGGGAATCCTGACCCCGTCTACCAAGCCCATATCCATAACATCAAAACCCAAAGAGTTTTGAGACTCTAAGGATCTTAATTTCTCAGCTATCTCATCCAGCCTTCTATCATAGGCCTCTTCCTCAGCACCCATTACTGTTAACTGGTCCTCTTGGGGGTCTTCTTGAAGTACCCTGGCTGCAGTGGCAGCCCCTTGAACATTCGCAGGAATATTGACCTCAGGATGGAGGTGTGGTCCAAAGACTGGGGGATTGACATGAGGTTGGACCCTCTCATTGTTGCTAGTGCCGGCAGTTCCTATATGTGGATCTTCTTGATTTTGCCTTTCCACCATGGCCCTCAATCTTTCCTGGCTCTGAGCCATGTTGTTCATCACTTCCATAAACTGAGTCATCTACGTTCTCATTTCCAATCTTTCGTTTGTCATTTGATTTCTGACCTCTGCAAGGTCCTGCTGTACCTGATCCATTTGGATGCCCGGAAGATTGTTACGGGTCGGATAACGGTGCGGACGATTGAAGGGAAATACCCGGCGCCGAGCAATAGTTCCTGAACATCACAACAGAGTTAGTGGCAATAAAACAAAAACCTACAAAACAAACAAAAGGGTTAGCATGCAATGCAGTTATGCTTATTTGATATCAAGGTATCCGGTTTGGCTTTCAGTTTTGACCCTTCCAGACCCTTGAAGATGCTGTTGATGTTGCTTTCGAAGTAAACCCGGATGCATATATTACAAAAACAAATGGTACATAGTTTGTTTTACAAATACAAGCCCTCTGAGGGGTCAAAATACATCACAAGAAAGAAAAATAAAAGTACATGGAATGAAAGCAACAACAAACAAATGGTCAAACACCAAGACCAAACTCATCCTCACGAACTTCCTTGAGAAGTGCTTCGGTCACAGGATCAGCCGGACGTTCCGTGAGATTCCTGATGAGGAGATTCCGGATTGTAACAGTTGCAGTTAGCCTCTTGTGCTGACTTTGGTCCTTTGACCTCTTCACTCCTGCTTTGATCTTCAGTTCTGATATCTCCCTCTGGGCTGCTGCCAGGGCTTCTTGCTGTTCTTTTACACTAGCTTCCAGTTGCTTCATCTTGTCCTGAACTCTTTTGTCCTCCAGAGTACGAGCCTCGGTGATCCTGACCCACCGGGCTTGGCTCTCCTTCAAATAAAAGTCTGTCCTTGCTCTCTGGAACTGGGCTTCTTTGCAAGCATTCTTCAGAATTTGTTCTCCAGCCTTAGACTTTTTGATATAATCCCCAGACTTCTCAATCTTAACCAGATGCTCCACTCTCAACTTCTCCAATCTCTCAACCTCCCTCATACCATCACTCCTCTCCCGGAGGGTCTTCTGCAAAGCCTGAGTTAACTTCTCATTTCTTTCCTTCAAGCTCTCAAACTCCTCCAAACTGATAGTGGCAGGGGGTGGTGCTGAAGATGACTCGGGCATGTCTTCTATGGTAAATGGCATCCCAGAGAATTGGGCCCTGGTACGGGACCACTCATAATATTGTGCTGATGCCACATTGTTGCATTTCCCCAGAATGGTGACTCCCTTGGTTTGAACATGATCCCAGGCCCAGGCAGCCTGCCTAACAACAGCCAGATTAGTCTTGTTCTCACAATAAAGGGTCTCCAACAAGTCCTGTGCCTTAGGAGTGTGGACCAGTGCATAGCCCAGTTGCCTTCTGAATAGCAGAGGATTATAATTAATGCTACCCTTAACTCCTATTAAGGGCACATTGGGAAAATGCCCACAGCTGGTGATGATATCCCTGCCTTTGGTGCTTTGAGTGCACCATCTGATATCAGCTGAAGTTAGAGCAGTGAGTCTCTTAGCCCAGTTGCTTTGCTGATGAGGATTCAAAAATGCATCTGTCCTGGGTAAATGCTTGAGAAGCCAAGTATGGAATAATGGAGCACAACACCTCACTAATCTCCCCCTCTGCTTTTCATTCCTATGATGTACTGAGTAGTAGAGATCCCCCAATAAAGTTGGCACTGGGTTCTTCAAGATGAACAGATGGATTGCATTTTTGCTAATGAATCGAGGCTCATCTGCAAACAACACAATTCCATATATGCTCAAAGCCAACAAGGCACAAACAACTTTCCACTCTCCTAAAGAAGCTTTCAGGGTAGCTTGAGAGATCAAGAAGTCCAGATGGAAACCAGGGATTCCAGCTTTAGAAGTCATAAGCTGCTCAATCAGAACAGGTTCCAGATGCAAAGCCTTTGCTACTTCTCCATTACTAGGAAAGACCATCTCAGGGTTGAAAGGGATTCCAGCCCTGATAGGCATACCAACTAATGAGGAGTACTCTTCCAATAAAGGGCCCAACTGAAAGTCTTGAAAAGTGAAACATCTCAGTGGGGGATCATAGAACTGAATGCAAGTGTGGATCAGGCTTCTCTGTGAAGGGTCGAGATCCATAACCATATCAAGTATATCTCCATAATGTTCCCTGAACAATGGTATGTGATCTGGAGTGATCAGGGTCTGAATCCTCCTGATGTCTGATAGCTCTGGCTGGAAGAAGTGATAGGTGATGTTGCTCTTTTTAGGAGCCATGATGCTGACAGGTGCTGATGATAACACTGAAGAAAGGGCCACTGATTGGCTGGTGCAGATAACTGAAGCAGATGCTGATGAAGATGGGTCAATACTGAAGATGGGGTCAAAACCAGAACCAAATGGAGATGGATACCCTGTAACACAAATAAGCAAATGTCAATATGATGCAATGAGTATGTATGCAAATGATATGCAAGGGTCTGTGACTGAGCTGGATCTGATCAAATGCTCTGATATAGGTCCAAGTATGCTCGAGAATTCCAGATGGAGGTCTATAAATCCAGTAACCAAGGTGGGGGGCTCAAATAAAGAGCCACATGTCCAGGGTTTTAGAATCACAAGAACTGTCCCAACATGGAGTATTCTTAATCAAATCAAAGTAACAGGGTGTTCTGAGGTCAAGGTACCTGCAAACCTGTAAACAGCCCATCCCCCTCACAGGTGGTGTTCTAGAACAAGGATCCTCAGACTTGGATCAGTTATGAGAAGTGTAAACACTTCTAACCCGGAGGTACAGTGTTTACAATAACCATAAAAGTTCCTCCTCTAATTCACCCCAGTTTCTGAAGGTCAATACTAAAAGGTCATCTAGACTTAGCAGGCTTCCCAGATAGCCCTAGTATTGCAGGAAATCTGCAACACAGAGTTCTCAAGAAGAAACCCATATCTGAACCGTGTTTCATATTCCCGCACCAGACCGAAATGGAATGGGAAAGAATATGATTCACTCTAGCCTATGTGTCACTCAGGTCCCAGGTATAAGACCTTAACTCTCAATAGAACCCCACCCACCAAGACAAAAAACCAGATCCAGCCAGCAGCATGACAGTATGACATATGAAAAGCAGTAAAGAAAGCAAGTAAACAAACTGTACATAAAGCAGTAAATAAACAAACACACAAGCACAGATAACACCCCAGTAAACACAAATCAATCAAGCGCTAGGAGGAACCCACAAAAGGAACCAGAAGCCCTGGTTGCAATATAATCGTCCCCAGCAGAGTCGCCAAGCTGTCGCTCCCGATAAGTGGGACAGGCCCAGATAAAGGTACAGACGCGAACGGTCGGCGAAAGGGACAGTGAGAACACACAGCCGTGAACCCACTGGAGAATGAATAGAGTCGCCAGCTAGGCATTTTTATCCCGGAGGAAAGGCAATGCTGCATAGACCTGGAAAGAGATGGATAAGACGGTTGCGAACCAGAGAGACTGAGAAAGGGGGTTGGTTACAACCTGAGAAGGTATTAGCACCCAGATTATCCGCCGTACTCGACGGGATCCACGCTTAAAAGATTTGTGTTTTAAAGGGGTAGTGTCAGTGCAATTTGTGTATTAGATAGCTGGAAAAGATGTACAGGTGTCAGTGCAAGGGAAAAGTGAAGTGAAATATGAAAGTGTCAGTGCAGGAATGAGAATATGCTCAAGATAATGAGGCTAAAAGAATGAAGCTGGAAAGAGGGGGAATATACAGAGACTTTTGTTCGATAACTGTTAAGTTATGCCTACGTATCCTCTCGTGCAATGAGGAAGTCAGAACACCGTAGTTCGACCCAAAGAGACTGAAAGATGAATTGACTTGTGAACTGCTTACTTGCCTATGCTCAAGTGTATGATTTGTCTGGCACAGATGCTAACTGTCTTGCATTAGACGGAAGAAGCAAGTTCTCGTTTGTGAGTGAAGGTGGTGAGAAAAGAATCCCGGAGGAGACGATTATTGTTTGTTTTTGAGTTTTCAGTCTTTTATTGCTTTTGAAAGTTTGTCATAAGTTAATGAGCTTAAGCCTAAACCAATGGATTTAGTAAACTCATCACATCTTCCCTCTGATTAGGGGTAATGAGAATACCTTAAGTGTGAAGTCAGCTTCTCACACTTAAACACCATGATGCAGGATTAAGATCATTAACCTACTTGTGATTATTTAGATGTTTTTGGTGTTTTTGTTTAGTGTTGAGTAATGAGGTTAAGCCATAATCAGGGATTAAACAGACTCATTACACCATCCTAATAGAAGGATAATAGATGAGAATGTTTAAGCTGAGGAAAGCTCCTCAACTTAATCCATGATTAGGGATTAAACTCATGACAAAACAAGCCTTTGATTAAGTGGATTTTATTTAATGGTATGATGATGAAGTGTTTTTTATGGTTTGTAAGACAACTTGAGGGGGACTTGTCCATTAACACTAGGGTTAGTCCTTCTTAACCAGTTAAGGAAGAATTAGAACCCTAATGCAAGGCCCAAGTTACAAGTGTGATGTCTTGATGATTATTAAGATGAATTGATTAAAGGAGTTAAACACATTAAGGGTTTAACACTTAGGATTAAAGTTATACACTCCATCCTAATAGAAGGATGCAGGCATAAGCTTAATCACAAAGCCTTAAAGCCTTTAGGGTTTAGTCCCTGATTATGAGGTGAGAAGAGAAGACTCAATGAGACACAAAGGTAAAACTACAAGGGGAGACTAATCAAAACCCTAATCATTGTCATGCTTGGTTGTTCCTAAGGTTTGTGAGGTTTTCAAGAACAAGCCTTCAAAGGAACCACCAGGAAGCAGATGAAAGGATCAAGAGAAGCAAAGCAACTTGCTTCATTCAAGAAGTCAAGTCACTTGAAGAAAGAAAATGGGAAGAAGAAGAATGAGCAAGCTCAATCCCAAACACATAAAAATTCAGCAATGGATGCAAGAGAGATGAGAAGAAAAGTTATGAGAAGTGAAGGCAAATTCACTTCTCAAGTTCACTTACCACCTGAAATGTTAGAAAAGAAATGCAATGCAATGCAAAAAAGGGATGGAATGACATGATGCAAACCAAAACCAGAAGCAAATATGAGATGGTAATGATGCTATGGAATTATGCAAACATGAAACAACACATGGGGATGATCATACAAACTTATGGATGCAAATGAAGCAAGTTAAGAACCATGATCATACATGCAAAGTTATGGAATGCAAATGACATACAACATGGCAAATACATGATGCAATGATCAAACATGCTTTCAATATGCCTTATGATGTTAAATGAATCACATGTATGCTTGAAATGTCATGGCAAGTCATGTTATGCAAGAGAATGCAAGATGGATGCATATGGAAGCCCAAATTAGGGTTTATGAACCAAACATTAAACAAAAATTAAAATCAGAAGCAAACCCTAAGATAAAAAATGGAAAATTCCACACAAAGGACCCCTAATCCCCTACTAAACCAAAGCCCAAAGGAGAGGTCCCAAACCCTAACCAATCTTAAGATATGATTTTTACAAGTTATTAGGGTTTTTAGGGTTCCTAAAAAAGAAAATTACCAAACAAATTGGAAATGAAAGATCAAATCATGGCCTTTTTATCTCAAAAACTACATCCTAAACATAATGCAATGCAAGAAGAATCAATGTCCAACTCCTCATGAATGGGCAGAAATGATTTTTTGAACTTATGATCACAATAATGCACAAAAATGATTTTAATTCAAAGAAAAATTCTCAAAATGCATCAAGATCAAAAAAGAAATTTGGTTTGAAGGTTGGACAATGTTTCTAAATGTCTTAGAACATTTCATGAATTTTTTGGTGATTTTTAAATACCTAAAAGTATTTTTAATAAATTAATTCTCATTAATCAATTAAAAATAATCTTTTAATTATTTAAAAATACATTATAAATGCCAAAAATGAAAATAAAAATATTTTTGTGTCATAAAAATTAATAAAACTCTTGAGAAAAAGTTTCATAATTTTTAAGACATTTTTGCTATTTTAAATAAATTATGCAAGTTAAATGAAAAAGAAATGAAAATAAATTAAAATAAAAGGAAAGTAAACAGAAGGAATGGCTGAGATTGAGTCTGGATTTGAAAGCATTGACCAGCGCGCATCTGGACGGCTGTGGTTCATTCTGAGTTAATTAACCTAATTGTGATTTATTTAATTAATTAAAGTGGATTAGGGCAAAGCAAAGTGATCTGGGCCACTCATGCGCGCGGGAAGTCCACTAAGTCAACCAATCTAACGCCCCACATTCAAACACCCTTAATGACCTGAGTTTAGGGTTAATCACATTCAGGTGACCGGAGAGAAGCTCCGGTCATCTTCTCCGGTGACCACCAAACCCTAGAATACGATTCAGGCAACCATTCTTCGAATTAAAGCCAGGGAAACACTCCTCTACTCAAACCTCACTCAAATCCACTCTCAAAATGAGTTTCTCATGCTTAAACTAAGAGAAACGAAGCCATGAAGATTCACGGGCAAAATTTCAGAGCCTTGGTAAATCCTCACTTCTCACCCATTCTTAAATCTAAAACCATCCCCATGACCAGCAAAGCATGCATAATCAATTTTTAACATAAAAACCAAGCTCTGAAAAGTTGTAAACCTGAAGCTACCTGAAGTGATGAACTGTGAATTTGAGCTCTCCTGGCCTTGCTCTGGTACAGAATGCCTTCTCTGGACCCCCTGAAGCCAATGGAAGGCTTGGAATGAGCTTAGACAAGCTACTTTGAGAAATCCAATTCTGGTGTAGCAGAAAATGGGCTCTGTGTATAGGCAGCTTCAGATCAATGTGAAGGGTGGTTTTGACTCTTTGTGATGTGCTTGACTTGTTGGTGAAGAAAGATGGTGTGTTTGATGGTTAGATGAAGGGATTCGAAGAGTTCTGGTTTTGAGGATGAGAGATGGTGAAGCTCAATTCAGGCTGGTTTCAGGCTTGAATCTTGTTGGTTTCTACTCAATGAAGCAAGATGAGTTGGTTTGTGGAATTGGTTTTAGTGTTTGAGGCTTGTGGAGGCAGATTCGAAGAGAAATGCCAAGTGGGGTGGTTTTTGGAATGTGATGTTGTGTAATGTTTCAGCCTTGCTTCTTGATATGTTTTGCTAGCAGATGGAAAGTATAAACAATTGCAAGTGGCCAGAGGATGTGACATGGCCTGTGGTGATTGGGATGTTTGCTTTTGCCAAAAGTCAACTTTTTTGTAAGAGAAGCATGGGCTTGGTTCTAGCTTGGTACAAAGGCTAGGGCTGGCGCAGCATGATGTGTGTGTGATGTTGGGAAGGTCCAGCAGCCAAGGTAACTAGTTGGTGAAGTGTGATGAGTGATTTTGCAAGTTGTTCACTTTTGAAACTTCATGAAAAAGTCTTGTTACACAAACCATGGACATGAGGAACTTTGGTCCAATTCTTATTTTTAGAGCTCATGGAATGTTTGTGTCATGGTTTGATGTCAACTAGAGGTTACAAGAAGCCTTGGTTCATGATTTTGCAAAATTCACATTTGGTACATCTTGAAAATCAATGATTTTTGCCAACTTTGTCACACCATAACTTTTGATCCAAGAAGAATTTGATCATGTTCTTGTACTTTTTGAAAAGGGAAAAATGTATTCTACAACTTTCATGACCAAAGTTTTTCCATTTGAAGCATTTTTGGATCAAGAATCAAGGCTTGAAAAATGACCTAAAATGAAGCATTCTTGAAAAGTCAACTATGCCCAAAAAGTCAACATTTGCAAAAACTTGTAATTCTTGATTTTTGTGAACTTCAACCTTCTTCCATGATCAAATAAAGATCATATACACTCAAAATGATGAAGATCACCCATTGGTTGGGTCATTGGGGGTCTCAGATGCCCTGATTTTGCACTGGCTTGTCCAGAAAGTCAACCCTTGATCAGATGACTTCCCCATGGAATTTCTTCATGAAAATTGATATGCATACTCCCTATACCATATAGAGACCAATGGAAACAAGAATGACCAGAAAATTTGGAGTTATGGCCTCTGAAACCAAAACCCTAATTTTAGGTCAACTGTGCAGTCAAACTTGGCTCTGCATCCATACCAATCCCAGTTCTTGTGATTCTTTTGCATTCTTGACTTTGAGAGGATGTAATATGATACTTGAACACACATGGATCCCTTTGAAGTGATTGATGGCCTTTGGAGTGGCTCAAGAAGCTCTTGGATTGCTCAGATCACAAACCCTAGGTGCAGATGACTTTGAATCTATGCAGTGAATCAAAAATGAGATGTGAGATGATATGATTGTGTTTATGCATATGAGATGATCTCAAGCCATGGTGTGAATGGGTGAGGGCAAATTTGGGGTGTTTACACACAGTTGTTTTATTGCTTTCTTTACAGCTTTATATACATCATACTGTTATACTGTTCTGGCTGGATCTGGTTTTGTTGCTTTGGTGGGTGGGGTTCCATTGAGAGTTAAGGTCCTATACCTGGGACCTGAGTGACACCTAGGCTAGAGTGGTTCATGTTCTTTCCCATTCCATTTCGGTCTGGTGCGGGAATATGAAACACGGTTCAGATATAGGTTTCTTCTTGAGAACTCTGTGCTACAGATTTCCTGTAGTGCTAGGGCTATCTGGGAAGCCTGCTAAGTCTGGATGACCTTTATTATGACCTTCAGAAACTGAGGTGAATTAGAGGAGGATCTTTTATGGTTATTGTAAACACTGTACCTCCGGGTTAGAATTGTTTACACTTCTCATAAGCGATCCAAGTCTGAGGATCTTTGTTTTAGAACACCACCTGTGAGGGGGTTGGGCTGTTTACAGTTTTGCAGGTACCCTTGACCTCAGCATACCCTGTTACTTTGTTTGATTAAGAGTACTCCATTTTGGGACAGTTCTTGTGATTTTAACCCAGGACATGTGACTCTTTATTTGAGTCCCCCACCTTGGTTACTGGACTTATGGACCTCCATCTGGACTTCTTAGACATACATGGACCTATATCAAGGCAGTTAATCAGATCCAGCTTGATCACAAATCCCTTGCATATCATTTGCATACATCATCATTGCATAATTTAACATGTGTTTATTTGTTTTTCAGGGTATCCATATCATATTTGGCTTGGTTTTGACCCCTTCATCTGCATAGACCTATCTTCACCAGCTATCTGCTTCAGCTACATTCACCAGCTACCTGCTTCAGTCACCTGCATCACCAGCATCAGCTTATCAGTGGCCCATCTTCTAGTATCAGTCATCATCATCAGCATCTGTTTCAGCTCTTCTTCAGCAACATGGCACCCAAGAAGAGCAATATCTCATACCATTTCTTTGAGCCTGAGCTGACTGGCATCAGGAAGATCCAGGCCCTTATTACTCCAGACCATATACCACTATTCAGAGAACATTATGGAGGCATCCTTGATGTGGTTATGGATTTGGACCCTTCCCAGAGGAGCTTGATTCACACTTGTCTACAGTTCTATGACCCTCCTCTGAGGTGCTTCACCTTCCAGAATTTTCAGTTGGGACCCTTGTTGGAAGAGTATTCATCACTGATTGGTGTACATGTCAGGGGTGGTGTCCCCTTCAACCCTGAGATGGTTTTTCCCAGCAATGAAGAAGTGGCAAAGGCACTGTATCTGGAGCCTATACTGATTGAGCAGAACATGACAACCAAGGCTGGAATCTCTGGTTTACACTTGGATTTCTTGACTTCTCAGGCTATCCTGAAGGCCTCCTTGGGAGAATGGAAGGCAGTATGTGCTTTGTTAGCCCTCAGCATATATGGGGTTGTACTTTTTCCAGATGAGCCTAAGTTTATTAGCAAGAATGCCATCCACCTTTTCATTCTGAGGAACCCAGTGCCCACCTTACTGGGAGATTTCTACTACTCTGTTCACCAAAGGAATGAAAAGCAAAGAGGAATATTGGTGAGGTGCTGTGCTCCCCTGTTCCATACCTGGTTGCTCAAACACTTGCCCAAGACTGATGCATTCTTGAATCCTCACCAGCAGAAGAACTGGGCTAGAATACTTATTGCTTTGACCTCAGATGACATCAGGTGGTGCACTCAGATCACCAAAGGCAGGGACATCATCACTAGTTGTGGGCAGTTCCCCAATGTACCTCTGATAGGAGTGAAGGGTTGCATCAACTACAACCCTCTGTTATTCAAAAGACAATTGGGCTATGCATTGGTCCACCCTCCTAGAGCACAAGACTTGGCTGAAACCCTTTATTGTGAGGTTAAGCCTAATCTAGCTGTTGTCAGGCAGGCATCCTGGGCTTGGGGCAATGTCCAGACCAAAGGGATGGCCATTCTCGGGAGATGCAACAATGTGGCCTCAGCTCAGTACTATGAGTGGTCTCATGCAAGGGCTAAAATTTCTGGGATGCCCTTCACTATTGAGGATGCACCTGGACCATCCACAGCACCACCTCCAGCCACTGTCAGCCTGGAAGAGTTTGAGAAAATGAAAGAGAGGAATGAGAATCTGACTCAGGCTCTACAGAAGACCCTCTGGGAGAGGAGTGATGGTCGTCTGGACATCGAAAGGTTGGAAAAGCTTAAGGTGGAGCATCTAGCCAGGATTGAGAAGTCAGAGGGCTACATCAAGAAGTCAAGGGCAGGAGAGCAGATTTTGAAGAATGCCTGTAAGGAGGCTCAGTTTCAGAAGGCCAGGACTGATCTCTATCTGAAAGAGAGTCAAGCTAGGTGGGTCAGGATCACTGAAGCTCGCACTCAGGAGGATAAGAGAACTCAGGACAAGATTGAGCAGTTGGAGGCTAATGCAAATGAGCAAAAGGAAGCCCTGCTAGCAGCCCAGAAAGAGATCTCAGAGTTGAAGATTAGGGCTGGTGTGAAGAGGTCAAAGGACCAGGGCAGACACAAGAAGCTAACTGCTGCTATTGCCACCAGGAATCTTCTCATCAGGAACCTCACAGAGCATCTAGCTGACCCTGTAACTGAAGCACTTCTGAAGGAAGTTCAGGAGGATGAGTTTGGTCTTGGTGTCTGACTTTTTGCTTGTTGTTGCTTTCATTTCATGTACTTTTTTATATTGTATTTTTGACCCCTCAGGGGCATGAATTGTAAAAAACAAACTATGTATCATTCACTTGTTGTAATATATCCATTAGTTTGTTTCATTTGAATCTCTCTCTCAAAGCAACATCAAAAGCATCTTCCTCAAGGGTCTTGGAAAGGTCAAAACCAAATGCCAAGCCGGATACCTTGGAAACAAATGAGCATACTGCATTGCATACTAACCTTTTGTTTTGTTTTGCAGGCTTTTGTTTTGTTTGTTACTAACTCTGTTGTGATTCAGGAACTATTGCTCGCCGTCGGGTGTTCCCACTCAATCGTCCGCACAGATATCCCACTCGCAACAACCTTCCGGGTATACAGATGGACCAGGTACAACAGGATCTTACAGAAGTCAGGACTCAAATGGCCAATGAGAGGTTGGAAATGAGAAATCAGATGACCCAGTTTATGGAGGTGATGAATGGGTTGGCACAGAGCCAAGAAAGATTAAGGGCATTAGTAGAAAGGCAGACTCAGGAAGACCCCCATCTAGGGACTGGAGGAACGAGCAACAATGAGAGGGTTCAGCCTCATGTCAACCCACCTGTGTATGGCCCTCATCTTCATCCAGAGATCAACATCCCTGCTAATGTACAAGGGAATGCTACTACAGGCAGAGTACTACAAGAAGACCCCCAAGAAGATCAATTCACTGTGATGGGAGCTGGGGATGAAGCCTATGACAGAAGGCTAGATGAAATTGCTGAGAAATTAAGATCCATGGAGTCTCAAAACTCCTTGGGTTTTGATGTCATGGACATGGGCTTAGTGGATGGAGTAAGGATCCCTCACAAGTTTAAACCTTCGTGCTTTGAGAAGTACAACGGAACTTCCTGTCCACGAACCCATTTGCAATCCTTTCTAAGGAGGCTGAAGGCATACACCATGGATGAAAAACTGTGGATGTTTTATTTCGAAGACAGTTTAACAGGAGCTTCAAGGGAATGGTACTCTCATCTGACCAGAGCAACCATCAGGTGCTGGAAGGACCTGGCTGAGGCCTTCATTAGACAATACCAATATAACCTGGACATGGCTCCTAACAGGACCCTCCTGATGGGAATGTCCCAGTCATCCAGAGAAAGCTTCCGGGAGTACACCCAGAGGTGGAGACAGCTTGCTGCTGCTGTCCAGCCACCCATGTCGGAAAGGGAGATGGCCGACATGTTTATGAACACCCTCCAAGGGACATACATTGATAGGCTAGCTGCCGTTTCTTCCACCAGCTTCGCGGATGTAGTCATGCTGGAGAAAGAATTGAGAGCCTTCTAAAGATGGGAAAGATTTCTGACAATGGTGCGAGCTCGTCCAGCAACCCAAGAAAGCCTTTTGTGGGCCCAAGAAGAACTGGTGAGACTAATGCTATCCATACCAGCAGGGGCAGACCCCAGTATGTTCATAGGTCAGTGGCAGCTGTCACTATTCCTGCTCCAATTCATCAACAACCAGTATACCAACCACAGCAACAACCCCACTACCAGAAACAAGCTCAGTATCCACCTCAGAGAAATTATAACAACAACAACACCAGCAACAACAATCAGCAAAGACCGTTTCAACAGAGACCATCTCAGGCCAATAGGGTGATTGATCCGATCCCTATGCCTTATGCCGCATTATTGCCACAACTCCTGAAACTCAACCTGGTTGAGCTATGGACATTGGCACCTCCAGATCCTGCCAGTCTGCCCAGAAATTATGACGCCAGCGCCAGATGTGCTTTTCACTCCAACGCACCTGGCCACAGTATAGAGAAATGCAGAGCTTTGCATATGAAAGTACAGGATCTAGTGGATTCCAAAGCTCTAAACTTTGCACCCCCGCCAAATGTCAGCAAAAACCCTATGCCCAACCACGGAGGACCCAGAATTAATGCTATTGAGGAAGATAAGCCGTCTTTCTTGATAACCAATGTGGGGCAGATTCGGACACCCCTGGTAGAGATTAAAGCTCAACTCCTTGAATGTCAAATATTCCCCGGGTGTGAGCTCGGGTGCGGTTATTGCAACATTTCGGTAAATGGGTGCGATAACTTGAGAAGTGGCATAGATGGTCTCATCCAGAGTGGCTTACTTCAAATCACAACATCAACACCTCCAAATCCAACAATCTCCTTAACAACAATTCCCGAGTCTTCTACAACTGCAACAACAATTGTTCCAAACAACTCTTCAATCTCATCAACAAATGCTTCATCTGTCACTTCAACGGACCAAATATCGACAACCATCTCTTCTACAACTTCAACACCCATCAAGTCAACAGTGCCTCCTACAACATCAACAGCAAATAATGAAAGTGTCTCAACGGTTACAATATATTACGCTCCTGCAAATGATTCTGCCTACAACTCACAAAATGCCACTCCTATCAGAGCACCAGTTACAATATACTATGATCCACATACTATCATGGTCCCTTCTGCAGCTGCCATCAGTCCAGTCACTATCACAGTGCCTGGGCCAGTCCCTTATGAAAGCAATAATGCCATCCCTTGGCATTACGGCTCAGATCTATACTGCGAAGGGCAGAAAATCACTTTGGAATCATCAACTTCTTCCCCACAAATAGACAATGTGGGGGGAGGCGGAGGCTTCACTCGAAGCGGACGTCTCTTTGCCCCACAAATTCCAAGACCCAATGCCGAAGCAGAAGCTGCTGCCAAAGGAAAAGGGAAGAGCATGGTGCAAGAAGAACAAGTTGCTAAAGAAGCTTTAAAGACCCCTTTTGATCAGGAGGTTGATGAATTCATGAGAATCATCAAGAAAAGTGATTACAAGATAGTGGACCAGCTTCACCAGACACCTTCCAAAATCTCCATTTTATCATTGCTAATGTGCTCCGAGGCTCATCGGAACGCACTACTAAAAGTCTTTCACGCAGCTTATGTGCCAGAGGAGATTACCGTCAATCAGTTAGAGGCAGTGGTTGGAAATGTCAACGCTAGTCATGGACTAGGATTTACCAACACTGATTTGACGATGGAAGGTCGCAATCACAACAAGGCTTTGCACATTACCTTGGAAAGCCCTTGTGAAAGAGACGTCAGGGTCATCCCTCAATGTCCTACCTAAGAAAGCCCTTGTGAAGCTGGAGTATGAAGGATTGGCATTACGCCCAAGTAACTTGGTAGTGAGAGCCTTTGATGGTTCTAAGAGATCAGTTCTGGGAGAAATTGAGTTGCCTGTAATGATTGGCCCACAAATGTTCAAAACGACCTTCTTCGTGATGGATATACAGCCTGCCTACAACTGTCTATTGGGTAGACCATGGATACACGCCGCTGGCGCCGTGACGTCAACCCTTCACCAGAAGTTAAAATTCGAGTGGGAGGGCCAAGTCGTTACTATTTGTGGAGAGGAAGATATATTTGTTAGCCATCTGGCTACATACAAATACATTGACATGGATGGAGAGATCCACGAAACTATGAGTCAAGGGTTTGAGGCCTTGAACATAAATGAAGCATCCGCTGTACCTGGAACCTCAATGACATCTTATTAGCAAGCCCGAAAGGTTGTTGAAGAGGGGACTGCCCAAGGCTGGGGCAAGTTGCTGCCTGTAGAGAAGAAGGAGGATAGATTTGGATTGGGTTACAAACCAACTCAACAAGATCAAGCAGAGGCTGCTGAGAAGCCCAATTTTGTCAGTGGGGGGATGCTCACCCCAGATGCAGTGAACAATTTGGAAGACGAGGAGGAAAGCGACCGCAACCTGGAGAGCTGGATACGTCCAAGGATCCCGGGGAGCAGTATCTCAAACTGGTCTTCCCAGGAAATTATAAGAGTTACTCCTGCAGAGTAATTATTATTTCCTGTATTTTTAAGCATGCATCAAGTCTTGCATCTTGCCCAAGATGACAAGACTCATTTTGTAATCGGGCCATCTGTGATTTTGTGCAATAAGATCAATCAATGAAATATCAGACATCTTTTGCAAATGAGTCTTTTTTTTCGCTCGCTGTTTTTCCATTTTTCTTTTTGTACAAAAATAAAATGGCAATGTTTTCAAAATGATAACTTCATTTCACTCTTTCTAAACAAGATTAAAATCAATCACTAAAATGAACAATCTAAACCCTTGCAGAGAGTACCTTTCAGACCGCACCGACAACAGCACGACTATGACTTCGTATGACTTTGACAATCCAATCAATCAAGCTGATGAAGGGGTTGAAGAAGAGTATGAGCTTCCTGAAGAGCTAGCCAGGTTGTTGAGGCAAGAGGAAAAGGTTATCACTCCTCATCAGGAGGAGGTCGAAACGATTAATCTTGGTACAGAAGAAGATGCGAAAGAGGTTAAGATCGGGGCCTGCTTACAAGACTCAGTAAAGAAACAACTGATTGACCTGCTTCGTGAATATGTGGATGTGTTTGCTTGGTCTTATCAGGATATGCCAGGGTTGGACACCGATATCGTTATGCACAAGCTGCCTTTAAGAGAAGATTGCCCACCAGTGAAAAAGAAACTGCGCCGTACTCGCCCAGACATGGCAATGAAAATCAAAGAAGAGGTACAAAAGCAGTGGGACGCCGGGTTCCTTGTTGTAACTAGATATCCACCGTGGGTTGCTAATATAGTACCTGTGCCTAAGAAGGACGGCAAAGTAAGAATGTGTGTTGACTACCGGGATCTGAACAGAGCCAGCCCGAAAGATGACTTCCCATTACCTCACATCGATGTATTGGTGGATAACACGACTCAGTTCTCGGTGCTCTCCTTCATGGACGGATTTTCGGGATACAATCAGATCAAAATGTCACCTGAAGACATGGAGAAGACGACCTTCATCACACCCTGGGGCACGTTCTGTTACAAGGTGATGCCATTCGGACTGAAGAATGCTGGTGCAACATATCAACGGGCTATGGTAACATTATTCCACGATATGATCCATAAAGAAATCGAGTGTTATGTGGATGACATGATTGCCAAGTCCCTCACAGAGGAAGACCACCTGGTAAATCTGCTGAAGCTATTCAAGCGTCTGAGGAAGTACCAACTGAAGTTAAACCCCAACAAATGCACATTCGGGGTGCGATCCGGTAAGCTGCTGGGATTCATTGTAAGCGAGAAAGGGATTGAAGTTGACCCTGACAAAGTCAAAGCCATTCAAGAGATGCCTGCACCGAAGACAGAAAAAGAAGTTTGAGGGTTCTTAGGTCGATTGAACTACATTTCACGGTTCATATCTCACCTTACAGCAACTTGCGAACCTTTGTTCAAGCTATTGAGAAAGGAACAGACGGTCAGGTGGAACGAAGACTGCCAGAGGGCTTTTGACAAGATCAAGGAGTACTTACAAGAGCCTCCCATCCTTATGCCTTCAATTGAGGGAAGACCTCTGATAATGTACTTGACAGTATTAGAAGAGTCAATGGGGTGTGTGCTGGGCCAGCATGACGAGTCTGGTCGAAAAGAGTATGCAATTTACTACCTAAGCAAAAAGTTTACCGACTGTGAACAACGTTATTCATTGCTCGAGAAAACTTGTTGTGCTTTAGAGTGGGCTGCTCGCCGACTGAGGCAGTATATGTTGACCCACACCACTTTATTGATCTCAAAGATGGACCCAGTCAAGTATATTTTTGAGAAGCCAGCACTTACCGGACGGGTTGCAAGATGGCAAATGATCCTCACAGAATATGACATCCAGTACACATCTCAGAAAGCCATCAAGGGCAGTGTATTGTCTGAATACCTTGCTGAGCAACCTATTGATGATTACCAGCCTATGAGATTTGACTTCCCTGATGAAGACATCATGTTCATAAAAGCAAAAGATAATGAAGAGCCTGTTCACACTGAAGGGCCTGACCCAGAAGAAGAATGGACTATGATGTTTGATGGGGCTGTTAATATGAATGGTCGTGGTGTTGGTGCAGTACTCATTACACCTAAAGGGGTTCACGTGCCTTTCTCGGCAAAACTCACTTTCAACTGCACTAACAACGAAGATGAATACGAAGCCTGTATTATGGGTATTGAGGAAGCCATTGACCTCAGGATCAAGACATTGACTGTATTCGGAGATTCAGCTCTGGTAGTTAATCAAACCAACGGCAAATGGTACACACACCAGGATCATCTGATACCTTACAGGGATTATACAAGGAGGTTATTGACTTTCTTTACAACAGTCAAGCTTGAGTATATCCCTCGGGACGAGAATCAGTTCGCAGATGCTCTGGCTACCATTTCATCCATGATCAAAGTTCAAGCTGCCAACTTTGTACCTCAAATTTCAGTGTCCAGACTTGACAGACCAGCGTATGTGTTCGCAGCAGATGTTGTCAAGGATGATAAGCCTTGGTTCCATGACATTAAGTGCTTCTTGGAGGATCAAACATACCCACCTGGGGCATCTGCCAATGATAAGAAGACTTTGAGAAGGCTTGCTGGTAGTTTCTTCCTGAACACTGACGGTTCCCTGTACAAGAGAAACTTTGATATGATACTCCTCAGATGCGTTGACAGAACAGAAGCAGACTTGTTGATGCATGAAGTGCACGAAGGATCCTTTGGTACCCATGCAGGAGGGCATGTTATGGCTAAGAAATTGCTAAGATCAGGTTATTACTGGATCACCATGGATGCCGACTGTTGTGCCTACGCTAGAAAATGCCATAAATGCCAGATTTATGCGGATAAGGTGCATGTGCCTCCCAACCCTTTGAATGTGATGTCTTCACCCTGGCCCTTTGCTATGTGGGGCATGTATATGATTGGCAAGATTGAACCGACTGCTTCAAATGGCCACAGATTCATCCTGGTTGCCATTGACTATTTCACCAAGTGGGTCGAAGCAGCTTCCTATGCAAACGTTACAAGGCAAGTGGTAGCCCGATTTCTGAAAAGAGATATCATCTGTCGATACGGAGTTCCCGAGGGAATCATTACTGATAATGGTTCCAACTTAAACAACAAGATGATGGCCGAGTTATGCCGGGACTTCAAGATCCAACACCACAATTCTTCTCCTTACAGGCCAAAGATGAACGACGCTGTTGAGGCAACTAATAAGAATATCAAGAAGATTGTGCAGAAGATGGTAGTCACCTACAAAGACTGGCATGAGATGCTACCGTTTGCCTTGCATAGGTACCGCACGTCAATCAGAACATCCACTGGGGCAACACCGTATCAGCTTGTGTACGGTATGGAGGAAGTCCTACCTGTTGAAGTTGAATTACCCTCCTTACGGGTACTGATGGATGCTAAGCTGAACGAAGCAGAATGGGTCCGATCCCGATACGAACAACTAAGTCTGATCGAAGAGAAAAGATTGGCTTCAATCTGTCATGGGCAGTTGTATCAGAAAAGAATGAAGAGAGCCTTCGATCAGAAAGTCAGGCACCGAGAGTACCAAGTAGGAGATCTTGTGCTAAAGAGAATCCTCCCTCCTCATACAGACCACAGGGGCAAGTGGACTCCGAATTATGAAGGACCATTTGTAGTAAAAAAGGTTTTCTCGGGTGGAGCACTCATGCTCAACACCATGGATGGTGAAGACTTCCCGTCCCCTGTGAATTCAGATGCAGTTAAAAAATACTTCGCATAAAATGACCTGCTGGACATAAAAACAGAATGTAGGTTCAGGCAAAAATAGGGCATCCCGGCGAGTCAAAAACAGAATAAAAGACTCGGGCAAAAATAAGGGAAAAATAAAAAAAATGTGTACACCCGCTGAGTTGAAAAGCCGCATTGGACAATTCAGGCAAAAATGGATATCCCGATGGATTGAAAACCCGAAAGGGCGGTCCATGCAAAATAAGGGAATAAGCGAACAACTGCATTTTGAATTCGTCTGTATCACCTACAACTTGGTGAACCTCGAAGGAATCAAAGCTTCTCTCAGAATCAGCCTTCTTCAGAAAGCAAGACGAGAGGAACGTCAAATGTCATACGAGTCATAGCAAAAGGGAAACTCCTTGAAGCGTCGTCAACATTGCCAGCATTTTGTTTCTCAATTTGTAACAATCCCCTCATTTTAGGAGATATGTTTCTTTGACTGTATCTTGCCAATTCAGGGCATGTAAATTAATAAAATCAGATTTTCAGTCATGTCTCGTACATTTTATTTTCATTTGCAAAATGTCCGATGTCTTTAAAGATACTGATTGCATAAACACATATGTTTTATTTTCTAAAGAATGCGTGCTTGCAGGAAATATACTTATTCCCGGGAGTGTATGAACTCTCATGGTGGGATCCAGTAAAGGATACCTCGGGATTACTTGTGCGTCCCTCTATCTTTGCAGGATTGCAGGTATTCAAAAGCGCAACACGGGGCATGTAAGCTTCACCCCAGCAAGCTGGCAAATAAACACTCACTCAGTCTCAGCACCCAAAGTGTCTTCTCCCCAGCTGAGTTGACACTTGTCACTTCTCCCAGCCGAGGTGCCAATCATTCTTCCTCCTCAGCCAAGTACAAAAGCCAGGGAACCATTTCCCCCACAGAGCTTCACAACAGAGTGACGAAAGCTTCTACGAACCCCAGCTGGGTCCCTCATTACCAAGGATGGGTCTATCAGTGACCTACTCCCCCAAGCAGAATCATCTCATCAGATCTACCAATGATCTCATCCCCAGCTGGGATGTCCATTTCAAAAGATCAACCAGAGATTTTCGTGGCAACGGGATCCAAATCCCGGATTGGTATCCTTGCATAATCATAGCATTCACATCATATTTTCCGCACAGAGCGTAGTATTCCGTCTAACACGGAGCATTACGGCAAAAATCAAACATATTGCATAATCATAAGCCATGTTCTGAATCAAACACTTGTGAATAATGACAATCCATCAACAATATACAGAAAACTTCCCCAGATTCTCCAGCGGAGAGCTAAAGCTAAAGCAGTTGCCTTACACTCACCAACATCAGTATATACTCCTTATGACACCCGTCCGTGTCATATCCCTAGTAGAAGACCAAAGCGTCGCCTTTGCACTCACAGATACTTATATATACAACTTTCTTGACACTCGTCCGTGTCACTTTCTCCAGCACAGTAACATAAACACTTTTCATATTAGATATTTGTTTATACTATACTGTTCTCCTTCCGACACTCGTCTGTGTCACTCTCCCCTGCAGGTTAAACACTCATCCATACTTATTTCTCAGATACTCGTCCGTATCTTATACACACCATTTATATCATCTCAGATTCGACACTAGTCCTTGTTCTTTGTTAACCAGTTAGTACTCGTCCGTAACATCATCTCAAAACATGCGTCAAGCGTTTGTTTCTACCTGATACTCGTCCGTATCATAGTCTTAAGGATGCTCGTCCGCATCTTTAATCCATACACGTGTCAAACACTTTTGTATTCTTGAATAGAGACACTCGTCTGTGTCTACTATTCCCCGGAGGAGCCCCCTCAGATTCAACACTCGTCCGTGTTCCTTGTTAACCAGTTGATACTCGTCCGTATCATCATCTCTGAACACGTGTCAGTATTTGTTTCTACCCGATACTCGTCCGTATCGTAGTCTTAGGGATGCTCGTCCGCATCTTTAATCTATACACAGCGTCAAAACACTTACACCTTTATTTCTTGGATATAAACACTCGTCCGTGTTTACTATTCCCCAGTAGATCGCCAGCAAAGCAAGATTTCTTTTGTTATCTGACATTCGTCCTATGTCATGATAAACCCTGAGAGCAGCCGTACCCTGCTAGGTGATCGTCCTTCACCTCTTGATGATCGTCCTTCATCATGCTCATCCGATGGCCGTCCCCATCGTTGACCTTTTATCCGACATTCGTCCTATGTCGTGATTTTCGGCAGCCGTCCCCTGCTAGGTGATCGTCCTTCACCTTTTGATGATCGTCCTTCATCATTTTATCCGATGGCCGTCCCCATCGTTGATATTGTTATCTGACATTCGTCCTATGTCATGATAAACCTTGAGAGCAGCCGTCCCCTGCTAGGTGATCGTCCTTCACCTCTTGATGATCGTCCTTCATCATGCTCGTCCGATGGCCGTCCCCATCGTTGACCTTTTATCCGGCATTCGTCCTATGTCGCGATATTTTCGGCAGCCGTACCCTGCCAGGTGATCGTCCTTCACCTTAGATGACCGTCCCTCATCTTATCCCCAACAGAGCAGCCGTCCCCTGCTAGGTGATAGTCCTTCACCTTTGATGACCGTCCCTCATCATTATTTCATTTATTCTTTAACCCGATGGTCGTCCCCGTCGTGGTCCCTTTTCCTTTTCCTGATGATCGTCCTTCATCAGTTTAGCCCGATGGCCATCCCCATCGTTGTTTACATTACTTTATGAACCTGATGGCCGTCCCCATCATTTTTTCCTTAATCCCCAGAGAGTCGTATAGCTTCACTTGATGGCCGTCCCCATCATAATCCCTTTTATCCCCAGCATGTCGGTCGTCCCCGTCATTGCTTTATTTCCCGCACTTTTCCCAGCGTGTCGGCCGTCCCCGTCATTGCTCATTCCCCAGCAGTCGTCTTATGCTCGACGGTCGTCCTCCGTCGCCCATACTTTATAATATACTTTATTTCCTTTTACAATCTATATCCCTTTTCTTCTTCATTCCGTGAGTGCAAATTTTGGACTGTCTTTGGTATTCAACCACAAGTTATCTTGTTTGCCTGTTAAGCCGTTGCTTACATCCTGCACAGCTACCTCATGTTTGAATAGGGGCAGCTGTAAACACCCCAAATTTGTCCTCACCCATTCACACCATGGCTTGTGATCCCCTCATATGCATAAACTCAATCATAGCATCTCATATCACATTTTTGCTTCATTGCACTGGTTCTAAGTCATTTGCATCTAGGGTTTGTGATCTGAGCAATCCAAGAGCTTCTTGAGCCACTCCAAAGGTCATCAATCACTTCAAAGGGGTCCATGAATGTTCAATCATCATATTGTATCCTCTCAAAGTCAAGAATGTCAAAGAATCACAAGAACTGAGAATGGCATGGAAGCAGAGCCAGGTTTGACTGCACAGATGACCCAGAATTAGGGTTTTGGTTTCAGAGGCCATAACTCCAATTTTTTTGGTCATTCTTGTTTCTATTGGTCTCTATATGATATAGGGATCATGCATATCAATTTTCATGAATAAATTCCATGGGGAAGTCATCTGATCAAGGGTTGACTTTCTAAGCAAGTCAGTGCAAAATCAGGGCATCTGAGGCCCCCAATGACCCAACCAAAGGGTGTTCTTCATCATTTTGATTGTGTATGATCTTTATCTGATCATAGAAGATGTTGGAAGTTCACAAAATTGAATAATCTCAAGTCATTTGCAAACTTGACTTTTTAGGAAAGTTGACTTATGTTGAAAATTGCCATTTTGGGAAACTTTTTCAACCCTTGCTTTTTGATTCAAAAATGCTTCAAATGAAAAAACTTTGGTCATGAAAGTTGTAGAATGGATCATTCCCTTTTCAAAAAGTACAAGAACATGACCTAATTCATTTTGGATCAAAAGTTATGGCTTGTCAAAGTTGGCTAAAATCACAAAATTTGAAGTTTTCCACCAAAGAGACATTTTGCAAAATGGTTTGATCAAGTGTTCTAAAGGCCTCAAATGTGTATCATTTCTTCACAACATGATCATGTGACATCTAAAATTCATAATGGGCCAAGGGATCACTCATTTTCATGACTTATGGAGCAAGAATTCTCAAAGGAAACAAAAGTGAAGCAAGTTGCAAAAACTCACTCAAGTATGAATCCACTTGCTTGCTGACTTCATAATCAATCTTAGGGCTCTCCACACTTCTTGCTGCGCAGGACACCCCATCTGTCCTTGGCTAGCTAGTAGCCCATGCCTCTCTTACACAAACTTGACATTTTGGCAACTTGAGCCATACCAATCACAACAGTACACATCAACTCATCTGACCAATCCCATTTGTTTATACAAACCAAAAGCAAGACATTACACACAACACACAAGCCTGAAAGCACCAAGAACACATCTCTCTCATTTTCCACCCCATTTGCAAAAGCATTCGAAACACTCAGCACAAGCCTCAAACACACAAACCAACTTCACAAACAATCTCCCCTTGCTTCACTGATCACAAACCAACCCTTAAAACAGCCTGAAAGCCACTGAATAAAAAACACGATCACCACCCTCCCTTGAACAGAACTTCTGTAATCTTTCAAACCAGCCATCACAAACTTCTTCCAAGCATCAAGACTTCATCAGGAGCTCAAGAGGAGTGGTTTTCACAAAGAAAGGAGGTCAGAAAGTTGCAAACTGAGAAAGCTCAAGCTCAGGTATCTCAAGACCTTTTTTTTTTCAGAAATGAGTTTTTAAGTTCCTAGATTGTTCCTCATGCCTTGCTGATCACTCTGATGTTTTTTCTTTTTGAAATGGATGAGAAATAAGCCTGTATGAATGCTCTGAAACTTTTCTGCCCTAATTGTGTTTTGCTTCGATTCACATGATTAAAGATGAAAAAATGATTTTTGTTTGGGGGTTTTGATTTAGTTTGGAATGGGGTTTGATTCTGGGCATTTAGATTTCATTTTCATGAAGTTTTGAGGGATTTAACAACTTTCAGGTGAGGTTCTTGCCGGAGAAGACGACCGGAAGTCTTCTTCGGCCACCTGAAAGTGATTAGGGTTTAATCTGTGTAATTAATGAGGTTTGAATGTGGTGCGTTGGATAGGCTGACCAGAGTTGACCCGCGCGCATATGAGTGGTCCAGATTTCACATTAAAGCCCTAATCATATTTAATTAAATTAATTAATTCAGATTAGTTTAATTAGGTTGGTTTGAATTTCAGCCACAGGATCACGCGCGCAGTCAATTCCCGCGCGTCCAGTTTGAATGCTGGCCTTTGATCTTGTTGACTTCTCATTTAATTTCATTTTATTTGCATTTTAATTCATTTGTTTTGCTCATTTATTTTAAAATAGCAAAAATCATGGAAAAATTCTGAAAATTTTTATTCAAGCTTTTATTAATTTTCAGAAACCAAAAACATTTTCATTTTTATTTTTTGCAATAAAAATATTTTTAAATCATTTAAAAGATTATTTTTAATTAATTAATGAGAATTAATTAATTAAAAATACTTTTAAGTATTTAAAAATCACAAAAAAATTCATGAAACCTTTAAAATCATTTAGAAACATTGTCCAACCTTAAAACCAAATTTCTTTTTTGATCTTGATGACTTTTGACAATTTCCCATGGAATTAATTTCATTTCAAGGCATTATTTTGATCCAATCTTCAAAAATTCATTTCTGCCTAGTCTTTGAGAGTTGGACTTTGATTCTTTTTGCATTGCATCTTGTATAGCATGTAGTTTATAGGATTAAATTGGCATGATTTGATCTTGCATTTTCAATGTGTTTGACATTTTTCTTGACAAGGTACCTTAAAACCCTAGCCATCTTAAGAAATTCATAACTTGCACTAGGTTAAGAATTGGGTCCCCTCCTTTGGGAAGTGAGTTTGTTTAGGTTTAGGGTTCCCTTGAGTGCATTTTCAAACTTTTAATCTTGATGTTTGCTTCTGGTTTTGGTTTTTGTTTTGTGCATTGATCATAAACCCTAATTTGGGCTTCCTTTTGCATTCATCTTGCATTTGCTTGCATACTATGACTTGCCATGACATTTTATGCATCCATTTGATTCATAACACATCTTAGGACATATTAGAATCATGTTTGATCATTGCATCTTTCATTTGCCATGTTGTATGTCATTTGCATTCCATAACTTTTCATGTTTGTTCATGGTTCTAAGCATGCTTCATTTGCATCCATATGTTTGTATGATCATCCCCATGCCTTGTTTCATGTTTGTGTCATCTCATAGCATCATTAGCATCATACTTATGCTTCTGGTTTTGGTTTGCATCATGCCATTCCATCTCATTTTGCATTGCATTGCATTCCTTTCACTAACTTTTCAGGTGATAAGTTACTTTGAGAAGTGAATTTGCCTTCACTTCTCACAATTTCTTTTCATCTCTCTTATGCATCATTGTTGTATTTGGTCTTGTGTTTGGGATTGAGCTTGCTCTTTCTTCTTCTCCTTACTTTCTTTCTTCAAGTGACTTGTCTTCTTAAATGAAGCAAGTTACTTTGCTTCTCTTTGCTCCTTTCATCTGCTTCCTGGTGGTTTCTCTGAAGATCTTTCTTGTAAACCTCACAAACCTTAGGAACACCCAAGCATGACAATGATTAGGGTTTTGATTAGTCCCCCCACTTAGTTTTACCTTTGTGTCTCATTGAGTCTTCTCTTCTCATCTCATAATCAAGGACTAAACCATAAAGGCTTTAAGGCTTTGTGATTAAGTTTATGCCTGCATCCTTCTATTAGGATGGAGTGTATAACTTTAATCCTAAGTGTTAAACCCTTGATATGTTTAACTCCTTTAATCAATTCACTTAATAATCATCAAGACATCAAGCTTGTAACTTGGGCCTTGCATTAGGGTTCTAATTCTTCCTTAATTGGTTAAGAAGGACTAACCCTAGTGGTAATGGACAAGTCCCCCTCAAGTTGTCTTACAAACCATAAAACTCACTTCTTCATCATATCATTAACTAAAATCCACTTAATAAAGGCTTTGTTTTGTCATGAGTTTAATCCTTAATCATGGATTAAGTTGAGGAGTTTTCCTCAGCTTAAACATTCTCATCTATTATCCTTCTATTAGGATGGTGTAATGAGTCTGTTTAATCCCTGATTATGGCTTAACCTCATTACTTAACACTAAAGAAAAACAACAAAAACATCTAAATAATCACAAGTAGGTTAATGATCTTAATCCTACACCATGGTGTTTAAGTGTGAGAAGTTGACTTCACACTTAAGGTATCCTCATTACCCCTAATCAGAGGGAAGATGTGATGAGTTTACTAACCCATTGGTTTAGGCTTAAGCTCATTAACTTATGACAAACTTTCAAAAGCAATAAAAGACTGAAAACTCAAAAACAAACAATAATCGTCTCCTCCAGGATTCTTTTCTCATCTCATTCACTCACAAACGAGAACTCGCTTCTTCCGTCTAATGCAAGACAGTTAGCACCTGAGCCAGACAGGTCATACACTTGAGCATAGACAAGTAAGCAGTTCACAAGTCAATTTATCTTTCAGTCTCTTTGGGTCGAACTACGGTGTTCTGACTTCCTCATTGCACGAGAGGATACGTAGGCATAACTTAACAGTTATCGAACAAAAGTCTCTGTATATTCCCCTCCTCTTCCAGCATCATTCTTTAAGCCTCTTTATCTTGGGCTTTGCACTCTTTCCTTGCACTGACACCCTTTCATCTCACTTCACCTTTCTTACACTGACACCTGTACATTCTTTTCCAGCTCTTTATACACAGATTGCACTGACACTACCCCTTTAAAACACAAATCTTTTAAGCGTGGATCCCGTCGAGTACGACGGACAATCTGGGTGCTAATACCTTCCCAGGTTGTAACCAACCCCCTTTCTCAGTCTCTCTGGTTCGCAACCGTCTTGTCCATATCTTTTCTAGGTCTATGCAGCATTGCCTTTCCTCCGGGATAAAAATGCCTAGCTGGCGACTCTTTTCTTTTCCTGTGTGTTCTCATTCCTCCTTTCGCCGACCGTTCGCGTCCGTACCTTATTTGAGCCCAGTCTCATCTGTTGGGAGCGACACTTATGAATGTAAAAGGTAATCTGGTGACCTGTGTGATAGGATGACACAGACGGGTGTCAAAAGGAGTGTATATTATAAACAAGTGCTTGGTTTGCAACAAGTGTTTTGGGCAACCATGCTGGGGAGAGGTGACACAGACGGGTGTCAAAGGAATATATAGATATATCTGCAGGGGATGATATTAGATGACACAGACGAGTGTCGAGAAGAGTATATATGAACATGTATTTATGTTAGAGAGTGCAAGGGGACGCTTTGGCTTTCCGTTGGGGAAATATGAGATGACATGGACGAGTGTCGAGAAGAACATGTTATGGATAAGTGTCAGATGGCAGAAAGTGTTATGGCAATTTTACTGGGGAATGATGACACAGACGAGTGTCAAAAGGAGCATGTATCTGTATTAGAGAGTGCAAAGGGGACGCTTTGGCTTTTATGTGCAAGGGATGTATTTTGTATATTACTGAAGAGGTACCGTCGGTATTTACAAGTGACTGGCTCGAACCTGACTTGTGATCATGCAATATGTTTGATTTTTTCCGTAATGCTCCGTATTAGACGAAATGCTACGCTCTGGGGGGAAAATGATGTGAATGCTATGATTATGCAAGAGAAACCGGTCCGGGATTCGGATCCCACTGCTGTGAAGATCTCTAGCTGATCTGCTTGGAAGGAAAATCCTAGTTGGGGATGAGATCATTGGTAGATATGATAAAACATATGGTTCTGCTTCGGGGACTAGATCACTGATAGATCTATCCGGTAAGGAGATATCCCAGCTGGGGATAAGGAAGCTTCCGTCACTTTGTTGTGTAAGAACTTCATACATTGCTCTTCTATATAGAGTCTGGAACTATGTGGGGAGATGGTTCCCTAACTTTGCTGAGGATGAGAGATCTGGCACTCTGTTTGGGAGAGGAAAAATCTCTGAAATATCTTCCTAGAGATTTCTGTGAGGATCATGCTGAGGATGAGGAGACTTGACAACTCGGCTGGGGAAATGGGCATTTTCTGATGCTGCTTGAAAAAAATGTACTGAGGAAGTGATGCCTGGCATGCCCCATGTTATGTTTTTGAATACCTACAATCCTGCTAAGACAAAGAAACACACAAGTATCCTGAGGTATCCCTTACCAGATTTCGTCATAGGAGTTAAATATCCCCGAGAGTAAATACATCTCCTGCAAGCATTTAATTAGAAAGGCACATCTGTTTTATGCAAATATTAAATTATGGATATTGGACATTTTGCAAATGAAACAAAAATGTACAAGACGAAGTGTGACTGAAAATTCTGATTTTATTAATCTGGGTGCCCTGAATTGGCAAATACAGTCAAAGAAACAAATCCCCTGAAATGAGGAGATTGTTACATAATTGAGAAAAATAAAGGTGCTGGAAATGTTGACGACGCTCTGATGAGCTCCCTTTGCTATGACCTATATGACTTTTGACGTTCTTCTCATCTTGCTTTCTGAAGAAGGTTGATTCAGACCGATGCTTTATCCTTTTGAAGCTTGCCATGTTGTAAGTGATACAGACGAATTCAGAATGCAGTTGTTCACTTATTGCCTGATTTTGCGTGGATCACCCTTTCGGGTTTTCAATCCACCGGGATACCCATTTTTGCCTAAGTTGTCTAATGCGGCTTTTCAACTCAGCAGGTGTACACATTTTTTTCCCTTATTTTTGCCCGAGTCTTTTATTATGTTTTTGACTTGCCAGGATGACCTATTTTTGCCTGGACTTACATTCTGTTTTTATGTCCAGCGGGTCATTTTATGCGAAGTATTTTTTAACTGCATCTGAATTCACATGGGATAGGAAATCTTCACCATCCATAGTAGTGAGCATCAGTGCTCCACCAGAAAAAACTTTCTTTACTATGAATGGACCATCGTAATTCGGAGTCCACTTGCCCCTGTGGTTTGTATGAGGAGGAAGGAGTATTTTCAGCACAAGATCTCCTACTTGGTATTCCCGAAGCCTGACTTTCTGATCGAAGGCTTTCTTCATTCTTTTCTGATATAACTGCCCATGACAAATTGCAGCTAATCTCTTTTCTTTGATCAGATTCAGTTGATTGTACCGAGAACGGACCCATTCTGCTACATTACACTTTATATCAATCAGTACCCGTAAGGAGGGTAATTCAACTTCAACAGGTAGGACTGCTTCCATACCATACACAAGCTGATACATGTTGCCCCAGTGGACGTTCTGATTGAGGTACGATACCCATGCAAGGCAAATGGTAGAATTTCATGCCAGTCTTTGCATGTAACCACCATCTTCTGCACAATCTTCTTGATATTTTTGTTAGCTGCCTCAACAGCACCATTCATCTTTGGCCTGTAAGGAGAAGAGTTGTGGTGTTGGATTTTGAAGTCCCGACACAGTTCTGCCATCATTTTGTTGTTCAAATTGGAACCATTGTCAGTAATGATTCGCTCGGGTACTCCATATCGACAGATGATGTCTCTTTTCAGAAATCTGGTTACCACTTGTCTGGTGACATTTGCATATGAAGCTGCTTCAACCCACTTGGTGAAGTAATCAATGGCTACCAGGATGAATCTGTGGCCATTTGAAGCAGTCGATTCGGTCTTTCCAATCATATCAATGCCCCACATGGTAAAGCGCTAAGGTGAAGACATTACATTCAAAGGATTCGGAGGCACATGCACTTTGTCTGCATAGATCTGGCATTTGTGGCACTTCCTGGCATAAGCACAACAGACTGCATCCATTGTGATCCAGTAGTAACCTGACCTTAAAAATTTCTTTGCCATTGCATGCCCTCCAGCATGGGTACCGAAAGATCCTTCATGCACCTCGTGCATCAACAAGTTTGCTTCTTTCTTATCAACACATCTGAGAAGCACCATGTCAAAGTTTCTCTTGTATAACGAGCCATCGGCATTCAGGAAGAAACTACCAGCCAGCCTTCTCAATGTCTTCTTATCATTGGATGATGCCCCAGGTGGGTATGTTTGATCCTCTAAGAAGCATTTGATGTCATGGAACCAAGGCTTGTCATCTTTAGCAATATCCACGGAGAATACATATGCTGGTCGGTCAAGTATGGATACCGAAATCCGAGGCACATAATTGGAAGTTTGGACCTTGATCATGGAGGAAATGGTAGCTAAAGCATCTGCGAACTGATTTTTGTCTCGAGGGATGTACTCAAGTTTGACTGTTGTGAAGAAAGTCAATAATCTCCTCGTATAGTCACGGTATGGAATCAGATGCTCTTGGTGAGTGTACCATTTGCCATTGGTTTGATTGATTACCAGAGCTGAATCTCCAAATAAAGTTAAAGTCTTGATCCTGAGGTCAATGGCTTCCTCAAGACCCATGATACAGGCTTCGTATTCAGCTTCGTTGTTAGTGCTTGCAAAGGTGAGTTTTTCCGAGAAAGGCATATGAACTCCCTTAGGTGTGATGAGCACTGCACCAACTCCACGACCATTCATATTGACAGCCCCATCAAACATCATTGTTCATTCTTCTTCTGGGTCAGGCCCTTCAGTGTGAACTGGCTCTTCATGATCTTTTGCTTTCAGGAACATGATGTCCTCATCAGGGAAGTCAAATCTCATTGGCTAGTAATCATCAATGGGTTGCTCAGCCAGATAATCAGACAATACACTGCCCTTGATGGCTTTTTGAGATGTGTACCGAATGTCATACTCTGTCAGAATCATTTGCCATCTTGCAACCCTTCCGGTAAGTGTTGGCTTCTCAAATAAGTACTTGACTGGATCCATCTTTGAGATCAATAAGGTAGTGTGAGTTAGCATATACTACCTTAGTCGGCGAGCAGCCCACGCTAAAGCACAACAAGTCGTCTCGAGCAGTGAATAACGTTGTTCACAGTCGGTAAACTTTTTTTCTTAGGTAGTATATTGCATATTCTTTTCGACCAGACTCGTCATGCTGGCCCAACACACACCCCATTGATCCTTCTAATATTGTCAGGTACATTATTAGAGGTTTTCCTTCAACTGGAGGCATAAGGATTGGAGGTTCTTGTAAGTACTCCTTGATTTTGTCAAAAGCCTTCTGAAAATCTTCATTCCACCTGACCGTTTGCTTTTTTCTTAACAACTTGAACAAGGGCTCACAGGTTACTGTAAGATGAGATATAAACCTTGATATGTAGTTCAATCTACCTAAAAACCCCCGAACTTCCTTTTCAGTCCTCAGTGAAGGCATCTCCTGGATGGCTTTGACTTTGTTAGGATCAACTTCGATTCCTTTTTCACTTACGATGAATCCCAGGAGATTACCGGATCGTACCCCGAATGTGCATTTGTTGGGGTTTAACTTCAACTGGTATTTTCTTAGACGCTTGAACAATTTCAGCAGATTTACCAGATGATCTTCTTCAGTGAGGGACTTGGCAATCATATCATCCACGTAGCATTCAATTTCTTTGTGGATCATATCGTGGAATAATGTCACCATAGCCCGTTGATAAGTGGCACCAGCATTCTTCAATCCAAAAGGCATTACCTTGTAACAGAATGTTCCCCAAGGTGTGATGAAGGTAGTTTTCTCCATGTCTTCGGGTGACATCTTGATCTGATTATACCCTGAAAATCCATCCATGAAAGAAAATACCGAGAACTGAGTTGTGTTGTCGACCAATATATCAATGTGAGGTAAAGGGAAATCATCCTTCGAGCTAGCTCTGTTCAGGTCCCGGTAATCCACACACATCCGTACTTTTCCATCCTTCTTAGGCACTGGTACAATATTAGCGACCCACGGCGGGTAACTGTAAACACCCCAAATTTGCCCTCACCCATTCACACCATGGCTTGTGATCATTTCATATGCATAAACTCAATCATACCATCTCATATCACATTTTTGATCCACTGCATTGGTTCTAAGTCATCTGCATCTAGGGTTTGTGATCTGAGCAATCTAAGAGCTTCTTGAGCCACTCCAAAGACCATCAATCACTTCAAAGGGGTCTATGTGTGTTCAAGTATCATATTATATCCCCTCAAAGTCAAGAATATCAAAAAATCACAAGAACTGAAGATGGTATGGAAGCAGAGCCAGGCTTGGCTGCACAGATGACCTAAAATTAGGGTTTTGGTTTCAGAGGCCATAACTCCAAATCTTTTGGTCATTCTTGTTTCTATTGGTCTCTATATGGTATAGGGAGTATTCATATCAATTTTCATGAAGAAATTCCTTGGGGAAGTCATCTGATCAAGAGTTGACTTTTCAAGCAAGTCAGTGCAAAATCAGGGCATCTAAGGCCCCCAATGACCCAACCAAAGGGTGTTCTTCATCATTTTGAATGTATATGATCTTTATTTGATCATGGAAGGTGTTGGAAGTTTACAAATTGGAGAATTTCAAGTCTTTTGCAAAGTTGACTTTTTGGGCAAGTTTGACTTTTAATGAAAATGCCATTTTAGGCAACTTTTTCAACCCTTACTTTTTGATCCAAAAATGCTTCAAATGGAAAAACATTGGTCATGAAAGTTGTAGAATAGATCTTTCCCTTTTCAAAAAGTACAAGAACATGACCTAATTCATTTTTGATCAAAAGTTATGGCTTGTCAAAGTTGGCAAAAATCACTAAATTTCAAGTCATGCACCAAAGAGGCAAAGTTGCAAATTCACTTCTCAAGGCCAATTAAGTTATCAAATGGGCTTCTAATCCACATAACATGATCACACAACATCTAAAGTTCAGAATGCACCCAAGGAATCACATGTCTTATGGCCCATGGATCAAGTTTCTTCCATAAGAACCAAAGTGAACCAAGTTGCAAAAGTCATCATATCTCCTCACCCACTTGCTGCCTAGTTTGCTGAACCATCCTAGCCCTTTTCCCTCATCATGCTGCGCAGCACACCCTTGTTGTACTAGGCTAGCAAGTTGCCCATGCCCTTCTTACACAAAAGTTAACATTTTGCAAAAGCACCCATACCTATCACAAAAGGACATGTCACTTCTTCTGACCAATCACATTTCTTTATACAAATCAAATGCAAGCTAAACACAACAAGAAGCAAGCCTGAAACCAGCCATAGCACAACATTCTCATTTTCACTCCATTGAGCAAAAGCATTCGAAACATACAACACAAGCCACAAACACTCATACAAACTTCATAAACCTTCTCAACACATCTCCCTGATCACAAAGCACCCTTCAAAGCAACCTGAAACTCAAAGAATCACAAACACGATTCTCACACCACCCTGCACAGAACTTGTTCAAACATCCAAACCAGCCATCACAAACTCTTTCTAAGCATCAAGAGTTCATCAAGAGTTCATCAAACTTCCCACCGGAGAAGACGACCGGAGGTCTTCTCCGGCCACCTGAAAATGATTAGGGTTAATCCCTGTCATTAATTGTAGTTTGAATCTAGAGCGTTGGATCCGTTGACTTAGGCTGACTGACGCGTGTTTTGGATGGCCAGGATGCGTTTTCAGAAACCCTAATCACAATTAACTTAATTAATTAATTCATAAACTTAATTAATTTCAGTTTGAATGTGGACCATTGGATTGCGCGCGCAGTCAACAGCCTCACCCCCAGTTTCCATCTAATCCGTCCATTGTGTTTACTTTTCTTTTTCTTTATTTTTAATTCATTTGTTTTATATTTAATTTGTACATTTTATTAAAAATAGTAAAACTTATTCAAAAATTCTGAAATTTGTTGTACAAACTTTTATTTAATTTCAGAAACCAAAAATATTTTTATTTTTATTTTTAGCATTAAAAAATATTTTTAAATCATTTAAAAGTTCATTTTTAATTAATTAATGAGAATTAATTAATTAAAAATACTTTTAAGTATTTAAAAATCACCAAAAAATTCATGAAACATTTAAAACCATTTAGAGACATTGTCCAACCCTCAAACCAAATTTCTTTTTTGATCTTGATATCTTTTGAGAATTTTTCATGGAATTAAAATCATTTTTAGGCATTATTTTGATTCAAACTTCCAAAAATCATTTCTGCCTAACCATTGAGAGTTGGACCTTGATTCTTTTTGCATTGCATTGTGTTTAGCATGTAGTTTGTGAGATTAAATGGTCATGATTTGATCTTTCATTTTCCATTTGTTTGACATTTTTCTTGTTAAGGAACCCTAAAACCCTAGAAAACTTAGGAAAATCATATCTTGAATTAGGTTAAGAGTTGGAACTTTCCCTTTGGGCAGTGAGTTTGTATAGGGTTAGGTTTGCTTTGAGTGCATTTTCAATTTTTTATATTGATGTTTGCTTCTGATTTTGGTTTGTGTTTGATGCTTTGATCATAAACCCTAATTTGGGCTTCAATATGCATCCATCTTGCATTTGCTTGCATAACATGATTTGCCATAGCATTTTATGCATTCTTTTGATTCGTTGAACATCTTAAGACATATTGAAAGCATGTTTGACCATTGCATCATGTGTTTGCCATGTTGTATATCATTTGCATATCATGACTTTTCATGTTTGTTCATGGTTCTTAACTTGTTTCATTTGCATCCATAAGATTGTATGATCATCCTCATGTCTTGATTCATGTTTGTAGCATCTCATAGTATCATTATCATCCCATATATGCTTCTGGTTTTGGTTTGCATCATTCCATTTCATCTCACTTTGCATTGCATTGCATTTCATTCACTAACTTTTCAGGTGGTAAGCAACTTTGAGAAGTGGATTTGCCTTCACTTCTCACATTTTCTTTTCACCTCTCTCTTGCATCCATGCTGCATTTTGTTATGTGTTTGAGATTGAGTTTGCTCATTCTTTCTTCTTCTTACTTTCTTTCCTCAAGTGACTTGTCTTCTTAAATGAAGCAAGTTACTTTGCTTCTCCTGATCCTTTCATCTGCTTCCTGGTGGTTCCATTGAAGACTTCTCTTGTAAACCTCACAAACCTTAAGAACAACCATGCATGACAATGATTAGGATTTTGATTAGTCCCCACTTAGTTTTACCTTTGTGTCTCATTGAGTCTTCTCTTTTCACCTCATAATCAGGGACTAAACCCTAAAGGCTTTAAGGCTTTGTCTTTAAGCTTATGCCTGCATCCTTCTATTAGGATGGAGTGTATAACTTTAATCCTAAGTGTTAAACCCTTAATGTGTTTAAATCCTTAATCAATCCACTTAATAATCATCAAGACTTCACACTTGTAACTTGGGCCTTGCATTAGGGTTCTAATTCTTCCTTAATTGGTTAAGAAGGACTAACCCTAGTGTTAATGGACAAGTCCCCCTCAAGTTGTCTTACAAATCATAAAAATCAATTCTTCATCTTACCATTAGCTAAAATCCATCTAATAAAGGCCTTGTTTTGTCATGAGTTTAATCCCTAATCATGGATTAAGTTGAGGAGCTTTCCTCAGCTTAAACATTCTCATCTATTATCCTTCTATTAGGATGGTGTAATGGGTCTGTTTAATCCTTGATTATGGCTTAACCTCGTTACTTAACACTAAACAAAAACACCAAAAACATCTAAATAATCACAAAGTAGGTTAATGATCTTAATCCTACATCAAAGGTGATTAAGTGTGAGAATCTGACTTCACACTTAAGGTATTCTCATTACCCCTAATCAGAGGGAAGATGTGATGAGTTTACTAACCCATGGGTTTAGGCTTAAGCTCATTAACTTATGACAAACTTTCAAAAGCAATAAAAGACTGAAAATACAAAAACAAACAATAATCGTCTCCTTCGGGATTCTTTTCTCATCTCATTCACTCACAAACGAGAACTCGCTTCTTCCGTCTAATGCAAGACAGTTTGCACCTGAGCCAGACAGGTCATACACTTGAGCATAGACAAGTAGGCAGTTCATAAGTCAATTCATCTTTCAGTCTCTTTGGGTCGAACTACGGTGTTCTGACTTCCTCATTGCACGAGAGGATACGTAGGCATAACTTAACAGTTATCGAACAAAAGTCTCTGTATATTCCCCCCTCTTCCCAACTTTATTCTTTTAGCCTCATATTCTTGAGCAATTCATTCTCATTCCTCACACTGACACTGTACATTTATACACTTCACACTGCTTTTACACTGACACCTGTACATTCTTTTCCAGCTATTGTACACAAATTGCACTGATACTACCCCTTTAAAAGACAAATCTTTTAAGCGTGGATACCGTCGAGTACGACGGACAATCTGGGTGCTAATACCTTCCTAGGTTGTAACCAACCCCCTTTCTCAGTCTCTCTGGTTCGCAACCGTCTTATCCATATCTTTCCAGGTCTATGCAGCATTGCCTTTCCTCCGGGATAAAAATGCCTAGCTGGAGACTCTTTTCATTCCCTTTGAGTTCACTCCTGTGTGTTCTCACATCCCTCTTTCGCCGACCGTTCGCGTCTGTACCATATTTGAGCCGAGTCTCATCTTTTGGGAGCGACAGCTTGGCGACTCTGCTGGGGAGCCTTATACTGTAACCAGGGCTTCTGGTTCTTTTTGTGGGTTCCTCCTAGCACTTGATTGATTTGTGTTTACTGGGGTGTTATCTGTGTTTGTATAGTTGCTTTATTTTTGCTTATTGTACAGTTGTTTTACTGCTTTCTTTATAGCTTTACATATATCATACTATCATACTGTCTGGATGGATCTGGTTTGTTGCTTTGGTGGGTGGGGTTCTATTGAGAGTTGAGGTCCTATACCTGGGACCTGAGTGACACCTAGGCTAGAGTGGTTCATATTCTTTCCCATTCCATTTCGGTCTGGTGCGGGAATATGAAACACGGTTCAGATATGGGTTTCTTCTTGAGAACTCTGTGCTGCAGATTTCCTGTAGTGCTAGGGATATCTGGGAAGCCTGCTAAGTCTGGATGACCTTTAGTATTGACCTTCAGAAACTGAGGTGAATTAGAGGAGGGTCTTTTATGGTTATTGTAAACACTGTACCTCCGGGTTAGAAGTGTTTACACTTCTCATAACTGATCCAAGTCTGGGGATCTTTGTTTTAGAACACCACCTGTGAGGGGGTTGGGCTGTTTACAGGTTTGCAGGTACCCTTGACCTCAGCATACCCTGTTACTTTGTTTTGATTAAGAGTACTCCATTTTGGGACAGTTCTTGTGATTTTAACCCTGGACATGTGACTCTTTATTTGAGTCCCCCACCTTGGGTACTGGACTTATGAACCTCCATCTGGATTTCTTGAACATACCTGGACTTATATCAGAGCACTTGATCAGATTCAGCTCAGTCACAAACCCTTGCATATCACTTGCATACATCATCATTGCATCATTTTAACATTTGCTTATTTGTATTTCAGGGTATCCAATTTTTGGCTTGGTTTTGACCCCATCATCAGCATAGACCTATCTTCATCAGTATCTTTCTCAACTATCTGCTACCTGTTTCAGCTACCTGCATCATCAGTCTCAGCCTGTCAGTGGCCCATCATCAGTGTTTTCCTCCATCTGTCTCAGCCATTCCTCAGCAACATGGCACCTAAGAAGAGTAACACCTCCTATCATTTCTTTCAGCCAGAGCTGGCTGACATCAGGAAGATTCAGACCCTGGTTACTCCAGACCATATACCACTGTTCAGGGAACACTATGGAGGCATACTTGATGTGGTTATGGATTTGGACCCTTCACAGAGGAGCTTGATTCATACTTGCCTGCAGTTCTATGATCCCCCTCTGAGGTGTTTCACTTTTCAGGACTTTCAGTTGGGGCTTTTATTAGAGGAGTATTCATCATTGGTTGGTGTACCTATCAAGGGTGGAGTCCCCTTCAACCATGAGATGGCTTTTCCGAGTAATGAAGAAGTGGCAAGGGCATTGCATGTGGAACCAGTTCTGATTGGACAAAATATGACCACCAAAGCTGGAGTCTCTGGTTTACATCTGGATTTCTTGATCTCTCAGGCTACTTTGAAGGCTTCTTCAGGAGAATGGAAAGCAGTCGGTGCTTTGTTGGCCCTTAGCATATATGGGATCATTTTGTTTGCAGATGAGCCTAAGTTTGTTAGCAAGAATGCAATCCATCTTTTCATCCTAAGGAATCCAGTGCCCACTTTATTGGGGGATTTCTACTACTCAGTACACCAGAGGAATGAAAAGCAGAGGGGAAGATTAGTGAGGTGCTGTGCTCCTTTGTTCCATACTTGGCTGCTCAGACATTTGCCTAAGACTGATGCATTTCTAAATCCTCACCAACAGAGGAACTGGGCTAGAAGACTCACTGCTTTGACTTCAGCAGATATCAGGTGGTGCACTCAAAGCACAAAAGGCAGGGATATCATTACTAGTTGTGGGTAGTTTCCCAATGTTCCCCTGATAGGAGTTAAGGGTTGCGTTAACTACAACCCTCTGCTATTCAAAAGACAACTGGGCTATGCATTGGTCCACGCTCCTAAGGCACAGGATTTGGCTGAGACTCTTTACTGTGAGAACAAGCCTAATCTGGCTATTGTCAGGCAAGCAACCTGGGCCTGGGACAATGTTCAGACTAAAGGAGTAACCATTCTGGGGAAGTGCAACAATGTGGCATCAGCACAGTACTATGAGTGGTCCCATGCCAGGGCTCGATTTTCTGGGATGCCCTTTACCATGGAAGATATGCCTGGACCATCCTCAGCACCACCTCCTGTCACTGTCAGTTTGGAGGAGTTTGAGAAATTAAAAGAGAGAAATGAGAAGCTGACTCAGGCTCTACAAAAGACCCTCTGGGAGAGGAGTGATGGTAGGTTGGATATTGAAAGGTTGGAAAAGTTGAAAGTGGAGCATCTAGCCAGAATTGAGAAGTCTGAGGATTACATCAAGAAGTCTAGAGCTGGAGAACAGATCTTGAAGAATGCCTGCAAGGAAGCCCAGTTCCAGAAAGCCAGGACTGATTTGTATCTGAAGGAGAGTCAAGCTAGGTGGGTCAGAATCACCGAAGCTCGTACTCTAGAAGATAAGAGGACTCAGGACAAGATTGAGCAGCTGGAAGCTAGTGCAAAAGAGCAACAGGAAGCCCTGGCAGCGGCCCAGAGGGAGATCTCGGAGTTGAAGATTAGAGCTGGAGTGAAGAGGTCAAAGGACTAGAGTCAGCACAAGAAGCTAGCTGCAGCTGTTACTACCAGGAATCTCCTTATCAGGAACCTTACAGAGCGTCCGGCTGATCCTGTGACTGAAGCACTTCTCAAGGAAGTTCAGGAGGATGAGTTTGGTCTTGGTGTCTGACTTTTGCTTGTTGTTGCTTTCATTTCATTGTACTTTTAGTTTTCTTATGTTGTATTTTTGACCCCTCAGAGGGCATGTATTGTAAAAAGAAACAAGCTATGTATCATTTTCTTTTTTGTAATATATGTATCAGTTTGTTCCATCTGAGTTTCCTTCAAAGCAACATCAACAGCATCTTCAAGGGGTCTGGAAAGGTCAAAACCAAGTGCCAAGCCGGATACCTTGGAAACAAATAAGCATACTGCATTGCATACTGACCTTTGTTTGTTTTGTAGGTTTGTTTTGTTTGTTGCTAACTCTGTTGTGATTACAGGAACTATTGCTCGACGACGGGTGTTCCCACTCAACCGTCCACACAGATATCCCACCCGCAACAACCTTCCGGGTATACAGATGGATCAGATGCAGCAGGACCTTACAGAGGTCAGGAACCAAATGGCCAACGAGAGGTTGGAAATGAGGAATTAGATGACACAATTTATGGAGGTGATGAACAACATGGCTCAGAGCCAAGAGAGATTAAGAGCAATGGTAGAGAGGCAGAATCAGGAAGACCCCCATCTAGGGACTGCTGGGACAAGCAACAATGAAAGGGTCCAACCTCATATCAACCCCCCTGTATTTGGACCCCACCTTCATCCAGAGATCAACATTCCTGCTAATGTGCAAGGGACTGCCACTGCAGGCAGGGTACTGCAAGAAGACCCCCAGGAAGATCAGTTCATAGTGATGGGAGCTGGGGAGGAAGCCTATGACAGAAGGCTGGATGAAATTGCTGAAAAATTAAGGTCCTTGGAGTCTCAAAACTCTTTGGGCTTTGATGTTATGGACATGGGCTTAGTGGACGGGGTCAGGATTCCCCATAAGTTTAAGCCTCCTTGTTTTGAAAAGTACAACGGGACTTCCTGCCCACGGACCCACTTGCAATCCTTTTTGGGGAGGCTGAAAGCATATACCATGGACGAGAAGCTATGGATATTTTATTTTGAGGATAGCTTAACAGGAGCTTCAAGGGAATGGTACTCCCATCTGACTAGAGCAACCATCAGATGTTGGAAAGACCTGGCTGAGGCCTTTATTAGACAATACCAGTATAATTTGGAAATGGCACCCAACAGGACCCTCCTGATGGGAATGTCACAGTCATCCAGGGAAAGCTTCCGGGAGTACGCCCAGAGGTGGAGACAGCTTGCTGCTGCTGTCCAGCCACCTATGTCAGAGAGGGAGATGGCAGATATGTTTATGAACACCCTCCAAGGAACATACATTGACAGGCTAGCTGCCTTTTCTTCTACCAGCTTTGCAGATGTCGTCATAGCTGGAGACAGAATTGAGAGCCTGTTAAAAATGGGCAAGATTTCTGACAATGGTGCCAGCTCATCCAGAAACACAAGGAAGCCTTTTGTGGGCCCAAGAAGAACAGGTGAGACCAATGCTATCCACGCCAGCAGGGGCAGACCCCAATATGTTCATAGGTCTGTGGCAGCATTCACCATTCCCGCTCCAGTTCATCCTCAACCAGCTTATCAACCACCGCAACAAAATTATCAGCAACAAAATCAGTATCCCCCTCAGAGAAACTACAACAACACCAACAACAACAATCAGCAAAGACCGTTCCAACAGAGACCTTCTCAGGCCAATAGGGTGATCGATCCGATCCCTATGCCCTATGCCACAACTCCTGAAACTCAACCTGGTTGAGCTAAGGACGTTGGCACCTCCAGATCCTGCCAGTCTACCCAGAAATTACGACTCCAACGCCAGATGTGCTTTCCACTCAAATGCACCTGGCCATAGTACAGAAAAGTGCAGAGCTTTGCACATGAAGGTACAAGACTTGGTAGACTCTAAGGCTCTGAACTTTGCACCACCACCAAATGTTAACAAGAACCCTATGCCAAACCACGGAGGTCCCAGAATCAATGCTATTGAAGAGGACAAGTCGTCTTACTTGATAACCAGTGTGGGTCAGATTCGGACACCGTTGGTGGAGATTAAAGCTCAACTCCTCGAATGTCAAATGTTCCCGGGATGTGAGCTAGGGTGTGCTTATTGCAACATTTCAGTGAATGGTTGTGATAATTTGAGAGATGGCATAGATGGTCTCATCCAGAGTGGCCTGCTTCAAATCACAACGTCAATACCTACCAATCCGGCAATCTCCTTAACAACAGTCCCCGAATCTTCTACAAATACAACAACCATTGTTCCAAGCAACTCTTCAATCTCGTCAACAAATGCATCATCTGTCACTTCAGCTGACCAGATATCAACAAACCTCCCCTCTACAACTTCAGCACCCCTTCATTCAGAATCTCCTACAACAACAACACCCATCCTTCCAACAATTTCTCCTACAACTTCAGCAGCAAATGTCTCGACGGTTACAATTTATTATGATCCTGAAAATGATTCTGCCTACAACTTACAAAATGCCACTCCTATCAGAGCACCAGTCACAATATACTATGATCCACAGACTATCATGATCCCTTCTGCAGCTGCTATCAGTCCAGTCACTATCACAGTGCCTGGGCCAGTACCTTATGAAAGCAGTAATGCCATCCCCTGGCATTACGGCTCTGATTTATACTGCGAAGGACAGAAAATCACTTTGGAATCACCAACCCCTGCACCACAAATAGACAATGTGGGAGGAGGCGGAGGCTTCACTCGAAGCGGACGTCTTTTCGCCCCACAAATTCAAAGACCCACTGCTGAAGCAGAAGCTGCTGCCAAGGCAAAAGGGAAAAGTATGGTGCAAGAGGAGCAGATTTTTAAAGAAGCTGTGAAAACACCTTTTGATCAAGAAGTTGATGAATTCATGAGAATCATCAAGAAAAGTGATTACAAAATAGTGGACCAGCTTCACCAGACGCCTTCCAAGATCTCTATTCTATCATTGCTTATGTGCTCCGAGGCTCATCGGAACGCACTACTAAAAGTCTTGCACGCAGCTTATGTGCCAGAAGAGATCACCGTCAATCAGTTGGAAGCTGTGGTTGGAAATGTTAATACTAGTCATGGACTAGGGTTCACCAACACTGACTTGACTACGGAAGGCCGCAATCATAACAAGGCTTTGCACATTACCATGGAATGTAAAGGTGCAGTTCTTTCCCATGTGCTGGTAGACACAGGATCATCCCTCAATGTCTTACCTAAAAAAGCCCTTGTGAAGCTAGAGTATGAAGGATTGTCATTACGTCCCAGTAACTTAGTAGTAAGAGCCTTCGACGATTCTAAGAGATCAGTTCTGGGGGAAATTGAGTTGCCCATAACGATTGGCCCACAAACTTTCAAAACGACCTTCTACGTGATGGATATACAGCCTGCCTACATCTGTCTATTGGGTAGGCCATGGATTCACGCCGCTGGCGCCGTGACCTCAACCCTTCACCAGAAGTTAAAATTCGAGTGGGAGGGTCAAGTCGTTACTATCTGTGGAGAGGAGGATATTTTTGTTAGCCACCTGGCTACCTACAAATACATTGAGATGGATGGGGAGATCCATGAAACGATGAGTCAAGGGTTTGAGGCCTTGAACATAAATGAAACATCTGCTGTACCGGGAACCTCAATGACATCATACCAACAAGCCTGGAGGGTTATTGAGGAAGGGACTGCCCAAGGCTGGGGCAAATTGCTACCTGTGGAGAAGAAAGAGGATAGATTTGGGTTGGGTTACAAACCAAATCAACAAGATCAAGCAGAGGCTGCTAAGGAGCCCAACTTTGTTAGTGGGGGGATGCTCACCCCTGATGCTGTCAACAATTTGGAAGACGAGGATGAAAGCGACCGCGACCTGGAGAGTTGGATCCGTCCAAAGATCCCGGGGAGCAGTACCTCAAACCGGTCTTCCCAGGAAATTATAAGAGTTACTCCTGCAGAGTAATTATTATTTCCTGTATTTTTATAGCATGCATCAAGTCTTGCATCTTGCCCAAGATGACAAGACTCATTTTGTAATCGGGCCATCTGTAATTTTTGTGCAACAAGATTAATCAATGAAATATCAGACATCTTTTGCAAATGAGTCTTTTTCTTTTCCACTCACTGTTTTTCCATTTTTCTTTTTGTACAAAAAAATAAATGGCAATGTTTTCAAAATGACAACTTTATTTCACTTTTCTAAACAAGATTAAAATCCATCACTAAAATGAACAAACTGAACCCTTGCAGAGAATGCCTTCCAGACTGCACCGACAACAGCACGGCTATGACTGCGTATGACTTTGACAATCCAATCAATCAAGCCGATGAAGGGGTTGAAGAAGATTACGAGCTTCCTGAAGAGCTAGCCAGATTGTTGAGACAATAGGAGAAGGTTATCACTCCTCATCAGGAGGAGGTCGAAACGATTAATCTTGGTACAGATGAAGACGTGAAAGAAGTTAAGATCGGGGCCTGCTTACAAGACTCAGTGAAGAGACAACTGATTGACCTGCTTCAAGAGTATGTGGATGTGTTTGCTTGGTCTTATCAAGATATGCCAGGGTTGGACACCGACATTGTTATGCACAAGCTGCCTTTAAGAGAAGAATGCCCACCGGTTAAACAGAAACTGCGCCGTACTCGCCCAGACATGGCAATGAAAATCAAAGAAGAGGTACAAAAGCAATGGGACGCCGGGTTCCTTGCTGTAACTAGCTATCCGCCGTGGGTTGCTAACATAGTACCTGTGCCTAAAAAGGACGGCAAAGTAAGAATGTGTGGTGACTACCGGGATCTGAACAGAGCTAGCCCAAAAGATGATTTCCCATTACCTCACATTGACGTATTGGTGGATAATACGGCTCAGTTCTCGGTATTCTCCTTCATGGACGGATTTTCAGGATACAATCAGATTAAAATGTCACCTGAAGACATGGAGAAGACAACCTTCATCACACCCTGGGGCACGTTCTGTTACAAGGTGATGCCATTCGGACTGAAGAATGCCGGTGCGACATATCAGCGGGCTATGGTGACATTATTCCATGATATGATCCATAAAGAAATCGAATGTTATGTGGGTGACATGATTGCCAAGTCCCTTACCGAAGAAGATCACCTGGTTAATCTGCTAAAGCTGTTCAAGCGTCTGAGGAAGTACCAACTGAAGTTGAACCCCAACAAATGCACGTTCGGGGTGCGATCTGGTAAGCTGCTGGGATTTATTGTAAGTGAGAAAGGGATTGAAGTTGACCCTGATAAAGTTAAAGCTATTCAAGAGATGCCTGCACCAAAGACTGAAAAAGAAGTTCGAGGGTTCTTAGGTCGATTGAACTACATCTCAAGGTTCATCTCCCACCTTACAGCAACCTGTGAGCCTTTGTTCAAGCTGTTGAGAAAAGAACAAACGGTCAGGTGGAACGAAGACTGTCATAAGGCTTTTGACAAGATCAAGGAATACTTGCAAGAACCTCCAATCCTTATGCCTCCAGTTGAAGGAAGACCTCTGATAATGTACTTGACAGTATTAGAAGAGTCAATGGGGTGTGTGCTGGGCCAGCATGACGAGTCTGGTCGAAAAGAGTATGCAATATACTACCTAAGCAAAAATTTTACCGACTGTGAACAACGTTATTCACTGCTCGAGAAAACATGTTGTGCTTTAGCGTGGGCTGCTCGCCGACTGAGACAGTATATGTTGACCCACACTACTTTATTGATCTCTAAAATGGACCCAGTTAAGTACATATTTGAGAAGCCAGCACTTACCGGACGAGTTGCAAGATGGAAAATGATCCTCACGGAATATGACATTCAGTACACATCTCAAAAAGCCATCAAAGGCAGTGTATTGTCGGATTATCTTGCTGAGCAACCTATTGACGATTACCAGCCTATGAGATTTGACTTCCCTGATGAAGACATCATGTTCATAAAAGCAAAAGATCATGAAGAGCCTATTCACACTAAGGGGCCTGACCCGGAAGAAGAATGGACTATGATGTTTGATGGGGCTGTTAACATGAATGGTCGTGGTGTTGGTGCAGTACTCATTACGCCTAAGGGAGTTCACATGCCTTTCTCGGCAAAACTCACTTTCAACTGCACTAACAATGAAGCTGAATACGAAGCTTGCATTATGGGTCTTGAGGAAGCCATTAACCTCAGGATCAAGACGTTGACCGTATTCGGAGATTCAGCTTTGGTAATCAATCAAACCAACGGCAAATGGTACACACACCAGGATCATCTGATACCTTACAGGGATTATACAAGGAGGTTATTGACTTTCTTTACAACGGTCAAGCTTGAGTATATCCCTCGGGAAGAGAATCAGTTTGCAGATGCTCTTGCTACCATTTCGTCCATGATCAAAGTTCAAGCTGCCAACTTTGTACCTCGGATTTCAGTGTCCAGACTTGACAGACCAGCGTATGTATTTGCAGCAGATGTTGTTAAAGACGATAAGCCTTGGTTCCACGACATCAAATGCTTCTTGGAGGATCAAACATACCCACCTGGGACATCTTCCAATGATAAGAAGACGTTAAGAAGGCTAGCTGGTAGTTTCTTCCTGAATACCGACGGTTCCCTATATAAGAGAAACTTCGATATGGTACTGCTCAGATGCGTCGATAGAACAGAAGCAGACTTGTTAATGCACGAGGTGCACGAAGGATCCTTTGGTACCCATGCTGGAGGGCATGCCATGGCTAAGAAATTGCTAAGATCAGGTTATTACTGGATCACGATGGATGTTGACTGTTGTGCTTATGCCAGAAAATGCCATAAATGCCAGATTTATGCGGATAAGGTGCATGTGCCTCCCAATCCTCTGAATGTGATGTCTTCACCTTGGCCCTTTGCTATGTGGGGCATTGACATGATTGGCAAGATTGAGCCAACTGCTTCGAATGGCCATAGATTCATCCTGGTTGCCATTGACTATTTCACCAAATGGGTCGAAGCAGCTTCATATGCAAATGTTACAAGACAAGTGGTAGCCAGATTTCTGAAGAGAGATATCATCTGTCGATACGGAGTTCCCGAGCGAATCATTACTGATAATGGTTCCAACTTGAACAACAGAATGATGGCAGAGCTGTGTCGGGACTTCAAGATCCAACACCACAATTCTTCTCCTTACAGGCCAAAGATGAATGGCGCTGTTGAGGCAGCAAATAAAAATATAAAGAAGATTGTGCAGAAGATGGTAGTCACTTACAAAGACTGGCATGAAATGTTACCATTTGCCTTGCATGGGTACCGCACGTCAATCAGAACATCCACTGGGGCAACGCCGTATCAACTTGTGTATGGTATGGAAGCAGTCCTACCTGTTGAAGTTGAACTACCCTCCTTGCGGGTACTGATGGATGTCAAGCTAAACGAAGCAGAATGGGTTCGGGCCCGATACGAGCAACTGAGTATGATTGAAGAGAAGAGATTGGCTGCAATCTGTCATGGGCAGTTATATCAGAAGAGAATGAAGAAAGCCTTCGATCAGAAAGTCAGGCACCGAGAGTACCAAGTAGGAGATCTTGTGCTGAAAAGAATCCTCCCTCCTCATACAGACCACAGGGGCAAGTGGACCCCAAACTATGAAGGACCATTCGTAGTGAAGAATGTTTTCTCTGGTGGAGCACTGATGCTCAGCACTATGGATGGCGAAGACTTCCCGTCCCCTGTGAATTCAGATGCAGTTAAAAAATACTTCGCATAAAAATGACCCGCTGGACATAAAAACAGAATGTAAGTCCAGGCAAAAATAGGGCATCCCGGCGAGTCAAAAACAGAATAAAAGACTCGGGCAAAAATAAGGGAAAATAAACACATAAAAAAACGTACACCCGCTGAGTTGAAAAGCCGCATTGGACAACTCAGGCAAAAAAGGGTATCCCTATGGATTGAAAACCCGAAAGGGAGATCCATGCAAAATAAGGGAATAAGCGAACAACTGCACTCTGAATTCGTCTGCATCACTCACAACTTGGTAAGCTTCGGATGGATCAAGCTTCTTTCAGAATCAGCCTTCTTCAGAAAGCAAGACGAGAAGAACGTCAAATGTCATACGAGTCATAGCAAGGGGAAGCTCCTTAAAGCGTCGTCAACATTGCCAACACATTTGGTTTCTCAATTTGCAACAATCTCCTCATTTTAGGAGATATGTTTCTTTGACTGTACCTTGCCAATTCAGGGCACATGAATTAATAAAATCAGATTTTCAGTCACGTTTCGTCTCGTCCATTTTATTTTTTATTTGTAAAATGTCTGATGTCTCTGAAAAACTGATTGCATAAATACAGATGCTTTTCTTCTAGAAGTCACGTGCTTGCAGGAAATATACTTACTCTCAGAAGTGTCTAACTCCTATGACGGAATCCAGTAAAGGATACCTCGGGATTACTTGTGCGTTTCTCTATCTTTTCAGGATTGCAGGTATCCAAAGCGCAACTTGGGGCATGTAAGCTTTATCCCAGCAAGCTGGCAAATCAACACTCAGTCCTAGCACCCAAGGTGTTTTCTCCCCGGCTGATTTACCACTTGTTACTATTCCCCAGCCGAGGTGCCGATCGTTCTTCCTCCTCAACCAAGTAAGAGAGCCATCTCCCCGCAGAGCTCCAGCCTCTATCCAGAAGAGCAACGCATGAAGGAATCACAACAGAGTGACGAAAGCTTCTACAAACCCCAGCTGGGTCCCCTCATTACCAAGGATAGGCCTATCAGTGACCTATATCTCCAAGCAATAGCATCTCATCAGATCTATCAAATGACCTCATCCCCAGATGGGATGTCCACTTCAAACAGATCGACCAAAGATCTTCACAGCAGCGGGATCCGAGTCCCGGATTGGTATCTTTGCATAATCATAGCATTCGCATCATATTCACCCACAAAGCGTAGCATTCCGTCTAATACGGAGCATTACGGCAAAAATCCAACATATTGCATAATCATAAGCCATGTTTTGAATCAAACACTTGTGAATATTGACAATCCGTCAAACAATATACAAAATAATCCCCAGCGGAGATTCCCCAGCAAACACAGTTGCCTTGCATTCCCCAAACACCAGTACATACTCTCTTTGGCACCCGTCCGTGTCAATACTCCCCAGTAAAGTCGCCTGAACACTCTGTGCTAACAGTACCACTCGTATTACAGATACTTTTTGACACCCGTCTATGTCATACCCCCAGCAGAAAGCCAAAGACATCCTCTTTGCACTCACCTGTACTTATATATAATTTCCTTGACCTGCGTCCGTGTCATTTTCCCCAGTACAGTAACATAAACACTTTGTACATCAGATACTTTTTTATACTATACTTTTCTTCTTTTGACACTCGTCCGTGTCACTCTCCCCAACAGTTAAACACTTAAATATACATCACTCATACTTACTATTCACACTTATACTGGTACTCGTCCGTATCTTGTATATACCACTTATATCCCCGCAGATTCAGCACTAGTCCTTGTTCTTTGTTAACCAGTTGGTACTCGTCCGTACCATCATCTCAGAACATGTGTCAAGCGTTTGTTTCTACCTGATACTCGTCCGTATCATAGTCTTAAGGATGCTCTTCCGCATCTTTAATCTATACACAAACATCTAAACACTTATACTTTTATTTCTTGGATATAAACACTCGTCCGTGTTTACTATTCCCCAGTAGATCGCCAACAAAGCAATTTTTTTTTTATCTGACATTCGTCCTGTGTCATGATAAACCCTGGGAGAAGCCGTACCCTACTAGGTGGTCGTCCTCCACCTCTTGATGGTCGTCCTCCATCATGCTCATCCGATGGCCGTCCCCATCATTGATTTTCCATCTGACATTCGTCCTATGTCGTGATATTTAGCAGCCGTCCCCTGCTAGGTGGTCGTCCTCCACCTCTTGATGATCGTCCTTCATCATTTTATCCAATGGCCGTCCCCATTGTTGATTTTGGTTATCTGACATTCGTCCTATGTCATGATAAACCTCGAGAGCAGCCGTCCCCTGTTAGGTGGTCGTCCTCCACCTCTTGATGGTCGTCCTCCATCATGCTCGTCCGATGGCCGTCCCCATCGTTTTTTTATCCGGCATTCGTCCTATGTCGCGATATTTTCGGCAGCCGTACCCTGCCAGGTGGTCGTCCTCCACCTTAGATGACTGTCCCTCATCTTAACCCAACAGAGCAGCCGTCCCCTGCTAGGTGATCGTCCTTCACCTTTGATGACCGTACCGCATCATCTGTTTATTTCATTTATTCTTTAACCCGATGGCCGTCCCCGTCGTGGTCCCTTTTCCTTTCGGTTTAGCCCGATGGCCGTCCCCATCGTTGGTTACTTTACTTTATGAACTTGATGTCCGTCCCCGTCATGTTTCATTAATCCCCAGAGAATCTTGCAGCTTTACTTGATGGCCATCCCCATCATAATTCTTTTTATCCCCAGCATGTCGGCCGTCCCCGTCATTGCTTTATTTCCCACACCTTTCCAGCATGTCGGTCGTCCCCGTCATTGCTCTTTACCCAGCAGTCGTCCTCTGCTCGATGGTCGTCCTCCGTCGCCTATACAATATGCTTTATTTTCTTTTACAATCTATATCCCTTTTCTTCTTCATTCTGTGAGTGCAAATTTTGGAATGTCTTTCGTATTCAACCACAAGTTATCTTGTTTGCCTGTTAAGCCGTTGCTTACAACCTGCACAGCTAACTCATGTTTGAATAGGGGCAGCTGTAAACACCCCAAATTTGCCCTCACCCATTCACACCATGGCTTGTTATCATTTCATATGCATAAACTCAATCATACCATCTCATATCACATTTTTGATCCACTGCATTGGTTCTAAGTCATCTGCATCTAGGGTTTGTGATCTGAGCAATCTCTAAGAGCTTCTTGAGCCACTCCAAAGACCATCAATCACTTCAAAGGGGTCTATGTGTGTTCAAGTATCATATTATATCCCCTCAAAGTCAAGAATATCAAAAAATCACAAGAACTGAAGATGGTATGGAAGCAGAGCCAGGCTTGGCTGCACAGATGACCTAAAATTAGGGTTTTGGTTTCAAAGGCCATAACTCCAAATCTTTTGGTAATTCTTGTTTCTATTGGTCTCTATATGGTATAGGGAGTATGCATATCAATTTTCATGAAGAAATTCCTTGGGGAAGTCATCTGATCAAGAGTTGACTTTTCAAGCAAGTCAGTGCAAAATCAGGGTATCTGAGGCCCCCAATGACCTAACCAAAGGGTGTTCTTCATCATTTTGAATGTATATGATCTTTATTTGATCATGGAAGGTGTTGGAAGTTTACAAATTGGAGAATTTCAAGTCTTTTGCAAAGTTGACTTTTTGGGCAAGTTTGACTTTTAATGAAAATGCCATTTTAGGAAACTTTTTCAACCCTTACTTTTTGATCCAAAAATGCTTCAAATGGAAAAACTTTGGTCATGAAAGTTGTAGAATAGATCTTTCCCTTTTCAAAAAGTACAAGAACATGACCTAATTCATTTTTGATCAAAAGTTATGGCTTGTCAAAGTTGGCAACAATCACTAAATTTCAAGTCATGCACCAAAGAGGCAAAGTTGCAAATTCACTTCTCAAGGCCAATTAAGTCATCAAATGGGCTTCTAATCCACATAATATGATCACACAACATCTAAAGTTCAGAATGCACCCAAGGAATCACATGTCTTATGGCCCATGGATCAAGTTTCTTCCATAAGAACCAAAGTGAACCAAGTTGCAAAAGTCATCATATCTCCTCACCCACTTGCTGCCTAGTTTGCTGAACCATCCTAGCCCTTTTCCCTCATCATGCTGCGCAGCACACCCTTGTTGTACTAGGCTAGCAAGTTGCCCATGCCCTTCTTACACAAAAGTTGACATTTTGCAAAAGCACCCATACCTATCACAAAAGGACATGTCACTTCTTCTGACCAATCACATTTCTTTATACAAATCAAATGCAAGCTAAACACAACAAGAAGCAAGCCTGAAACCAGCCATAGCACAACATTCTCATTTTCACTCCATTGAGCAAAAGCATTCGAAACATACAACACAAGCCACAAACACTCATACAAACTTCATAAACCTTCTCAACACATCTCCCTGATCAGAAAGCACCCTTCAAAGCAACCTGAAACTCAAAGAATCACAAACACGATTCTCACACCACCCTGCAAAGAACTTGTTCAAACTTCCAAACCAGCCATCACAAACTCTTTCTAAGCATCAAGAGTTCATCAGGGGCCTAAAAGGAGTGGATTTCACAAAGAGAAGGGGTCAGAAAATTCCAGACTGAAAAGCTTCAAACTCAGGTAGCTTCATGAACTTTTTTTCCAGAAATGGATTTTTAAGTTCCTAAGTTGTTCTTCATGATTCACTGATCACTCTGATGTTCTTGGTTTTGAAAATGGTTGAGAAATAAGCATTTAATCTTACTCTGAAACTTTTCTAACCTAAAAATGTTTGCATTCGATTCATGTGATTGATGAAAGATAAATGAGTTTTAAGATAGGGTTTTGATTCAGGGGGATGTGGGGATGATTTCTGTTCTTTTAGTTTTCATTTTAGTGGAGTTTTGAAGGTTTTGGAAATTTTCAGGTGGGATTCCCACCGGAGAAGACGACCGGAGGTCTTCTCCGGCCACCTGAAAATGATTAGGGTTAATCCCTGTCATTAATTGTAGTTTGAATCTAGAGCGTTGGATCCGTTGACTTAGGCTGACTGACGCGTGTTTTGGATGGCCAGGATGCGTTTTCAGAAACCCTAATCACAATTAACTTAATTAATTAATTCATAAACTTAATTAATTTCAGTTTGAATGTGGACCATTGGATTGCGCGCGCAGTCAACAGCCTCACCCCCAGTTTCCATCTGATCCGTCCATTGTGTTTACTTTTCTTTTTCTTTATTTTTAATTCATTTGTTTTATATTTAATTTGTACATTTTATTAAAAATAGTAAAACTTATTCAAAAATTCTGAAATTTTTTGTACAAACTTTTATTTAATTTCAGAAACCAAAAATATTTTTATTTTTATTTTTAGCATTAAAAAATATTTTTAAATCATTTAAAAGTTTATTTTTAATTAATTAATGAGAATTAATTAATTAAAAATACTTTTAAGTATTTAAAAATCACCAAAAAATTCATGAAACATTTAAAACCATTTAGAGACATTGTCCAACCCTCAAACCAAATTTCTTTTTTGATCTTGATATCTTTTGAGAATTTTTCATGGAATTAAAATCATTTTTAGGCATTATTTTGATCCAAACTTCCAAAAATCATTTCTGCCTAACCATTGAGAGTTGGACCTTGATTCTTTTTGCATTGCATTGTGTTTAGCATGTAGTTTGTGAGATTAAATGGTCATGATTTGATCTTTCATTTTCCATTTGTTTGACATTTTTCTTGTTAAGGAACCCTAAAACCCTAGAAAACTTAGGAAAATCATATCTTGAATTAGGTTAAGAGTTGGAACTTTCCCTTTGGGCAGTGAGTTTGTATAGGGTTAGGTTTGCTTTGAGTGCATTTTCAATTTTTTATATTGATGTTTGCTTCTGATTTTGGTTTGTGTTTGATGCTTTGATCATAAACCCTAATTTGGGCTTCCATATGCATCCATCTTGCATTTGCTTGCATAACATGACTTGCCATAGCATTTTATGCATTCTTTTGATTCGTTGAACATCTTAAGACATATTGAAAGCATGTTTGACCATTGCATCATGTGTTTGCCATGTTGTATATCATTTGCATATCATGACTTTTCATGTTTGTTCATGGTTCTTAACTTGTTTCATTTGCATCCATAAGATTGTATGATCATCCTCATGTCTTGATTCATGTTTGTAGCATCTCATAGTATCATTATCATCCCATATATGCTTCTGGTTTTGGTTTGCATCATTCCATTTCATCTCACTTTGCATTGCATTGCATTTCTTTCACTAACTTTTCAGGTGGTAAGCAACTTTGAGAAGTGGATTTGCCTTCACTTCTCACATTTTCTTTTCACCTCTCTCTTGCATCCATGCTGCATTTTGTTATGTGTTTGCGATTGAGTTTGCTCATTATTTCTTCTTCTTACTTTCTTTCCTCAAGTGGCTTGTCTTCTTAAATGAAGCAAGTTACTTTGCTTCTCCTGATCCTTTCATCTGCTTCCTGGTGGTTCCATTGAAGACTTCTCTTGTAAACCTCACAAACCTTAAGAACAACCATGCATGACAATGATTAGGATTTTGATTAGTCCCCACTTAGTTTTACCTTTGTGTCTCATTGAGTCTTCTCTTCTCACCTCATAATCAGGGACTAAACCCTAAAGGCTTTAAGGCTTTGTGATTAAGCTTATGCCTGCATCCTTCTATTAGGATGGAGTGTATAACTTTAATCCTAAGTGTTAAACCCTTAATGTGTTTAAATCCTTAATCAATCCACTTAATAATCATCAAGACTTCACACTTGTAACTTGGGCCTTGCATTAGGGTTCTAATTCTTCCTTAATTGGTTAAGAAGGACTAACCCTAGTGTTAATGGACAAGTCCCCCTCAAGTTGTCTTACAAATCATAAAAATCACTTCTTCATCTTACCATTAGCTAAAATCCATCTAATAAAGGCCTTGTTTTGTCATAAGTTTAATCCCTAATCATGGATTAAGTTGAGGAGCTTTCCTCAGCTTAAACATTCTCATCTATTATCCTTCTATTAGGATGGTGTAATGGGTCTGTTTAATCCTTGATTATGGCTTAACCTCATTACTTAACACTAAACAAAAACACCAAAAACATCTAAATAATCACAAAGTAGGTTAATGATCTTAATCCTACATCAAAGGTGATTAAGTGTGAGAATCTGACTTCACACTTAAGGTATTCTCATTACCCCTAATCAGAGGGAAGATGTGATGAGTTTACTAACCCATGGGTTTAGGCTTAAGCTCATTAACTTATGACAAACTTTCAAAAGCAATAAAAGACTGAAAATACAAAAACAAACAATAATCGTCTCCTTCGGGATTCTTTTCTCATCTCATTCACTCACAAACGAGAACTCGCTTCTTCCGTCTAATGCAAGACAGTTTGCACCTGAGCCAGACAGGTCATACACTTGAGCATAGACAAGTAGGCAGTTCATAAGTCAATTCATCTTTCAGTCTCTTTGGGTCGAACTACGGTGTTCTGACTTCCTCATTGCACGAGAGGATACGTAGGCATAACTTAACAGTTATCGAACAAAAGTCTCTGTATATTCCCCCCTCTTCCCAGCTTTATTCTTTTAGCCTCATATTCTTGAGCAATTCATTCTCATTCCTCACACTGACACTGTACATTTATACACTTCACACTGCTTTTACACTAACACCTGTACATTCTTTTCCAGCTATTGTACACAAATTGCACTGATACTACCCCTTTAAAAGACAAATCTTTTAAGCGTGGATACCGTCGAGTACGACGGACAATCTGGGTGCTAATACCTTCCCAGGTTGTAACCAACCCCCTTTCTCAGTCTCTCTGGTTCGCAACCGTCTTATCCATATCTTTCCAGGTCTATGCAGCATTGCCTTTCCTCCGGGATAAAAATGCCTAGCTGGCGACTCTTTTCATTCCCTTTGAGTTCACTCCTGTGTGTTCTCACATCCCTCTTTCGCCGACCGTTCGCGTCTGTACCATATTTGAGCCGAGTCTCATCTTTTGGGAGCGACAGCTTGGCGACTCTGCTGGGGAGCCTTATACTGTAACCAGGGCTTCTGGTTCTTTTTGTGGGTTCCTCCTAGCACTTTATTGATTTGTGTTTACTGGGGTGTTATCTGTGTTTGTATAGTTGCTTTATTTTTGCTTATTGTACAGTTGTTTTACTGCTTTCTTTATAGCTTTACATATATCATACTGTCTGGATGGATCTGGTTTGTTGCTTTGGTGGGTGGGGTTCTATTGAGAGTTGAGGTCCTATACCTGGGACCTGAGTGACACCTAGGCTAGAGTGGTTCATATTCTTTCCCATTCCATTTCGGTCTGGTGCGGGAATATGAAACACGGTTCAGATATGGGTTTCTTCTTGAGAACTCTGTGCTGCAGATTTCCTGTAGTGCTAGGGATATCTGGGAAGCCTGCTAAGTCTGGATGACCTTTAGTATTGACCTTCAGAAACTGAGGTGAATTAGAGGAGGGTCTTTTATGGTTATTGTAAACACTGTACCTCCGGGTTAGAAGTGTTTACACTTCTCATAACTGATCCAAGTCTGAGGATCTTTGCTTTAGAACACCACCTGTGAGGGGGTTGGGCTGTTTACAGGTTTGCAGGTACCCTTGACCTCAGCATACCCTGTTTCTTTGTTTTGATTAAGAGTACTCCATTTTGGGACAGTTCTTGTGATCTTAACCCTGGACATGTGACTCTTTATTTGAGTCCCCCACCTTGGGTACTGGACTTATGAACCTCCATCTAGATTTCTTGAACATACCTGGACTTATATCAGAGCACTTGATCAGATTCAGCTCAGTCACAAACCCTTGCATATCACTTGCATACATCATCATTGCATCATTTTAACATTTGCTTATTTGTATTTCAGGGTATCCAATTTTTGGCTTGGTTTTGACCCCATCATCAGCATAGACCTATCTTCATCAGTATCTTTCTCAACAATCTACTACTTGTTTCAGCTACCTGCATCATCAGTCTCAGCCTGTCAGTGGCCCATCATCAGTGTTTTCCTCCATCTGTCTCAGCCATTCCTCAGCAACATGGCACCTAAGAAGAGTAACACCTCCTATCATTTCTTTCAGCCAGAGCTGGCTGACATCAGGAAGATTCAGACCCTGGTTACTCCAGACCATATACCACTGTTCAGGGAACACTATGGAGGCATACTTGATGTGGTTATGGATTTGGACCCTTCACAGAGGAGCTTGATTCATACTTGCCTGCAGTTCTATGATCCCCCTCTGAGGTGTTTCACTTTTCAGGACTTTCAGTTGGGGCTTTTATTAGAGGAGTATTCATCATTGGTTGGTGTACCTATCAGGGGTGGAGTCCCCTTCAACCATGAGATGGCTTTTCCGAGTAATGAAGAAGTGGCAAGGGCATTACATGTGGAACCAGTTCTGATTGGACAGAATATGACCACCAAAGCTGGAGTCTCTGGTTTACATCTGGATTTCTTGATCTCTCAGGCTACTTTGAAGGCTTCTTCAGGAGAATGGAAAGCAGTCGGTGCTTTGTTGGCCCTTAGCATATATGGGATCATTTTGTTTGCAGATGAGCCTAAGTTTGTTAGCAAGAATGCAATCCATCTTTTCATCCTAAGGAATCCAGTGCCCACTTTATTGGGGGATTTCTACTACTCAGTACACCAGAGGAATGAAAAGCAGAGGGGAAGATTAGTGAGGTGCTGTGCTCCTTTGTTCCATACTTGGTTGCTCAGACATTTGCCTAAGACTGATGCATTTCTAAATCCTCACCAACAGAGGAACTGGGCTAGAAGACTCACTGCTTTGACTTCAGCAGATATCAGGTGGTGCACTCAAAGCACAAAAGGCAGGGATATCATTACTAGTTGTGGGCAGTTTCCCAATGTACCCCTGATAGGAGTTAAGGGTTGCGTTAACTACAACCCTCTGCTATTCAAAAGACAACTGGGCTATGCATTGGTCCACGCTCCTAAGGCACAGGATTTGGCTGAGACTCTTTACTGTGAGAACAAGCCTAATCTGGCTATTGTCAGGCAAGCAGCCTGGGCCTGGGACAATGTTCAGACTAAAGGAGTAACCATTCTAGGGAAGTGCAACAATGTGGCATCAGCACAGTACTATGAGTGGTCCCATGCCAGGGCTCGATTTTCTGGGATGCCCTTTACCATGGAAGATATGCCTGGACCATCCTCAGCACCACCTCCTGTCACTATCAGTTTGGAGGAGTTTGAGAAATTAAAAGAGAGAAATGAGAAGCTGACTCAGGCTCTACAAAAGACCCTCTGGGAGAGGAGTGATGGTAGGTTGGATATTGAAAGGTTGGAAAAGTTGAAAGTGGAGCATCTAGCCAGAATTGAGAAGTCTGAGGATTACATCAAGAAGTCTAGGGCTGGAGAACAGATCTTGAAGAATGCCTGCAAGGAAGCCCAGTTCCAGAAAGCCAGGACTGATTTGTATCTGAAGGAGAGTCAAGCTAGGTGGGTCAGAATCACCGAAGCTCGTACTCTAGAAGATAAGAGGACTCAGGACAAGATTGAGCAGCTGGAAGCTAGTGCAAAAGAGCAACAGGAAGCCCTGGCAGCGGCCCAGAGGGAGATCTCGGAGTTGAAGATTAGAGCTGGAGTGAAGAGGTCAAAGGACTAGAGTCAGCACAAGAAGCTAGCTGCAGCTGTTACTACTAGGAATCTCCTTATCAGGAACCTTACAGAGCGTCCGGCTGATCCTGTGACTGAAGCACTTCTCAAGGAAGTTCAGGAGGATGAGTTTGGTCTTGGTGTCTGACTTTTGCTTGTTGTTGCTTTCATTTCATTGTACTTTTATTTTTCTTATGTTGTATTTTTTACCCCTCAGAGGGCATGTATTGTAAAAAGAAACAAGCTATGTATCATTTGCTTTTTTGTAATATATGTATCAGTTTGTTCCATCTGAGTTTCCTTCAAAGCAACATCAACAGCATCTTCAAGGGGTCTGGAAAGGTCAAAACCAAGTGCCAAGCCGGATACCTTGGAAACAAATAAGCATACTGCATTACATACTGACCTTTGTTTGTTTTGTAGGTTTGTTTTGTTTGTTGCTAACTCTGTTGTGATTACAGGAACTATTGCTCGACGACGGGTGTTCCCACTCAACCGTCCACACAGATATCCCACCCGCAACAACCTTCCGGGTATACATATGGATCAGATGCAGCAGGACCTTACAGAGGTCAGGAACCAAATGGCCAACGAGAGGTTGGAAATGAGGAATCAGATGACACAATTTATGGAGGTGATGAACAACATGGCTCAGAGCCAAGAGAGATTAAGAGCAATGGTAGAGAGGCAGAATCAGGAAGACCCCCATCTAGGGACTGCTGGGACAAGCAACAATGAAAGGGTCCAACCTCATATCAACCCCCCTGTATTTGGACCCCACCTTCATCCAGAGATCAACATTCCTGCTAATGTGCAAGGGACTGCCACTGCAGGCAGGGTACTGCAAGAAGACCCCCAGGAAGATCAGTTCACAGTGATGGGAGCTGGGGAGGAAGCCTATGACAGAAGGCTGGATGAAATTGCTGAAAAATTAAGGTCCTTGGAGTCTCAAAACTCTTTGGGCTTTGATGTTATGGACATGGGCTTAGTGGACGGGGTCAGGATTCCCCATAAGTTTAAGCCTCCTTGTTTTGAAAAGTACAACGGGACTTCCTGCCCACGGACCCACTTGCAATCCTTTCTGGGGAGGCTGAAAGCATATACCATGGACGAGAAGCTATGGATATTTTATTTTGAGGATAGCTTAACAGGAGCTTCAAGGGAATGGTACTCCCATCTGACTAGAGCAACCATCAGATGTTGGAAAGACCTGGCTGAGGCCTTTATTAGACAATACCAGTATAATTTGGAAATGGCACCCAACAGGACCCTCCTGATGGGAATGTCACAGTCATCCAGGGAAAGCTTCCGGGAGTACGCCCAGAGGTGGAGACAGCTTGCTGCTACTGTCCAGCCACCTATGTCAGAGAGGGAGATGGCAGATATGTTTATGAACACCCTCCAAGGAACATACATTGACAGGCCAGCTTCCTTTTCTTCTACCAGCTTTGCAGATGTCGTCATAGCTGGAGAGAGAATTGAGAGCCTGTTAAAAATGGGCAAGATTTCTGACAACGGTGCCAGCTCATCCAGCAACACAAGGAAGCCTTTTGTGGGCCCAAGAAGAACAGGTGAGACCAATGCTATCCACGCCAGCAGGGGCAGACCCCAATATGTTCATAGGTCTGTGGCAGCAGTCACCATTCCCGCTCCAGTTCATCCTCAACCAGCTTATCAACCACCGCAACAAAATTATCAGCAACAAAATCAGTATCCCCCTCAGAGAAACTACAACAACACCAACAACAACAATCAGCAAAGACCGTTCCAACAGAGACCTTCTCAGGCCAATAGGGTGATCGATCCGATCCCTATGCCCTATGCCACATTACTGCCACAACTCCTGAAACTCAACCTGGTTGAGCTAAGGACGTTGGCACCTCCAGATCCTGCCAGTCTACCCAGAAATTACGACTCCAATTCCAGATGTGCTTTCCACTCAAATGCACCTGGCCATAGTACAGAAAAGTGCAGAGCTTTGCACATGAAGGTACAAGACTTGGTAGACTCTAAGGCTCTGAACTTTGCACCACCACCAAATGTTAACAAGAACCCTATGCCAAACCACGGAGGTCCCAGAATCAATGCTATTGAAGAGGACAAGTCGTCTTACTTGATAACCAGTGTGGGTCAGATTCGGACACCGTTGGTGGAGATTAAAGCTCAACTCCTCGAATGTCAAATGTTCCCGGGATGTGAGCTAGGGTGTGCTTATTGCAACATTTCAGTGAATGGTTATGATAATTTGAGAGATGGCATAGATGGTCTCATCCAGAGTGGCCTGCTTCAAATCACAACGTCAATACCTACCAATCCGGCAATCTCCTTAACAACAGTCCCCGAGTCTTCTACAAATACAACAACCATTGTTCCAAGCAACTCTTCAATCTCGTCAACAAATGCATCATCTGTCACTTCAGCTGACCAGATATCAACAAACCTCCCCTCTACAACTTCAGCACCCCTTCATTCAGAATCTCCTACAACAACAACACCCATCCTTCCAACAATTTCTCCTACAACTTCAGCAGCAAATGTCTCGACGGTTACAATTTATTATGATCCTGAAAATGATTCTGCCTACAACTCACAAAATGCCACTCCTATCAGAGCACCAGTCACAATATACTATGATCCACAGACTATCATGATCCCTTCTGCAGCTGCTATCAGTCCAGTCACTATCACAGTGCCTGGGCCAGTACCTTATGAAAGCAGTAATGCCATCCCCTGGCATTACGACTCTGATTTATACTGCGAAGGACAGAAAATCACTTTGGAATCACCAACCCCTGCACCACAAATAGACAATGTGGGAGGAGGCGGAGGCTTCACTCGAAGCGGACGTCTTTTCGCCCCACAAATTCAAAGACCCACTGCTGAAGCAGAAGCTGCTGCCAAGGCAAAAGGGAAAAGTATGGTGCAAGAGGAGCAGATTTTTAAAGAAGCTGTGAAAACACCTTTTGATCAAGAAGTTGATGAATTCATGAGAATCATCAAGAAAAGTGATTACAAAATAGTGGACCAGCTTCACCAGACGCCTTCCAAGATCTCTATTTTATCATTGCTTATGTGCTCCGAGGCTCATCGGAACGCACTACTAAAAGTCTTGCACGCAACTTATGTGCCAGAAGAGATCACCGTCAATCAGTTGGAAGCTGTGGTTGGAAATGTTAATGCTAGTCATGGACTAGGGTTCACCAACACTGACTTGACTACGGAAGGCCGCAATCATAACAAGGCTTTGCACATTACCATGGAATGTAAAGGTGCAGTTCTTTCCCATGTGCTGGTAGACACAGGATCATCCCTCAATGTCTTACCTAAAAAAGCCCTTGTGAAGCTAGAGTATGAAGGATTGTCATTACGTCCCAGTAACTTAGTAGTAAGAGCCTTCGACGATTCTAAGAGATCAGTTCTGGGGGAAATTGAGTTGCCCATAACGATTGGCCCACAAACTTTCAAAACGACCTTCTACGTGATGGATATACAGCCTACCTACATCTGTCTATTGGGTAGGCCATGGATTCACGCCGCTGGCGCCGTGACCTCAACCCTTCACCAGAAGTTAAAATTCGAGTGGGAGGGTCAAGTCGTTACTATCTGTGGAGAGGAGGATATTTTTGTTAGCCACCTGGCTACCTACAAATACATTGAGATGGATGGGGAGATCCATGAAACGATGAGTCAAGGGTTTGAGGCCTTGAACATAAATGAAACATCTGCTGTACCGGGAACCTCAATGACATCATACCAACAAGCCCGGAGGGTTATTGAGGAAGGGACTGCCCAAGGCTGGGGCAAATTGCTACCTGTGGAGAAGAAAGAGGATAGATTTGGGTTGGGTTACAAACCAAATCAACAAGATCAAGCGGAGGCTGCTAAGGAGCCCAACTTTGTTAGTGGGGGGATGCTCACCCCTGATGCTGTCAACAATTTGGAAGACGAGGATGAAAGCGACTGCGACCTGGAGAGTTGGATCCGTCCAAAGATCCCGGGGAGCAGTACCTCAAACCGGTCTTCCCAGGAAATTATAAGAGTTACTCCTGCAGAGTAATTATTATTTCCTGTATTTTTATAGCATGCATCAAGTCTTGCATCTTGCCCAAGATGACAAGACTCATTTTGTAATCGGGCCATCTGTAATTTTTGTGCAACAAGATTAATCAATGAAATATCAGACATCTTTTGCAAATGAGTCTTTTTCTTTTCCGCTCACTGTTTTTCCATTTTTCTTTTTGTACAAAAAAATAAATGGCAATGTTTTCAAAATGACAACTTTATTTCACTTTTCTAAACAAGATTAAAATCCATCACTAAAATGAACAAACTGAACCCTTGCAGAGAATGCCTTCCAGACTGCACCGACAACAGCACGGCTATGACTGCGTATGACTTTGACAATCCAATCAATCAAGCCGATGAAGGGGTTGAAGAAGATTACGAGCTTCCTGAAGAGCTAGCCAGATTGTTGAGACAATAGGAGAAGGTTATCACTCCTCATCAGGAGGAGGTCGAAACGATTAATCTTGGTACAGATGAAGACGTGAAAGAAGTTAAGATCGGGGCCTGCTTACAAGACTCAGTGAAGAGAAAACTGATTGACCTGCTTCAAGAGTATGTGGATGTGTTTGCTTGGTCTTATCAAGATATGCCAGGGTTGGACACCGACATTGTTATGCACAAGCTGCCTTTAAGAGAAGAATGCCCACCGGTTAAACAGAAACTGCGCCGTACTCGCCCAGACATGGCAATGAAAATCAAAGAAGAGGTACAAAAGCAATGGGACGCCGGGTTCCTTGCTGTAACTAGCTATCCGCCGTGGGTTGCTAACATAGTACCTGTGCCTAAAAAGGACGGCAAAGTAAGAATGTGTGTTGACTACCGGGACCTGAACAGAGCTAGCCCAAAAGATGATTTCCCATTACCTCACATTGACGTATTGGTGGATAATATGGCTCAGTTCTCGGTATTCTCCTTCATGGACGGATTTTCAGGATACAATCAGATTAAAATGTCACCTGAAGACATGGAGAAGACAACCTTCATCACACCCTGGGGCACGTTCTGTTACAAGGTGATGCCATTCGGACTGAAGAATGCCGGTGCGACATATCAGCGGGCTATGGTGACATTATTCCATGATATGATCCATAAAGAAATCGAATGTTATGTGGATGACATGATTGCCAAGTCCCTTACCGAAGAAGATCACCTGGTTAATCTGCTAAAGCTGTTCAAGCGTCTGAGGATGTACCAACTGAAGTTGAACCCCAACAAATGCACGTTCGGGGTGCGATCTGGTAAGCTGCTGGGATTTATTGTAAGTGAGAAAGGGATTGAAGTTGACCCTGATAAAGTTAAAGCTATTCAAGAGATGCCTGCACCAAAGACTGAAAAAGAAGTTCGAGGGTTCTTAGGTCGATTGAACTACATCTCAAGGTTCATCTCCCACCTTACAGCAACCTGTGAGCCTTTGTTCAAGCTGTTGAGAAAAGAACAAACGGTCAGGTGGAACGAAGACTGTCATAAGGCTTTTGACAAGATCAAGGAATACTTGCAAGAACCTCCAATCCTTATGCCTCCAGTTGAAGGAAGACCTCTGATAATGTACTTGATAGTATTAGAAGAGTCAATGGGGTGTGTGCTGGGCCAGCATGACGAGTCTGGTCGAAAAGAGTATACAATATACTACCTAAGCAAAAAGTTTACCGACTGTGAACAACGTTATTCACTGCTCGAGAAAACTTGATGTGCTTTAGCGTGGGCTGCTCGCCGACTGAGATAGTATATGTTGACCCACACTACTTTATTGATCTCTAAAATGGACCCAGTTAAGTACATATTTGAGAAGCCATCACTTACCGGACGAGTTGCAAGATGGCAAATGATCCTCACGGAATATGACATTCAGTACACATCTCAAAAAGCCATCAAAGGCAGTGTATTGTCGGATTATCTTGCTGAGCAACCTATTGACGATTACCAGCCTATGAGATTTGACTTCCCTGATGAAGACATCATGTTCATAAAAGCAAAAGATCATGAAGAGCCTATTCACACTTAGGGGCCTGACCCGGAAGAAGAATGGACTATGATGTTTGATGGGGCTGTTAACATGAATGGTCGTGGTGTTGGTGCAGTACTCATTACGCCTAAGGGAGTTCACATGCCTTTCTCGGCAAAACTCACTTTCAACTGCACTAACAACGAAGCTGAATACGAAGCTTGCATTATGGGTCTTGTGGAAGCCATTGACCTCAGGATCAAGACGTTGACCGTATTCGGAGATTCATCTTTGGTAATCAATCAAACCAACGGCAAATGGTACACACACCAGGATCATCTGATACCTTACAGGGATTATACAAGGAGGTTATTGACTTTCTTTACAACGGTCAAGCTTGAGTATATCCCTCGGGACGAGAATCAGTTTGAAGATGCTCTTGCTACCATTTCGTCCATGATCAAAGTTCAAGCTGCCAACTTTGTACCTCGGATTTCAGTGTCCAGACTTGACAGACCAGCGTATGTATTTGCAGCAGATGTTGTTAAAGACGATAAGCCTTGGTTCCACGACATCAAATGCTTCTTGGAGGATCAAACATACCCACCTGGGACATCTTCCAATGATAAGAAGACGTTAAGAAGGCTAGCTGGTAGTTTCTTCCTGAATACCGACGGTTCCCTATATAAGAGAAACTTCGATATGGTACTGCTCAGATGCGTCGATAGAACAGAAGCAGACTTGTTAATGCACGAGGTGCACGAAGGATCCTTTGGTACCCATGCTGGAGGGCATGCCATGGCTAAGAAATTGCTAAGATCAGGTTATTACTGGATCACGATGGATGTTGACTGTTGTGCTTATGCCAGAAAATGCCATAAATGCCAGATTTATGCGGATAAGGTGCATGTGCCTCCCAATCCTCTGAATGTGATGTCTTCACCTTGGCCCTTTGCTATATGGGGCATTGACATGATTGGCAAGATTGAGCCAACTGCTTCGAATGGCCATAGATTCATCCTGGTTGCCATTGACTATTTCACCAAATGGGTCGAAGCAGCTTCATATGCAAATGTTACAAGACAAGTGGTAGCCAAATTTCTGAAGAGAGATATCATCTGTCGATACGGAGTTCCCGAGCGAATCATTACTGATAATGGTTCCAACTTGAACAACAGAATGATGGCAGAGCTGTGTCGGGACTTCAAGATCCAACACCACAATTCTTCTCCTTACAGGCCAAAGATGAATGGCGCTGTTGAGGCAGCAAATAAAAATATAAAGAAGATTGTGCAGAAGATGGTAGTCACTTACAAAGACTGGCATGAAATGTTACCATTTGCCTTGCATGGGTACCGCACGTCAATCAGAACATCCACTGGGGCAACGCCGTATCAACTTGTGTATGGTATGGAAGCAGTCCTACCTGTTGAAGTTGAACTACCCTCCTTGCGGGTACTGATGGATGTCAAGCTAAACGAAGCAGAATGGGTTCGGGCCCGATACGAGCAACTGAGTATGATTGAAGAGAAGAGATTGGCTGCAATCTGTCATGGGAAGTTATATCAGAAGAGAATGAAGAAAGCCTTCGATCAGAAAGTCAGGCACCGAGAGTACCAAGTAGGAGATCTTGTGCTGAAAAGAATCCTCCCTCCTCATACAGACCACAGGGGCAAGTGGACCCCAAACTATGAAGGACCATTCGTAGTGAAGAAAGTTTTCTCTGGTGGAGCACTGATGCTCAACACTATGGATGGCGAAGACTTCCCGTCCCCTGTGAATTCAGATGCAGTTAAAAAATACTTCGCATAAAAATGACCCGCTGGACATAAAAACAGAATGTAAGTCCAGGCAAAAATAGGGCATCCCGGCGAGTCAAAAACAGAATAAAAGACTCGGGCAAAAATAAGGGAAAATAAACACACAAAAAAACGTACACCCGCTGAGTTGAAAAGCCGCATTGGACAGCTCAGGCAAAAAAGGGTATCCCTATGGATTGAAAACCCGAAAGGGCGATCCATGCAAAATAAGGGAATAAGCGAACAACTGCACTCTGAATTCGTCTGCATCACTCACAACTTGGTAAGCTTCGGATGGATCAAGCTTCTTTCAGAATCAGCCTTCTTCAGAAAGCAAGACGAGAAGAACGTCAAATGTCATACGAGTCATAGCAAGGGGAAGCTCCTTAAAGCGTCGTCAACATTGCCAACACATTTTGTTTCTCAATTTGCAACAATCTCCTCATTTTAGGAGATATGTTTCTTTGACTGTACCTTGCCAATTCAGGGCACATGAATTAATAAAATCAGATTTTCAGTCACGTTTCGTCTCGTCCATTTTATTTTTTATTTGTAAAATGTCTGATGTCTCTGAAAAACTGATTGCATAAATACAGATGCTTTTCTTCTAGAAGTCACGTGCTTGCAGGAAATATACTTACTCTCAGAAGTGTCTAACTCCTATGACGGAATCCAGTAAAGGATACCTCGGGATTACTTGTGCGTTTCTCTATCTTTTCAGGATTGCAGGTATCCAAAGCGCAACTTAGGGCATGTAAGCTTTATCCCAGCAAGCTGGCAAATCAACACTCAGTCCTAGCACCCAAGGTGTTTTCTCCCCGGCTGATTTACCACTTGTTACTATTCCCCAGCCGAGGTGCCGATCGTTCTTCCTCCTCAACCAAGTAAGAGAGCCATCTCCCCGCAGAGCTCCAGCCTCTATCCAGAAGAGCAACGCATGAAGGAATCACAACAGAGTGACGAAAGCTTCTACAAACCCCAACTGGGTCCCCTCATTACCAAGGATAGGCCTATCAGTGACCTGTATCTCCAAGCAATAGCATCTCATCAGATCTATCAAATGACCTCATCCCCAGATGGGATGTCCACTTCAAACAGATCGACCAAAGATCTTCACAGCAGCGGGATCCGAGTCCCGGATTGGTATCTTTGCATAATCATAGCATTCGCATCATATTCACCCACAAAGCGTAGCATTCCGTCTAATACGGAGCATTACGGAAAAAATCCAACATATTGCATAATCATAAGCCATGTTTTGAATCAAACACTTGTGAATATTGACAATCCGTCAAACAATATACAAAATACTCCCCCCAAAATCCCCAGCGGAGATTCCCCAGCAAACACAGTTGCCTTGCATTCCCCAAACACCAGTACATACTCTCTTTGGCACCCGTCCGTGTCAATACTCCCCAGTAAAGTCGCCTGAACACTCTGTGCTAACAGTACCACTCGTATTACAGATACGTTTTGACACCCGTCTATGTCATACCCCCAGTAGAAAGCCAAAGACATCCTCTTTGCACTCACCTGTACTTATATATAATTTCCTTGACCTCCGTCCGTGTCATTTTCCCCAGTACAGTAACATAAACACTTTTTACATCAGATACTTTTTTATACTATACTTTTCTTCTTTTGACACTCGTCCGTGTCACTCTCCCCAACAGTTAAACACTTAAATATACATCACTCATACTTACTATTCACACTTATACTGGTACTCGTCCGTATCTTGTATATACCACTTATATCCCCGCAGATTCAGCACTAGTCCTTGTTCTTTGTTAACCAGTTGGTACTCGTCCGTACCATCATCTCAGAACATGTGTCAAGCGTTTGTTTCTACCTGATACTCGTCCGTATCGTAGTCTTAAGGATGCTCTTCCGCATCTTTAATCTATACACAAACATCTAAACACTTATACTTTTATTTCTTGGATATAAACACTCGTTCGTGTTTACTATTCCCCAGTAGATCGCCAACAAAGCAATTTTCTTTTTTATCTGACATTCGTCCTGTGTCATGATAAACCCTGGGAGAAGCCGTACCCTGCTAGGTGGTCGTCCTCCACCTCTTGATGGTCGTCCTCCATCATGCTCATCCGATGGCCGTCCCCATCGTTGATTTTCCATCTGACATTCGTCCTATGTCGTGATATTTAGCAGCCGTCCCCTGCTAGGTGGTCGTCCTCCACCTCTTGATGATCGTCCTTCATCATTTTATCCAATGGCCATCCCCATTGTTGATTTTGGTTATCTGACATTCGTCCTATGTCATGATAAACCTCGAGAGCAGCCGTCCCCTGTTAGGTGGTCGTCCTCCACCTCTTGATGGTCGTCCTCCATCATGCTCGTCCGATGGCCGTCCCCATCGTTGTTTTATCCGGCATTCGTCCTATGTCGCGATATTTTCGGCAGCCGTACCCTGCCAGGTGGTCGTCCTCCACCTTAGATGACTGTCCCTCATCTTAACCCAACAGAGCAGCCGTCCCCTGCTAGGTGATCGTCCTTCACCTTTGATGACCGTACCGCATCATCTGTTTATTTCATTTATTCTTTAACCCGATGGCCGTCCCCGTCGTGGTCCCTTTTCCTTTCGGTTTCGCCCGATGGCCGTCCCCATCGTTGGTTACTTTACTTTATGAACTTGATGTCCGTCCCCGTCATGTTTCATTAATCCCCAGAGAATCTTGCAGCTTTACTTGATGGTCATCCCCATCATAATTCTTTTTATCCCCAGCATGTCGGCCGTCCCCGTCATTGCTTTATTTCCCACACCTTTCCAGCATGTCGGTCGTCCCCGTCATTGCTCTTTACCCAGCAGTCGTCCTCTGCTCGATGGTCGTCCTCCGTCGCCTATACAATATGCTTTATTTTCTTTTACAATCTATATCCCTTTTCTTCTTCATTCTGTGAGTGCAAATTTTGGACTGTCTTTCGTATTCAACCACAAGTTATCTTGTTTGCCTGTTAAGCCGTTGCTTACAACCTGCACAGCTAACTCATGTTTGAATAGGGGCAGCTGTAAACACCCCAAATTTTCCCTCACCCATTCACACCATGGCTTGTGATCATTTCATATGCATAAACTCAATCATACCATCTCATATCACATTTTTGATCCACTGCATTGGTTCTAAGTCATCTGCATCTAGGGTTTGTGATCTGAGCAATCTCTAAGAGCTTCTTGAGCCACTCCAAAGACCATCAATCACTTCAAAGGGGTCTATGTGTGTTCAAGTATCATATTATATCCCCTCAAAGTCAAGAATATCAAAAAATCACAAGAACTGAATATGGTATGGAAGCAGAGCCAGGCTTGGCTGCACAGATGACCTAAAATTAGGGTTTTGGTTTCAGAGGCCATAACTCCAAATATTTTGGTCATTCTTGTTTCTATTGGTCTCTATATAGTATAGGGAGTATGCATATCAATTTTCATGAATAAATTCCTTGGGGAAGTCATCTGATCAAGAGTTGACTTTTCAAGCAAGTCAGTGCAAAATCAGGGTATCTGAGGCCCCCAATGACCCAACCAAAGGGTGTTCTTCATCATTTTGAATGTATATGATCTTTATTTGATCATGGAAGGTGTTGGAAGTTTACAAATTGGAGAATTTCAAGTCTTTTGCAAAGTTGACTTTTTGGGCAAGTTTGACTTTTAATGAAAATGCCATTTTAGGAAACTTTTTCAACCCTTACTTTTTGATCCAAAAATGCTTCAAATGGAAAAACTTTGGTCATGAAAGTTGTAGAATAGATCTTTCCCTTTTCAAAAAGTACAAGAACATGACCTAATTCATTTTTGATCAAAAGTTATGGCTTGTCAAAGTTGGCAAAAATCACTAAATTTCAAGTCATGCACCAAAGAGGCAAAGTTGCAAATTCACTTCTCAAGGCCAATTAAGTCATCAAATGGGCTTCTAATCCACATAACATGATCACACAACATCTAAAGTTCAGAATGCACCCAAGGAATCACATGTCTTATGGCCCATGGATCAAGTTTCTTCCATAAGAACCAAAGTGAACCAAGTTGCAAAAGTCATCATATCTCCTCACCCACTTGCTGCCTAGTTTGCTGAACCATCCTAGCCCTTTTCCCTCATCATGCTGCGCAGCACACCCTTGTTGTACTAGGCTAGCAAGTTGCCCATGCCCTTCTTACACAAAAGTTGACATTTTGCAAAAGCACCCATACCTATCACAAAAGGACATGTCACTTCTTCTGACCAATCACATTTCTTTATACAAATCAAATGCAAGCTAAACACAACAAGAAGCAAGCCTGAAACCAGCCATAGCACAACATTCTCATTTTCACTCCATTGAGCAAAAGCATTCGAAACATACAACACAAGCCACAAACACTCATACAAACTTCATAAACCTTCTCAACACATCTCCCTGATCAGAAAGCACCCTTCAAAGCAACCTGAAACTCAAAGAATCACAAACACGATTCTCACACCACCCTGCACAGAACTTGTTCAAACTTCCAAACCAGCCATCACAAACTCTTTCTAAGCATCAAGAGTTCATCAGGGGCCTAAAAGGAGTGGATTGCACAAAGAGAAGGGGTCAGAAAATTCCAGACTGAAAAGCTTCAAACTCAGGTAGCTTCATGAACTTTTTTTCAAGAAATGGATTTTTAAGTTCCTAAGTTGTTCTTCATGATTCACTGATCACTCTGATGTTCTTGGTTTTGAAAATGGTTGAGAAATAAGCATTTAATCTTACTCTGAAACTTTTCTAACCTAAAAATGTTTGCATTCGATTCATGTGATTGATGAAAGATAAATGAGTTTTAAGATAGGGTTTTGATTCAGGGGGATGTGGGGATGATTTCTGTTCTTTTAGTTTTCATTTTAGTGGAGTTTTGAAGGTTTTGGAAATTTTCAGGTGGGATTCCCACCGGAGAAGACGACCGGAGGTCTTCTCCGGCCACCTGAAAATGATTAGGGTTAATCCCTGTCATTAATTGTAGTTTGAATCTAGAGCGTTGGATCCGTTGACTTAGGCTGACTGACGCGTGTTTTGGATGGCCAGGATGCGTTTTCAGAAACCCTAATCACAATTAACTTAATTAATTAATTCATAAACTTAATTAATTTCAGTTTGAATGTGGACCATTGGATTGCGCGCGCAGTCAACAGCCTCACCCCCAGTTTCCATCTGATCCGTCCATTGTGTTTACTTTTCTTTTTCTTTATTTTTAATTCATTTGTTTTATATTTAATTTGTACATTTTATTAAAAATAGTAAAACTTATTCAAAAATTCTGAAATTTTTTGTACAAACTTTTATTTAATTTCAGAAACCAAAAATATTTTTATTTTTATTTTTAGCATTAAAAAATATTTTTAAATCATTTAAAAGTTTATTTTTAATTAATTAATGAGAATTAATTAATTAAAAATACTTTTAAGTATTTAAAAATCACCAAAAAATTCATGAAACATTTAAAACCATTTAGAGACATTGTCCAACCCTCAAACCAAATTTCTTTTTTGATCTTGATATCTTTTGAGAATTTTTCATGGAATTAAAATCATTTTTAGGCATTATTTTGATCCAAACTTCCAAAAATCATTTCTGCCTAACTATTGAGAGTTGGACCTTGATTCTTTTTGCATTGCATTGTGTTTAGCATGTAGTTTGTGAGATTAAATGGTCATGATTTGATCTTTCATTTTCCATTTGTTTGACATTTTTCTTGTTAAGTAACCCTAAAACCCTAGAAAACTTAGGAAAATCATATCTTGAATTAGGTTAAGAGTTGGAACTTTCCCTTTGGGCAGTGAGTTTGTATAGGGTTAGGTTTGCTTTGAGTGCATTTTCAATTTTTTATATTGATGTTTGCTTCTGATTTTGGTTTGTGTTTGATGCTTTGATCATAAACCCTAATTTGGGCTTCCATATGCATCCATCTTGCATTTGCTTGCATAACATGACTTGCCATAGCATTTTATGCATTATTTTGATTCGTTGAACATCTTAAGACATATTGAAAGCATGTTTGACCATTGCATCATGTGTTTTCCATGTTGTATATCATTTGCATATCATGACTTTTCATGTTTGTTCATGGTTCTTAACTTGTTTCATTTGCATCCATAAGATTGTATGATCATCCTCATGTCTTGATTCATGTTTGTAGCATCTCATAGTATCATTATCATCCCATATATGCTTCTGGTTTTGGTTTGCATCATTCCATTTCATCTCACTTTGCATTGCATTGCATTTCATTCACTAACTTTTAAGGTGGTAAGCAACTTTGAGAAGTGGATTTGCCTTCACTTCTCACATTTTCTTTTCACCTCTCTCTTGCATCCATGCTGCATTTTGTTATGTGTTTGAGATTGAGTTTGCTCATTCTTTCTTCTTCTTACTTTCTTTCCTCAAGTGACTTGTCTTCTTAAATGAAGCAAGTTACTTTGCTTCTCCTGATCCTTTCATCTGCTTCCTGGTGGTTCCATTGAAGACTTCTCTTGTAAACCTCACAAACCTTAAGAACAACCATGCATGACAATGATTAGGATTTTGATTAGTCCCCACTTAGTTTTACCTTTGTGTCTCATTGAGTCTTCTCTTCTCACCTCATAATCAGGGACTAAACCCTAAAGGCTTTAAGGCTTTGTGATTAAGCTTATGCATGCATCCTTCTATTAGGATGGAGTGTATAACTTTAATCCTAAGTGTTAAACTCTTAATGTGTTTAAATCCTTAATCAATCCACTTAATAATCATCAAGACTTCACACTTGTAACTTGGGCCTTGCATTAGGGTTCTAATTCTTCCTTAATTGGTTAAGAAGGACTAACCCTAGTGTTAATGGACAAGTCCCCCTCAAGTTGTCTTACAAATCATAAAAATCACTTCTTCATCTTACCATTAGCTAAAATCCATCTAATAAAGGCCTTGTTTTGTCATGAGTTTAATCCCTAATCATGGATTAAGTTGAGGAGCTTTCCTCAGCTTAAACATTCTCATCTATTATCCTTCTATTAGGATGGTGTAATGGGTCTGTTTAATCCTTGATTATGGCTTAACCTCATTACTTAACACTAAACAAAAACACCAAAAACATCTAAATAATCACAAAGTAGGTTAATGATCTTAATCCTACATCAAAGGTGATTAAGTGTGAGAATCTGACTTCACACTTAAGGTATTCTCATTACCCCTAATCAGAGGGAAGATGTGATGAGTTTACTAACCCATGGGTTTAGGCTTAAGCTCATTAACTTATGACAAACTTTCAAAAGCAATAAAAGACTGAAAATACAAAAACAAACAATAATCGTCTCCTTCGGGATTCTTTTCTCATCTCATTCACTCACAAACGAGAACTCGCTTCTTCCGTCTAATGCAAGACAGTTTGCACCTGAGCCAGACAGGTCATACACTTGAGCATAGACAAGTAGGCAGTTCATAAGTCAATTCATCTTTCAGTCTCTTTGGGCCGAACTACGGTGTTCTGACTTCCTCATTGCACGAGAGGATACGTAGGCATAACTTAACAGTTATCGAACAAAAGTCTCTGTATATTCCCCCCTCTTCCCAGCTTTATTCTTTTAGCCTCATATTCTTGAGCAATTCATTCTCATTCCTCACACTGACACTGTACATTTATACACTTCACACTGCTTTTACACTGACACCTGTACATTCTTTTCCAGCTATTGTACACAAATTGCACTGATACTACCCCTTTAAAAGACAAATCTTTTAAGCGTGGATACCGTCGAGTACGACGGACAATCTGGGTGCTAATACCTTCCCAGGTTGTAACCAACCCCCTTTCTCAGTCTCTCTGATCACATTTGAGCCGTCGAGTACGACGGACAATCTGGGTGCTAATACCGTCTGTACCATATTTGAGCCGAGTCTCATCTTTTGGGAGCGACAGTAACTAGTCACAGCAAGGAAACCGGCGTCCCACTGTTTTTGTACCTCTTCATTAATCTTCATGGCCATATCCGGACGAGTACGGCGTAGCTTCTGCTTTACTAGAGGGCAATCTTCTTTCAAAGGCAGCTTGTGCATAACAATGCCAGTATCCAGACCTGGCATGTCTTGATAGGACCAAGCAAAGACATCAACGTACTCTCGAAGCATGTCAATAAGTTGTTCCTTCACTGAATCTTGCAGACGGGCCCCGATCTTCACTTCTTTCAAGTCTTCTTTGGTACCAAGTTTAACTGTTTCAACTTCCTCCTGATGAGTAATGATTACCTTCTCTTCTTGCCACAACAACCTGGCTAACTCTTCAGGTAACTCATAGTCTTCTTCTACCCCTTCATCAGCTTGATTAATCGGATTTTCGAAGTCATACAAGGTCATAGAAGTGTTGTTGTCGGTGCGATCTGGAGGATAATCTCTGCAATGGTTGAGATTGGTTCATTTTAGTGACCAGTTTTAATCTTGTTTAGAAGAGTGAAAATGAAGTTATTTATTTTTTTGAAAACATTGCCATTTATTGTTTTGTACAAAAGTGAAAAAAAATAAAAAAGAAAGTGAGCGAAAAAAGAGACTTATTTGCAAAAGATGTCCTGATATTCATTGATTAATCATTTGCACAAAATACAATATGGCCCTATTACAAAATGAGTCCTGACACCTTGGGCAAGATGCAGGACTTGATGCATGCTTAAAAAGACAGGAAATAATAATTACTCTGCAGGAGTAACTCTTATAATTTCCTGGGAAGACCAGTTAGAGACTTTGTTCCGCGGGATCCTTGGACGTATCCAGTTCTCCAGGTTAAGGTCGCTTTCCTCATCGTCTTCCACATTAATCATAGCATCCGGGGTAATCATTCCCCCACTGACAAATTTGAGCTCCTTGGCACCCTCCGATTGATCTTTTCGGATTGGTCTGTAACCCAACCCGAATTTGTCTTCTTTTTTCTCCACCGACAACAGTTTGCCCCAGCCTCTGGCGTTACCCTCTTCAACAACCTTTTGGGCTTGCTGATATGAAGTGGTAGAAGTTCCAGACACAACAGTTGCTTCATTGATGTTAAGGGCCTCAAACCCCTGGCTCATAGTCTCGTGGATCTCTCCATCCATCTCAATGTACTTATAAGTAGCCAGCTGGCTAACGAAAATGTCTTCCTCCCTGCAGATTGTGATGATCTGGCCTTCCCACTCGTATTTTAATTTCTGGTGAAGGGTAGATGTAACAGCGCCAGCAGCGTGAATCTAGGGTCTACCCAACAAACAGCAGTAGGCCGGCTGAATGTCCATCACGAAGAATGTAGTTTTAAAGACTTGTGGGCCAATCACCACGGGTAATTCAATATCTCCAAACACTCATCTCTTAGAGCCATCAAATGCTCTTACCACCAAGTTACTTGGACGCAATGCCAAACCATCATATTCCAGCTTCACCAAGACTTTCTTTGGGAGGACATTGAGCGAGGACCCAGTGTCTACCAGCACATGAGAAAGAACAACACCTTTGCACTCTAAGGTGATGTGTAAAGCCTTGTTATGATTGCGTCCCTCCGTCGTTAAATCAGCATCTGTGAAGCCCAGTCCATGACTGGTGTTAACATTTGCAACCACTGTTTCCAGCTGATTAACCGTGATCTCTTCCGGCACGTAGGCTGCGTGCAGGACCCTCAAAAGTGCATTCCTATGGTCTTCGGAACACATTAACAATGAAAAGATAGAGATTTTGGAGGGCGTCTAATGAAGCTGGTCGACCACTTTGTAATCACTTTTTTTGATTATTCTCATAAACTCATCTACCTCTTGGTCAAAAGACGTCTTCGGAGTTTCTTTAATAGTTGGCTCTTCGAGTACCACACTCTTCCCTTTTTCTTTAACAACAGCCTCTGCTTCAGCATTGGGTCTTGGTATTTGTGGGGCAAAAAGGCGTCCGCTTCTGGTGAAGCCTCCACCTCCCCCAACATTGTCAACTTGTGGTGAAGAAGTTGATGAATCTAGAGTGATCTTTTTTCCGTCGCAGTAGAGATCAGAGCCGTAGTGCCAAGGTATGGAATTACTGCTTTCATAAGGAACAGGTCCAGGTACCGTAATGGTGACTGGACTTATTGCTGCAGCGGAAGGAACTGTGATGGTATGTGGGTCATAATATATTGTAACTGGAGATCTGACAGTAGGTGTTGCAGTTTGTTGTTGAAAATTGTTGTTGGGATGAACAGTTGTCGTGTCATAATAGATTGTGACCGTTGAGACATCTCCGTTAGCGTTTGTTGGCGTTGTAGGCGATTTTGTTGATAAGATGGGTGTTGATGTTGTAGAAGTAAGCGTAGCTGAACTTTGGTTTGTTAAAATAATGGATGGAGTGATTGCTGGAGTTGTGGATGAATCAGTGGGGACAATGGTTGTTGCAGTTGTAGGAGTATCTATTGTTGCTGAAGAAAGAGTTATTTATGTTGTAGACGTCGTTGTGGTAATTTGCAAAGTTCTGTCTTTGATAAGGCCATCTATGCCAAGACTTAGCCTCTCACAACCATTAATAGCAGTCTTGCAAGATTCGCAGCAGGCCTCACAACCTGGGAACACTTGACATCTTAAGAGTTGAGCTTTGACTTCTGCCAGCGGTGTTTGAATATGTGCAACTATATCAATCAGTGCAGATGGTTGGACCTCCTCTATGGCATTAATCCTGGGCCCACCATGACTAGGCATAGGATATCTGGTAACATTTGGAGGAGGTGCGAAGTTGAGAGCTTTGGAATCGACCAGATCCTGAACCTTAATTTGCAAGGCTCTACACTTCTCAGTATTGTGACCAGGTGCGTTGGAATGAAAGGCACACCTAGCATTGGCATCATAATTCTTTGGGAGGTTGAGAGGATCTGGTGGAGCCAACGTCCTTAACTCAACCAGGTTGAGCTTCAGGAGTTGTGGCAGTAGGGTGGCATATGGCATAGGAATGAGGTCAATCACCCTATTTGCTTGAGATGGCCTCTGTTGAAAGGGACGTTGCTGTTGGTTGTTGTTGTTATTGTTGTATGATCTTTGTTGCGGAAAGTGCGGTTGTTGCTGATAGTGTTGTTGTTGTTGTTGTTAAGGAAAAAGTGGTTGTTGTGGAGCTGGAGTCGGGATAGTAACGACTGCTACTGATATGTGAGAGTATTGGGGTCTGCCCCTGCCTGCATGAATAACATTTGTTTCACCCGTCCTTCGGGGTCCTAGAAAAGGTTTTCTTGTATTGTTAGAGGAACTTGCACCCTTGTCAAAGATTTTTCCCATCTTCAGAAGACTCTCTATTCTCTCCCCAGCTATGACTACATCAGCAAAGCTAGTGGAGGAGAATGCAGCAAGTCGGTCGATATAAGTTCCCTGCAAGGTATTCATAAACATGCCTACCATTTCCCGTTCAGACATGGGTGGCTGGACTGCAGCAGCAAGCTGTCTCCACCTCGAGCATAATCCCAGAAGCTTTCCCTTAAAGATTGAGACATGCCCATTAGAAGGGTTCTATTGGGAGCCATGTCTAGATTGTACTGGTATTGACGGATGAAGGCTTCGGCCAAGTCTTTCCAACATCTTATAGTGGCCCTGGTCAGATGCGAATACCATTCTCTTGATGCTCCCGTCAGGTTGTCCTCAAAATAGAACATCCATAACTTCTCGTCCATGGTATAAGCTTTGAGTCTCCCCAAGAAAGACTGTAGATGAGTACGTGGGAAAAAGGTACCATTATATTTCTCAAAGCACGGGGGTTTGAACTTGTGAGGAATTCTCACCCCATCCACCAGTCCCATGTCCATTACATCAAAGCCTAGGGAATTCTGGGATTCAAGAGACCTCAGTTTCTCAGCAATCTCATCCAGCCTTCGGTCGTAGACTTCATCCCCAACTCCAATAACTGTGAACTTCTCCTCTTGAGGATCCTCTTGCAATATCCTACCTACAATAGCGTTAGCTGGAGTATTCCTTATGACATTAACATCTGGATTTAGATGAGGCCCAAACTCTGGTGGATCAATGCGTGGCTGCCCGCGATCATTGTTACTAGTACCTCCTGTACCGGGATGGTGTTCATCAGGAGTTTGTCTTTCCACCAATTCCCTTAGCCTTTCCTGGCTCTGAGCTAAGCCAGTCATCACAGCCATAAATTGGGTCATTTGATTCCTCATTTCAACCCTTTCATTTGCCATTTGGGTCCTTACTTCATTCAAGTCCTGATGCACTTGATCCATCTGAATGCCCGGAAGGTTGTTTCTTGTCGGGTACCAATGTATTCTGTTAACAGGGAACACTCTTCTGCGAGCAATGTTTCCTGAAACCACAACAAAGTGAGAAACAATAACAAACAAAACCTACAAAACAAAGAAAATGTTAGTATGCAATGCAATATGCTTATTTGTCTTCCAAGGGTATTCGGTTTGGTTCTTTGGTTTTGACCTTTCCAGACCTCGAGGAAATGCTGATGATGCTGAGAGATAAAGCCCACCAAAATAAAACAAACTGATATATTACAAAGGATGAAAATACATAGTTTGTTTACAATACATGCCCATGGTGGGTCAAAATACAACAATCAAAAGAAAAGTACATCAAAAGAAAGAAATATAAGCAAAAGGATCAGACATCCAATCCAAAGTCATCCTCCCTGACTTCCTTCAAGAGGGCCCCAGTCATTGGACCCGCTGGGTGCTCTGAAATAGTCCTGATGAGGAGGCTCCTGGTAGCAATGGCACTGGTCATCTTCTTATGCTTATCCAGATCCTTTGACCTTTTCAACCCCGCCCGGAGTTTCAATTCAGATATCTCCTTCTGAGCTACCAACAAAGCCTCCTGATGCTTCTTCTCACTAGCCTCCAACTGCTCTATCTTAGCCTGAGTCCTTTGATCTTCCTGTGCACGGGCTTCAGTGATCCTGATCCACCTAGCCTGGCTCTCCTCCAGATAGTGCTCTGCCCTAGCCTTCTGAGTCTTTGCCTCTTTGCAGGCATTCTTCAGTACCAACTCCCCTGCTCTTGCCTTCCTAATGTAGTCATCTGTTTTCTCAATTTTGGCCAGATGCTCAACCTTGAGCCTTTCCAATTTCTCAATATCCAGACGGATGTCATTTCTCTCCCAGAGAGTCTTCTTCAGGGCTTCATCTAGCTGAGTATTCCTCTCTTTCAGCTTTTCAAACTCTTCAAAGCTGACAGTTGCTGCAGGTTGTATTGTAGAAGGTCCATGTGTATCTTCCAAGGTGAAAGGCATCCTGGTGATCTGAGCTCTAGTACGGGACCAATCAGAATATTGTGCCAAGGATGGCTGTCCCTTTGGTCTAAATGTTATCCCAAGCCCAGGCAGCCTATCTGACAACAACAGAGTTGGGTTGAATTTTCACAGTAGAGAGTCTCAACCAAATCTTGTCCTCTGGGAGGGTGAACCAAAGCATATCCCAATTGTCTTTTAAATAGTAAAGGGTTGTAGTTGATGCAACCCTTTACTCCTATCAAAGGCACATTAGGATACTGCCCATAGCTGGTAATAATGTCCTTGCCTTTGGTGCTCCGGGTGCATCATCTAATGTCATTTGATGTCAAGGCAATGAACCTCTTAGCCCAATTCTTCTGCAGATGGGGGTTCAAGAAGGAATCTGATTTTGGCATGTGTCTGAGCAGCCAAGAGTAATAAAGAGGAGCACGACATCTGACCAACTTCCCTCTTTGCTTTTCATTCCTCTAATGGACTAAGTAGTAGAAGTCTCCTAGCAATGTAGGCACATGGTTCCTCAACAAGAACAGGTGGATGGCATTCTTACTCGCAAACTTGGTCTCATCTGTAAACAATATAACCCCATATATACTGAGGACTAAAAGTGCACAGACAACCTTCCATTCCCCTACTGCAGCCTTCAGGGTAGCCTGAGAGATCAAGAAGTCTAGGTGGAGGCCCTGTAAAAATAAATAAGCAAATGTTAAATGATGCAGAAATGATGTATGCAAAAGATATGCAAAGGGTTTGTGATCAAGAGCTGGATCTGATTATCTGCCTTGGTAAAAGTCCATGTATGTTCAAAAATTTGGATGGAGGCTTAGAAATCCTGTAACCAGGTGGGGGACTCAACTAAAGAGTCACAAGTCCGGGGTAATCACAAGAAATGTCCAAAGTGATGCATTCTTAAAACAAAACAGTAACAGGGTATGATGTGGCCAAGGGTTCCTGCAAAACCTGTAAACAACCTAACCCCCTCACATGTAATGTTTTAGAACAAGGATCCTCAGACTTGGATCAGTTATGAGAAGTGTAAATACTTCTAACCCGGAGGTACAGTGTTTACAATAACCATAAAAGATCCTCCTCTAATTCACCTCAGATGCTGAAGGTCATAAAAAGGTCATCCAAACATAGCAGGCTTCCCAGATAGCCCTAGTACTACAGGAAATCTGTAGCACAGAGTTCTCAAGAAGAATCCCATGTCTGAACCATGTTTCATATTCCCGCACCAGACCGAAATGGAATGGGAAAGAATATGAAGCCACTCTAGCCTAGGTGTCACTCAGGTCCCAGTTATAGGACCTTAATCACTCAATGAAACCCCACCCACCAAGGAAAACCAGATCCAGCATAGTGATAATAACAGTATGAATATGCACAAAACTGTAAAGTAAAGCAGTAAGTAAAGCAAATAAACAAAGCACAATTAGCACATAACACTCCCTACACACAAATCAAACAAGCGTTAGGAGGAACCCACAGAAAGAACCAGAAGCCCTGGTTGCAACATAAGGGTCCCCAGCAGAGTCGCCAAGTTGTCGCTCCCACTAAAAGACACCAAGGTCAGATAGGGTATAGACGCGAACGGTCGGCGATAGAGGAAAATGAAGATGAAGTGAAAAGAGTCGCCAGCTAGGCATATTTATCCCGAAGGAAAGGTAATGCTGCATAAACCTAAGAAAAGATGGATAAGACGGTCGCGAACCAGAGAAACTGAGAAAGGGGGTTGGTTACAACCTGGGAAGGTATTAGCACCCAGATTTTCCGACGTACTCGAAGAGATCCACGCTTGAAAGTTTGTGTTTAAAGGGGTAAGTGTCAGTGCTATCTGTGTGCAAAATAACTGAAAAAATAATGTACAAGTGTCAGTGCAAGAAAGTGAAGTGAGGTGCTCGGGAATGAGGCTTTAAATAGAATGCTGAAAGAGGGGGGAAGACACAAAGACTTTTGTTCCATAACAGTTAAGTTATGCCTACGTATCCTCTCGTGCAATGAGGAAGTCAGAACACCGTAGTTCGACTCAAAGAGACTGAAAGATAAATTGACTGATGAACTGCTTGCTTGTCTATGCTCAAGTGTATGACCTATCTGGCTCAGGTGCTAACTGTCTTGCATTAGACGGAAGAAGCGAGTTCTCGTTTGTGAGTGAATATGATGAGAAGAGAATCCCGGAGGAGACGATTATTGTTTGTTTATGATGTTTTCAATCTTTTATTACTTTTTATGTTTGTCATAAGTTAATGAGCTTAAGCCTAAACTAAGGGTTAGTAAACTCATCACATCCTCCCTTTGATTAAGGGTAATGAGAATACCTTAAGTATGAAGTAAACACCTCAAACTTAATTACCATGATATAGGATTAAGATCATTAACCTACTTGTGATTATTTAGATGTTTTTGGAGTTTTTGTTTAGCATTAAGTAATGAGTTTAAGCCATAATCAAGGATTTAATGGACTCATTACACCATCCTAATAGAAGGATAATAGATGAGAACATTTTAGCTGAGGAAAATACCTCAACTTAATCCATGATTAGGGATTAAACTCATGAAAAAACAAAGCCTTTATTAAAGTGGATTTTAATTAATGGTAAGATTAAGAAATGAATTTTCTGGTTTGTAAGACAACTTGAGGGGGACTTGTCCATTAACACTAGGGTTAGTCCTTCTTAACCAATTAAGGAAGAATTAGAACCCTAATGCAAGGCCCAAGTTACAAGCTATTGTCTTAGTGATTATTAAGATGGATTGATTAAGAGATTTAAATAATTTAAGGGTTTAACACTTAGGATTAAAGTTATACACTTCATCCTAAGAGAAGGATGCAGACATACCCTTAATCACAAAGCCTTAAAACCTTAAAGGGTTAGTCTCTGATTATGAGATGAGAAGAGAGACACAAAAGAAGACACAAAGGTAAAACTAAAGGGGGACTAATCAAAATCCTAATTATTGTCATGCTTGGATGTTCCTATGGTTTGTGAGGCTTGCAAGAGATCTTCAAGAAAAGCCACCAAGGAAGAAGCAGATGAAAGGAGGAGAAGCAGGAGAAATAAGTTAACTTACTTCACTGAAGAAGATAAGTTACTTGAAGAAAGAAGGTGAAGGAGGAACATTAATGAGAAAGCTCAGTCTAAAGCAAAATCAAAATGCAGCAATGATGCATAAGAGAGAAAGAGAAGAGAAGTGAGAAGTGAAGCCAATTCACTTCTCAAAGTACTTACCACCTGAAATGGTTAGCATAAAAGAAAGAATGAAATGAAAATGGAATGTATGCAAGGATGCAAACCAAAACCAGAAGCATAAACATGATGTTAATGATGCTATGAGATGATGCAAAGACATGTCAAGAGTTATGAATGATCATACAAGAGATGAGAATGCAAATGAAGCATGTAGGATGCATGAAAGCACATGAAATTTCATGGAAAAAGATGGATGCATAACATGGAAAATGGATAAAGAAATGATCAAGCATGATTCTAATGTGTCCCAAGATGTGTTAGAAGTCATTTGGATGTATGAAATGTCATGGCAAGTTCATGTGTAAATGCTTATGCAAGATGTATGCAAATGAACATGAGAAATTAGGGTTTTAATGCAACATGAGATGCAAAAGTCAAAATCAGAAGCAAATCATAAGATAAAAAATTGAAAATTCATTCAAAGGAACCACAACCCCATATGATATCACACCCCAAAGGAGGAGACCTAAAAAATGCAAATCAAATAAAAAATGCAAGATAAATTTGAGACAAAATTATGCTAGATACTACATGTCAAATGAAGAACAAAGCAAAAAGAATCAATGTCATACCATTCATGGTTAGGAAGAAAAGAATTCTTGAAGTTGGGGTTCAAAAATAGGAATTTTATGAACCCTAAATTCAAGAAAAATGTCAAAGATGATTCAAAACCAAAAAGAAATTTGTATGAATGGCATGATAATGTTTCTAAATGTCCTCAGATGCAATGTGAATTTTTTTGGGATTTTTAGAAACCTAAATGATATTTTAATTAATTAATTTCCTTTAATTAATTAAAATAAACATTTAAATATTTTAAAAATGATTTTTAAGGCAAAAAATAAAAATAAAAATATTTTTTGGCAAGTGATTTTGCAAAAATCCCTCTTTGGTGCATTCTTGAAAATTATGTGATTTTTGCCAACTTTGACAAGCCATAACTTGAGTTCCATTATGAATTAGAACTTGTTCTTGTACTTTATGAAAAGGGAATGATCCAATCTACAACTTTCATGACCAACAATTTTTCATTTGAAGCATTTTTGGTTGAGAAAGAGGAGGTTGAAAAACTTTCCCAAAATGGAAAGTTTACATTACAAGTCATTTCCATATTTGGCAACTTTTGGGTTAGCTCACTTTCCTTCAATTATGTGAACTTCCAAGCACTTTAATGATCAAATAAAGATCATATAACTTCAATTTGATGAAAAATCCACTTTGGGTCCATTGGTGGGGGCCTCAGATGCCCTGATTTTGCTCTGACTTGCTCAAGAAGTTACCCAATGAACAGATGACTTCCACAATAAATTTCTTCATCAAACTTGGTACAAATGATCCTTATAACATATTGAGGCCCTTGGAAACAAGAATGACCAAAAAATTTGGAGTTATGGCCTCTGAAACCAAAACCCTAATTTCAGGTCATCTGTGTAGTGAAACCCTAGCTCTGCTTCCATGCTTTGCAAGATCTTGTGAATCTTTGACTTCCTTAATCTTTGAGGGATATAAGATGATGATTGAATATACATGGACCCATTTAGAGTGATTAAAGAACTTTGGAGTGGCTCAGATGGATCCTGGATTGCTCATATCACAAACCCTAGATGCAGATGAACTTGAACCGATGCAGTGAAACAAAGAATGCAATATGAGATGGTATGTTTAAACTAATGCAAATATGAAAGATCACAAGCCATGGTGTGAACTTAGTGAGGGAAAATTTGGGGTGTTTACAGACTTGGATGCATCACAGAGGAACATGATTCACACTTGCCTTCATTTCTATGACCCTCCTCTCAGATGTTTCACTTTCCCAGACTTTCAGATGGGTCCTTTTTTGGAAGAGTTTTCCATGTTGTTGGGTGTCCCTATCAGGAGGGGAATCCCTTTCAACCCCGAGATGATTGCTCCTAGGAATGAAGACATAGCTAAGGCTCTGTATTTGGAGAATACCATCATTGATCAACATATGACCACCAAAGCTGGAATCCCAGGCCTCCATTTGGACTTCTTGATCACTCAGGCCACCAGTCATGCTGCAGTAGGGAAGTGGGAAACTGTTTGTGCTCTCTTGGATCTTAGTATATATGGAATCATCTTGTTTGCAGACGAGCCTAAGTTTGTAAGCAAGAACTCTATCCATATCTTCCTGCTGAAGAATCCAGTTCCTACCTTGCTAGGGGATTTCTACTACTCAGTGCATCAGGGAAATGAGAAGCAGAGGGGAAAACTAGTCAGATGTTGTGCACCTCTCTTCTACTGTTGGTTATTGAGGCACCTTCCAAAGACAGAAGCTTTCCTGAATCCTCATCAATCAAGAAATTGGGTTAAGAGAATGATTGCCTTCACTTCAGAAGACATCAGGTGGTGTACTCAGAGCACCAAAGGCAGGGACATGATTACAAGTTGTGGGAAATATCCCAATGTACCTCTTATTGGAGTGAAGGATTGCATAAACTACAATCCTTTGTTTTTTAAAAGGATGTTAGGGTATGCCTTAGTACATCCACCAAGAGAGCAGGATTTAGCAGAGACCCTTTACTATGATGTTCAGAATAATAATGCCATCATCCGACAAGATGTCTGGGCTCTGGAGAACATACAGACAAAAGGTACTGCTATTCTTGGCAATAGCAACAACATAGCTTCAGCCCAGTACATTGATTGGTCTCGCATCAGAGGACAGATCACTCGCATGCCATTCACCCTGGAGGATGTGTCAGGTCCATCATCAGTAGAGCCTTTACCTAAAGTCAGTTTAGAGGAGTTTGAGAAGTTGAAAGAGTGGAATGCTCAGCTTTTTGAAGCTCTAAAGAAGACCCTCTAGGAGAGGAATGATAGTCGTCTAGACAATGAAAGGTTAGAGAAGCTTCGTGTCGAGCATGTGACTAAGATTGATAAAATTGACGATTACATCAGAAAAGCCCGAGCAGGGGAGTTGGTATTTAAGAATGCTTGCAAAGAAGCTAAGATTCAGAAAGCCAGAGCTGAGCACTATGTAAACACCCCAAATTTTCCCTCACCCATTCACACCATGGCTTATGATCTCCTCATATGCATAAGCTCAATCATATCATCTCATATCACATTTTTGATTCATTGCATTGGTTCAAAGTCATCTGCATCTAGGGTTTGTGATCTGAGCAATCCAAAAGCTTCTTGAGCCACTCCAAGGGTCATCAATCACTTCAAAGGGATCCATATATGTTCAAACATCATATTGTATCTCCTCAAAGTCAAGAATGTCAAAGAATCACAAGAACTATGAATGGCATGGAAGCAGAGCCAGGTTTGACTGCACAGATGACCTAGAATTAGGGTTTTGGTTTCAGAGGCCATAACTCCAAATTTTTTGGTCATTCTTGTTTCTATTGGTATCTATATGGTATAGGGATCATGCATATCAATTTTCATGAAGAAATTCAATGGGGAAGTCATCTGATCAAGGGTTGACTTTCTAGGCAAGTCAGTGTAAAATCAGGGCATCTGAGGCCCCCAATGACCCAACCAAAGGATGTTCTTCATCATTTTGATTGTGTATGATCTTTATTTGATCATAGAAGATGTTTTAAGTTCACAAAATTGAAGAATTTCAAGTCATTTGCAATGTTGACTTTTGGGGAAAGTTTGACTTTTAATGAAATTGCCATTTTGGGAAACTTTTTCAACCCTTGCTTTTTGATTCAAAAATGATTCAAATGGAAAAACTTTGGTCATGAAAGTTGTAGAATGGATCATTCCCTTTTCAAAAAGTACAAGAACATGACCTAATTCATTTTGGATCAAAAGTTATGGCTTGTCAAAGTTGGGAAAAATCACATAATTTCAAGTTATGCACCAAAGAGGGAAACTTGCAAATTCTTGTACCAAGGCAATTTGTGACTTCTAATTGATGTCTAACCTTTACACAAACATCATACATGACTCAAACTTCAGATTGGCCCAAGAATTTCTTAAGTTCCATGCCCTAAACTTCAAGAATTACAAAAGGGGCCAAAGTTGTGACAATTTGCAAAAGGGATCAAAACTTCTCATCCACTTGCCTCAGTTCATAAAATCTGATCCAAAAGCATTCCTTGATCCTTGATGAACTCAACCATGCTCCTATCCTAGCCTGCCACTTGCCCATTTCATCCATGATCAAAGTTCAAGCTGCCAACTTTGTACCTCAAATTTCAGTGTCCAGACTTGACAGACCAGCATACGTGTTCGCAGCAGATGTTGTCAAGGATGATAAGCCTTGGTTTCATGACATTAAGTGCTTCTTGGAAGATCAAACATACCCACCTGGGGCATCTTCTAATGATAAGAAGACCTTGAGAAGGCTTGCTGGTAGTTTCTTTCTGAACACTGATGGTTCCCTGTACAAGAGAAACTTTGATATGGTACTCCTCAGATGCGTTGATAGAACAGAAGCAGACTTGTTAATGCATGAAGTGCACGAAGGATCCTTTGGTACCCATGCTGGAGGACATGCAATGGCCAAGAAGTTGCTAAAATCAGGTTATTACTGGATCACCATGGATGCCGACTGTTGTGCCTACGCTAGAAAGTGTCATAAATGCCAGATCTATGCGGATAAGGTGCATGTGCCTCCCAATCCTTTGAATGTGATGTCTTCACCCTGGCCCTTTGCTATGTGGGGCATTGATATGATTGGCAAGATTGAACTGACTGCTTCAAACGACCACAAATTCATACTGGTTGCCATTGACTATTTCACCAAGTGGGTTGAAGCGGCTTCCTATACAAATGTTACAAGGCAAGTGGTAGCCCGATTTCTGAAGAGAGATATCATTTGTCGATACGGAGTTCCCGAGCGAATCATTACTGACAATGGTTCCAACTTAAACAACAAAATGATGGCAGAGCTATGCCGGGACTTCAAGATCCAACACCACAATTTTTCTCCTTACAGGACAAAGATGAATGGCGCTGTTGAGGAGGCTAATAAGAACATCAAGAAGATTGTGTAGAAGATGGTAGTCACCTACAAAGACTGGCATGAGATGCTACCGTTTGCCTTGCATAGGTACCGCACGTCAATCAGAACATCCACTGGGGAAACACCGTATCAGCTTGTGTATGGTATGGAGGCAGTCCTACCTGTTGAAGTTGAATTACCCTCCTTACGGGTACTGATGGATGTTAAGTTGAACGAAGCAGAATGGGTTCGATCCCGATACGAACAACTGAGTCTGATCGAAGGAAAAAGATTGGCTGCAATCTGTCATGGGCAGTTGTATCAGAGAAGAATGAAGAAAGCCTTCGATCAGAAAGTCAGGCACTGAGAGTATCAAGTAGGAGATCTTGTGCTGAAAAGAATCCTCCCTCCTCATACAGACCACAGGGGCAAGTGGACTCCGAACTATGAAGGACCATTCGTAGTAAAGAAGGTTTTCTCTGGTGGAGCACTAATGCTCGGCACTATGGATGGCGAAGACTTCCCGTCCCCTGTGAATTCAGATGCAGTTAAAAAAATACTTCGCATAAAATGACCCGCTGGACACAAAAACAGAATGTAAGTCCAGGCAAAAATAGGGCATCCCGGCGAGTCAAAAACAGAATAAAAGACTCGGGCAAAAATAAGGGAAAATAAACAGAAAAATGTACACCCGCTGAGTTGAAAAGCCGCATTGGACGACTCAGGCAAAAATGGGTATCCCGATGGATTGAAAACCCAAAAGGGCGGTCCATGCAAAATAAGGGAATAAGCGAACAACTGCATTCTGAATTCGTCTGTATCACCTACGACTTGGTAAACCTCGAAGGGATCAAGCTTCTCTCAAAATCAGCCTTCTTCAGAAAGCAAGACGAGAAGAACGTCAAATGTCACACGAGTCATAGCAAAAGGGAAGCTCCTTAAAGCATCGTCAGCATTGCCAACATTTTGTTTCTCAATTTGTAACAATCCCCTCATTTTAGGAGATATGTTTCCTTGACTGTATCTTGCCAATTCAGGGCACATGAATCAATAAAATCAGATTTTTAGTCACACGTTGTCTCGTACTCTTTTATTTGCAAAAATGTCTGATGTCATTAATATATCGATTGCATAAATACAGATGCGTCTTTCTGAAACTACGTGCTTGCAGGAAATGTACTGATTCCCGGGAATGTCTGAACTCTCATGATGGGATCCAGTAAAGGATACCTCGGGATTACTTGTGCGTCCCTCTATCTTTACAGGATTGCAGGTATTCAAAAGCGCAACATGGGGCACGCAAGCTTCATCCCAGCAAGCTGGCAAATCAACACTCGCTCAGTCTTAGCACTCAAAGCATTTTCTCCCCAGCTGAGTCGCCACTTGTTACTTCTCCCAGCCGAGGTGCCAATCATTCTTCCTCCTCAGCCGAGTACAGAAGCCAGGGAACCATCTCCCCACAGAATTTCAGCCTCTATCCAGAAGAGCAACGCGTGAAGGAATCACAACAGAGTGACGAAAGCTTCTACAAACCCCAGCTGGGTCCCTTATTACCTGGAATAGGTCTATCATTGACCCATTTCCCCAAGCAGATACATCTCATCCCCAGCTGGGATGTCCATTTCAAGCAAGATCAGCCAGAGATCTTCACAGCAACGGGATCCGAATCCCAGATTGGTATCCTTGCATAATCATGGCATTCGCATCATATTCTCCCCACAAAGCGTAGCATTCCGTCTAATACGGAGCATTGCGGCAAAAATCAAACATATTGCATAATCATAAGCCATTGTTCTGAATCAAACACTTGTGAATATTTACAACCCATCAACAGTATACAGCAAACTCCCCAAGTTCCCCACCAGAGAGCCAAGGCATTTGCCTTACACTTGTAGATACAACTACACACTCCTTTTTGCACCCGTCCGTGTCATATTCCCCGGTAGAAAGCTAAAGCAGTTGCCTTACACTCACCAACATCAGTATATACTCCTCGTGACACCCGTCCGTGCCATACCCCCAGCAGAAAGCCAAAGCATCCTCTTTGCACTCACAGATCCACATATATACGATTCCTTGGCACTCGTCCGTGTCACCTTCCCCAACACAGTAACCTGAACACTTTGTATATCAGATACTTGTGTATATTACTTTTCTCCTTTCGACACTCGTCTGTGTCATTCTCCCCAGCAGATTAAATACCCGTCTATACACTACTCATACTTATACAGATACTCGTCCGTATTTGGTATACACCACTTATATAAGATTCAACACTCGTCCGTGTTATTTGTTAACCAGTTGGTACTCGTCCGTACCATCATCTCAGAGCATGCGTCAAGCGTTTGTTTCTACCTGATACTCTTCCGTATCATAGTCTTAAGGATGCTCGTCCGCATCTTTAATCCATACACTATGTCAAACACTCTTGTCTTCTTGAATTTAGACACTCGTCTGTGTCTACTATTCCCCAGAAGAGTCCCCTCAGATTCAACACTCGTCCGTGTTCTTTGTTAACCAGTTGATACTCGTCCGTATCATCATCTCTGAACACGTGTCAGTATTTGTTTCTACCCGATACTCGTCCGTATCGTAGTCTTAAGGATGCTCGTCCGCATTTTGTAATCTATACACAGCGTCCAAACACTTATACCTTTTTGTGTCTTGGATATAAGCACTCGTCCGTGTTTACTACTCCCCAGTAGATAGCCTGCAAGACAAAAATTCTTTTCTATCTGACATTCGTCCTATGTCATGATAAACCCTGAGAGCAGCCGTACCCTGCTAGGTGATCGTCCTTCACCTCTTGATGATCGTCCTTCATCATGCTCATCCGATGGCCGTCCTCATCGTTGATTTTTTCTATCCAACATTCGTCCTATGTCGTGATATTTTTAGCAGCCGTCCCCTGCTAGGTGATCGTCTTTCACCTTTTGATGATCGTCCTTCATCATTTTATCCGATGGCCGTCCCCATCGTTGATATTGTTATCTGACATTCGTCCTATGTCATGATAAACCTTGAGAGCAGCCGTCCCCTGCTAGGTGATCGTCCTTCACCTCTTGATGATCGTCCTTCATCATGCTCATCCGATGGTCGTCCCCATCGTTGATCTTTTCTATCCGACATTCGTCCTATGTCGTGATATTTTTAGCAGCCGTCCCCTGCTAGGTGGTCGTCCTTCACCTTTGATGACCGTCCCTCATCCTTATTTCATTTATTCTTTAACCCTATGGTCGTCCCCGTCGTGGTCCCTTTTCCTTTTCCTGATGATCGTCCTTCATCAGTTTAGCCCGATGGCCGTCCCCATCGTTGTTTACGTTACTTTATGAACCTGATGGCCGTCCCCATCATTTTTCATTAATCCCCATAGAATCTTACAGCTTTACTTGATGGCCGTCCCCATCATTATTTCTCATATCCCCAGCATGTCGGCCGTCCCCGTCATCGCTTATTCCCCAGCAGTCGTCCTCTGCTCGACGGTCGTCCTCCGTCGCCCACACTTTGCAATATACTTTATTTTCCTTTACAATCTATATCCCTTTTCTTCTTCATTCTGTGAGTGCAAATTTTGGACTGTCTTTGGTATTCAACCACAAGTTATCTTGTTTGCCTGTTAAGCCGTTGCTTACATCCTGCACAGCTAACTCATGTTTGAATAGGGGCAGCTGTAAACACCCCAAATTTGCCCTCACCAATTCACACCATGGCTTATGATCTCCTCATATGCATAAGCTTAATCATATCATCTCATATCACATTTTTTATTCATTGCATTGGTTCAAAGTCATCTGCATCTAGGGTTTGTGATCTGAGCAATCCAAAAGCTTCTTGAGCCACTCCAAGGGTCATCAATCACTTAAAAGGGGTCCATATATGTTCAAACATCATATTGTATCTCCTCAAAGTCAAGAATGTCAAAGAATCACAATAACTAAGAATGGCATGGAAGCAGAGCCAGGTTTGACTGCACAGATGACCTAGAATTAGGGTTTTGGTTTCAGAGGCCATAACTCCAAATGTTTTGGTCATTCTTGTTTCTATTGGTCTCTATATGGTATAGGGATCATGCATATCAATTTTCATGAAGAAAATTCAATGGGGAAGTCATCTGATCAAGGGTTGACTTTCTAGCCAAGTCAGTGTAAAATCAGGGCATCTGAGGCCCCCAATGACCCAACCAAAGGATGTTCTTCATCATTTTGATTGTGTATGATCTTTATTTGATCATAGAATATGTTGGAAGTTCACAAAATTGAAGAATTTCAAGTCATTTGCAAAGTTGACTTTTGGGGAAAGTTTGACTTTTAATGAAATTGCCATTTTGGGAAACTTTTTCAACCCTTGCTTTTTGATTCAAAAATGCTTCAAATGGAAAAACTTTGGTCATGAAAGTTGTAGAATGGATCATTCCCTTTTCAAAAAGTACAAGAACATGACCTAATTCATTTTGGATCAAAAGTTATGGCTTGTCAAAGTTGGGAAAAATCACATAATTTCAAGTTATGCACCAAAGAGGGAAACTTGCAAATTCTTGTACCAAGGCAATTTGTGACTTCTAATTGATGTCTAACCTTTACACAAACATCATACATGACTCAAACTTCAGATTGGCCCAAGAATTTCTTAAGTTCCATGCCCTAAACTTCAAGAATTACAAAAGGGGCCAAAGTTGTGACAATTTGCAAAAGGGATCAAAACTTCTCATCCACTTGCCTCAGTTCATAAAATCTGATCCAAAAGCATTCCTTGATCCTTGCTGAACTCAACCATGCTCCTATCCTAGCCTGCCACTTGCCCATACCTCCAAGTACAACTTGCTTGACTTTTTGCAACTTGAAGCCATACCAATCCCACAGTGACACAACTACTCTCTGCCCAATCCAGACCTTACAAACACATCCCTAGGCTTCATTTTCATATGACACACAAGGCTGAAACCTCCCAAAAGACAGGATTCACAAAAACCTCCCTCTTTGCATTTTCATTCGAAACTCATCACATAAGCCACAAACCTTCAAACAAACTCCATAGAACAACTCACCATCACCCTCTGATCATTTCCCAATCATCACCTTGCCCTAAAACACCCCATATGAAAAATACGATTCTGACCCCTCCCTGAACTGAGCTTCAGTAAACTTCCAAAAGAGTCCACAAAAGCTTCATCCAAGCATCCCAGAAGAAAGAAGGAGTCAAAGGAAGGTGTTTTGCCTTGAAAAGAAGGCCCAAGCAGCTCCATTGGCAAAGCTTCATCTCAGGTATCATCCAAGAACATTTTTCAAGAACTTGCGTTTTAAGTTACAAACTGATTCTATGTGGTGTGCTGATCATTTTGAGCTTTGAACCAGTGAAAATGGTTACGTGTGTGTGATGTATTTGATCTCTGAAATTTTTGTGTGTTTTCCGTTTTGATTCGTTTCTCATGATTCAGGGGAAATAAATGGATTTTGGGGTGGGGTTTAGGTTTAGTGATGTTTAATGAATGATTCTGGAGAGATTTGTGAAGTTTCATGGCATATTGAGAGAGATTGAGATTTCACCTTGCCGGAGAAGATGACCGGAACACTGTTCCGGTCATCTGAAAGTGATTAGGGCAAGATTAGGGTTAATGACATTAATTAGGAGATTTTGAATTCCAGCCCTTGGATCTGGCGCCAAGTCAATTCGCGCGCGTGTGAATTTGAATGCAGGCCCTTGATCTTGCATACTTTCATATTTTTCAGTTTAATTCAATTTTATTTACATTTTAATTCATTTCTTTTCTCCATTTTATTTAAAATAGTAAAAACCATTGAAAAATTCTGAAAATTTTTATACAACCTTTTATTAATTTTCAGAAACCAAAAACATTTTTTATTTTATTTTTCGCATTAAAAAATATTTTTAAATCATTTAAAAGATTATTTTTAATTAATTAATGAGAATTAATTAATTAAAAATACTTTTAAGTATTTAAAAATCACCAAAAAATTCATGAAACATTCAAAACCATTTAGAAACATTGTCCAACCTTCAAACCAAATTTCTTTTTTGATCTTGATGTCTTTTGACAATTTTCCATGGAATTAATTTCATTTCAAGGCATTATCTTTATCCAATCTTTGAAAATTCATTTCTGCCTAGTCTTTAAGAGTGGGACTTTGATTCTTTTTGCATTGCATCTTGTTTAGCATATAGTTTATAGGATTAAGTTGGCATGATTTTATCTTGCATTTTCAATTTGTTTGACATTTTTCTTGGCAAGGTACCTTGAAACCCTAGCAACCTTAGGAAATTCATAACTTTCACTAGGTTAAGAATTGGATCTCCTCCTTTGGGCAGTGAGTTTGTATAGGTTTAGGGTTCCTTTGAATGCATTTTCAATTTTTTATCTTGATGTTTTCTTCTGATTTTGATTTTTGTTTTGTGCATTGATCATAAACCCTAATTTGGGCTTCCTTTTGCATTCATCTTGCATTTTCTTGCACACCATGACTTGCCATGACATTTTATGCATCCATTTGATCCATAACACATCTTAGGACATATTAGGATTATGTTTGATCATTGCATCATCCATTTGCCATGTTGTATGTCATTTGCATTCCTTAACTTTTCATGTATGTTCATGGTTCTAAGCATGCTTCTCTTGCATCCACATGTTTGTATGATCATCCTCATGCCTTGTCTCATGTTTGCACCACCTCATAGCATCATTAACATCATACTCATGCTTCTGGTTTTGTTTTGCATCATGCCATTTTATCTCATTTTGCATTGCATTTCATTTCTTTCACTAACTTTTGAGGTGGTAAGTTACTTTGAGAAGTGAATTTTACTTCACTTCTCACAATTTCTTTTCATCTCTCTCATGCATCATTGCTGCCTTTTGTCTTGTGTTTGAGATTGAGGTTGCTCTTTCTTCTTCTCCATACTTTCTTTCCTCAAGTGACTTGTCTTCTTAAATGAAGCAAGTTACTTTGCTTCTTTGTTCCTTTCATCTGCTTCCTGGTGGTTCCTCTGAAGATCTTTCTTGTAAACCTCACAAACCTTAGGAAAAACCAAGCATGACAATAATTAGGGTTTTGATTAGTCCCCCCACTTATTTTTTACCTTTGTGTCTCATTGAGTCTTCTCTTCTCACCTCATAATCAGGGACTAAACCCTAAAGGCTTTAAGGCTTTGTGATTAAGCTTATGCCTGCATCCTTCTATTAGGATGGAGTGTATAACTTTAATCCTAAGTGTTAAACCCTTAATGTGTTTAAATCCCCTAATCAATTCACATAATAATCACCAAGACATCAAGCTTGTAACTTGGGCCTTGCATTAGGGTTCTAATTCTTCCTTAATTGGTTAAGAAGGACTAACCCTAGTGTTAATGGACAAGTCCCCCTCAAGTTGTCTTACAAACCATAAAACTCACTTCTTCATCTTATCATCAACTAAAATCCACTTAATAAAGGCTTTGTTTTGTCATGAGTTTAGTCCCTAATCATGGATTAAGTTGAGGAGCTTTCCTCAGCTTAAACATTCTCATCTATTATCCTTCTATTAGGATGGTGTAATGTGTCTGTTTAATCCCTGATTATGGCTTAATCTCATTACTTAACACTAAACAAAAACAACAAAAACATCTAAATAATCACAAGTAGGTTAATGATCTTAATCCTACATCAGGGTGATTAAGTGTGAGATGCTGACTTCACACTTAAGGTATTCTCATTACCCCTAATCAGAGGGAAGATATGATGAGTTTGCTAACCCATTGGTTTAGGCTTAAGCTCATTTTCTTATGCAAACTTCAAAAAGCAATAAAAGACTGAAAACACAAAAACAAACAATAATCGTCTCCTCCGGGATTCTTTTCTCATCTCATTCACTCACAAGCGAGAACTTGCTTCTTCCGTCTAGTGCAAGATAGTTTGCACCTGAGCCAGACAGGTCATACACTTGAGCATAGACAAGCAAGCAGTTCACGAGTCAATTCATCTTTCATTCTCTTTGGGTCGAACTACGGTGTTCTGACTTCCTCATTGCACGAGAGGATACGTAGGCATAACTTAACAGTTATCGAACAAAAGTCTCTGTATATTCCCCCTCTTTCATCATCATTCTTTTAGCCTCATGATCTTGAGTATCTTATTCCTGTTCTTACATTGACACTGTACATTTACACACTTCACACTTCTTTTACAATGACACTTGCATCCTTTTCCAGCTCTTTTATACAAATTGCACTGACACTACCCCTTTAAAACACAAATCTTTTAAGCGTGGATCCCGTCGAGTACGACGGACAATCTGGGTGCTAATACCTTCCCAGGTTGTAACCAACCCCCTTTCTCAGTCTCTCTGGTTCGCGACCGTCTTATCCATATCTTTCTAGGTCTATGCAGCATTACCTTTCCTCCGGGATAAAAATGCCTAGCTGGCGACTCTTTTCTTTTCCTGTGAGTTCACTCATGTGTGTTCTCACACTCCTCCTTTCGCCGACCGTTCGCGTCTGTACCTCATTTGAGCTCAGCCTCATCTTTTGGGAGCGACACACTACTTGGAAGAGAGTCAAGCTAGGTGGATCAGGATCACTGAGGCTCATTTGCAAGAAGATCAGAAGACACAGACTAGGATTGAGAAGCTGGAAGCTAATGAGAAGAGTCAGGAAGCCTTGTTAGCAGAATAGAAGGAAATCTTTGAGTTGAAACTCCGGGCGGGGTTGAAGAGATCAAAAGACCAAGACAAGTACCAGAAGTTGACAAGTGCCATTGCCACCAAGAACCTTCTTATCAGGACCATCACTGAGCATCCAGTTGGATCAGGGACTAATGCTCTCCTGAAGGAAGTCAAGGAGGATGACTTTGGGCTGCATGTTTGATTTCCTTGTACTTGTATTTTATGTGTACTTTATTTCTCATGGTGATTTTATTGTATTTTTCGACTTTGTTGTATTTTGACCCACCATGGGAACTTGTTCTAATCATAAACTATGTATATTTTGCATTTGTAATATATGGTTTATGTATTACTTGGATTTTCTGATGGGCTTCATTTCTCTTCAACATCTTCATTCTTAGAGGTCTGGAAGGTCAAAACCAAAAAACCAAATCGGATACCCTTGGAAGAAAAATAGACATATTGCGTTGCATACTAACCTCATTCTTTGTTTTGTAGGTGTTTATGTTGTTGTTTTCTCACTTTGCTGTTGTTTTAGGAAATATTGCTCGTAGGAGGGTTTTCCCCATCAACAGAGTTCACCGGTATCCTACAAGAAACAACCTTCCGAGCTTACAGATGGACCAAGTTCAACAAGATCTGACGGACGTGAGAACCCAGATGGCTAATGAAAGAACTGAAATGAGGGCTCAGATGAACTAGTTCATGACAGTAATGACTGGGTTGGCCCAAAGTCAAGAAAGATTAAGAGAGTTGGTCGAGCGACAAACTCCAGAAGAAAATCATCCAGGTACAGGAGGTACTAGTAACAATGATCATGGGTAGCCACGAACAGATGCGCCAGAGTTTGGGCCTCACCTCAATCCTGAAGTCAATGCTATCAGAAATACTTAAGGAAACACTGGAGGTCGTGCCTTGCAAGAGGACCCTCAAGAAGAACAGTTTACAGTAATTGGTGCTGGGGATGAAGCCTATGATCTTCGTCTGGACGAAATAGCAGAAATGTTGAGATCTTTGGAGTCCCAAAACTCTTTGGGATTTGATGTAATGGACATAGGTTTAGTTGAGGGAGTCAGGATTCCTCACAAATTCAAGCCTCCTTGCTTTGAGATATATAATGGTACCTCTTGTCCACGTACTCACCTGCAGTCCATTCTGGGGAGACTAAAAGCTTATACCATGGACGAAAAGTTGTGGATGTTCTACTTCGAAGACAATCTGACCGAGGCATCCCGTGAATGGTATTCTCACCTGTCCATAGCAATAGTTAGAAATTGGAAGGATTTGGCCGAAGCTTTCATACGCCAGTATCAATATAACTTGGACATGGCTCCCAACAGAACCCTCCTGATGGGTATGTCACAATCTTCAAGAGAAAGTTTCCGGGAATATGCCCAAAGATGGAGACATCTTGCTACTGATGTCCAGCCTCAGATGTCTGAGAGAGAAATGGTCGACATGTTTATGAACACGTTGCAAAGAACTTACATTGACAGACTTGTTGCTTTCTCATCCACCAGCTTTGCGGATGTAGTTAAAGCTAGGGAAAGAATTGAGAGTATTTTGAAAATTGGCAAAATTTCAGATAATGGAGCTAGTTCCAGCAATACAAGGAAACCTTTCGCAGGACCTCGTAAGACAGGTAAGACCAATTCAGTGCACATGGGAAAAGGTAGGCCTCAATACATGCCAAGATCAATAGCTGATGTTACCATTCCAGCTCCGGCACCTCAACAACAGTATCCTCCACAACCACAACACTTCCCACCGCAACAACAATTTCCTCAGCAGAGATCTTACAACAATAACAATCAGCAACAACAGTCGTTTCAACAAAGGCCTTCACAAATCAATAGGGTTATCAATCCCATTTTGATGCCTTAAACTGCCTTAGTTCCATAATTATTAAATCTCAACCTAATCGAATTAAGGACCCAGGCTCCACCAGATCCTCAAAATCTCCCAAGAAACTATGATATCAACGCGCGGTGTGACTTCCACTCCAATGCACCTGGCCATACAACAGAAAAGAGTAGAGCCTTACACGTGAAAGTTCAGGACTTAGTTGATTCCAAAGCTCTAAACATTGCACCCCCTCCAAGTGTTACCAAGAATCCTATGCCTAGCCATGGTGGGCCTAGGATAAATGCCATTGAGGAGGATCAACCAGTGAACCAAATTGACAGTGTTGTAAGTATTCAAACACCTTTGGTCGAGGTTAAAGCACAAATTTTAAAGTGCCAAGTGTTCCCGAGTTGTGAGGCCCATTGTGAAGCTTGTAAGACTTCCATCAACGGATGTGCAAATTTGAAGACCGACATCAATAATCTTATCAAGGAAGGCACTTTACAGATCACTTCAACGGTTCTAGCTCCTACAACATCAACAACCATTCCTCCTACAACTTCAGCAACAATCATTCCAACAGATTCTTCTACATCATCTACAATCATTCCAACAGATTCTTCTACATCATCAACAATCATCCCTTCTTCAACTTCAACAAATATCAGTTCAACACATCCTTCTACAATAACAACAACCATCAATGAAGAAATTTCCACAGTTACCATTTACTACGATCCGGCAACAATCCATATTCCATATTCTTTCAGCAACTCACAACAACATCTTCATCAACAACAACAACCTTCATCACCAGCACCATCTCCGGTCAGGCCTCCTGTCACAATTTATTATGAACCTCAGACTGTCTCAACTCCTTCTTCTGCAGCAATCAGTCAGGTTACTATCACAGTACCTGGACCAATTCCATATGACAGCAGCAGTGTCTTGCCTTGGCACTATGGCTCAGATTTATATGGCGACGGAAAGAAAGTCACTCTTGACACTTCTACACCACAGATTGATAATGTGGGAGGAGGCGGAGGCTTCACCCTAAGCGGGCGTCTCTTTGCCTCACAATTCCTAAGAACTAACGCTGAAGCAGAAGCTGCTTCCACGGCTAAGGGCAAGAGTGTGGTGATTGAAGAGCCTATTGCCAAGGAAACTCAGAAGACATCCTTTGACCATGATTAGACGAGTTCATGAGAATAATCAAGAAGAGTGACTATAAGGTTGTGGACCAACTCCATCAGACACCCTCCAAAATCTCTATTCTATCAATGCTAATGTGTTCCGAAGCCACGAGAATGCACTTCTCAAAGTTCTGCACGCAACTTACGTGCCAGAATAGACTACAGTTAATCAGCTAGAAATGGTGGTTTCAAATGTTAGTACTACCAATGGGCTAGGTTTTACTGATGCTTATCTAACTACGGAGGGCCGTAACCATAATAAGGCTTTACATATCACCTTGGAGTGTAAAGGTGTTGTTCTTTCTCACGTCTTGATTGACACTGGGTCCTCACTCAATGTTCTTCCAAAGAAAGCCTTGGTCAAGATGGAATATGACGGTCTTGCACTGCGTCCAAGTAACCTGGTGGTGAGAGCCTTTGACGGTTCTAAAAGATCGGTTCTTGGGGAAATTGAGTTATTTGTGGTGATTGGCCCACACATCTTCAAAACTATCTTCTACGTGATGGACATTCAGCATGCCTATAGCTGTTTGTTGGGTCGGCCATGGATTCATGCCGCTGGCGCTGTAATGTCAACCCTTCACCAGAAGTTAAAATACGAATGGGAGGGCCAAGTCATCATAATCTTTGGGAAGAGGATATCTTAGTTTGTCATCTAGCTACTTACAAATATATTGATATGGATGGAGAGATCCATGAGACAATGAGCCAAGGTTTGAGGCCCTCAATGTCATTGAAGCAACATCTGAAGTGTCTAGTAGTTCAATCTCCTCTTATAAGAAAGCTCGGAAGGTTATTGAAGACGGGAATGCCCAGGGCTGGGGCAAGCTGCTGCAAGTTCAGATCAAGGAAGACAAGTTCGGGTTGGGTTACAAACCATCCCGAAAGGTCCAAGAGGAGGCTGTTGAAGCTCCCAAGTTTATTAGTGGGGGAATGCTAACCCCAGATGCAATCAACAATGCGGAAGACGAGGCTGAAATGACTTCAACCTGAAAAGCTGGATTCGTCCAAGGGTCCCAGGCCAGCAAGTCCTTAACTGTCTTTTGCAAACGGACATTTATTGCTTTGTTCTTTAAATGAATGATTAATGAACAAATGGACATCTTTTGCAAACAATATTTTTGGCTCCTCATTAGGAGGTGGTTGAGACCATCAATCTTGGTACCGAGGAAGATGTGAAAGAGGTGAAGATCGGGGCCAGTCTGTAAGCTCCAGTGAAAGAACAACTCATCAGTATGCTTCGGGAATATGTTGACGTCTTTGCTTGGTCTTATCAAGACATGCCAGGTCTGGATACAGATATTGTGATGCACAGGCTGCCATTGAAAGAAGATTGTCCTCCAGTTAAACAGAAATTGCGCCGTACTCGCCCAGATATGGCCATGAAAATCAAGGAAGAAGTACAAAAGCAGTGGGACGTCGGTTTTCTTGCTGTAACTAGTTACCTGCCGTGGGTTGCTAACATTGTACCCATACCTAATAAGGATGGAAAGGTGCGTATGTTTGTGGATTACCGGGATTTGAACAGAGCAAGCCCGAAGGATGATTTCCCATTACCTCATATTGATGTATTGGGACACAACACAACTCAGTTCTCGGTATTTTCCTTCATGGACGGATTTTCTGGATACAATCAGATTAAGATGTCAACCGAAGACATGGAGAAGACAACATTCATCACACCCTGGAACACGTTCTGTTATAAAGTAATTTCGTTTGGTCTGAAGAACGCCGGTGCAACATATCAACGGGCTATGGTAACATTATTCCACGATATGATCCATAAAGAAATCAAGTTCTACGTGGATGACATGATTGCCAAGTCCCTTACAGAGGAAGATCATTTGGTGAATCTGTTGAATCCGTTCAAGCGTCTGAGGAAGTATCAGCTGAGAGTGAACCCCAACAAATGCACATTCGAGGTACGTTCTGGTAAGTTGCTAGGTTTTATCGTAAGTGGAAAAGGAATTGAGGTTGATCCCGATAAAGTCAAAGCTATTCAGGAAATGCCTGCACCTAAGAATGAGAAAGAAGTTTGAGGGTTCTTAGGTAGATTGAACTACATCTCAAGGTTCATATCTCATCTCACTGCAACCTATGAACCCTTGTTCAAGCTGTTAAGAAAAGAACAAACAGTCAGGTGGAACGATGACTGTCAGAGAGCTTTTGACAAGATCAAAGAATATCTACAAGAACCTCCAATTCTCATGCCTCCAGTCGAAGGAAGACCTGTAATCATGTACCTGACAGTATTAGAAGAGTCGATGGGGTGTATGTTGGGCCAACATGATGAGTCTGGTCGAAAAGAGTATGCAATATACTACCTAAGCAAAAAGTTTACCGACTGTGAACAACGTTATTCACTGCTCGAGAAAACTTGATGTGCTTTAGCCTGGGCTGCTCGCCGACTAAGACAATATATGTTGACTCATACTACCTTATTGATCTCAAAGATGGATCCAGTCAAGTACATATTTAAGAAGCCTGCACTTACCGGAAGGGTTTCCAGGTGGCAAATGATTCTAATAGAATATGACATTCAGTACACCTCTCAGAAAGCCATCAAGGGCAGTGTATTGTCTGACTATCTGGCTGAGCAGGCCCATTGATGATAACCAGCCTATGAGATTTGACTTCCCTGGTGAAGACATCATGTTCTTAAAAGCAAAAGATTATAAAGATCCTATTTACACTGAAGGGTCTGACCTAGAAGAAGCATGGACTATGATGTTTGACGGGGCAGTTAATTGCAATGGTCGTGGAGTTGGTGCAGTGCTTATTACACCTAAAAGGGTTCATATGCCTTTCTCAGTGAGGCTCACCTTTGCCTGCACTAACAACGAAGCGGAATACGAAGCTTGTATCATGGATCTTGAGGAAGCCATTGACCTCAGGATCAAAACCTTGAATGTATTCGGAGATTCAGCTTTAGTAATCAACCAGACCAACGGCAAATGGTACACTCATCAGGAACATCTGATTCCCTACCGTGACTATACGAGGAGATTGTTGACCATCTTCACAACAGTCAAGCTTGAATACATCCCTCGAGATGAGAATCAGTTTGCAGACGCTTTGGCTACCATTTCATCCATGATAGAAGTACAAGCTGCTAATTTTGTGCCTCGGATTTTGGTATCCAGACTGGACAGACCGGCATATGTATTCTCTGTGGACACTGTTGCTGATAACAAGCCTTGGTTCCAAGACATCAAATGCTTCTTGGAAACTCAGACATACCCACCTGGGGCATCATTAAATGATAAGAAGACATTAAGAAGGCTAGCCGATAGTTTCTTCCTCAATACTGATGGTTCTTTCTAAAAGCGAAACTTCGACATGGTCTTGCTCAGATGTGTTGACAAGAAGGAAGCATACCTACTGATGCGCAAAGTACATGAAGGTTCTTTCGGTACCCATGCTGGAGTACATGCAATGGCAAAGAAGTTATTAAGATCAGGTTACTACTGGATCACAATGGATGCAGACTATTGTGCTTATGCCAAGAAATTCCACAAATGCCAGATCTACGCAGATAAAATGCATGTACCTCTGAATCCTTTGAATGTAATGTCTTCACCTTGGACCTTCTCCATGTGGGGCATTGATATGATTTCAAAGATTGAACCGACTGCTTCAAATGGTCACAAATTAATCCTGGTGGCCATTGATTACTTCACCAAATGGGTTGAAGCAGCTTCATATGCAAACGTCACCAGACAAGTGGTAGTTAGATCTCTGAAAAGGGATATCATCTGTCGATATGGAGTTCCCGAGCGAATCATTACTGATATTGGTTCCAATTTGAACAACAAGATGATGGCAGAACTTTTCCGGGACTTCAAAATTCAACATCATAACTCTTCTCCTTACAGGCCAAAGATGAATGGCGTTGTCGAGGCCACTAACAAGAATATCAAGAAGATTGTGCAGAAGATGGTATTCACCTATAAAGACTGGCACAAAATGCTACCATTTGCCTTGCATGGGTACCGAACCTCTATCAGAACATCTACTGGGGCAACACCTTATCAGCTTGTGTATGGTATGGAAGTTATCCTACCTGTTGAAGTTGAACTACCCTCTTTAAGGGTAATGATAGATGTGAAACTGGATGAAGAAGAATGGGTTCGATCTCAATATAATCAACTGAACCTGATTGAAGAGAAAATATTGGCAGTCATCTGTCATGGGCAGTTATATTAGAAGCGAATGAAGAAAGCCTTTGATCAGAAAGTCAGACCTCGGGAATACCAAGTGGGAGAGCTTGTTTTGAAAAGGATCTTTCCTCCTCATACAGACAACAAGGGCAAGTGGACACTGAACTATGAAGGGCCCTATGTGATAGCTAAAGTCTTCTCGGGTGGAGCACTAATGCTCGCAACCATGGATGGTGAAGACTTCCCGTCTCTTGTGAATTCATATGCAGTTAAAAAATAATTCACATAAAATGACCCGCTGGACATAAAAAACAGAATGTAAGTCCTGGCAAAAATAGGGCGTCCCGACGAGTCAAAAACAGAATAAAAGACTCGGGCAAAAATAAGGGAAAATTTGAAGAAGAAAAAATGTACACCCGCTGAGTTGAAAGCCATATCGGATATCTCAGGCAAAAATGGGTATCCCGGTGGATTGAAAACCTGAAAGGGAGGTCCATGCAAAATCAGGGAATAAGCAAACAATTGCATTCTGAATTCGTCTGTATCACTCACAACATGGAAAGCTTCGAAAGGATAAAACATCGGTCAGAATCAAACTTCTTCAGAAAGCAAGATAAGAAGAATGTCAAGGTCATACGGGTCATAGCAAAGGGAGCTCACGGGAGCGTCGTCTTCAACATTGCCAACACCTTTTATTTTCTCAATTTACAGTAATCTCCTCATTTTAGGGGATTCGCTTCTTTGACTGTACTTGCCTTTTCAGGGCGCACAAATAAATAAAATCAGAACTTTCAGTCACACTTTGTTTTATACATTTTTGTTTCGTTTGCAAAATGTCCAAAGCTCATAATACAACACTTGCATAAAACATATAGGCCATTTTTAATAAATGCTTGCAGGAAATATAAATTCTTAACGAAATCTGAATCCTATGATGGAATCCGGTTGAGGATAACTCGGGACACTTGTGTGTTTCCTTTGTTTGACAGGTTGCAGGTACTCAAGGCAAACAATCTCACAGCATGGGGCATATCAAGTATTATTCCCCAGCCAAGCCAAAAATCACATCATCTGCAGAACTCCTTGACAAGAAGTATTTCCTTGCAAAGTTGTTATCCCCTCAGAGGATCCTTCAAGAAACTCATTGAATCCCCATGCAGGATCTCTCGAACAATGTCTGACGGCTTTTCCCCAGCAAAGTAGTCAGGAACTTTCTATTCCCCATCAGAGTTGCTAGGATTTTTCTCATCCTCAGCAGAGTCGGTGGAATTGCTTCCCCACAGAGTTGCCATTCTCTCCCCAGTAGAACAATGCCTGAAATACTTCCCCGACAGAGTTGCTGAAATTTCCTCATCCCCAGCGGAGTTCTCCCTCCAGACAGATAAACCAGAGATATTTATCCCTGCAGGATTTGGATCTCGGATCGGGTTTCTCATTTGCATAATCATAGCATTCACATCATATTCGCCAAAATAAGCGTAGCATTCCGTCTAATATGGAGCATTACGGCAAAAATCAAACATTTGCATGATCATAAGCCAGCTTCGAGCCAATCACCTGCAAATACCATAATCACTTCATCAGCAATATACAAAATTAATATCCCCTGCAGATAAAACCAAAGCATCCCCTTTGTACTCTCAAACACAGATGCATGTTTATATTTATACATGCTCTTTTCTACACTCTTTCGTGTCATCTTTCCCCAGTAAAGTCGCCATAAAACCTTCAGAATTCTCATACACATGTTCATACTTGCACAAATTCTTTTTTGACACTCGCCCGTGTCATACTTCCCCAGCAGGTCAAACACTTGTCTGTGTCCCTTGCTCAATCTTTTGGCACTCTTCCGTGTCTTGCACATACTTCCCCAGTAGATCAATACTTGTACATACTTATATAGAAGTCTTTGATACTCGTCTGTATCTTGTATATATCACCCCTCAGCAGATTCAACACTCGTCCGTGTTCTTTTCTCAACCGATTGATACTCGTTTGTATCATCACCCTTAAACACGTGTCAGCGTTTGTTTCTACTAATACTCGTCCGTATCATGGTACTAAGGATGCTCGTCCGCATCTTTGATCTATAAACACTGTCAAACACTTATACCTTCTATTTTAAAGTGTAAGCACTCGTCCGTGTTTACATCCCCACAAAGACAAAACAAATTTTTCTATCCGACATTTGCCATATGTCGTGATATCTTTCGGCAGCCGTCCCCTGTCAGGTGATCGTCCCATTGTTGGAACCTTCTGTCCGACATTCGTCCTATGTCGTGATAAATAGCAGCCGTCCCCTGCTAGGTGATCGTCCTTCACTTCTTGATGATCTTCCTTCGTCATGCTTATCTGATGGTCGTCCCCATCGTTGATCTTTTCTATCCGACATTCGTCTTAAATCATGATATTTTTCAGCAGTCATCCCCTGCTAGGTGATCATCTTTCACCTTTGATGACCGTCCCTCATCAAGTTTTTCATTTATTCTTTAACCCGATGGCCGTCCCCGTCGTGGTCCCTTTTCATTTTCCTGATGATCGTCCTTCATCAGCTGTTACTCGATGGACATCCCCATCGTTGTTTACTTTACCATTAAACCTGATGGTCGTCCCGTCAGTGTTTCCCTCATTCTTTCAATCCCCGGAGAATTCTACCTGATGGTCATCCCTGTCGCGGTTTCTTTATTTCCAAACATGATGGACGTCCCCGTCATTGCTTTGTTTTTTAGTTTTACCCCCAGCAGTCGTCCTCTGATCGATGGTCGTGCTCCATCGCTTTCATTTCATAATCATACTATACTATCAATTACAATTTATATCCCTTTTCTTCTTCTCCCCAGCAAGTGCAAATTTCAGATTGTCTTTTGTATTCAACCACAAGTCATCTTGTTTGTCTATTAAGTCAAGCGCTTACATCCTGCACAGCTAACGCATGCTTGAATAGGGGAAGTTGTAAACACCCCAAATTTGCCATCACTCTTTCTCACACCATGGCTTGTGATCTTTCATTTTTTCATTAGCATAAGCATACTATCCCACTGCATAATTCATTTCATCTACATATAGGGTTTGTGATCTGAGCAATCCAAGAAGTGATATGAGCCACCCAAAGAGGGTCCATGTAAGTTCCATGATCATAATGTACTCCCCAAAGTTCATAAAAGTCAAGGGATCACAAAGAATGGCAATGGCATAAAGGTATACTGAAGATTTCTTGCACAGATGACCTAAAATTAGGGTTTTGGTTTCAGAGGCCTTAATCCCAAATTTTTTGGTCATTCTTGTTTCTAATGGTCTTAATATGTTATAAGGATCATGTGTACCAAATTTGATGAAGAAATTCACTGTGGAAGTCATCTTATCATTGGGTAACGTCTTGAGCAAGTAAAGTCAAAATCAGGGCATCTGAGGCCTCCACCAAGGGTACCAAAGGGTCACATTCATCATTTTGAGTCTCTATGATCTTTATTTGATCTTAGAAGTGGTTATAAGTTCACAAAGTTGAAGAATTTTGAGCCAAATGCAAACTTCCTATTTTTGGAAAGATATTCAACCTATTCTTTCATGACCAAAAATGCTTCAAATGAAAAATTCTTGGACATGAAAGTTGTAGATTATGTCTTCCCATTTTCAAAATGTACAAGAACATGTCTTGATTCATACTAGAACTCAAGATATGGCCTATCAAAATTGGCAAAAATCCTATAATTTTCAAGTATGCACCAAAGAGGGAATTTTGCAAATTCAAGTTCTAAGCCATTTCATGACCTCTAATTGACTTATAAACATCATACCAAGATAGTGCAATGCATTTGGACCAGAATTGTGCCTTGCACCACAAGTTTCATTAACCAATTTTCACAAAATCTTCAAAGATGGAAATTTGCAAAACTTATGGTATCTCTTCATCCAAGTGATCCAGCTGCATAAAAATGATCCAAGGGCCATCCATGAACTCAGCTGAGGCCAAAACACCCCTAAATACAGCTCTGAACCATGCCCATACCTCAAGTACACAATGTTGACATTTTTGCAACTTGGCCCATACCAATCACACTATGCCACCACCCACTTTCTGATCACTCTCATTGGCCTATACTAACCTTATGGACCTCATTTCACATAACACACAAGCCAAAATCATCCCACAAGTCAAATTGCTCAAAAATACCCAAAACCTTCAAGCTTTCGAAACTCACTCCTTAACCACTCAAACTCAAAATTTCTTTCACCATTCAACTCCATATAACCTAAGGATCAAATCCCACCAATCACCATGGCCTGAAACAAGCCCAAACACAAACACGATTTCTACATATTCAGAACTGAAACACTAAAACCAAGCCATTTAAACTTGTTCTAAGCCTTTCAAAAGCTTCAGGGAGTTCATTGGGGAGAATTAACATCAAGGAGATGTCCAGAAATCTCAGATTGAGAAAGCTTCAACTAAGGTAACCATCAAGAACAATTTTTCCAGAACCTTTCTTTTAAGTTCTTAAATGATTCTATGTGCTCCCCTGATCATGCTGATATGATTATTTTTGAAAATGGTTGAGAAACCAAGATGTATTGATGTTCTGAAACTTTTGATCTGAAAAATGTTTTTTTCATTGATTCTCCACTTTGATGCAAAATAATTGTTGTTTGGGGCCGGATTCTTTTTTAGGATGGTATGGGGGTTGATTCTGGAGAGTTTGGGAGTTTTGGGTAGCATAGGGAGAGATATAGCATGAAGGGCTCGCCGGAGAAGATGACCGGAGCTCGCTTCGGTCACCTAAAAATAATTAGGGTTCTGATTAGGGTTAATCTCCCCAGTTTGAATTATGGCCCTTGGATCTTGCTTAGCGCGTTTTTTAGTGGTTCAGATCATTTCACTTAAACCCTAATCTTTTAATTAATTAAATTAATTAGGATTAATTAAATAAAATGCCAGTTTGAATCCTGGCCCTTGGATAGCGGGCGCAGTAAACACTTTCTTCCCCAGTTCAAATCCTGACCATCAGGTCATCATACTTCCATTTTGATTCATATTAATTTAATTTTTATTTTATTTCTTTTGTTCATTTTATTTAAAATATCAAAAATCATCCAAAAAATATCAAAATTTGCATTTCTGTTTTAAATATTTTTCTTAACCTAAAAACATTTTTTATTTTATTTTTTGCATTAAAAAGTATTTTTAAAACATTTAAATGTTTTATTTAATTAATTAATTGATTTTAATTAATTAAATATGCATCTAGGTATCTAAAAATCACCAAAAAAATCTTGAAGCATTCCAATACATTTAGAAACATTTTAAAAATCACCATACAAATTTCTTTTTAGGTTTGATCACATTTTCACAATTTTCTTTGAACTAGGGTTCTTAAATTTCACATTTTTTAACCCTAACTTGAAAAATTCATTTTTGCCTAACCATGATGAGTTTGAACTTGGTTCTTTTTTCATTGTTTCACATATTGCATATAGTTTCTAGGTTATTTATCTCATGTTTTTATCTTGCATTTTCAATTTGATTTGCATTTTCCCTTTAGAAGCACCCAAAAACCCTAGTTAACTTAGATTTTTCATAACTTTCACTAGGATTGGCTTCTGACCTTCTCCTTTGGGTGTGATCTTGTATAGGTTTAGGGTTTCTGTGAGCTCAATTTCAATTTTTTATCATGGTGTTTGCTTCTGTTTTGGTCATATGCATCTCATGTTGTCTTAAAACCCTAATTTTGCATCTTCATTTGCATTCTCCTTTGCATTTCATGATCTTATGAACTTTTCATGTCATTCCATTATTTCTTATGCCATCTTAGACATCTTAGGACATGTTTGAAACATTCCTTGATTATTGTTGCATCATTTTGGTATGCTTTGCATTCATTTCATTTCATGAACATCCATGTGTTTTCATGCTTCTAAACATTCTTCCATTGCATCTCATCCTTGTATGATCATGCATATGCATCTTGTATGACTTTGAATCATCTCATATTCCATTTAAATTGAATATTCACTTCTGAATTTGGTCTTTGCATCCTTATTCATCTTATTTCCTTGTGCTTTATATCTTATGCATGCATACTAACATTTCAGGCACTTTTGGTAAGTTATCTGGGAGGTGGATTTGCCTTCACCTCCCACCTCTTCTTTCCTCTAATTTGCATTATTATCTGTCGTTGAAGTGAACTTGCTTCACTTATGTCTCTCTTGCTCCTTTATTTTCTCCTGAGTTACTTATCTTCTTCAAGAAGTAACTAAATTATTCTTCCCTCCTTCTCTTTTCATCTGCTTCTTCCTTGGTGGCCTTGAAGATCTTTTCTCTTAAGCCTCACAAACTATAGGATATCCAAGCATGATAACTTGTAGGGTTGTATATAGTCCCCTCAAGCTTTTTAACTTTGAGTTTCCTTGAGTCTCTCTTCTCATCTCTTAACCAGAGGCTAAACTCTTAAAGCTTTAGGACTTTGGAATTAGGGTTATGCCTGCATCCTTATCTTAGGATGGAGTGTATAACTTTAATCCTTAGTGTTAAACCTTTAATTTGTTTACACCTCTTAATCAAAACACATTAATAATCACTTAGACTTTATCTTGTAACTTGGGCCTTACATTAGGGTTCTATCTCTTCCTTATGGTTAAGAGGAACTAACCCTAGTGTTTAATGGACAAGTCCCCCTCAAGTTGTCTTTTAAACTTAAAATCCACTTCTTAATCTCAGCCTTTAATTAAAATCCATTTAATAAAGGCTTATTATATAATTAATTTCATCCCTAACCATGGATTAAGTTGAGGTATCTTCCTCAGCTTAAGTTTTCTCATCTATCATACTTCTATTAGGATGGTGTAATGAGTTCACTAATCTGTGATTAGAGATTAAACTCATTATTTAACACTAAACAAAACCCAAAAACAACTAAATAATCACAAGTAGGTTAATGATCTTAATCATATATCATCGAGGTAATTAAGTTGAGATATTCATCTCATGCTTAAGTAGGCTCATTATCCCTAATCAGGGAGGATATAATGAGTTTACAACCCTTGATTTAGGTTTAATCTCATAATCCTATGCAACACACCAAACAAATAAAAAACTGAAAACATCAAAAACAAACAATAATCGTCTCCTCTGGGATTCTTTTCTCATCACACTCATTCACAAACGAGAACTCTCTTCTTCCATCTAACGCAAGACAATTAGCACTCGAGCCAGAGGAGTCATACACTTGAGCATAGACAAGAAGCAGTTCACAGTCAATTCATTTTCAGTCTCTTTGAGTCGAACTATGGTGTTCTGACTTCCTCATTGCACGAGAGGATACGTAGGCATAACTTAACAATTATCGAACAAAAGTCTCTTTGTCATCCCCCTCTTTCAGCATTCTTTTCTAAGCTTGATTGTTTTACTAATGGCTTGCATAGTCTTGATATTTTTATTTTTCTTCCTTTTTTGGCATTTTTGAGATCAATCACTTATTTGCATCGACTTTCCATTTAGCTTATACTTCAGGCGATGCTGACTGCTAATATAAACTACTTCGGGGCTAATTTAGGCTTAAAGCTTCAGATTTTGGTATAACAGGTATCCAAATCGATATGGTTTCTAACGGCTCAAGGTGTCAAGACTGTATAAATTTTATTAAGTCTTTTCTCAGTTTCTCTAACAGATCCTATTAACCTATATACTTGAAGGGTATGTTAAATGAAAACATTGTAAAGGAATTTAAAAAAATTGTAATGCTAAAAATACTAGAGAGAATTTGAAACTAAATACTTCGATTAATTTAATTAGGTTTCGTATAATGAAATAGGAAATATCATACCTTCTCCCACACTATCTCGGGAATTATCCTCAATGTTGTGAGATATAGGTACACTTTTAAAAATAACAATAAGACCATAACAAAAAATTAATAAAACGACTCATGTGGTGGTGGTGGTCTTTGGACTTTGCCTTTGGCTCTACCTCGCATGGCTCTCTATCCGTGGATCGCTACATAATCTGGTATACCCTCAAGGTGGATATAGTTATGCAATGCCTGAACTTGACTTTTTAGACCTCCCAATGCCTCGGTGTTGGCAGCAATAAGCCTTTCGTGCTATGTTTGAGCCAGCTCAATCCTCTGCATCCTCTATGACATATCCTGGTAGTGCTTCTGTTGCATCTCCTGGTTCTGCATGATGGCCTCCATAATATCATCCATAGACGCAGGTTGTTGATTCCTTCTCCGTCATCTAATGGAGGAACTGGTGATAGCGAAATCAACGGCTCTCTATTAAGCTTTTTCCTTATCATCCAAAACCTACTGAACTTCATCGACTATGGCGTCTTGTTGAGCCTTCTATGCAGCCGAAATGCCAGTTGGCTCGAAATCTCACATCTGTCCTGGTATGACAGGGCAGGATGATGCTTCAGATGATTATCTCATTGACAACCAGGTTGTATCTGCCATCCTTTCTTTACTTGATTAGGTGACTTGATTTGCAGAATTCCATGTCAAGGTACAGGGCGGGTGCTCCATACTACTGGTTCATGTTTTCCTCTAAACCCAACTTAAGTGTGATAACAGTAATCATGCCGCCAAAGTTAAATGGTGATTTCTCTCTATTATAGATGTACTTGATGTAGTCGAAGATGAAAGCAACAGGGTTCACTCACATGTCGAAGAAGGCACAATAAATCAAGAATAACTCCATTTGATTTACTTTATGGTTGTTGGCCCTCCCGAAGATAACAATGGAAACAACCCTATGAAAGTAAAGGATGGCAGGGATATGAGTTGCATAATATCCTCCCATCCACTCTCTCTCTCTCTCTCTCTCTCTCTCTCTCTCTCTCTCTCTCTATCCTGACAATTCTTCCCACAGATCAAGAGCACTAATCTGCCAGTCTCCACCTTTTGGAATGGTTAGGTGAACACCTTCACCTTGCAGGAATCTGTAAACACCCCAAATTTTCCCTCACTTCCTCTCCCACCATGGCTTGTGATCTTTCATTTTTGCATTTACATAAGCATTATATCTCATATTGCATATTTGCTTCACTACATAGTTCCAATTTCATCTGCATCTAGGGTTTGTGATCTGAGCAATCCAGGAATCAACCTGAGCCATCCCAATGGTCTTGAAGCTTATCAAGAGGGTCCATGTGTGTTCCATGATCATAATATGCTCCCAAAGTTCATGAAATTCAATAAATCACAAAGATTGACAAAGGCATGGAAGCAAAGCTAGGGTTTTCCTGTGCAGATGACCAAAATTAGGGTTTTGGTTTCAGAGGCCTTAACTCCAAAAATATTTGGTCATTATTGCTTTTAATGTTCTTAATATGTTATAAGGATCATGTGTACCAAGTTTGATGAAGAAATTCATTGTGAAAGTCATCTTATCATTGGGTAACTTCTTGAGCAAGTTAAGTCAAAATCAGGGCATCTGAGGCCCCCAACAAGGGTACCAAAGGATCATTTTCATCAAATTGAAGTTCTATGAAATTTATTTGATCTTAGAAGTGTTTGGAAGTTCACAAGATTGAAGAATTTTGAGCCAATTGCAAACTTTCAATTTTTAGAAATGACTTGTAATGGAAACTTTCCATTTTTGGAAAGATTTTCAACCTCCTCTTTCATAACCAAAAATGCTTCAAATGAAAAATTCTTGGACATGAAAGTTGTAGATTAGGTCTTTCCCTTTTCAAAAAAGTACTATAACATGTCTTGATCCATCCTATAACTCAAGATATGGCCTTTCAAAGTTGGCAAAAATCACATAATTTCAAGTTTCATGCCAAAGAGGGATTTTTGCAAAACCAATTTCCAAGACTTCTTGTGACCTCTAATTGACTTATAAGCACCATAACATGACAATGCAACATTGCTTGATCAGATTTGTGCCTTGGATCACACGATTTCATGCCTAGTCTTCACAAAATTTCCAAAGAGGGAAAATTGCAAAACCACTTCAAACTCTTGCATCAAGTCTTACAACTCATCAAAATCAATCCAAGGGCTCTCCACAATACTAGCTGAGGCAGGAAAAGCCATAAGATCTCCTCTAACCTGTGCCATGCTTGTGGTACACATTCTTTGAATTTTTTGCAAAATACACCATACCAATCAAGTTGTGCCACCACCCACTCTCTGACCAATCACAATGACTTATGTGAACCCTAAGGACATCATTTCACAGAACACACAAGCCTGAAACATCAAAGAACTCAGATTACACAAAATTTGTCAAAAACTTCCCTTCTTCGATTCTCACACCTCAGCCATCAAAACTCCAAATTTCTTTCACCATTCAACCACACACAACCTAAGGATCATTTCCCACCCCTCACCATGGCTTGAAACCAGCTCAAACCAAAATACAATTTTTGCATACTCAGAACTGAAACTCATAAACCAACCATTAAAAACTTGTTCTAAGCATCACAAAATCCTCAGGGGTCCATTGGAGTTGATTTACGCAAGGGAGGAGGCCAGAAAGCTCAAAACTGCAAAGCTTCATCTCACGTATCATCAAGAACAATTTTTCCAGAACTCCTTTTTCTTGTTATCAAATGATTCTATATGCTTAGTTGATCACTCTGATATGTTTAGAATTGAAAATGGTTGAGAAATGAGCGTGTATGATTGTTCTGAAACTTTGCCCGTGAAATTGTTTTTTATTCGATTTGCATGATTTTTGTGATATAAATGATATTTGACAAGTGATTTTGCTTGTATGATGCATGGGGAGTGTTCTTGGGCAGTTGTTTTGGTCGGGGGTAGCCTGGGGAAGGAGATGGGGATTTGGTGTTGCCGGAGAAGATGACCGGAGCTAGCTCCGGTCACCTGAGAGTGATTAGGGTTCTAATTAGGGTTTATTTGCCAGATGCGTTATGGGCCCTTGGATCTTGTTTTAATTAGTGAGCGAATGGTTCAGATTAATCCACTTAACCCTAATCCTGATTATTTAATTTAATTAATATTAATTAGCCAGAAACAATCCCAACCATCCAATAGTGTGCGCAGTCAACTCCCTTTCCCTAAGTTTAAATCCTGGCCTTTGCATCCTCTGACTTTCATTTAATTTCATTTTTATTTCATTTCTTTTGCATAATTTATTTAAAATAGTTAAAAACATCACAAAAATATTTCCTTTTGCATCTCTGATCCAAATATTTTTCTTAACCCAAAAATGATTTTTATTTTATTTTTTGAAATTAAAAAGTATTTTTAAAATATTTAAATGTTATTTTTAATTAATTAAAGGATTTTAATTTATTAAAAATACATTTAGGTTTCTAAAAATCACCAAAAAAATCATGAACCATTCCAATACATTTAGAAACATTTTCAAACTCTTCATACAAATTTCTTTTTAGGTTTGATCATAATTTCACAATTGTGTTTGAATTAGGGTTCTTTAAAATCACATTTTCTAACCCTAATTTGAAAAATTCATTTCTGCCTAACCATGAAGAGTTTGAACTTGATTCTTTTTGCATTGTTTCACATATTGCATATAGTTTCTAGGTTATTTTCCTCATGAAAATATCTTGAATTTTCAAATTGATTTGCATTTTCCTTTGAGAATCACCCAAAAACCCTAGCAAAGTTAGGAAATTCATAACTTTCAATAGGATTAGCTTCTGAATTTCTCCTTTGGGATGTTGTATGCTTCTGATTTGTTCATTTACATCTCATATGTCCATAAAACCCTAATTTCTCATGTTCATTTGCATTCACTTTGCATATTCATCATCATGTGAACTTGCCATGACATTCCAAGCATTCATATGTCATCTTAGACATCTTAGGACATGTTAGAACATTGCTTGCTCATTTCTTCATTCATTTTCTATGTCTTGCAATCATTACATTTCATAAACATCCATGTGTTTTCAAGCTTCCAATCATGCTACCTTTGCATCTCATCTTTGTATGATCACATATAAGCATCTTGTATGACCTTGTATCATCTCATATGTCATTTGCATTGCATAATCACTTCTGACTTTGGTCTTTGCATCTCATTTCATTTCATTTCTTTATGTTTTATACCTAATGCATTCATACTAACGTTTCAGAAACTTTTGGTAAGTTATTTTGGGAGGTGGATTTGCCTTCACTTCCCACTTCTTCTTATCTCATTCATATGCATTCTACATTTCTTTGAAGTGAATATAATTCACTTATGTTCCATTCTTCTTCTTTCTTTCCTTAAGTTACTTATCTTCTTCAGGAAGTAAGTAACTTATTCTTCTCCTTCTTTCTCCTTTCATCTGCTTCTTCCATTGATGGCCTTGAAGATGTTTCCTTTTAAGCCTAACAAACCATAAGATATCCAAGCATGATAACTTTTAGGGTTGTGCATAGTTCCCCTTAGTCTTTTACCTTTGAGTCTCATTGAGTCTCTTTTCTCATCTCAATAATCAGAGACTAAATTCTTAAAGTTTTAGGACATTGGAATTAGGGTTATGCCTGCATCCTTCTCTTAGGGTGGAGTGTATAACTTTAATCCTAAGTTTTAAACCTTTAATTATTTTAAACCTCTTAATCAAATCACACTGATAATCACCAAGACTTTATCTTGTAACTTGGGCCTTACATTAGGGTTCTATTTCTTCCTTGTGGTTAAGAGGGACTAACCCTAGTGTTTAATGGACAAGTCCCCCTCAAGTTGTCTTACAAACATAAAATCCACTTCTTAATCTCACCCTTTATTTAAAATCCAATTAATAAAGGCTTGTTATATAATGTATTTAATCCCTAACCATGGATTAAGTTGAGGAGTCTTTCTCAGCTTAAGTGTTCTCATCTATCATCATTCTCTTAGGATGGTGTAATGAGTTCACTAATCTTTGATTGGAGATTAAACTCATTACTTAACACTAAACAAAAACCCAAAAACATCTAAATAATCACAAGTAGGTTAATGATCTTAATCCTACATCATCATGGTAATTAAGTTGAGATGTTTATCTCACACTTAAGTGTGCTCATTATCCCTAATCAGGGAGGATATAATGAGTTTACAAGCCCTTGATTTAGGATTAAAATCATTAACTTATGCAAAACACCAAAAACAATAACAAAACTGAAAACACAAAAACAAACAATAATCGTCTCCTTCGGGATTCTTTTCTCATACACTTGAGCATAGTCAAGCAAGCAGTTCACAGTCAATCTATCTTTCAGTCTCTTTGAGTCGAACTACGGTGTTCTGACTTCCTCATTATACGAGAGGATACGTAGGTATAACATAACAGTTATCGAACAAAAGTCTCTTTATCATCCCCCTCTTTCAGCTTTCTTTTTAAGCCTCAGTTCCTGAGAAATTCACCCTTTTGCACTGACACCTATACATTCATTCTTATCTTTTGCACACAGATAACACATACAGTACCCCTTTAAATACAATCTTGTAAGCATGGATCCCGTCGAGTACGACGAACAATCTGGGTGCTAATACCTTCCCAGGTTTTAACCAACCCCCTTTCTCCGTTTCTCTGGTTCGCAACTGTCTTATCCATTTCTTTCTAGGTCTATGCAGCATTACCTTTCCTTCGGGATAAAAATGCCTAGCTGGCGACTCTATTCAATTCATTTTCATCTTCTCTTTTCGCCGACCGTTCGCGTTTGCACCCTGGGACCCTGGTGTCTTTTCGAGGGAGCGACAAAATCCAAACCACTCTCTAAATTTTCATGAGTGATGGAGAATTCCCTTGCAAACGTACAGAAGGTAATATTCCCCACCAAGAACCTTGTTTCACCCTTAGGTGTGTGGTACTCATAAGAACTCAATAACTCCAACACAAGTGTGGCGTAGGTAGGTCGGTTGCTTCAGCAAAGCGTCGTGAGATTAGTCCTTCTCCATCATGTAGTTAACGATGTCCTGGAGACCTAAACGAGTTAGGCACTCCTCATTGGAGTAACAAGTGATGTTGACTCCTCATCTTCTTTTCTTGAAATGAGGGTCTGACTAGTGTTGAAAGAAAATGATGATGCAAACAAAATATAGAAACAAAGTGTGGTAGTTGAGAAAAAAATGTTTCAAGATGTGGTTTGTGTGAAAATGGAGTAGGAAAAGGCCATATATATAGGAAAGGTATCATAGTCGTTGGGAGTGGGGTTGCAACGGTCCTGATGACCGTTTCAATCAGAATGTTACAGGGTCTGGGGTTTGAGAAGCTTGTTTGGCATCTATGACGATCATCACAAGCATGAGACGGTCTGTCGCTCCCCAGACTCTCGTCCCAGTGCAGACGCAGAAGGTCGGCGATGTTGGAGGATGAGGTTGAATAGAGTCGCCAGCTAGGCATTTTTATCACGAAGGAAAGGTAATGTTGCATAAACCTGGAAGGGTATGGATAAGACGGTTGCGAACCAAAGATACTGAGAAAGGGGGTTGGTTACGACCTGGGAAGGTATTAGCACCCAGATCGTCCGTCGTACTCGACGGGATCCACGCTTATAAGATTGTGTTTAAAAGGGGTAGTGTATGTGCTAACTGTGTATAAAAAGGTAGGGAGAAAAGAATGTATAGAGTGTCAGTGCAAAAAGGAAAGTGAAATGCTCAAGACTGAGGCTTAGAAAATAAAGCTGAAAGAGGGGGAAGACACGGAGACTTTTGTTCGATAACTGTTAAGTTATGCCTACGTATCCTCTCGTGCAATGAGGAAGTCAGAACACCGTAGTTCGACTCAAAGAGACTGCGATGATTTTTTGTGAACTGCTTGCTTGTCTATGCTCAAGTGTGTAACTCGTCTGGCTCGAGTGCTAACTGTCTTGCATTAGACGGAAGAAACAAGTTCTTGTTTATAGAATGAGTGTGATGAGAAAAGAATCCCGGAGGAGACGTTTATTGTTTGTTTTTGTGTTTTCAGTTTTTTATTGTTTTTGTTGTTTTGCATAGGATAATGAGCTTAAGCCTAAATAAAAGGTTAGTAAACTCATTATATTCTCCCTGATTAGGGATAATGAGCCTACTTAAGTATGAGATGAAAATCCCAACTTATTTACCATGATGATATATGATTAAGATCATTAACCTACTTTGATAATTATTAAGTGTTTTTGGGTTTTTGTTTATTGTTAAGTAATGAGTTTAATCTCCAATCAAAGATTAGTGAACTTATTACATCATCCTAAGAGAAGGATGATAGATGAGAACACTTAAGCTAAGGAAGATACCTAAACTTAATCCATGGTTAGGGATTAAATTCATTATATAACAAGCCTTTATTAAGTGGATTTTAATTAAAGGGTGAGATTGAGAAATTGATTTTATGTTTGTAAGACTTATCTTGAGGGGGACTTGTCCATTAAACACTAGGGTTAGTCCCTCTTAACCATAAGGAAGAGATGTAACCCTAATATAAGGCCCAAGTTATAGTTATTAGGTGTTTTGATTAATAGGTGTAAACAAATTAAAGGTTTAACACTAAGGATTAAAGTTATACACTCCATCCTAAGATAAGGATGCAGGCATAACCCTAATTCAAAGTATTAAAGCTTTAAGTGTTTAGCCTCTGATTATGAGATGAGAAGAGAGATTCAAGGGGACTCAAAGGTAAAAACTAATGGGATAGTATATACAACCCTAAAATTATCATGCTTGGATGTTCCTATGGTTTGTGAGGCTTAAGAGCAAGATCTTCAGAAGGCCACCAAGGAAGAGAAGCGGATGAAAAAAGAAGAGAAAGGAGGATAGGTTACTTACTTCTTGAAGAAGATAAGTAACCTAAAAGAAAGAAATAGGAGCAAGAGAGCACAAGTGAAGCAAGTTCACTTAAAAGACATGTCAAAAATGCATATGAAAAGATTAGAAGAGGTGGGATGTGAAGGCATAAGATGCAAAACAAAGGGAAATAAAGCAAAATGAAGGTGCAATGACCAAGACCGGAAGTGAATATTCTATGCAAATGTGTTATGAAGTGATGCAAGGACATACATGATGCATATGAATGATCATACAAGGATGAGATGCAAAGCAAGGCATGTTAGAAGCTTAGAAACACATGGATAGACATGAAAAGCAATGAATGCAAAGCATATCAAATGAATGAAGAAATGATCAAGCAATGTTCTAACATGTCCCAGGATGTCTAAGATGTCATACAAGAGCATGGAATGTCATGGAAAGTGCATGTGATTGAGATATGCAAAGATGAATGCAAATGAACATAGAAATTAGGGTTTTATGAAAGTACGAGATGCATATGACCAAAACAGAAGCATACATCATGATAAAAAATTGAAAATGAAATCAAACAAACCCTAAACACACACAAGGTCAGTCCCCAAAGATGAAGGTCATAAGCTAAACCTAGAGAAAGTTGTGAATTTTCTAAAGAAAAAATCCAAATCAATTTGAAAATGCAATGCAAAATTATGAGATAAATAACCTAGATACTAGATGCAAAGTTTGAAAGAATGCAAAAATAATCAAGTTCAAACTCATCATGGTTGATCACAAATGATTTTTTCAAGTTAGGGTTAGAAAATAGGCAATTTTATGAACCCTAATTCAAAGAAAATTGTGAAAACATGATCAAACCTAAAAATAAATTTGTATGGTGAGTTTTTAAATTGTTCTAAATGCCTTAGAATGTTTCATGATTTTTTTTGTGATTTTTAGATACCTAAATGTATTTTTAATTAATTAAACTCAATTGATTAATTAAATAAAGCATTTAAATGATTTAAAAATACTTTTTTAATTCAAAAATAAAAAATAAAAATGTTTTTGAGTTTATAAAAATATTTAAAGTGAAAATGCAGAAAATGAGATTTTTATAAACTAATTTGCGATTTTAAATAATTATGCAAAATAAAATGCAAAGAAAATAAAATAAAAACAAAATTAATCTAAATGAAGGGCTAAGATTTAAAGTTGCATGGATGAGTGGTCCAGATGACAGGTCAGCTTGACCTGTGGTAGGGCAATCCAAGGGCTCAGGTTTAAAAATCCATTTGGCGCGTGATCTAAGGGTCACAAATTAATCTGACTTAATTAAACTCAATTAAAATTAATTAAACAAAGTTATGGTTAACAACAAATCTGGCGCGTCCATTTCCTTAACCTAATCAAGATCCAAGGGTCCACATTAAATCTGGAGAACTAACCCTAATTATGCCCTAATCACTCTCAGATGACCGAAATAGTGCTCCGGTCATCTTCTCCAGCTACCCCAAACACGCAACTTCTTCCCTAGGAAATATCAAGATCTTTAAACCACCCAGAAATTATCCTCACACTAAATGCAACTCAAATCAATCAACAAACATCATGTATGCTTCACAAACATGGAGAATCGAAGAAAAATAAAAATCTTGACAAACTTTCAGAAGCTCATGAAATGCTCATTTCTCCACCATTTTCAATTTTAAAGACATCATGATAAACCCCATAACATGTATTTTCATCTTGTAACAAGAAAATAAGGTTTTGAGAGAAAATGTTCTTGAGGTTACCTAAGCTGGAGATCTTCGAATGTGGACTTTTAGAGCTTCTCTCTTGTTCAAAATGCCTCCTCTAGTCCCTCTGGTGCTAACAGAATGCTTGGAAGGAGTTTACAATGACTATTTTGTGAGTTTTGGTTCTAGTGTAACATAAATGGTGCTTTTGGTTTATGATGTTTCAGGCCATTTTGAGGGCGGGGGTTTGATCCTTAGGTCAAGTGGAGATGATTGATGAAAGAATTAGTGAGTTTTGTTGGATGAAGAGGGAGATTCTAAGAGATGAAGGTTTTTGAGGATTTTTGTGATTCTGAGTGTATGAGAGGTTTCAGGCTTCTATGTTGTTATGTTTGAGGTCCATTAGGTTCACATAAACAATTGTGATTGGCCAGAGAGTGGGTGGTGGCACAGGATGATTGGTATGGGTGAATTGCAAAAAAGTCAAAAGTTGGCAACCATGAGTATGGCACGGGTCAGAGGTGTTCTCAAGGCTTGTCCTGCCTCAACTTGATTCGTGGAGGGCCCTTGGATGGTTTATGATGAGCTGTAACACTTGGATCAAGAGATTGCAAGACTTTTGCATTTTTTTCTCTTTGATAATTTTGTGAAAATGAGGCATGGTTTCTTGTGATCCAAGGCACAATTCTGATCTTGCAATGTTGCATTATCATGTTATGATGCTTAGAGTTGGATTAGAGGTCATTGGAAGTCTTGGAACTTGATTTTGTAAAAATCCCTCTTTGGCACATACTTGAAAATTATAAGCTTTTTCCCAACTTTGAAACATCATATCTTGATTTCTAGGATGAATCAAGATGAGTTCTTGTACGTTTTGAAAATGGGAAGATCCAATCTACAACTTTAATGTTTGAAGATTTTTCATTTGAAGCCTTTTTGATCAAGAAAGAGGAGGTTGAAAATATTTTCCAAAATGGAAAGTTTTCATTACAAATCATGTCCAAAAATGGAAAGTTTGCAAATGGCTTGAAATTCTTCAATCTTGTGAACTTCTAACCACTTAAAAGATCAAATAAAGATCAAAGAACCTCAAAATGATGAAGATGACTCTTTGGTACCATTGGTGGTGGCCTCAGATGCCCTGATTCTGACTTTTCTTGCACAATAAGTTAGCAGTTGATCGGATGCCTTCCACAATGAATTTCTTCATCAAATTTTGGTACACATGATCCTTATAACATGTAAAGACCATTAGAATCAATAATGACCAAAAAATTTGAGATTAAGGGCCTCAAACCCAAAACCCTAATTTCAGGTCATATGTGTCGCTCCCCGGATTTCCATCCTGGTACAAACGCGAAAGTGGCGGGGAAAAGAGGTAGAGTCGCCAACCAGGAATTTTTATCCCAAAGGAACGGGAATGGTAATATTGCACAAACCAGAAGAAAAGAAAAGGAAGGACACGGGTCCTGCGAACCAAAGAGACTGGGTTCGGGAGTCGGTTACGACCTGGGAAGGTATTAGCACCCCTGATCGTCCGCCGTACCCGACGGGATCCACGCTTGCAAAGAAACTGTTTCAAAGGGTGAAGAAATGAAAGTTGCTGCAAAAGAAAAGGGACTGGAACTGGAAAAGGAACTGAGAAAGAAAACAAAGGAAAAATGTAGGGAAAATAAAGATTGTGCTCGAACGGGCCCTACCCCGCTGCCTACATACCTCATCTGGACAATAAGGATCAGAGTCGCCGTAGTTCCCCTAACTAGGGGTGGAAAAGATTGCTTGTGTCTTAAGGCTTGAACTGCCTATGTCAATGCTCAGGTGTTGCAGGCTCGGACGACGAGTGTGTTACCGTCTTGCAAAATGACAAGGAGGAGCAAGTTCGCGTACGGAGCGAAGGAGATGAGAATAGAATTCCCGAAGGAAAGACGCTTATTGTTTTTTTGTGTTTTTCATACGCTTTTAGGAGTGTGTCACAAGAAATTGAACTCGAGCTCTTTACCGTGGAATGTGTACTTGCCACTACATTCCAAGATGGAATAATAAAACAAGCACACTCAAGTAAGGAGAAGATCCCCAAAACTTGATTCCAGAGATTAGGTCTTAGGCTCACTAAATCATTGAATTTATTAAGTGTTTTTGTACTTTTTTGAATGAAGAAGTGTTTTTTATGATTTTCTTGATGAAGATGATATCCTGATCAGACTTGTGCATCACAAAACAAGCTTGTACTATCCCAAGATGGGAAGACTACAAGTGTTTCATGGAATAAGGCTATTCCTCAAGATATCACTTCAATCTTTATTATGTGTCTTTTTTAGGGTTTTGAGATGAGAAGAGAAGAGAAAAAAAAAGGATCTCAAAGGTAAAAGTCTAATGGGGGACTAATGAATCCTAATTGTTATCATGCATAGAAAATCCTAGGTTAGTGAGGTTTACTATCCTAAAGAGGAAAGAAAGAAGAGAAAAAGAAGAAAGAAGAATAGAAGAAGGAGGAAGTAAGGCCTAAGCCCCAACAATCACAAGTAAAATAATATCAATAAGGAAAAAAGAAGAGATAAGACTTGGAGATGTGGGAATCACAACCACACCTCTCACTTACCAAAGCCCCTGAAATGGTTAGTGACATAAGAATAAATGCAACACAAGATGGACATAATATCAACCCAAAGTCACACAACCAGAAGTGAAGTCTTAATACCAAATACCAAATGCAAATCCAAAGCATAGGAATGAGAAGAGAACCATGCAACTCAACATGAATCATTATGAATCACCATGACAAAACAAAGTAAACATGAGAGAATACAAAGCAAAATAGTCAAAGCAACCTCACAAAGTTCAAGACCAGAACCCTAACATGTTAAGAAAGTGCCTAAGGATCACATGAGATGAAGAGAAGAAGCACACAAAGTCAAGTATTTACATCATGAGAAGTAAAGAAGAAAAGGAAGTGAAGTGAGCATGCATAAGAGTGAATGAACTTCAAAAGCAAACAAACACAAACTTTATCAAGGAATAATCATCAACTCAAGACCTGAGGGGTATCAACATCCTAATAAATCTCTAAACAACTTAAAGAAGTTGGCACAAGTGCCCTTCTACCTTAAAGATTGAACATATGACCAAAAGGGAACAAAAGAGGAAAGGCAAAGAACAAAAATTCAAATCAAATCAAATATACATCCAAAAATTCCACAAACTTGTACAAATAATCTTCAATCATACAATATCAACATGACCAAGGGAGGGGATCAAAATCATAAGCTTAGCAATTCAAATAAGGGTTCAAGCATGGATTAGGGTTAGAAGGCTTCATGCACAAGTTAGAGACCAAAATCAATTAAGCAAACTTCTAAAAATCAGAACAAAAATCATACACAAACTACATCTCATCATGAATCCAGAGCAAAATGAATCATTTAAAAATTCAAAATAATGATCAAGATATAAATTGTACAAGACATCATGCTTCAAAATGAAATAAAAACAATTAATTAAAAGAAATAATTAATTCCAGCGTGGCAATTAAAAATAAATGAAAACTAAAAATTCCAAAAATTAGAGAAAACTAAAAGAATCATTCATAAATTTTTTATAATTTTTGACGACCTATTTCTATTTTTAAAAATTAAAATTAAAACTGAAAATGAAATAGAATAAAAAATAAGAAATAATGAAGCTGAGGTGCAAATAGCAATGGGATCAGTTCATTCTGGATGGGCTTACAAAGACAGGGGGTGCAAAAAGCAAGACAAGCCCAATAGGTTTGCGCAGGTTCACAACAAATATAGTGGAAATTAAAAAAAAAACAGGGAAAATGACAAACCATTGGATCAAATAAACACATGAGATTCAGTCAATCATTTAAACCTAGTATGCACATTCATTAGACATGGTATGAGAACATGGTAGCTTCAGTGAGGTGCACCACACAATGCATTATTCAGATTGAAATTTGAAACCTAAAATCACGTGAGGGAAAGGGTGGATTTTAATGCGCTGTCACAACCTCCTCCGTCCAGATCAAGGATCCAAGGGCCCTGTTTCATCTTCTTCCTTCAACTCAGTCCAGAATCCGGTGACCCGATCCCTAGCTCCGGCACCGGAAAATTCATCCATATGAACAAACTAAAACATAAATCATTCAAACTATCCAGATCAAACCATTAAAGCATGCTGAATCCAAATATACTCATGAAATTCACAATGGATCAAAGAGTAATCCAGATCGAAGACAAAAAGTTTCATGTAACAAACTACAAATCAACATATCAAGCTCATTTCACACTCATTTTACATTCTAAAAAGATCAATAACATCAGCACAACATGTAGATCACAAAAAGCACAACCAATTTCATTTCTGGATCTGAGAATTTGATGTTAACCTGCGATCTACAGATCTGGAAATAGCTTGAGAGAGACCAGGAGAAGCTGCAGATCCACTCCAAATCCACTCTAGTTGCAAAATAAATGCAACTAAAGCCTTGAAAACTACTGGATCTAAGAACTTGAAGCTTGCTACACTGAAATGGCAAGGTGCGAAATCTTGAGGATTAGCTTGAACAAGTGGTGTATTCTGACTCCTTACACTTCACTGATCAAGAATATGCTTTTGGTTCTTGCAAAGAGTGAATGTATGATGAGATTCGAAGAGAATTTCAAAATGAGCAAAAACTTGAGAGTGAGCAAATGTTATGGATCTGGGGTGAAATGAAACCCTAATTAGCTTATATATGGTACATGCTTTCAGTGCTTGAAATTGCAAGGAAAATGCACGTGAGGGAAGGGTGTGAGGATGATTTTGCAGAAAATGCAAAAGTGGTGTGAAGTGGTGAAATGCGCGTGCTATCCCTTCTTTCCTTGCACATGTTCAATCATAATCCAGCCCTTGATTCATAACTGGAAGTATCCTGGCCCTTGGATGTGAGGATCATGCATTTTGAATGATCATGCAATTTTGCACCTTGTGTAATACACCTCACTCCATGCACGAATTTGATGATGTCTTTGGAGCAAAATAACACTTATGTAATGCCTTGTAACATTATGATATTATTTGGTCCATGAAATAACTTGGAAGTGATGTACATGAGTTTTTGCATTTGAATGAAGCTTGAAATTTAAGGCATGCCCTAAAAAATAAGCAATTTTCGAAGGGCCTATCTCACAATCCACGAGGGCTATGAAAATGTACTTATGCTTTTTAAAAATGGGAGAACCTAATCTTCAACTTTCATATTTAATGGCAACTCATTTGAAGCTTTTTTCACCATGTTATGTGTCTTTGAAAATTAGGGAAAAAAGTTGCTAAAAATGGCAAATTCCATGACCAACCACATGCCAAAAATGGAAAACTCCTCAAAACCTCTTGATTCTTGATCTTTGACTTTGTCAAACCTCTTCTAAGGTTATAAGAACATCCCCTGACTTAAAAAATAGGGTTGGACCCTTTGAACTCTCACAGTTGACTTCTAGAATGCCCAGTTGACCAATTTCTTCTTTTACAAGCAACTGATGAAATACCTGACTTCCACAAGGAGTTTTCTCACCAAATTTCATCCCTAGGATCCTCTCATCATATGAAAGACTTTTCCCAGATGAAATGGCCAAAGTCACAAAGTTTTCATGCTTGAAAGTGAAACCCTAATTTGGGATCATTGTGTAGGAGCTTACCCTAGCTTGAATTCCCTAATGATCTCCCAACCTCTTGGGCTTTTGTGACTGATCTTGAGCTTGTGAATGCCATGTAGACTCCTCATAGGGCTTGGACAAATCCACTGGGCCTCTTGTTATAGCTTGAAATGCCTCAAATCCCTCCACAGATGATCATATGCCTAATGCTAGGTCATGAGAATGTTATGCCTCATCTTTCCATGCAAAGATGCCAAGGATATGATATGCTTATGGTGATTATGTATGATGTTGATACTTAAAAAGAAGAGGACAAATTTGGGGTGCTACAATATGTGCAGGAAATCATCAGTCTGCCTCTACGCCTTTGTAATGCTTTGTGATCTCTTGACTTTTATGAACTTTGGGGAGCATATTATGATCATGGAACATACATGGACCCTCTTGGCATGCTTAAAGGCCTTTGAGATGGCTCAGATCACTTCTTGAATTCATCTGATCACAAACCCTAGCTATGCAACTTATGTAGTGAAATAAATATGCAGTGAGAGATGATATGATAATGCAATGCAATATGAAAGATCACAAGCCATGGTGTGAGAAAAAGTGAGGGAAAATTTGGGGTGTTTACACGGTCGTCTCAAAGTCTTGATGGTTATCTCACTAGAATTCTAACTACTCCTGATAATTGCACTCCTACTCAATATGTTTCATACTGAATCATACACAATGCATTTGTACAATTTTTATTGCAACTGGTATATGTAGAAGGTAGCATAATAAATGAAATAACAAGCATGCTTTTTATATCAGTACTGAAATTAAATTTTCTTCTAGAAGTTGGTAAATAATAATTCAGCATTGTATCAAACAAGTAGTGCAACATAAATTTATCAAACTGATATATTTTAACACACGTAACACATGAGCTTTTTAATACTTAATTTAAAACATTTCTCAACTTAAATAGTAATCAATATTTAAAGCATTAACAGATCAAGAATGAAACCAAAGTACTTTATTAAAACATAGAATCAACCTAAAATTGCAAGAGTCTCAACTCAAAATTAGCTGAAAATTTAAAAATTGAATAATAATAAAAAATATACTAAACTTAAAATGATGATATTTAATAAAAAATGTAAGAAAAATGATAATAAAAGTGTTATTAAAATTCAGACATGATTTTTGTTGATTGAATCTACCGCATCCCTCAAGTACTCAAATTGATGCATTGACATATCTCTTAAAGTGATAATATCGATGTGCATGTCGCAGATGTCGTATTGCATGGTTTGAATCTTAGTTTGTATACTTTCTAAAGTAAGTTCGGGTTTTGTTGGAATTGGTGTAGGTGTCTTACCAGGTTTAAGTCCTTCTTCCAATTTAAGTTTCGCTTCGTCTACAATCATATCCTCCGAATCATAATAATTTGAAGGAGTCTTAGGATTTATATCAGCTTCAGACCAAGCATCACCTGGTTCATAAATTGGTTCATCCGAATCAAATATCTGGTTTTCCTTCTTATGCACACTTGTGCGCTCATGGTTAGGTAATACTAAATGTGGTACAACTATGCCATTGATTAGGAGCGTGAAATGATTAGGTCCTCGGTCTTATAACATTTCTCTCTCAAAACAGAAGGTGATATTCATAGGCCTAAAATCTCCAAGTGGGGTAATCTTAGCAATACGGGCTCTAAATCCCATTGCTTCAGAAATCTTGGTGACTAAACCACCTATTATAATTTGAAGGTGATCACTCTGATTAAATTTGAAAAAGTTGGAAAACATAAAGGTGACTGGATTAACCTCTCTGGAAGTGAAAGCACAATACATGATAAACAACTCATCTCTTGAAACAGTGTTATCACTTTCAGCTTTTCCGAATAGTGTGTAAGCTAGGATCATAAGAGAATGCCTATTAGATGGGTTATGGATCTCGGTGGACAATCTAGGGTATTGGTCATAATCAGGTCGTCCTGAGATACTACTCCAAAACTTATCTAACTCACCATATGCAAACAAATTTTCCTGTGCTTTTGAGAAAACAGTAGGGCCATCTGGGGAACCTAAAAGGTTAGCCATCTCATGGATGTTAAACTCACAGGGGTATCCAAATAGTCTAAATGTTATATCTCCTCTTGTCAAGCCTCTTCCGTAGTTAGGGTGGTAAATCAATGAACTCAAGAATTCTAAAGTTAGCTCATAGTAGGTTCTATGTTTCCTAAGTGCAAATTTGTGCCAACCTAGCTGACTAAATAGGTAATCGATGCTAGCACCTATGCCTAAAGCTCTCATGGTAGGTCCATGGGAAAATTTGGTCAAGGCCATAGGTCGTAGGGCTAAAGATTCATAATGGCACCTCTAGACGCCATCTCTAAATTCCACAATCAACTTTGAAGTCATGATCATAGTCAGTGAAAAATAAAGAAAGATGAGTAGAAGGTAGAAAACTTTAAAATCCTAGAATCACACAGTAAAACAAATCACACAAAAATCAGTGAATTTAACACATCGAAAAATCAAAATTTTGAAAAACTAAATAAAATGAAAATTTAAACTAAAACTTTAAAACACGGGTTACCTCCCACTAAGCGCTTCATTTAATGTCGGGGCTCGACACAACTTAAGGGAAACTAACCTATGGTTTCCGATGGCAATTTTGCCAATTTCAAACCCATTGAGTATTCTTTGTCCTCTATGCAATTGTAATGTTTAAGGCATTGCCCATTTACTATAAACGGTGCACTAGACCTTCCATTAATTTCAATAGCACCACTACTTAAAACATTAGTTATTTCGAAGGGACCGGGCCATCTAGATCATAATTTTCCTGGAAACAACCTAAGTCTAGAATTGAATAACAGAACGACATCTCCCACACTGAAATATTTCCTAAAAATCCGCTTGTCATGCCATTTCTTGGTTCTCCTTAAAAATGTGGACATTCTCGTAAGCTTCTAGTCTTAGTTCCTCCAATTCATGTAAGTCTAGAATACGTTTCTCACCTGCATTAATGTATTTAAAGTTAAAGGTTTTAATCTCCCAATAGGCTTTATGCTCTAATTCTACCGGTAAGTGGCAATATTTTCCGTAGACTAATTTGAACGGTGTGGTTCCGATGGGTGTCTTAAAAGGTGTTCTATAGAATCAATCTTTCCTTGATGTAGCTACAATTTTTCCTAGAATTTGTTTTATTTCTTTATTTCAAACTTCTACTTGTCCACTAGTTTGTGGATGGTAAGGTGTAGCTATTCGGTGTCTTACTCCATATTTTAATAAAAGTTTATCAAAGATTCTAGATATGAAATGAGACCTTCCGTCACTTATGACGAGTCTTGGTACACCAAATATTGGGAAGATAATGTTCTTAAAATGCTTTATGACTACTCGAGTGTCATTTGTTGGGGAAGCTATGGCTTTTATCCATTTTGAAACATAATCAACAACTACAAGTTTGAATTTATTTCCAAAAGAAGATGGGAATGGTCCCATAAAATCAATTCCCCAAACATCGAAAACTTCTACTTCAAGAATGCCTTAAAAGTCTTAGAAGTACTTGCCTGTCCACCATAATGAGCAGAGGGACAATGGGAAATTATGTTTTCCATTTCTTCATCTGGGACGTGTCGCTCCCAAAGATTTGCATCCCGGTACAAGCGCGAACGGTCGGCGAAGGGAACAGTGAGAACACACAGCCGTGAACTCACTGGAGATGAAAAGAGTCGCCAGCTAGGCATTTTTATCCCGGAGGAAAGGCAATGCTGCATAGACCTAGAAAAAGATATGGATAAGACGGTTTGCGAACCAGAGAGACTGAGAAAGGGGGTTGGTTACAACCTGGGAAGGTATTAGCACCCAGATTGTCCGCCGTACTCGACGGGATCCACGCTTAAAAGATTTGTGTTTTAAAGGGGTAGTGTCAGTGCAATTTGTGTATAAAAGAGCTGGAAAGGATGTACAGGTGTCAGTGTAAAAGAAGTGTGAAGTGTATAAATGTACAGTGTCAGTGTAGGAATAAGAATAAACTGCTCAAGAATATGAGGCTTAAAGATTAATGCTGGAAGGAGGGGGAATATACAGAGACTTTTGTTCGATAACTGTTAAGTTATGCCTACGTATCCTCTCGTGCAATGAGGAAGTCAGAACACCGTAGTTCGACCCAAAGAGACTGATAGATGAATTGACTTGTGAACTGCTTACTTGTCTATGCTCAAGTGTATGACCTGTCTGGCTCAGGTGCTGACTGTCTTGCATTAGACGGAAGAAGCAAGTTCTCGATTGTGAGTGAAGATGATGAGAAAAGAATCCCGGAGGGGACGATTATTGTTTGTTTCTGAGTTTTCAGTCTTTTATTGCTTTTTGAAGTTTGTCATAAGATAATGAGCTTAAGCCTAAACCAACGGGTTAGTAAACTCATCACATCTTCCCTCTGATTAGGGGTAATGAGATTACCTTAAGTGTGAAGTCAGATTCTCACACTTAATCACCTTTGACGTAGGGTTAAGATCATTAACCTACTTGTGATTATTTAGATGTTTTTGTTGTTTTTGTTTAGTGTTGAGTAATGAGGTTAAGCCATAATCAAGGATTAAACAGACTCATTACACTATCCTAAAAGAAGGATAATAGATGAGAGTGTTTAAGCTGAGGAAGGCTCCTCAACTTAATCCATGATTAGGGATTAAACCCATGACAAAACAAGCCTTTGATTAAGTGGATTTTATTTAGTGGTATGATGATGAAGTGATTTTTATGATTTGTAAGACAACTTGAGGGGGACTTGTCCATTAACACTAGGGTTAGTCCTTCTTAACCAGTTAAGGAAGAATTAGAACCCTAATGCAAGGCCCAAGTTACAAGTGTGATGTCTTGATACTTATTGAATGAGTTGATTAAGAGATTAAAACACCTTAAGGGTTTAATACTTAGGATTAAAGTTATACACTCCATCCTAAGAGAAGGATGCAGGCATAAGCTTAATCACAAAGTCTTAAAGCCTTTAGGGTTTAGTCCCTGATTATGATATGAGAAGAGATGACTCAAGGAGAGACACAAAGGTAAAACTATGAGGGGAGACTAATCAAAACCCTACTTCATTATCATGCTTGGTTGGTCCTGAGGTTTGTGAGGTTTTCAAGAACAATCTTCAGAGGAGCCACCAGGAAGCAGATGAAAGGATCAAGAGAAGCAAAGTGACTTGCTTCATTCAAGAAGTCAAGTCACTTGAAGAAAGAAAGTGGGAAGAAGAAGAATGAGCAAGCTCAATCTCAAACACAAATAGAAATGCAGCAATGGATGCAAGAGAGATGAAAAGAAAAGTTATGAGAAGTGAAGGCAAATTCACTTCCCAAGTTACTTACCACCTGAAATGTTAGAAAGAAATGCAATGCAATGCAAGATGAGATGAAATGGTATGATGCTTATCAAAACCAGAAGCATGTTGATGATGATTATGATGTTATGAGATGCTGCAAACATGAGGCAAGGCATGGGGATGTTCATACAAGATTATGAATGCAAATGATGCAAGCTAAGGAGCATGAACAAACATGAAATGTTATGAAGCATACAAAACAAATGACATGGCAAATATGCAATGCAATGATCAAACATGCTTTCTATATGTCTTAAGATGTCAAATGGATCACAAGAATGCACAAAATGCAAAGACAAGTCATGTTATGCAAGGAAATGCAAGAAGGATGCAAGAGAAAGCCCAAATTAGGGTTCATGGATCAAACATCAAACAAAAACCCAAAACAAAAGCAAACCTTAAGATAAAAATGGAAAATGGCATCCAAAGAAACCCTAGACCCATAATAAACCACTGCCCAAAGGGGAGCTCTCAACTCTCAACCAAACTCAAGATATGAATTTTCTAAGTTATTAGGGTTTTTTAGGGTTCTTAACAAAAGAAATGCCAATCAAATTGAAAATGCAAGATCAAATCATGGCCATTTTACCCTAGAAACTACATGCTAAACATAACACAATGCAAGAAGAATCAATGTCTCAACCTTCTCCAATAGGCAGAAATGAATTTTTAAACTTATGATCAAAATAATGCATAAAAAATGATTTAATTCAATGAAAAAATTCTTAAAATGCATCAAGATCAAAAAATAAATTTGGTTTGAAGGTTGGACAATGTTTCTAAATGTCTTAGAACATTTCATGAATTTTTTTGTAATTTTTAAATACCTAAAAGTATTTTTAATTAATTAATTCCCATTAATCAATTAAAAATAATCTTTTAAATATTTAAAAATACTTTTTTAATGATAAAAAATAAAATAAAAATGTTTTTGGGTCATAAAAATTAATAAAACCTTAAGGAAAAAGTTTCATAATTTTTAATATTTTTTTGCTATTTTAAATTAATTATGCAATTTAAATGAAAGGAAATGAATTAAAAATCAAAATAAACAAAAGTCAGAGGGATGGAGGGCCAGGATGAGCCTAGGATTTGAATTGGTTGACTGGCGCGTGATCTTGTGGTGTGGATTGGTTCTGAGTTAATTACATTTAATTAAAACTAATAATAAAATTAGGGCTAATCAAAGAGATCCTGGCCTTTCCCTTGCGCGCGCAGTCAACAAGTCAATGGCAATCAATGGTCCAAATTCAAACTAGCATTAATTATGTGATTAGGGCACAAATGACTCTCAGGTGGCCGGAGAAGACTTCCGGTCGTCTTCTCCGGCCAGCTCTCACCTGAAAAATCTCCAAACCTCTCAAAACGTACCAAAAATGAAAACCAAGAACATGGAAATGATCCTCATCCTCTCACGAACCAAACCCCTCTCTCAAAACAAATTTATATTTCCTAAATCAACTGAATCGAAGAGAAAAAGTTCTAGGTCACGCAAACTTCAGAAACAAATTAAATGCTCAAATCACAACCATTTTCAAAACCAATGGTACTAGAATAATCAGTGAAACAAATAGAACAAGTTTGTAACAAGCAAAATCATTTCTGGAAAAATAAATTTCAGGCTACCTGAGATTTGAAGCTTTCCACTTGAGGACTTTCTGGCCTTCTCTTTATGTGCAAACCACTCCTTAGGACCCCTTGATGATGTTTGAATGCCTTAGAACAATTTATGTAGGCTGGCTGATGAGTTTCGAAAGCTCCTGCTTCAAGCTCAGTCAACAATGGCTATGGTGATTCTGACTGATTCAGGCCACTGTGAATGATGGTTTATGGTCCAGATGATGTATGGAGAAGCTTTGCAAGGTTTGTTTGGCTGTTTATGGGCTAGGGAGGGAGATTCGAATGAATCTGCAGAATGAGGGTGAAGAATGGCAGTGGGGTGCTTTGGCTGTTTCAGGCTTATGCTTTGGGTGATTTCTACTCAATGATACATGGTGAGTTGAATGGAGGAAAAGGTTTTAGTGTTTGCTTGCTGTGGAGGGGAATTCGAAGGAAGTTGCAACTTGGAGTGTTTTTGTGAATGTGTCTAGTGAGTTGGTTTCAGCCTTGCTTCTTGTTATGGCTAGCTTGCAAATTGTCCATATGACTCTCTCTCATTGGCCAGTTGATTTGACATGTGCTTTATGGATAGGTGTGGCCACTTTTGCAAAAAATGTCAACTTCTTGTAAGATAGGGCATGGGCAACTTCTAGCCAAGTACAAAGCATGGGGCTGCGCAGCATGATGTGTGTATGAGCCTAGCTTGGTTCAGCATCCAAGGCTGCAAGTGGTAGGGAGTGAAATGAGTGTTTTGCAACTTGTGGCAACTTTGGTTCACATGTGATAAAGTCTTGTTACACAAACCAAGCCATGAGCAAACTTGATCCAATTCTGATTTTTAGGACTTAGAGAATGTTTGTGTAATGGTTTGAAATGAATTAGAGGTCACATGATGCATTGATTCAAGGTTTTTTTGCAAAATTTCCATTTGAAGCATGCCTTAGAAATTAATGATTTTTGCCAACTTTGCATTGCTATAACTTTTGATCCAAGAAGAGTTTGATCATGTTCTTGTACTTTTTGAAAAGGGAAAGATGAGATCTACAACTTTCATGACCAAAGTTTTTCCATTTGAAGCCTTTTTGGACCAAGAATCAAAGCTTGAAAATTGACCTAAAATGATGCATTCTTGAAAAGTCAACTATGCCCAAAAAGTCAACCTTTGCAAAAACCCTAAATTCTTGATTTCTATGAACTTCAACCTTCTTCCATGATCAAATAAAAATCATATACACTCAAAATGATGAAGTTCACCCATTGGTTGGGTCATTGGGGGCCTCAGATGCCCTGATTTTGCACTGACTTGTCTAGAAAGTCAACTCTTGATCAGATGACTTCCCCATGGAATTTCTTCATGAAAATTGATATGTATACTCCCCATACCATATAGAGATCAATGAAGACAAGAATGACCAAAAAATTTGGAGTTATGGCCTCTGAAACCAAAACCCTAATTTTCAGTCAACTGTGCAGTTCAACCTGGCTCTGCATCCACTCAAACCCTAGCTCTTGTGATTCCTCTGCATTTTTGACTTTGAGGAGATGGAATATGATATAAGAACACACATGGACCCCTTTGAGTTGATTGGTTGCCTTTGGAATGGCTCAAGATGCTTTGGGATTGCTCAGATCACAAACCCTAGGTGCAGATGCCTTGAAAGCTATGCAGTGGATAAAAAAATGAGATGTGAGATGACATGATTGTGCTTATGCATATGAGATGATCACAAGCCATGGTGTGAATGGGTGAGGGCAAATTTGGGGTGTTTACAGCTGCCCCTATTCAAACATGAGTTAGTTGTGCAGGTTGTAAGCGACGGCTTAACAGGCAAACAAGATAACTTGTGGTTGAATACCAAAGACAGTCCAAAATTTGCACTCACAGAATGAAGAAGAAAAGGGATATAGATTGTAACAGAAAAATAAAGTATATTGTAAAGTGTGGGTGACGGAGGACGACCGTCGAGCAGAGGACGACTGCTGGGTAAAGAGCAATGACGGGGACGGCCGACATGCTGGGGATCTAAAGTAAAGCCAAGACGGGGACGGCCGACTAGCTGGGGAAAGTGATAATATGATGGGGACGGCCATCAAGATAGAGCTGTAAAATTCTCTGGGGATTAATGAAACATGACGGGGACGGCCATCAAGTTCATAAGGCAAAGTAACCAACGATGGGGACGGCCATCGGGCTAAAAGGAAAAGGGACCACGACGGGGACGGCCATCGGGTTAAAGAATAAATGAAATAAACAGATGATGGGGTACGACCATCAAAGGTGAAGGACGATCACCTAGCAGGGTATGGCTGCTCTGTTGGGGATAAAAGAAAATATGATGGGGACGGCCATCAAAGGTGGAGGACGACCACCTGGCAGGGTACGGCTGCCGAAAATATCAACGATGGGGACGGCCATCGGATAGGAAAGGTCAACGATAGGGACGGCCATCGGACGAGCATGATGGAGGACGACCATCAAGAAGTGGAGGACGACCACTCAGCAGGGGACGGCTGCTCTCGAGGTTTGTCATGACATAGGACGAATGTCAGATAACCAAAATCAACAATGGGGACGGCCATTGGACAAAGTGATGAAGGACGATCATCAAAGGGTGGAGGACGACCACCTAGCAGGGGACGGCTGCTAAAAATCAACGATGGGGACGGCCATCGGATGAGCATGATGGAGGACGACCATCAAGAAGTGGAGGACGACCACTTAGCAGGGTACGGCTGCTCTCGGAGTTATCGTAACACAGGACGAGTGTTAGATAAACGAAAATTCGTTGGCGATCTACTGGGGAGAGTAAACACGGACGAGCGCTTACATCCAAGAAACAAAAGGTATAAGTGTTTGGTATTGTGTATAGATTAAAGATGCGGACGAGCATCCTTAAGACTATGATACGGACGAGTATCATGTAGAAACAAGCTGACACATGTTCAGAGATGATGATACGGACGAGTATCAACGGGTTAACAAAGAACACGAACGAGTGTTGCATCTGAAGGGACTCTTCTGGGGAATAACAGACATGAACGAGTATCTATATTCAAGAAGACATGAGTGTTTGACACGGTGTATGGATTAAAGATGCGGACGAGCGTCCTTAAGACTATGATACGGACGAGTATCATGTAGAAACAAACTCTAGACGCAATGTTCTGAGACGATGGTACGGACGAGTACCAATTGGTTAACAAAGAACAAGGACTACTGTCGAATCTGTGGGGATATGAGTGATGATGTATACAAGATACGGACGAGTATCTGTATAAGTGTACCATGAGTAGGGAGTATTGTATTGTATAGATGAGTATTTGCTGGGGAGAGTGACACGGACGAGTGTCAAGAGAGAAAAGTAAAATATTAACAAGTATCTGATATACAAAGTCTAGGCGACTGCGCTGGGGATATGACACGGACGGGTGTCAAGAAAAGTGTATGTATAGGTATATGTGAGTGCAAAGAGGATGTCTTTGGCTTTCTGCTGGTGATTTGACACGGACGGGTGTCATGAAGTATCTGTAATGAGGATGATTTGTTTGTAAAGGGTGTTCAGGCGACTTGCTTGGGGAAGGATGACACGGACGGGTGCCAAAAGGTGTATATACTGGTGTTTGTGATTTGAGAGGCAACTGCTTTTGCTGGGGCTCTGGTGGGGATTCTGGGGGATGTTTGTACAATGATGATGAACAGTTTATTATTCACAAGCGTTCAATTCACGACATGACTTATGATTATGCTATGCATTTGATTTTTGCCGTAATGCTCCGTATTAGACGGAATGCTACGCTCTGAGGGTATAATATGATGCGAATGCTATGATAATGCAAAGAGGCGCCGATCCGGGATTCGGATCCCGTTGCTGCGAAGATCTCTGGATGATCTGCTTGAAGTGAACATCCCAGCTGGGGATGAGATCATTGGTAGATCTAGTGATGTATCTGTTTTGGGGATATAGGTCACTGATTGACATATCTTTGTAACTTTGTTGGGGAAAGCATTTCGGATGCTGAGATTGAGTGTATGTTGATTTTGCAGCTCCGCTGGGGAAACGGGCACCTTCTAGTGCCATGTGGAAGATAGACCGAGTTGATAATGATTCGCCTACTTGCTGAGACATAACCTGCATGCCCCAGGTTGCGTTCTGGATACCTGCAATCCTGCAATAGGTAAGGAAACGTACAAAAGGTCCCGAGGTATCCCTCACTGGATTCCATCATAGGAGTTAAGTACTTTCGAGAATAATCACATTCCCTGTAAGCATGTGTTTTTATTTTTAGAGAAAGGCATCTGTACTTATGCAATTGTATTTTTAAAGATATCAGACAACTCTTCGCAAAACATAAATGTAAAAACGAGACATGACTGAAAATCTGATTTTATTAATTCCTGTGCCCTGAATTGACAAGATACAGTCAAGGAAACAAATCTCCTGAAATGAGGAGATTGTTACAAATTGAGAAACAAAATGCTGGCGATGTTGACGAGGCTTTCAAGGAGCTTCCTCTTCTGCTATGACTCGTATGACAATGACGTTCTTCTCGTCTTGCTTTCTGGAGAGAGTTGATTCTGATTGAAGCTTGATCCTTTGGAGCTTACCAAGTTGTAGGTGATACAGACGAATTCAAGATGCAGTTGTTCGCTTATTCCCTTATTTTGCATGGATCGCCCTTTCGGGTTTTCGATCCATCGGGATACCCATTTTTGCCTGAGCTGTCCAATGCGGCTTTTCAACTCAACGGGTGTACATTTTTTTGTTTATTTTCCCTTATTTTGCCCGAGTCTTTTATTCTGTTTTTGACTCGCCGGGATGCCCTATTTTTGCCTGGACTTACATTCTGTTTTTATGTCCAGCGGGTCATTTTATGCGAAGTATTTTTTAACTGCATCTGAATTCACAGGGGATGAGAAATCTTCACCATCCATGGTGCTGAGCATCAGTGCCCCACCAGAGAAAACTTTCTTTACAACGAATGGTCCTTCATAATTTGGAGTCCATTTGCCCCTGTGGTCTGTATGAGGAGGGAGGATTCTTTTCAGCACAAGATCTCCCACTTGGTACTCTCGGTGCCTGACTTTCTGATCGAAGGCCTTCTTCATTCTCTTCTGATATAACTGCCCATGACAAATTGCAGCCAGTCTTTTCTCTTCAATCAGACTCAGTTGTTCGAATCGGGACCGAACCCATTCTGCTTCACTCAGTTTGACATCCATTAACACCCGTAACGAGGGTAGTTCAACTTCAACAGGTAGGACTGCTTCCGTACCATATACAAGTTGATACGGTGTTGCCCCAGTGGACGTTCTGATTGATGTGCGGTAACCATGCAAGGCAAACGGTAGCATTTCATGCCAGTCTTTGTAGGTGATTACCATCTTCTGCACAATCTTCTTAATATTCTTATTTGCCGCCTCAACAGCGCCATTCATCTTTGGCCTGTAAGGAGAAGAATTGTGATGTTGGATCTTGAAGTCCCGGCACAGCTCTGCCATCATTTTGTTGTTCAAGTTGGAACCATTATCAGTAATGATTCGCTCGGGCACTCCATACCGACAGATGATGTCTCTCTTTAGGAATCGGGCTACCACTTGTCTTGTAACATTTGCATATGAGGCTGCTTCAACCCACTTGGTGAAATAGTCAATGGCGACCAGGATGAATCTGTGACCATTTGAAGCAGTCGGCTCAATCTTGCCAATCATATCGATACCCCACATAGCAAAGGGCCATGGTGAAGACATGATGTTCAAAGGATTGGGAGGCACATGCACCTTATCTGCGTAGATCTGGCACTTATGACATTTTCTGGCGTAAGCACAACAGTCTGCATCCATTGTGATCCAGTAATAACCTGATCTTAACAACTTCTTAGCCATTGCATGTCCTCCAGCATGGGTACCAAAAGAGCCTTCATGCACTTCATGCATCAGCAAATCTGCTTCCGTCTTATCAACACATCTGAGGAGTACCATATCAAAGTTCCTTTTGTATAAAGACCCATCAGTGTTCAGAAAGAAACTACCAGCAAGCCTTCTCAAAGTCTTCTTATCATTGGAAGATGCCCCGGGTGGGTATGCTTGGTCCTCCAAGAAGCACTTAATGTCATGGAACCAAGGCTTATCATCTTTTACAACATCCGCTGCAAATACATATGTCGGTCTATCGAGTCTAGACACCGAAATCTGGGGTACAAAGTTAACCGCTTGAACTTTGATCATGGATGAAATGGTAGCAAGAGCATCTGCAAACTGATTCTCGTCCCGAGGGATATACTCAAGCTTGACTGTTGTGAAGAAAGTCAGTAACCTCCTTGTATAATCCCTGTAAGGTATCAGATGATCCTGGTGTGTATACCATTTCCCGTTGGTTTGATTGATTACCAGAGCTGAATCTCCGAATACGGCCAATGTCTTGATCCTGAGGTCAATGGATTCCTCAAGACCCATAATGCAAGCTTCGTATTCAGCTTCGTTGTTAGTGCAGTTGAAAGTGAGTTTTGCCGAGAAAGGCATGTGAACTCCCTTTGGTGAAATGAGTACTGCACCAACACCACGGCCATTCATGTTAACAGCCCCATCAAACATCATAGTCCATTCTTCCTCCGGGTTAGGCCCTTCAGTGTGAATAGGCTCTTCATGATCTTTTGCTTTAATGAACATGATGTCTTCATCAGGGAAGTCAAACCTCATAGGCTGGTAGTCATCAATGGGTTGCTCAGCAAGATATTCAGATAGTACACTGCCCTTGATGGCTTTCTGAGATGTGTACTGTATGTCATATTCCGTGAGAATCATTTGCCATCTTGCAACCCGTCCGGTAAGCGCTGGCTTCTCGAAGATGTACTTAACTGGGTCCATTTTTGAGATTAACAAGGTAGTGTGGGTCAACATATACTGCCTCAGTCGGCGAGCAGCCCACGCTAAAGCACAGCAAGTTTTCTCGAGCAGTGAATAACGTTGTTCACAGTCGGTAAACTTTTTGCTTAGGTAGTATATTGCATACTCTTTTCGACCAGACTCGTCATGCTGGCCCAGCACACATCCCATTGACTCTTCTAATACTGTCAAGTACATAATCAGAGGTCTTCCTTCGACTGGAGGCATGTGGATTGGAGGTTCTTGTAAATACTCCTTGATCTTATCAAAAGCCTTCTGGCAATCTTCGTTCCACCTGACCGTTTGTTCCTTTCTTAGCAGCTTGAACAAGGGTTCACAAGTTGCTGTGAGGTGAGATATGAACCTTGAAATGTAGTTCAATCGACCTAAGAACCCTCGAACTTCTTTCTCAGTTTTCGGAACAGGCATCTCTTGAATAGCTTTGACTTTATCAGGGTCAACTTCAATCCCCTTCTCGCTTACAATAAAGCCCAGCAGCTTACCGGATCGCACCCCGAATGTACATTTGTTGGGGTTCAGCTTCAGTTGGTACTTCCTCAGGCGCTTGAATAATTTGAGCAGATTCACCAGGTGATCTTCCTCTGTAAGGGATTTGGCGATCATGTCATCCACGTAACATTCTATTTCTTTGTGGATCATATCGTGGAATAATGTCACCATAGCCCGTTGATATGTGGCACCGGCATTCTTCAGTCCGAATGGCATCACTTTGTAGCAGAACGTGCCCCAGGGTGTGATGAATGTTGTCTTCTCCATGTCTCCAGGTGACATCTTGATCTGATTATATCCTGAAAATCCATCCATGAAGGAGAATACCGAGAACTGAGCCGTGTTATCCACCAATACATCAATGTGAGGTAATGGGAAGTCATCTTTCGGGCTGGCTCTATTCAGATCCCGGTAGTCAACACACATTCTTACTTTGCCGTCCTTCTTAGGCACAGGTACTATATTAGCGACCCACGGTGGGTAGCTAGTCACAGCAAGGAACCCGGCGTCCCATTGCTTTTGTACCTCTTCCTTGATTTTCATAGCCATGTCCGGGCGGGTTCGGCGCAACTTCTGTTTAACTGGTGGGCATTCTTCCCTCAGAGGCAGCTTGTGCACAACAATGTCGGTATCCAACCCTGGCATATCTTGATACGACCAAGCAAACACATCAACATACTCTTGAAGCAGATCTATCAGTTGCTTCTTTACTGAGTCTTGAAGGCAGGCCCCGATTTTAACCTCTTTCACGTCTTCGTCGGCACCAAGATTAATCACTTCAATCTCCTCCTGGTGAGGAGTAATAACCTTTTCCTCCTATCTTAACAACCTGGCTAGCTCTTCAGGAAGCTCATATTCTTCATCAACCCCTTCATCAGCTTGATTGATTGGATTGTCAAAGTCATACGATGTCATAGCCGTGCTGTTGTCGGTACGGTCTGGAAGGCACTCTCTGCAAGGGTTAAGTTGGTTCATTTTAGTGATTGATTTTAATCTTGTTTTAGAAAAAAAAGTGGAATGAAGTTATCATTTTGAAAACACCGCCATTTATTTTTGTACAAAAAGAAAAATGGAAAAACAGTGAGCAGAAAAGAAAAAGACTCGTTTGCAAAAAGACGTCTGATATTTCATTAATTTAATCTTGTTTGCACAAAAGTACAGATGGCCCTGATTACAAAATGAGTCTTGTCATCTTGGGCAAGATGCAAGACTTTGATGCATGCTATAAAAAATACAGGAAATAATAATTACTCTGCATGAGTAACTCTTATAATTTCCTGGGAAGACCAGTTCGAGACACTGCTCCCCGGGATCTTCGGACGAATCCAATTCTCCAGATTGCGCTCCTCTTCCAGCTCGTCTTCCAGACAGTTGATAGCATCGGGGGTAAGCATTCCCCCACTGACAAAACCAGGCTCTGCAGCAGCCTTTGCTTGATGTTGAGTTGGTCTGTAACCCAACCCAAATTTGTCCTTCTTCTCCTCTACAGCTAAAACCTTGCCCCAGCCTAGGGCAGTTCCTTCTTCAACAACCTTCCGGGCTTGTTGGTAAGATGACATGGAGATCCCCGACACAGCAGATGCTTCATTGACGTTCAAGGCTTCAAAACCTTGGCTCATTGTTTCATGGATCTCCCCATCCATCTCAATGTATTTGTAAGTAGCCAGATGGCTAACAAAAATATCCTCTTCCCCACAGATTGTGACAACTTGACCTTCCCACTCAAATTTTAACTTTTGGTGAAGGGTAGACGTTATTGCGCCAGCGGCGTGAATCCAGGGTCTACCCAACAAACAGCTGTAGGCGGGCTGAATGTCCATCACGTAAAAGATAGTTTTAAAGGTCTGCGGGCCAATTGTCACAGGCAGCTCAATCTCTCCCAAAACCGATCTCTTCGAACCATCAAAGGCTCTTACCACCAGGTTGCTGGGTCTCAATGCCAATCCATCATATTCTAATTTCACCAGAGCCTTCTTTGGTAAGACATTCAGGGAAGATCCTGTGTCCACCAGCACATGAGAAAGGACAGCTCCTTTGCATTCCATGGTTATGTGCAAGGCTTTGTTGTGATTGCGGCCATCCGCTGTCAAGTCAGAATTGGTAAACCCTAGCCCATTGCTAGCAGTAACATTACCAACCACGGTTTCCAATTGGTTGACAGTAATCTCCTCAGGCACATAAGCTGCGTGCAAGACTTTAAGTAGTGCATTCCGATGGGCTTCGGAGCACATAAGTAGTGAGAGGATAGAGATTTTGGATGGCGTCTGGTGAAGCTGATCCACAATTTTATAGTCACTCTTTTTGATGATCCGCATAAACTCATCAACTTCCTGATCAAATGGAGTTTTCAGGGCTTCTTTGGCAGCTGGATCTTCCTGCACCGGGCCTTTACCCTTTGCCTTGGCAACAGCTTCTGCTTCGGCAGTAGGTCTTTGAACTTGTGAAGCAAAGAGACGTCCGCTTCGAGTGAAGCCTCCGCCTCCCCCCACATTATCTACTTGTGGTGCAGGTGTGGATGTTTCCAGAGTGATTCTTTTTCCTTCGCAGTACACGTCAGAGCCATAGTGCCAAGGGATGGCCCTATTGCTTTCATATGGTACTGGTCCAGGCACCGTGACAGTGACTGGACTGATTGCTGCTGTTGAAGGGACTGTAATTGTTTGTGGATCATAAAAGATTGTAACTGGTGCTCTGGCGGGAGCAGCACCTTCTGAATGGTAGGCGGAATTATTTTCAGGATCGTAGAATATGGTAACAGTAGAGACATCTTCATGATTGATTGCTGGTGTTGTAGGAGGTTCTGTTGGAAGGACTGTTGTTGTTGTTGATGGAGATTCGAAATGGAATGAAGCTGAAGTTGTAGCAGGAGAAACTGTTGAAGTCTGATCATTTGGGAGGACAGGTGAAGTACTTGTTGATGGTGCTGATGAATTGTCGGGAACAATAGTTGCTGTAGTTGTAGGAGGTTCTGAAACCGTTGTTGATGAAGTTGCCGAATTTGTCGGAAATGATGTAGTGATCTGTAGCAGGCCACTCTGAATAAGGCCGTCAATGCCATTCCTCAGGTCCTCACACCCATTCCATGAAATATTGCAATAGGGACACCCTAGTTCACACCCCGGAAATATTTGGTTTTCACGGAGTTGAGCCTTGATTTCCACCAATGGTGTCCTGATCTGATCCACACTAGTTATCAAATAAGACGGTCTGTCTTCTTCAATAGCGTTAATTCGAGGACCACCATGGTTTGGCATTGGGTTTTTACTGACATTGGGCGGAGGTGCAAAATTCAGAGCCTTGGAGTCTACCAAGTCCTGTACCTTCATATGCAGAGCCCTGCATTTTTCTGTACTGTGACCAGGTGCGTTTGAATGAAAAGCACACCTAGCATTGGAGTCATAGTTCCTTGGTAGACTGTTGGGATCCGGAGGTGCCAACGTTCTTAGCTCAACTAGGTTGAGTTTCAGAAGTTGTGGCAGCAAGGCGGCATACGGCATCGGGATTGGGTCGATCACTCTGTTAGCTTGAGATGGCCTCTGTTGGAATGGCCTTTGTTGATTGTTGTTGTTGGTGTTGTTGCTGTTGTAGTCTCTTGGAGGATATTGATTCTGCTGATACTGAGGTTGTTGTTGGAAGTTTTGTTGAGGAGGTTGATAGACTGGCTGTGGATGAGCTGGAGCAGGGATAGTGACCGCTGCTATTGACCTTTGAACATATTGGGGCCTACCCCTGTTGGTGTGAATGGCATTGGTCTCGCCAGTTCTTCTCGGGCCTGCAAAAGGCTTTCTTGTACCACTGGACGAGCTTGCACCGTTGTCTGAGATCTTTCCCATTTTCAACAGGCTTTCAATTCTCTCCCCAGCTATGACAACATCTGCGAAGCTGGTGGAGGAGAAGGCAGCTAGCCTATCAATATAGGTTCCCTGAAGGGTATTCATGAACATATCAGCCATTTCTCTTTCAGACATAGGTGGCTGGACAGCAGCAGCAAGCTGTCTCCATCTTTGAGCATATTCTCTGAAGCTCTCCCTTGATGATTGTGACATCCCCATTAGGAGGGTCCTATTGGGTGCCATATCCAGATTATATTGATACTGTCTGATGAAGGCCTCTGCCAGGTCCTTCCAGCATCTTACAGTTGCTCTTGTCAGATGGGAATACCACTCCCTCGATGCTCCAGTCAAACTATCTTCGAAATAGAACATCCACAATTTCTCATCCATGGTATAAGCTTTTAATCTCCCGAGGAAAGATTGCAGATGGGTTCGGGGACAGGAAGTCCCATTATACTTTTCAAAACATGGAGGCTTGAACTTGTGGGGAATCCTAACCCCGTCTACCAAACCCATGTCCATGACGTCGAAGCCCAAAGAGTTTTGAGACTCCAGTGATCTCAACTTCTCAGCTATTTCTTCCAATCGTCTATCATAAGTTTCCTCTCCAGCACCCATTACTGTAAATTGGTCCTCCTGAGGATCTTCTTGAAGTACTCTCCCTGCTGTGGCAGTCCCTTGTATATTGACTGGGATGTTGACCTCTGGATGGAGATGGGGTCCAAAAACTGGGGGATTGACATGAGGTTGGACCCTCTCGTTGTTACTTGTGCCAGCAGTCCCCACATGGGGCTCATCTTGATTCCTCCCTTCTACCAAAGTTATGAGCCTCTCTTGGCTTTGAGCTAAGTTGTTCATCACTTCCATGAATTGTGTTATCTGGGTTCTCATCTCCAGTCTTTCGTTCGCCATCTGGTTTCTGACCTCCGTAAGATCTTGCTGCATCTGATCCATCTGAATTCCCGGAAGGTTGTTTCTAGTTGGGTACCTATGAGGCCTGTTGAGAGGAAATACCCGGCGGCGAGCAATAATTCCTGAACATCACAACAGAGGTTAGCAACAACAAAACAAAAACCTACAAAACAAACAAAAGGGTTAGCATGCAATGCAGTTATGCTTATTTGTTCTCAAGGTATCCGGTTTGGCCTTCAGTTTTGACCCTTCCAGACCTTTGAAGATGATGCTGTTGAAGTTGCTTTTGATGTGAACCCAGACAGAAACCAACACAAATATATTACATAAGATGAAATAATACAACTTGTTCATTTTACAACACTAGCCCCCTAAGGGGTCAAAATACATCACAAAAAAGCAAAAGTACATGAAAAGGAACAAACAACAAGCAAATGATCAAACTCCAAGGCCAAACTCATCCTCACGAACTTCCTTAAGAAGTGCTTCGGTCACAGGATCAGCCGGACGCTCCGTGAGACCTCTGATGAGAAGGTTTCTTGTTGCAACAGCTGCAGTCAACTTCCTGTTCTGACTTTGGTCCTTAGACCTCTTCACTCCAGCTCTGATTTCTAGCTCTGATATTTCCTTCTGGGCTGCTGCCAGGGCTTTTTCCATCTGCTCCATCTTGTCTTGAGCTCTCTTGTCTTCTAGAGTACGGGCCTCAGTGATCCGGACCCACCTGGCCTGACTTTCCTTCAAATACAAGTCTGTTCTTGCTCTCTGAAACTGGGCTTCTTTACAAGCATTCTTCAGAATCTGTTCACCAGCTTTGGACTTGTTGATATAATCTCCAGACTTCTTGATCTTAGTCAAGTGTTCCACTTTCAACTTCTCCAATCTCTCAATCTCCCTCACACCTTCACTCCTCTCCTGGAGGGTCTTCTGCAAAGCCTGGGTTAGCTTCCCATTTCTTTCCTTCAAGCTCTCAAACTCCTCCAAACTGATAGTGGCAGGGGGTGGTGCTGAAGATGACTGAGGCATGTCTTCTATGGTGAAGGGCATTCCAGAGAATTGGGCCCTAGCATGGGACCACTCATAATATTGGACTGATGCCACATTATTGCACTTCCCCAAAATGGTGATTCCCTTGGTTCGAACATGATCCCAGGCCCAGACAGCCTGCCTAACAACAGCCAAACTAATCTTGTTCTCACAGTAGAGGGTCTCAATCAGGTCCTGTGTCTTAGGAGTATGGACCAATGCATAGCCCAATTGCCTCTTGAATAGCAGAGGGTTGTAATTGATACTTCCCTTAACTCCTATTAAGGGCACATTGGGAAAGTGCCCACAGCTGGTGATCATATCTCTGCCCTTGGTGCTCTGAGTACACCATCTGATGTCTGCTGAAGTGAGAGTAGTGAGCCTCTTGGCCCAGTTGCTCTGCTGATGAGGATTGAGAAATGCATCTGTCTTGGGTAGATGCTTTAGAAGCCAAGCATGGAATAATGGAGCACAAATCCTCACTAATCTTCCCCTCTGCTTCTCATTTCTCTGATGTACTGAGTAATAGAGATCACCCAGTAAAGTTGGCACAGGGTTCTTCAGGATGAACAAGTGGATTGCATTCTTGCTAATGAAACGGGGCTCATCTGCAAACAACACAATTCCATATACACTTAAGGCCAACAGAGCACAAACAGCTTTCCACTCCCCCAAGGAGGCCTTCAAACTAGCTTGAGAAATCAGGAAGTCCAGATGAAATCCAGGGATCCCAGCTTTGGAGGTCATATGCTGTTCAATCAAAACAGGCTCTAGGTGCAAAGCTTTTGCTATCTCTCCATTGCTGGGAAAGACCATTTCAGGGTTAAAAGGGATTTCTCTCCTGATAGGTAGACCAACCAAAGATGAGTATTCTTCCAAAAGAGGACCCAACTGAAAGTCTTGAAAGGTGAAACATCTCAATGGGGGGTCATAGAACTGAATACAGGTGTGGATGAGGCTCCTCTGTGAAGGGTCTAGATCCATAACCATGTCCAGTATATCCCCATAACTCTCCCTGAACAAGGGTATGTGATCTGGAGTGATCAGGGTTTGGATCCTCCTGATGTCTGACAAGTCTGGTTGGAAGAAATGATAGGTGATGTTGCTCTTCTTTGGAGCCATGAGTACTGAAGACTGAGTTGAATAAGTGCTGATGAAGATGCTGAGAAGTGGGCCACTGATTGGCTGGTGCTGGTAATTGAAATATATGGCTGACAAGCTGAAACAAGTGCTGGTGGAGATAAGTCAATATAGCAGATGGGGTCAAAACCAAAACCAGAGGAATATGGATACCCTGAAACACAAATAAGCACATGTTAATATGATGCAATGAATATGTATGCAGATGATATGCAAGGGTTTGTGACTGAGCTGGATCTGATTCACTGCCTTGGTATAGATCCATGTGTGTTCAAGAATTCCAGATGGAGGTCTGAAAAATCCAGTAACCAGGGTAGGGGACTCAAATAAAGAGCCACATGTCCAGGGTTTTTTAGAATCACAAGAACTGTCCAACATGGAGTATTCTTAACAAAGTCAAAGTAACAGGGTATTCTGAGGTCAAGGTACCTGCAAACCTGTAAACAGCCCAACCCCCTCACAGGTGGTGATCTAGAACAAGGATCCTCAGACTTGGATCAGTTATGAGAAGTGTAAACACTTCTAACCCGGAGGTACAGTGTTTACAATAACCATAACAATTCCTCCTCTAATTCACCTCAGTTTCTGAAGGTCAATACTAAAAGGTCATCCAGACTTAGCAGGCTTCCCAGATAGCCCTAGCATTGCAGGAAATCCGCAACACAGAGTTCTCAAGAAGAAACCCATATCTGAACCGTGTTTCATATTCCCGCACCAGACCGAAATGGAATGGGAAAGAATATGATTCACTCTAGCCTAGGTGTCACTCAGGTCCCAGGTGTAGGACCTTAACTCTCAATGAAACACCCACCCACCAAAGAAAAACCAGATCCAGCCAGCAGCACAGTATGACAATATGATAAATGAAAAAACAGTAAAGAAAGCAATAAATAAAGCTGTACAGAAAGCAGTAAATAAAGCAAATATACACATACAAATAGCACATAACACCCCCAATAAACACAAATCAATCAAGCGCTAGGAGGAACCCACAAAAAGAACCAGAAGCCCTGGTTGCAGTATAATGTTCCCCAGCAGAGTCGCCAAGCTGTCGCTCCCAAAGATTTGCATCCCGGTACAAGCGCGAACGGTCGGCGAAGGGAACAGTGAGAACACACAGCCGTGAACTCACTGGAGATGAAAAGAGTCGCCAGCTAGGCATTTTTATCCCGGAGGAAAGGCAATGCTGCATAGACCTAGAAAAAGATATGGATAAGACGGTTTGCGAACCAGAGAGACTGAGAAAGGGGGTTGGTTACAACCTGGGAAGGTATTAGCACTCAGATTGTCCGCCGTACTCGACGGGATCCACGCTTAAAAGATTTGTGTTTTAAAGGGGTAGTGTCAGTGCAATTTGTGTATAAAAGAGCTGGAAAGGATGTACAGGTGTCAGTGTAAAAGAAGTGTGAAGTGTATAAATGTACAGTGTCAGTGTAGGAATAAGAATAAACTGCTCAAGAATATGAGGCTTAAAGATTAATGCTGGAAGGAGGGGGAATATACAGAGACTTTTGTTCGATAACTGTTAAGTTATGCCTACGTATCCTCTCGTGCAATGAGGAAGTCAGAACACCGTAGTTCGACCCAAAGAGACTGATAGATGAATTGACTTGTGAACTGCTTACTTGTCTATGCTCAAGTGTATGACCTGTCTGGCTCAGGTGCTGACTGTCTTGCATTAGACGGAAGAAGCAAGTTCTCGATTGTGAGTGAAGATGATGAGAAAAGAATCCCGGAGGGGACGATTATTGTTTGTTTCTGAGTTTTCAGTCTTTTATTGCTTTTTGAAGTTTGTCATAAGATAATGAGCTTAAGCCTAAACCAACGGGTTAGTAAACTCATCACATCTTCCCTCTGATTAGGGGTAATGAGATTACCTTAAGTGTGAAGTCAGATTCTCACACTTAATCACCTTTGACGTAGGGTTAAGATCATTAACCTACTTGTGATTATTTAGATGTTTTTGTTGTTTTTGTTTAGTGTTGAGTAATGAGGTTAAGCCATAATCAAGGATTAAACAGACTCATTACACTATCCTAAAAGAAGGATAATAGATGAGAGTGTTTAAGCTGAGGAAGGCTCCTCAACTTAATCCATGATTAGGGATTAAACCCATGACAAAACAAGCCTTTGATTAAGTGGATTTTATTTAGTGGTATGATGATGAAGTGATTTTTATGATTTGTAAGACAACTTGAGGGGGACTTGTCCATTAACACTAGGGTTAGTCCTTCTTAACCAGTTAAGGAAGAATTAGAACCCTAATGCAAGGCCCAAGTTACAAGTGTGATGTCTTGATACTTATTGAATGAGTTGATTAAGAGATTAAAACACCTTAAGGGTTTAATACTTAGGATTAAAGTTATACACTCCATCCTAAGAGAAGGATGCAGGCATAAGCTTAATCACAAAGTCTTAAAGCCTTTAGGGTTTAGTCCCTGATTATGATATGAGAAAAGATGACTCAAGGAGAGACACAAAGGTAAAACTATGAGGGGAGACTAATCAAAACCCTACTTCATTATCATGCTTGGTTGGTCCTGAGGTTTGTGAGGTTTTCAAGAACAATCTTCAGAGGAGCCACCAGGAAGCAGATGAAAGGATCAAGAGAAGCAAAGTGACTTGCTTCATTCAAGAAGTCAAGTCACTTGAAGAAAGAAAGTGGGAAGAAGAAGAATGAGCAAGCTCAATCTCAAACATAAATAGAAATGCAGCAATGGATGCAAGAGAGATGAAAAGAAAAGTTATGAGAAGTGAAGGCAAATTCACTTCCCAAGTTACTTACCACCTGAAATGTTAGAAAGAAATGCAATGCAATGCAAGATGAGATGAAATGGTATGATGCTTAGCAAAACCAGAAGCATGTTGATGATGATTATGATGTTATGAGATGCTGCAAACATGAGGCAAGGCATGGGGATGTTCATACAAGATTATGAATGCAAATGATGCAAGCTAAGGAGCATGAACAAACATGAAATGTTATGAAGCATACAAAACAAATGACATGGCAAATATGCAATGCAATGATCAAACATGCTTTCTATATGTCTTAAGATGTCAAATGGATCACAAGAATGCACAAAATGCAAAGACAAGTCATGTTATGCAAGGAAATGCAAGAAGGATGCAAGAGAAAGCCCAAATTAGGGTTCATGGATCAAACATCAAACAAAAACCCAAAACAAAAGCAAACCTTAAGATAAAAATGGAAAATGGCATCCAAAGAAACCCTAGACCCATAATAAACCACTGCCCAAAGGGGAGCTCTCAACTCTCAACCAAACTCAAGATATGAATTTTCTAAGTTATTAGGGTTTTTTAGGGTTCTTAACAAAAGAAATGCCAATCAAATTGAAAATGCAAGATCAAATCATGGCCATTTTACCCTAGAAACTACATGCTAAACATAACACAATGCAAGAAGAATCAATGTCTCAACCTTCTCCAATAGGCAGAAATGAATTTTTAAACTTATGATCAAAATAATGCATAAAAAATGATTTAATTCAATGAAAAAATTCTTAAAATGCATCAAGATCAAAAAATAAATTTGGTTTGAAGGTTGGACAATGTTTCTAAATGTCTTAGAACATTTCATGAATTTTTTTGTAATTTTTAAATACCTAAAAGTATTTTTAATTAATTAATTCCCATTAATCAATTAAAAATAATCTTTTAAATATTTAAAAATACTTTTTTAATGATAAAAAATAAAATAAAAATGTTTTTGGGTCATAAAAATTAATAAAACCTTAAGGAAAAAGTTTCATAATTTTTAAGATTTTTTTGCTATTTTAAATTAATTATGCAATTTAAATGAAAGAAAATGAATTAAAAATCAAAATAAACAAAAGTCAGAGGGATGGAGGGCCAGGATGAGCCTAGGATTTGAATTGGTTGACTGGCGCGTGATCTTGTGGTGTGGATTGGTTCTGAGTTAATTACATTTAATTAAAACTAATAATAAAATTAGGGCTAATCAAAGAGATCCTGGCCTTTCCCTTGCGCGCGCAGTCAACAAGTCAATGGCAATCAATGGTCCAAATTCAAACTAGCATTAATTATGTGATTAGGGCACAAATGACTCTCAGGTGGCCGGAGAAGACTTCCGGTCGTCTTCTCCGGCCAGCTCTCACCTGAAAAATCTCCAAACCTCTCAAAACGTACCAAAAATGAAAACCAAGAACATGGAAATGATCCTCATCCTCTCACGAACCAAACCCCTCTCTCAAAACAAATTTATATTTCCTAAATCAACTGAATCGAAGAGAAAAAGTTCTAGGTCACGCAAACTTCAGAAACAAATTAAATGCTCAAATCACAACCATTTTCAAAACCAATGGTACCAGAATAATCAGTGAAACAAATAGAACAAGTTTGTAACAAGCAAAATCATTTCTGGAAAAATAAATTTCAGGCTACCTGAGATTTGAAGCTTTCCACTTGAGGACTTTCTGGCCTTCTCTTTATGTGCAAACCACTCCTTAGGACCCCTTGATGATGTTTGAATGCCTTAGAACAATTTATGTAGGCTGGCTGATGAGTTTCGAAAGCTCCTGCTTCAAGCTCAGTCAACAATGGCTATGGTGATTCTGACTGATTCAGGCCACTGTGAATGATGGTTTATGGTCCAGATGATGTATGGAGAAGCTTTGCAAGGTTTGTTTGGCTGTTTATGGGCTAGGGAGGGAGATTCGAATGAATCTGCAGAATGAGGGTGAAGAATGGCAGTGGGGTGCTTTGGCTGTTTCAGGCTTATGCTTTGGGTGATTTCTACTCAATGATACATGGTGAGTTGAATGGAGGAAAAGGTTTTAGTGTTTGCTTGCTGTGGAGGGGAATTCGAAGGAAGTTGCAACTTGGAGTGTTTTTGTGAATGTGTCTAGTGAGTTGGTTTCAGCCTTGCTTCTTGTTATGGCTAGCTTGCAAATTGTCCATATGACTCTCTCTCATTGGCCAGTTGATTTGACATGTGCTTTAAGGATAGGTGTGGCCACTTTTGCAAAAATGTCAACTTCTTGTAAGATAGGGCATGGGCAACTTCTAGCCAAGTACAAAGCATGGGGCTGCGCAGCATGATGTGTGTATGAGCCTAGCTTGGTTCAGCATCCAAGGCTGCAAGTGGTAGGGAGTGAAATGAGTGTTTTGCAACTTGTGGCAACTTTGGTTCACATGTGATAAAGTCTTGTTACACAAACCAAGCCATGAGCAAACTTGATCCAATTCTGATTTTTAGGACTTAGAGAATGTTTGTGTAATGGTTTGAAATGAATTAGAGGTCACATGATGCATTGATTCAAGGTTTTTTTGCAAAATTTCCATTTGAAGCATGCCTTAGAAATTAATGATTTTTGCCAACTTTGCATTGCTATAACTTTTGATCCAAGAAGAGTTTGATCATGTTCTTGTACTTTTTGAAAAGGGAAAGATGAGATCTACAACTTTCATGACCAAAGTTTTTCCATTTGAAGCCTTTTTGGACCAAGAATCAAAGCTTGAAAATTGACCTAAAATGATGCATTCTTGAAAAGTCAACTATGCCCAAAAAGTCAACCTTTGCAAAAACCCTAAATTCTTGATTTCTATGAACTTCAACCTTCTTCCATGATCAAATAAAAATCATATACACTCAAAATGATGAAGATCACCCATTGGTTGGGTCATTGGGGGCCTCAGATGCCCTGATTTTGCACTGACTTGTCTAGAAAGTCAACTCTTGATCAGATGACTTCCCCATGGAATTTCTTCATGAAAATTGATATGTATACTCCCCATACCATATAGAGATCAATGAAGACAAGAATGACCAAAAAATTTGGAGTTATGGCCTCTGAAACCAAAACCCTAATTTTCAGTCAACTGTGCAGTTCAACCTGGCTCTGCATCCACTCAAACCCTAGCTCTTGTGATTCCTCTGCATTTTTGACTTTGAGGAGATGGAATATGATATAAGAACACACATGGACCCCTTTGAGTTGATTGGTTGCCTTTGGAATGGCTCAAGATGCTTTGGGATTGCTCAGATCACAAACCCTAGGTGCAGATGCCTTGAAAGCTATGCAGTGGATAAAAAAATGAGATGTGAGATGACATGATTGTGCTTATGCATATGAGATGATCACAAGCCATGGTGTGAATGGGTGAGGGCAAATTTGGGGTGTTTACAGGACGCATCGACGGTAAATACTATCGGATCCTCGCTTGAAAAGCAATGTTTCATCACAGTAATATTGTTTTAAATCATGGAAGAATTTTTTTTTTTGCAGATAAGTAAGATCTGGTGGAAGAACTTCGGCAGCTAAATAGTTGACTATGTCAGCAGACCATGGCAAAGTGGTTTGCGTATAAACTTCTTCCATAGTTTCTTCTTTGTTTTGTTCGTCTAGAGAAGATATCTCTTGTTCTAATTTGTCTATAAGAAGTTCATCAGGGAAATCATCGTTTATCGGTATTGGGTCAGGTTTAATTCCTTCCATACGTGATAAGTGGAATGCTACTACGTTGTCAGTTCCTTTCTTATCCTTGATTTCTAAGTCAAACTCTCGTAGTAATAAGATCCATCTTAGTAATCTGGGTTTTGTATCCTTTTTACTTAGAAGGTATCTGATATCTGCTTGATCGGTATAAATGACAATTTTTGTTCCTACTAGGTAAGAACGAAATTTATCAAGCGTGAATATTACGACTAATAGTTATTTTTCTGTTGTGGCGTAATTCATCTGAGCAAGGTCTAATGTTCTACTTGCACAATATATTGAGTGTTTCAAAAGCTTTTAAACAGTCTTTGTCAAAGATAAACTTAGCGTCTTTCAATAATAAACCTGTCAACGGCTTAGTTATTTTAGAGAATTCCTTAATGAATCGTCGGTAAAAACCAGCATCTCTTATGAAACTTCTTATATCTTTCACGGTTTTGGGAGGTTGAAGGTATTTTATTACTTCTATCTTTGCTTTATCTACCTCGATGCCTCTGTTGGATATCACATGTCCTAAAACAATTCCTTGTCTGACCATAAAGTGACACTTTTCCCAATTTAGTACTAGGTTTACTTTTATGCATCTTTCGAGTACCATTTCTAGGTTAGATAAACATCCCTCAAAACTTTGTCCGCATACGGAAAAATCATCCATAAACACTTCCATGATGTCATCTATGAAATCTGCAAAGATCGCCATTATACATCTTTGAAATGTTATTAGGGCGTTACATAAACCAAATGGCATACGTCGATAAGCAAATGTTCCATAGGGACAAGTGAATGTTGTCTTTTCTTGGTCATCAGGGTAAATAGGTATTTGGAAAAATCCCGAGTAACCATCCAGGTAGCAAAATTAAGAATGTTTGGCTAATCTTTCTAAAATTTGATCGATGAAGGGTAAAGGAAATTTATCTTTCCAGGTAGCTTTGTTTAGTTTTCAATAATCGATACACATTCTACTCCCTGTTACTACTCTTTGTGTTATAGACTCGCCTTTGGCGTTCTTAGTGACTGTAATGCCTCCCTTATTTGGTACGACATGCACTGGGCTGAGCCACTAACTTTCGGATACTGGATATATAATCCCGGTGTCTAACAACTTCTTTACTTCATCCTTGACTACGGTACTTAGAATTGGATTAATCCTTCTTTGAGGTTCTCTAGAGGTTTTACAATCTTCCTCTAGCATAATACGGTGCATACATATCGAAGGGCTTATTCCTTTTAGATCAGATATGTTATAACATAACGCGGTTGGGTACTTTCTTAGGACGTCTAAAAGTTTTTTCTGTTTCGAGCTGCCCTAAGTCTGCGTTTACTATAACTGGTCTTTTAAGTTCCGAACCGAGAAATTCGTATCTTGGATTTTTACGCAATGTTTTGAGTTCAAGATCGGGTTTCTTTGGGCATGGCATATGGTCAGGTGTAAGAGCTAAGCATTCATTTAGGATTTCGTCTTGATAAGGTTCTTTCCAATTATCGTCTTCGAATATTAAAGGAGATGGGATCTTCATTATGTCAGAATAGGTAATCTCTTCTCTTTCCATTTCTCGTCTACATTCGTCAATGACGTCAATGAAATAATAGTTATCGTCTATGGTTGAAGCTTGGAGAAATCGGGTTAGAATAAATTTTACTTTTTCTTCTCCTACTTCGAATGTGAGTCTGCCTTTATTTAGATCTATAATTGCTCCTAGTATGATAGGGGTCGTAGCATCTTCTTTGATGTCCATGATTCTGAAATCAGTTGGGATTTAGAACTGGCCTATTCATACCAGAATGTTCTCTAAAATACCAACCGTGAATTTGACTGAGTGATCGGCTAGCTGAACTGATATCTTCGTCGTTCTAAGTTGTCCCATATCGAGTTTCTTACAAATAGATAACGACATAACACTTATATTGGCTCCTAGGTCACATAGTGATTTGTATATGACAAACTTTACTATTATACAAGGAATTGAGAAACTTCTTGGATCCTTCATTTTAGGTGGCATATTATTTTTAATAATAGCACTACACTCAGCAGTAAGTGTAACTGTTTCGTTTTCTTCGATTTTCTTCTTGTTATATAAGATCTCCTTCAGAAATTTAGAATATAAAGGCATCTTGGTAATAACTTCTATAAAGGGTATAGTAATGTTTAATTATTTTAGAAGCTCTACGAATTTCTTGAATTGTCATATTTTCTTAGAATGTTTTAACCGTTGGGGGTACGAAATTGGTGGTTTATATGGTGGCGGGGGTACATAAGGTTTTTCTTTTTCTTCAGCCTCTTATTCGTTGGTTTCCTTTTCCTGTGGTCTAACGTTTTTCTCAGTTGATTTATCAGGTTGTTGATACATGGCAAGGTTTTTGGTTCTAGGATCGGTAGGTTCATCTAAACCTTTTCCACTCCTTAGTATAACTGCATTTGCATGACCCTTAGGATTTGGTTGTGGTTGTCCAAGAAAATTTCTAGCTGGAGCAGCAGTGGATGTCTGTTGTTGGCCTACTTGATAAATTTGGTTTTCTAACATCTTATTATGAGTAGCTAAAACATCTACCTTTGTCATTAATTACTTCATCTGTTAACTAGTATGGAAGTTCTAAATTAGGAAATCATTGTTCGTTTGATCTTGGGTAGAAATGAAGTTTTCCATCATCAGTTCGAGGTTTGATTTTCTAGGAACATTTGGATTGGGTGCAGCAACTTCGTGATATCCTGGTGTTGCAGTTGAAGCTTGATTTGGCGCATACAAGGTGTTGTTATTCTTGTAAGAGAAATTGGAGTGATTCTTCCATCCCGGGTTGTAAGTATTAGAATATGGGTTTCCTTGAGCATAATTCACCTGATTTGTGGTTAATTCAGTAAGAAGATAACATTCAGGAGATGTGTGTCTTGGCATTCCACAAATTTCGCAATTTGGAGTTACGGCATCCAAGGTAGCTGGTGGTGTTATGGTCAAGTTATCGATTTTATGAACTATGACATCTATCTTGGCATTTACGTGATCGAAACTGCTAACTTCATACATTCCTCCCTTAGTATGGTTCATCTCTACATGTGTTATTTCTCCTCCCCATTGGAAATGGTTCTATGCCATGTTCTCAATGAGGTTATTGGCTTCTTCGTAATGTTTATCCATAAGAGCGCCGCCCGCGACAACGTCTATCGTCATCCTAGTGTTGTATAAAATTCCATTATAGAAAGTTATGATGGTTACCCAATTTTCAAACCCATGGTGTGGACATAATCTTAACAGGTCCTTGTATCTTTCCCACGCTTCATAAAGTGATTCGACATCTTTCTGTCAAAAACCGTTAATTTGAGCTCTCAACATAGCTATTTTGCATGGAGGGAAATAACGAGATAAGAAGACTTTCTTCAGTTTTGCCCATGTTGTGACAGAGTTGGCTGGTAATGATTGTAACCAGGACCACGCTCTATCTCTTAAAGAGAACGGAAAAAGTCTTAGTCTAATTGCGTCTTGGGTTACACCATTTTCTTTCACAGTATATGTGTATTGTATGAATCTTGTCAGTTGTTCATTTGGATTGTCTATCGAGTTTCCAGAATACTGGTTTTGTTGTACAGCTTATAGCAGTAAAGGTTGGATTTCAAAATTGTTCTGGGTTATGGCTAGTGCGAAAATACTGTTGTGCGATTCTTGTTGGCTTGGAGTCGCATACGACTTGAGTGAACAAGGTGGTCCTCCGTTTTCTTCGTCCATGATTGGTTCTTCAACTGGTACTGGTATAATGATATCAGGAATAAGGGTTTCATTGGGTTTGGTTCGGCGTCTCAAACTTAAGAAACGTTCTACTTCTTTGATCTGGGGTTGTAAGTTTTCGCCTCGGGAGCGAGTACTGGGCATACAATCAACAAAGGAAAAGTAAATTAGTTTCCTTAGCCTAGACGGCGCAACAACTTAATGCACTATTGACTACATCTAAGTCCCCGGCAACGGCGCCAAAAACATGGTGGCATACTTTCTGAGTCTAACGATTACTAACTGCAAGTTCCCAAAATATCACGTAGTAATAAAAGATATCGATCCCATAGAGACTCGATAATCAACCTAATGTTGTCGGTTGTTGCTATGTTTAGCTAAGGCGGGCGATGTTTTTTATTTTAAAAAGGGTTAAGAATTAATTTAATTTAATTAATGATATAAATTATCGGTACGTAATTAATTTTGCCTTCGCGAATTCAATAGAGGGTCAGCTTGTTAAGGTTTATTAAGTTATCTCTCCGTAAAAACTCTCGGTTTAAAATTCTTCGACTCACACTCTCGTGGTCTTTCCTATTACTATACTTCAAATTTCAATTGAGCACTCTCGATGTATCAATTCAAGTTAGAAATACATTTTGGAAACATAAAGGTTCTAATTGGTTTTAAAGCGCTTCCGTTGTGTTTAAAACTAATGCTCGATTTTAGCTATCTAGTTATGATCTCACACTCCCGTGGTCTTAATTAAAACAAGAAATCGAAACTAGATTATAACTTAATTTAAGGTTTTTTCCTAATTCTATCGAATTCGTTCCGGTTTACACAATTACATATCGATTAACAGTTTAGATGGACATATTAAATAAAGAATGGTAGAAGGAGAAGAAATACATGATAAAAATAAATGTTGTAATAAAAAAATAAATAAGCATTAAAATCAGAAACCTGGTTGCAATGTTCTTGGTCATCCAAACTTCGAAACTTGAAATGAAAAAAATAATGTAATGGCTAGAAACAATAAAAATGGTGATAGTTTCCTAATGGCGGAAGTAATCACTGAGGTTTGGTAAAGGAAAATAAAAGTAAATTAAATAATAAAAATGAACTTCGACAGCATAAAAATTGAAGCAATTGGATGTCAAAACAAAGCTCTCGTTGCAAATGGCTAAGAGATCTATTTATAAGCAGTGTGGTAGGGTTTGTTGAGAAATAGCAGGCTTGAACTCCAATTGGGATTGAGACTGAGTTGCAAATACTGAGTAGACTTAGGTGAGGAAACTTATCTGCCTTGAACGAAAAAATCTCATTTAATTTGACTTCTCTTTCGTCTGTTACAGATTTTACATTTCTGAATAATTTAGTTGAGACGAACCTTTGATTTCTGGGACGGGAAACTTTGGCCTATAGATGCTCAACTTGGAGTTGAGTTGATCGTCTGACCTTGAGATGTTCGTTTGATTGATGAGACGATCGTTTGATAGGTAAAATAAAGAGATACATTTTTCTGTTATTTTCCTTCTGTTTTGCCATGTTTTCTTGTTCAAAAGGCTCTCTTTGTATTTTTTCCTCCAAATGTCATGTTTGTCAAATGTCTGCAAAATAAACACAATTAACACGTAATATCGTCCAAAATATATAAATAAACATGCTAAACAATCGGAAATCACATTAAATAATCTATATGAATTTGAGTTATCATGTATAAGATCAAATGAAGCTATAGTGAATTAATATTGATAATATGAGTTGCTATATAAGTGTAGCTGGTTTTAGTAGAAATAAAATGGTCTTTGATAGAAACTGAATGATGCAATTTTCATGACAGAAGATTTTAATTTATAGCGGGAGTATCATATCAGGAACCAGAAAAGTTATAGAATTTTATAATAAACTTGTATTAATAGAAGAAGATAAAATAGTGCAGATTTAGTCGGTTTAGCCGAGTTAGGAGGAGTATTTAGTTGCCCAGGGTTTAACGAAAATTTTCGGGGTAAGTCAGGTGATTTAGTAGGTAATTTTGTCGGTTTGTTTTGCAGAATTCTTGTTGAAATGTGTGGTTTTTGCGCGCCGTCGAATATGTTGTTTTGTTTCGATATGTGGACTTTTTAAGTTGAAGGTCGAAGGACCAACATTGATTATTTAAGTTTTAGGTCGAATGACCAATGTTGATATTAAAGTTGTAGGTCATATGACCAACATTGATGTATATATAACTTGCAGGCCTCTGGCCAAAGTTGAATCATGTTGAATTTAAAGTTGCTATGTTGATGGTTGTTTTTATTTAGTCGTTGTATCAGGGCATACACTGTATTTTCTAAGTTGGAGCGTATGCTCACCATGTTAACCTAGATTGGCAAGATTATTAAGTTAAAGGCTCATGCCTTGTAGATACCTCGATAACTTGGTATATTTTAAGTTGGAGTTTTACTCTGATGGTACCACATGCATATGCATAGTTGAGTCGCATTTGTGTTGCATTATTTATGTCGTTTAAGTTGTTTATGCTGATTAAGTTGAAGATGTTATTTGTGTTGATTAAGTAGATGAAGTTGTTTATGTTGTTTAAGTTGATTATGTTGTTCATGTTAATTAAGTTGATGAAGTTGTTTATGTTCTTCAAGTTGATTAGGTTGTTCATGTTGATTAAGTTGATGAAGTGTTTACGTTGATTAAGTTGTTTATGTGGATTATGTCGATGAAGTTGATTTTGTTGCTTAAGTGGATTATGTGTTTATAAAGGATAGGTCGTGAAGTATATTAATTTGATTATGTGATCATGTTGATGAAGTTTCTTATATGATTATGTTGATGAAGTTTCTTATATGGTTATGATGATAAAGTTGTCATATTAGTTAGGTTGTTTATGATGATTATGTTTGTTTAAGTTGTTAAGTTAATTATGTTTATTATGTAGTAAATGTTGATAGGTGTAATAAGTTGATAAAGTATGTTGATAGATTGTGGGTGATTGTTAAGTTGTTGTTTGGATTGTAGTGAAATTGTATGATTCTATCTAATGTATTAATTATCATACTTCATTTATAAAATTCGATATCTCACCCGTTCTGTTTGAATATTACCCTTATGTTAGTAACATGCAGGTTAGCTTGAAGGAAGATTTTTGTCTCATTAGTTCGAGTCAGTGTCGATACTCTGATACATAACACTCGGGGGGATGAACGCTTAGTTGCTTTAATGTTGTATTTGATCTAGTCGTTGTTGTTTCAAGAATTTTTAATTAGAAGCATGTTGCTACTAAGTTGTTAAGTTGAAAAAGATGTTGTACTATGTTTAGTTGAATAATAGAGAATCCTCTGCGTAGTTGTATAAAGTTGTTTTGGTTTCAAAAATGAATAAAAGATGTTGTTATAGTTTCATCCGAAATTGAAAGTGTTATGTATCAAGTTGTTATTAATTGATTAATTGAAAAAAGTGTTTTAAAGTTGAAATGTGGCACCCTATTTGCTTACTTGTTGGTTGAATTTTCCTACTCTGATTTTCAATATATTTGTCGGATAGAAATGGGGTGTTACATTAGTGGTATCTAATTAGGTCGGTTCGTCTGGCCAATGTTGTCTAATGTCGTTGATTACTTAGTACGTGACATGTGTGGGAGACACTGTCGTTACTTGTTAATTTCTAGTCTTTGTCTGCAGGTGTTGGTTTGGATTAAGTGGGGTAGAGCCTTGCTCCCGGACTGTTGTTGGTATGTGGAAGTTGGTTCAAGTTGATGTTAATTGCAAGAGTGTAAGGTTGTTGCATCGATGTTGTTGCAGGCCGACGAGAGTATGGACTCTTGAATTTGTATCGGTCAAGTTTGAGATGCGCGTAGATTATGGATGGTGAATTGATTGGGAATAAGGAATTATCCCAAAGGAAATGATAAGTTGATGGATCAAGTCAGTAGATTATTATGACTTGAGTATAGTTATACTAAAGTCGAGTAATTTTAGAGTTGGATGAAAAAGAAGGATGTTGGTGAATTTTAGAAGCAAGAGAGAGAGAGAGAGAGATGTAACTTATGTTCATGAATCTCAAATTCTGATTTTTGGCAATTTTGGAGCAACTGTCAGTAAAAGAGGCATAACTTTTTACTCATGTTTCTGATTGAAGTTATTCTGGACTTTTTCGAAAGCGTAAGAAATACCCTATAGTTTTTATATAAGATTTGCCTTCAGGAGATTTGTTAAGAGGGAGATAAGTGCATTTTAATAGTTGGGTCTGATGTTGATTTTTGGAAAATTCAGAATAAGGGAATTCTTGACCAGTCCCATTGCAAAGATGATAACTTTTTATTCGTAACTCGCATTTTACCGATTCTTGAAGTTCTGAAATCTGCATAAAATTCTATTCATTTTGGAATATAATTTTATGTTTGGAAGGTCTATATTGGAAGAGATAAATGTTTTCGGAGTTGAGTGACTATTAATAACATTGAGAAAGATGAAGACGAGTGTGAAATATTGATAAGGAATTAAATGTTGGTATTAGAAAGAATAAGACAGTGTTGAAGGATGCATGGAGATGCGATTTATGTCGAATGGGGATGGTTAAAGTGATGATGTTAGATGATTGTAATGTTGAGAGGAAGACTGATGTTTGATTATTCTTGTTAAAACGTTTGACTTGGAAGAAAGTTGTAATTTGAGCAAATCGAATTGGATTGTACTCGATGTTGTAGCGACTTTGGTGTTAGAAGAATATTTTAAAAAAAGTATGCTAAGAATGTGTATATGATATTGTGTATTGGATTTTGGATGTTTTGGTATAATTGACGAAGTCGGAATTAAGGAGACTGAGAAGACGTTGGTAAGCCTTAGAGAGTTGGCAGAGCATTATGCTTACGGACTTTGGGCACAAGGTGGGTACGCTATTGTTGTTGGGTTATGATGATTTATGCCACAGTTATTATTGTCGGTTGTCTATTGAAAAATTGAGGAACTGATCACCCTTAATCTCTTGTTGATAGTAGGAGGAATCATAATTGCTGGATAGATGTGTCATGCTAACTAGTATAGTATGTATATTGAATTGGTTGAGGTCAAGCCAAGCGCTTGAGTATTATTTGTATCGTCGATGTAGGTTCTTATATAAGCATATTAGTTGGATTTAAGGATGATAGCATCAAGTTGTGTTTGGATTGAATAGTAAGATGGAAACTCATAGTTGAACTCTGGATAATTGAAGTGTTGTTTTGTGATGAATTAAATGGCATGAGAATTGAAGCTTTCTTGAGATGATTCGAGGGGAAAGTATATGGAAATGTAAGACCACGATTTGATAAGAATGTTGGATAAATTTAGTTTAAAGTATTAGAAGAAGTGAAATTATAAGTTGGTTTATTAAAGTGCGATTTTTGGTTGTAAAAAGATGAGTTACTTGGTTGTGTTGACTCGGATAAGAATATATGAAGCATGGCGTTAATATAAGTAGGAATTGATTATTTGGTTGTTGGATTAGTTGGAAGCGAAAAATATGATTTATCTTGTTGAAGCAAAGTGAACTCAGATGTTATATGTTTTTGTAATGATGTTATGTGCTTAAGATGGTTTTAGCGGACGTGTTAATTAAAAATGGTAAATTTGTAGTCTATGTTGATGATAGTTGAAAATCATGGAGGTATATGAATATTTTATCCAAGATTTGAAAGTAGTCGAAGTTGTAATTGTGTTGAATGTTCAGAGATGTTACCTTACGGAGCTAAGTTCGACGTATTCGGTAACTACAAAAGTTAGAATGTCTGTTGGAACAAAATTTCCAAAGAGTTAAGTTGAAGTCTATGTTATGTCGGTTTTGGTATACTTGATATTTTACAAGTAATCAGAGTGCGCATCGAATGTGTGGTGTAATGCAGTTGTTCATATGTGAATAACAATGATGTTGGTATTTGATTGCATTGATGTTGTGTTTAAGTGGTATGTTCTTATGTTGTTGTGTTCTAGTTCTTAAACAGGTGAATTCTTAAGTTGGTTACTCGTTGTATTGTGTTTGTAGTTGTCAAGTTTATTGCTTGAGTGTTGTTCGTGTCGATGTTGCCATTAAGGTTATAAGCATGTTGCTACTAAGTTGTTAAGTTGAGAAAGATGTTGTACTATGTTTAGTTGAATAACAGAGAATCCGCTGCGTAGTTGTAAAAAGTTGTTTTGGTTTCAAAAATGCATAAAAGATGTTATTATTGTTTCATCTGAAATTGAAAGTGTTATGCATCAAGGTGTTATTAATTGATTAATTGAAAAAGTGTTTTAAAGTTGAAATGCGGTATCCTATTTGCTTACTTGTTGGTTGAATTTTCCAACTCTAATTTTCAATATATTTGTCGGGTAGAAATGGGGTGTTACATATCCACCAAAATGAGTGATTGAACTTAAAGATGAAAAAATACCATATGTGTAGCTCAATTTGGTATTCATCTTTATTTTCGTGTGACATTGCGTTCGGATGACGATTTATATATCGTTCACCTTGCACGTATTAACACATATATTATATTGTTTGGCCTTATTTGTAGGGTAATTACTCTGTAAATTACTCGGTGGTTGCTTAACATACACCTAAATGTGTCCATACTTCGGAATAAAAATCTCATTGGATACTTGCACTTTCATGGACCGGACCTCGTGTTGGTCGCATTACCCCAATGTTGGTTAATCATTTTCATTAGATCCACGACTTTTGAAGCTTGATGCGTAGTTTCTTTGGGTATCCCAATCTTCGTTTAAGTCTTCATTGAATTTGGGTCAAATTGCATCGATTAATCCCTATAGTGTAAGATACCAAGAAAAATCGGTTGCCTTTTCGATTTTGGCACTAAGTGCCTTGTTACTCTCTTGGTTGTGGATGATTATGTTCACCATATACTATTATCTATATATTACTATTATTATTAATATATTACTATTTTAATTTTCCTCTTGCACCTTATCCTCTTTAATTTCCTTCTTGCTCCCTTATCTCTTTTACTTTTACTATGCTTTATATCCATTATCATGTTTATGTTTATGTTTATGTTTATGTGTATATCATTGTGCTTTCCTTTTTCCTTTGTCCATTCGGACACAAAAATACTAATAAAGGAATAAACCTCTAAAAAACTTGTGATCTTGATCTTGGACAATGGTTACTACATTTGCATTGGAATTGGAGTTTTGGACTTAGATTTTAGGACACATTTCCTTTGCTTTGATCATCATGGAGTTGGTACTTTAGTCTTTATTTGGCCATTTGTTAGCTTATATTTATAAGTATGGAACTCTTGTGCTTATGCTTGGAAGTATCATCAAGTTTGGTTAGATCTTTCCTCCTTTATCTCTTTTATTTTATTTTTAGGATAGCCTCTTCATCTCCCCCTATTTTACAATTTTTAAGACTTCCTTTTTTTTCAAAGGATTCTTGTTTTAAAATCTTCACCATTTTAATAAATTAAACCTTTACTTTTTGTCAAGTGAATTTTACTTCTTCTTTTACTTAGTAAATGTCAATAAATTTAATCCTTTTGACTTCAATTCAAAAAATTAAAAATAAACAAACTCACTAAAGTTGTTTTGTGTCTTAGTGCACCTTCTTTTGTTTTCTTTACATGTTTAGACTATGAATCATTTTTTTTCTAGTCGAGTGCAAGTCTCTCAATCTCGATGGTTGTAGTTTGATGTAATTGAGTCTCTTTTCATTTGTGGGGGTTTAATGGCATACTCGTCGATTTTATCCGTGTTTGCGGCCTCCCCGTAATGATGTATGAGTCCATGCCCTCATTTTCATGGTAGATTTGTGAGGAAATCCACTTGAAAGTGACAAATTATCTTTACTTGCTAAAATTAATAAAAACCCACCAATTTTCACTATTTGTACCACGAACTACAGGATTTTGATCTTACATTGCACATTGTGGGTACGTAGGCATGAGGTGTTAAACCTCTCCAAACATAAAAACATTAAAAATTAATTCTTTTCTCATCCCTCCACTCTCATTTTAACAAACCATTTTCAAACCAAAAGAAATAAAATTTTCAAAGGGCTCCCGTGGAGTACCACATGCATTTTGGTTGCTAATATCTTCCCATTTTGTAACCAACCCCCTTACCCTTTCTCTGTTTGATTCTTTAGCTTTTTTCTTCTAGATTCATTAGGATTTATTTGCTTTCTTTCTCCTTTTCCTCTTGAAATAAAATAAAAGCGCGGTGGCGACTCTGTTTACCTTGAGTTAAGTTAATCAATAGCTTACACTCATGATTTTACCGCTACATCAGTCGATGGATGTTTTACCACCACGCTATGATAGTCTCTTTTCAGGTTTTATCTTCCACATGGGATAAATACTTGTCGATTCCGCCAAGTCCGGTTTCATTTCTTCGAGTTATCATCTATGCTATGATAGTCTCTTTTCAGGTTTTATCTCCCACGTGAGATAAATACTTGTCGATCCCTCCAAGTCCGGTTTCGTTTCTTCGAGTTATCATCCATGCTATGATAGTCTCTTTTCAGGTTTTATCTCCCACATGGGATAAATACTTATTGATTCCGCCAAGTCCGGTTTCGTTTCTTCGAGTTATCATCCATGTTATGATAATCTCTTTTCAGGTTTTATCTCCCACGTGGTATAAATACTTGTCGATTCCGCCAACTCCGGTTTCATTTCTTCGAGTTATCATCCATGCTATGATAGTATCTTTTAAGGTTTTATCTCCCACGTGGGATAAATACTTGTCAATTCCGCCAAGTCCGGTTTTGTTTCTTCGAGTTATCATCCATGCTATGATAGTCTCTTTTCAAGTTTTATCTCCCTGTCTCTCCCCGGATTTCCATCCTGGTACAAACGCGAAAGTGGCGCGGAAAAAGTTAGAGTTGCCAGCCAGGCATTTTTATCTCGAAGGAACGGGAATGGTAATGCTGCAAAACCAGAATAAAAGAAGAGGAAGGACACAGGTCCTGCGAACCAAAGAGACTGAGTTCGGGAGTCGGTTACGACCTGGGAAGGTATTAGCACCCAGATCGTCCGCCGTACCCAACGGGATCCACGCTTGCAAAGAAACTGTTTCAATGGGTGAAGAAAAGAAAGCTGATGCGAAGAAAAGGAATTGAACTGGATAAGAGAAACGAAAAGGGAACTGAAAAAGAAATGAAAAGGGAAAATGTAGGGAAAATAAAGATTGTGCTCGAACGGGCCCTACCCCGCTGAGTACGTACCTCATCGGGAAAATGAGGATCAAAGTCGCCGTAGTTCCCCTAACTAGGGGTGGAAAAGATTGCTTGTATCTTAAGGCTTGAACTGCCTATGACAATGCTCAGGTGTTGCAGGCTCGAACGACGAGTGCGTTACCGTCTTGCAAAGTGACAAGTAGGGGAAAGTTCTCGGACGGAGCGAAGGAGATGAGAAAAGAATTCCCGAAGGAGAGACGATTATTGTTTGTCCAGTGTTTTTTATGAGTTTTGTGCTTTGAAGTTTGCATAGGTAAGTGTACCTAAGTATTACTCAATGGGATGTGTACTCCTTACATCGTCCCGAAATGGAATGCGCAAGAGGCACACCTAGTTGTGGAGGAAATCCCCAAATCTATTCCCACAAGTGAAGGCTCAGACACACTGGCCTACTGACATTTATTAAGTGTTTTTGTGGTTTTTTATTAAGAAGTGTTTTTTAGCTTTTCTTTGTGAAGTAATCTCATGCTAAGACCTATCGACCACGAGGGATATCCTACACCTCGCCCCGAAATGGAACACGTGTAAGTATTTCATAGCAAAGTCTCGTGTCACATGAGAAGACTCGTTATTTATTAAAGTGACTTAAATTTAAATTTGAAGATGAGAAGAGAGAGCACCAAAAGGATCTCAAAGGTAAAATCTAATGGGGAAGACTACTCCTAATGTTATCATGCATGGGATTCCTAGGTTATGTGGTTTGAATTCTATCCTAAGAGAAAGGATGATCAAAAGAGAAGCGATAAGAAAGGAGAAGAAAGCTAGAGAGAGGAAAGAGAACCACATGATGGCACAAAGCACATCAAAACTCAAAAAGCATAAACAAAGTAAAAGAGGAAAAGATGAAAGGTTGAAATGTGGATAAACATCCACACTTCTCTTACCATGAGCCACTGAAATGTTAGCAAAAATCCAGCAAATTGGTCAACACAATCATGGAATTAACATGCTCAAAGGTTCTAATCAACAAGGATCAAACAACATGCCAAGCAATGCAAATATACGACTTACGTGTCGAAAACATAAAAGCATACATCAATTAGTAAGCAAATCACCCTAAAATAACATATTCAATGATCATACAATGATCCATGGCAATTAAAACAAGTAAGGGGATCAAACAAGATCAAAACAGCCCCAAAAAGGCATTTTGCTTCAGTGTTAACCGGTTAACCAAATGCGTTAACCGGTTAACCAGCTCAAAACTGTACAAAATACGCATAAAACAGGTGCGTTAACCGGTTAACCAGCTCAAAACTGTACAAAATACGCATAAAACAGGTGCGTTAACGGGTTAACCATATGCGTTAATCGGTTAACACTGTTAAAACAGCAACAAATCCTGCAGAAAACAGCCGCTCAAACCAGCTTATTTACATAATCTTGCACCAGACCAGCAATGAATTATACATGGAAAAATTAGATCGATTCACATTAATTCATTCATTAAGCTCATGAACAATAACAATCGGACCCGGTTACAAAACAACCAATCAAATCAAGCAGCACAAACAAATATGCAAACACATGGTGGATCTAAAGCACAAGCATGCAAATAAGCTAAAACAGAGCTAGATCTGAATTTAACCAACCTACAAAGTTGAGGTATGCTTTGGTAGTTGTTGATTGAGCTGGAAATGAGAGATTTCACGGAAAAATTTGAAGATCCGGTGCTAAGCTTCACACTCCATGCAAAATAAATGCAAGAACAAGCTCTTGATGCAGAATTTTGACTCCACGAGCACTTCTAATTGCCAAACTAGATCTGAACCAAGTAATAAACTAGCAAAATGATGCAAAGAAGCTATGGATGGAGGTCTAGTTCCAAGATCCACACACTTTGATGCAAAGTTATGTGATCTTCAAAGAGGTACTTTGAGTGATTTGGGTAAATTGGGAGAGAAAAGTGAGAGAATTGTGTGAGAAGAATGAAAATTCAGAAAATGAAAATGAAAAATGAGGGCGAGTCCCCTTGGTTTAGAGGGAAATGGAATAAATAATGTTTAGGTTTGGGGCCCAAAATTTTGGTTTGGGATCCAAAAATATGGCTTGGCATTAGCTTAGAAAGTGATTAGGATATAGCATTGGAATTAGGCTTGGATAAATGCTCTAGATCCTTCTCCCAAATTCAAATTAATTCAAATGAATAAAAATCAGAAAATTGGAAGATGGAGCCAAAACACACATGCTGAACTTGCTGCTGAAATTCAAATTTCGCAGCCGTTAACCGGTTAACCATATGCGTTAACCGGTTAACACAGGAAAAAAATGATTTTCCCTCCTTTTGTGGGAAACCTCAGGAATATCCCGATGCCAACCGTTTCAAGCTGATTTTGAACCTCATCCCTTTTTTAGGGTCTTGAAGATGCTACAGAGCTTTGTACAAAATGATCCTATAAGCTTCTTGCCTAGGTCACCATGCTCTTGATTTTGACTTGCAGTGCCTCAAATCTTCCGGATGGTTAATCATATGCCTCAAATCTAAGGATATGACATGCTTATGATGAATATGATATGATGATGATGCTAAAACAGAAGAGGGCAAATTTGGGGAATTACACTCCCACGTGGGATAAATACTTTCAATTCCGCCAAGTATGGTTTTGTTTCTTCGAGTTATCATCCATGCTATGATAGTCTCGTTTCAGGTTTTATCTCCCACGTGGGATAAATACTTGTCGATTCCGCCAAGTCCGGTTTCGTTTCTTCGAGTTATCATCCATGATATGATAATCTCTTTTTAGGTTTTATCTCCCATGTGGGATAAATACTTGTCGATTTCACCAAGTCCAGTTTCGTTGTTCGAGTTATCAAACATGATATGATAGTCTATTTTCAAGCTTTATCACCCACGTGGGATAAATACTTGTTGATTTTGCCAAGTTCGGTTTTATTCCCTTGAGTCGTCATCCAAGTTATGATGGTTTCTTTTCTTACCCACTCACGGTGTGTTTTGTTTACTTCGTCATCCAGGAATAACATTCTTCCTAATACATTTCATTTCCCACTGAGTACAAATTTTCTGGTTTATTCGGGTATCTAATCACTCCATACCTTGAAGGTCTGAAAGCCATTGCTATCATCCATTCAGGCCTACAGATGATTGAATAGGGGCAGCTGTAACACCCCAAAATTTTCCCTCTCATTTTCATGGCATTTATCATATCACATTTCATACACAATTTCATATCATGGCACAAAGCATTGCATCATAACAATCATAACTGAGGTATATGGCTTGTGATCAATGACTGAAGAAATTGATGATCATCCAAAAGAAATAAAAGGGTCACATGGCCTCTCAACATTATTCAAAGGAGTCAACAACATCCCAAAAGACCTCATTTGATTCCCCAAGTCTTAGAAATAAGTGGATTGGTTAAGAAATTCAAGCAGTGTAACACCTCCAAGCAAAAGGGGGTGAAATTAGGGTTTGTGATTAAAGGAGCTTCTCAATGAAATTTTAGTTCAAACTTGATCTCATTGTTTACCACATGATATTAAGTGTCTAAGGTTTATTTTTCTTCCATTGAATCATTTTAGAGGGTCTTCAATTGATCAATTACTTGAATATCAATAAATTAGGGAAAAGTCAACTGTGTTGAGGAAAAAGTCAACTCCTGACTTTTTGAGGTCAAATTCATGATATTAATGTTACAAGGAGTCCATGGACCAAATTTGATCAAGAAATGATGGAGGGATCCTTAAAAATCAAGAAAATCAAGACTTCCAATTTTGGAAAATCAGGGTTTCCAAAAATGGCAAGTTTTTGCAATTTTTCAGCCAAGTTCAAGAGGGGCCTACTCCCAAAATAAAAGTCAAATGAAAATTCCACTTGGGATATTTGAAAGAGGGAATCCTAAGCTTCAAATCCATAGGTGGAACTTGTTCATGGGATTAAAATTGAAGAAGTTATGATCTATCAAAGTTTCATGAAACTAGGGCAAAAACCAAGTCATGGGCCAGCCAAAGCAAGTCACACGCGCGTGCCAGGCAAGGCAATATATCAAACAGGTGGTTTGCAAAATGTATGTCCATTTTCTCCATCAATATGACCTCAAATGAAAGTTTTTCCAACATCAAAGTTGTTCATTGTTGTCTCCTCTACAACTTTCATGTTGGAAAATTTTCCATATGGTCAATGGTTGTGAAGTTGTGGAAGATCAAAGTCATGTTCCAACACTGATTCATCATAGGAACAATTTGTCAAGTCACGCCTAGTTCATGCAAGGAAAAGAGACAATTATGTTTCATGATGTTCATGCACCAATTTAAGGTACCTAGAGCCATGGTTCTATCATAAATTAGACATCAAACTTGTGGTATGAAGTATTGCCTTCAAAATGAGTCTAAGAATCACATCATTTGGTAGCTTGAGCTTGAAGAAATCATCCATGGAGAATTAATGTATCACAACTAGTTCCTTGCTGCATAAGCTTTTGAATCAAGGGATGTTCTCAAACTCAACATGGTGCATACTCCATTGCTTCATGTTATGTTCAAAGTTCATCACATTGAAGCATATAATCTGGTGGTTGTATGATCCTTTCATTTGTCATGCACCTCTTTTGAAAAACAAAACAATTGATGAACATCAAGCATGCTGCAGCCTTGATCAATTTAGTTTTATTCCATCACACTAAACCTTATCCTGACTATCATGTTCTTCTCCACACATTGGATCAAGCTCGAGTTAAAAAAACTTATCACTCACCATAACTAACTCAAAACAAACTTGACTCAGTTAACTACAGTTCCAATTGTTAATTGCAGTGAGTTAGGAGCATAATTATGGATATAAAAAGATGCAAGCTAACTAAATTAGACACACACTTCATTTGCTCGAAAATCACTCTAAAACTTCACTCCTTTTGCTCTGGAATGTCTCTCTGATCTTGGAAGAGTTTGCTCTGCATTTTGTTTCAAAACTCCATTGTTCTTCTTCAAGCCTCTTTGTTCATCATCTACTCATCCTTGTAACACCCCAAATTTTCCCTCTCATTTTTATTATTATTTGCACATCATAAGCACAACATAAACATAACATATCCTAGCATTTGGCATAGAAAAATGAAGCATATCATTCACATGTTCTAGCATAAGGCATATGATCAATTATCTGGAAATTCATGATCTTCAAAGTCAATCCAAGAGCCAAGAGACACTGCAAGAAGTTCACAAGGTCTCGTCATATCTTATACAAGCCCAAGGCCTGTCACAGAGCCTTAGAAAGGTGGAATTTCATAAGAAGCCCAACAGTACATTTTCTCATGCATAGACAAACCTTAACTAGGTTTTGCTATAAATAAGAGAATCCTCTTAGCTTTGACCGATTATCATGGTCAAAGGATATCATATGATATGCAAGGCTCATGTATGAAACTTGGGACAAGAATTCACTGAGGATGTCAAGTATTTGAGCAATTACTTGTTTGTGAAGCAAGAAAGTCAACTGTGTAGTTCAAAAAGTATACTGAAATATTTCTAGGGTTTTAATCAGGATCATCAATCTTTGGAAGTCAAATAATATCGAGTAATAGCTTAAATGAGTTCAAAGGTCAAAAATCAGGAATATGCAAAAAGTTGCAAAATTTGGAAGTGTAGAAATTTCTATTTTTGGAAATATTTTCCCTAGACATTCAAGCTATTATTTCATGCGCAAGAAAGTTCCAGATGATTCTTCCTCAAACACGAAAGTTGTAGGGCACGATTTCCCCTTTCCAAAAAGTATCAGAACATTTTCATAGCCTTCCTTGAAATCAAGATATGAATTTTTGAAGGTTGTGGCATTTTTAGGGTCTTTGTGCATTTTTGTTGAATTCTAATTGGACCATTTGTTTTTATGGGTGTCACATAGTTTATATTATTTTTCCACAATTATTTTAATATGACATGACCATCTATTTCCATGACCAAAAGTGGGTGCATGTAGCATATTATTTGCTTTTGTTGTTAGTGATTTTTTAGAAAAAATAATAGTGAAAAGAAGTGCATGTGTGCATGAGTTCGTGGTGGTGTGAGGGATAATCGCTGCAATACACAGAAGGTATTACACATTTCTTTTATTCATTACTCAAAGTCATGATTTTCCTATTTTTTCCACACACAAACGTACTGCACCATAAAAAAGAAAGATCACATGGGTCATCCCCAAGAGCCACCACACCAACTTCAGTGTCATCACCATTTGATCATCATCTTATCCCATCAATTAAATCATGACAATAACATGCTAAACCCCATGATAATTCCCCCATGCACCCTCACACATGGGATCGAATTTGAAAACAAATTGAGGAGGAAAGGAGCATGAGGATTGCTCTGTGTTTTGGGGGAATAACCAATTTGGCAAAAGCATCGTATATCTTGAATACACACCCTTGCTATATAATGATATCAACTCACGAGTTTGGGGGGCATCACATTTTTCTCACTCTCGGATTCACTCTCCCTCTTTGTTATGATTCTCATTTCCTCCACAAAAACTATGATCTGAGTTTCCTTTCTTCACTCAATTCTCGTTTCTAAAGTCATCATCAACATCATTCCATCCACATCAACATCATCTCTTTGATTTTGAGTTTGCAGTTGAAGCTTTTGGTGGTGCCATTACAAAGGTCTTCATATTTAGATTCCTTGTTTCTTGCTCATACCCAAAGATATATGCATTTATTTGGCTAAAAGAAGGTTCAAGAAAGCATAAGGAGGTTCTCAATCCCTCCGGTTTCTAAAGTTCGTCAAAGCCAGCTACATTCAGGTTTGAGTCTCAAAGTTATTTTTGCTTCGGTTTCAATGTATTTCCACCTGTTTCATGTTGTTGATGTGTGATATGAGATGATTGAAGTGTTTAGAAGCTTTATGTGGTTTTGATTTGAATTTTTCAGTTTGTGATGTGAAACTTTAAGCATGCGATTCTCTCTGTGTGATGTTTTTTTTGTGAATTTTGATTACATATTTGAGATCCTTGTCGTGCTAGCTTTCTTTTTATGTATGGTACGTGATTTTCTGGGAAAAAATGCGAATATCTCACAGGAGCTTGGCCGGAGAAGACAATCAGAACTTCTCTGGCCGGTAACCACTGTTGTATTTCCAGGATGAATAGGGCCCGTTGATTCGTGCAGATCCGAAGGTTGAGAGGCTGACACTCCATTAAAAGGTCATGTGTTCAGCACATGAGTTCATATCTTCCTTTATTGGTTCATGTATGCTAGTGTATGGTAGGCTACGTGTGCTCTAGATCTAAACCATACGTGTATTTGACTTGTTGGTTTGAGTATTTTTTATGGTGTGTTGGATCTAATGACTTAATCATATCCGTTGAATTATTTGACCTTTGAGTATGTTGACTGCGTGAGAGCCATGAATTGTGAGGACTTGGATGAGACTCATTCTGAACCATGGGATCTAAATACTTGAGTTTTTTTGTTGACTGAGCTCTTATACGCTGGGCCTCAGTCGCTGCTATTTGAATCCCCCTATTTGGGCCCAGTTTTGGATTAAACGTTGATCCTTTGCTTTTTGAACCTCCTGGCTATTTATTTCATTTATTTTATTCCTTTTTTTTCTTTCTTTTAATTTTTCCCTTTTAATTTTTTTAAAAATAGTTAGGATTATCCAAATATTACTAGGAAAATCATGTTAGTTAATATTAGTTTTCTTTAATTTGGTGCTATTTTATTTTCCATTTATTTTATTTTCTCATGGCTGAAATAATTGTGTAATTTAATTTCCTTATTTTAAGCATATGCTGATTTGTAGAATTTCTATCTTGAACATAAGATTAAGTTTGGATCTGATTCTTTTTGCATATGTTTCTTAATATCTTGAAGTTTTTGCAAAATTTATTTCATGATTTTTAGGAATTGTATGCTTAGCTTTTGTTATATTTCCTTGAGGAGAAGTTTCAAAATCCTAACTGACTTATATGCCTCAATCTAACCTAGTTCGCCTCAGATTATGATCCTCTTCTTTTGGAATTATGATCTTATGTGTTTGATGAGTCTTTGGGAATATTTATGGAATTTTTTAATGTAATTTTCATTTGATATGGTTTTTATGCTTACTTGCCCTAGTTTGAGTTTATTTTTGGTATATGTTTGCTTATTAGTTTAGGAGGACACTTGGGCAAACTCCTCAAGGTTTTCTTGTTGTTTTGTTTGATCATTAGCATGTGTTGGATTGGTTTTACTTCTGGTTGTGATAGTTTGATATGATCTCTTGTATGTTTGAATCTCATTTTGTTCTTATTTGTTTCATTTTGTATGTCCTAACCTTTTCTTGTAGGTGCCCATGGTAAGGGAAGTGTGGATGTGATCCACATTTCGAATCTTTTTCTCGTCCCTTTACTAGTTTTCTTATTTGTCATAGTGATTTGCCTTATGCCATCTTGTGTATAAATTCTTACCTTCCCCTTTAGAAACAACTTATCTTCTTCTAGAGAAGTAAGTTGTCTTCTAACCTTTTATCTTCTTTTCTTTCTCCTATCCTATTTCTTTCTTTCTTTCTTCTTCATTTGGATAGTTGAAACCACATTAACCTAGGTTCAACCATATATGAAAACTTTAGGATTAGTCTTTCCCCATTAGTCTTTTTACCTTTAAAGATATTTTTGGTGCTCTCTCTTCTTATTTTCAAACATAATCTTAAATCACTTAATAACTGACGAGTCTTCTCATGTGACACAGGACTTTGCTATGAGATACTTGCATGCGTTCCATTTCTGGGCGAGGTGTAGGATATCCCTCATGGTGGATAGGTCTTAGCATGAGAAGACTTCACAAAGAAAACATAAAAAACATTTCTTGATCAAAGATCCACAAAAAGCACTTAATAAATGCCAGTAGGTCAGTGTGTCTGAGCCTTCACTTATGGGACTAGATTTGGGGATTTCCTCCCTAGCTGGGCGTGCCTCTTGCGCATTCCATTTCGGGACGATGTGAGAAGTACACATCCCATTAAGTAATAATTAGGTACACTTACCTATGCAAACTTCAAAGCAGAAAACTCATAAAAAAATACTGGACAAACAATAAGCGTCCCTCCTTTGGGACTTCTTTTATCATATCCTTCCCTCCTTTCGTACGAACTTGCTCCTACTTGTCACTTTGCAAGTCGGTAACGCACTCTTCGTTCGAGCCTGCAACACCTGAGCATTGACATAAGCATTTCAAGTTTAAAACACAAGCAATATTTTACACCCCTAGTTAGGGGAACTATGACGTCTCTGATCCTCATGTCCATATGAGGTACGTAGGCAGCGAGGTAGGGCCCGTTGGAGCACTCTTTTATTTTCCCTAAATTTTCCACCTTTCTTTTCTCTTATCCAGATTCAGTCTTTCCCTTTGCAACATCTTTGATTTCTTCACCCTTTGAAACAGTTCTTTGCAATTATGGATCCCGTCGGGTACGACAGACGATCTTGGGTGCTAATACCTTCCAAAGTCGTAACCGACTCCCGAACCCATATTCTTTGGTTCGTGTAAACACCCCAAATTTTCCCTCACTTTTTCTCACACCATGGCTTATGATCTTTCATATTGCATTGCATAATCATATCATCTCACATTGCATATTTGTTTCACTGCATAAGTTGCACAATTATGGATTGTGATAAGGAGAATCCAAGAAGTGATCTGAGCCATTTCAAAGGTCTTGAAGCATGCCAAGAGAGTCCATGTGTGTTCCATGGTCATAATATGCTCCCCAGGGTTCTTAAAATTCAAGAGATCACAAAGCATTGCAAAGGTGTTCAGGCAGACTAAGTAGTTTCTACACATATGACCTAAAATTAGGGTTTTTGGTTTGAGGCCCTTAATCTCAATTTTTTATCATTCTTGATTCCATTGGTGTTAATATGTTATAAGTAGCATGTGTACCAAATTTGATGAAGAAATTCATTGTGGAAGTCATATGATCAACTGGTAACTTATTGTGCAAGAAAAGTCAGAATTAGGGCATCTGAGGCCACCACCAATGGTACCAAAGGTTCATCTTCATCATTTTGAGGTTCTATGATCTTTATTTGATATTATAAGTGGTTATAATTTCACAATATTGAAGAATTTCAAGCCATTTGCAAACTTTCCATTTTTGGACATGACTTGTAATGAAAACTTTCCATTTTGGGAAAGATTTTCAACTTCCTCTTTCTTAATCAAAAAGGCTTCAAATGAAAAATCTTTAAACATGAAAGTTGTAGATTGGATCTTCCCATTTTCAAAAAGTACAAGAACTTCTCTTGATTCATCCTTGAACTCAAGTTATGGTGTTTCAAAGTTGGCAAAAATCTTATAATTTTCAAGTATGTGCCAAAGAGGGATTTTTGCAAAATCAAGTTTCAAGACTTCTAATGCCCTCTAATTGACTTCTAAGCATCATAAAATGATAACACAACTTGCCTTGACCAAAATTATGCCTTGGATTGTAAGTTTCCATGGATCATTTTCACAAAATTTTCAAAGTGGGAAAATTGCAAAACATATGATATCTCATGAATCAAGTGGTACAAATCCTCAAAATCAATCCAAAGGCCCTCCATGAATCAAGCTGAGGAAGGACAAGCCATAGAAACACCTCTGACCCGTGCCATGCTTATGGTACACCAACTTTGACTTTTTTGCAAATTGGCCCATACCAATCACACTATGCCACAACAACTCCCTGGCCAATCAGTATGACCTATGTGGACATCAAGGACCTCATTTCACATAACATACAAGCCTGAATCCATCAACAAGCTCAGAATCACAAAAAGTTGCAAAAACCTTCCTCTCTTCGAATTTCATCACACAACCAACAAAACTCAAATCTTTTTCCACCAATCATCTCCACATAACCTATAGATCATAAACCACCCTTCACAATGGCTTAAAAGGCACTGAAACACAAACACGATTTCTGCCCTAGTAGAACTGAAACACTCAAACCAAGCCATTTAAACTCCATTCAAGTTTCTCAATCGTATCAAGGGACTCAAGGAAATTGGTTTGCATCAAAGAAAAGGCCAGAAAGCACCAAACTGAAAAGCTTCAACTCAGGTAGTCATCAAGAACATTTTTTCCAGAACCTTTATTTTAAGTTATAGAATGAATTTAAATGCTCTCCCGATCATGTTGATGTGTTTAGTTTTCAAAATGAGAATGTATGAAGCTTCTGAAATTTTTCCGTTAAAACTTGTTTGGTTCGATTCATGAGTTTGATGCAATATAAATGGATTTTGTTGTTGGATTCGTGTTTAGGGTTATTGGATGTTTGATTCTGGAGCTTTAGAGTGCTTGGGGTAGCTTATAGAGAGAGATAGGGTGATGGTGTCGCCGGAGAAGATGACCAGAGCTCTTCTCCGGTCGCCTGAAAGTCATTAGCGCAAATGGGGATTAGGGCACCTAGTTTAAATCTCAGCCATCAGATCATGTTTAGATTAGGCTTTTGGACGCTCAGGATTAGTCATTAGGTTTTAATTTTAATTAATTAGGTTTAATTAATTATAAAACCTCAGATTAAATGTTGACCATAGGATAGCGCGCGAACCACAACTTTGAACCATGGCCTTTGATCTTTCCTACTACAAGTCATGCAGAATTTCCATCTGGGCCTTTGATCCACGCAACTTTCAATCCTGACCATTGCGTTGCATTACTTTTCATTTTTCTTTTTTCTTTTTCACATTTATTTTCATATATTTATTCAAAATAGTAAAAATGTTTATAAAAATCTCATTCTCTACATTTTCATTTCAAATATTTTTCTAAACTCAAAAACAGTTTTATTTTTAATTTTTGCATTAAAAATGTATTTTTAAATCATTTTAATGTTTTATTTAATTAATTAATTGATTTTAATTAATTAAAAACACATTTATGTATCTAAAAATCACAAAACAATTCATGAAGAATTCTTAGGCATTTAGAACAATTTACAAATTCATCACACAAATTTCTTTTTAGGTTTGATCATGTTTTCACAATTTTTTTTGAATTAGGGTTTAAAAATTCACATTTTTCTAACCCTAACTTTCAAAAATCATTTCTGATCAACCATGATGAGTTTGCATTTGGTTCTTTTTGCATTGTTTCATAATTTGCATCTAGTATCTAGATTATTTAACTCATAATTTTGCATTGCATTTTCAAATTGTTTGGCATTTGTTATGAAGAATCACCCAAAAAACCTAGTTAACTTAGAAAATCCATATATTTGCCTAGGTTTAGCTTCTGATATCCATCTTTGGGGAGTGATCTTGTGTGTGTTTAGGGTTTGTTTGAGTACATTTTCAAATTTTTATCATGATGTATGCTTCTGTTTTGGTCATTTTCATCTCATACATTCATAAAACCCTAATTTCTCATGTTCATTTGCACTCATCTTTGCATATCTCAATCATATGAACTTGCCATGACATTCCATGCTCTTGTATGCCATCTTAGACATCTTAAGACATTTTTGAACATTTCTTGATCATTTCTTCATTCATTTGGTATGCTTTGCATTCATTACATTTCATGATTATCCATGTGTTTCTAAGCTTCTAACATGTCTTGCTTTGCATCTCATCCTTATATGATCATTCATATGCATCATGTATGTCTTTGCATCATCCCATAACACATTGGAATAGCATATCAACTTATGGTTTTGGTCTTTGCACCTTCATTTGTTTATTTCCTTTTGCTTTACATCTTTTGCATTTCACACTAACATTTCAGGGGCTTATGGTAAGTTGTTTGGGATGTGGATTTGCCTTCACATCCTACCTTTTTCTTATCTCTTCATGTGCATATTTACTTGTCTTTGAAGTGAACTTGGTTCACTTGTGCTCTCTTGCTCCTATCCCTTTCTTTTAGGTTAATTATCTTCTACAGGAAGTAAGTAACCTATCCTCCTTTCTCTTCTCTTTCCATCTGCTTCTTCTTCCTTGGTGGCCTTCTGAAGATCCTTCTTTAAGCCTCACAAACCATAGGAACATCCAAGCATGATAATTTTTGGGTTGTATATATTTTCCCCTAGTCTTTTACCTTTGAGTCTCCTTGAGTCTCTCTTCTCATCTCATAATCAGAGGTTAAACACTTAAAGCTTTAGGACTTTGAATTAGAGTTATGCATGTATCCTTATCTTAGGATGGAGTGTATAACTTTAATCCTTGGTGTTAAACCTTTAATTTGTTAACACCTCTTAATCAAAACACCTAATAACTATTAAGACTTAAGCTTGTAACTTGGGCCTTATATTAGGGTTACATCTCTTCCTTTTGGTTAAGAGGGACTAACCCTAGTGTTTAATGGACAAGTCCCCCTCAAGCTAGTCTTACAAACATAAAACTCACTTCTTAATCTCACCCTTTAATTAAAATCCACTTAATAAAGGCTTGTTATATAATTAATTTAATCCCTAATCATGGATTAAGTTGAGGAGTCTTCCTCAGCTTAAGTGTTCTCATCTATCATTATTCTCTTAGGATGGTGTAATGAGCTCACTAATCCCTGATTAGAGATTAAACTCATTAGTTAACACTAAACAAAATCCAAAAACACTTAATAATTACCAAGTGGGTTAATGATCTTAATCCTATATCATCATGGTAATTAAGTTGGGATCTTCATCTCATGCTTAAGTAGGCTCATTATCCCCAATCAGGGAGGATATAATGAGTTTACAACACTTGATTTAGACTTAAGCTCATTATCTTATGCAAAACACCAAAAAACTATAAAAAACTGAAAACACAAAAACAAACAATAATCGTCTCCTCCGGGATTCTTTTCTCATCACACTCACTCTAAAAATGAGAACTTGCTTCTTCCATCTAATGCAAGACAGTTAGCACTCGAGCCAGACGAGTCACACACTTCAGCATAGACAAGTAAGCAGTTCACAACAAATCATCCCAGTCTCTTTGAGTCGAACTATGGTGTTCTGGCTTCATCATTGCACGAGAGGATACGTAGGTATAACTTAACAGTTATCGAACAAAAGTCTATGTGTCTTCCCCCTCTTTCAGTTTATTTTCTAAACCTCAGTCTTGAGCATTTCACCCTCTCTTTTTGCATTGACACTCTGTACATCCTTTTCTTCCTAGCTTTTCATACACAGTCAACACAAACACTTTACCCCTTTTAAACACAATCTTGTAAGCGTGGATCCTGTCGAGTACGATGGACGATTTGGGTGCTAATACCTTCCCAGGTCGTAACCAACCCCGTTTCTCAGTCTCCCTGGTTCACAACCGTCTTATCCATACCCTTCCAGGTTTATGCATCATTACCTTTCCTTCGTGATAAAAATTCCTAGTTGGCGACTCTATTCAACGTCAACCTCCAACATCACCGACGGTCTGTGTCTGCACCGGGACGGAAGTCCTGGGAGCGACAGCTTGACGACTCTGCTGGGGATTCTTTGCAACCAGGGCTTCTGGTTCTCTTGTGGGTTTCTCCTAGCGCTTGTTTGTTTTTGTTTACTGGGGGTGTTATGTGTTATATGTGTTTTTGTCTTTGCTTTATTTATTGCTTTCTGTACAGCTTTATTTACTGCATTTACTTTATCTCTTTCATTTACTATTATGCTTTTCATTTTATTATCATATCATGTGCTGGTTGTTGGTTTGCTTTGGTGGGAGGGGTATTCCAGTGAGAAAGGTCCAACACAAAGGCCAGAGTGATAGACATAGGATTAGAGTGGATTCATGTTCTTTCCCATTCCATTTCGGTCTGGTGCGAGAATATGAAAACATGGTTCAGACATGGGTTTCTTCTTGAGAACTATGTGCTACGGATTTCCTGTAGTGCTAGGGCTATTTGGGAAGCCTACTAAGTCCGGATGACCTTTTAAGATGACCTTCAGCATCTGAGGTGAATTATAGGAGGATCCTTTATGATTAGGGTAAACATTGTAACTCTGGGTTAGAAGTGTTTACACTTCTCATAATAGATCTGAACCTGAGGATCATTGTTCTAGAACAATACTTGTGAGTGGGTGGGTTTGTTTAAAGGTTTATAGGAACCCTTGGCCTTATCATACCCTGTTACTGGAACTTTGTTTTAAGGTTACACCACTTTGGACTGATTCTTATGAAACCCTGGACAAGTGACTCTTTATTTGAGTCCCCCACCTGGTTACTGGTTTTCAGACCTTCATCCGGAATTCTGAACACTCAAAGACCCTATCCAGAGGCAACTGACAATCCAGCACCTGGTCACAAACCCTTGCATATCATTCAACATACATCATATTGCATCATTTAACATTTGTTTATTTGTTTTACAGGGTATCCACATCTTCTTTGGTTTGGTTTTAACCGTTCTTCGGCTCAGATATCCTCTTCAACACTTCTTCAGCTATCTTCTACAACACTGCTTCAACCATCCTCTTCAGCTATCTGCTTTGGTTACCTTATCTAGTTATCTTCATCGGCATATCTTCAGTATGGATTCAACCAGAAAGAGCAACATCCCTTACCATTTCTTTGAGTATCCCCTGGCAGGCATCAGGCAGATACATGCACTTATCACTCCCGATCATGTTCCTTTATTCAAAGAGCATTATGGTGGAATCCTGGACATGATCATGGACTTGGATGCATCATAGAGGAGCATGATTCACACTTGTCTTCAGTTCTATGACCCTCCTCTACGATGTTTCACTTACCCGAATTTTCAGATAGGCCCTCTTTTGGAAGAATATTCTATGTTATTGGGTGTCCCTATCAAAAGAGGAATTCCATTCAACCCTGAGATCACTGCTCCTAAGAATGGAGACATAGCCAAAGCATTACATCTAGAAGCAACTATCATTGATGATCATATGACCACCAAGGCTGGAATCCCAGACCTCCATCTGAATTTCTTAATCACTCTGGCTACAAAGTAGGCTACAACAGGGAAGTGGGAGATTGTTTGTGCTCTCCTGGCTCTTAGTGTATATGGTATCATCTTGTTTGCAGACGAGCCTAAGTTTGTAAGAAATAATGCCATCCACATCTTTATGCTCAAGAATCTAGTACCTACCTTGTTGGGATATTTCTATTACTCAGTGCATCAGAGAAATGAGAAACATAGGGGGAGACTGGTCAGATGTTGTGAACCTCTTTTCTACACTTGGTTGATGAGACACATGTCGAAGACGGAAGCTTTCCTGAATCCACATCAGTCAAGGAATTGGGCTAAGAGGATGATTACCCTCACATCAGAAGACATCAGGTGGTGTACTCAGAACACCAAGGGCAGGGACATGATTACAAGTCGTGGACAATATCCTAATGTACCTCTTATTGGAGTAAAGGGTTGCATTAACTACAATCATTTTCTATTCAGAAGACATTTGGGATATGCATTGATACATCCACCAAGGGAGCAAGACTTAGCAGAGTCCCTTTACTGTGCCATTCTGAGCAATCATGCCACTTTCCGACAAGCAGCCTGGGCTTGGGACCACATACAGACTAAAGGGACTGCTATTTTGGGGAAGTGTAACAATATAGCTTCAGCTCAGTACACTGAAAGGTCTCACATCAGAGGACATATTACTCACATGCCATTCACCCTGGAAGATGTGTCAGGGCCATTAGCAGTAGAACCCATAGCTACAGTCAGTTTGGAAGAGTTTGAAAAGTTGAAAGAAAGAAATGCCCAGTTAGCTGAAGCTCTGAAGAAGACCCTTTGGGAAAGGAATGACAGTCGACTGGACAATGAAAAGTTAGAGAAGCTCCGTATCGAGCATGTGACTAAGATAGAGAAGACAGAGGACTTCATCCGAAAAGCCCGAGCAGGGCAGTTGGTATTAAAGAATGCCTGAAAAGAAGCCAAGATTCAGAAGGCCAGAGCTGAGCACTATCTGGAAGAGAGTCGGGCTAGAGGGATCAGAATAACTGAAGCTCGTTTGCAAGAAGATCAGAAGACACAGGCTAAGATAGAGCAGCTGGAAGCCAATGACAAGAAGAGTCAGGAAGCCTTGTTAGCAACACAGAAGGAAATCTCTGAGCTGAAACTCCGGGCGGGGTTGAAGAGATCAAAAGAGCAAGACAAGTACCTGAAGATGACAAGTGCCATTGCAACCAGAAACCTTCTCATCAGGACCATCACAGAGCATCCATTTAGACTAGTGACTGATGCTCTCCTGAAAGAAGTCAAGGAGGATGAATTTGGGCTTGATGTTTGATTTCTTTTACTTGTATTTTTTTTTGTACTTTAATTCTCCATGGTGATTTTGTTTGTATTCTTGACTTGATTGTATTCTGACCCACCATGGGAACTTGCTGTAATCATAAACTATGTATTTTGGCATTTTGTAATGTTACGGTTTATGTGTTACCTGGATTTTCTATTGGAATTCGTTCACTTCAGCATTTCCATCATTCCCAGTGGTCTGGAAGGTCAAAACCAAAGAACCAAACTGGATACCCTCTGAAGACAAATATGCATTATGCATTGCATGCTAACCCCATCCTTATTTATTTTACAGGTGTTTTGTTGTTGTTTTCTCAGTCTTCTACTTGTTTAAGGAAATATTGCTCGGAGGAGAGTCTTTCTCGTCAATCGCATCCACCGGTATCCAACCAGAAACAACATTCCGAGCTTACAAATGGATCAGTTATAACAAGAACTGACAGATGTGAGGACTCAGATGACTGATGTGAGGACAGAAGGGAGGACTCAGATGAATCAATTCATGGATGTGATGACTAGGCTAGCACAAACCCAATAAATATTGAGGGAGTTAGTCGAGTGGGAAACTCCAGAGGATAACCATGCAGGCACTGGTGGTACAAGTAACAATGCGCATGATCAGCCGCAAATAAATCCACCAGAGTTTGGGCCCTACATCAACCCTGAAGTCAATGTTATTGGAAATACCCAGAGAAACACTGGAGATCGTGTTCTACAGGAAGATCCTTAGGACGAGCAATTTACAGTGTTAGGTGTTGGGGCTGATGAAGTTTATGATCGTCATCTGGACGAAATATCTGAGAAGTTGAGATCCCTTGAATCACAAAACTCTTTGGGATTTGATGTGATGGATATGGGACTATTGGAAGGAGTAAGGATTCCTCACAAGTTCAAACCTCCTTTCTTTGAGAAGTATAATGATACCTCATGTCCTCGCACCCACCTGCAATCTTTTCTGGGAAGATTGAAAGCATATACAATGGATGAGAAACTGTGGATGTTTTACTTTGAAGACAGTTTAACCGGGGCATCCCGTGAGTGGTATTCTCATCTATCCTGGGTAACTGTCAGAAACAGGAAGGACTTAGCCGAGGCCTTTATACGCCAATATCAGTACAACCTGGATATGGCTCCCAATAGGACCCTCCTGATGGGTATGTCTCAATCTTCAAGAGAAAGTTTCCGTGAATACGCTCAAAGGTGGAGACAGCTTGTTGTTGTTGTCCAGCCACCTATGTCTAAAAGGGAAATGGCTGACATGTTCATGAACACCTTGCAAGGAACCTACATTTATCGGCTTGCTGCTTTCTCTTCTACCAGTTTTGCTGATGTGGTTATAGCTGGTGAGAGAATTGAAAGTCTTTTGAAGATGGGTAAGATCTCTGACAACGGTGCTAGTTCAAGCAATACCAGGAAACCTTTCTCAGGACCTAGAAGAGCAGGAGAAACCAACTCAGTTCATATGGGAAGAGGTAGGCCCCAGTACATGCAAAGATCAGTAGTTGTTGTCACCATCCCTACTCTAGCACCTCAGTAACAATAGTTTCCTCAACAACAGAGATCTTATAGCAACAAAAATAACAACCAACAACAACGTCCATTCCAGCAAAGGCCTTCACAAATCAACAGGGTTATGAATCCCATCCCGATGCCCTATGCAGCTCTACTTCCACAGTTATTGAAACTCAACCTGATTTAATTGAGAACCTTGACTCCACCTGATCCTCTGAATCTTCCAAGGAACTATGTTGTCAACGCCAGATGTGCGTTCCACTCCAATGCACCTGGCCATACAGCAAAGAAATGTAGGGCATTAGACATGAAAGTTCATGTCTTATTTGATTCCAAAGCTTTGAATTTTTCACCTCCAACAAATGTCACAAAGAATCCAATACCGAATCACGGTGGACCTAGGATTAATGCTATTGAGGAAGACCAACCAGCAATTTTGATTGATGACATTGCAAACACTCAAACATCACTGGCAGAAGTTAAAGCTCAACTACTGAAGTGTCAAGTGTTTCCGGGTTGTGAGGCCCATTGTGAAGCTTGCAAAATATCTACTAATGGTTGTGCAAATCTGAAGATTTATTCTAAGTCTCAAGAAGAACATGAAGAGCATTTAAGGATTGTGTTACAGATTTTGAAAGAGAAGAAATTGTATGTTAAGTTATCAAAATGCGAGTTTTGGTTGTCGAAGGTAAGTTTTCTTGGGCATGTTATTTCCAATGGTGGTATTAGTGTTGATCCATCCAAGATTAATGCGGTAATGCAATGGGAAGTTCCTAGATCGGTTACAGAGATTCGATGCTTTTTAGTCTTGGCGGGTTATTATCGAAGGTTTATTGAAGGATTTTCGAAGTTGGCACTTCCGTTAACGCAATTGACTTGTAAAGGAAAGGTTTTCATTTGGGATATTCGTTGTGAAGAGAGTTTTGTGGAACTTAAGAGAAGGTTAACAATGGCTCCGATCTTGATTTTTCCGAATCCTTCGGAACCATTTGTGGTGTTTTGTGATGCTTCATTGTTTGGGTTAGGTGGTGTTTTGATGCAAGATGGAAAAGTTGTAGCTTATGCTTCAAGACAATTGAGAGTGCATGAAAAGAATTATCCTACGCATGATTTGGAATTAGCGGCCGTGGTTTTTGCTCTAAAAATTTGGAGGTATTATCTTTATGGTGCAAGATTTGAAGTTTTTATTGATCACAAAAGTTTGAAGTATTTATTTGATCAAGAGGAATTGAACATGAAACAAAGGAGATGGTTAGAACTTTTGAAGGATTATGATTTTGGGTTGAATTACCATTTGGGTAAGGCGAATGTGGTGGCCGATGCCTTGAGTCGTAAGTTGTTACATATGTGCGCATTGATGATAAGAGAATGGGAACTTTTAGAGAAATTTAGAGACTTGAGTTTGGTTTGCAAGATGACGCCGAGAAGTGTGAGACTTGGTATGCTTCATGTTACGAATGATTTTCTTGCAACCGTTTGTGAAAAGAAAAAGCTGGATTTGAAATTTGTTGATTTGATGATGAATGAGAATGAGGATTTCAAGGTTGATAATTTTGGAGTTTTGAGATTCTGTGTTCGTATTTGTATTCCCGATGATGAGGAGTTGAAAAAGATGATATTAGAAGAGGGACACCGGAGTAACCTAAGTATGCATCCGGGAGCGAATAAGATGTATCAAGATTTGAAGAAGATCTTTTGTTGGTCCGGATTGAAAAGAGATATAGCTCATTTTCTGTATGCGTGTTTGACTTGTCATAAGTCTAAGGTGGAACATCAGAGGCCTATTGGTTTGATGCAACCGTTGGATATTCCGAAATAGAAATGGGATAGTATATCGATGGATTTTGTTACGGGATTGCCGAATACTCAAAGAGGTCATAATTCTATTTGGGTGATTGTGGATAAGCTTACTAAATCTGCTCACTTTATTCCGATGGATATTAGTTATTCTTTGGAGAAGCTAGCCAAGATTTATGTTTCTGTGATTGTGAAGTTACATGGGGTTCCTAAGAGTATTGTATCAGATAGAGATCCTAGATTTACATCGAGATTTTAGGAAAGTTTTCAAAAGGACGGTCAAACCGAGAGGACGATTCAATCGTTAGAGGAGTTGTTGCGTGCTTGTGTGCTAGAACAAGGTGGTATTTGGGATAGTTATTTAGTGTTGATTGAGTTCACCTATAATAACAGTTTTCATTCGAGTATTGGTATGGCACCATTTGAGGCTTTGTATGGTCGGAGATGTCGAACACCTTTGTGTTGGCATGAAACCGGGGAAAGAACGGTAGTTGGACCGGAGATGGTACAACAAACTACGGAAAAGGTGAAGTTTATTCGGGAGAAGATGAGAGCTTCTCAAAGTAGACAAAAGAGTTATCATGACAAGAGGAGGAAGTATCTTGAGTTTCAGGAAGGCGACCATGTGTTTTTGAGAGTTACACCGGTTACGGGTGTGGGTCGTGCTTTGAAGTCGAAGAAGTTGACTTCTCGTTTTATTGGGCCGTATCAGATTACTGCACGAGTTGGTGTTGTGGCTTACCGTGTGGTGTTGCCTCCGAATCTTTCGAATTTGCATGATGTGTTCCATGTTTCGCAACTTCGGAAGTATGTTTCGGATCCGTCACATGTTATTCCTATGGACGAGGTTAAGGTAAGAGATAACCTTACGGTGGAAGCTTTGCCGGTTAGGATTTTGGACCGTGAAATCAAGATGCTAAGAGGCAAGGATATTGCACTTGTGAAAGTGGCGTGGGGAGGCGCTGCAGAAGGCAATATGACTTGGGAATTGGAGAGTAGGAAGCGCGAGTCGTATCCGGAATTGTTTGGATCAGGTAATATTTTCGAGGACGAAAATTTCTAAAGTGGGGGAGAGTTGTAACGCCCCGATAAGATAATTCCCATTTTTGTTGGAGTCTTTTATTTTAATTGAGTAATTATTATTTTGTTTGTGAAATTAATAGGATGATATGATATGTTGATGAATTAATGTGATATATTGGTGTTATATGTGATTTTTACCGTTTTATGAATTTCTGGGTAAAATTGGATAAGAGGATATTTTAGACTTTTCTTAATTAGTGATAAGTTAGAATTAGTAGAATTGGTATTTTTGTGAGAGAATTGATATTTGGTTGGAAAGAGTAGAAAATAGAAATAGAAGAAAGAAAATATAAGAGAGTGAGAAAGAGTGAAATAGAAAAGTTGGTGAGAAGAGAAATAAAAAGATATGAAAGAAAAAGGGAGAAGAGAAAAAGAAGAGAAAAGAGGGAAAGTTGGAAAAGCTTCAAGATTGCTCCAAGGAATCGAAATAATCGGGTAAGGGTGATAAACATTATTATCTTAATCTTGTATATTATTATGTATGTGTTAGATTTTGTGGATTTTTTATTTGGTAGAAGTTAGAGAAGATGAATAGTTAGGGTTTGAGAGAAAATGTGAGAAATTTATGGATTAATTGGTTGGATATCGTTATAGCCGAAGTATGATAGCTAGAATATGTTATTGATCATGTTTGTATGAGCTTAGAGGAGTTTTGGAGTGTTTTTGGTTGACTGTTCGCAGCTGGTATTTTTCTGAAATCGCAGTGGTCGCTCAGCGAGCAACCCCTTGCTCAGCGAAAGTTCCAGGGTGATTTTCGCTCTGCGAGCTGTTCTTCGCTCAGCGAGCATGGGAGGATTTTTGGGTTTTTACGTTTTAATCTGTAACTTGAGTTTCTGGTATCAGTTTTTAGTGATCCTTATATTGATTCGAAGCTAGAAACGCGTAGAAACTAATGATGCTAAGAAAAGTAATTTTTAGCCGACTTTTATCCGACTTTTTTGATAAAATGTAATTATGTTAATTATGGAATTGTGGGTTTTATTGTTGTGTTGTGGCCGTTTGGAAAGTTGATACATTGCTTGAATTAAATGCGAATGTATGCTAATTGTATGAGATGAAAATGCATAACTATATTGTGAATATGTATGCATTTTCGAGAATGTCGTGTGTCATTTTGTATGTAAGTATAATGTATGCATTTTTGTGTTGTGGGATTCTTTGTGAATCCATTGTAGCATCGTGTGCTCATGTGGAGTGTGAGCGATGACTACAACAAGATCGTGTGCCCATGTGGGGTGTGAGCAATCGGATTGTGTGCCCGTGTGGGGTTTGAGCAATCCAGAAACATCGTGTTCCCGTGTGGGGTGTGAGCGATGGGTGATTTATTCACATTGAATGTGTGCCCGTGTGGGGTGTGAGCAATCTGATTGTGTGCCTATGTGGGGTGTGAGCAATCCATAAACATTGTGTGCCCATGTGGGGTGTGAGCAATGGGGAACATCATATGCCCGACGGGGAGTTACTTTAGGTAACAAGTGATGATTCCATTTGGTTCCTGAGTGGACCTTCTGAAATGTTGAGTCGGTACCGCATTTGCATCTGCATTGAGTTGTGTGTCGTTCTCTATGATTTGCATTTTATCATTTTAATTATGATATGCAGAAATGAACATGAATGTGCATATGTTTATTTGGAGTATTATGGAGATGATAGTATGTGTGATGAAACATACTTGTTTATATATATATATATATATATATGCATGTTTGATATGTGTATATGTATGTGATTTATACATTTGTAATGTATATGGGTGATTAAACATAGCTAGACGTATGTTTATGCGGAACGAAGTGAATTGAGGAATAAACATAAATAATATGAGTTTATGTAAATAGTGAATTGGTGCATGATGAATATGCTCGATTTTGTGTATGTACACGTTGCGATGTGTATAGGTGATTGAGGAATAATTTATGGTGAGAATATGTTTTATATGCATTTTATATGTTGAGATATATAATTATATGCAATATTATTATGAAAATGTTTCTCACCCTTCTGCTGTTTTATGATGCCCTATGAGGCATTGCAGAGTAGGTGGCTGGATGGCATATTTTTGTGAAGCTCGTCTTCATCTTTTTGGTTGGTCGGCTCTGATATGTAGCACCGGGTAGCTAGGGTCGGCTTGATGCCTTTTGTGGATACATTTGTATATGTATTTTTATGTGAAATGTTTTATGTAAACATGGAGTATTTTGGTGATTCAAACTTGCAGACATATTTATGATGAGTATATAAGTTTGAAAATGTTATGTTTTGTTTCTGCTGTTTAATGAATTGATGAATACGGGTGTAAGGATGAAATCCTTGTGTATGTAAGTTACCCTGTTTGTTGCATATCTTTATTGAGCAAGTGTTGTTTGTTTTTAATTTCAAGCATAATGTGGCACACCTATACCATGTTTAAATATACTCTGATGAAATTTTAATATGTGCCTAAGTGATTTAATTTCTTATTTGGGTTATAGAAAAGGGGTGTTACATCCTACACCAGTGTCATCTCCAATCAGACCTCCTGTCACCATCTACAATGATCCTCAAACTGTCACAACTCCTTCTTCCGTAGCGATCAGTCCGGTAACCATCGCGGTACCTGGACCAGTTCCATATGATGGCAGCAGCGCCGTGCCTTAGAATTATGGCTCAGATCTATATTGCAACGGAAAGAAAATCACTCTTGATTCTTCAACTTCTACACCTCAAATTGATAATGTAGGGGGAGGCGGAGGCTTCACTTTAAGCGGACGTCTCTTTGCCTCATAGTTCCCAAGAGTTATTGCTGATGCAGAAGTTGCTGCTAAAGAAAAAGGCAAGAGTGTGGTGCCTTAAGATCAAATTGCCAAGGAATACATTGCGCAAGGTCTTGCATGAAACTTATGTGCCTGAGGAGATTACAGTTAATCAGCTAGAGATGGTGGTTTCAAATGTTAATACTAGTCATGGGCTAGGTTTCACTGATGCTGATCTGACTACGGAGGGCCGTAACCACAATAAGGCTTTACATATCACCTTGGAATGTAAAGGTTTTGTACTTTCCCATGTCTTGGTTTACACTGGGTCATCTCTCAATGTCTTACCAAAGAAAGCCTTGGTCAAGTTGGAATATGATGGTCTTGCACTCCGTCCGAGTAACCTGGTTGTGAGAGCCTTTGATAGTTATAAGAGATCGGTTCTCAGAGAAATTGAGTTGCCTATGGTAATTGGCCCACAGATTTTCAAAACTACCTTCTATGTGATGGACATTCAGCCTGCCTACAGCTGTTTGTTGGGTAGACCTTGGATTCATGCCGCTGGCGCAGTAATGTCTACCCTTCACCGGAAGTTAAAATACGAGTGGGAAGGCCAAAATATCACCATCTGTGGAGAGGAGGACAACTTTGTCAGTCACTTGGCCACTTATAAGTACATTGAGATGGATGGGGATCCATGAAACAATGAGTCAGGGTTTTGAAGCTCTCAATGTCAATGAAGCAACAACTGAAGTGTTGGGTACTTCAATTACTTCTTACAAACAAGCTCGGAAGGTTGTTGAAGATAGGAATGCCCAAGGTTGGGGCAAGCTGCTGCAAGTTCAGATCAAAGAAGAAAAATTCGGTTTGGGTTACAGACCATCCCGACAAGCTCAAGAGGAGGCTGTTGAAGCTCCCAAATTTGTAAGTGGGGGAATGCTGACCCTGGATACTGTCAACAATGTGGAAGACGAGGCTGAAAGCGACTACAACTTGGAAAGCTGGATTCGTCCAAGAGTCCCGGGCCAACAAGTCCTCAACTAGTCTTCCCAGGAAATTATAAGGGTTACTGCTGCAGAGTAATTATTATTTCCTGTTTAAGCATGCATGAAGTCCTGCATCTTGCCCAAGGTTTCAGCACTCATTTTGTAATAGGGCCATATATGTATTTTGTGCAAATTGAAATTAATGAACAATGGAATTCTTTTGCAAACAATCTTTTCGCTCACTGTCTTTCATTTTTGTTATTTTTGCACAAAGCAATAAATGGAAATGTTTTTCTTAATAAATTTCATTCACTTTTAACCCTTGCAGAGAGAGTCCTCCAGATTGCACCAACAACAACACTCCTATGACCTCGTATGACTTCGACAATCCGATTAATCAAGCAGATGAAGGGGTTGATGAAGACTTTGATTTGCCTGAAGAGTTGGTCAGGTTATTGAGACAAGAGGAAAAAGTGATTGTTCCTCATCAGGAGGAAGTTGAAACTGTCAATCTTGGTACCTAGGAAGATGTAAAAGAGGTGAAGATTGGGAACAGTCTGCAAGCTCCAATGAAAGAACAACTCATCAGTATGCTTCGGGAATATGTCAACGTCTTTGCTTGATCTTATCAAGATATGTTGGGCTTGGATACAGATATTGTCATGCACAGGCTGCCATTGAAAGAAGATTGTCCACCAGTCAAACAGAAGTTGCACCGTACTCGCCCAGACATGGCCATAAAAATCAAAGAGGAAGTACAAAAGCAGTGGGATATCGGTTTTCTTGCTGTAACTAGTTACTCGCTGTGGGTTGCTAACATTCTACCCGTACCTAATAAGGATGGCAAGGTGCGTATGTGAGTGGATTACCGGGATCTGAATAGAGCCAGCCCGAAAGATGACTTGCCATTTCCTCACATTGATGTATTGGTCGATAATACAGCTCAGTTCTCGGTATTTTCCTTCATGGACGGATTTTCTGGATACAATCAGATCAAGATGTCACCTGAAGACATGGAGAAGACAACTTTCATCACACCTTGGGGCACGTTCTACTACAAGGTAATGTCGTTTGGTCTAAAGAACGCCGGTGTAACATATCATCGGGCTATGGTAACATTATTCCACGATATGATCAATAAAGAAATCGAGTGCTATGTGGATGATATGATTGCCAAGTCCCTTACGAAGGAAGATCATCTGGTGAACCTGTTGAAATTGTTCAAGTGCCTGAGGAAGTATCAGCTGAGGTTGAACCCCAACAAATGCACATTCGGGGTACGTTCTGGTAAGCTATTGGGTTTTGTTGTAAGTGGAAAAGGAACTGAGGTTGATCCCGATAAAGTCAAAGCTATTCAGGAAATGCATGCACTTAAGACTGGGAAAGAAGTTCGAGGGTTCTTAGGTAGATTAAACTACATCTCAAGGTTCATATCTCATCTCACTGCAACCTGCGAACCCTTGTTCAAACTGTTAAGAAAGGAGAAAACAGTCAGGTGGAACGATGATTGTCATAAAGCTTTTGACAAGATCAAAGAATATCTGCAAAAACCTTCAATTCTTATGCCTCCAATCGAAGGAACACCTCTAATCATGCACCTGACAGTATTAGAAGAGTCAATGGGGTGTGTGTTGGGCCAGCATGACGAGTATGGTCGAAAAGAGTATGCAATATACTACCTAAGCAAAATATTTGAGAAGCCAGCACTTACCGGAAGGGTTTAGTGTGGGCTGCTCGCCGACTAAGGCAGTATATGTTGACCCACACTACCTTGTTGATCTCAAAGATGGATCCAGTCAAGTACATATTTGAGAAGCCATCACTTACCGGAAGGGTTTCTAGGTGGAAAATGATTCTAACAGAATATGACATTCAGTACACCTCTCAGAAGGCCATCAAGGGCAATGTATTGTTTGACTATCTAGCTGAGCAACCGATTGATGATTACTAGCCTATGAGATTTGACTTCCCTGATGAAGACATCATGTTCTTGAAAGAAAAAGACTGTGAAGAGCCTATTCACACTGAAGGGCCTAACCCAGAAGAAGCATGGACTATGATGTTTGACGGGGCAGTTAGTTGCAATGGTCGTGGGGTTGGTGCAATGCTTATTACACCTAAAGGGGTTCATATACCTTTCTCAGCAAGGCTCACCTTTGCATGCACTAACAACGAAGCGGAATACGAAGCTTGTATCATGGGTCTTGAGGAAGGCATTGACCTTAAGATCAAAACCTTGAATGTATTCAGAGATTCAGCTTTGGTAATCAACCAGACCAACTGCAAGTGGTACACTCATCAGGAGCATCTGATTCCCTACCGTGACTATACGAGGATATTGTTGACCTTCTTCACAACAGTTAAGCTTGAATACATCCCTCGAGATGAGAATCAATTTGCAGATGCTTTGGCTACCATTTCATCCATGATCAAAGTATAGGTCGCCAATTATGTGCCTCTGATTTTGGTATCCAGACCGACATATGTATTCTCTGTGGACACTGTCACTGATAACAAGCCTTGGTACCATGACATCAAATGCTTCTTGGAAACTCAGACATACCTACCTAGGGCATCGTCAAATGATAAGAAGACATTAAGAAGGGTAAACGGCAGTTTCTTCCTCAATGCTGATGGATCTTTGTACAAACGAAACTTCGACATGGTCTTGCTCAGATGTGTTGACAAGAAGGAAGCAGACTTTCTGATGCACGAAGTACATGAAGGTTCTTTCGGTACCCATGCCGGAGGATATGCAATGGCAAAGAAATTGTTAAGATCAGGTTACTACTGGATCACAATGGATGCAGACTGTTGTGCCTATTCCAGAAAATGCCACAAATGCCAGATCTACGCAGATAAAGTGCATGTGCCTCCGAATCCTTTGAATGTAATGTCTTCACCTTGGCCCTTCGCCATGTGGGGCATTGATATGATTGGAAAGATCGAACAGACTGCTTCGAATGGTCACAGATTCATCCTGGTAGCCATTGATTACTTCACCAAATGGGTTGAAGCAGCTTCGAATGCAAATGTCACCAGGCAAGTGGTAGCTCGATTTCTGAAAAGGGATATCATTTTTCGATATTGAGTTCCCAAGAGAATCATTATTGATAATGGTTCCAATTTGAACAATAAGATGATGGCAGAACTTTCTCGGGACTTCAAAATTCAACATCACAACTCTTCTCCTTACAGGACAAATATGAATGGCGCTGTTGAGACTGCTAACAAGAATATTAAGAAGATTGTGCAAAAGATGGTAGTCACCTACAAAGACTGGCACGAAATGTTACCATTTGCCTTGAATGGGTACCGAAGCTTTATCAGAACATCCATTGGGGTAACACCTTATCAGCTTGTGTATGGTATGGAAGTTGTCCTAACTATTGAAGTTGAACTACCCTCCTTACGGGTAAGGATGGATGTGAAACTGGATGAAGCAGAATGGGTATGATCTCGATATAATCAACTGAGTCTGATTGAAGAAAATAGATTAGCAGCCATCTGTCATGGGCAATTATATCAAAAGTGAATGAAGAAAGCCTTCGATCAGAAAGTCAGACCTCGGGAATACCAAGTGGGAGAGATTGTTTTGAAAAGAATTCTTCCTCCTCATACAGACCACATGGGCAAATAGACGCCAAACTACGATGGCCCATTCATAGTAAAGAATGTTTTCTCTGGTGGAGCACTGATGCTCACTACTATGGTTGGCAAGGATTTCTTATCTCCTGTATATTCAGATGCAGTTAAAAAAAACTTCGCATAAAAGACCTGCTGGACATAAAAACAAAATGTAAGTCCAGGAAAAAATAGGGCATCCCGGCGAGTCAAAAACAGAACAAAAGAATCGGGCAAAAATAAGGGGAAAATTAAAAAAAAATGTGTACACCCGCTGAGTTGAAAAGCCACATCAGACAGCTCAGGCAAAAATGGGTATCCCGGTGGATTGAAAACCCGAAAGGGCGGTCCATGCAAAATATGGGAAAAAGCGAACAACTGCATTCTGAATTTGTCTAAATCACTGACAACATGGCAAGCTTCGAAAGGATAAAGCGTCAGTCGGAATCAACCTTCTTTAGAAAGAAAGATAAGAAGAACATCAAGGTCATACAGGTCGTAGCAAAGGAAGCTCACTAGAGCATCAACTTCAACATTGCCAACACCTTTATTTTCTCAATTTTACAGCAATCTCCTCCTTTCAGGGATTTTCTTCTTCACTGTACTTTCCAATTTAGGAAACACAGATCAATAAAATCAGAATATTCAGTCACATTTTGTTTTGTACATTTTTGTTTCGTTTGCAAAAAGTACAAAGTTCATAATACAACACTTGCATGAAAACATATAAGCCATTTTCAATATATGCTTGCAGGAAATATGCACTCTCGAGCAAATCTAACTCCAATGACGGAATCTGGTTGAGGATACCTCGGGACACTTGTGCGTTTCTTTTTTTAGTAGATTGCAGGTACTCAATACAGACAATCTCACAACATGGGGTATATCAAGCCTCGTGTCCCCAGCCAAGTCAGCAATCACCTCATCAGCAAAGTTACTTGACAAAAGTATTCCCCCACGAAGTTGTCATTCCCTCAGAGGATTCTTCGAGAAACTCATTAAATCCCCAGCGTGTCACTTGGATGAAGGAGTTACAACAAATTACTTCTCAGAAGTTCTCTTCTCCCCAAGCAGGATCTCCCGAGCAATGCCTGAACTGCTCTTCCCCAACGGAGTTGCCGAAGCCTCCTCATCCCTAGCATGAGTCTCTTCAACAGAAGCTTCCCCAGCCGAGATCCCCACAGAGTTCCCTAGGAAGATTGTTCGGTGATCCTCCCTCCCCACAGATCGTCCAATGATCTCTTTCCCTAGCGGAGTTCTCCCTCCAAACAGATCGCCCAGAGATCTTTCTCCACGTAGGATCCGGATCTCGAATCGGTCCTCTCATTTTTCATAATCATAGCATTCGCATCATATTCACCAAACAAAGCGTAGAATTCTGTTTAATACAGAGCATTACGGAAAAAAATCAAACATTTGCATGATCATAAGCCAGGTTAAAGCCAATCACCTACAAACATCAGAATGCAATAAACAAAGCTTATCCCCCGCAGACAAAGCCTGAATACCTTTTTCACTCTCAATACAGATACTTGTTCATACTTGTACATATTCTTTTGACTCTCGCCCGTGTCATATTTCCCCAGCAGGTCATACTTATACACAATCCTCCGATACATGTCTGTATCTTGTATATATCACTCCTCAGCAGATCAACACTTGTTTGTGTTCCTTTGCTTAACCGATTGATACTCGTCTGTATCATCATCCTTAAACATGTGTCAGCGTTTGTTTCTATCGATACTCGTCCATATCGTGGTCCTAAGGATGCTTGTTCGTATCTTTATTCTATACACACTATCAAACACTTATACCTTTTATTTTAAAGTGTAAGCACTCGTCCGTGTTTACCATTCCCTAGTAAGTCACCAACAAAGCTACTTTCTATCTGGAATTCGTCCTATGTCGCGATATCTTTTTAGCAGTCGTCCCCTGGTAGGTGATCGTCCTTTACCTTTTTTATGACCGTCCCTCATCAATTATCCGATTGTCATCCCCATGGTTGATCCTCTTATCCGACATTCGTCCTATGTCATATTTTTAGCAACCGTCCTCTGCCAGGTGATCGTCCTTCACCTTTGGATGACCGTCTCTCATCTTATCCCCGATGGAATCCCCATTGTTGGAACTTTTTATCCGGCATTCGTCCTATATCGTGATATTTTCAGCACTCGTTCCCTGCTAGGTGATCGTCCTTCACCTATTGATGATCGTCCCTCATCATTTATCTGATGGCCGTCCCCATCGTCGATCTTTGTTATCCGACATTTGTCATATGTCGAGATAATCCCCAAGAGCAATCGTACCCTGCTAGGTGATCTTCCTTCACCTCTTGATGATCGTCCTTCATCATGCTTATCCGATGGTCGTCCCCATCGTTGATCTTTTCTATCCGGCATTCGTCCTATGTCATGATATTTTCAGTAGCCGTCCCCTGCTAGGTGATCGTCCTTCACCTTTTGATGACCGTCCCTCATCATTATTTCATTTATTCTTTTACCCGATGGTCGTCCCTGTCGCCGTTTATTTACCCTTTTACCTGATGGCCATCCTCGTCAGTGCTTTCCTCATTTCTTTAATCCCTATAGAGTTTTATTTCTTTACCCGTCGTGTTATTTTCCTTTATCCTGATGATCGTCCTTCATCAGTTTACCCGATGGTCGTCCCCATCGTGAATTCTTTATTTCCTATCATGATGGTCGTCCCCGTCATTGCTTTACTTACTGTTTTTCATCCCCAGCAGTCGTCCTCTGCTCGATGGTCATCCTCCATCGCTTTTATTTGATACTCATACTATACTGCCTATTACAATTTATATCCCTTTTCTTCTTTTAATAAGAGTGAAAATTTCGGACTGTCTTTGGTATTCAACCACAAGTTATCATGTTTGTCTGTAAAGCCAGGCGCTTACATCCTACACAGCTAACTCATGCTTGAATAGGGGCAGCTATAAACACCCCATATTTGCCCTCTCTTTTTATCACACCATGGCTTATGATCTTTCATATTGCATTGCATAATCATATCATCTCACATTGCATATGTGTTTCACTGCATAAGTTGCACAATTAGGGTTTGTGATCAGGAGAATCCAAGAAGTGATCTGAGCCATCTAAAAGGTCTTGAAGCATGCCAAGAGGGTCCATGTGTGTTCCATGATCATAATATGCTCCCCAGGGTTCTTAAAAGTCAAGAGATCACAAAGCATTGCAAAGGTGTTCAGGCAGACTGAGCAGTTTCTACACAGATGACCTAAAATTAGGGTTTTGGGTTTGAGGCCCTTAATCTCAATTTTTTTGATCATTCTTGATTCCATTGGTCTTAATATGTTATAAGGAGCATGTGAACCATGAAGAAATTCATTGTGGAAGTCATCTGATCAACTAGTAACTTATTGTCGAAGAAAAGTCATAATCAGGGCATCTGAGGCCACCACCAATGGTACCAAAGGGTCATCTTCATCATTTTGAGGTTCTATTATCTTTATTTGATCTTAGAAGTGGTTAGAAGTTCACAATATTGTAGAATTTCAAGCCATTTGCAAACTTTCCATTTTTGGACATGACTTGTAATGAAAACTTTCCATTTTGGGAAAGATTTGCAACGTCCTCTTTCTTGATCAAAAAGGCTTCAAATGAAAAATCTTTAAACATGAAAGTTGTTTAAACACCCCAAATTTTCCCTCACCCATTCACACCATGGCTTGTGATCTTTTCATTTGCATAAGTTCAATCATAGTATCTCATACCACATTTTTAATTCACTGCATTGATTCAAAGCCATCTACATCTAGGGTTTGTGATCTGAGCCATCCCTAAGCCTTTTGAGCCACTCCAAAGGTCTTCAATCATCTCAAAGGGGTCCATGTATGTTCAAGCATCATATTATATCCTCACAAGGTCAAAGAAGTCAACGAATCACAAGAACTGAGAAAGGCATGGAAGAAGAGTCAGGCTTAACTGCACAGATGACCTAGAATTAGGGTTTTGGTTTCAGAGGCCATAACTCCAATTTTTTTGGTCATTCTTGTTTCTATTGGTCTCTATATGTTATGAGGATCATGCATATCAATTTTCATGAAGAAATTCAATGGGGAAGGCATCTGATCAAAGGATGACTTCTTGAGCAAGTCAGTGCAAAATCAGGGCATCTGAGGCCCCCAGTGACCCAACCAAAGAGGTTTCTCCATCATTTTGAATGAGTATGATCTTTATTTGATCAAAGAAGATGTTAGAAGTTCACAAAATTGGAAAATTTCAAGTCATTTGCAAAGTTGCCTTTTTGGGAAAGTGACCTATAATGTAAACTTGCCATTTTGGGAAAGTTTTTCAACCTCCTCTTTTTGATTCAAAAATGCTTCAAATGAGATAACTTTGGTCATGAAAGTTGTAGAATGGATCCTCCCATTTTCAAAAAGTACAAGAACTCATTCTAATTCATCTTGGATCAAAAGTTATGGCTTGTCAAAGTTGGACAAAATCACATAAATTTCACTTATGCACCAAAAGAGGAAAGTTGCAAAACCTCATGCCAAGGCCAATTATGACTTCAAATCAACTTCTAAGAATTACACAAGCATAACACATGACCTAAAAATCAGAATGCACCAAAGAATCTCCAAGTTTCATGACTTATGCTTCAAGAAATCACAAAAGGGCCAAAGTTGTACCAATTTGCAAAAGCTCATGTAACCATGCCTCTACTTGTTACAGCTCACAAAATCTGATTTCATGACATTCCTTGATCTTTGCTGCGCAGGACCATGCCCCTATCTCAGCCTCCCACTTGCCCATACCTCAAGTACAAGTCAAGTTGACATTTTGGCAACTTGCCCATACCAATCACCATAGGCCAGCACCCACTCTCTGACCTATCACACTTCTTTATATGGATCAAAACAAAGCAAAAACACCACACAACACAGCCAGAAGCTCGAAGAACACAACACACTCAAAAAATCCCAAAATTGCAAAAGCTTTTGAATCTCTTGATTCAGCCATCAAACCTTCAAACTTTTTCCACCATTCAACTCCATAAACCACACTGATCATTTCCCACCTTCCATTTTGCCCTAAAACCTTCATAATAAAAAATTATATTTCAACATTTCATGAACTGAGATTCTGCAAACTTCCTCTAGAGGCAATTTAAACTCCAGCTAAGCATCACAAACACTTGAGGGAGATCATTGGAGAAGTTTTGAAGCAAAGAACTGGCCAGAAAGCACCATTTTTGAAAGCTTCAGTTCAGGTATCATCATGAACATTTTTTCCAGAAACGCGTTTTTAAGTTCCTAAAAGGTTCTCCATGATTCACTGATGATTCTGATATGTTTAGTTTTGAAAATGACCAAGTATTAAGCATGTATGAGCTCTCTGAAATTTTTTGACCTAGAACTAATTTGCTTCGATTCAGCTTGAATATGTGAAATAAATTTGTTTTAGTGAGTGATTCTTGTTGAGTGATGCGTGGGGTTGGATTCTGGGCAGAGAGATTAGGTTTTAGAAGCTTAGGGAGAGAGATAGCAATTTTCAGGGAGGGATGTCACCGAGAAGACGACCGGAGCTCTTCTCCGGTGACCTGAATGTAATTAGGGTTTAATCTGTGATTAGGGCAAAGTTTGAATCTGGAGCGTGCGATCTTGCTTCCCGCGCATGAATGGATGGCCTGGATGGTCTCATTAAGCCCTAATCCCTTAATTAGATTTAATTAATTAGGATTAGATTTAAATTTTCCAGTTTGAACCTCAGCCCTTGGATCTGGCGCCAGTCAATTCCTTCCATTTTCTTTTGAATCTCAGCCTCAGGATTTGCATACTTTCCCTTTTATTTAATTTTAATTCATTTTATTTATATTAAACTTCTACGAATTTTTAAAAATATGAAAACATATTAAAAAATTCTGATTTTTTTGTCAAACATTTCATTAATTTTCAGAACCCAAAAATATTTTTATTTTTATTTTTTGCATTAAAAATTATTTTTAAATAATTTAAATGTTTATTTTTAATTAGTTAATGGAAATTAATTAATTAAAAATGCATTTAGGTATTTAAAAATCACCAAAAAATTCACATTGCATTTCAAAACATTTAGAAACATTATCAAACTCTCAAAACAAATTTCTTTTTGGTTCTTGACCTATTTTGACAATTTTCATTGGAATTAAATTTGTTTAAAGGCAATATTTTGATCCTAACTTGAAAAAATCCATTCTGCCTAACCATGAAGAGTTTGATAATGGTTCTTCTTGCATTGCATCCTTCATGTCATTTAGTTTTTAGGGTAAAATTGGTTTGAATTTATCTTTCATTTTCAATTTAATGAGCATTTTCCCTTTTGAGGTACCTTGAAACCCTAGTTGACTTGAAAAAATCATAACTTCCATTAGGTTTAGATTTAGGTCTCCTCCTTTGGGCAGTAAACTTGTGTAGGGTTAGGGTTCCTTTGATCCCATTTTCAAATTTTTATCATGTCATTTGCTTCTGATTTTGAATTTTTGTGTTGTAGGTTATGCATAAACCCTAATTTGTGCCTTCACTTGTATCCATCTCTCATATGCTTGCATTCAAGGACTTGCCATGACATTTTGTGCATCCACATGATTCATAATGCATCTTAGGAAACATTAGAGTCATGTTTGATCATTGCATCATTCATTTGACATGTCATACTTTCATTGCATTTCATAAACCTTCATGAACTTCCATGGTTCAAGGCATGCTCCATATGCATCCATTCTCTTGTATGCTCACATAGGTGCATCTTGTATGACTTTGCACCATCTCTTGACATCATTTGCATCATGTGTATGTTTCTGACTTTGGCCTTTGCCCATCCATATGCATTGTTTCATCTCATTTCTTCCCTTATGCATCTTGTACTAACTTGTCAGGTTAATGGTAAGTTTGTTTGGGAGGTGGATTTGCCTTCACCTCCTACCTCTTCTCACCTCATCATTTTACATCCTTGCTGCATTTTTACTTGTCTTTGAGTGAGCTTGTTAACTTGTGCCTCTCTTCCCTCTTTTCACTTCTCATCTCATCTCTTTTCTATCTTGATCCTCCTTGGAGGCCTTTGAAGATCTCTTTATTTCTTAAGCCTCACAAACCCTAGGATCTCCAAGTATGATAACATTTAGGGTTTGATTAGTCCCCCAAATAGCTTTTACCTTTGTGTCATTTTTGAGTCTTCTCTTCTCACCTCATAATCAGGGACTAAACCTTAAAGGTTTTAAGGCTTTGTGATTAAGCTTATGCCTGCATCCTTCTATTAGGATGGAGTGTATAACTTTAATCCTAAATGTTAAACCCTTAATATGTTTAAATCCTTTAATCAATTCATCTAATAATCACTAAGACATCAAGCTTGTAACTTGGGCCTTGCATTAGGGTTCTAATTCTTCCTTAATTGGTTAAGAAGGACTAACCCTAGTGTTAATGGACAAGTCCTCCTCAAGTTGTCTTACAAACCATAAAAATCACTTCTTAATCTTACCATTAACTAAAGTCCACTCTAATAAAGGCTTTGTTTTGTCATGAGGTTAATCCCTAATCATGGGTTAAGTTGAGGAGCCTTCCTCAGCTTAAATGTTCTCATCTATTATCCTTCTATTAGGATGGTGTAATGAGTCCATTAAATCCTTTATTATGGCTTAATCTCATTACTTAACACTAAACAAAAAAAAACAAAAACATCTAAATAAATACAAGTAGGTTAATGATCTTAATCCTACATCATGGTGACTAAGTGTGAGGTGCTTACTTCATGCTTAAGGTTTTCTCATTACCCCTAATCAGAGGGAGGATGTGATGAGTTTACTAACCCTTGGTTTAGGCTTAAGCTCATTTTCTTATGACAAACTTCAAAAAGCAATAAAAGATTGAAAACACAAAAACAAACAATAATCGTCTCCTCCGGGATTCTTTTCTCATCACACTCATTCACAAACGAGAACTCGCTTCTTCCGTCTAATGCAAGACAGATAGCACTCGAGCCAGACGAGTCATACACTTGAGTATAGACAAGTAAGCAGTTCATCAGTCAATTTATCTTTCAGTCTCTTTGAGTCGAACTACGGTGTTCTGACTTCCTCATTGCACGAGAGGATACGCAGGCATAACTTAACAGTTATCGAACAAAAGTCTCTGTATATCCCCCCTCTTTCAGCATTGTTTTTAAGCCTCTTAGTCTTGAGCATTTCATTCTTGTTATTACACTGACATTTCCCTTATACACTTCACATTTCTTTTACACTGACACTTTCATTCTTTTCCAGCTTTGATACACAGATCGCACTGACACTACCCCTTTAAAACACAAATCTTTTGAGCGTGGATCCCGTCGAGTACGGCAGACAATCTGGGTGCTAATACCTTCCCAGGTTGTAACCAACCCCCTTTCTCAGTCTCTCTGGTTCGCAACCATCTTATCCATCTTTTCTTAAGTTTATGCAGCATTACCTTTCCTTCAGGATAAAAATGCCTAGCTGGCGACTCTTTCCTTCTGAGTTCACCCTTGTGTGTTCTCTTCCTCTCTTTCGCCGACCGTTCGCGTCTGTACCCCTTATGACCAGGTGTCATTTGGTGGGAGCGACAACTTGGCGACTCTGCTGGGGACCCTTATACTGTAACCAGGGCTTCTGGTTCTTTTTGTGGGTTCCTCCTAGCGCTTGTTTGATCTGTGTTTACTGGGGTGTTATGTGCTAATTGTGTTTATTTATGTGCTTTATTTATTGCTTTATGTACAACTTTATTTATTGCTTTCCTTTATAGTTCTTTATATTTCATACTGTCATTATCATTACTGGATCTGGTTTCTATTTTGGTGGGTGGGGTTTCATTGAGAGTTTAAGGTCCTATACCTGGGACCTGAGTGACACCTAGGCTAGAGTGGTTCATGTTCTTTCCCATTCCATTTCGGTCTGGTGCGGGAATATGAAACACGGTTCAGATGTGGGTTTCTTCTTGAGAACTCTGTGCTACAGATTTCCTGTAGTGCTAGGGCTATCTGGGAAGCCTGCTAAGTCTGGATGACCTTTATTATGACCTTCAGAAACTGAGGTGAATTAGAGGAGGATCTTTTATGGTTATTGTAAACACTATACCTCCGGGTTAGAAGTGTTTACACTTCTCATAACTAATCCGAGTCTGAGGATCCTTGTTTTAGAATACCACCTGTGAGGGGGTTGGGCTATTTACAGGTTTGCAGGTACCCTTGGCCACATCATACCCTGTTACTTGTTTTGTTTAAGAGTACCTCATTTTGGAAAGTTCTTGTGATTAACCCTGGACATGTGACTCTTTATTTGAGTCCCCCACCTTGGTTACTGGGTTTCTGAACCTCCATCTGGACTTCTTGAACATACATAGACCTATATCAAGACAGATAATCAGATCCAGCTTGATCATAAACCCTTGCATACCATTTTGCATACATCATCATTGCATCATTTAACATTTTTTTATTTGTTTTTCAGGGTATCCACATTATATCTGGCTTGGTTTTGACCCCTTCTTCTGCATAGACCTCTGCTTCATTAGTTACCTGCTTAAGCTTTTCTTCATCATCACCAGCATCAGCCTGTCAGTGGCCCATCTCCAGTATTAATCTTGATCTTCATCAGCATCTATCTTCCTCCTCTTCAGCATTTATGACTACTCCTAGGAAGAGCAACATATCCTACCATTTCATTGAGCGTGTATTGACTGGTATCAGGCAGGTCCAGTCACTTATCACCCCTGACCATATCCCTTTGTTTAGAGAGCATCATGGAGGTATCCTGGATATGGTTATGGACCTGGACCCTTCTCAGAGGAGCATGATCCACACATGCTTGCAGTTTTATGACCCTCCTTTGAGATGCTTCACATTTTCAGACTTTCAGCTAGGACCTCTGTTGGAGGCGTTTTCATCATTGATTGGAGTACCTGTCAGGGGTGGAATCCCCTTCAACCCAGAGATGCCAGCTCCCAGTATTGGAGAAGTAGCAAAAGCATTGTGCTTGGAACCTGCCTTGATTGAGCAAAGCATGACAACAAAAGCTGGGATCCCTGGTTTACACTTAGACTTCTTGATTTCTCAGGCCATCCTGAAGGCCTCCTTAGGAGAATGGAGGGCAGTCTGTGCACTGTTAGCCCTTAGCATATATGGGGTTATACTGTTTGCAGATGAGCCCAAATTTATCAGCAAGAATGACATTCATCGTTTCCTTCTGAGGAACCCAGTACCCACATTGCTGGGAGATTTCTATTACTTCGTTCATCAGAAGAATGAGAAACAAAGAGGGAAGTTGGTGAGATGATGTGCTCCTCTGTTCCACACCTGGCTGCTCAAACACCTGCCTAAGTCAGATGCCTTCCTGAATCCTCACCAAGAGAAGAATTGGGCCAAGAGGTTCATTGATTTAACTTCAGATGACATCAGATGATGCACCCAGAGCACCAAAGGCAAATATATTATCACCAGTTGTGGGCAATACCCAAATGTGCCTCTGATAGGAGTAAAGGGTTACATCAACTACAATCCTTTGCTGTTTAAGAGACAACTGGGTTATGCTTTGGTTCACCCTCCCAGAGTGCAAGATTTAGCTGAGACCCTGTATTGTGAAATAAAACCTAATCTAGTTGCTGTCAGACAAGCATCTTGGGCTTGGGACAACATCCAGACAAAAGGGATGGCTATTCTTGGAAGGTGTAATAATGTTGCTTCAGCTCAGTACTATGACTGGTCCCATACTAGAGCTCAGATTACTGGAATGCCCTTCACCTTGGAGGACATACCTGGACCCTCTACAGAACAGCCAGTAGCAACTGTCAGCCTGGAAGAATTTGAGAAGCTGAAGGAAAGGAATGAGAATTTGTCTCAGGCTCTGAAGAAAACCCTTTGGGAAAGGAGTGATGGTCGTCTGGACATTGAGAGGTTGGAAAAGCTTAGGGTGGAGCATCTGGCCAAGATTGAGAAAACAGAGGACTACATCAGGAAAGCAAGAGCTGGGGAGCAAATATTGAAGAATGCCTGTAAAGAGGCCAAGATTCAGAAGGCTAGAACTGAGCTCTATCTGCAAGAAAGTCAGGCTAGGTGGGTCAGGATCACTGAAGCCCGGTCACAGGAAGATCAGAGAATTCAAGCCAAGATTTAGCAGTTAGAGGCCAATGAAAGGAAGCAACAGGAAGCTTTGCTGGCAGCCCAGAAGGAGATTTCAGAGTTGAAGCTTAGGGCTGGATTGAACAGATCTAAGGATCAAGACAGGCACAAGAAGCTGACCACTGCCATTGCCACCAGGAACCTCCTCATCAGGACTATTACAGAGCATCCAGCTAGTCCAGTGACTGAGGCACTTCTGAAGGAGGTTAAGGAGGATGAGTTTGGATTAGATGTTTGACTTCTTTGCTTGTTGTTCATTTCTATTTTATGTACTTTTCTTGTTGTTGTATTTTGACCCCCCTGGGGTATGTGTTGTAAAACAAACTATGTATTTTTCATTATTTGTAATATATTAGTTTGCTTTCATTGGGTTTTCTTTTCTCAACAACATCAAAGCATCTTCCTCGAGGTCTGGAAAGGTCAAAACCAAGAACCAAGCCGGATACCTTGGAAAACAAATAAGCATATTGCATTGCATGCTAACTTTTGTTTTGTTTTGTAGGTTTTGTTATTATTTTGTTTGTTTCTAACTCTGTTGTGCTTCAGGAAACATTGCTCGCAGAAGAGTGTTCCCTGTCAACCGTGCGCACCGGTACCCTACTCGCAACAACCTTCCTGGTATCCAAATGGAGCAAGTACAGCAGGACCTGACTGAGGTCAGGACTCGGATGGCTAATGAAAGAGTGGAGATGAGAAACCAAATGACCCAATTCATGAATGTAATGACTGGCTTGGCCCAGAATCAAGAGAGGTTAAGGGAATTGGTGGAAAGACAAACCCCCGAGGAACCTCATCCTGGAACTGGAGGAACAAGTAATAATGAAAGGGGTCAGCCTCATGTTAATCCACCAGTATTTGGACCTCATCTAGATCCGGAAGTCAACATCCCGGGAAATGTGCAAGGAAATACTACTGGGGGAGAATCTTGCAAGAGGATCCCCAAGAGGAGCAATTTACTGTCATGGGAGCAGGAGACGAGGTCTATGATAAAAGGTTAGATGAAATTGCTGAGAAATTGAGATCTTTGGAGTCTCAAAATTCCTTGGGCTTCGATGTAATGGATATGGGGCTAGTGGATGGGGTAAGGATTCCCCACAAATTCAAACCCCCATACTTTGAGAAATACAATGGAACCTCCTGTCCACGAACTCACCTGCAGTCTTTCCTGGGAAGACTTAAAGCATATACAATGGATGAAAAGCTGTGGATGTTCTACTTTGAAGATAGTTTGACTGGGGTTTCAAGAGAGTGGTATTCACACCTTAGCAGAGCTACTGTTAGATGCTGGAAGGACTTATCTGAAGCCTTCATCAGACAATATCAATATAACCTGGACATGGCTCCTAACAGGAATCTCCTGATGGGAATGTCCCAGACCTCCAGAGAAAGCTTCAGAGAATATGCCCAGAGGTGGAGACAGCTTGCTGCTGCTGTCCAACCACCCATGACGGAAAGAGAAATGGCCGACATGTTCATGAATACTTTGCAAGGAACATATATTGATAGGTTGGCTGTCTTTTCTTCTACCAGCTTCGCAGACGTAGTTATAGCTGGGGAAAGGATTGAAAGTCTGCTAAAAATGGGCAAAATTTCTGATAATGGTGCAAGTTCGTCCAGTAATTCCAGGAAGCCTTTTGTGGGACCCCGAAGAACCGGTGAGACAAATGCCATTCATGCCAGCAGGGGCAGACCTCAGTATGTTCACAGATCAGTAGCAGCAGTCACCATTTCGGCTCCGATTCCTCAGCAATCAACATATCAACAACAACAACAACCACATTATCAACAGCAAGTTCAGTACCCGCCACAGAGAACCTACAACAACAACAATAGCAATCAACAACAACGACCCTTCCAACAAAGACCATCACAGGCAAACAGGGTGATTGACCCTATCCCTATGCCTTATGCTGCCTTATTGCCACAACTCCTGAAACTTAACTTGGTTGAGTTAAGGACATTGGCACCCCCAGATCCCTCCAATCTCCCAAAGAATTATGATGTCAATTCCAGATGTGCTTTCCACTCCAATGCACCTGGCCACAATACGGAAAAATGCAGGGCCTTACAAATAAAGGTGCAAGATTTGGTGGATTCTAAAGCCCTCAACTTCGCACCTCCTCTGAATGTCAACAGAAATCCTATGCCTAACCATGGTGGGCCGAGGATTAACGCCATTGAGGAAGACAAACCATCTACTTTGATTACCAGTGTTGCACAAATTCGAACACCTTTGGTCAAAATTAAAGCTCAGCTTCTAGAGTGCCAAGTGTTCCCCGGGTGTGAGCTCGGTTGTGGGTATTGCAACATTGCAGTCAACGGGTGTGAAAATTTGAGAAGCGGCATAGATGGTCTTATCAAGGATGGTATCCTTCAAATCTCAACAATGGCGCCTACAAATCCAGCAATTCCTTTAACAACAATTCCTGATTCTTCTACAACAGCAGCAATAATCATTCCTACCGATTCATCAATATCATTAGCAATGGCTCCGTCCATGACTTCAACAAGTCAAATTTCAACAACCATTTCTTCTACAACATCAGCATCCATTTTATCAGCAGAATCTTCTACAAAACCAGCAGAAATTAATGAAGATGTATCAGCAGTCACAATCTACTATGATCCATCAAATGTTCCTCCCAGCAACAATTTCCAGCAACAAACAGTGGCACCTCCTGCCAGACCACCAGTCACAGTTTACTACGATTGGCACACCATTACAGTACCCTCCTCCGCAACAATTAGTCCGGTTACCATTACGGTACCTGGACCAGTTCCTTATGAAAGCAGTAATGCCATACCTTGGAATTATGGCTCTGATCTTTACTGCAACGGGGAGAAAATCACTCTGGATTCATCAACCTCTTCTCCACAAATTGATAATGTTGGGGGAGGCGGAGGCATCACCAGAAGCGGACGCCTTTTTGCCTTACAAACTCAAAAACCTAATGTCGAAGCAGAAGCTGCTGCCAAAGCAAAAGGAAAGAGTGTGATACTTGAAGAGCCAACTGTCAAAGAAACTCAGAAGACATCTTTTGAGCAAGATGTAGACGAGTTCATGAGAATCATAAAAAGAAGTGATTACAAGGTGGTGGATCAGCTTCACCAAACTCCCTCAAAAATCTCCATATTATCACTGTTGATGTGTTCTGAAGCTCACAGGAACGCACTGTTGAAAGTCTTACACGCAGCATACGTGCCAAAGGAGATTACTGTTAATCAGCTAGAAACTGTGGTAGCAAATGTCAACACCAGTCATGGACTGGGCTTTACCAATGCTGACTTAACAACAGAGGGACACAACCATAATAAGGCTTTGCATATCACCTTGGAATGCAAGGGTGCTGTTCTGTCTCATGTACTGGTGGACATTGGGTCATCACTCAATGTTCTACCAAATAAAGCCTTAGTGAAACTGGAGTATGATGGTTTGGCACTACGTCCAAGCAGTTTGGTGGTGAGAGCATTTGATGGCTCTAAGAGATCAGTGCTTGGAGAGATTGATCTGCCTATGATGATTGGCCCACAGACTTTCAAAACTACCTTCTATGTGATGGACATTCAGCCGGACTACAGCTCTATGTTGGGTAGACCCTGGATCCACTCCGTTGGCGCTGTTACGTCTACCCTTCACCAGAAGTTGAAATTCGAGTGGGAAGGCCAGATCATCACCATTTGTGGGGAGGAAGACATCTTTGTTAGCCATCTGGCTACGTATAAGTACATAGAAATGGATGGAGAAATCCATGAAACTATGAGCCAGGGGTTTGAGGCCCTGAACATTAATGAAGCATCTGCTGTACTGGGAACTTCCATAACATCGTACCAGCAAGCCCGGAAGGTTGTTGAAGAGGGTACTGCCCAAGGCTGGGGCAAGTTGCTGCCTGTGGAGAAGAAAGAAGACAGATTTGGGTTGGGTTACATACCAACTCAACAAGATCAATCAGAGGCTGCAAAAGAGCCCAATTTTGTCAGCGGGGGAATGCTCACCCCGGATGCTGTGAACAATTTGGAAGACGAGGAGGAAAGCGACCGCAACCTGGAGAGCTGGATACGTCCAAGGATCCCGGGGAGCCAGGTCCTTAACTGGTCTTCCCAGGAAATTATAAGAGTTACTCCTGCAGAGTAATTATTATTTCCTGTATTTTAGAGCATGCATCAAGTCTTGCACCTTGCCCAAGATGTCCAGACTCATTTTGTAATCGGGCCATCTTGTAATTTTGTGCAAATAGATCAATCAATGAATATCTGACATCTTTTGCAAACGAGTCTCTTTTTTTTCGCTCACTGTCTTTTCATTTTTCTTTTTGTACAAAAATAAAATGGCAATGTTTTCAAAATAAATAACTTCATTTTCACTTTTTCTAAATAAGATAAAAAAAACTGATCACTAAAATAAACCAATCTAAACCCTTGCAGAGAGTGCCTTTCAGACTGCACCGACAACAACACTGCTATGGCTTCGTATGACTTTGACAATCCAATCAATCAAGCTGATGAAGGGGTTGAAGAAGATTATGAGCTACCTGAAGAGCTAGCCAGGTTATTAAGACAAGAGGAGAAGGTTATCACTCCTCATCAGGAGGAGATTGAAACGGTTAATCTTGGTACGGAAGAAGACGTAAAAGAAGTTAAGATTGGGGCCTGCTTGCAAGATTCAGTAAAAGAGCAACTGATTGATATGCTTCGGGAGTATGTGGATGTCTTTGCTTGGTCTTATCAGGATATGCCAGGGTTGGACACCGATATTGTCATGCACAAGCTACCGCTGAAAGAAGATTGCCCACCAGTAAAATAGAAGTTGCGCCGTACTCGCCCAGATATGGAAATGAAGATAAAGGAAGAGGTGCAAAAGCAGTGGGACGCCGGTTTCCTTGTTGTGACTAGCTATCCGCCGTGGGTCGCTAATATTGTACCTGTGCCTAAGAAAGACGGCAAGGTGAGGATGTGTGTGGATTACCGGGACCTGAACAGAGCCAGCCCGAAAGATGACTTCCCTTTACCTCACATTGATGTATTGGTTGATAATACGGCTCAGTTCTCGGTGTTCTCCTTCATGGAAGGATTTTCAGGATACAATCAGATCAAAATGTCACCTGAAGACATGGAGAAGACAACTTTCATCACACCCTGGGGCACGTTCTTTTATAAGGTGATGCCATTCGGACTCGGGCTATGGTAACATTATTCCATGACATGATCCACAAAGAAATTGAATGTTATGTGGATGACATGATTGCCAAGTCCCTCACAGAAGAAGACCACCTGGTAAATCTGCTGAAGTTATTCAAGCGTCTGAGGAAGTACCAATTGAAGCTAAACCCCAACAAGTGCACATTCGGGTGCGATCCGGTAAGCTGCTAGGATTTATTGTAAGTGAGAAAGGGATTGAAGTTGACCCTGATAAAGTCAAAGCCATTCAAGAAATGCTTGCACCGAAGTCAGAAAAAGAAGTTCGGGGGTTTCTAGGTAGGTTGACCTACATTTCAAGGTTCATATCTCACCTTACAACAACCTGTGAGCCTTTGTTCAAGTTGTTAAGAAAAGAACAAACGGTCAGGTGGAATGAAGACTACTAGAGGGCTTTTGATAAAATCAAGGAATACTTACAAGAGCCTCCAATCCTTATGCCTCCAGTTGAAGGAAGACCTCTAATCATGTACTTGACAGTATTAAAAGAGTCAATGGGGTGTGTGTTGGGCCAGCATGACGAGTCTGGTCGAAAAGAGTATGCAATATACTACCTAAGCAAAAAGTTTACCGACTGTGAACAACGTTATTCACTGCTCGAGAAAACTTGTTGTGCTTTAGCATGGGCTGCTCGCCGACTAAGGCAGTATATGTTGACCCACACTACTTTATTGGTCTCGAAGATGGATCCAGTTAAGTACATTTTTGAGAAGCCAGCACTTACCGGACGGGTCGCAAGATGGAAAATGATCCTCACAGAATATGACATTCAGTACACATCCCAAAAGGCCATCAAAGGCAGTGTATTGTCTGATTATCTTGCTGAGCAACCTATTGATGATTACCAGCCTATGAGATTTGACTTCCCTGATGAAGACATCATGTTCATAAAAGCAAAAGATCACGAAGAGCCTGTTCACACTGAAGGGCCTGACCCAGAAGAAGAATGGACTATGATGTTTGATGGGGCTGTTAACATGAATGGTCGTGGTGTCGGTGCAGTACTCATTACACCTAAGGGAGTTCACATGCCTTTCTCGTCAAAGCTCACCTTCAACTGCACTAATAATGAAGCTGAATACGAAGCTTGTATTATGGGTCTTGAGGAAGCCATTGACCTCAGGATCAAGACGTTGACTATATTCAGAGATTCAACTTTGGTAATCAATCAAACCAACGGCAAATGGTACACGCACCGAGATCATCTGATACCTTACCGGGATTATACGAGGAGGTTATTAACTTTCTTCACAACAGTCAAGCTTGAGTATATCCCTCGAGATGAAAATCAGTTTGCAGATGCCCTGGCTACCATTTCATCCATGATCAAGGTTCAAGCGGCCAACTTTGTGCCTCGGATTTCAGTATCCAGACTTGATAGACCAGCATATGTATTTTCAGCAGATGTTGTCAAAGACGATAAGCCTTGGTTCCATGATATCAAATGCTTCTTGGAGGATCAAACATACCCACCTGGGGCATCTTCCAATGATAAGAAGACATTAAGAAGGCTAGCTGGTAGTTTCTTCCTAAATGCGGATGGTTCCCTGTACAAGAGAAACTTTGATATGGTACTCCTCAGATGTGTTGATAGGGCAAAAGCAGACTTGTTGATGCACGAGGTGCACGAAGGATCCTTTGGTACCCATGCTGGAGGGCATGCAATGGCTAAAACGTTGTTGAGATCAAGCTATTATTGGATCACAATGGACGCAGACTGTTGTGCTTATGCCAGGAAATGCCATAAATGCCAGATTTATGCAGATAAAGTGCATGTGCCTCTGAATCCTCTAAATGTGATGTCTTCACCCTGGCCCTTTGCCATGTGGGGCATTGATATGATTGGCAAGATCGAACCGACTGCTTCAAATGGCCACAAATTCATCCTGGTAGCCATTGACTATTTTACCAAGTGGGTTGAAGCAGCTTCTTATTCAAATGTTACAAGGCAAGTGGTAGCCCGATTTCTGAAGAGAGATATCATTTGTAGGTATGGAGTGCCCGAGCGAATCATTACTGATAATGGTTCCAACTTAAACAACAAAATGATGGCAGAACTATGCCGGGACTTCAAGATCCAACACCACAATTCTTCTCCTTACAGGCCAAAGATGAATGGCGCTGTTGAGGCATCTAACAAAAATATCAAGAAGATTGTGCAGAAGAAGGTGGTCACCTACAAAGACTGGCATGAAATGCTACCGTTTGCCTTGCATGGGTACCGTACGTCAATCAGAACTTCCACCGGGGCAACACCGTATCAGCTTGTGTATGGTATGGAGGCAGTCCTACCTGTTGAAGTTGAATTACCCTCCCTGCGGGTACTGATGGATGTTAAGTTGAATGAAGCAGAGTGGGTCCGATCCCGATACGAACAACTGAATCTGATTGAAGAGAAGAGATTGGCTGCAATCTGTCATGGGCAGCTGTATCAGAAAAGAATGAAGAAAGCCTTCGATCAGAAAGTCAGGCTCCGAGAGTACCAAGTAGGAGATCTCGTGCTGAAAAGACTCCTTCCTCCTCATACAGACCACCGGGGCAAGTGGACTCCGAATTACGATGGTCCGTTCGTAGCAAAGAAAGTTTTCTCTGGTGGAGCACTGATGCTCGGTACTATGGATGGTGAAGACTTCCTGTCCCCTGTAAATTCAGATGCAGTTAAAAAATACTTCGCATAAAAATGACCCGCTGGACATAAAAACAGAATGTAAGTCCAGGCAAAATAGGGCATCCCGGCAAGTCAAAAACAGAATAAAAGACTTGGGCAAAAATAAGGGAAATAATAAAAAATGTATACCCGCTGAGATGAAAAGCCGCATTGAAAACCCGAAAGAGAGATCCACGCAAAATAAGGGAATAAGCGAACAACTGCATTCTGAATTCGTCTGTATCACTTACAACACGGCAAGCTTCGGAAGGTTCGAGCATCGGTCAGAATCAGCCTTCTTCAGAAAGCAAGATGAGAAGAATGTCAACGTCATACGAGTCATAGCAAAAGGGAAGCTCCTTAAAGCGTCATCAACATTGCCAGCACCTTTTTTTGTTTCTCAATTTGTAACGATTTCCTCATTTCAATGGATCCTTTTCTTTGATTGTATCTTGGCAATTCAGGGCACACAAATTAATAAGATCAGATTTTCAGTCATATTTCGTCTCGTACATTTTATTTTTCATTTTCAAAATGTCCGATGTCCTTTAGATATTGATTGCATAAATACAGATGCTTCCCTTCTAAAAATATGTGCTTAAAAGAAATATATTTGCTCCTAGGAGTGTCTAAACTCCTGTGACGAAATCCAATAAGGGATACCTCGGGGAACTTGTACGTTTCTTTGTCATACAGGATTGCAGGTGTTCAAAGCGCAACATGGGGCATGAAAGCTTCTCCCCAGCAGGCTGCCAAATTTCCTCAGCACACCTTCCAAACAGCACCAGAGATGCTTTCTCCCCATCAGAGTTTCCAGGCATCACTTCTCCAACTTTCCCTTCAAAGAGCAGCACCTGAAGGTGTTCATATCCCCAGCTGAGCCGTCAAGCATCATCCTCAGCAGGATCCCCACAAAAATCTCTAGGAAGATCTTTCAGTGATCTTTCTTCTTCCCCAGCCAAGTGCTAGATAAGGAGCCATGTCCCCGTAGAGTTTCAGCCTCTATCCAGAAGAGCCACGCCTGAAGATCTCACAACAGAGTGACGAAAGCTCTCGCAAACCCCAATTGGGTCCCTCATTACTAAGAAAGGTCTATCAGTGATATATTTCCCCAAGCAGAGTCATATATGTCAGATCTACCAATGATCTCACCCCCAGCTGGGATACCCACTTCAAGCAGATCAGCTAGAGATCTCCTCAGCAACGGGATCCGAATCCCGGATCGGTATCTTTGCATAATCATAGCATTTGCATCATATTTTCCCCACAAAGCGTAGCATTCCGTCTAATACGGAGCATTACGGCAAAAATCAGACATATTGCATAATCATAAGCCATGTGTCGAACTGAACACTTGTACGTATTGACAATCCATCAACAATATACAGAATGTTTCCCAATTCCCTGGCAGAATATTAAAGCATTTCCTTTACACTCACAAATACAGAAATATGCTCCTTTTGGCACTCGTCCGTGTTATCATTACCCAGTAAAGTCGCCTGAGCGTTCTCTACAAACAAACACTTATATTACAGATGCTTCTTGACACTCGTCTGTGTCATACCCCAGCAGAAAACCAAAGCGCCCCCTTTGCACTCACTAAACACAGATATATATATATATATATATATATATATATATATATATATATATATATATATATATATATATATATATGTACAACTCCTTTGACACTCGTCCGTGTCACCCCCCCAGCATAGTGCCTAAAAACTTTGTAAACCAAATACTTGTTTATAATAAACTTTTTCCGACACCCGTCCGTGTCGCACCCTCCCCAGCAAGTTGAGCACTCGCTTGTATCTCATTTATACTTTTTACTCATACAGATACTCGTTTGTATCTTGTATATACCACTTAAATCCCCTCAGAATCAACACTCGTCCGTGTTCTTTGTTAACCAGTTGATACTCGTCTGTATCATCATCTCTGAGCATGCGTCAAGCGTTTGTTTCTATTTGATACTCGTCCGTATCATAGTCTTAAGGATGCTCGTCCGCATCTTTAATCTATACATCATGTCAAACACTTATGTCTTCTTGGATTTAGACACTCGTCTGTGTCTACCCTTCCCCAGGAGAGTCCCCAACAAATTTTAAACTATTTCCTTTCTATCTGACATCTGTCCTGTGTCATGATACCTTTCGGCAGCCGTACCCTGCCAGGTGATCATCCTTCACCTTTTTGATGATCGTCCTTCATCATTCCCAGAGGAGTCTCTATTCATTAGAACCCCATCCTATCCGACATTCGTCCTATGTCGCGATATTTTCAGCAGCCGTCCCCTGCTAGGTGATCGTCCTTCACCTCTTGATGATTGTCCTTCATCATTCTATCCGATGGTCGTCCCCATCGTTGATCTTGTTATCTGGCATTCGTCCTATGTCATGATAAACCCCGAGAGCAGCCGTACCCTGCAAGGTGATCCTCCTTCACCTCTTGATGATCGTCCTTCATCATGCTTATCCGATGGCCGTCCCCATCGTCAACTTTTTCTATCCGGCATTCGTCCTATGTCGTAATACTTTCGGCAGCCGTCCCCTGCCAGGTGATCGTCCTTCACCTTAGATGACCGTCCCTCATCTTATCCCCAATAGAGGAGCCGTCCCCTGCCAGGTGAACGTCCTTCACCTTTGATGATCGTACCTCATCAGTTATTTCATTCACGCCTTGAACTTGATGGCTGTCCCCGTCAAAGCTACTTTCTATCTGGAATTCGTCAGTAAGTCACCAACAAAGCTACTTTCTATCTGGAATTCGTCCTATGTCGCGATATCTTTTTAGCAGCCGTCCCCTGGTAGGTGATCGTCCTTCACCTTTTTTATGACCGTCCCTCATCAATTATCCGATGGTCGTCCCCATCGTTGATCCTCTTATCCGACATTCGTCCTATGTCATATTTTTCGCAACCGTCCTCTGCCAGGTGATCGTCCTTCACCTTTGGATGAACGTCTCTCATCTTATCCCCGGTGGAATCCCCATTGTTGGAACTTTTTATCCGGCATTCGTCCTATGTCGTGATATTTTCAGCAGTCGTTCCCTGCTAGGTGATCGTCCTTCACCTATTGATGATCGTCCCTCATCATTTATCTGATGGCCATCCCCATCGTCGATCTTTGTTATCCGACATTTGTCATATGTCGAGATAATCCCCAAGAGCAATCGTACCCTGCTAGGTGATCTTCCTTCACCTCTTGATGATCGTCCTTCATCGTGCTTATCCGATGGTCGTCCCCATCGTTGATCTTTTCTATCCGGCATTCGTCCTATGTCATGATATTTTCAGTAGCCGTCCCCTGCTAGGTGATCGTCCTTCACCTTTTTATGACCGTCCCTCATCATTATTTCATTTATTCTTTTACCCAATGGTCGTCCCTGTCGCCGTTTATTTACCCTTTTACCTGATGGCCGTCCTCGTCAGTGCTTTCCTCATTTCTTTAATCCCTAGAGAGTTTTATTTCTTTACCCGTCGTGTTCTTTTCCTTTATCCTGATGATCGTCCTTCATCATTTTACCCGATGGTCGTCCCCATCGTGAATTCTTTATTTCCCATCATGATGGTCGTCCCCGTCATTGCTTTACTTACTGTTTTCATCCCCAGCAGTCGTCCTCTGCTCGATGGTCATCCTCCATCGCTTTCATTTTATACTCATACTATACTGCCTATTACAATTTATATACCTTTTCTTCTTTTAATAAGAGTGCAAATTTCGGAGTGTGTTTGGTATTCAAACACAAGTTATCATGTTTGTCTGTAAAGCCAGGCGCTTACATCCTACACAGCTAACTCATGCTTGAATAGGGGAAGCTATAAACACCCCATATTTTCCCTCTCTTTTTCTCACACCATGGCTTATGATCTTTCATATTGCATTGCATAATCATATCATCTCACATTGCATATGTGTTTCACTACATAAGTTGCACAATTAGGGTTTGTGATCAGGAGAATCCAAGAAGTGATTTGAGCCATCTAAAAGGTCTTGAAGCATTCCAAGAGGGTCCATGTGTGTTCCATGATCATAATATGCTCCCCAGGGTTCTTAAAAGTCAAGATATCACAAAGCATTAAAAAAGGTGTTCAGGCAGACTGAGCAGTTTCTACACAAATGACCTAAAATTAGGGTTTTGGGTTTGAGGCCCTTAATCTCAAATTTTTTGATCATTCTTGATTCCATTGGTCTTAATATGTTATAAGGAGCATGTGAACCATGAAGAAATTCATTGTGGAAGTCATCTGATCAACTAGTAACTTATTGTGCAAGAAAAGTCATAATCAGGGCATCTGAGGCCATCACCAATGGTACCAAAGGGTCATCTTCATCATTTTGAGGTTCTATGATCTTTATTTGATCTTAGAAGTGGTTAGAAGTTCACAAGATTGGAGAATTTCAAGCCATTTGCAAACTTTCCATTTTTGGACATGACTTGTAATGAAAACTTTCCATTTTGGGAAAGATTTGCAACGTCCTCTTTCTTGATCAAAAAGGCTTCAAATGAAAAATCTTTAAACATGAAAGTTGTGTAAACACCCCAAAATTTCCCTCACCCATTCACACCATGGCTTGTGATCTTTTCATTTGCATAAGTTCAATCATAGTATCTCATACCACATTTTTAATTCACTGCATTGATTCAAAGCCATCTGCATCTAGGGTTTGTGATCTAAGCCATCCCTAAGCCATTTGAGCCACTCCAAAGGTCTTCAATCATCTCAAAGGGGTCCATGTATGTTCAAGCATCATATTATATCCTCACAAGGTCAAAGAAGTCAAATAATCACAAGAACTGAGAAAGGCATGGAAGCAGAGCCAGGCTTAACTGCACAAATGACCTAAAATTAGGGTTTTGGTTTCAGAGGCCATAACTCCAATTTTTTTGGTCATTCTTGTTTCTATTGGTCTCTATATGTTATGAGGATCATGCATATCAATTTTCATGAAGAAATTCAATGGGGAAGGCATCTGATCAAAGGATGACTTCTTGAGCAAGTCAGTGCAAAATCAGGGGATCTGAGGCCACCTGTGACCCAACCAAAGAGGTTTCTCCATCATTTTGAATGAGTATGATCTTTATTTGATCAAAGAAGATGTTATAAGTTCATAAAATTGGAAAATTTCAAGTCATTTGCAAAGTTGCCTTTTTGGGAAAGTGACTTATAATGTAAACTTGCCATTTTGGGAAAATTTTTCAACCTCCTCTTTTTGATTCAAAAATGCTTCAAATGAGATAACTTTGGTCATGAAAGTTGTAGAATGGATCCTCCCATTTTCAAAAATTACAAGAACTCATTCTAATTCATCTTGGATCAAAAGTTGTGGCTTGTCAAAGTTGGACAAAATCACATAAATTTCACTTATGCACCAAAAGAGGAAAGTTGCAAAACCTCATGCCAAGGCCAATTATGACTTCAAATCAACTTCTAAGCATTACACAAGCATAACACATGACCTAAAAATCAGAATGCACCAAAGAATCTCCAAGTTTCATGACTTATGCTTCAAGAAATCACAAAAGGGCCAAAGTTGTACCAATTTGCAAAAGCTCATGTAACCATGCCTCTACTTGTTACAGCTCACAAAATCTGATTTCATGACATTCCTTGATCTTTGCTGCGCAGGACCATGCCCCTATCTCAGCCTCCCACTTGCACATACCTCAAGTACAAGTCAAGTTGACATTTTGGCAACTTGCCCATACCAATCACCATAGGACAGCAACCACTCTCTGACCTATCACACTTCTTTATGTGGATCAAAACAAAGCAAAAGCACCACACAACACAGCCAGAAGCTCGAAGAACACAGCACACTCAAAAAATCCCAAAATTGCAAAAGCTTTCGAATCTCTTGATTCAGCCATCAAACCTTCAAACTTTTTCCACCATTCAACTCCATAAACCACACTGATCATTTCCCACCTTCCATTTTGCCCTAAAACCTTCATAATCAAAAACACGATTTCAACATTTCATGAACTGAGATTCTGCAAACTTCCTCTAGAGGCCATGTAAACTCCAGTTAAGCATCACAAACACTTGAGGGAGATCATTGGAGAAGTTTTGAAGCAAAGAACTGGCCAGAAAGCACCATTTTTGAAAGCTTCAGTTCATGTATCATCATGAACATTTTTTCCAGAAACGCGTTTTTAAGTTCCTAAAAGGTTCTCCATGATTCACTGATGATTCTGATATGTTTAGTTTTGAAAATGACCAAGTATTAAGCATGTATGAGCTCTCTGAAATTTTTTGACCTAGAACTAATTTGCTTCGATTCAGCTTGAATATGTGAAATAAATTTGTTTTAGTGAGTGATGCGTGGGGTTGGATTCTGGGCAGAGAGATTAGGTTTTAGAAGCTTAGGGAGAGAGATAGCAATTTTCAGGGAGGGATGTCACCGGAGAAGACGACCAGAGCTCTTCTCCGGTGACCTGAATGTAATTAGGGTTTAATCCGTGATTAGGGCAAAGTTTGAATCTGGAGCGTGCGATCTTGCTTCCCGCGCATGAATGGATGCCCTGGATGGTCTCATTAAGCCTTAATCCCTTAATTAGATTTAATTAATTAGGATTAGATTAAAATTTGCCAGTTTGAACCTCAGCCCTTGGATCTGGCGCCAGTCAATTCCCTCCATTTTCTTTTGAATCTCAGCCTCAGGATTTGCATACTTTCCCATTTATTTAATTTTAATTCATTTTATTTATATTAAACTTCTACGAATATTTAAAAATAGGAAAACATATTAAAAAATTCTGACTTTTTTTGTCAAACATTTCATTAATTTTCAGAACCCAAAAATATTTTTATTTTTATTTTTTGCATTAAAAATTATTTTTAAATTATTTAAATATTTATTTTTAATTAGTTAATGGAAATTAATTAATTAAAAATGCATTTATGTATTTAAAAATCACCAAAAAATTCACATTGCATTTCAAAACATTTAGAAACATTATCAAACTCTCAAAACAAATTTCTTTTTGGTCCTTGACCTATTTTGACAATTTTCATTGGAATTAAATTTGTTTAAAGGCAATATTTTGATCCTAACTTGAAAAAATCCATTCTGCCTAACCATGAAGAGTTTGATAATGGTTCTTCTTGCATTGCATCCTTCATGTCATTTAGTTTTTAGGGTAAAATTGGTTTGAATTTATCTTTCATTTTCAATTTAATGAGCATTTTCCCTTTTGAGGTACCTTGAAACCCTAGTTGACTTGAAAAAATCATAACTTCCATTAGGTTTAGATTTAGGTCTCCTCCTTTGGGCAGTAAACTTGTGTAGGGTTATGGTTCCTTTGATCCCATTTTCAAATTTTTATCATGTCATTTGCTTCTGATTTTGAATTTTTGTGTTGTAGGTTATGCATAAACCCTAATTTGTGCCTTCACTTGTATCCATCTCTCATATGCTCTCATTCAAGGACTTGCCATGACATTTTGTGCATCCACATGATTCATAATGCATCTTAGGACACATTAGAGTCATGTTTGATCATTACATCATTCATTTGACATGTCATACTTTCATTGCATTTCATAAACCTTCATGAACTTCCATGGTTCAAGGCATGCTCCATATGCATCCATTCTCTTGTATGCTCACATAGGCGCATCTTGTATGACTTTGCACCATCTCTTGACATCATTTGCATCATGTGTATGTTTCTGACTTTGGCCTTTTCCCATCCATATACATTGTTTCATCTCATTTCTTCCTTTATGCATCTTGTACTAACTTGTCAGGTTAATGGTAAGTTTGTTTGGGAGGTGGATTTGACTTCACCTCTTACCTCTTCTCACCTCATCATTTTACATCCTTGCTGCATTTTTACTTGTCTTTGAGTGAGCTTGTTCACTTGTGCCTCTCTTCCCTCTTTTCACTTCTCATCTCATCTCTTTTCTATCTTGATCCTCCTTGGAGGCCTTTGAAGATCTCTTTCTTTCTTAAGCCTCACAAACCCTAGCATCTCCAAGTATGATAACATTTAGGGTTTGATTAGTCCCCCACCTAGATTTTACCTTTGTGTCACTTTAATCAGGGACTAAACCTTAAAGGTTTTAAGGCTTTGTGATTAAGCTTATGCATGCATCCTTCTATTAGGATGGAGTGTATAACTTTAATCCTAAATGTTAAACCCTTAATATGTTTAAATCCTTTAATCAATTCATCTAATAATCACTAAGACATCAAGCTTGTAACTTGGGCCTTGCATTAGGGTTCTAATTATTCCTTAATTGGTTAAGAAGGACTAACCCTAGTGTTAATGGATAGGTGTCGCTCCCACCAAATGACACCTGGTCATAAGGGGTACAGACGCGAACGGTCGGCGAAAGAGAGGAAGAGAACACACAAGGGTGAACTCAGAAGGAAAGAGTCGCCAGCTAGGCATTTTTATCCCGAAGGAAAGGTAATGCTGCATAAACCTAAGAAAAGATGGATACGACGGTTGCGAATCAGAGAGACTGAGAAAGGGGGTTGGTTACAACCTGGGAAGGTATTAGCACCCAGATTGTCCGCCGTACTCGACGGAATCCACGCTCAAAAGATTTGTGTTTTGAAGGGGTAGTGTCAGTGCGATCTGTGTATCAAAGCTGGAAAAGAATGCAAGTGTCAGTGTAAAAGAAATGTGAAGTGTATAAGGGAAGTGTCAGTGTGAGAACAAGAATGAAATGCTCAAGACTAAGAGGCTTAAAAACAATGCTGGAAGACGGGGGATATACAGAGACTTTTGTTCGATAACTGTTAAGTTATGCCTACGTATCCTCTCGTGCAATGAGGAAGTCTGAACACCGTAGTTCGACTCAAAGAGACTGAAAGATAAATTGACTGATGAACTGCTTACTTGTCTATACTCAAGTGTATGACTCGTCTGGCTCGAGTGCTAACTGTCTTGCATTAGACGGAAGAAGCGAGTTCTCGTTTGTGAATGAGTGTGATGAGAAAAGAATCTCGGAGGAGACGATTATTGTTTGTTTTTGTGTTTTCAATCTTTTATTGCTTTTTGAAGTTTGTCATAAGAAAATGAGCTTAAGCCTAAACCAAGGGTTAGTAAACTCATCACATCCTCCCTCTGATTAGGGGTAATGAGAAAACCTTAAGCATGAAGTAAGCACCTCACACTTAGTCACCATGATGTAGGATTAAGATCATTAACCTACTTGTATTTATTTAGATGTTTTTGTTGTTTTTGTTTAGTGTTAAGTAATGAGATTAAGCCATAATCAAGGATTTAATGGACTCATTACACCATCCTAATAGAAGGATAATAGATGAGAACATTTAAGATGAGGAAGGCTCCTCAACTTAACCGATGATTAGGGATTAACCTCATGACAAAACAAAGCCTTTATTAGAGTGGACTTTAGTTAATGGTAAGATTAAGAAGTGATTTTTATGTTTTGTAAGATAACTTGAGGAGGACTTGTCCATTAACACTAGGGTTAGTCCTTCTTAACCAATTAAGGAAGAATTAGAACCCTAATGCAAGGCCCAAGTTACAAGCTTGATGTCTTAGTGATTATTAGATGGATTGATTAAAGGATTTAAACACATTAAGGGTTTAACACTTAGGATTAAAGTTATACACTCCATCCTAATAAAAGGATGCAGGCATAAGCTTAATCACAAAGCCTTAAAACCTTTAAGGTTTAGTCCTTGATTATGAGATGAGGAGAGAAGACTCAATGATGACACAAAGGTAAAAGCTAAATGGGGGGACTAATCAAACCCTAATTTTTATCATGCTTAGTTGTTCCTAGGGTTAATGAGGCTTGCAAGAAGATCTTCAGAGAAACCACCAGGAAGGAAGCAGATGAAAGGAGGAAGAAGCAGAGAGAAGCAAGACAACTTGCTTCACTTAAGAAGACAAGTTGCTTGAAGGAAGAAATAGAGCTAGAGCATGAATGAGCAAGCTCACTCTAATACACAAGATAAAATGCAGCAACGATGCAAGAGAGAGATGAAAAGAGATTGTGAGAAGTGAAGGCAAATTCACTTCTCAAAACAACTTACCACCTGAAAAGTTAGCAAAAGAAATGAAATGCAATGCAAATGAGATGAAATGTCATGATGCAAACCAAAGTCATAAGCATAAACATGATTTCAATGATGCTAAGAGATGATGCAAACACATGTCAAGAGTTGTGGATGATCATACAAGGATGAGGATGCAAGTGAAGCATGCCTTGAACCTTGAAAGTTCATGAAAGCTTATGAAATGATATGAATGCATAACATTGCAAATGAAAGATGCAATGATCAAACATGGTTCTAATATGTCCTAAGATGTCTTATATGTCATATTGATGCATAAAATGTCATGGCAAGTTTATGAATGCATGCATATGGGAGATGGATGCAAAGGAACGCATGAATTAGGGTTTATGAACAACATGCAACACAAAAATTCAAAATCAGAAGCAAATGACATGATAAAAAAAATTGAAAATGGGATCAAAGGAACCCTAACCCTACACAAGTTCACTGCCCAAAGGAGGAGACCTAAATCAAAACCTAATGGAAGTTATGATTTTTTCAAGTCAACTAAGGTTTCATGGTACCTCAAAAGGGAAAATGCTCATTAAATTGAAAATGAAAGATAAATTCAAACCAATTTTACCCTAAAAATTAAATGACATGAAGGATGCAATGCAAGAAGAACCATTATCAAAATCTTCATGGTTAGGCAGAATGGATTTTTTCAAGTTAGGATCAAAATATTGCTTTTAAACAAATTTAATTCCAATGAAAATTGTCAATATAGGTCAAGGACCAAAACAAAATTTGTTTTGAGAGTTTGATAATGTTTCTAAATATTTTGAAATGCAATGTGAATTTTTTGGTGATTTTTAAATACCTAAATGAATTTTTAATTAATTAATTTCCATTAACTAATTAAAAATAAACATTTAAATGATTTAAAAATAATTTTTAATGCAAAAAATAAAAATAAAAATATTTTTGGGTTCTGAAAATTAATGAAATGTTTGACAAAAAAAATCAGAATTTTTTAATATGTTTTCCTATTTTTAAAAATTCGTAGAAGTTTAATATAAATAAAATGAATTAAAATTAAATAAAAGGGAAAGTATGCAAATCCTGAGGCTGAGATTCAAAAGAAAATGGAGGGAATTGACTGGCGCCAGATCCAAGGGCTGAGGTTCAAACTGGCAAATTTAAATCTAATCCTAATTAATTAAATCTAATTAAGGGATTAGGGCTTAATGAGACCATCCAGGCCATCCATTCATGCGCGGGAAGCAAGATCGCACGCTCCAGATTCAAACTTTGCCCTAATCACAGATTAAACCCTAATTACATTCAGGTCACCGGAGAAGAGCTCCGGTCGTCTTCTCGGTGACATCCCTCCCTGAAAATTGCTATCTCTCTCCCTAAGCTTCTAAAACCTAATCTCTCTGCCCAGAATCCAACCCCACGCATCACTCAACAAGAATCACTCACTAAAACAAATTTATTTCACATATTCAAGCTGAATCGAAGCAAATTAGTTCTAGGTCAAAAAATTTCAGAGAGCTCATACATGCTTAATACTTGGTCATTTTCAAAACTAAACATATCAGAATCATCAGTGAATCATGGAGAACCTTTTAGGAACTTAAAAACGCGTTTCTGGAAAAAATGTTCATGATGATACCTGAACTGAAGCTTTCAAAAATGGTGCTTTCTGGCCAGTTCTTTGCTTCAAAACTTCTCCAATGATCTCCCTCAAGTGTTTGTGATGCTTAGCTGGAGTTTAAATGGCCTCTAGAGGAAGTTTGCAGAATCTCAGTTCATGAAATGTTGAAATCGTGTTTTTGATTATGAAGGTTTTAAGGCAAAATGGAAGGTGGGAAATGATCAGTGTGGTTTATGGAGTTGAATGGTGGAAAAAGTTTGAAGGTTTGATGGCTGAATCAAGAGATTCGAAAGCTTTTGCATTTTGGGATTTTTTGAGTGTGTTGTGTTCTTGGAGCTTCTGGCTGTGTTGTGTGGTGCTTTTTGCTTTGTTTTGATCCACATAAAAAAGTGTGATAGGTCAGAGAGTGGGTGCTGGCCTATGGTGATTGGTATGGGCAAGTTGCCAAAATGTCAACTTGACTTGTACTTGAGGTATGGGCAAGTGGGAGGCTGAGATAGGGGCATGGTCCTGCGCAGCAAAGATCAAGGAATGTCATGAAATCAGATTTTGTGAGCTGTAACAAGTAGAGGCATGGTTACATGAGCTTTTGCAAATTGGTACAACTTTGGCCCTTTTGTGATTTCTTGAAGCATAAGTCATGAAACTTGGAGATTCTTTGGTGCATTCTGATTTTTAGGTCATGTGTTATGCATGTGTAATGCTTAGAAGTTGATTTGAAGTCATAATTGGCCTTGGCATGAGGTTTTGCAACTTTCCTCTTTTGGTGCATAAGTGAAATTTATGTGATTTTGTCCAACTTTGACAAGCCATAACTTTTGATCCAAGATGAATTAGAATGAGTTCTTGTACTTTTTGAAAATGGGAGGATCCATTCTACAACTTTCATGACCAAAGTTATCTCATTTGAAGCATTTTTGAATCAAAAAGAGGAGGTTGAAAAACTTTCCCAAAATGGCAAGTTTACATTATAAGTCACTTTCCCAAAAAGGCAACTTTGCAAATGACTTGAAATTTTCCAATTTTGTGAACTTCTAACATCTTCTTTGATCAAATAAAGATCATACTCATTCAAAATGATGGAGAAACCTCTTTGGTTGGGTCACTGGGGGCCTCAGATGCCCAGATTTTGCACTGACTTGCTCAAGAAGTCATCCTTTGATCAGATGCCTTCCCCATTGAATTTCTTCATGAAAATTGATATGCATGATCCTCATAACATATAGAGACTAATAGAAACAAGAATGACCAAAAAAATTGGAGTTATGGCCTCTGAAACCAAAACCCTAATTCTAGGTCATCTGTGCAGTTAAGCCTGGCTCTGCTTCCATGCCTTTCTCAGTTCTTGTGATTCTTTGACTTCTTTGACCTTGTGAGGATATAATATGATGCTTGAACATACATGGACCCCTTTGAGATGATTGAAGACCTTTGGAGTGGCTCAAATGGCTTAGGGATGACTCAGATCACAAACCCTAGATGCAGATGGCTTTGAATCAATGTAGTGAATTAAAAATGTGGCATGAGATACTATGATTGAACTTATGCAAATGAAAAGATCACAAGCCATGGTGTGAATGGGTGAGGGAAAATATGGGGTGTTTACAGCTGCCCCTATTCAAACATGAGTTAGCTGTGCAGGATGTAAGCTACGGCTTATCAGTCAAACAAGATAATTTGTGGTTGAATACCAAAGACAGTCCAAAATTTGCACTCACAGAATGAAGAAGAAAAGGGATATAGATTGTAAAAGGAAGTAAAGTATAACTATAAAGTGCGGGCGACGGAGGACGACCGTTGAGTAGAGAACGATTGCTGGGGATGAAGCAATGACGGGGATGGCCGACATGCTGGGGATATAAGAGATTTTGACGGGGACGGCCATCAAGTTCAACGCGTGAATGAAAAAACTGATGAGGTACGGTCATCAAAGGTGAAGGACGATCACTTGGTAGGGGATGACTGCTCTATTGGGGATAAGATGAGGGAAGGTCATCTAAGGTGAAGGACGATCACCTGGAAGGGGACGGCTGCCGAAAGTATTACGACATAGGACGAATTTCAGATAGAAAAAGTCGACGATGGGGACGGCCTTCGGATAAGCATGATGAAGGACGATCATCAAGAGGTGAAGGACGATCACCTAGCAGGGTACGGCTGCTCTCGGGGTTTATCATGACATAGGACGAATGCCAGATAACAAGATCAACGATGGGGACGACCATCGGATAGAATGATGAAGGACGATCATCAAGAGGTGAAGGACGATCACCTAGCAGGGGACGGCTGCTGAAAATATCGCGACATAGGACGAATGTCGGATAGGAAGGGGTTCTAATGAATAGAGACTCCTCTGGGAATGATGAAGGACGATCATCAAAAAGGTGAAGGACGATCACCTGGCAGGGTACGGCTGCCGAAAGGTATCATGACACAGGACGAATGTCAGATAGAAAGGAAATAGTTTAAAGTTTGCTGGGGACTCTCCTGGGGATGGGTAGACACAGACGAGTGTCTAAATCCAAGAAGACATAAGTGTTTGACACGATGTATAGATTAAAGATGCGGACGATTTTCCTTAAGACTATGATACAGACGAGTATCAAATAGAAACAAACGCTTGACGCATGCTCAGAGATGATGATACGGACGAGTATCAACTGGTTAAAAAAGAACACGGACAAGTGTTGATTCCGAGGGGATTTAAGTGGTATATACAAGATACGGACGAGTATCTGTATGAATAAAAAGTATGAATGAGATATAGACGAGTGCTCAACTTGCTGGGGAGGGTGCGACACGGACGGGTGTCGAAAAAAGTGTATTATAAACAAGTATTTGGTTTACAAAGTTTTTAGGGGGCGCTTTGGCTTTCTGTTGGGGTATGACACAGACGAGTGTCAAGAAGCATCTGTAATGTAAGTGTTTGTTTGTAGAGAACGCTCGGGCGACTTTACTGGGGAATGATGACACGGACGAGTGCCAAAAGGAGCATATTTCTGTATTTGTGAGTGTAAAGGAAATGCTTTAATATTCTGCCGGGGAATTGGGAAACATTCTGTATATTGTTGATGGATTGTTAGTACTTACAAGTGTTCAATTCGACACATGGCTTATGATTATCCAATATGTCTGATTTTTTCCGTAATGCTCCGTATTAGACGGAATGCTACGCTTTGTGGGGAAAATATGATGCAAATGCTATGATTATGCAAAGATACCGATCCGGGATTCGGATCCCGTTGCTGAGGAGATCTCTAGCTGATCTGCTTGAAGTGGGTATCCCAGCTGGGGGTGAGATCATTGGTAGATATGACATATATGACTCTGGTTGGGGAAATATATCATTGATAGACCTTTCTTAGTAATGAGGGACCCAACTAGGGTTTGCGGGAGCTTTCATCACTCTGTTGTGAGATCTTCAGGCGTTGCTCTTCTGGATAGAGGCTGAAACTCTACGGGGACATGGCTCCCTATCTAGCACTTGGCTGGGGAAGAAGAAAGATCACTGAAAGATCTTCCTAGAGATTTCTTAGGGGATCCTGCTGAGGATGATACTTGACGACTCAGCTGGGGATATGAACACCTTCAGGTGCTGCTCTTTGAAGGGAAAGTTGGAGAAGTGATGCCTGGCAACTCTGATGGGGAGAAAGCATCTCTGGTGCTGTTTGGAAGGTGTGCTGAGGAAATTTGGTAACCTGCTGGGGAGAAGCTTTCATGCCCTATGTTGCGCTTTGAACACCTGAAATCCTGTATGACAAAGAAACGTACAAGTTCCCCGAGGTATCCCTTATTGGATTCCGTCACAGGAGTTTAGACACTCCTAGGAGCAAATATATTTCCTGTAAGCACATATATTTAGAAGGGAAGCATCTGTATTTATGAAATCAATATCTCAAGGACATCGGACATTTTTCAAATGAAAAATAAAATGTAGGAGACGAAATATGACTAAAAATCTGATCTTATTAATTTGTGTGCCCTGAATTGGCAAGATACAGTCAAAGAAACGGATCCCTTGAAATGAGGAAATCGTTACAAATTGAGAAACAAAAAAAGGTGCTGGCAATGTTGATGACGCTTTAAGGAGCTTCCCTTTTGCTATGACTCGTATGACGTTGACATTCTTCTCATCTTGCTTTCTGAAGAAGGCTGATTCTGACAGATGCTTGAACCTTCCGAAGCTTGCCGTGTTGTAGGTGATACAGACGAATTCAGAATGCAGTTGTTCGCTTATTCCCTTATTTTGCGTGGATCGCCCTTTCGGGTTTTCAATCCACCGGGATACCCATTTTTGCCTGAGTCATCCAATGCGGCTTTTCAACTCAGCGGGTGTACATTTTTTATTATTTCTCTTATTTTTGCCCAAGTCTTTTATTTTGTTTTTGACTTGCCGGGATGCCCTATTTTGCCTGGACTTACATTCTGTTTTTATGTCCAGCGGGTCATTTTTATGCGAAGTATTTTTTAACTGCATCTGAATTCACAGGGGACAGGAAGTCTTCACCATCCATAGTACTGAGCATCAGTGCTCCACCAGAGAAAACATTCTTTTCTACGAACGGACCATCGTAATTCGGAGTCCACTTGCCCCGGTGGTCTGTATGAGGAGGAAGGAGTCTTTTCAGCACAAAATCTCCTACTTGGTACTCTTGAAGCCTGACTTTCTAATCGAAGGCTTTCTTCATTCTTTTCTGATACAACTGCCCATGACAAATTGCAACCAATCTCTTTTCTTCAATCAGATTCAATCGTTCGTATCGGGATCAGACCCACTCTGCTTCGTTAAACTTAACATCCATTAGTACCCGCAAGGAGGGTAATTCAACTTCAACAGGTAGGACTGCCTCCATACCATACACAAGATGATACGGTGTTGCCCCAGTGGATGTTCTGATTGACGTTCGGTACCCGTGCAAGGCAAATGGTAGCATCTCATGCCAGTCTTTGTAAGTAACCACCATCTTCTGCACAATCTTCTTGATATTCTTGTTAGCTGCCTCAACAACGCCATTCATTTTTGGCCTGTAAGGAGAAGAATTGTGGTGTTGGATCTTGAAGTCCCGGCACAGTTCTGCCATCATTTTGTTGTTTAAGTTGGAACCATTATCAGTAATGATTCGCTCGGGCACTCCATACCGGCAGATGATGTCTCTCTTTAGGAACCGGGCTACCACTTTCCTGGTAACATTTGCATATGAAGCTGCTTCGACCCACTTGGTAAAATAGTCAATGGCTACCAGGATGAATCTGTGACCATTGGAAGCATTTGGTTCAATCTTGCCAATCATATCAATGCCCCACATGGCAAAGGGCCAAGGTGAAGACATCATGTTCAAAGGATTGGGAGGTACATGCACTTTATCCGCATAAATCTGGCATTTATGGCATTTTCTGGCATAGGCACAACAGTCTGCATCCATTGTGATCCAGTAATAGCATGATCTTAACAACTTTTTAGCCATAGCATGCCCTCCCGCATGGGTACCAAAGGATCCTTCATGCACCTCGTGCATCAACAAGTCTGCTTCTGCCCTATCAACACATCTGAGGAGTACCATATCAAAGTTTCTCTTGTACAAGGAACCATCAGTATTCAGGAAGAAACTACCAGCTAGCCTTCTTAACGTCTTCTTATCATTGGAAGATGCCCCAGGTGGGTATGTTTGATCCTCTAAGAAACATTTGATATCATGGAACCAAGGCTTATCATCTTTAACGACATCTGCTGAGAATACATATGTTGGTCTATCAAGTCTGGATACTGAAATCCGAGGCACAAAGTTGGCAGCTTGAACCTTGATCATGGATGAAATGGTAGCCAGAGCATCTGCAAACTGATTTTCGTCTCGAGGGATATACTCAAGTTTGACCGTTGTGAAGAAAGTCAATAACCTCCTTATATAATCCCGATAAGGTATCAGATGATCCTGGTGAGTGTACCATTTTCCGTTGGTTTGATTAATTACCAGAGCTGAATCCCCAAACACAGTCAAAGTCTTGATCCTGAGGTCAATGGCTTCCTCAAGACCCATAATACAAGCTTCGTATTCAGCTTCATTGTTAGTGCAGTTGAAAGTGAGCTTTGCCGAGAAAGGCATGTGAACTCCCTTAGGTGTGATGAGTACTGCACCAACACCACGACCATTCATATTAACAGCCCCATCAAACATCATAGTCCATTCTTCTTCTGGGTCAGGCCCTTCAGTGTGAACAGGCTCTTCATGATCTTTCGCTTTTATGAACATGATGTCTTCATCAGGGAAGTCAAATCTCATAGGCTGGTAATCGTCAATGGGTTGCTCAGTAAGATAATCAGACAATACACTGCCTTTGATGGCCTTCTGAGATGTGTACTGAATGTCATATTCTGTGAGGATCATTTGCCATCTTGCAACCCGTCCGGTAAGTGCTGGCTTCTCAAAAATGTACTTAACTGGGTCCATCTTTGATATAAATAAAGTAGTGTGGGTCAACATATACTTTCTTAGTCGGCGAGCAGCCCACACTAAAGCACAACAAGTTTTCTGGAGCAGTGAATAACTTTGTTCACAGTCGGTAAACTTTTTGCTTAGGTAGTATATCGCATACTCTTTTCGACCAGACTCATCATACTGGCCCAGCACACACCCCATTGACTCTTCTAAAACTGTCAAGTACATGATTAGAGGTCTTCCTTCAACCGGAGGCATAAGGATTGGAGGCTCTTGCAAGTACTCCTTGATTTTGTCAAAATCCCTCTGGAAATCTTCATTCCACCTGACCGTTTGTTCTTTTCTTAACAGCTTGAACAAAGGTTCACAGGTCGCTGTAAGATGAGATATGAACCTTGAGATGTAGTTCAATCTACCTAAGAACCCCCAAACTTCTTTTTCAGACTTTGTTGCAGGCATTTCTTGAATGGCTTTGACTTTATCAGGGTCAACTTCAATCCCTTTTTCACTTACAATAAATTCCAGCAGCTTACCAGATCGCACCCCGAATGTGCACTTGTTGGGGTTTAACTTCAGCTGATATTTCCTCAGACGCTTGAATAACTTCAACAGATTTACCAGGTGGTCTTCTTCCGTGAGGGACTTGGCAATCATGTCATCCACATAACATTCAATTTCTTTGTGGATCATGTCATGGAATAATGTTACCATAGCCCGTTGATAAGTTGCACCAGCATTCTTCAGTCCGAATGGCATCACCTTATAACAAAACGTGCCCCAGGGTGTGATGAAAGTTGTCTTCTCTGTGTCTTCAGGTGACATTTTGATCTGATTGTATCCTGAAAATCCATCCATGAAGGAGAACACCGAGAACTGAGCCGTATTGTCGACCAATACATCAATGTGAGGTAAAGGGAAGTCATCTTTCGGGCTGGCTCTGTTCAGGTCCCGGTAATCCACACACATCCTCACCTTGTCGTCTTTCTTAGGCACAGGTACAATATTAGCAACCCATGGCGGATAGCTAGTCACAGCAAGGAACCCGGCGTCCCACTGCTTTTGTACCTCTTCTTTTATCTTTATTGCCATATCTGGGCGAGTACGGCGCAACTTCTGCTTTACTGGTGGGCAATCTTCTTTCAGCGGTAGCTTGTGCATGACAATGTCGGTGTCCAACCCTGGCATATCCGGATAAGACCAAGCAAAAACATCCACATAGTCCCGAAGCATATCAATCAGTTGTTCTTTTACTGAATCTTGTAAGCAGGCCCCGATCTTAACCTCTTTCACGTCTTCTTCCGTATCGAGATTAACCATTTCAATCTCCTCCTGATGAGGAGTGATAACCTTCTCCTCTTGCTTTAACAACCTGGCTAGCTCTTCAGGTAGCTCATAGTGTTCTTCAACCCCTTCATCAGCTTGATTGATTGGATTGTCAAAGTCATACAAAGTCATAGCAGTATTGTTGTCGGTGCAGTTTGAAAGGCACTCTCTGCAAGGGTTTAGATTGGTTTATTTTAGTGATCAATTTTAATCTTGCTTAGAAAAAGTGAAAATGAAGTTATTTATTTTGAAAAACATTGCCATTTTATTTTTGTACAAAAAGAAAAATGAAAAGACAGTGAGCGAAAAAGAGACTCGTTTGCAAAAGATGTCCGATATTCATTGATTAATCCATTTGCACAAAATTACAAGATGGCCCGATTACAAAATGAGTCTTGACATCTTGGGCAAGATGCAAGACTTGATGCATGCTTTAAAATACAGGAAATAAAAATTACTCTGCAGGAGTAACCCTTATAATTTCCTGGGAAGACCAGTTAACGACTTGGCTCCCCGGGATCCTTGGACGTATCCAGCTCTCCAGGTTGCGGTCGCTTTCCTCCTCGTCTTCCAAATTGTTCACAGCATCCGGGGTGAGCATTCCCCCGCTGACCAAATTGGGCTCTTTTGCAGCCTCTGATTGATCTTGTTGAGTTGGTCTGTAACCCAACCCAAATCTGTCTTCTTTCTTTTCCACGGGCAACAGCTTGCCCCAGCCTTGGGCAGTACCCTCTTCAACAACCTTTCGGGCTTACTGATATGACGTTATGGAAGTTCCCAGTACAGCAGATGCTTCATTAATGTTGAGGGCCTCAAACCCCTGGATCATGGTTTCATGGATTTCTCCATCCATTTCTATGTACTTATATGTAGCCAGATAGCTAACAAAGATGTCTTCCTCCCCACAGATGGTTATGATCTGGCCTTCCCACTCGAATTTCAGCTTCTGGTGAAGGGTAGACGTAACAGCGCCAGCGGAGTGGATCTAGGGTCTACCCAACAAATTACTCGGATGCACCAAATTACTCGGACGCAGTGCCAAGCCATCATACTCCAGCTTCACTAAGGCTTTCTTTGGTATAACATTGAGTGATGACCCAGTGTCCACCAGCACATGAGACAGAATAGCACCCTTGCATTCCAAGGTGATATGCAAATCCTTGTTATGGTTACGTCCCTCAGTTGTTAAATCAGCATTGGTAAAGCCCATTCCATGACTGGTGTTGGCATTTGCAACCACAGTTTCTAGCTGATTAACAGTAATCTCCTCTGGCACGTATGCTGCGTGCAGGACTTTCAATAATGCGTTCATGTGAGCTTCAGAACACATCAACAGGGATAATATGGAGATTTTTGAGGGAGTTTGGTGAAGCTCATCCACCACTTTGTAATCACTTCTCTTTATGATTCTCATGAACTCGTCTACATCTTGCTCAAAAGATGTCTTCTGAGTTTCTTTGACAGTTGGCTCTTCAAGTACCACACTCTTTCCTTTTTCTTTGGCAGTAGCTTCTGCTTCAACATTAGGTCTTTGTGTTTGTGAGGCAAAAAGGCGTCTTCTTCTGGTGAATCCTCCGCCTCCCCCAACATTATCAACTTGTGGAGAAGAGGTTGATGAATCCAGAGTGATTTTCTCCCCGTTGCAATAAAGATCAGAGCCATAATGCCAAGGTATGGCATTACTGCTTTCATAAGGAACGGGTCCAGGTACCGTAATGGTGACCGGACTGACTGCTGCAGAGGAGGGTACTGTAATGGTGTGCGGATCGTAATAAACTGTGACTGGTGGTCTGGCAGGAGGTACCACTGTTTGTTGCTGGAAATTGCCGTTGGGAGGAACGTTTGATGGGTCATAGTAGATTGTAACTGCTGAGACATCTTCATTAATTTTTGTTGGCGTTGTAGAAGATTCTGTTGTTAAAATGGATGCTGATGTTGTAGAAGAAATGGTTGTTGAAATTTGACTTGTTGAAGTGATGGACGGAGCCATTGCTAATGATATTGATGAATCGGTAGGAATGATTGTTGCTGCTGTTGTAGAAGAATCAGGAATTGTTGCTAAAGGAATTGTTGGATTTGTAGGCACCGTTGTTGAGATCTGAAGGATTCCATCTTTGATAAGACCATCTATGTCGCTTCTCAAATTTTCACATCCGTTGACTGCAATGTTGCAATACCCACAACCGAGCTCACACCCGGGGAACACTTGGCACTCTAGAAGCTGAGCTTTAATTTCGACCAAAGGTGTTCGAATTTGTGCAACACTGGTAATCAAAGTAGATGGTTTGTCTTCCTCAATGGCATTAATCCTCAGCCCGCCATGATTAGGCATAGGATTTTTGTTGACATTTGGAGGAGGTGCAAAGTTGAGGGCTTTAGAATCCACCAGATCTTGGACTTTCATTTGTAAGGCCCTGCATTTTTCTGTATTGTGGCCAGGTGCATTGGAGTGGAAAGAACATTTGGCGTTGGCGTCATAATTCCTTGGGAGATTGAGGGGGTCTCGTGGTGCTAGCGTCCTTAACTCAACCAAGTTAAGTTTCAGGAGTTGTGGCAATAATGCAGCATAAGGCATAGGGATAGGGTCAATCACCCTGTTTGCCTGTGATGGTCTTTGTTGGAAGGGTCGTTGTTGTTGATTGCTATTGCTGTTTTTGTAGGTTCTCTGTTGCGGATACTGAACTTGTTGTTGATAATGTGGTTGTTGTTGTTGTTGATATGCTGGTTGCTGAGGAATCGGAGCTGGAATGGTGACAGCTGCTACTGATCTGTGAACATACTGAGGTCTGCCCCTGCTGGCATGAATGGCATTTGTCTCACCGGTCCTTCGGGGTCCCACGAAAGGCTTCCTGCGATTACTAGATGAACTTGCACCGTTATTAGAAATTTTGCCCATTTTTAGAAGGCTTTCAATCCTTTCACCGGCTATGACGACGTCAGCAAAGCTGGTGGAAGAAAAGGCAGCCAGCCTATCAATATATGTTCCTTGCAAAGTATTCATGAACATGTCGGCCATTTCTCTTTCTGACATGGGTGGTTGGACAGCAGCAGCAAGCTGTCTCCACCTCTGGGCATATTCTCTGAAGCTTTCTCTGGAAGATTGAGACATCCCCATTAGGAGGGTCCTGTTGGGAGCCATGTCCAGATTGTATTGATACTGTCTGATGAAAGCTTCAGCCAAGTCCTTCCAGCATCTAATAGTAGCTCTGGTCAAGTGTGAATACCACTCCCTTGAAGCCCCAGTCAAACTATCTTCAAAGTAGAACATCCACAGCTTTTCATCCATTGTATATGCTTTAAGTCTTCCCAGGAAAGACTGCAGGTGAGTTCGTGGACAGGAGGTTCCATTGTATTTCTCGAAGCATGGGGGTTTGAATTTGTGGGGAATTCTCACCCCATCCACTAGCCCCATATCCATTACGTCAAAGCCCAATGAGTTTTGAGACTCCAGAGATCTCAACTTCTCAGCAATTTCATCTAACCTCCTATCATAGACTTCATCTCCTGCTCCCATGACAGTAAACTGCTCCTCTTGGGGTTCCTCTTGCAGGATTCTCCCTCCAGCAGTATTTCCTTGCACATTTCTCGGGATGTTGACTTCCGGATCTAAATGAGGTCCAAATACTGGTGGATTAACATGAGGATGACCCGTTTCATTATTAAATGTTCCTCCAGTTCCAGGATGAGGTTCCTCGGGGGTTTGTCTTTCCACCAATGCCCTTAACCTCTCTTGATTCTGGGCAAACCCAGTCATTACATTCATGAATTGGGTCATTTGGTTTCTCATCTCCACTCTTTCATTAGACATCTGAGTCCTGACCTCAGTCAGGTCCTGCTGTACTTGCTCCATTTGGATACCAGGAAGGTTGTTGCGAGTAGGGTACCGGTGCGTACGGTTGACAGGGAACACTCTTCTGCGAGCAATATTTCCTGAACCACAACAGAGTTAGAAACAAACAAAATAATAACAAAACCTACAAAACAAAACAAAAGTTAGTATGCAATGCAGTATGCTTATTTGTTTTCCAAGGTATCCGGCTTGGTTCTTGGTTTTGACCTTTCCAGACCTCGAGGAAGATGATTTGATGTTGTTGAGAAAAGAAATTCAACTGGAAACAAACTAAAATACATTACAAATGATGAATACATAGTCTGTTTTTACAACACATGCCCCTGAAGGGTCAAAATACAACAAAAAAGAAAAGTACATCAAATGGAAACAACAACAAACAAAAAGTCAGACATCCAGTCCAAACTCATCCTCCTTAACCTCCTTTAGAAGGGCCTCAGTTACTGGACTAGTTGGGTGCTCTGTAATAGTCCTGATGAGGAGGTTTCTGGTGGCAATGGCAGTGGTCAGCTTCTTGTGCCTGTCCTGATCCTTTGATCTCTTCAATCCATCCCTAAGCTTCAACTCTGAAATCTCCTTCTGGGCTGCCAGCAAAGCTTCCTGCTGCTTCTTTTCATTGGCCTCTAACTGTTCAATCTTGGCTTGAATTCTCTGATCTCCTTGTGTCCGGGCTTCAGTGATCCTGACCCACCTAGCCTGACTTTCTTGCAGATAGAGCTCAGTCCTAGCATTCTGAATCTTGGCCTCCTTACAGGCATTCTTCAATATTTGCTCCCCAGCTCTTGCTTTTCTGATATAGTCCTCTGTTTTCTCAATCTTGGCCAGATGCTCCACCCTAAGCTTCTCCAACCTCTCAATGTCCAGGCGACCATCACTCCTTTCCCAAAGGGTCTTCTTTAGAGCTTGAGACAGATTCTCATTCCTTTCCTTCAGTTTCTCAAATTCTTCTAGGCTGACAGTTGCTGCAGGTTGTACTTTAAAGGGTCCAGGTGTATCCTCAATGGTGAAAGGCATTCCAGTAACCTGGGCTCTAGCATGGGACCAGTCATAGTACTGAGCTGAAGCAACATTATTACACCTCCTCAGAATAGCCATCCCTTTTGTCTGGATGTTGTCCCAAGCCCAAGATGCTTGTCTGACAGCAACTAGATTAGGTTTTATTTCACAATACAGGGTCTCAGCTAAATCTTGCACTCTGGGAGGGTGAACCAAAGCATAACCCTGTTGTCTCTTAAACAGCAAAGGATTGTAGTTGATGCAACCCTTTACTCCTATCAGAGGCACATTTGGGTATTGCCCACAGCTGGTGATAATGTCTTTTCCTTTGGTGCTCTGGGTGCACCATCTGATGTCATCTGAAGTTAAAGCAATGAACTTCTTGTCCCAATTCTTCTGTTGGTGAGGATTCAGGAAGGCATCTGACTTAGTCAGGTGTCTGAGCAGCCATGTGTGGAATAGAGGAGCACAACATCTCACCAACTTCCCTCTTTGTTTCTCATGCCTCTGATGAACGGAGTAATAGAAATCTCCCAGCAATGTGGGTATTGGGTTCCTCAGAAGGAAAAGATGAATGGCATTCTTGCTGATAAATTTGGGCTCATCTGCAAACAGTATAACCCCATATATGCTGAGGGCTAACAGTGCACAGACTGCCCTCCATTCTCCTAAGGAGGCCTTCAGGATGGCCTGAGAAATCAAGAAGTCTAAGTGTAAACCAGGGATCCCAGCTTTTGTTGTCATGCTTTGCTCAATCAAGGCAGGCTCCAAGCACAGTGCTTTTGCTACTTCTCCATTACTGGGAGCTAGCATCTCTGGGTTGAAGGGGATTCCACCCCTGACAGGTACTCCAATCAATGATGAAAACTCCTCCAACAGAGGTCCTAGCTGAAAGTCTGAAAATGTGAAGCATCTCAAAGGAGGGTCATAAAACTGCAAGCATGTGTGGTTCATGCTCCTCTAAGAAGGGTCCAGGTCCATAACCATATCCAGGATACCTCCATGATGCTCTCTAAACAAAGGGATATGGCCAGGGGTGATAAGTGACTGGACCTGCCTGATACCAGTCAATACAGGCTCAAAGAAATGGTAGGATATGTTGCTCTTCCTAGGAGTAGTCATAAATGCTGAAGAGGAGGAAGATAGATGCTGATGAAGATCAAGACTGATACTGGAGATGGGCCACTGACAGGCTGATGCTGGTGATGATGAAGAAAAGCTGAAGCAGGTAACTGATGAAGCAGAGGTCTATGCAGAAGAAGGGGTCAAAACCAAGCCAGATATAATGTGGATACCCTGAAAAACAAATAAACAAATGTTAAATGATGCAATGATGATGTATGCAAAATGGTATGCAAGGGTTTATGATCAAGCTGGATCTGATTATCTGTCTTGATATAGGTCTATGTATGTTCAAGAAGTCCAGATGGAGGTTCAGAAATCCAGTAACCAAGGGGGGGACTCAAATAAAGAGTCACATGTCCAGGGTTAATCACAAGAACTGTCCAAAATGAGGTACTCTTAAACAAAACAAGTAACAGGGTATGATGTGGCCAAGGGTACCTGCAAACCTGTAAACAGCCCAACCCCCTCACAGGTGGTATTCTAAAACAAGGATCCTCAGACTCGGATTAGTTATGAGAAGTGTAAACACTTCTAACCCGGAGGTACAGTGTTTACAATAACCATAAAAGATCCTCCTCTAATTCACCTCAGTTTCTGAAGGTCATAATAAAGGTCATCCAGACTTAGCAGGCTTCCCAGCTAGCCCTAGCACTACAGGAAATTTGTAGCACAGAGTTATCAGGAAGAAACCCACATCTGAACCGTGTTTCATATTCCCGCACCAGACCGAAATGGAATGGGAAAGAACATGAAGCACTCTAGCCTAGGTGTCACTCAGGTCCCAGGTATAGGACCTTAAACTCTCAATGAAACCCCACCCACCAAAACAGAAACCAGATCTAGCAATGATAATGACAGTATGAAATATGAAGAACTATAAAGGAAAGCAATAAATAAAGCTGTACATAAAGTAATAAATAAAGCACATAAATAAACACAATTAGCACATAACACCCCAGTAAACACAAATCAAACAAGCGCTAGGAGGAACCCACAAAAAGAACCAGAAGCCCCGGTTACAATATAAGGGTCCCCAGCAGAGTCGCCAATCTGTCGCTCCCACCAAATGATACCTGGTCATAAGGGGTACAGACGCGAACGGTCGGCGAAAGAGAGGAAGAGAACACACAAGGGTGAACTCAGAAGGAAAGAGTCGCCAGCTAGGCATTTTTATCCCGAAGGAAAGGTAATGCTGCATAAACCTAAGAAAAGATGGATAAGACGGTTGCGAATCAGAGAGACTGAGAAAGGGGGTTGGTTACAACCTGGGAAGGTATTAGCACCCAGATTGTCCGCCGTACTCGACGGGATCCACGCTCAAAAGATTTGTGTTTTAAAGGGGTAGTGTCAGTGCGATCTGTGTATCAAAGCTGGAAACGAAAGCAAGTGTCAGTGTAAAAGAAATGTGAAGTGTATAAGGGAAGTGTCAGTGTGAGAACAAGAATGAAATGCTCAAGACTAAGAGGCTTAAAAACAATGCTAGAAGAGGGGGATATACAGAGACTTTTGTTCGATAATTGTTAAGTTATGCCTACGTATCCTCTCGTGCAATGAGGTAGTCAGAACACCGTAGTTCGACTCAAAGAGACTGAAAGATAAATTGACTGATGAACTGCTTACTTGTCTATGCTCAAGTGTATGACTCGTCTGGCTCGAGTGCTAACTGTCTTGCATTAGACGGAAGAAGCGAGTTCTCGTTTGTGAATGAGTGTGATGAGAAAAGAATCCCGGAGGAGACGATTATTGTTTGTTTTTATGTTTTCAATCTTTTATTGCTTTTTGAAGTTTGTCATAAGAAAATGAGCTTAAGCCTAAACCAAGGGTTAGTAAACTTATCACATCCTCCCTCTAATTAGGGGTAATGAGAAAACCTTAAGCATGAAGTAAGCACCTCACACTTAGTCACCATGATGTAGGATTAAGATCATTAACCTACTTGTATTTTTTTAGATGTTTTTGTTGTTTTTGTTTAGTGTTAAGTAATGAGATTAAGCCATAATCAAGGATTTAATGGACTCATTACACCATCCTAATAGAAGGATAATAGATGAGAACATTTAAGCTGAGGAAGGCTCCTCAACTTAACCCATGATTAGGGATTAACCTCATGACAAAACAAAGCCTTTATTAAAGTGGACTTTAGTTAATGGTAAGATTAAGAAGTGATTTTTATGGTTTGTAAGACAACTTGAGGAGGACTTGTCCATTAACACTAGGGTTAGTCCTTCTTAACCAATTAAGGAAGAATTAGAACCCTAATGCAAGGCCCAAGTTACAAGCTTGATGTCTTAGTGATTATTAGATGGATTGATTAAAGGATTTAAACACATTAAGGGTTTAACACTTAGGATTAAAGTTATACACTCCATCCTAATAGAAGGATGCAGGCATAAGCTTAATCACAAAGCCTTAAAACCTTTAAGGTTTAGTCCTTGATTATGAGATGAGGAGAGAAGACTCAATGATGACACAAAGGTAAAAGCTAAATGGGGGGACTAATCAAACCCTAATTGTTATCATGCTTAGGTTTTCCTAGGGTTAATGAGGCTTGCAAGAAGATCTTCAGAGAAACCACCAGGAAGGAAGCAGATGAAAGGAGGAAGAAGCAGAGAGAAGCAAGACAACTTGCTTCACTTAAGAAGACAAGTTGCTTGAAGGAAGAAAGAGAGCAAGAGCATTAATGAGCAAGCTCACTCTAATATACAAGATAAAATCCAGCAATGATGCAAGAGAGAGATGAAAAGAGATTGTGAGAAGTGAAGGCAAATTCACTTCTCAAAACAACTTACCACCTGAAAAGTTAGCAAAAGAAATGAAATGCAATGCAAATGAGATGAAATGTAATGATGCAAACCAAAGTCAGAAGCATAAACATGATTTCAATGATGCTAAGAGATGATGTAAACACATGTCAAGAGTTGTGGATGATCATACAAGGATGAGGATGCAAGTGAAGCATGCCTTGAACCATGAAAGTTCATGAAAGCTTATGAAATGATATGAATGCATAACATGGCAAATGAAAGATGCAATGATCAAACATGGTTCTAATATGTCCTAAGATGTCTTATATGTCATATTGATGCATAAAATGTCATGGAAATTTATGAATGCAAGCATATGGGAGATGGATGCAAAGGAAAGCATGAATTAGGGTTTATGAACAACATGCAACAAAAAAATTCAAAATCAGAAGCAAATGACATGATAAAAAAAATTGAAAATGGGATCAAAGGAACCCTAACCCTACACAAGTTCACTGCCCAAAGGAGGAGACCTAAATCTAAACCTAATGGAAGTTATGATTTTTTCAAGTCAACTAGGGTTTCAAGGTACCTCAAAAGGGAAAATGCTCATTAAATTGAAAATGAAAGATAAATTCAAACCAATTTTACCCTAAAAACTACATGACATGAAGGATGCAATGCAAGAAGAACCATTATCAAACTCTTCATGGTTAGGCAGAATGGATTTTTTCAAGTTAGGATCAAAATATTGCCTTTAAACAAATTTAATTCCAATGAAAATTGTCAAAATAGGTCAAGGACCAAAAAGAAATTTGTTTTGAGAGTTTGATAATGTTTCTAAATGATTTGAAATGCAATGTGAATTTTTTGGTGATTTTTAAATACCTAAATGCATTTTTAATTAATTAATTTCCATTAACTAATTAAAAATAAACATTTAAATGATTTAAAAATAATTTTTAATGCAAAAAATAAAAATAAAAATATTTTTGGGTTCTGAAAATTAATGAAATGTTTGACAAAAAAATCAGAATTTTTTAATATGTTTTCCTATTTTTAAAAATTCGTAGAAGTTTAATATAAATAAAATGAATTAAAATTAAATAAAAGGGAAAGTATGCAAATCCTGAGGCTGAGATTCAAAAGAAAATTGAGGGAATTGACTGGTGCCAGATCCAAGGGCTGAGGTTCAAACTGGCAAATTTAAATCTAATCCTAATTAATTAAATCTAATTAAGGGATTAGGGCTTAATGAGACCATCCAGGCCATCCATTCATGCGCGGGAAGCAAGATCGCACGCTCCAGATTCAAACTTTGCCCTAATCACAGATTAAACCCTAATTACATTCAGGTCACCGGAGAAGAGCTTCGGTCGTCTTCTCCGGTGACATCCCTCCCTGAAAATTGCTATCTCTCTCCCTAAGCTTCTAAAACCTAATCTCTCTGCCCAGAATCCAACCCCACGCATCACTCAACAAGAATCACTCACTAAAACAAATTTATTTCACATATTCAAGCTGAATCGAAGCAAATTAGTTCAGGTTAAAAAATTTCAGAGAGCTCATACATGCTTAATACTTGGTCGTTTTCAAAACTAAACATATCAGAATCATCAGTGAATCATGGAGAACCTTTTAGGAACTTAAAAACGCGTTTCTAGAAAAAATGTTCATGATGATACCTGAACTGAAGCTTTCAAAAATGGTGCTTTCTGGCCAGTTCTTTTCTTCAAAACTTCTCGAATAATCTCCCTCAAGTGTTTGTGATGCTTAGCTGGAGTTTAAATGGCCTCTAGAAGAAGTTTGCAGAATCTCAGTTCATGAAATGTTGAAATCGTGTTTTTGATTATGAAGGTTTTAGGGCAAAATGGAAGGTGGGAAATGATCAGTGTGGTTTATGGAGTTGAATGGTGGAAAAAGTTTGAAGGTTTGATGGTTGAATCAAGAGATTCGAAAGCTTTTGCAATTTTGGGATTTTTTGTGTGTGCTGTGTTCTTGGAGCTTCTGGCTGTGTTGTGTGGTGCATTTTGCTTTGTTTTGATCCACATAAAGAAGTGTGATAGGTCAGAGAGTGGGTGCTGGCCTATGGTGATTGGTATGGGCAAGTTGCCAAAATGTCAACTTGACTTGTACTTGAGGTATGGGCAAGTGGGAGGCTGAGATAGGGGCATGGCCCTGCGCAGCAAAGATCAAGGAATGTCATGAAATCAGATTTTGTGAGCTGTAACAAGTAGAGGCATGGTTACATGAGCTTTTGCAAATTGGTACAACTTTGGCCCTTTTGTGATTTCTTGAAGCATAAGTCATGAAACTTGGAGATTCTTTGGTGCATTCTGATTTTTAGGTCATGTGTTATGCTTGTGTAATGCTTAGAAGTTGATTTGAAGTCAAAATTGGCCTTGGCATGAGGTTTTGCAACTTTCCTCTTTTGGTGCATAAGTGAAATTTATGTGATTTTGTCCAACTTTGACAAGCCATAACTTTTGATCCAAGATGAATTAGAATGAGTTCTTGTACTTTTTGAAAATGGGAGGATCCATTCTAAAACTTTCATGACCAAAGTTATCTCATTTGAAGCATTTTTGAATCAAAAAGAGGAGGTTGAAAAACTTTCCCAAAATGGCAAGTTTACATTATAAGTCACTTTCCCAAAAAGGCAACTTTGCAAATGACTTGAAATTTTCCAATTTTGTGAACTTCTAACATCTTATTTGATCAAATAAAGATCATACTCATTAAAAATGATGGAGAAACCTCTTTGGTTGGGTCACTGGGGGCCTCAGATGCCCTGATTTTGCACTGACTTGCTCAAGAAGTCATCCTTTGATCAGATACCTTCCCCATTGAATTTATTCATGAAAATTGATATGCATGATCCTCATAACATATAGAGACCAATAGAAACAAGAATGACCAAAAAAATTGGAGTTATGGCCTCTGAAACCAAAACCCTAATTCTAGGTCATCTGTGCAGTTAAGCTTGGCTCTGCTTCCATGCCTTTCTCAGTTCTTGTGATTCTTTGACTTCTTTGACCTTGTGAGGATATAATATGATGCTTGAACATACATGGACCCCTTTGAGATGATTGAAGACCTTTGGAGTGGCTCAAATGGCTTAGGGATGGCTCAGATCACAAACCCTAGATGCATATGGCTTTGAATCAATGCAGTGAATTAAAAATGTGGTATGAGATACTATGATTGAACTTATGCAAATGAAAAGATCACAAGCCATGGTGTGAATGGGTGAGGGAAAATTTGGGGTGTTTACAACAAGTCCTCCTCAAGTTTTCTTACAAACCATAAAAATCACTTCTTAATCTTACCATTAACTAAAGTCCACTCTAATAAAGGCTTTATTTTGTCATGAGGTTAATCCCTAATCATGGGTTAAGTTGAGGAGCCTTCCTCAGCTTAAATGTTCTCATCTATTATCCTTCTATTAGGATAGTGTAATGAGTCCATTAAATCCTTGATTATGGCTTAATCTCATTACTTAACACTAAACAAAAACAACAAAAACATCTAAATAAATACAAGTAGGTTAATGATCTTAATCCTAAATCATGGTGACTAAGTGTGAGGTGCTTACTTCATGCTTAAGGTTTTCTCATTACCCCTAATCAGAGGGAGGATGTGATGAGTTTACTAACTCTTGGTTTAGGCTTAAGCTCATTTTCTTATGACAAACTTCAAAAAGCAATAAAAGATTGAAAACACAAAAACAAACAATAATCGTCTCCTCTGGGATTCTTTTCTCATCACACTCATTCACAAACGAGAACTCGCTTCTTCCGTCTAATGCAAGATAGTTAGCACTCGAGCTAGACGAGTCATACACTTGAGCATAGACAAGTAAGCAGTTCATCAGTCAATTTATCTTTCAGTCTCTTTGAGTCGAACTACGGTGTTTTGACTTCCTCATTGCACGAGAGGATACGTAGGCATAACTTAACAGTTATCGAACAAAAGTCTATGTATATCCCCCCTCTTCCAGCATTGTTTTTAAGCCTCTTAGTCTTGAGCATTTCATTCTTGTTCTCACACTGACACTTCCCTTATACACTTCACATTTCTTTTACACTGACACTTGCATTCTTTTCCAGCTTTGATACACAGATCGCACTGACATTACCCCTTTAAAACACAAATCTTTTGAGCGTGGATCCCGTCGAGTACGGCGGACAATCTGGGTGCTAATACCTTCCCAGGTTGTCACCAACCCCCTTTCTCAGTCTCTCTGGTTCGCAACCGTCTTATCCATCTTTTCTTAGGTTTATGCAGCATTACCTTTCCTTCGGGATAAAAATGCCTAGCTGGCGACTCTTTCCTTCTGAGTTCACCCTTGTGTGTTCTCTTCCTGTCTTTCGCCGACCGTTCACGTCTGTACCCCTTATGACCAGGTGTCATTTGGTGGGAGCGAAAAGTTGTAGAATGGATCTTCCCATTTTTAAAATGTACAAGAACTTCTCTTGATTCATCCTAGAACTCAATTTATGGTGTTTGAAAGTTCGCAAAAATCTTATAATTTTCATGTGCCAAAGAGGGATTTTTGCAAAACCAAGTTTCAAGACTTCTAATGCCCTCTAATTGACTTCTAAGCATCATAACATGATCACACAACTTGCCTTGACCAAAATTATGCCTTGGATTGCAAGTTTCCATGGATCACTTTCACAAAATTTTCAAAGAGGGAAAATTGCAAAACATATGATATCTCATGAATCAACTGGTATAGATCCTCAAAATCAATCCAAATTCCTTCCATGAATCAAGCTGAGGCAGGACAAGCCATAGAAACACCTCTGACCCGTGCCATGCTTGTGGTACACCAACTTTGACTTTTTTTCAAATTGGCCCATACCAATCACACTATGCCACAACAACTCTCTGGCCAATCAGCATTTTAATTTTAATTTTAATTAATTAGGTTTAATTAATTATAAAACCTCAGATTAAATGTTGACCATAGGATAGCGCGCGAACCACAACTTTGAACCATGGCCTTTGATCTTTCCTACCACAAGTCACGCAGACTTTCCATCTGGGCCTTTGATCCACGCAACTTTCAATCCTGACCATTGTTTTGCATTACTTTTCATTTTTCTTTTTTATTTTTCACATTTATTTTCATATATTTATTAAAAATAGTAAAAATGTTTATAAAAATCTCATTTTCTGCATTTTCGTTTCAAATATTTTTCTAAACTCAAAAACACTTTTATTTTTAATTTTTGCATTAAAAATGTATTTTTAAATCATTTAAATGTTTTATTTAATTAATTAATTATTTTAATTAATTAAAAATACATTTAGGTATCTAAAAATCACAAAAAAAAATCATGAAGCATTCTTAGGCATTTATAACAATTTACAAACTCATCACACAAATTTCTTTTTAGGTTTGATCATGTTTTCACAATTTTCTTTGAATTAGGGTTTATATAATTCACATTTTTCTAACCCTAACTTTAAAAAATCATTTCTGATCAACCATGATGAGTTTGCATTTGATTCTTTTTGCATTGTTTCATAATTTGCTTCTAGTATCTAGGTTATTTAACTCATAATTTTGAAATGCATTTTCAAATTGTTTGGCATTTTTTATGAAGAATCACCCAACAAACCTAGTTAACTTAGAAAATCCATATCTTTGCCTAGGTTTAGCTTCTGATCTCCACCTTTGGGGAGTGATCTTGTGTGTGTTTAGGGTTTGTTTGAGTTCATTTTCAAATTTTTATCCTGATGTATGCTTCTGTTTTGGTCATTTGCGTCTCATACATTCATAAAACCCTAATTTCTCATGTTCATTTGCACTCATCTTTGCATATCTCAATCATATGAACTTGCCATGACATCCCATGCTCTTGTATGCCATCTTAGACATCTTAAGACATGTTTGAACATTGTTTGATCATTTCTTCATTCATTTGGTATTTTTTGCATTCATTACATTTCATGATTATCCATGTGTTTCTAAGCTTCTAACATGCCTCGCTTTGCATCTCATCCTTGTATGATCATTCATATGCATCATGTATGTCTTTGCATCATCCCATAACACATTTGCATAGCATATACACTTCTGGTCTTGGTCTTTGCACAATCATTTGCTTTATTTCCTTTTGCTTTACATCTTTTGCATTTCACACTAACATTTCAGGGGCATATGGTAAGTTGTTTAGGATGTGGATTTGCCTTCACATCATACCTTCTTCTTATCTCTTAATGTGCATATTTACTTGTCTTTGAAAAGAACTTGGTTCACTTGTTCTCTCTTGCTCCTATCTCTTTCTTTTAGGTTACTTATCTTCTATAGGAAGTAAGTAACCTATCCTCATTTCTCTTATCTTTCCATCTGCTTCTTCTTCCTTGGTGGCCTTCTGAAGATCCTTCTTTAAGCCTCAAAAACCATAGGAACATCCAAGCATGATAATATTAGGGTTGTATATAGTCTCCCCTAGTCTTTTACCTTTGAGTTTCCTCTAGTCTCTCTTCTAATCTCATAATCAGAGGCTAAACACTTAAAGCTTTAGGACTTTGAATTAGGGTTATGCCTGTATCCTTATCTTAGGATGGAGTGTATAACTTTAATCCTTGGTGTTAAACCTTTAATTTGTTTAATCCTCTTAATCAAAACACCTAATAACTATTAAGACTTAAGCTTGTAACTTGGGCCTTATAGTAGGGTTACATCTCTTCCTTTTGGTTAAGAGGGACTAACCCTAGTGTTTAATGGACAAGTCCCCCCCAAGCTAGTCTTACAAACATAAAACTCACTTCTTAATCTCACCCTTTAATTAAAATCCACTTAATAAAGGCTTGTTATATAGTTAATTTAATCCCTAATCATGGATTAAGTTGAGGAGTCTTCCTCAGCTTAAGTGTTCTCATCTATCATCCTTCTCTTAGGATGGTGTAATGAGTTCACTAATCCCTTATTAGAGATTAAACTCATTACTTAACACTAAAGAAAATCCAAAACCACTTAATAATTACCAAGTAGGTTAATGATCTTAATCCTATATCATCATGGTAATTAAGTTGGGTTCTTCATATCATGCTTAAGTAGGCTCATTATCCCTAATCAGGGAGGATATAATGAGTTTACAACCCTTGATTTAGGCTTAAGCTCATTATCTTATGAAAAACACCAAAAAAGAATAAAAAACTGAAAACACAAAAACAAACAATAACCGTCTCCTCCGGGATTCTTTTCTCATCACACTCACTCTGAAAATGAGAACTTTCTTCTTCCGTCTAATGCAAGAGAGTTATCACTCGAGCCAGACGAGTCACACACTTGAGCATAGACAAGTAAGCAGTTCACAAAAAATCATCCCAGTCTCTTTGAGTCGAACTACGGTGTTCTAACTTCCTCATTGCACGAGAGAATACGTAGGCATAACTTAACATTTATTGAACAAAAGTCTCTGTTTCTTCCCCCTCTTTCAGCTTTCTTTTCTAAACCTCAGTCTTGAGCATTTCACCCTCTCTTTTTGCACTGACACTCTGTACATCCTTTTCTTCCTAACTTTTCTTCAGTTTATGCAGCATTACCTTTCCTTCGGGATAAAAATGCCTAGTTGGCGACTCTATTCAACCTCAACCTCCAACATTGATGACGGTCCGCATCTACACCGGGACGGATGTCCGGGGAGCGACTGTTCGCAGGACATGTGTCCTTCCTTTTCTTTTCTTTGGTTTGTGCAGCATTATCATTCTCGTTCCTTCGGGATAAAATTGCCTGGCTGGCGACACTACCTCTTTTCCGCGCCACTTTTGCATTTGTACCAAGATGGAAATCCAGGGAGCGACAGCTGGAGACTCTGCCAAGGATCCTAACCAGAGAATCGTTGCTTCCCCTTGAGAGTCTCTCATAGCGCTTGCTTGTTTATATTTCATTGGGTGTTTGATGTTTGTTGTGGTGTGTTAATTTTACTTTTGTTTATTTACAGTTTTATTTACAGCTTTATTCAAAGATTTCAGTATTTATTTTCATGCATCATATGTATATACTGGACTGTTTGGACTGTGTTGGTTTTCTGTTTGGTGGGACTTGGGTGATACTGTTCTTGTGAGATAAGTCAAATACTCTGCTTGAGTGCACCCTAGGATTAGCGTGGACGCGTTGTACTCGCATGTGTTATGATGAGTGGTGTCGCTCCCTAGATTTCCATCCTGGTACAAATACGAAAGTGGCACGGAAGAGGTAGAGACGCCAGCCAGGCATTTTTATCCCGAAGGAACGCGAATGGTAATGCTGCACAAACCGAAGAAAAGAGAGTAAGGACAAAGGGCCTGTGAACCAAAGAAACTGGGTTCGGGAGTCGGTTACGACCTTGGAAGGTATTAGCACCCCAGATCGTCCATCGTACCCGACGGGATCCACGCTTGCAAAGAAACTGTTTCAAAGGGTGAAGGAATGAAAGCTGCTGCAAAGAAAAGAAACTGAACTGGAGAAAAGAAAAGAAAGGGGGAAAATATAGGGAAAATAAAAGAGTGCTCGAACGGGCCCTACCCGCTGCCTACGTACCTCATCTGGACATGAGGATCAGAGTCGACGTAGTTCCCTTAAGTATGGGTGGAAAAGATTACTTGAGTCTTAAGGCTTGAACTACCTATGTCAATGCTCAGGTGTTGCAGGCTCGGACAAAGAGTGTGTAACCGTCTTGCAAAGTGACAAGTAGGAGCAAGTTCGTACGATGAGAGTGAGGGTGATGAGAAAAGATGTCCCGAAGGAGAGACGTTTATTGTTTGTCCAGTGTTTTTTTATGAGTTTTCTATGAGTTTGGCACAAGAGAGGGAAATCAAGCTCTTTTCCATGGAACGTGTACTTGCTACTACATTCCAAGATGGAATAATAGAACAAGCACGCCAAGTAAGAAGAATTTATCCAAGACTTGTTTCCAAGGGCAAGGGCTTAAGCTCATTGACTTGTTGAACTTATTAGGTGCTTTAGTGATTAAAAAAGAAGAAGTATTTTTTATTGCTTTTCTTGATGAAGATAACTTCATGATCAGACTTGTGCATCATGTTAGACAAGTGTACTATTCCAAGATGGAATGAATACATATGCCTCATGGAATAAGGCTATTGCACAAGAAGTCACTTCTTTCTTTATTAATGTTTTTTAGGTTTTTGTTTTGAGATGAGAAGAGAAAGAGACAAAAGAGGATCTTAAAGGTAAAAGTATAATGGGGAAAGACTAAACCAAATATTAGCATGCTTGGATGGCCCTAAGGTTAGTAAGGTTTAAACTATCTTAAGAAAGAAGAAGAAGAAGAAGAGAAAAGAAGAAGAAGAGAGGATGAAAGCTAGAGAACAACTTACTCCTCTAAAGGAGATAAGTTGCTTTTAAAGGGGGAAGAAGAAGCATTGAAACACAAGATGACATAAGGCTCATCAACAATCACAAAATAATAAGCAAAGTAAGAGAAAGGATGAAGAGTTGAAATATGGATAACGTCCTCACTTCACTTACCATGAGCCCCTGAAATGGTTAGTAGCATAAACAAATGGTAAGACAAAAGCAAGTAAAATAAAATGAGATACAAATGAACAAAAGATCATACCAAGACATCACAACAGAATTGAAATGTCACTCTCAAATGCCAAGGTCAAGCATACCACATAAGATGAGAAGTGGATCAATCAAATCACAACAAAACAAGACAAGCTACCATCAAGGAAACAAAAGCATACATGAAATAGGAAAGATCATACAAGCTACACATGCTTCACAATCACCAAGACCATAATCACATCAACACAAGAATGTGCACAAACAACACAAGAGACCAAAGAAAGGTTCATACAAGTTCAAACACAAACAATATAAGAATGGGAAGTGAAGTGAACATGTGCACAAGTGTAAGAACAAACAAACACAAACCAAATCAAGGAATAAGCATCATATAAAAAAAACAGGGACCTAATCATGTTAAAATGTTCCTAAGAAGCATGAACAAACATGAATAAGAAGCATACAAACTCAAGCATAGGCATCATGGAGAGTAATTAGGCAAAGAAGGTGAGTGGATATGCATGCATTTGTGAGAAACTTCAAAGACAAGTAACACAAAACTTTTCAAAGAACAAACACCAATCAAAGTCCAGGGATCAATCCTCACACAACAAGGGCTCTAAACATCTTATAGGAGTTGGCACAAGTGCCCTCCTAACCTAAGAACTAAGCATGCTAACAAGAAGAAGTAAAATTTAGGCAATCTCACATGAAAATTCAAATCAAATCACAAACTCATGCAAAAATTATGCAAATAAGCACAAGTGTTCATTAATCAAGTGATAACATCATGCCAAAGGAGCAAAGTCAGAATCATAAGCAAGCTAGGTCAAAGGACCTCAAGAACACAAACTAGGGTTTTGAAACTTCAAGCTCAATTCAACTACCAAAAATATTTATGCAAGCTCCTAAAAATCAGAATAAAAATCATCCACAAACTACACCTTAATATGAATCAAATGCAAAAAGAACCAATCTAAAATTCAAATTAATGATCAAGATACAAATTCCACAAGTCAGCATGCAATTAAAGTGAATTAAAAACAAATAATAAAAGTGAAAATTAATTCCTACGTGGAAAATAAAAATAAATGGAAAATAAAAATGTCAAAAATTAAATAAAATTAAAAGAATCAGTCATGAATTTTTTGGTGATTTTTGTGAACCTCTAACTATTTTTAACAATTAAAAAGCAAACTGAAAAAAAAATGAAAAAAAAAAGAAATAGACCAGGGGTGCAATAAGTAAGGAAAATCAGTTCAAAACACTTGGGCCCAAAGTGAGATGGGCGTGAATAGCAAGGAAGACCCATTGGGTGCTCAGTCAACCAAAAATAATAAATTATGCAGATCCAAAGGCTAGGAGCAAAAGTAATCAAATCCAAGGGTTCACAAGCGCAGTCAACAAGACTTCAGTCAACAAAGTCAAAAGTAATTAAATCCAAAGGCTCACAAACAAAGTCAATGCAATCAATGGTCATAAGCGTGAGTCAGCAAGACCTAGAAGTCCTTAGATCCAAAGGCCATGAATTAATCTTTCTAATTAAATGAAATCCTAAGGTCACGTTTTAAAGTTATAATAAACCTGATTAATTAAAATAATAAAACATAATTAACCTAATTAATCTAGATCCAAGGGCCAAGATTAAAACTAGAAAACTAAAACCCTAATTATAAACCCTACCGGCCAGAGAAGCGCCGGTCACCTTCTTCGGCCAACCAAAACTTGCAAAACATCAAAATGCCCCCAAATCTCATGATCCAGCTATCAAAATGTTCCTTAAACCACATAGAACTCAAATCCAACATCAAAAACCATTAATCTAACACACACAAGCCAAATCGAAGAAGATAAGTTTGAATCTAAAAAATTCAGATCCACGGTTCTTGCTTATTTCTCAATCATTTCCAAAACAAAACATATCATCAGACTCAGGAGAACACGTAGATCACAATGCATACCAAAAAACAAGATCTAAGATGATGAAATTTGAAGGTACCTGAAGTTATGCAGACCTGGAAACACCTTCAGAAATCCAAGGAGGAGCTGAAGATCCACTCCATATGAACTTTAATTGCAAAATAAATGCAATTAGAGTCTTGAGAATGACTAGATCTTGAAATCTGAATCAACTTGCACTGAATTTGAACCTTGTGAAATCCTTGCTTTCAAGCCAAACAAGTGATGGATTTGTGTTCCTTAGAGCTCACTGACTAAGAATATGGAAAGAAATCTCATTGAAACTCTATGGATGAAGAGTTTCGAAGAGAAGAAAGAATTTGCAAGTTTTGTAAATTGGAGCAATTGAGTCCCTCTCTCCCTCTAAAATTCATGTGTTTAGCTTATATATGATGATGTTAGAGTACTGGTTAGGGTTTTTGAAAGGATGTACGTGAGAATCTTTAGATTGAGATGATTTTGCAAATTGGGATGAGAAGTGTGATTGCTTACTTTGTGCATGCATTGGCTTTCCCATGTGCATGATCTGATTCCCTTTCATTCAATGAGCACCCTTGGATCAATCTTGGCCATTGGATGTAAGTGAATCATGCATTCCTCATGATTTTGCAAAAATGCATTTTGTGAAATATCCTTTAATCCATGCACAAATTTATTAAATTCTCTTGAGCCAAATGTGTTTCATGCAATGCAATAGGATACCATGACCTCATTTTGCTCATTGATCAGCTTGGAAATGAATTACATGAGTTTTTGCAAATGGTAGAAACTTCGAAATATGGTAAAACCCTAAAAATAAGTGAACATCAATTGGCCATAACTTTCAAACCATGAGGGCTATGATCATGTTCTTGTACTTTTTGAAAATGGGAGACAATTTCCTACAACTTTCATGTTCAAGGAAATTCCATTTGAGATCATTTTGATCGTGAAAGAATGCTTTGAAGATTAGGGCAAGACTTGCCAAAAATAGTAACTTTCATTACAAGTCACATGCCAAAAATGGAAAGTCCTTCAAAACCTCTTAATTATTGATCTTTGACTTTGTCAAACCTCTTATGATTGTACACGGAGAAGCCATCCATGAAATAAAATACCGAGAATGTGTGCTACCTCCTTAGGGTAGAGAGGGGGCTCCATAGAGAATGGGAGCAATAAAGTCTCTTCACGATCTTCCAGCCAGGTGGTAAAAGGATCATAAGTCTTGGGATCTACTCTCCCAAAGTCTTTCTTCCCCTTTAATACTCTAACCTCCCAAGCTTGGGATGCTAGCAAGCTCATCTTTAGGTTACCTTCTATTGGAAAGTATAGTGACTCATTCAACTCTTCAATTGAAGGTACAACTCTTAGAGGATTGCCAAATTGTTTTCTGGATAAGATAGGATTGTAGCTTATCCCACCTTTCCTTCCTATCAAAGACACATTTGTTAAACTTCCACAACTGACCAATATTTCTTTGCCTACAATATCTCTATTGCATCCCCAAGAAATGTCAACTGAGGCTAAGCCCATCAATCTTTTGGACCACTTCCAAGATTTTTTCAAATCCTGGAAAGGCCCTTATTTAGGGAGTTTCCTTACAAACCAGTCATCAAACAAGGGAGCACAGCAATTCACATGTCCTTTTCTCTTTTCATTCCTGTGGTGAACCCCATAGTAGAAGTCAGCTAGCAATGTAGGTACAGGGTTTCTTTTGACAAAGATGGTGATAGCCTCCATGCTGATTAATCTTTTCTCTCCATGAAACAAACTGATCCCATACACTATCATGGCTAATAATTATTTGAAGTTTTCCCATTTCTTTCCTAATGCCATAACATGAGCCTCTGTGATAAGAAACTCCAAAGAAATTACCTTACCCTGGCTAGCTTCTAATCCCATCTTGAATCTGAGCATACACAAATGACAGGCAGCAATGATGTCTTCAAAAGGAGGGGTCCTCTCTGAAGCATAGTAAGCCATACCTTCTTTAATAGGAATATTCAGGATACTAGAGATCTCCTCTAATGTAGGTGCCAAGATGTAATCAGGGAAAACAAAAACCCTCAGTTGTGGATCATAGAACTGCAACAAAGAATGCAAGTTATCCCTCTGGTCAATTGTGGGCTTGCTCACATAATCCATGATCTTGCCAAACTCCTTTCTGAAATCATCAAGGACTTTGTCACCCATCAAGCTAATTAACCCCTGAATACCCTCTGTCTCTGGTTGCGGGAAAGTATAGTGGACATTTCATTTCCTGGAAACCTCCATCTTGAAGCAACAGTATGACCGGGAATAGGAAGTAATATGGACCCTGAGAATAAAAAAGGAACACAAATGATTAATGATGTTATGATGTTATGCAAGGCAAGGCATGTGATCAGTGATGTGTCTGTGGAGTTAATCAAGTAATCAAGTGTCAGTGCAAGATCACAACATCATCACAAGTATCTTTCTGATCAGAGGTCTAGAATCCATGTATAACAGAACAAGATCATATCACTAAAGTATGCTGGTACAGTGGGTATTCTGAAGGTTAAGGCTCCTGCAATCCTGTAAACCCCTCCCAATCTCAAAGGCGTGCTACTCGGGTCAACATCACGGACTCTCAAAGCCGAATAGCAATAATACGTTCACCATCTCCGAGAAATAGTCCATGACCAACTCAGGGAATCGGTTTGGCATTATGTACTTCTCAGGGAGGTCTCAGCTGAGTCCAAGGAAACAAGCATCCCTCATAAGTCCCCAGCTTCAAACACTGAATCGAGAAACAATAGTACATTCATCCTGAAGGGTACAATACTATCATCATATGAACAGTATGCCTTAACTGGATTCCCATGAAAGAACCAGGCCATCCTATGCGAGTTCCTAGTGGGCCCTCGGATGCGAGTGGGGTTGCTAACAAATGTGGTCTACCACCGTCATCACTGGAGAGGGATTTTTATACAAAGGTTCTCAATGATCGGTCCCCTAACTGCACATAACTATCAAGCTTGTGTATTGCTCCAGAAAGATTCTGGCATCAATACATTTCCAAGAAGGTCGCAAGTCTGGGTGTGGAACTCACTACTACCAACATAGCAAGATACCATGAAGCCAAAGTGGAACCACTCTAAGTCCTAGGGTTCACTCAAGCCCTGGTGACGAGCCCATCTCACAGTAACCCCATCCCACGGAAAAAATGAAAACCAAACAGTCCAGCATATGATGCATGTGAAAATAAATATTGAAAGCAGTAAATAAAACTGTAAAGTAAACTTTAAATGAAATAGTAAATAAACACACAACAACACACATATAAACACCCAATAAAAAAATACAAATAGTCGCTAGGATTGACTCTACGAGGGAAATCAGAGAATCTGGGTTCTTTCCCCAGCAGAGTCGCCAGTTGTCGCTCCCAGGATTTCCATCCTAGTACAAAAGCAAAAGTGGCGCGGAAAAAAGTAGAGTCGCCAGCCATGCATTTTTATCCCGAAGGAACGGGAAAGGTAATGCTGCACAAACCTAAGGAAGAAGGAAAGGACGATGCCTTGCAAACCAAAGATCTGGGTTCGGTAGTCGGTTATAACCTGGGAAGATATTAGCACCCCAGATTGTCCACCGTACCCGACGGAATCCACGCTTGCATGTTTGTTTAAAAGGGTAAGAAATAAGAAGTTGCTAAATAATTGAACTGCTAACTGGGATGGAAAATGAAATAAGAAAGGAACTGGAAAAGAGAAGATGAAAATAGAGAATGGGGAAAATGTAGGGAAAATAAAGAATGTGCTCGAACGGGCCCTACCCCACTGCCTACGTAGTTCGCCTAACCAGGCGGGAACTTTGTTTGTGTTTTTTATAGCTGGAACTGTGTATTTCTATGCTCAGGTGTTGCAGGCTCGTCTGGTACGAGTGCGTTTACCGTCTTGCAGGCGATACAAGTCATCGAGAGTTTGTGTTGTGAGTAAATGAGGTGAGAAAAGAAGTTCCCGCAGGAAAGTCGCTTATTGTTTGTTATTTGCTTTTTAAGAGTTTTGTATGAATTTGGCACAAGGAAGTGAACTCAAACTCTTTTCCATGGAATGTGTACTTGCTACTAAGTTCCAAGATGGAATAATAGAACAGGCACACCAAGCAAGGAGAATTTATCCAAGACTTGTTTCCAAGGATTAGGATCTAAGTTCACTAGCTTGTTGAACTTTATTACATGTTTTTGCAGCTTTTCTGAAGAAGTATCTTTTAGATTATTCTTTGTGAAACAACCCCTTGATAAGACTTGTACATCATGATAGACAAGCCCACACTATTCCAAGATGGAATGAATGTAAGTGCCCCGTGGAATAAGGCTATACACAAGGGATCCTTTAATACATTTATTAAGTCTTTTTTTGGATTTTGTTTGAAGTTGAGAAGAGAAAGACTCAAAAGGAAAATGTCAAAGCTAATGGGAGACTCCCTAAGTTATCTTATTATGTATAAAAGTGTGATCCTATGGTTAATGAGGTATTCTAACCTAAGGAGAAGAAAGAGCAAGTTAGAATTCAGTTTACTTCCTATGGAAGTTAAGTTGAATCTAGAGCAAGAAAGGGAACCTGTGAATAAATCACAAAGGTACTAAGACAAAAACAAATAAATGCATAAAGGAATAAGAATGAAGTGATACCTCATATCCCCCCTACAAAACAATCATTAGTATGATGGAGAAAAATGAATGATTATAGCATGGCAATCTTCACAAACAATTCACACTAATTAAGGAAGAGATTAGTGAACTTCTAAGACAAATACCTAAGCCTAAGGCAACTTATAAGATGGTAAACTTGAAAAGTCAGTAGCTAAACTCAACTTAAGTATTCTAAAGCTATAAGAGTGAACAATTCAAACTATGCCCTAAAAGGAAGCTAAACCCTAATAAGAGTTAAGGGGAAGTTACATGAAGAAACTTGAATGGTTAAGTATGATAAACTTGTATAAACCCTAAGGTGAATAGAAAATCCAGCGGCTAATACTCAATTAAAGTATCCTATGATGTCATACTAAAAGGGGATGAAGAGATACAAGTGAAAGATATCCAAACATTATGTGTAATGGTGTGAGAATGAGAAGAAATGCATATAAAACTTCAAAGGAAGAAAGAAACTTAGAATACAAATCAAACATGACCAAGAGGATTTGAATTCCCCATACAAAGACTAGGGGGCTTGTTGAAGTGTTAAGATGTGGTTTAAACATGCAATGATTTTCACAAAATTGGTTTTGAAAGGTTAAGATGGAAGATGAAGAAGAATTAGGTCAAAAGGAGGCAAAGGCAACTTATGACTCAAACAAACCCTAAAATAAAAAGACAAAAACCCAATGATTGTACCCTATATTTAAGGACCTCTAATATGATCTACAAGAATCATAATCAAGGCCTTAGATAAATGGCATGAATGCCTTATTCAAATGGAGGAGTGGAAGCTTGCAAATAGGGGCAAAAATGACTTAGGACTTAAGTAACTTGGGAATAATATCAAATGAGTTAGAAAAATTATGAAATTTAATATTGAACATCAAAATCCAGAGAATAACTTGTGTACAAAATATCTCACAAAGACTCCTAGTTTTGAATGGTCAAAGAACCACTAGAATGCAATTAGGGTTTATATGAACCTATGTGGAAGAATGGACTCAAAAGGACCTAGACATGACCTAAAAATCTAGAGAAAAATGTTTTGAATAAGTATGATGAAACATCAAGAGAATGAAAAAGGAATGGTATCTTTATCATTTTTTATTTAGGAGAACAAAAATATAGAAAATGATTGGTCAAAAATGAAGAAATTGTGGAACAATTAGAGGGAAAGTTAATTCTTACTTCAAAAATGGATAAAAATAAAATCTAAAAATATGGAAAATTAGAGAAAATTATGAATATCATACATGAATTAAATTGGAATTATTTGATGCATTTTGGTATTTTTAAAAATAGGAAACGAAATTGTAATAATATGAGAAAAAGAAATGAAATGAAATGAGTTAGTTTGGGCCTGGGGGGTGCTGGAAGCAACAAAAACAACATAAATGGGCTTAGGTCAAACGTGTGTGGGGTGTGGATAGTATGTTGAGGATTTTCTTCACATAAATGGCATGTGATGGTTACGTTTATTTTTATTTGCTGGCATGTTAATGGCCTTTGGATGAAACAAATCAGACGGTCACGTTATATTCTCACCACTGACCTAAGGTTACTGTTCAGGTGACCGGGACTCACCTCTGGTCACCATCTCCGGCGCATCTCTGTTAGTGCATAACTATAATCACCATGAAAAGGAAATGTAAGACCACAGTGCTACTCGCTTCCTCACCCTGATCAAGAATATGGCATCATATCTCACTAAAGGTCCCTAAATCTCATGAATCGAAGATAAAAAATTCCAGCCCTAAAAATGGATCTAAGTACCTATGGTGCATATCATATAGCCAGTTATTCCATAGCTTCTATCAAGCTTACCACAACATAAAACCAATGCAAAATGTATGATTCGAGATGCTGGAATTTCAGGACATACCTGAGTTGCAGAGTTATCAAAGCGCTGCTAGAAGGCCAGAGAGGAGACTCCTTAGAATGCTTGATCTTTCTCTAAGACAATAAGAGTGAAATAAACACTCTATGATGCGTGGATCTTGAGAAATTGATGAGGATGCAGTGACGATCAATGTTATGCAGTATTTAATCCTTGATGATTTGAGATGATCATGCCATGGAGATGAAGCTAAACACAATATTGATGATGGGTTGAGGTAGATTGAAGATTAAGTGATGATGATAGAAGATCCTTGATCCAAAATGTAGTGTGTCGCTCCCTGGATTTCCATCCTGGTACAAACATGAAAGTGGCGCGGAAGAGGTAGAGTCGCCTGCCAGGCTTTTTTATCCCGAAGAAACGGGAATGGTAATGCTGCACAAACTAGAAGAAAAGAAAAGTAAGGACACAGGTCCTGCGAACCAAAGAATCTGAGTTCGGGAGTCGGTTACGACCAGGGACGGTATTAGCACCCCAGATTGTCCGCTGTACCCGACGGGATCCACGCTTGCAAAGAAACTATTTCAAAGGGTGAAAGAATGAAGGCTACTGCAAAAAGAAAGACTGAAACTTCAGAAAAGAAAAGAGGGGGGAAATGTAGGGAAAATAAAAGAGTGTGCTCGAACGGGCCCTACCCCGTTGCCTACGTACCTCATCTAGATAATGAGGATCAGAGTCGTCGTAGTTCCCCTAACTAGGGGTGGAAAAGATTGCTTGTATCTTAAGGCTTGAACTGCCTATGTCAATGCTCAGGTGTTGCAGGCTCGGACGACGAGTGCGTTACCGTCTTGCAAAGTTACAAGTAGGAGGAAGTTCACATGTAAAGAGTGAGGGTGATGAGAAGAGAAGTCCCGAAGGAGAGACGTTTAGTATTTGTCCAGTGTTTTAAAGAAATATTTTTGTTGTTTTTGTTTTTGGTATTTATTAAGTGTTTTTAGGTTTTTGTATGAAGATAAGATAAGAAGAACCAAAAGGATCTAAAAGGTAAAAAAAGTCTAAAGGGGGACTAACAAATCCTAAATGTTATCATGCATGGATGAGCCTAAGTTAGTATGGTTTGAACTATATCCTAAAGAAGAGAAGGAAAGATGAAAGAAGAAGAAGAAGAGGATGAGAAGAATATAGAAGACAACTTACTTCTCTAAAGAAGTTAAGTTGGTTCTAAAGCGGGAGTGATGAAGTTAAGCAAACAAAGCGCAATGCTAAAGTAATCACAACTTGAAAGCATAAAGAGATGAAGGAAAAAGTTGTATGTGGAATACCCTCCCACACACATGACTTACCATAACCCCCTACAAAATAAAGATTATCTAAACACTTGAACATTGAAAGCATATGGAAAGCAAAAGCAAAGTAATGGTCAAAGAAAGGGAAAATAATGTAGGGAAAAGAAAGTGTTATGCTCAGATGGGCCCTACCCCACTGCCTACGTATCCCTTTCGAGGAATTAGAGTTAACTTAGTTCCACTAACTACATTTATTTGTTTTTAGATTTTTTAGTTGAACAATGTTAAATTCACGTTCTAGCGGCTGCTCGACCTTTGGAGACTTATGCACCTGGAGTAGAAGGAATTAACATGCTCTTATGAAAAGAAAACAAAGAGTTTGATTTGAGTTTTAGGAATGCTCATGCAAAAAAAGGTAATCCTAGACGAAGGAACCGTGCTACCTAAGTTAACATGCAAACGAGAGACTATACAAAGCCTAGAAATCCTATGGGAAACAATCGCATCACACAAATAAGCAAACAAGCTCGAGGATTATCCACATCACTCGATTAGTAAACATCCACCTGTGGATTATGTCTTCACAGTGGCAAAGAGAGGGCCTATCAACGATAGGAGGATCGAAGCAGGACAAAAGTAGGGATGACACCTAACCACGATATCGAGGATCAGGCAGGATGGGTACATGAAGCAAGGAGATCTCCTCGAGCTCGTGACTGTGGGAAAGGAGTATGTTTATACATGGTATCATATCACCAAGTAAGAACAGAATGTGGGAAATATCATGTGCGTACGAGCACAAAGCGTCAACGTCAACGGACGTGAGCTACACAAAGCATGGGGATCCAGAAAGTGAGATCCTCTTCCACAGACTGACCGGACAAGAGCAAGATGGATTTTATCCAAAAGAATCAACACGGAGTGCGAGCTAATGAAAGACTCAATGATAGTGCAGGGCTGATTACGAGCCTTTTTCGCTTGCCTTCTTCGAGGTCTTATCAAGGGGAACGGGGATGGGGCGCCTCTTTTGAGGTCTTTATACAAACATAAAGTGCGGAAACGGTCGGGACTCCAGCCTATGCAAGCGATAAAGTGCGGAAATAGTAATTCGGATAAGAAACTATACCGCGAGGATGTAAATTCGAAGTGCCAACAAGCTAAACAGAAAATAGAAACCCAGAGTTCCGCTCGAACAAGCTAGCATCCACAAACAAAGCAAGTCGGACATCGCATTTCCCATATAAGCTCAAGTCATCGGAGTGAAAATAAATCACTCAGGATGTGAAAATCGGATGCGACCATACAAATTCCTAGCATACAACACAATCCAGACAAAACAACAGCACAAAGTATCATTTGAAACCAAACGGTATCCCACAAATAAAGTGGAATACAAACCAAGCGACCGTCGTTAAGATCCTTGCGAGAACCTTACATGAACTCAACAAACGCATTAGAAACCAAAAAGAGGTGCAACCGGAAGTTGCACCTATGCCTCACAATTCAAAATCAAGTAGAAAGATGAGCATACGAGTCGTGGACATACATTGAAATGTATGTTTCAAAATGGGGCAGCACCTATGCACTAACATAAACAACATGCAAAATCAAATCGGAATCGAGCAAATTTACATGCAATGAATGACAAATGATCAACAAACATAAGTACAAGTCAAATAAAGATCAATGCATCAAAATTGCACCAAACCGAACTTAAAAAGGCTTAAAACAGAAAAAACGCGTCAAAAATTACCGACTCGGAATTGAACGAAAATCGCATGGTAACTTACAAACGTGCCAACGGATTCAAATATGCAATCGGTTTTTGAAAATTCCGCTCGGAAGTGGTACTTTATGGCCGATTTCGTCGTCTGGCAGTAGCAAAATAGCCGGAAAAAATTGTCCAAAATCAACAAAAAAGTTTACCAATGGCTCCGGAATAATCAACAAAGTCAATTTACATTGTTCACATTCGCGAAAACACGTTACGGTTAGGAAGTTATGACCAAAACAAATTCTCGACACGCGACACATGAAAAACATCATCGATTAGGCATCAATCTATCCTATTCCGAATTTATACATTGAAACAAGAATGAATTCAAAAGTCAAGCACTTCAATCAATATCAATTCACAACAATTAGCTCTCTTAGGAATTTTTTCAAACACCTAACATGCACCGATTATTCTATGTCAACTTTAACAAGCATTTTCAATTATGCACCACAACAATTATTAGGATCAATTAATCAAGCATCAATCAACAATCAAATCATGTATCAATCCACATAATTTCCTCAAGATTAAATCAACTTGACAATTCAATTCAAGAAACAATTTAACAATTATTCATGAATTAAAGTTTAAGAAGCTTACCGAATGAAGAATCGACGAAGAGATTGCGAATCCGGAGGAAGTGAGACGCAATCGTGAATGGAGGTTAGGGGGAGAGGCTGCGTGGCTGCCGGCGGCGGAAAATGGTGGTCGCACGGTGGTGCAGTTGACCGGAGGTGGTGGTTCGCGGTGGTTCGGCTACTAGAAGCTTGATCGGAATTGTTGTGTTCTTGAGTTCTTTATGAAGTTGTTGTTGTGTTCTTGAGAAAGAGTTGAGAGAATGAACTTTGATTATTTAGAGAGAGTTTTTTTAGAGTTTTTGGTGTTTGTAAATTGTGATTGAAGTTATGAGACAAATTGTGGGTTAAAAGAATATATAGTGGAGTGTAAAATGAAAGGCAAAAGGTAGAATTTCGGCTTAAGTGAAAATAACATTGTCTTCGTCAAGAAATTTCGGCTCTGAGCCTTCCACAACATCGTCCGCCTCTGGATCCTTCCGGGTGCGAAATGAACGAACGTAATAAGATCAAAATCGAGTGTGATCGATTGGTTTAAGCTGCAAGACCTCACTGAATAAGTTGTTTTTTTTGCTTATTTGATGTCCGCTACTTTAAAACGTGACAAGGTCAACCTTTTCGGAGCATAATCTCGACTCGACTTTGTCAACAAAGTTGTAGATCTATGCGTCAGTGATCACGTGTTAAAATGTGAGCTCAAACGGACAAACGACGAGGGAGATTTGAATTTTCTCGTGAAACCACTTTCAGCCTTTTTCTTCGGTTCAACACATCAGTTTTGTGAAATAAACCAAAACGACAATCTTCGGAGCACCGTTCGAACTCACGTTTGTCTTTGAACTTGAAGATGATACAATTTTTGAACCAACGCTTCGATAATAGACCTAATCTGATGAAAATTGACCGAGTTATGAATTTTACAAAATCTGACAGACAGTGCACTGCATCAAAGAACCCTACTGCTAATTCGCATTTTCGGGATCGTTCCGCTCGGACCTAACCCAAACTGAATTCAAGGAATGAAGATAACATCTAAACAGAATTTTAGGCGCCAGAAAGACATCAATCCGATGAACGAGCTGAGAGTTATGAATTTTTTAGTGTTCAAAACTCACCGGTCCAACACTGTTTTTCACTATATCGACTCTGAAAACTCGCACATTCGGAGATCTCCTTCAAAGAATTAGTTCTCAGCCAAAACCCGAAAGTTGGAAAGGATATCAAGACGGAACTTTTGGAATATGAATCTCTCATAAATCTTGATCCAATCAGAAGTTACGAACTCTTGAATACCGTTGGCACAGTTAATCGGCAAAATCGAAATTTTAGAAACAAATAACTCCCGCCACTTTCCTTGATGAATTGGCCTCCGAGCCAAACACGAAAGTTGTAGAGAATACCGAAACGGTTCTTAACATTGAATTTCAAGCCAAAACTATTTTTTGGGCGAGAGTTACAACCTTTGCAAACTGCACCGTAAAACTGATATTATGCTTAAATTGCTCTGAATCAACCAAGAACTTTGGCTTCTTTTGAGATTCTTGTGCATGTGCCACATGACGAAATAAAGGTCAGTCATAACCTATGATAGATCAATGGAGATGTATGTTCACGTATGTTTATGATGCCATTATGATCTAAATGTAATGCAAAGTATGAAAGGATATGTTAAATGACATAAAAATGAGAGGGCAAATTTGGGGTGTTACAGTTACCCCTATTCAAGCAACCGTTAATCTGAAAAGGACGAAAGCATCGGTTGTCGGCTGTTCAAGATGAACTGTGGTTGAATACCAAGAATAACAATAAATTTGCACTCTGCTGAAGAAATAAAAGAAATGGGAAATAAACCCAACCCACAAGAACTCATGATGGGAAATCTAAACGTGGTGAAAAGTAACTCTGAAGAAAACTGATATCTTGTGTAGATTCAAAGCAAACAGAGCAGACAAGCTCCTTTCAGGCAGGCCTGTTATGCCAGGTGAATGGTATCCAGGACGGATGAGCCATCTTCATATATTATGCATAGATATGTGGTGCTTAAGACGGACGAGCCTTCTTCGAACAACCTGTTACGCCAGGAAACCGGTAGTGCACTTAAGTCTGTGGGATAGACATGCACAATCAGGATAGACGAACCCTCTTCATATACCTTGCGTAGATATATGGCTCAAGGACGGACGAGTCATCCTCACAAATCTTGCTTAGATATTTGGTGCTTAAGACGGACAAGTCTTCTTCGGATAACCTATTATACCAGGAACCGGTAAACATTTTGACGTTTAATCCCACTGTCAGGATTTCAAACCTGTTCAATATTGATGAGTATTGGATGATCATCAAGGAAACACAGACGAGTCTAAGTCAATAATACGGACGAGCATCAGACGGTGATCTAAGAAACACGGACGAGTGCTTCGGGCAATGATACGGACGAGTATCAGCCACTGATACAGACGAGTACTAGAAAAGATATCAAAAATTGACGAGTGCTTTGAAGAAAGACAACAAGGACGAGTTTTAAACACAATACAGACGAGTATTAGAAAGGTATCAAACACAGACGAGTGAATGAAGAAAGACAACACGGACGAGTGTTAAACACGATACGGACGAGTATTAGAAAGATATCAAACACGGACGAGTGTTTGTCAAAAGATAACACAACGAGTGCTTGAAACAATGCAGACGAGCATCAGGAAACCAACAAACACAAACAAGTGAATGAGAGCTAGAGTACTAACACAAATGAGTGTTAGGGGTGATACATACGAGCATCAATAAAATGCTTGATTTGCAAGGAGAGTAAGAACTCTACAGGGGGAGAATACCATTTATAACTCCATCAGGAATGTATGCTAAATGCTATGCAATATGTTGAGGAAATGAGAGGGAAAATTTTGAGGTATTACAGCTGCATAACAAAGTTCGAGACTTAATAGATTCAAAGGCTACCAACTTTGCGCCACCACAAAATTTTACTACTAATCCTATACCTAATCATGGTGGGGCTAGGATTAATGTTGTTGAAAGTGGAGAGCATTTGAATCTGATTTTGGATGTAAAAGAGGTGCAGGCCCCCCTCTTGGTTGTGAAGGAAAGATTGTTAAGAGGATACGTGCTTCCTGGATGTGATTTTGATTGTGAAGAATGTGAGGTTTATGTTAATGGTTGTGATAAATTGAGAGCTGGGCTGCAAAGTTTGATGAATGAAGGTTCATTACAGTTTAACAAGGTTAACAACCAAGGCGACTGTATCTCTACTATGACCATCTTTTATGACCCTACTGATATGCCAGTCCCAATTCGGAGGGAACGTGTTACCATTTATGTTCCATAGGAAGTCAGTCCTATCACTATCGTTGTTCCTGGACCCGTACCATATGATAATGATAAAGTTGTGTCGTGGCATTATGGTTCAGATGTTTATTTACAAGGACAAAAAGTGGAGGATAAGCCAGTAACGATAAATCCTACTGTTGCCAATTTTGGAGTCTTGGGGGGCTTCACTCGAAGTGGACGATTGTTTGCTCCACAGATTCTCCGAAGCAATGACGAAGCTGAAGTTGTGGCCAAAGCTAAAAGCAAACAGGTAGTTACCGAGGAGGTTGTGATCCCAAATGCTGATTAGATGGTCTTCGAGAAGGAAGTAGAAGAATTTATGAGGATCATAAAGAAAACTGATTATAAGATAGTGGAGAAATTGAACCAGACGCCATCCAAAATTTCCATACTATCAATATTGATGTGTTCGCAAGCACATAGGGAGGCTCTGTTGAAAGTACTGCAGTCGGCCTACGTACCTCAGGAGATTACTATTAATCAATTGGAGGCAGTTTTGGCCAACGTAAATGCTAGCCATGGGCTAGGGTTTACTGACAGAGATCTCACGACTGAAGGAAGGAACCATAACAAAGCTTTGCACATCACAATGGAGTGTAAAGGCACTGTTTATTTTCATGTACTGGTTGATACAAGTTCCTCCCTCAATGTGCTCTCGAAGAAAGCCCTTATGAAATTGGAGGTGGATGGTCTTATTCTCCGACCCAGTGATTTAGTGGTGAAGGCTTTTGATGGTTCTCGGAGGTCTGTTTTCGGGGAAGTGGAGTTACCAGTGAAGATAGGGTCACAGGTGTTTAAATGTATTTTCTATGTGATGGAAATCCAACCAGCCTACAATTGTTTGTTGGGTCGTCCTTGGATTCATGTTGCGGGAGCAGTGACGTCTACTCTTCACCAAAAGCTAAAGTATGTGGTGGACGGCCAGGTGATTACTGTTTGTGGCAAGGAAGATATCTTTGTTAGCCACCTGTCTACATTTAAGTATATTGAGATGGTTGGCGACATCCATGAAACTTTGTGCCAGGCATTTGAAGCAGTAAATGTCAACTTAGTTTTTCCTACGTCCACGTTCCAGAGCAGTGAAATAGAGGGAACTTCTATCTCTTTGTATAAGCAAGACAAATAAGTAGTACAATCTGGGCAGACCCAAGGTTGGGGCAGGTTGCTAGAAGTTGAGAAGAAGGATGATAAGTTTGGTATTGGTTACCAACCCGGGAAGGCTGGATGGTCCTAGAACAACAAGGAAATGAACTTCGCGAGTGCTGGGGTGATTGATCCCAACCATGTGTGTGCCATGGATGAAGATGCTGACAGCGACTATGATCTGGACAACTGGGTGCGCCCATACGTTCCCAGGGAAGAGTTGCAGAACTGGTTTTCTGAGGATTTCATCCAAGTTACCGGTGCACCACAGTAATTTTTCATGTTTTCCATTTATGCATTTGCATGTTAAGTCCTACACTCTGCCCAAGGTGTATGGACCCATTGTAGGGCCACCATTGCATTTTATGCATTTAATTTTACCATGAATAAAGGACATTTTAAATTTTTATCACAAAAACAATATAAAAATGGCAATGTTTTTCTTTTGTTTTGGTCTTGTTTCGTTTTCATAAAAGCAAAATCTGAAATAAGCACATCACTTGTGCAGAGTCAATCATCTGGATTTCTTTGATAACTCTTCTGGTATGACCAAGTATGACTTTGATAATCCGATCTACCATGTTGATGAAGGGGTTGAAGAAGACTGTGAGCTCCCTGAAGAATTAGCTAGGTTACTAAGACAAGAGGAAAGGGTTATTCAGCCTCATCATGAAGAGCTCGAAGTCATCAACATTGGGTCTGAAGATGTCAAGAGGGAAATTAGGATCGGGGCCAGTCTGCAGGCCAGTATAAACGAAGAACTGATTGGCATGCTTCGAGACTATGTGGATATCTTTGCTTGGTCAAATCAAGATATGCCATGTTTTGATATCGACATTGTTATGCATAAGCTGCCATTAAGGGAAGACTGCCCTCCTATGAAACAGAAGCTTAGAAGAACTCATCCTGACATGGCATTGAAGATTAAATAAGAGGTTCAGAAGCAATGGGATGCCGGTTTCCTTACCCTGACTAGTTTTCTACCCTGGGTAGCTAATATTGTACCTGTACCGAAGAAGGACGGCATGGTCCGGATGTGCGTTGACTACCGAGATTTGAATAGGGCAAGCCCAAAAGATGATTTCCCACTACCTCACATTGATGTATTGGTGGATAATATGGCTCAATTCTCGGTATTCTCCTTCATGGATGGCTTCTCCGGTTATAATCAGATCAAAATGGCGCCGGAAGACATGGAGAAGACAACGTTCATTACCCTTTGGGAAACATTATGATATAAGGTAATGCCCTTTGGTTTGAAGAACGTCGGGGCAACTTATCAACGGGAAATGGTGACTTTGTTTCATGACATGATTCATAAAGAAAATGAATGCTATGTGGACGACATGATCGCCAAATCCTGAGACGAAGAAGAGCATTTGGTTAACCTTAAGAAATTGTTTGAAAGACTGAGAAAGTATCGTTTGAGGTAAATCCAAACAAGTGCACCTTTGGAGTATGTTCTGATAAATTGTTAGGTTTCATTGTTAGTCAAAAAGTAATTGAGGTAGATCCTGCAAAGGTCAAAGCAATACAAGATATGCATGCACCGTGAACTGAAAAAGAAGTGTGTGGTCTCTTGGGGAGATTGAACTAAATCGCTCGGTTCATATCTCACCTAACAGCCACATGTGAGCCAATATTTAAATTGTTAAGAAAAGAACAAGCGGTAAGGTGGAATGAGGATTGTCAAAGAGCATTTGAAAAGATAAAGGAATACCTGCAGCAGCATCCCATTCTAATGCATCCAGTTCCAGGAAGGCCACTTATCATGTATTTGACTGTGCTAGAAAGGTCAATTGGGTGTGTTCTAGGCCAACATGACGAGTCCGGTAGAAAAGAGCATGCAATATACCACCTTAGCAAAAAGTTTACCGACTGTGAATCCCGTTATTCACTGCTCGAGAAAACTTGTTGCGCTTTGGCATGGGCTGCTCGCTAAATAAGACAGTATATGTTGACCCACACAACCATGTTAATTTCAAAGATGGATCCTGTTAAATACATTTTTGAGAAACCAGCGTTAACCGGAAGGGTTGCTAGATGGAAAATGGTGCTGACAGAATACAATATTTAATACACTTCTCAGAAAGCCATCAAGGGAAGTATACTTTCAGAATACCTTGCGCAGCAAACCCTTGAAGACGATTATCAGCCAATGAGGTTTGATTTCCCTGATGAGGACATCATGTACCTTAAAGCAAAATATTGCGAGGAACCACTTCCGGAGGAGGGGCCCGACCCTGAATCCAAATGGAAGTTGATGTTGTATGGGGCAGTCAATATCAATGGATGTGGAGTTGGTGTTGTTCTCATTACTACCGAAGGTGTTCATTTTCCCTTCGCTGCCAGAATCACTTTTGGCTGCACCAACAATGAAGCGGAATACGAGGCGTGTATTATGGGAATAGAGGAGGCTATTAATCTCAGGATTAAGACCCTCGATATATTCGGAGACTCCACCCTCGTGATTAATCAGATTATCGGCAAGTGGTATACACACCAAGAATACTTAATTCATTATAGGGATTATGCCAGAAGGTTGTTGATGTTCTTCACAAAAGTAATGCTTCAGTATATACCATGAGATGAAAATCAATTTGCCGATGTATTTGCTACGCTCTCTTCGTCTATCAAAGTCTTGTGTTGGAATTATGTTCCCTAGATTAACATATCCGGGCTTGATGTACTAGCTTATGTGTTCTCTATAGACACTATGTCTAATGAGAAGCCTTGGTATCATGAATTTAAGCACATCCTGGAAAGAAAAGAATACCCAGTTGGGGAAACTTCCAATGAAAAAAAGACTTTAAGACGACTTGCTGCTAGTTTCTTCTTAAACACAAATGGTGTTCTGTATAAGAGAAACTTGACATGGTCCTGCTCAGATGTGTGGATAAGCAAGAAGCGGACATGTTAATGCAGGAAGTCCACGAGGGATCTTTCGGTACTCATGCAGGAGGACATGCAATGGCTAAGAAGTTGTTAAGGTCGGGGTATTACTAGTTAACAATGGATGCAGACTGTTATTCGTACACCCTCAAATGTCACAAATGCCAGATCTATGTAGACAAGGTGCATGTACCTCCAAGCACGCGCAACGTCATGTCATCTCCTTGGCCCTTTTCTATGTGGGGCATTGACATGATCAGAAAAATAGAGCCTACTGCTTCGAATGGCCATCGTTTCATATTGGTCGCGATTGACTATTTCACCAAATGGGTCGAAGCAGCGTCTTATGCCAATGTTACTCGCCAAGTGGTGGCCAGGTTTCTGAAGAGACATATCATCTGCAGATATGGAGTTCTCAGGCGAATCATTATTGATAATGGTTCCAATATGAATAACAAAATGATGGTTGAACTATGACGGGACTTCAAGATCCAACATCACAATTCTTCTCCTTACCGGCCAAAGATGAATGGCGCGGTTGATGCAGGAAATAAGAATATTAAGAAGCTTGTGCAGAAGATGGTCGTCACCTATAAAGATTGGCATGAGATGTTACAGTTTGCATTGCATGGTATATGGTATGGAAGCAGCCTTACTAGTGGAGGTGGAAATTCCTTCTTTACGTGTGATGATGGACGTCAAGCTTAACGAGGCTTAATGGGTGTGTGCCTGATATAACCAATTGTGTCTAATTTATGAAAAGAGATTAGCAGTTATGTATCATAGTCAGCTTTATCAGAGGAGAATGAAGCGAGCATTTGATCAGCGAGTATGCACTCGGGAGTACCAATTTGGTGAGCTTGTACTCAAAAGAATCATTCCTCTAGGTTCATATCACAGGGGCAAGTGGACTCCGAATTATGAAGGCCCATTCATAGTAAAAAAAGTTTTCTCTGGTGGAGCACTGATGCTCACTACTATGGATGGTGAAGACTTCTAGTCCCTTGTCAACTCGGACGCAGTTAAAAAATACTACGCATAAAAAGACCCATTGGACACAAAAACAGAATTAAAGTCCATGCAAAAGAAGGGCATCCCGACGAGCTAAAAAAGAATAAAAAGCTTGGGAAAAAGTTAGGGAAAATAAATAAAAAAATGTACACCCGCCACGTTGAAAAGCCACATTGTACAGCTCAGGAAAAAAAGGGTATCCCGGTGGCAAAATCCGAAGGGTAAGAATCAGTCCAATCTTCTTCTTCAAAAGGCAAAGGCAAGAACGGAAAGTCGTGAAGACATACTAGTCATAGCAGAAAGGAAACTCATTGGAATGTCGTGCACATTTGCCATTAGGATAGTTTCTTTTTCTCAATTTTGTGGTGACTACCTCTTTCCAGGTGGTTGTTTCCTGATGTAAATTTTCGCCTATTCAGAGGCTCGTCAATAAAAGAATATTCAGTCCCCAACAGAACTGCAAGTAGTATGAAAAGTTCTCTTCCCCAAGTGGAGTTTACATTGAAGTATTCCTAGTAGACAGCTGAATGCCTAATTCCCCACAGAGTTAGAGTGCCAGAATCCTTCTCCCAACAAGGGTTATTAGACCATACTTTCATTCCCAACCAAGTCTAAAAACAAAGTTCATGATGGAGACCCATTCTCATCATTGAAATATTCCCCAGGAAGTCGCCAATTTATTTTTGGCCCTTGTGACAACACTGACAGTTGTTCAGTTCCCCAGCCAGAGCCATGGATTGGCAGAGCATCCTGAGTTTGTTCCTTAGCAAAATGTTCTATTGGAAAGTATTCTCCCCTATAGAGTAGTTACTTTCTTCTCAAATCGAACTTGCTTTCTAATACTCGTCTATATCGTTTCTAACACTCGTCTGTGTTATCTTTGGCAAGCACTCGTCTGTGTTTGACACCGTTCTGATACCCTTATGTATCGTGTTTAACACTCGTATGTGTTATTCTTTTTCAAGCACTCATCCGTGTTTGGTACTTTTCGATACTCGTATGTATCTTCTTTAACACTCGTCGGTGATGGCTCTCTAGTTTGAAAGCACTCGTTTGTGTTTGAGTTGATATCCTTTTGATGCTTGTCTGTATCGTCTTTAACACTCGCCCGTGTTATCTTTTGACAAACACTTGTATGTGTTTGATAGATTTATGATACTCGTCCGTATCATTCTTAACACTCATATGTGTTGTCTTTTCGCAAGCACACGTCCGTGTTTGATGTCTTTTCTGGGACTCGTCACTATCAGTGGCTGATACTCGTCTGTATCATTTCCTAAAGCACTCGTTTGTGTTTCTTTGATCATCGTCTGATAATCTTCTGTATCATTGACTTAGGGCACTTGTCCATGTTTCTTTGATGATCATCCAATACTCGTCCATATTAAAGAGGTTTGAAGTCCTGACGGTGGGATTAAACGTCAAAATGATTACCGGTCCTGGCATAACAGGTTGTCCGAAGAAGACTCGTCAGTCTTAAGGACCACATATCTAAGCGAGATTTCTGAAGAGGGCTCGTCTGTCCTAGAGCCATATATCTACGCAAGGTATATGAGGAGGGTTCGTCTATCATGATCGTACATGTCTATCCCACATACTTAAGTGCACTACCGGTCCTGGCGTAACAGGTTATCCGAAGAAGACTCGTTTGTCTTAATCGCCATATATCTAGGAAAGATATATGAAAAGGGCTCGTCTGTCTGGATTTTGTTCACCTGGAGTAACAGGTTTGTTTGAAGGGAGCTCGTCTGCTATGTTTTCTTTTCAATTTACACAAGATTTTTGTTTTGAGTTACTCTTCATCACAACAAGGTTTCCAAGCAGTTTGTCCTCTGTGGTTAGGTTCATTTCCCATCTATTTTCTTCTCCAACAGAGTGCAAATTTCTGGTTATTCTTGGTATTCAACCATAATTCATCTTGAATGGCCGACATCTGATGCTTTCGTCCTTTTCAGATTAACAGTTGCTTGAATAGGGGCAGCTGTAACACCCCAAATTTTCCCTCTCCTTTTTATTATTATTTGCGCATCATAAGCATACCATATCCTAGCATTTGGCATAGAAAAATGAAGCATAGCATTCACATTTTCTAGCATAAGGCATATGATCAATTATCTGGAAATTCATGATCTTCAAAGTCAAGCCAATAGCCAAGCGACACTGTAAGAAGTTCACAAGGTCTCGTCATATCTTATACAACCTCAATGCCTGTCACATAGCCTTAGAAGGGTGGAATTTTATCAGAAGCTCAGCAGTACATTTTCTCCTGCACAGACAAACCTTAACTAGGGTTTTGCTCTAAATCAGAGAATCCTCTTTGCTTTGACTGATTCTCATGGTCAAAGGATCTCATATGATCTGCAAGGCTCATGTATGAAACTTGGGACAAGAATTCATTGAGGAAGTCAAGTATTTGAGCAATTACTTGTTGGTGAAACACAATTCAACTATGCAGTTCGAAAAGTCAACTGAAGGATTTCTAGGGTTTTGATCAGAATTATCAATCTTTGGAAGTCATATCATGTCGAGGAATAGCTTAAATGAGCTCAAAGGTCAAAAATCAGGAATATGCAAAAAGTTGCTAAATTTGGAAGTGTAGAAATTTCTATTTTTGGAAATATTTGCCCTAGACATTCAAGCTATTATTTCATGTGCAAGAAAGTTCCAGATGATTCTTCCTTGAACATGAAAGTTGTAGGGCACGATTTTCCCTTTCCAAAAAGTATTAGAACATTTTCATAGCCTTCCTAGAATGCAAGATATGAATTTTTGAAGTTTGTGGCATTTTTAGGGTATTTGTGCATTTATGTTGAATTCTCATTGGACCATTTGTTTTTATGGGTGTCACATGGTTTATATTATTTTTCCACACTTCTTTTAATGTGACATGAACATCTATTTCCATGACCAAAAGTGGGTGCATGTAGCATATTATTTTCTTTTGTTAGTGATTTTTTAGAAAAAATAATAGTGCAAAGAAGTGCATGTATGCATGAGTTAGTGGTGGTGTGAGGGATAATCGTTGTAATACACAGAAGGTATTACACGTTTCTTTTATTCATTACCCAAAGTCATGATTTTCCTATTTTTGCCACACACACACACGTACTACACCATAAAAAAGAAAGATCACATGGGTCATCCCCATGAGGCACCACACCAACTTCAGCTTCATCGCCATTTGATCATCATCTTATCCCATCAATTAAATCATGACAATAACACGCTAAAACCCATGATAATTCCCCATGCACCCTCTCATATGGGATCAAATTTGACAACAAATTAAGCAGGAAAGGAGCGTGAGGATTGCTCTATGTTTTGGGGGAATAACAAATTTGGAAAAAGCACTGTATAGTTTGAACACACACCCTTGCTATATAATGATATCAACTCACGAGTTTGGGGGGCATCACATTTTTCTCACTCTCGGATTCACTCTCCCTCTTTGTTATGATTCTCATTGCCTCCACAAAAACTATGATATGAGTTTCCTTTCTTCACTTCATTCTCGTTTCTAAAGTCATCATCAACATCATCTCCTTGTTTTTGAGTTTGCGGTTGAAGCTTTTGGTGGTGCCATTACAAAGGTCATCATATTCTGATTCCTTGTTTCTTGCTCATACCCAAAGATATATGACTTTATTTGGCTAAAACAAGGTTCAAGAAAGCATAAGGAGGTACTCAATCCCTCCGGTTTCTAAAATCTGTCAAAGCCAGCTACATTCAGGTTTGATTCTCAAAGTTATTTTTGCTTCGCTTTCGACGTATTTCCACTTGTTTCATGTTGCTGATGTGTGATATGAGATGATTAAAGTGTTTAGAAGCTTTATGTGGCCTTGATTTGATTTTTTTAGTTTGTGGTGTGAAACTTTAAGCATGCGATTCTCTCTGTGTGATGTTTGTTTGTGCATTTTGATTACATATTTGAGATCCTTGTCGTTCTATCTTTCTTTTGATGTATGGTATGTGATTTTCTGGGAAAAATTGTGAAGCTCTCACCGGAGCTTGGCCGGAGAAGACAACTGGAACTTCTCCGGACGGTAACCATTGTTGTATTGCCATGATGAATATGGCCCATTGATTCATGCAGATCCGAAGGTTAAGAGGCTGGCACTGCATTAAAAGGTCATGTGTTCAGCACATGAGTTCATATCTTCCTTTATTGGTTCGTGTATGCTAGTGTATGATAGGCTACTTGTGCTTTAGATATAAACCGTACGCGTATTTGACTTGTTGGTTTGAGTATTTTTATGGTGTGTTGGATCTAATGACTTAATCATATCTCTTGAATGATTTGACCTTTGAGTATGTTGACTGCGTGAGAGCCATGAATTGTGCGGACTTGGATGAGACTCAATCTGAACCATGGAATCTGAATACTTGAGTTTTTTTGTTGACTGAGCTCCTATGTGTTGGGCCTCATTCATTGCTATTTGAACCCCCCTATCTGGGCCCAGTTTTGGATTAAACGTTGATCCTTTGCTTTTTGAACCTCCTGGCTATTTTTTTCATTTATTTTTTTCCTTTTTTTCTTTCTTTTAATTTTTTCCTTTTAATTTTTTAAAAATATTTAGGATTATCCAAAAAATACTAGGAAAATCATGTTGGTTAATATTAGTTTTCTTTAATTTTGTGCAATTTTATTTTCCATATATTTTATTTTGTCATGGCTGAAATAGTTGTGTAGTTTAACTTCCTTATTTAAATTTCTCCCATGCATATGCTTATTTGTAGAATTTCTATCTTGAACATAAAATTGAGTTTGGATCTGATTCTTTTTGCATCTGTTTCTTAATATGTTGAAGTTTCTGCAAGATTTATTTCATGATTTTTAGGAATTGTATGCTTAGCTTTTGTTTGTTTTCCTTGAGGAGAAGTTTCAAAATCCTAATTGACTTGTATGCCTCCAACTAACCTAGTTTGCCTCTGATTTTGATCCTCTTCTTTTGGAATTATCATCTTATGTGTTTGATGAGTCTTTGGGAATATTTATGGAATTTTTTAATGTAATGTTAATTTGATATGGTTTTTATGCTTAATTGCCCTAGTTTGAGTTTATTTATGGTATATGTTTGCTTATTAGGTTAGGAGGGCACTTGTGCCAACTCCTCGAAGTTTACTTGTTGTTTTGTTTGATCATTAACATGTGTTGGATTGGTTTTACTTCTGGTTGTGATAGTTTGATATGATTTCTTGCATGTTTGAATCTCATTTTGTTCTTATTTGTTTCATTTTGTATGTCCTAACCTTTTCTTGTAGGTGCTCATGGTAAGGGAAGTATGGATGTGATCCACATTTCGAATCTTCTCGTCCCTTTACTAGTTTTCTTATTTTTCTTTGTGATGTGCCTTATGCCATCTAGTGTATAACTTTTTACCTTCCCCTTTAGAAACAACTTATCTTCTTCTAGAGAAGTAAGTTGTCTTCTAACCTTCTATCTTCTTTTCTTTCTCCTTTCTTATTTCCTTATTTCTTTCTTCTTCATTAGGATAGTTGAAACCACACTAACCTAGGTTCAACCATATATGACAACTTTAGGATTAGTCTTTCCCCATTAGTTTTTTTACCTTTAAAGATCTTTTTGGTGCTCTCTCTTCTCATCTTCAAACATAATCTCAAATCACTTAATAAATGACGAGTCTTCTCGTGTGACACGAGACTTTGCTATGAGATACTTGCATGCGTTCCATTTCGGGGCGAGGTGTAGGATATCCCTCATGATGGATAGGTATTATCATGAGAAGACTTCACAAAGAAAACATGAAAAACATTTCTTAATCAAAGAGCCACAAAAAACACTTAATAAATGCCAGTAGGTCAGTGTGTCTGAACCTTCACTTATGGGACTAGATTTGGGGATTTCCTCCATAGCTAGGTGTGTCTCTTGCACATTCGGGACGATGTAAGAAGTACACATCCCATTAAGTAAGACGTAGGTACACTTACCTATGCAAACCTCAAAGCATAAAAACTCATAAAAAAACACTGGACAAACAATAAGCGTCCCTCCTTTGGGACTTCTTTTCTCATCTCCTTCACTGCTTTCGTACAAACTTTCTCCTACTTGTTAATTTGCTAGACGGTAATGCACTCTTCATCCAAGCCTGCAACACTTGAGCATTGACATAAGCAGATCCACCTCTAGTTAGGGGAACTACGGTGTCTTTGATCCTCATGTCCAGATGAGGTACGTAGGCAACGGGGTAGGGCCCGTTCAAGCACTCTTTTATTTTCCCTACATTTTCCTCCTTTATTTTCTCTTATCCAGTTCCAGTCTTTCTCTTTGCAGCAACTTTCATTTCTTCACCCTTTGAAACAGTTTCTTTCCAAGTGTGGATCCCGTCGAGTACAACGGACGATTTGGGGTGCTAATACCTTCCCAGGTTGTAACCGACTCCCGAACCCAGATTCTTTGGTTCGCATGACCTGTGTCCTTCATTTTCTTTTCATTGGTTTGTGCAGCATTACCATTCCCGTTCCTTTGGGATAAAAATTTCTGACTAGAGACTCTACCTCTTTTCCGCGCCACTTTCGCGTTTGTACCAGGATGGAAATCCAGGGAGCAACAATCCACATCATCTTCTGATTAAAATCCATGGATTAATTCAATTGAAGCTCCAAGAACAAGTGTAACTGCACCACCACGTTTTCCACAACTCATCAAGATTTCAAGGCATTTGAGTGTTTATTTCACTCTGGTGAAGATTCAAAGACAATCATCAAGAGCATTGGAATCAAGATCTCTAGTTATCTTCAACCTTGGTAGCTCTTCAATCACAGGTTTCAACTTAATTTAACTTGCACGATTTTTATCATTTTTGGCTTATTTTATGATGTGTGAGGCTTGATAGAATATTATTGGATCATGGCTAGATGATAGGCACTCTATGTGCATAGATTCATATTTTAGATTGGTTTTCGATTGCTTCAATTTGCATTGTTTAGGTGTGATACGTGTAAACTAAGCCTAGATTCTTAGAGTACTCAACATGTTGATTATTTCTATGGTCTCATTTTGCATTTCCATGGAATTTTTTGGTTTGTCCTAACTGAGGTTCACTGGAGAAGATGACTGGAGGTCTTCTCCGGTGGCCGTAACTGTAGCCCTAATTCTCTCACAACTTTATGTCACAACAATTAGATCCATTTGATCCTGCGTTCCTTGGTCTGCCATCACATTAATGAAAAGCATGTCGTTCACATGTTAACTTTAGTGACCTGATTGCTCTTACGTGTGTGCTTCCACATTAGTTACCATAGGCTTGCCATCTTATCCATTTACTTTAATTTCCTTGATCAATTATCATGCGTGAGATGAATCTGGAGGTGGAGAGTGGGTCAACCAATTGACTGAGGGTTTATGATAACTTTCACAATCAGCTTTCCCTTGGGATAGGCTTTGCATTGCTTCTCACACCCCTACGTATAAAGGCCCTGACAATTTCAGCTTGATTTTATTTTTCTGAATACACCCCTTCCCAAACTTCAATGTCTTATTTTTATTTTTATTTTGAGATCAATTTTAATTTTCTAAAAATATCAAAGCTTCACCAAAAATTCTCCAATAATTCATACTTCAATTTCAACATTTTCTCAAATTTTCCATTTTTTTTTTATTTTCATTTTCTTATAAATTTTTGGTCCAGAAATTAATTTCCCTTTTAATTTTCTTTTGGATTTTCCCATGATGAACTCATTGACATCTCCAATTAATTTCTCTCCAACCAAAAATAGTATTGATACCATTATTTTTGCCATAATCAGGGGATACCTTAAGGTCCTTAAAATTATTTTTTCCATATTTTTAGTTCACATTTGGTCTATTGTTGAGTCATGTTCTTGAGCTTGTTTCTCCAAGACCCTAATTCACTTTATGTGATTGTTTGATTGAGTTAGTATACAAATTTTCATGAGATCTTTTAGAGGTTTGTTAGTCCCTTGTTCTTGACATTGAATATTAACTTTCATAATTGTTCCATGTCATTTGATATTTTTTAGATGCCTTCCTCCATAAGTTACATTTTAAGGTTCATTCCTTCATCCTTTTCATTCAATTTTGATGAGTCATTTATGCCATTCATTTGACGTTCTAAATTTTATTAGGGTCCCATTTGATGTCTTTAAATCATTTGTATCTATTATAGGTCACCACACTTTGAATTTTTGGCTTACTTGGTCTTAAGTCATGTATGTGTTCATGTATGTTACTTTTACCCTAATCCACCTTTCTCCTTCCATCTAAATACTTCTAATTCAACTTTTTCAGTATGGTACCCATGTTATATCATTCTTAGACATCTTATAAGTGTCCAACATCTATAGTATCATATTTATTTCAAGTCATAAGTCTTGGTGTTTCATTTTGTACATTAAGACTTCAAAATCAAACTTCTTTGTTCCTTAACCCTCATGCAATTCATTATAGTTTCATTGAAACTTCATCTTAAATTTTCATTAAGCCCCTGATTTTTGTATGGGAAGTTCAAGTTTCATTGATCATGTTTGACTTTTTCTTCCTAAGTCCTTTTCTTCTTTAGAAATCACATGTTCAATTCCTATCATCTTTTCTTCCTTCAATCTTACTTGAATCTCTTTCACTTGAATCTCTTTGTTCTCACTTTGATTTACCTTTTGAGATACTTTCATTTAGTGTTAGGTTCTGGTTTTAACATGCACCTTTGACCTCATTCAAGTTTATCTTGCATAATCCTTCAACTTCTCCATCTAATCTCACCTTCATTTCCATTAGGGTTTAATACCTCATTCAGACATATATTGTGATTGTTTGATCTTGCAACCTTAGAATGATTTAATAGGTTTTAGCTTCTAAATTTAGAAGTCTCTTATCATATAATATCCTTTAGTTTTAGGTCTTAACCCTAGGAAACCCTCAGTGCTTTCTTTTAGCTAGTGTGAGCTTTAATTGAGTTCTTGCCATGCTTTATGTTTTCAAATTGCTTTGTAAAAGATAACCATTGTTTTATAGGGAGGTTGAGGTAAGCCTTGTTTATACAATTTCTTCCTCATCTCTTTATTCTTTCTAAGTGTGTTTGCCTTAGGACTTTCGTGCTTTTCTTGTATAGGCTCTCCCCTTTGTTCTTAGAAATGACTTAACTTCCTTAGGAAGTAAGTTGAGTTCTAATTCTCTTTTCTTCTTTTCCTTTTCTAGTTAGGATTAGAAAGCCACACAAACCATTAGGATCTCCTTTTGCATGCAGTAAATAACTTAGGGTTGTGTCTTAGTCCCCTTAGTTTTTCACCTTTCTCGATTTGAGTCTCTCTTTCTCATATCATAATGATAAACAACAAAAAAACACCTAATAAAGGTTGAATTTTCTCGTATGCCAAGAGACTTTGTCATGGGTTACTTACACACGTCCTGTTTCGGGGCGAGGTGTAAGGTATCTACCATGATGAAAAAGTCTTAGTATGAGAATGTTTCTCAAACAACAAACTCAAAACACTTCTTCTAAAAGACAATAAACAAAGACACCACATCTTCTCTTCTCATCTCCCATTCTTTGCGGACGATTATGACTTGTCTCAATAGTTCAAATAAAAACATGGTAACACCCTCGATTCAGCGAGCCGGCAACACCTAAGTTAGAGTTATGGCAACGTCATCCTAAAAAACACAAACAAGTTACGGCCTTAGTTAGGTGAACTACGTCGACTCTGATCCTCATTTTCCCGATGTGGTACGTAGGTAGCGGGATAGGGCCCATTCGAGCACACTCTTTATTTTCACTACATTTTCCCTTTTTGTTCACTTTTTCAGTTCCATTTCTCATTCCAATTCAAGTTAGCAGTTCTTTCATTCAGTAGCAATTTTATTCCTCACCCTTTGAGACAGACTAACAAGTGTGGATCTCGTCGGGTACGGCGGACGATCTGGGGTGCTAGTACCTTCCCAGGTCATAACCGACTTACAAACCCAGATCTTTGGTTCACAGGACCTCGTCCTTTCCTTTTCTCTTTGGTTTGTGCAGCAATACCTTTCCCATTCATTCGGGATAAAAATTCCTGGCTAGCGACTCTACCTTTTCCATGCCACTTTCGCGTTTGTAATAGGATGAAAATCCCGGGAGAGACACCGTTTCCTGCTTGTCTACACATTTAAACAAGACCATGTCAAAGTTTCTCTTGTTAAGCAAACCATCAGCGTTCAAGAAGAAACTTGAAGTAAGTCGTCTCAAAGTCTACTAATTGTTGGAAGATGCCCCAGCTGGGTATTCCTGACTCTTCAGGAAACACATGATGTCATGATACCATGGCTTGTCATCGGACACTCCATCAACGGCACACACATATGTAGGTATGTCATTGTCAAGTCGTGATATGTCAATCTTGGGAACAAATTCCAACACAGTCTTTTGATAGTTGAAGAAAGTGTAGCCAATGCATCGGCGAACTAATTCTCATCACATGGTATGTATTGCAACTTTACTATTGTGAAAAAGGTCAACAGTCGTCTCACATAATCCTGATATGGAATTAAGTGAGGTTCATGGGTATACCACTTGTCGGTGATCTAGTTAATCACGAGAGCTGAATCTCCAAATATATCGAGGGTCTTAATCTTCAGATTAATAGCCTCCTCTATTCCCATGATACAAGCCTCAAATTCCGCTTCATTGTTGGTACAACCAAAAGTCAATATGATAGCGAAGGGAAAGTGAACACCTTAAGGAGTAATAAGAACGACACCAACTATGCGACTATTCATATTGACAGCCCCATCAAACATCATACTCCATTTGGATTCAGGGTCTGGCCCCTCCTCCGGAAGTGGTTCCTTGTAGTCTTTCGCTTTCGGGAGTGAACTTGATGCCTTATTTGTTCACCCGACCTTGCTACATCCCTGAAAGCCCTTGTGATTCTTGAATTTGTATGTTCAACATGATTTTTGGATGATTGCATAATTTAGTCTTTTGTTTGCAAGTTTGTTGTGTGAGTAAAAAATTCCTCATTTTGTGTTTTTCATCTATCGATGATTATTTTTGCTAGGTGTGATTCACGTTTGAACTTGTATTGTTTTAGAATGTTTGGTATGACTTTTTTATTTAGCATTTGTTTCGTGATTATGTTATCGTTGAAGTTTAGTGGTAAGTATTTACTTTGTGTGTATCATTTTCGATTGAACCATTGCATTTGTTTTCCGTTTTCAAAACTTGTTGATTCGTGATTCTTGGATTATCATCTTTTGTTCCTTTAGTGTCTGGCTTTGTTGAGGACAGACAATTATGTAAGTTGGGGGGAGTTTGATAAGTGCAAGCTGTAGGTATTTTTGTATATAAGTTTTGCTGCACTTATTGATACTTTTTGTTAGAATCGTTCGAATATACCCCGCTTTGTTTGTAAATACGTTTACCTTCCATTATAGTGTATATATTATGTTATCTTGTAAATATTATTGAATTTAATTGTTTTTCATTTATTTTTGTAGGTTTTACATCATTGATATTGGAGCATTGTTAAATAGAGCATTGAATAAGCTTTCCAATGCTTCGAACCGGGAAAAATCGGAGTTACGGTTCAAAAGATATGAAGAAAACAATTTTTGGATTTTTGAACTTCCAGCAGGTTTTTCGCTGAGCAAGCTCAGAGCTTGCTCAACGAGCTATAAAGAGGTTTAACAATGTTTTAGGTCTCGCTGAGCGAGCCCTGCGATCATGACAACTTATATAAAGGGAAAAACATATATTTTAGGTTATGGTTTGGATTTTTTTTTCTCCCACTCTATCAAACTTCATTTCTTCATAGATTTAGCATAGAAAACAACATTGGAGCTTGCATTTGGATGATCCGGAGTCGAATCTCCCGTCGATTGGTGTTGACAAACTAAGAAATGTTTGGTTCCTTTTCTTCTCTTCTCTTAGTAAATTCTATTTGTTGAGTGTTGTATAGTTACTATGAACATATGTATCTTTGTTGATCCTAATAATATATAAATCTGCTTTACAAATCATTATTGATCTCTTCCTTGATCTTTTTGCATTCATGTTTGGATTTGGGTTGTGTTAGAGATAAACATCACAAATCTTGGTTAGGGATGGATATCTATTGTCTAGATGCTAGAGATAGATTTAGATAATAATATTTATGGTGTCGGAACTTAATGTCTTCCGTGTTTCGAGGCTTCGTACGCGAGAGTGATGACGAGAGTGATACGGTTGCTCTCTCAGCTCAATGTGCCAGAGATGGGTGATTTTGATAAGTATTGTAGTAGAGTGAAAATGATCGATAAATTTATGTTTGTGAAGAGTCAATTATATACATGCTTGATTAGCTTCTTTTCTCTGAAGAATGTATACTTTTTATGTTCTTATTTACTTTCCCGCATTTACCTTAAAACCATTTTAATCCAAACTCATAAACTTAGATATTGTCGAACGACAATTCAATAGAAATGATATCTGTGGATACGATAAATTCCCGGAAAAATACTTCCAAAACTTTTGTTGCTTGTCGCTGTACCACATTCCAACAATTACGCCAATTCATCTGCAATACCTAAGAGTTTAAAGACGCCAAGTCTTTTGTAAAATCCACTTAAGGTAAAATCCGGACAAAAGCAAATGATCTCCAGCACAAGACTACTTGAAATCTTTCATCCTCAAGAAGGATGTGGTTCAGTTTCGTTATCCCCAACAGACGCATGAAGGTTATCCCCAGTAAAGTTGCCAAACTTGTTCTTCAGCAGGCTTCCTTGATCCTGTTTCCCCAGCAGATCTAGGGTGGTTCTTATTTCCCCAGCAGATATCAGACCCAAATTCTTATCTTTCCCAGCAGAGCTATAAGGATAATCCCCAAATAGAAAGTCGTCTTATCACAGTGAAACATTTCTAGCAAGAATTCAAGTATTCTCGACAGCCATCTAAGCGGTTCCTTTTCCCAAAGAGAGTTGGAAAGTTCGGGTGGACAGAGAATTCTCCACGGAAGAGCCTTGCCAAGACCTTTCCCCAGCTAAGTCGAAAAGTTTTAGATCCCCCAGCGGTCTCATGGCTGAGAGTCAGTCCCCAGCAGTTGAGGTATCCCGTGACAGAGCCTTCAAATCTAAAGTCCAATTTATTTTTGGCAAAGGTGATAAGTCGAGACAGATTATTCACTCTTCTCTAGCAAAGATTTTATCCCCGCATGGTTTCTCGAGATTGAATCAACAATCATCTGCACTTCCCCAGAAGGTCAACAAGAACCTATTATTTCTGCATCAGGAATTACTTTTGTATTTGTATCAGTTCATTGACATGCTCAAGATGTAGTATCCCCATTGTCATAGGGCATCATGTCATGGAGTTTAACATATGCATACCCAACGTAATCCATGTTTGATATCATGCAAAGTCCAACAGTAGACTGGCCAAAGTCCGTCCTCTGGGTGGAAAATTCTTGAAGATCAGCCATAGACTGGCCAAAGTCTATCACCTGGGTGGCAAATTTCAAATGTCCCCCGTAGCGAGCAAGTGTCCTCGTAGTGTGGCGAAATATTGATGTCTCCCCTAGCGGGCAAGTTCCCCCGTAGTGTGGAGAAATATTGAAGTCTCCTGTAGCGAGCAAGTGCCCTCATAGTTTGGCGAAATATTGAAGTCTCTCGTAGCAAGCAAGTGCCCCTGTAGTGTGGCGAAACATTAAAGTCTCCCGTAGCGAGCAAAAGTCCCTCATAGTGGAAAAATTTTGAAGTCTCCCGTAGCGAGCAAAAGTCTCCTGTAGCTAGCAAAAGTCTCCCATAGCGAGCAAAAGTCCCTCGTAGTGTGGAAAAATATTGAAGTCTCCCGTAGCGAGAAAAAGTCTCCCGTAGCAAGCAAAAGTCTCTCGTAGTGTGCAAAAGTCTCCTGTATCAAGCAAAAGTCCCCCGTAGTGTGGAAAAATGTTGAAGTCTCCCTTAGCGAGCAAAAGTCTCCCGTAGCAAGAAAAAGTCCCTCGTGGTGTGGTGTCGCTCCCACCAAATGAGGCTAGGTCAAATGGGGTACAGACGCGAACGGTCGGCGAAAGGAGAGAGAACACACAAGGGTGAACTCAGAAGACAAGAGTCGCCAGCTAGGCATTTTTATCCCGAAGGAAAGGTAATGATGCGTAGACCTAAAAAGATATGGATAAGACGGTTGCGAACCAGAGAAACTGAGAAAGGGGGTTGGTTACAACCTGGGAAGGTATTAGCACCCAGATTGCCCGCCGTACTCGACGGGATCCATGCTTAAAAGATTAGTGTTTTAAAGGGGTAGTGTCATTGCAATCTGTGTATCAAAGCTGGAAAGAATGCAAGTGTCAGTGCTAAAAGAAATGTGAAGTGTATAAGAGAAGTGTCAGTGTAAGAACAAGGATGAAATGCCCAAGATAATGAGGCTTAAATAATAAAACTGGAAGGAGGAGGGAATATACAGAGACTTTTGTTTGATAACTGTTAAGTTATGCCTACGTATCCTCTCGTGCAATGAGGAAGTCAGAACACCGTAGTTCGACTCAAAGAGACTGAAAGATAAATTGACTTGTGAACTGCTTACTTGTCTATGCTCAAGTGTATGACATGTCTGGCTCAGGTGCTAACTGTCTTGCATTAAACGGAAGAAACGAGTTCTCGCTTGTGAGTGAATGAGGTGAGAAAAGAATCCCAGAGGAGACGATTATTGTTTGTTTTTGGTATTTTCAATCTTTTATTGCTTTTGGAGTTTGTCATAAGAAAATGAGCTTAAGCCTAAACCAAGGGTTAGTAAACTCATCACATCTTCCCTCTGATTAGGGGTAATGAGTATACCTTAAGTATGAAGTAAACACCTCACACTTAACCACCATGATGCAGGATCAAGATCATTAACCCACTTGTGATTATTTAGGAGTTTTTGTTGTTTTTGTTTAGTGTTAAGTAATGAGATTAAGCCATAATCAGGGATTTAATGGACTCATTACACCATCCTAATAGAAGGATAATAGATGAGAACATTTAAGCTGAGGAAGGCTCCTCAACTTAATCCATGATTAGGGATTAACCTCATGACAAAACAAAGCCTTTATTAAAGTGGATTTTAGTTAATGATAAGATGAAGAAGTAGTTTTTTATGGTTTGTAAGACAACTTGAGGGGGACTTGTCCATTAACACTAGGGTTAGTCCTTCTTAACCAATTAAGGAAGAATTAGAACCCTAATGCAAGGCCCAAGTTACAAGCTTGATGTCTTAGTGATTATTAAGTGAATTGATTAAGGGATTTAAACACATTAAGGGTTTAACACTTAGGATTAAAGTTATACACTCCATCCTAATAGAAGGATACAGGTATAACCCTAATCACAAAGCCTTAAAGCCTTAAGGGTTTTGTCCTTGATTAAGAGATGAGAAGAGAAGACTCAAAGGTGACACAAAGGTAAAACTAATGGGGGACTAATAAAACCCTAATTGTTATCATGCCTGGGTATTCCTAGGGTTTATGAGGCTTGCAAAAATTCTTCAAGAGAAAAGCCACCAAGGAAGAAGCAGATGAAAGGAGATTAAGCATAAAGAAGCAAGACAACTTACTTCACTTAAGAAGATAAGTTGCTTAAAGAAAGAAGGAGGAGAAGGAACATGAATGAGCAAGCTCACTCTAATACAAAAGTAAAATGCAGCAATGAATGCATAAGGGAGATGAGAAGGGACTGTGAGAAGTGAAGGCAAATTCACTTCTCAAATACTTACCACCTGAAAAGTTAGTAATAAACAAATGAAAAGAAATGAAAATGAGATGAAATGCTAAGATGCAAACCAAAACCAGAAGCATATACATGATTCCAAGGATGCTAAAAAATGATGCAAGCACATGTCAAGAGTTGTGGATGATCATGCAAGGATGAGGATGCAAATGAAGCATGCTTTGGACCATGAAAGTTCATGAAAGCTAATGAAATGATATGAATACATAACATGGCAAATGAAAGATACAATGATCAAACATGATTCTAATATGTCCTAAGATGTCTTATATGTCATATGGATGCACAAAATGTCATGGCAAGTCATTAAATGCAAGCATATGAGAGATGGATGCAAAGGAAGACAAGAATTAGGGTTTATGCACAACATGTAACAACAAATTCAAAATCAGAAGCAAATGACATGACAAAAAAATTAAAATGGGATCAAAGGAACCCTAACCCTACACAAGTTCACTGCCCAAAGGAGGAGACCTAAATCTAAACCTAATGGAAGTTATGATTTTCCTAAGTCAACTAGGGTTTCAAGGTACCTTAAAAAGAAAAATGCACATTAAATTGAAAATGGAAGATAAATTCAAACCAATTTTACCCTAGAAACTACATGTTATAAAGGATGCAATGCAAGAAGAACCATTATCAAACTCTTCATGGTTAGGCAGAATGAATTTTTTCAAGTTAGGATCAAAATATTGCCTTTAAACAAATTTAATTCCAATGAAAATTGTCAAAATAGGCCAAGAACCAAAAAGAAATTTGTTTTGAGAGTTTGATAATTTTTCTAAATGTTTTAAAATGCAATGTGAATTTTTTGGTGATTTTTAAATACCTAAATGCATTTTTAATTAATTAATTTTCATTAACTAATTAAAAATAAACATTTAAATGATTTAAAAATGATTTTTAATGCAAAAAATAAAAATTAAAATATTTTTGGGTTCTGAAAATTAATGAAATGTTTGACAAAAATTTTCAGAATTTTTAAATGTTTTTTACTATTTTAAATAATTCAAAAAAGTTAAATATAAAATAAATGAAATAAAAATGAAATTATGGAGAAGTCAACAGATCCTGAGGCTCACATTCAAATGGATTTGGAGGGAGTTGACCCGCGCTAGATCCTAGGGCTATTATTCAAACTGACTGGATTTAAGTTAAACCTAATTAATTAAATCTAATTATAGGATTAGGGTTTTAATGAGGGATCTGGGCCACTCATTCGCGCGCGGGTCAACCCAGGTCAACAGGATCTATGGCTCACATTCAAACTGAGCCCTAACCACAATTAATGCACTAATGACTTTCAGGTGGCCGGAAATGACCTTCGGTCATCTTCTCCGGCCACACCTCCCCTGAGATTTTGCTATCTCTCTCCCCAAGCTTCTAAAGCCCAATCTCTCTGCCCAGAATCCAACCCCATACATCACTCAACAAGAATCACTCACTAAAACAAATTTATTTCACATATTCAAGCTGAATCGAAGCAAATTAGTTCTAGGTCAAAAAAAAATTCAGAGAGCTCATACATGCTTAATACTTGACTATTTTCAAAACCAAACACATCAGCATTATCAGTGAATCATGGAGAATCAATTAGTAACTTAAAAACATGTTTCTGGAAAAAAATTTCTTGAGCTCACCTGAACTGGAGCTTTGATCTTTGGAGCTTTCTGGCTGCTTCTTTGGTCCAAGATGCCTTTAATGAACCCCCTGAGAAGTTTGCAATGCTTGTTTGGAATTTCTTATGGCGGGTTTAAGAGATTGATGAAGTTCTGTTCAGAAGGGGTGGAAAATCGTGTTTCTGCTTGGGGTGGTTTTAGGGTCAAATGAGGATTGGGAAATGATCAGGGGATCATGGTGAGTAGTTTTGTGAAGTTTGTTTTGATGTTTGAGGCTTGAGTGCTGAGTTTCGAATGAAAAATGCAAGGGGGAGAGTTTTTGGGAACTATGGCAATGCTGTGGTTTCAGGCTCCAAGATTGTATGAAAATGATCCATGAGGCATGTATGTGAAGTTGTGATTGGTCAGAGAGTTGTTGCTGGCCTAGCTTGATTGGTATGGCTCAACTTGCATAAAGTCAACTTTTGTGTAAGAGGAGGTATGGGCTGGTTCAGTCATGGTACAAGGGCATGGCTTGGATCAGCATGCTTCAAGGAGGTCCATGGAAGTCACTTTTGGCAGCTGGCACAAGTGGATGAGAAGCTTTGATCCATTTTGCAATTTTGAGGAAGTTTGGCCCCTTTTGAATTTTGTGAAGTTCATGGCGTGAAACTTGAGAAATTCTTGTGTAATTCTGAGTTTTAGGTCATGACTTATATTTGTATAATGCTTAGAAGTCCATTTGAAGTCACATTTTCCCTTGGCATAAGGTTTTGCAACTTTCTCTCTTTGGTTCAAAAGTGAAAATTAAGTGATTTTGCCCAACTTTGACATGCCATAACTTTTGATCCAAAATGAATTAGAATGAGTTCTTGTACTTTTTGAAAATGGGAGGATCCATTCTACAACTTTCATGACCAAAGTTCTTTCATTTGAAGAATTTTTGAATCAAAAGGAGGAGGTTGAAAAACTTTCCCAAAATGGCAAGTTTTCATTACAAGTCTCTTTCCCAAAATGGCAACTTTGCAAATGGCTTGAAATTCTTCAATTTTGTGAACTTCTACCATCTTCTATGATCAAATAAAGATCATACACATTCAAAATGATGGAGAACACTCTTTGGTTGGGTCATTGGGGGCCTCAGATGCCCTGATTTTGCATTGACTTGCTCAAGAAGTCAACTCTTGATCAGATGCCTTCCCCATGGAATTTCTTCATGAAAATTTATATGCATGATCCTCATATCATATAGAGATCAATAGAAACAAGAATGACCAAAAAATTTGGAGTTATGGCCTCTGAAACCAAAACCCTAATTCTAGGTCATCTGTGCAGTTAAGCCTGGCTCTGCTTCCATGCCTTTCTCAGTTCTTGTGATTCTTTGACTTCCTTGACCTTGTGAGGATATAATATGATGCTTGAACATACATGGACCCCTTTGAAGTGATTGATGACCTTTGAAGTGGCTCAAATGGCTCAGGGATGGCTCAGGTCACAAACCCTAGATGCAGATGACTTAGAATCAATGCAGTGAAACAAAAATGCAGTCATGAGATGATATGATTGAACTTATGCAAATTAAAAGATCACAAGCCATGGTGTAAAAGGGTGAGGGCAAATTTGGGGTGTTTACATGTGGAAAAATGTTGAAGTCTCCCGTAGCGAGCAAAAGTCTCCCGTGGTGAGCAGAGCGCCCCCGTAGTGTGATAGAAATTGAAGTCTTCTATAGCGAGCGAATAGCCCCATAGTGTGGCAGAAATTGAAGTCTCCCATAGTGAGCAGTAGTCCCCCGTAGTGTGTCAAGAGTCTCCCGTAGCGAGCAGAAGTCCATCCACTGGGTGACAAATTCCTAAAGTCCAACCGCAGATTGGCAGAAGTCCACTCGCAATGTGGCAAAGTATTCAGAATATCACCCAAAGCGTGGCAAAGTATCTTGAAGTCTAACCGTAGATTGGCGAAAGTCCTTCCTCAGGATGGCAAAATACTCAAAAGTCCACCCGTAGTGTGGCAGAAATTAAAGTGCACCTGTAGCATGGCAAATCAACAATCTCCCGACATTATTCCAAAGCATTCACCAGTTTACTACTCTTCACATCAGAGTTCTCCCCAAGCAGAGTTCAGATGGTTGGGTTTATTTCCCTATTCTTCTTCCACATAATGAAAATTTTCTTGTTGTTTCTAGTATTCAATCTCTGCATACTTCAAACGTCTGAAAGCAACTGTTACCATCCATTCAAGTCTACAGTGATTGAATAGGGGGAGCTGTAACACCAAACAATTTTCCCTCTTTTTTATTATCAACCTCGAGTTGTTTGTGCTTCATTCCCGAATCATTCCGTATATCATTGTATCGCATTAAATAAATAAATAAATCATGATTATTTGCATGTGCATGAGGCGTGGATCAGGCAAGATTGGCTAAGCATTCGGGTTCAAGAGAAATAACACCGCAAAAATATAATTCAAGGAATTTCCATACAAACCCACAGAAAATAATGAAAATTCACATTTTTTTCTCCATTAACCGGTTAACGCATATGGTTAACCGGTTAACGCATGCAAAAATGGGTAAAAAGGCTTCAAAAATTAGTTGATTTCACCATTTCCCTCCACTTTGCTTCACAACTTGTTTTACACTCCATTTACCTTTCATTTTGCCTTGGATGTTTCTACTACATTCTAGATCCTTCTACAACCTTCCAAGGAATATTCTAGAACTCCAACTAACCCTAACTAACTTCAACCCTAACTCCAAACCTAACCTAAAGCCTAAACAAGCTCCATTCTCAAACCTCATGTCATACCTACACTCTATATAAGCCTAATTCACTCCAAAACAAAAGAGTTTCACTTCATTTTTTCAATTTCTAATCTCATTCTCACCATTTTCATCTTCAATCTCTCATTTATCTCTCACTTTTTCAACTTTCACCAAAAGCTTCTTCATAGAAGTTCTTCAAATTCTTCATTGGAGTTTGAAGAACTTGAAGCTAAACCTTTATCAATCATCAATTGTGGAGCTTATTTGAAGAAGCAATTTTGTTTTTGGATTGGCTTTAAGCTCAATGGAAGGGATTAATCAAGGGTTCATCAAGAAGCATCATCAACCACATTTATTTTGCGCGTTCGCAGATCTTCGGTTTTCTACTTCATTTGCATTCTGATCTACACCGCAACACTCACCGAACCAATCCTCCGCTTCGTAGGTTGGTGATCTAAAACCGTTTTTCGATTTAATTTATTTCTTTTCATCTCACCATTCGGCATTCTCCTCTTTATCATTTATGCGTTTATTGGTTTTTCGGTAGATTAATCATTAAGCTAGAAAATAGTGATATGCATGCGGTTTCCTTGAGTGCTAAAATGTTGCTTTTAAGGGTAGAATTAGTGCTCATTTGATTGGTTAATCATAAGATCTTTTTGGAAATATGTTGGTAGGCTAGAAGTAATATTTCCTAACTAATTTTTCAATTTTGTTTAGTGTTAACCAGTAACCCTTGGGGTTAACCGGTTAACGCGTCTGTCTGCGCCATGTTTGCCTTAATTTGGAGTTCGTTAACCGGTTAACCTGTACCTTTAACCGGTTAACGTTGTACATACTTATAAAATTTTTTGTTTACATGCATGTTTGCTATCCATTGCTTCTTTAATTGTTGTGTACATTTATTACATGATTTTAGAGAATTATTATGACTAAATTAGGTGCAAGATTCTGTATTTATGGTAATTTTCGACGCGTGTTTCGTTAGTTTTCCGATTTTGTGCTTAAATGGTGATCTTGTGCTCCTAATGGATTGTGAAGTTGATACCTTGTTTGAACCTCTTCACTTGCATGTTAATAATGATCTAAAATTATGTTGTAAATTGTATGTGTGATCAATGCAAGTTTTGGTTATTGGAACACATAATTGCATGTTGTGTTTTGCTTGAAAATAAAGGATTCATGCACATTCTTGCTTGCTTATTTTCTACTACTTCCATGTTGATGCTTAATTTAGATTTTATTATGCCATGATACATGTTCACTTGGTTGCTTGTTTATGATGTATGCATGTTCACTTTGTGCTTATTTGCCAATATGTGTTTATCATGAAAATGAACCATTGCTCCACTTTGTGAATGTTCTTTGAATCAAGTCTTGAAAATGTTCACATGCTTCTAAATCCATGACTATACTATGCTTGTTGATTTTCTTTGATGATGAAGTGATGTATGTTCATGTATTGACACTTATGTGTGCATCAATTAAGATGAGTCAAATCTGCCTTGTTTTCACAGATGTGTTCTGAAACAGTGGTTGTTAAATGTGTGTTGTTTGTTGTATGTTCATACTTTTTAGACCTACTTTACATGTTGTATGTTAGCTGTAGAAAGTTGTTTGTGTTGTACAATATTTCCATAGTTGTTTGTGCATTTGAGAGTTGTAAATAGATGCTGGATTTTAGCTTAGCATAGTTTTTAGTACCTTTAAACTTAGGATTGAGTCTAGTTTAGGTCCTAGTTTCCTTAGGGATTGTTTAGAACATGTTTACCACATTCCTTTTTATCACATGTTTGCAATACTAACCTTTGTTTTGTAGGGAGGTTGAGGTAACTTTCTTCACCTTATCCTTTTACTCCTTATGCCTTCTATTTGCATTTTCCTCTACATTTTATGCTTGTGCTTGTAGGCTTTTCCCTTTGTTAGAATCAACTTAACTTCCTTAGGAAGTAAGTTGCATTCTAATTCTCCTTTCTTCTTTTCCTTTTCTCCTCGTTAGGATTAGAAACCACACTAACCATTAGGATCCCCTTTGGTATTGAATAAACAACTTAGGGTTGGTCTTAGTCCCTTAGCTTTTGTCCTTTTCTGATTTGAGTCTCTTTATCATCTCTAAAGAAAAAACACAAAACAAATAATAAAGGTTGAATATTCTTATACGAAACGAGACTTTTCCGTGGGTTACTTATACACGTCTCATTTCAGGGCGAGGTGTAAGGCATCTACCATGATGAACAAGTCTTAGTATGAGAATGTTCACAAACGAATAAGAAAAACACTTCTCATAAAAGACAACTAACAAAGACACCACGTCTTCTCTTCTCATCTCCTACTCTTTACGGCCGGTCACAACTTGCCTTGACAGTTCAAACAATGATACGGTAAACACCCTCGAGCCAGAGCCGGTAACACCTGAGTGTGTTTATCGTCTTGCAAGAGACAAGTAAGAGTAAGTTCTTACGTTGAGAATGAATCAGATGAAAGAAGAATTTTCGAAGGAAAGACGATTATTGTTTGTTCAATGTTTTTAGAAACTTTTTCTTTGAGGTTTGCACAGGAGACTGTATATGAGTCTTACTTAATTGGATGTGTACTTCTTATATGATCCCGAAATGGAATGGATAGAAGCACACCTAAGTATGGAAGATATCCCCAAACCTAGTCCTAAAGATGAAGGCGCAAGCACACTAGCCTATTGTAATTTATTAATTTTTTTGTGGTTTTTTTATTAAGAAATGTTTTTTAGTTTACGTTGGTGAAGCATCCTTATGCTGAGACTTATTTATAATGGTAGGTACCCTACACCTCATCCCCATATGGGATGTGCGCAAGTACCCCATGGCAAAGTCCCTTGGCACATGAGAAAACTTATCCTTTATTAGGAGTCTTGAGGTGTTGTTTTGAGATGAGAAGAGAGAGGCACCAAAGATTTCGAAGGTAAAAGTCTAATGGGGGACTAATAATCCTAAGAGTTATCATGCATGAGTAAACCTAGGTTAGTGAGGTTTGAACTCTATCCTAATCAAGAAGAAGGAAAAAAAGGAAAAAAGAAGAAAATAAAGAAAATGAGGAGAAGAGGATAGAAGACAACTTACTTCTCAAAAGAAGATAAGTTATTTCTAAGATGGGAAGAGATGAAGTTATACAAACAAAGCACTAGGTGATAAGGCAAACACAACTCGAAAGCATAAAAAGAAAAGGAGAAGTTAGAATAAGGAAACAAACAAATAGCACCTATTACAACGCTCAAACACTTACATAAGCATGAAAGCAAGTAAGCAAACACAAACAGCCTTTAACAACTCACATTTAGCACCAAAACAGATGTTAAAAGTCAAAACATAATACAAACTGCACAGTTTTTACAACACACGTGCAAAAGGACAACAATTAAAAATGAGAAAGATTTGAATGCAAAATGAAAAACACCACAATGTGATGCAACATTCCATGTATTATGCACCAATTGCACACCAGGAATGCATCATAATCATATACTAATGAGCATGGATGACCATCAATTAACAAAATGAATATGCATTAAGCAATACCAAAATGCATCACATAATAAAGAAATGAAACATGCAAGATTAAATGTACTTATAAACAAAATGCAACCAAGAACATAGGTCAGTGAAAACATCTCAACACATGGAAATAATTCAGCAAGCATACAATCCATCAACATTGAATCACGTATCACTTTTGATCAAGTATTCACATTCATGCAACTTTAAGATTATGTGTGTGAGTTATGAAAACACGAGACACAATGCATACACATTACATACAGTAGATTGAACAATTGTTAACATGCTAACAAGTCTATACAAACACGGGAGTGGCGCGGAAAAGAAAAGAGTCGCCAGCCAGGCATTTTTATCCCAAAGAAACGGGAATGGTAACGTTGCACGAACCAGAAGAAAAGAAAAGGAAGGACAAGGGTCCTGCGACCCAAGAATCTGAGCTCGGGAGTCGGTTACGACCTGGGAAGGTATTAGCACCCCAGATCGTCCGCCGTACCTGACGGGATCCACGCTTGCAAAAAAAAATCTGTTTCAAAGGTTGAGGGAATGAAAACTCCTGCAAAACTAAAAATGAAATGAAAATGAGAAAAAAGAAATGAAAAAAATAAAACAAAGAGGAAAAAATGTAGGGAAAATAAAGATTGTGCTCGACAGGCCCTACCCCGCTGCCTACGTACCTTATCGGGAAAATGAGGATCAGAGACGCCGTAGTTCCCCTAACTAGGGGTAGAAAAGATTGCTTGTGTCTTAAGGCTTGAACTGCATATGCCAATGCTCAGGTGTTGCAGGCTCGGAAGACGAGTGTGTTACCGTCTTGCAAAATGACAAGAAGAAGCAAGTTCGCGAACGGAGTGAAGGAGATGAGAGAAGAATTACCGAAGGAAAGGCGTTTATTGTTTGTTTGTGTTTTTTAGAGCTTTTTATTTGGTGTGGCACAAGAGAATGAACTCAAGCTCTTTTCCATGGAATGTGTACTTGTCACTACATTCCAAGATGGAATAATAGAACAAGCACACCAAGCAAGGAGAACATATCTAAGACTTGTTTCCAAAGGCAAGGGCCTAAATTCATTGACTTGTTGAATTTATTAGGTGTTTTAGTGATTAAAATGAAGAAGTGTTTTTTTGGGTTTTCCTTGATGAAGATGACTTCATGATCCGACTTGTGCATCATGCTAGAAAAATGCACTATTCCAAGATGGAATGAATACATATGCCCCCATGGAATAAGGCTATTACACAAGAAGCCACTTCTTTTTATTAATGTTTTTTAGGTTTTGTTTTGAGATGAGAAGAGAAAGAAACCAAAGGAGCAAAAAGGTAAAAGTCTAAAATGCGGAAGACTAGTCCTAATGTTGTCATTCAAAAGAGTGGTCCTAAAGTTAGTGAGGTTTCAACTATCCTAATGAAGAAAAGGAAGGAACAAAGAGGAGCAAGAAGAAGAGGAAGCAAGAGCTAGCAAGCAACTTACTCCTCTAAAGGAGATAAGTTGCTCCTAGAGGGGGAAGAAAATAATTGAATTACATGATGGCATAAGGCACATCAAAGCACAAAAAAGAAAGCACTTAAAAAAGAGAGAATGATGAAGAATTGAAATGTGGATGAGCATCCACACTTCACTTACCATAGGCTCCTGAAATGTTAGAAAAATTCCAGCAAGTTGTTCATCAATAAAATCATGGCAATGACATGCTCAAAGTTCACACCAACCAAGATCAAACAACCATGCCAAACATAGCACAAACAAGCATTTACGCGTCAAGAACACGGAAACGTGCATCAATCAGCAAGAAAATCACCCAAACAATCATATTCAACGATTATACAATGATCCATGGCATTTAAAACAAGTAAGGGGATCAAACATGCTTGAAATAAGGCAAAAATGGCTCACTGCTTCAGTGGTAACCGGTTAACCAAAGCGCTAACCGGTTAACCATGCCAAAACCTACATAAAACAGCATAATTCAGGTGTATTAACAGGTTAACCAATCCGTTAACCGGTTAACGCTGTTATAACAGCAGCAAAAACCTGCAAAAACCAGCTCACAAACAGCTTATTCTAAACAATCTCATACCAATCCAGTAAGCATTTGAACATGAAAATAGTGCATCAATTCACATTAAATGGCATCATGAAGCTTATGAACATTAATACACGGATCCGGTCACAAATCAATCAATCAATTCAAACAACACAAACAAACACGCAAACACATGGCGGATCTAAAGCGCAAGCATGCAAATAAGCTAAAACAGAGCTAGATCTGAAATTAACCGACCTACAAAGCCGAGGTATGCTTTGGTAATTGTTGATCGAACTGAAAATAATCGATCTCGCGCAAAGCTTTGAAGATCCAGTGCTAAACTTCACTCTCCGTGCAAAATAAATGCAAGAACAAGCTCTTGATGCAGAATTTCATATCCAAAAGCACTTCTAGATCCCAAACCAGATCTGAATCACCACTAAAACCAGCAAAAAGATGCAATGAAGCTATGGATGGAGGTCTAGTTCCAAGATCTACACACCTCAAGACAAGGTTATGTGATCTTTAAAGAGGAACTTTGAATGATTTGGAAAATTGGGAGAGAAAAGTGAGAGAATTGTGAGTGAGAGGAGTCAAAATTCAGAAATGAGAGTGAAAAATGAGGGAGAGCCCTCTTGGTTTGGATAGAAATGATTAAATATGATTTAGGTTTGGGGCCCAAAAATTCGGCTTGGGATCCAAAATTATGGTTTGGGTAGTGTGATTAGGATGTAGCAATGAGATTAGGCTTGGACAAGTGCTCTAGATCCTTCTTTTTAATTTCCAATTAATTCAAAATGAATAAAAATCAGAAAATGGAAATTGGACCAAAAACCACACATGCTGAATTGCTGCTGGAAATTCAAAATTCGTGGTCGTTAACCGGTTAACCAATCCGTTAACCGGTTAACACTAGTAAATTTTGAATTTCCCTCCTTTTGGTGGGAACCTTCAAGAATCAGTCGGTGCCAACCGTTTTGATTTTATTTTGATCCTCAATCCTTTCTTTAGGCTTTGACCCTGACGTCAACCTTGTAACCTGCCTTGTGAGCTTTGAATTTCCCTGATGATTGATCACATGCCTTATGCCGGAACATGCAAGTGCTATGTTTCATTTTTCTATGCAATATGCTAAGGATATGACATGCTGATGATGATTATGACATAATGATGATGCTAAACAGGAAAGGGAAAATTTGGGTTGTTACAGCTGCCCCTATTCAAGCAACTGTTAATCTGAAAAGGACGGTAGCACGACTATCTACCGTTCAAAATAAATTGTGGTTGAATACCAAGAAGGCCTGAAATTTGCACTCTGTTGGAGAATGCAAGCAATGGGAAATAAACCCAACCAAATGACGCTTTGGTGACTAAAGTGGGGAGAAAGCAGACGAGCTCCTTCCAAGTTGCATTGGTACTTCGAATGGAAAAAACCTAGACAGACGAGCCTTCCTCAAAACAAACTTGTTATGCCAGGTGCTGAACATACGAGCCCTCATACATCTTGCGATATATGATCTGAGACAGACGAACCTCCTTCGGATAAACCTGTTACGCCAGGACCGGTGATGCACTTAAGTCTGTGGGATAGACATGCATAATCAGGATAGACGAACCCTTTCCATATGTTATCCGTAGACATATGGTTTAAGATAGACGAGTCTTCTTTGAGCGAACCTGTTATGCTAGGTGCGATATTAGGATTTGAGGAACCCTCTTCACGAATCTTGCATAGATAAGTGGTGCTTAAGACAGACGAACCTCCTTCGGATAAGCCTGTTACGCCAGGACCGGTAACCATTTTGACGTTTAATCCCACCGTCAAGACTTCAAACCTCTTCAATATAGACAAGTATTGAATAATCATCAAGAGAACACAGACGCGTGCCAAAAGTCAAGGATACAAATGAATATCAGGCGATGATCTAAGGAACACAAACGAGCGCTTCAGGCGGCAATATAGACGAATATCAGCCACTGATACAGACGAATACCAGAAATCCAACACAGACGAGCGCTTGGAGAGGCGATACACACGAGTACCCGAGCAACTATCAAATCGGCATTTATGGATATAAGATAACACAGACGAGTGGGAAGGATGATACAGATGAGCATCCAACGAACAACAAACACAGACGAGTGTTGGGGATTGCGGACGAGCAACAACAGATTTCAAACACAGATGAGTACTGGGAAGCATCAAACAGTGGTTATACACCGAAGAGTGCTGAGGAATGCAGACGAGCAAATATCATACACGGACGAGTGCTGAGGAATGTAGACGAGCATCAAACAGATAACAAACACATACGAGTGCTAGGGACTGCATACGAGCATCACATAGATACCAAACGAATACTGGGGAATGCGAACGAGCATCAACATCTACCCCACACAGGCGACTGCTGGGGAAAGCATACGAGCAACAAATGAGTATCAAACACAGACGGGTGCCGAGGAATGAGCAACATCAGATTTCAAACACTGACGAGTGTCGAGGAATACAGATGAGCAACAACATCTACCACCCATAGGCGACTGCTGGGGAAGGCAAACGAGCGATGACATCCAGGTAATAAACACGACTCTGCCGGGGAGAATATTTCACAGACGAGTGAGAGCTGGGAGTACAGACGAGCAACCAGTAAATATCTAAACACAAACGACTGTTGAGGAGTTCGGACGAGCACAAACGAATATTCAGCACAGACGAGTGCCAGGAGATGCAGCCGAGCACAAAACAGATGTCCAACACAAACGGGTGCCGAGGAAATGCTGACGTGCACACTTCAAAATGCCCTGATTGGCAACAAATAATCCCGACTCTACAGGGGAACTCTGATCAAAGGCCTTGACGATGCCTAAATCTGACTGGGGAGATGAACAACGATTTGTATCATCACATGGCCAAAATAAATGGGCAACCTCTCTGGGGAATACTCCAATGATGGGAGTGAATCGCGATTATGACTCCGCGGGGAAATGAAGACCTTCAGACCCGGCTAGGGACGATGCTTGGTCAGGCCCTAACTGGGGACTTCACTGGGGAGACAAGCATTCAATTACTCGTTGGGGAAACTGCTTGGTTAAATAACTCTTGCCGGAGAGAGAATTCTGACAATTCTAACTCTGTGGGGAAGTAAGGCCTTCAGCTGCCTACTAGGAATTCACTGTAGAAGATAACCCGCTTGGGGAGAATAACTGTTCTATTAACCTTGAATGTTATGGGCGTCCTGTCATGAGACCAGCTGGACTGACCAGGTTGATATCCGAGACCGAACTTGTCGTCTTTCTTTTCCATTTCCAGCAACTTGCCCCAGCCCTGGGCATTTCCAGATTGAACTACCTCCATAGCTTGCTTGTAGGAGTAGATAGGAGTCCATTCCTTCTCGTTGTTCTGAACTGCTGGAGACAAAGTGCTGACATTGACCGTCTCAAAAGCTTGACAAAATGTCTCATGGATTTCCCCGTCCATCTCTACGTACTTGAAGGTTGACAGATGGCTTACGAAAATGTCTTCTTCTCTGCACACAGTGATAACCTGGCCGTCTACCACATACTTCTATTTCTGATGCAATGTGGATGTTACTGCGCCGGCAGCATGAATCCAGGGACGTCCCAGCAAACAACTAAAAGCGGGTTGAATATCCATGACATAGAATGTGCTTTTGAATACCTGAGACCCAATCTTCACTGGTAGCTCTACCTCACCAAACACAAATCTTCGAGACCCATCAAAAGCTTTCATAATCAAATCACTAGGTCGCAAGACGATGCCATCAACATTCAGCTTCATAATGGCCTTCTTAGGGACCATGTTGAGAGAAGATCATGTATCTACCAAGACGTGTGATAGAACAGCACCCTTGCACTCCATGGTGATGTGCAAGGCTTTATTGTGATTGCGTCCTTCAGAAGTGAGATCTCTATCGGTGAATCCCAACCCATGATTGGCGTTTATGCTGCCTACCACAGCCTCCAACTGGTTGACAGTTATCTCTTGTGGTACATACGCCATTTGCAAGACTTTCAGCAAAGCCTCTCGATGAGCTTGGGAACACATCAGCAACGAAAGAATGGATATCTTGGACGGGGTCTGATTCAGCTATTCAGCCACCTTGTAGTCGCTTTTCATTATTATTCTCATGAATTCCTCGACTTCTTTTTCAAAAGTGCCCTATCCGGCAGCAGGAGTTGTCACCTCTTCGGTCGCTATCTGTTTACCCTTAGCCTTTGAAGCAACTTCAACTTAAGGATCACCTCTAAGAGCTTGAGGAGCAAAGAGGCGCCCGCTTCTTGTAAATCCCCCAACTCCTCCGACGTTCACCACAGTCGGGTCACTTGTCACCGCTTTACTTTCCACCTTTTGGCCTTCTACGTACACATCCGAGCCATAGTTCCACGGGATGGCCTTGTCATCAGCATAAGGAACTGGTCCCGAAATAGTAATGGTCACTGGACTCACTTCGGAGACATAAATGGTCACCGGCTCTTTTCGGACAGGAACTTCAGTAGGATCAAAATAAATTGTCACTGTAGACACACAACCATTTCTGTTAGCAACTTTGTCAAACTGTAGAGACCCCTCATCAATCAAACATTGCAGCCCCACCTTCAAATCCCCACAACCATTAATGGAATTCAAGCAACCTTCACAGTCGTAATCATAACCTGGAAAAACCTCCCCTTTCAGCAATCTGTCCTTCACGACTAACAACGAAGTCTTCACTTCATCCACATTCAAGATTAAGTCTAACCTCTCGCCACTATCAACAACATTTATCCTAGCTCCTCCATGATTTGGAATGGGGTTTGATGTAACATTTGGAGGCGGTGCAAAGTTGATCGCCTTCGAATCAATCAAGTCCTGGACCTTATGCTGCAATGCCCTGCACTTCTCTGTTGAGTGCCCAGGAGCTCCTGAATGGAATGCGCATCTTGCATTAGCATCATACCCCACTGGAAGCTCTCTAGGTGGAGGTGGTGCTAACGTCCTCAACTGAACCAAATTCAACTCCAACAATCTCTGAAGTAATGTTGTGTATGTCATCGGGATAGCCTCGAGCACCCTATTAACTAGACGAGCTTGCCTTTGCTGATAATTGCTATGATGCGATTGTTGTTGTTGTTGTTGCTACTATGGTTGTTGTACAGGACCTGTGGGGATGGTGACAGTTACCACCTGCTCATAAGATCTTTTATATCCGCGGCCCCGACCTCGACCGTACACAACATTAGTCTCTCCCTCCCTCCTTCTTGGAGGACCACTGAAAGCCTTTCTCACACCGCTTGAGCTACCTGTACTAGTGTCTTGAATCTTTCCCATTTTCAGAAGAGTTTCAACCCTCTCTCCTGCAATAACGATGTCGTTGAACTTCGTTGCCGAACAAGACGCCAGTCTCTCAATAAACACCCCCTGCAGCGTTCCCATGAACATATCTGCCATTTCATTCTCTAGCAAGGGAGGTTGCACTCGAGCAGCAAGCTGACGCCACCTCTGGGCGTACTCTTTGAGCCTTCCTTAGCATTCTAAGATATTGTCTGCAACTGAGTACGATTTGGAGCCATATCCAAATTATACTGATACTGCTTCACGAATGCCTCAGCCAAATCCTTCCAGCTTCGGATATTGACTCTGCTCAACTCCATGTACCATTCCAAGGAAGCTCCTACAAGACTATCCTGGAAAAATACATCCACAACTTTTCATCATCTGTATGCGCAACAATTCTCCCCACAAAGGACTGAAGGTGGGTTTTCAGGAATGCCGTGTCGTTGTACTTATCAAAAGTGGGAACCTTGAACTTGTAGGGAATTCTCACCCTTGGCACCAAGCCTAAATCAGTGATGTCAAACCCCAGAGAGCTCTGAGATTGAATGGCGCGAATCTGCTCAGCCATTTCTTCGAACCTTCTATTCATGTCGACCCTTTGGCCTTCCGCCTCATCCAGCAAAGTGAATTGTTGATCCTACCCATCCATCTGCAAGTTATTCACTCCATCATTGACAATAGTAACCCCTGGTTGCACCACAGGGATTTCAACATGACGGGCGTCAGCTTCGTTGCGATTGCCTCCATCTATTGTTCCATTGTTCCTGACTTGATTGTTCTCCACCATCTCACGCAAACGCTCTTGAGTTTGACCCATCCCAGTCATGAGGGTCATGAAGTTGTCCATTCTCGTCCTCAAATCAGCCAGATCTGCCTGCATCTGATCCATTGCTCTTTCTCGGTTCACCTTTGTAGGGTATATGTGCATCGTTGACTGTCTCTGAACCTACTTGGGAGCTATAATGCCTGAAAGTGACATGAACGTTAGAACACTGGAGAAATTCTTGCAAAACAACAAACACGTTATATGCATGCAATGTAACTATTCATTTTCCATGTTCAGGCGTTAACATGCCCCAGTTCTGGTATTTTGACGAAAAACACTCCAGATGACTTTGCTGAAAACTAACTTTTTCAAACTCTTTTGAGGAGTATTCAGATCTTGATGTCTTAGGACAAACAGCTTTGCTCATTCAGAAACGGTACTTGGAAAGTAAAATTGCATAGCATGAATAAACTACTAGCAATTGGAGTCATAGACAAAAACAACATTCCCCAAAGGGTTATAATTCAATGCAAAAGACAGAAAGATAAAGCAAGACTCCCACAAAAATCCTGTAGGTAGTCTGAATACAAATATCAATAAACTGAAAACCCTAAGCTAAAAGGAAAATCCAGGCTCCTCTTCTGTAGTCACCCCCTCTGTCCGGCTCTTCTTGACGCTTGCTCCCAGCTTAAGATCTGCAATCTCCTTCACTGCTCCCTTCAAGGCTAATTGGCTTTGCTCCAATTGCTGAGTCTTTTCCCTTTGTATCTTGTGGGCTTGTTCAACCTCTTCCTTCTTGAATGCCATTTGTGCCTCGAAGAACTCTTCCTTTTCTTTGTATTTCTTCTGCTCCTGTTCTCTTTGGCCCTGTAACCAAGCAATCGATTGACGAGCTTCTCTGAGAGTCTTCACAATCTTCTTATGCTCCGCTTCTCTCTTCGACTCCATTAAACCCAATCTCTGGAAATGAGCTTCCCTCTCGGCAAACTCCTTTTCTCTAGCTTCTAAGGTAGCCTGCATCGTCTATAGCTTCTCTTCCGCTTCCTGCTTAGCATGATTGGTATGATGATACAAACTAGCCATTTCGGAATTCTTTACCCGAATCTCGTGCAACTGAGCTTCAAACTTCTTGTAGTCTTCAAGAGAAACAGTGGTTTGTACCGGTACCTCCTTTGGATATAGTGGAGCCTCCACTGAGAACGGAAAGAAAAGGGTATCGACCCTCCTTTGTATCCAAGATGAAAAAGAGGGATAGGTCTTAGGGTCTACCTTTTCGAATTCTTTCTTACCCTCCCTGACCTTCGATTCCCAAGCTTGGGATGCTTTAATAACCAACTGTTCATTACCTTCAGCCGGAAAATACAAAGTTTTCGATATTTCCTCATCTGATGGAGGATCCTTCAGTGGATAACCAAATTGCTTTCTGGACAGCACATGGTTATGACTTATCACTCCTTTCCTTCCCAACAGTGGCACATAGGGAAACTCACCACACCTGGTAATAAACTACCTTCCTACCAAATTTCTGCTACATCCCCACGCTATGTCATCCGATGTTAACCCCATCAATCTTCTAGCCCACTTCCAATCTTGCTTAAAATCTTTGAACGGTCCTGACTTTGGAAGCTTCTTAGAAAACCACTCGGCGAACAATGGAGCACAACAATTCACATACCCTTTTCTCTTCTCATTTCTGTGATGGACGCCAAAATAAAAGTCTCCCAACAACGTAGGTACCGGGTTTCTTTTAATGAAAAGAGTGATAGCATCCAAGCTTACCCATCCTTTCTCTCCTGGGAAAATACTTATCTCGTAGACCATTAGTGCTAACAGCGTACTGAACTCTAACCATTTCCCTCCCAAAGCAAACACATGGGCTCTTGTGATAAGAAAATCCAGGTTGAATCCCTTCCCCTTACTGGCTTCTAACTCCATCTTCACTTGAATCATACTCAAATGGCAAGCACCTGCAATGTCCTTGTATATGGGACATCTCTCTGCAGCATAATAGGGAACACCAGTCCTGATAGGACTCTTCAGGATGTCAGAAATCTCTTCCATTGTGGGAGCCAAGACGAAGTCAGCAAACACGAAAATTCTGAATTGAGGGTCATAAAAATGCAACAAAGAATGAAGACTATCTCTCTGATCGATAGTAGGTTTGTTCATGTAACCCAAGATCTTCCCATACCGGCTTCTGAAATCATCTGAAACCTTGTCACTCATCAAGTCTACCAGTTTCTGAATACTCTCGGTTTCGGGTTGCGGGAAAGTGTAATGAACATTCCTTTTTCAGGGCATCTCTTGGATTTCTGTCATCTGGAGAAATAATGAATACCAGAACTGGGTACAAAGATGAAGGATAACCTGTAATGGAAACACAAACAGTTAATGCAAGTATGATGCGATGCAAATGCAATGCAGGCACGTGATCAACCACTGCGATTGTCTGGTTACGGAACACGGGACCTAAGTGATCAAGAACCAAGATCCTCTGAATAAAGCCTCATGAACAAGAATTCAGTCTCAAATAAGTCCCAAAACCAAAGATCCAAATCCATGTAGCCTTATCAAACCATAGAACTGTAATGGCAATGAGGTATGATGAGGTTGAGGGTTCCTGCAAACCTGTAAACCCCTCCCAATCTCACGGGTGTGCTCCGGGTCAAACATCACGGACTCTCAAAGCCGAATAGCAATAATATGTTCACCATTTCCGAGAAATGGCTCATGACCAAATCAGGGAATCGGTTTGGTATTATGTACTACTCAGGGAGGCCTCAGCGTGAGTCCGAGAAAAACAAGCATCCTTTATAAGTTCCCAGCTTCAAGCGTTGGAATCGAGAAACAATAGTACATTCATCCCGAAGGGTACAATACTATCGTCATACGACCAAATGCTTTGATTGAGTTCCTATAAAAGAACCAGGCCATCCTATGCGAGTTCCAAAGTGGGCCCTCGGGTGCGAATGGGTTTGCCACAAAATGTGGTTTGCCACTGTCTCCACTAGAGAGGGATGTTTCCACAAAGGTCCTCAATGATCGGTCCCCAGATGCACATAACTATCTAGGTTATGTATTACCCCAGAAAGATTCCGGCATAATACCCTTCCAAGACGGTCGCAAGTCTGGGTGTGGAACTCACTACTACCAACATAGCAAAATGCCATGAAGCAAAAGTGATTGTCCACTCTAAGTCATATGGTGCACTCGAGCCCCGGTTACGAGCTCATCTCTCAGTAACAATTCCTGATCCGACAGAAAAAAGGAAAACCAATACAGCTAGACAGTCCAGTAATAATGATGCATGAAAATAAATACTGAAAACTGTAAATAAAGCTGTAAATAAAACTATAAATAAACAACCGTAAAATAAACACGCAACAACAAAAAATCAACACCCAACGAAAAAGAAACACGCAAGCGCTAGGATTGACTCTCAGGGGAACTAGAGTATCTAGGTATATCTCCCCAGCAGAGTCGCCAGCTGTCGATCCCCGGATTTCCATCCTGGTACAAACGCAAGAGTGACGCGGAAAAGAAAAGAGTCGCCAGTCAGGCATTTTTATCCCGATGAAACGGGAATGGTAATGTTGCACGAACCAGACGAAAAGAAAAGGAAGGACAAAGGTCCTGCGAACCAAAGAATCTGAGCTCGGGAGTCGATTACGACCTGGGAAGGTATTAGCACCCCAGATCGTCCGCCGTACCCGACGGGATCCACGCTTGCAAAATAAATCTGTTTCAAAGGGTGAGGGGATGAAAACTGCTGCAAAACTGAAAATGAAACGAAAAATGAGAAAAAAAGAAATGAAAAAAAGAAAACAAAGAGGAAAAAAATGTAGGGAAAATAAAGATTGTGCTCGAACGGGCCCTACCCCGCTGCCTACGTACCTCATCAGGAAAATGAGGATCAGAGACGCCGTAGATCCCCTAACTAGGGATAGAAAAGATTGCTTGTGTCTTAAGGCTTGAACTGCCTATGGCAATGCTCAGGTGTTGCAGACTCGGACAACGACTGTGTTACCGTCTTGCAAAATGACAAGAAGAAGCAAGTTTGCGGACAGAGCAAAGGAGATGAGAGAGGAATTCCCGAAGGAAAGGCGTTTATTATTTGTTTATGTTTTTTAGAGCTTTTTATTTGGTGTGGCACAAGAGAATGAACTCAAGCTCTTTTCCATGGAATGTGTACTTGTCACTACATTCTAATATGGAATAATAGAACAAGCACACCAAGCAAGGAGAACGTATCCAAGACTTGTTTCCAAAGGCAATGGCCTAAATTCATTGACTTGTTGAATTTATTAGGTGTTTTAGTGATTAAAATGAAGAAGTGTTTTTTAGGATTTTCCTTGATGAAGATGACTTCATGATCCAACTTGTGCATCATGCTATACAAATGCACTATTCCAAGATGGAATGAATACATATGCCCCCATGGAATAAGGCTATTACACAAGAAGCCACTTCTTTTTATTAATGTTTTTTAGGTTTTGTTTTGAGATGAGAAGAGAAAGAAACCAAAGGAGCAAAAAGGTAAAAGTCTAAAATGGGGAAGACTAGTCCAAATGTTGTCATGCAAAAGAGTGGTCCTAAAGTTAGTGAGGTTTCAACTATCCTAATGAAGAAAAAGGAAGGAACAAAGAGGAGCAAGAAGAAGAGGAAGCAAGAGCTAGCAATCAACTTACTCCTCTAAAGGAGATAAGTTGCTCCTAGAGGGGGGAGAAAATAATTGAATTACATGATGGCATAAGGCACATTAAAGCACAAAAAAGAAAGCACTTAAAAAAGAGAGAAGGATGAAGAATTTAAATGTGGATGAGCATCCACACTTCACTTACCATAGGCCCCTGAAATGTTAGCAAAGTTCATGCAAGTTGTTCATCAATAAAATCATGGCAATGACATGCTCAAAGTTCACACCAACCAAGATCAAACAACCATGCCAAAAATAGCACAAACAAGCATTTACGCGTCGAGAACACGGAAACATGCATCAATCAGTAAGAAAATCACCCAAACAATCATATTCAACGATCATACAATGATTCATGGCATTTAAAAAAGTAAGGGGATCAAACATGCTTGAAATAAGGCAAAAATGGCTCACTGCTTCGGTGTTAACCGGTTGACCAAAGCGTTAACCGATTAACCATGCCAAAACCTGCATAAAACAGCACAATTCAGGTGCGTTAACTGGTTAACCAATCCGTTAACCGGTTAACGCTGTTAAAACAGCAGCAAAAACCTGCAAAAACCAGCTCACAAACAACTTATTCTAAACAATCTCATACCAATCCATCAAGCATTTGAACATGAAAATAGTGCATCAATTCACATTAAATGGCATCATGAAGCTTATGAACATTAATACACGGATCCGGTCACAAATCAATCAATCAATTCAAACAACACAAACAAACATGCAAACACATGGCGGATCTAAAGCGCAAGCATGCAAATAAGCTAAAACAGAGCTAGATCTGAAATTAACCGACCTACAAAGCCGAGGTATGCTTTGGTAATTGTTGATTGACTGAAAATGATCGATCTCGCGCAAAGCCTTGAATATCCGGTGCTAAACTTCACTCTCCGTGCAAAATAAATGCAAGAACAAGCTCTTGATGCAGAATTTCATATCCAAAAGCACTTCTAGATCCCAAACCAGATCTGAATCACCACTAAAACCAGCAAAACGATGCAATGAAGCTATGGATGGAGGTCTAGTTCCAAGATCTACACACCTCAAGGCAAGGTTATGTGATCTTCAAAGAGGAACTTTGAATGATTTGGAAAATTGGGAGAGAAAAGTGAGAGAATTGTGAGTGAGAGGATTCAAAATTCAGAAATGAGAGTGAAAAATGAGGGAGAGCCCTCTTGGTTTGGATAGAAATGATTAAATATGATTTAGGTTTGGGGCCCAAAAATTATGCTTGGGATCCAAAATTATGGTTTGGGTAGTGTGATTAGGATGTAGCAATGAGATTAGGCTTGGATAAGTGCTCTAGATCCTTCTTTTTAATTTCCAATTAATTCAAAATGAATAAAAATCAGAAAATGGAAATTGGACCAAAAACCACACATGCTGAATTGCTGCTGGAAATTCAAAATTCGTGGTCGTTAACCGGTTAACCAATCCGTTAACTGGTTAACACCAGTAAATTTTGAATTTCCCTCATTTTGGTGGGAACCTTCAAGAATTAGCCGGTGCCAACCGTTTTGATCTGATTTTGATCCTCAATCCTTTCTTTAGGCTTTGACCCTGACGTCAACCTTGTAACCTGCCTAGTGAGCTTTGAATTTCCCTGATAATTGATTACATGTCTTATGCCGGAACATGCAAGTTCTATGTTTCATTTTTCTATGCAATATGCTAAGAATATGACATGCTGATGATGATTATGACATGATGATGATGCTAAACAGGAGAGGGCAAATTTGGGGTGTTACACATGTTCAATGCTTCATGGATGTCAAACATCAATTATGCCAAGTATCGGGAATGCACGAACTTACGCGTCAAAGAATGCAAACATGCATCCACACACATGCCATCAGCTCTAAGAAATTATCTAAAATGATATCACAATGATCCATGATGATTAAAGAAGGCATGGTACACAAACAACCCTACAAAAGCACAAAAAAACTCAAATTGCATCAGTGTTTATCGGTTAACCAGCCCAGAACCTGCATAAAATGGCAAAAATAACACGTTTTAACCGGTTAACCAAACTGTTAACCGATTAACACTGAACAAACAACAATAAAAACCTACAGAAAAATTAATTCTAGCAACAACTTATTTCCATAATCTCCAGAGGTTCCAACAATCAAATGTACACAAAAATTACACCAAATTCAACATAAAACAAACATACATTGGTTCCACAAGAATCAACACATAATCCAATTCACAAATTGATCAATTAACACAATCACATTATGAATCTACATCATGAACATGAAAATAATCTAAAAGTAGAAGTAGATCTGAAATTAACCGACCTACAAAGCTTAGATTTTCTTTGGTGAGTGTTGATCAATCTGAAACTGGTGAATCTAGAGTAGAACTTCAAGGATCCAATGCTTTTCTTCACACAAAATGCAAAATAAATGCAAGTTGATGAACTTAATGCAAAACTCAGTCCAAAAGCACTTCTAAGCACAAATTCAGATCTGAATTAGTAGCAAAACCAGCAATGGATGTGTAGAAAACCAATGGATGAAGGCTTAGTTCCGAGATCAACAAACTTCAATGTGAAATTTGATGATCTTTTAAGGAAATGGAACTTTGAGTGTGAGGGGTTTGAAGAAAGTTGAGAGAGTATAGAGAAAAGTGTCAGAGAACTCAGAGAATTGAGAGGGGAAATCAGAATTATGAGAGTGTGTGTGAGAGAGGTTTGGAGAGAAATGCCATAAATACCACTTAGGTTTGGGTCCCAAAATGTGGTTTGGATCTTGCTTAGAAAGGTGATTAGGAATTAGCTTTGGGATTAGGCTTGGTAATCATTCTAGATCCTTCTCCATAATTCCCTTTTAATTGAAATGAAATAAATCAGAAAAATGGAAAAATGAACCAAGACCAAGCATGTTGAAGACCTACTGAATTTTCAAAATTCACATGAGTTAACCGGTTAACGGATGTGTTAACCAGTTAACACAAGCCAATTTTGAGATTTTCCCTCCTTTTGGTGGGAAACCTCAAGAATACATTTATGTCATCCGTTTTGAGCTTGTTTTGACTTTAAAACTTGATGAGAGATTATACTGCCTGGATACATTTAATCCCATGCCTTATGCTTGAAGATAAATGTTTTTTTATTTTTTTTATTTTTTATTAATTTTTGAATGTAAATTTAAATGTATGTTGAATGCCATGAAAATGAGAGGGTAAATTTTGGGGTGTTACACCAGTATATATCACTGTGTCATTTACTTTCCGCATTTTATCGCATTCATCACTTATAATTAATAAGAAAGTAAAACATCGAAAAACCGGTTAAAATTCAATAAAATTTTATAAAGCCTAATTCACCCCCTCTTAGGCATATTATGAGTTATAATTGGCATCAAAGCAAGTTATAGGTTACTTGTTCCTAAAGATCCAGAATGGCTTCCGCAATCTCGGTTTTCAAAGACGATGGCAGTAGTAAAAAACCTCCACTTTTCTCTGGTGAATATTTCGATTTTTGGAAAATTAGAATGAAGGCTCACTTGGAAGCACAAGGAGAAGGAATATGGGAATCTATTGAAAATGGTCCACATGTGTCCTGTCACGGTGATCAATGGTGATGGCTCCGACAAAACAAAATATGCACTCAATGAAGTTGATAAGAAAAAATTGTTAAATAACAAGAAAGCCATTAATATTATTCAAAGTGCTCTAAGCATGGACGGGTTTTTTCTGGATTTCTCAATGCAAGTCAGCAAAGCAAATATGGGATACCTTGGTGGAAACACATGAAGGTACCGCTGAAGTTAAAAGATCAAGATTGAACACATTAAGTCAAGAATACGAAATGTTTATAATGCAGCCCAGAGAATCCATTGTTGCGTTACAAAAAATAATTTTTCACTTGACTAACCATCTAATTGATCTCAGGAAAACATTCACAATGATGATCTAAATGGTAAGATGTTAAGGTCGTTGACTCGGGAATGGCAACCAAAGGTAACAACAATTTCGGAAAAGAAAAGCTTATCAACTATGACATAGACATCACTTTTCGGAAAACTCCAAGAACATGAACTTGAACTTGGAAGGCTTGAAAAACATGAACATTAAGAAAAGAAATCAAAATTAATTGCTTTAAAAGTATAATCTAAAATGATCATAATGGTGATGCAACGGATGAAGACGAAAAATTTATGCTTCTACTCAAAAGGCTTGGTAAATTTTTTGGCAAGAATGATAAAAACCTTCAACTATTCAAAGAGAAAGAAACATTTCAAGAAAATGGAGGCTTCTACATCAAATCAAGATGTTACTTGCTATGAATGTGAGAAACAAGGTCACATCAAACCCGATTGTCCATAGCTTTCAAATAAAGAAGGTTTCAAAGGCAAGAAAGATTTTAAGAACAAAAAGGCTTACATTGCATGGGAGGATAACGAAATTAGTTCATCATTGGAATCAGAGAGCGATGAAAGCAAAAATTTAGCATTGATGGCTTCTCACCACTCCGGAGATGAAAGCGATGAGGTTATTAATGTCTTCTCTATTTATGATGACGTTACTCAAGGTGGTATTAATGAACTTCTAAGCGAATTCAAAATTTTTGTATAAAACTATTGCTTTTCAAAAGAAACAATATCCTTGGAAGATAAAATTGTAAATATTTAAAAATATAATAAGGATGTAAAAAAAACTATACTCGAAGAAAGACAAAATTTTGTTTGCAAGAAGTGTGAGTCACTCTCTTTTCAAATTGTACAATTGAAACGAGTCCTTGAAATATATGAGAAAAGACAAGTTGGATTGGAAATGTCACTTGCCCAACAAAGATACTCAAATGACAAAAATAGACTTGGATATTCTAAATTTTCTAAACCAAGTTCCAATAAAACAATCTTTGTAAGGGAAAATGACCAGACAATTAAAGAGAAAGTGAACAAGCCTAAATAAGTTCATCGTCATCCTAAGAAAAAGAGATTTTCTAGGAAAAAGTCTTATGTTCCTAGGTACAAAAGTAATTTTGAACCAACTTGTTTTTATTGTGGTATAATTGGCCATACACCTAATGCATGTTATGTTAGAAATTTTAGTGTAGCATAAGGGCATTAAGTGTGGGTCAAGAAAGGAACTAACACGAAGGACCCAAGGCAATTTGGGTACCTAATAAGACATAATTATTGTTTTTGTAGGTATGCTTGAAGACCTCATCAAATCATTGGTATCTTGATAGTGGGTGTTCAAGGAATATGACAGGATACCTAAACAAATTTTCATATCTAACACTTAAGGCCAAAGGATATGTAATTTATGGTGATAAAAACAAAGGGAAGATTCTTGGCGTAGGCATTATTGGTACACCCCCTTTTACAACTATTGAAGATGTCCTTTATGAGGAAGGACTAAAGCATAACCTACTTAGCATTAGCCAATTATGTGACAAAGGATTCAAAATCAAATTCACCAAAGATGAATGTTTGATAGAAAACGAAGTCACTCATGAGGTAATGTTTAAAGGTAATAGAATTAACAATATTTTTATGATTTCCCTTGATAACATGTCTTTCCTAACAACTCATGGTTATGGCACAAAAGGTTTGCTCACATTCACATGGAGCATTTGAACAAATTAATCAAACATGATTTAGTTGTTGGATTACCAAAGATCAAATTCATAAAATATAAATTATGTGATGCTTGTCAAAAATGGAAACAAACTAAATCAACTTTCATATCCAAGAATGTGGTGTCCACAACAACGCCACTACAATTGTTACACATGGATCTTTTTTGTCCATCAAGAATAAAAAGCTTCAGAGGTAATGTTTATGCATTAGTTATTGTTGATGATTTCTCTAGATACAATTGGACTTTCTTCTTAGTGCAGAAAAGTGAAGCTTTCAAGGCATTCAAGAAGTATGAAAAACAAATTCAAAATGAGAAGTCACTTACAATTGACTTCATTATAAGAGATAATGGTGGAGAGTTCCAAAATGCTTTATTTAAAGAATTTTGTGAAGAACATGGAGTCTCACACAATTTCTCGACACCAAGAACCCCCCAATAAAATGGTGTTGTAGAAAGGAAGAATAAGTCATTGGTGGAACTTGCAAGGACAATGCTTAGTGATTCAAACCTTCCAAATATTTTTGGACAGATGCGGTGAGCACGGTTTGTTTTGTAAGTAATCGTGTTAACATTAGACATATTCTAAAGAAGACCCCTTATGAACTCTTCAAAGGGAGGAAACCTAACATCTCTTTTTTTTCACATCTTCGGATGCAAATGCTTTGTCTTGAACAACGACAAAGATAATCTTGGTAAGTTCGATAAAAAATTGGAGGAAACTATATTTCTTGGTTACTCTCTTTCAAGTAAGGCTTTTAGAATTAATAATAAAAGAACGTTAACCATAGAAGAATCTATGCATGTCAAGTTTGATGAATGTAACACCTCAAAAGAGGAAATTGTTGTTTGTGATAATGATGATGATTTTGTAGAAATTCCTAAAGAAGATACTTATAAAGATGGTGTCTTGCTCTGATATGCAACATCGGACCTGGAACATTTGGAATTGAACTGCTATGTTCCTTTATTTTGTTATGATGACTCCATGAGTTTCTTATTTAAGATGTTTGAATTTCTTTTATTATTGAGACTATGATTTCTGATGCGTAGTATTTTCCTTAAACCTTTTGATGAAAGAACCTGTGTTACGGGGCAGGATGTTTTATGATGTTTTTATGAAGCACATGACACCCTTTTTGGTAATTTACTCTGATTTAATTATATAATTACCGTGAATATTCTTTTGAGATAAAAGGGTGTTACATCGTTTGCTTGCACTTCACTTAACCACAACTTTACAGGCGTCTTTTTCAAGAAACCAGATAAGACAAACAAAACGATTGTAGCCTTATTTGAATGAACGTTTTATCGAGCATACTTTCTCACGAATTACCTCTGTCGAATCAATAAGTCTGAACTTAAAATATTTCTAAGGCCCGGACCAACATCTCCCTTACGCAAAGGGATCTTCTTCGACTAACTATTTTTCCACAAACATTTCTGACGACACCCATATATATTCTTTTAAGAATATTTCTCTTAACTTTTCCAACTCATGTCAAACATTTTCTTAGCGTCGAAATTCTAGCCAACACTCTGAAACCATAATCAGATGTAACTTGTTGGTGTGGAATCCTAAACGGATGATGCTAATATCTAAACCATTAGAATAAATGATTGAGGAGAGAGAAAAAATAGACACATAATTTCCATCATTTATTTTAAAATATAATGATTTAGATTCATTTTCATATTCTCATATAAAAAATAATATTTTTTATAGGATACGTATTATTTATATATATATATATATATATATATATATATATATATATATATATATATATATATATATATATATTAAGAAAGACTATTTTTTTTTTACTTATTCTTATGTAGCATCTTTAATTTATATTATACAATTTTAATACTAGTATCGATATAGATGATTTTGTACTTACCTCACTTTATTTTTGCATACATTTTATTTAAAATTTTATGTAATAAATCTTTGAATTTTAAAAAAGTATATAATTATTAAGTTAATATAATTTCAATAAATAAATAAAATGTTAATATTATTTAATGAATTTTTAATTTTTTAAAAATGATGTAAGTTGATACCTAAAATCTATAGTGTGAATTATGAATTTATTGATCACACTTTGTGTGGCGACAAATTATTTGTTGACGCATCCAATCCATGGTGAAACCGAAATATACGAGAAATTATAATTGTGAATAATTTGTGTCAGCTGGTAGGAAACCACACAAAAAACAAGAGAGAATGAGAAACAAGATAGTTTTAGATATGAAGAAACAGTGTTTTTGTCACCACCAACCAACGAGGAGCGTGAATGAAACAAACGATGGAATGAAAACTCACTCTGTCTCTCAAATCTCTTCCTTGCACGCCAGAACTCCATGACGCCATTCTCGCTTCACTTTGATACAGTAACATTACAGAAGAATATATTTGCATGAGAGAGAGAGTGTTAGATGGTGACAAGACAATAAAAGAATGGGGCAACCGTGTTTTGCATATTTCTATAATATTCTTCTGCAGCTTTTTTTTTTCTCTCTCTCTCTCTCTCTCATGCATAATGTATACTGATTGATGAGTAACATAAAACAATCACACACGTACGTATACGTCTGTCTATACACTGAAAACTGTGGCCCCCAGATTTCAGCTTGCTTCTCGCAACACCTCGAATTCACCCACCAAACATCAAATTGTTACACCATTAACCAAGTCTTTGTGAGTTGCATTTAAGAAAATTTATGCCCAGAGAAAAAGATATATATATATATATATATATATATATATATATATATATATATATATATATATATATATATATATATATATATATATATATATATATATATATATATATATATATATATATATATATATATATATATATATATATATATATATATATATATATATATATTATACTTGTTTTTTTTAAATCAGATGTAATGTCATACTTTATTTTCAAGCAACTATTATTTTATAACATTTTTTAAAAATTGTATTATTTTTCCTTTAATTAAAAGTTACATTTTAAAACTGTATAGTAAAACCCTTTTTATTACTTTTTGTTATTGAAAATAAGAATTTACTCCGACTCAATGACATTCCTCTTATGTAGAATTTTTGAAATATTTTATACTAGATATGGATGATACACGAGGCTGTCGTGTGTGTTAGAGACTTCAAATGCGCAAGCACATACATGTTAAAAGTTTTAGAATAACAACTACACTTGATATACAATCAGGTATAGATACAATACAACTTAGAAAGACTTTAAGATTTGAGAACTTCTAAAATACACACAAAGTTAAGATGTTCTAAGTCTTATAAATTTAACGAAGTAACTTCTCTTTGAATGTCAATGAACAAAGTCTATAGTAGAGTTGTATTAGCGCACAAATGTCTCTTCTTCAGCTCTTCTGCTAATAGAGAAGAGATAAAAAGAGACGTTGGAGACTTTCACCAACTATGTTGAGGTAGCTTTGTACTTTATTAAAAATGTCAACAAAATACCTTGATACTCTGATGAAGAAGTCTAAGAAATATTTCATCCATTTAAGCCAAAATTAAAGAACCACTAGGGAACTAATATTTTTTTTAATTTTACCAAAAGACACAATAAATCCCAAATAATATATCTCAGTGTGTGACCAAACCCAACATAATATGAAGGATAAAAATAATCCAACAACAAAATCACTAAAATAGACCAAGAAATATCCAGACAAATGACACATTAATGAAGATATCCAAATAAGAGAAAATATCGTTTAAATGTTATCTAGGCAATTTCATCCAATTCTAAATTTCATAGGCTAAGATGCATTTGAGTCGAATGTTCATTAGAAGTTATTTCTGGAGCTTCTAATCACAGTAGATTCTGATCATCATCAGATTTTGATCTTTCATTCATAACCCAACTATTTTTTTAAATGTTGATTTTTTTCGGATGTGCAAGTCAGGAATTTTTCCTAGTGTGCACATCAGAAAAAATTCTTCATACATTTTTATATTATTCTTATATAATTTTTGTATTTTTTCCCTTTTATATAATTCCTTTTAATTTTATATAACTCCTTTTAAGTATTATTTTTAATAATATTATTTAAAATTTTGATTAAAATGTTATAAAAAAATCAATTATATTATATTTTTTTATAATAGAACAATCACACTCCAATAGGAATAATATAATAAAAATTATTTTTATTCTATTTGAAAAAAAATTAATTGTTATATATCTAAAAATTATTTTTTTAAAGAATAATCTTGATTATATTAATAAGTAATATATAATCAATATTATATATAATTAATTTTAAATAATATTATTAAATAATATTAATAAATAATATATAATAATTTAAATATAATTAATTATATTTAAGATATCAATTATAAATGATTACAAATACTGTAAAAATATTTAAACAAAGAGAATATATCAATTAATCTCTAACGTCTGAGTAAAAAAAACTCTAATATCTAAGTACAAATCATTTAAATCACAAAATGAATGTATAAAATGAAGAGATTAACATAAAAATGATTGATAAAAAAAAACATAAAAATGTATGAGGATTTTTTTCCTGATGTGCACATAAGAAAATATTTAACGTTGATTTTTTCGGATGTGCAAATCAAGAATCTTTACTTATGTGCACATCAGGAAAAAATCCTCATACATTTTATGTTTTTTTTATCAATTATTTTTATGTTAATAATCTCTTCACTTTATACAATCATTTTTATGTTAATCTCTTCACTTTATACAATCACTTTATCAAAATAGGACAAAAAATATATGAGGATTTATACAAAAAGTAATAATTTAAAGGAATTATATAATAGAAAAAATATATACAAAAATTATTCAAGAATAAAAATGTATGAGAATTTTTTTTCCTGATGTGCACATTAGGGAAAATTCATGATTTGCACATCCAAAAAAACGTTTTTTTTTAAAATGGTCGTCCTGATTTGCATATTTGAAACCAGGGGGCAAAAAAGAAAATCCGCGTGGTTCTTAAGAAACTTATTGGGTGTATTAAAAAATGCTCTAATCATTTTTAATAAAAACGAGCATAATGCGAAGTTCTTAAATGTTTTTTTTTTAATGAATTTGAACAAAGATTAGTTGTATCCGGTTAAAGTTAACAAGAAATTTGTTTGTAAAGGCAACAAACAAAAGTTTATGTTTGAGATTTATACTTTGTTTTAATTTTTAAATCAATTATTTGAACCTAGTCGATTGTTAAACAAACTATTTTATAGGATCTAGTAGATTGTTGAACATATTAGTCGTTGTGTTATTTGTGAGAACGAGTGATTTCTTAGGTGCTATTGATTTTTGTAGAAATTAAGTCATATGGTTCAACCGGTTTAATACCTATATAATTTTGTTATTGTATCCAGTTTATTCAACTGAATTGTCCAATTTTATTCGGTTGATCGATTCATGTTGTTCAACCAATTAATCATTGACCCAGTATTTTCACCGATTCGATGTATCGCACCCCAAATTTTGCCCATAATTTATATGCTTTCTAGTGCCACTTTAATTTGAATAAATAAAATTGTACAATTGGTAGCAAGATGATTACAAAGAGTTACAAGGGAGAAAAGTCATGAGTTTGAATCCAACTTTTTGAACTTTTCTCATTTTTATGTTTTAACTTCAATTACAATCAAAATTTGTATTTGTCCGAATTTATTTAATTTATTTTTAATTGGGTTAAATATATTTTTGGTCCATGTAAATATCTCAATTTTCATTTTTAGTCCCTATTAAAAAATCATAAATTTTAGTCCCTACAAATTTTATATGCATGCAATTTTAGTCCCTGTTGTTTTCTAAAATTTTGAAAACTGTTTAATTACCCTTAAACTTTTAAATTTTTGAATATTTTTTTTCATCCATGTTTAGAATACTATAACATATTCTTTTACTAAATTTTAGATTTTTTTAAAATGAGATGAATTAAATATGAATTTTTTAAATTTTAAAATATAATGATAAAAGTAATGAAAACCTCGACTTAGAAATCAAATTTTGAGTTTTTTTCTCGAGAAACTTTTTATAACATTTTAAAGATGTTTGTAAAATAATCATTTAAAAATACACATCGATTTAACAGAAGAGACTAAAACTACGTGCATAATAATTTTGTAGGGATTAAACTATCTAATTTTTTTAATAGGGACTAAAATTGAAAATTGAGATATTTATAGGGACTAAAAACATATTTAACCCTTTTTAATTTAATCTAAAAAATCAAATCTATATTTTTTTTTTGAATTTGTTATTTAATTTATTTTAATTATTATATTATTTATTTTTAATATTCAAAATCACAAAAAAAAAATTACACTTTTATTTTTTATTATCTTTTTTTACTAAGCATTTTGTTAAAAATAATTAATTTTATTTTTAATCATTTTTATCATGAAAAAGAAAAGAATCAAAAACATTTATTTTAATTGTGAAAAAGTTTTTTTTTTGTAAGCAAGTGATATATTTATCAAACGAGTACAAATGGTACTCTACCTGAATACAAAATAAGGCCAAGAACAGAATCTCGCCAAACACAAAAAAGACATTACAACCCAAATTGCTCCTAAGACATAAATAACAAGGGGTCCTTGTCGAAGTCATATAAGTTGCAATTGGGATAATTAATATCCCCATCATTGACCATTTCCAAATAGAGATTTTTACCCTCCACACGATATCTAAAATATTCCGCTTCAAATCGCCAAAAATGATGTCATTCCAAACCAACCAAATGTTCCACACCACCGCCAACCAAATATTGCCTTGTCTACCTTTCACAATATTCTTGTATTTACAAAACTCAAACCAATCCAAAAAATTCTTCTTCAGGTCCCCACCCAACAAATATTTGAAACTGACCCAATCTGAAATCTCCTTCCAAACCACAATCGAAACCTTGCATCTCAACATGATATGCTCTAAAGTCTCGTTCTCCGACTAACAAAAAGGACAAATAAAAGTATTGGAAGCATGAATAATACATCTACCAATAAACGATACTTTTGTAGGCAAACAATTCAAAAAACTCCGCCAAGCAAAAGCTCTAACTTTGAATGGAACCAAACAGTTCCAAACGACACCCAATGATGTGTCATTCCGGTTCGAAGGGACAAAAGGAATGAGGAACGAAAATGCCAAACGGTAAAAGGATTTTACCAAATACGAACCATTTTCATCGCCTAACCAAAGCACCGTATCCATGTGATCTTGGACCGGATGAACTGAGCAATCAACTGTCACAGCCTGATGAATTTGTTCGTGAAATCGGTACTAGCCATTGGAGAAATTTGTTGGCTCGGGACTGTGTCCTCGCCAGAATTCTGCCGCAACACCGAACCAGGACACTACAAGAAAATCACATTTTTAATTCAATATATTAACTCCGACGCTAATAGCGTTGCAAATATGTCTCACTAAACCGACACTACTAACAAAAACACGTTTGGCGTATGTCTTTTGATAATAGTGTCTTCTTTTACCGACGCTAATGACGAATTTAATTTATTTAATGTTTATTAAATGTTAAATAATTTACATGTTTTTCATTAGTGTCGGCAAAAGCCGACGCTAATATTAATGCGAAAAATAATCTTTCCCTCAACAAGTTTCGTTTGGCTCATTTTCTTATTCTTTTAATAAATTATTTATTTTTTTACACTAGCGTCGGTTATATGCGACGCTAATATTGTGCGAAAAATTTTCTTTCCCCCCACAAATTTCGTTTGCCTCCTTTTTTTATTGTTTAATAAAAAAATTATACTAGCGGCGGTTCAGACCGACGCTAATGTTGATTCTAAAAATATTCAATTTCCCCTTTAATTTAGTTTGACTCATTTTTTATTGTTTTAATCATTTTTCTTAAAATTTATTCTAAAAATAAATTAGATAAATAATATAAATTAAAAAAATTAAAAATAAATAAAATTAACAGCATAAAATTAATCTATTTTATAAAATAATATCTAAATTATAAATTAATAAATTAAAATTATCAAAAATTAATACTATAAAAAACTTATAAAATTAAATTAAATTAAATGAAAAAGAAGAAACAATATATCTTAATAAAATAAAATTACAATTAAATCAAAAGAACCTGTTCATCTCTTTTGATCTCTTTCATTTCCAGATTCGAACCCTCTCAATCGTTCATTTTTTTCATCTCAAACATCGAACATGTTCATCTCTTTTCACCCTTTCATTTCCAGATTCGAACCTTCTCAATCGTTCATCTCAAACCCTAAACCCTCTAAATCGTTCATCAAGTTGTTTCGGGTATCTTTTAATTTCTTTTAATTTCAATAAGTTGTTTCGATTTCACATTCGCTTCTGTGCATTGCATTTCTATTATTTAGTTCAGTTTGTTTTAATGTTAATTAGTAGGGAAAAGGGTGAGGTCGAAATGTCAGTGTTCTTGTAATATTGTTATTTCTCCTTCAAGCTTCTCTTTCTGGTGAGTCTCCTCTTCCAAGATCTTCAGTTCGGTGTGAAGATATTTTCTTTCTTTAATAGGAGTATATTTTTGGATTTCGTGTGTGAGCGGGAGAGATGGGTCATAAGTGGAATTATGCACAAAAAAGTTAATTAATTCAGTTTATAAGCTAAAGAAAATGAGTATTCTTATCAGTTTATAAGTTAGGTATTTTGATGAATGAGTATTCTTAAGATGTATTAGAACTGAATTGATGTTAGGAGTTAGAATTGAATTGAATTTGATGAATGAGTATTCTTAAGATGTATGAGTATTCTTAAGATGTATTAGAACTAGAGTGAATTGAATTAGTAAATGAATTTGAATGTTATTAGAACTGAACTGAATTGATGAATTTTGATGAATTTTGATTAATTTTGATGAAGTTCTAACTGAGTTCATTAGAAGTGCGATCATATTCGTAATATGGACATGTTAAAGAGGGTATTCATTGTGTACCCGAAAATGCCAAATATAGAAGTGCGATCAAATTTTTAGAAGTGCGATCAAATTTTTATATAAATATGCTCTATTTGATTTGTCATGTACATATGTACACCTTATTTCCAGATTTTTTTTAGTCATGTACTCTTAATCGTGACACTCTTGTTGTACTTCTAAGTTGCCCTCCTGAATAGTGTTTATTTTTGTTGGAATCTGAATATGCGTTTCGCTTTTGTCTCGATTTGTAGGGACCATGTTATCATTCTAGAGTGAGAAATGTTCTAACAATATATAGACTATAATTTTCTAGTCTAGTCAGTTTTTTTCTAAATGGAAACTATACTTAGACTAGAATTTTCTAGTATACTATATATTTATTCTATCTATTCACTGTATTTGTGGTCTTTGTGTTTACTCTTTCGTTTTTCTCATTAGATTAATCAATCGTGTGCATTAACTATACTTGTCTTCACAATGTTTCAAAACCCTAGAAATTGATTTTTTTAAAGTTGATTTATGCTTTCAATTTTGTAGCTGTTTATGGTAATTATTATGTAGTTGCTTGTAATTACTTCATCGTATATTTGGAAATCTTATACTTGAACTAATTTTGAACAAAATTGGAAGATGGTTGAATGTTTCCAGATTTTGCCTATGTGTGCTTATAGTTGAATTGTGGTAGAAGCTTTTTAGAAGGGTTCTTCGCAAACCACAATGTTAGTCTTCACTTTTTTAATTTCGTCAACATTGTCACACAAACCCATGAAAACTATTGGAAAATTGTTAGCAGATAAATTTCCTATATAAGAAGACAAACCTGTGAGTGAGACTCCATTCCCATGAGTGTCTTAAAAATGCTTTTGAGAGTAGGAGCTAATTAGAAAACAAGAATTTTCAATTCTTAGAACAAGAATTTATGTAAGATATTTTTAAGGTAATAATGAAGCTCCATATCATGCTATGTTCATATCTGTCATGTTTTGGTTAGTCAAGGACTTGATAAAGGCATATGGTAAGTTGAGAAAGGTATGGATATAGATATAGTGTAGAGGACTTTGTTGAATTATAGTTGAGCTCATATCTTAATGAAGCTCCAATACTGATTTTTGTGTGCGATTGAGTCTCTTTTAGAAAAATTTGAATTATGTGAACCACACTTGATAATGTATAATCAAATTTACAAATGATAGCTATGAACAAAGAAAGATACATATAATTTCTTTATTTACAAAATTACGAGAAAAAATGGTAGTCGATCCAAAAACTCCGTAGTCCTATAAGATGAAACAAATATTCAACATCTATGCTTTCATTTGATGCTCAAACATGTCGCCACATACCTTTTCTTGTATCTGCTCACTATTTTCATAGCAGCTGAATAATTGATATCCTTGTTTTTCTTAGTACATATATATTGCTTATTTACTTTGGGGCGGTGGGTGATTTTTGAAAATGAATTCTTATTTGCTAATAAATCTTTGTGACCTCCCAACTACAGTTATTCCTTGTACTGGATTATTGTTCTTAAGGCTGTTAATACATACTAGTAGTTGATTAACGATTTTATGTTGAATTGTAAATACTTCTTCTTTTACATTGTTCTCTTGATTCATGTGTTGTTTATTATGTTATGATCTTTAGTTGATGTTTGATGTATAGACATTATGACTGATGGATTTCTATAGTTGTTTATTATGTTATGATCTTTAGTTGATGACTGATGTATAAACATTATTGTTCTTTGGAATTTCAATTTCTTTTATAAGTTTCAAATATGTGTTCTTCAACACAAATGTTATAACAGGCATTGTTCCAAAATACTATTGCATGCATATAATTTCCCATTCACTTTATTACAGTCTTACATGGACATTTATAGGTTTTAGAGTAAAGACAGTCTTACTATTGCAACACAAAAGGTTTTAGAGTAAAGATTTCTTGATTTTTTTATGTGCAGAGAATATTGAAAGTAGGAAAACGGTGCCAATTTGAACCGCGTGTCGCGCGCAGATCAAAATAAGTGATTTTTGAAAATATAGTATAGCGACAATGACTCGAATCGTCTCACAAGGATTCTTGTATTGTTATTAACCAACCAATTGTAACAATGGGGGGTTTGATTTCGGTTTCGAAATAAAAGTGATTAAAATAAAAGTGATTTTTTAAATAAGTTGAAACGGTTAATCTGCTGTTTTGATTTCCCAACTTATCATCGACCCAAATAATTCCCAATTCCTAAGCGGACTCTATTTCCTTTTCGATTATAATAACAATCAAACAAGCGTAATTGTTATTATATGATAAATATTCCTAATTTCCGAATTAAGCAAACGGATGAAATATATCAATCGTGAATTAAGCAAACACGATAAACATACGCGAATTAAGCAAACGCGATTAAAGTATAGGAACATGCAATCATTGAAATAAATCAATCTAACCTTAGATAAATCGAATTAAGCAAACAAGATATCAAGATAAGAATTGAAAGGAAATAGATTAATTGGAAAATATAAGAACCTCAAAGTGTCGGCGAAAATCGATTACAACAGATTAATCATTGGAATTAGTTCTCCATAATTCGTCTCTTCGAGCGTAAAAAATTAAAATCCTAAAAAGTGTATACAAGAGCAGATGCGGCTTCTAAGTTAAATAGAAAAACTTAAATGACCCGTTTACAACCCAACTGGGTCAAATACATAACTCAGACCCAATTCTAAATGACCCGAAACTAAATAAAACTAATGCAGAAGCTTCAAACGAAATTCTGGAAAATATGACTCCGAATCTGACTTCGACTCCAACACAAAAATTGTAGCTCTCTCTCTTAGCTTTCCATCGACTGGTAGAATGCCTCAATCAGATTCTTGGAACTCCGGTTATAATCATTTCCGTAAAAGCTGTTAAAGCTGAAAATTAAGTACGAAAATTAAATTAAGCCAAAAATAAAGTAAATTAGAAAAAAAATTAAAATATAAAAATAAACAAATAAAACTAATGAAATGCCTAAGTGAAATCATGTAGGAATGTGCACCAAAATGCACTAATCAAATTCCCCCACACTTGAACTTTTGCACTCCGAGCAAAAAAATAAACTCAAGACTCAAGAAACACAACATCATTCAGATACTCATTCTAGGCTACAAACTCTTCTTCGATTAAGATAGCATCGATAGGTATTAATCTTACACACTAAGGATATCGTAAAAACACAAATCCGCAATTGTACGGTCATAAGCCTCAATCATATACAAACTATTTCGAATCATGTTATTATGCTTAAGCCTAACTTACTCATCCTCCCTTTTGCTCTCTTTCATTCTAGTGCAATCACATTAAGCCCGTTATCTATTCACACACATGGTAAATAAGTCTGTTAGTGATTATGATTCATACTTGACAATATTTTAAAGTTACTTTAGTAACAACAAGAATTTTGTTTTCTTAAGGTTTCACATCCGTTAGGCTAAATGACCGGGTGAGGGTCACCTAACTTATAAGGTGGATTCCTATTCAGATTTCTTTTTAAGCGCAAGATCATTCACTTATTTGCATCAACTTAATTACTTAGTGTTTGATTTCTAGATGGTGCTGACTGCTAGATAAACTACTTAAGAGATATTAAAGGATGAGAACTCAAGGCTATGGCATAACAAGAATTCAAAATCATTTCCATATTCAGGAGACTTAAGGTGTTAAAATGATACCGGTCTTGTGAAGTTTTCCCAAGTCTCCACAACTAACCTCAAAACAATCTATAGCCTAAAACTTTCAACAAAAAAAATGTCTAGTGTTTCTAAAATAAAACAAAACAAACAAAAACAAAGAAAATAAATTATTCCCTCCCCCGTACTTAAAACAAGCATTGTCCTCAATGAAAGGACATAAATATAAAATAAGAGGGAGAGAAAGGAAAGAACACACTCGAGTAGTCAAGGTGGATAAGTGATCACATAAGCATCATTTCTTAAAGAGATCTCTTCTACAGTCTCTTCTTCCAAAGTGGGGATCTCATAGAGTAACTTTGGGTAGTATCCATTAATCTTGGAGTTTTTATTAGTGTCTTCGCATTTTATTCCAGGATCAAAGAAGAATCTTCGATAAGTAAAAGTGTTGAATGTGTAGGTGATAGTGATCTCCTTTTCTACAACTTCAAAAATCAAAGGATTAAGGGGCTGCCTCACTATTTTTGTTCCATCTTCAATTGAGATCCTATGCATACTCATGGATGGGCTAATATCACAAGTGTCAACCAAAGTCCATCCAATTCCCTTCTTATATTCCTGTAATGATTTCTCTTCCTGCACAAATTCAAATAAATTATTAGGAAGTGGCTTCAGCTCTAAAGAGGGAGATTTCTCGATGGATGGTTTATTCCGAGAAGTCGGGGTGTCGAGAGCTTCATTGACATGAACAAATTCATTTGCAAACTCATTTGCAGTAAGAATATCAACTGGCAAGGCAACCTCAACTTCAGCACAAACAAAGCAAATTTTAGTGTCAGTACAAACATCACAAGAGTAAACATCATTAAAATCAGACAATGATGGAAAATCAGCTGCAAACAAATTAATATACAAGTATCATCAACAGTTTTAGAAGGCAACTCTATTTGAAAAATACAATGTTTTTCCGAAGGTTGTTGGTTTGATCCTTGAGCTTGTTGCATAGCATTCACCGAAGTGGTAAGTTGATCAAGTTGTGTTTGCAAAGCCTGAAGACTATAATCTGTTTGTTGCTGAAACTGGAGACTATTTGCAGCAATTTGCTTGACAAGGTCCTCTAGTGAAGGTTCAGAAGGTTCAGAGTACACAACCTGAAACTCATTCATATGCTTATGTGGATCCTCACCTGCAAAACCATTAAAACTTGGCAACAAGTGTGTTAAACCAAATTTCAATTCGAAAGGTACATCAACAGCATCAGGATATTCAATACATAAAGCATTATAATTCACAAGTGCAGCCAGTTCTCACAGAGTTCTTTGATCAGCCGTGATATGATTATGAATTTCAACACAGTATCAAATAAAATCAATACAGATTTAAAAAGAATGAAAAAAAGTGATTAAAATAAAATCTAAAAAATATAAAATAACGCTAAAAATCTAATTAAATCAAGTAAAGCTCGCACAAAACATTTCTGATTTTTTTTGAAAATATGAAAAGAGAAAATAAATCAAATAAATAGAAAAACACAAAATTTGCGATTTTGAGGGTCGAAATCTTTTAGAATATTATTCAAAAAGAGTATTGTTCTTCGATTTATTTCTGATTTTCTGGAAAAAAAATCTGAGCAAATCGAAACAGTAGCTTCCAACTTACCTGAAATGCTGGAAAACTTATCACTATACTGCAACCGGTATTGCAACCCTGAAAATCAACAAACACGACAAAAAAGAAAAGAAAAAAGCTAGCAAGAAAACTATAACTATGACTATAAAATCGGTTAATAACAACAAGAATCCCCGGCAACAGCGCCAATTTGATCCGCGTGTCACGCGCGGATCAAAACAAGTGATTTTTGAAAACGTAGTATAGCGACAATGACTCGAATCATCTCACACGGATTTTTGTATTGTTATTAACCAACCAATTGTAACAATTGGGGGTTTGACCAACCCAGCCTCATCCTCCAGCACCGGTTCTGACAAATCCAACACCAACACCACCTTCTGAGGAGTTCATATTCATTCCTATTCCAGGATATACTCAGCCTCAACCGCAAAGTCCTCCACATCACACCACAAACGAGGAAGTGCAGAAGGACCAAACACTTTCTAATGAGGAACAACAACATGACGGTGGGCAAAAGCCGAAGATCCATATTGTGAAAACAACTAATGCATAAGTAACTATTTTTTATAAAAAAGAATGATATATGACTTATATTTTGTGTTAGTTAAATATATTTTTTGTCTTATTCAATAGCACACACAAACAGGCGAGAAAAACAAGGGTTTTAAATAAGTTATATTACTTCGTAGAACAAAAAATGAAAAAACAAATTAGTTACTTGTTTGTGTTAGATATAGATATAGATATAGATACACAATTTTTTAATAAAGGATCTTGTATTGTATGTATTATGTATATGGAATAGTACATGATGTACTCCTCCTTAATCAGATTTTTTTTAATGAAATAATATTTTAAAAAGTAGGCATAGGCTTTGATATGTGATCATTATTTTTATGCTTCAATATTATTCTTGAAAAAGACGTAACATATATTTCTCATGTAGGTTAAGTCCAGGTGATCTTGTTGCCATAATAGTTCGAAAACTTATTGAAAAGAATTATCGAGGAACCTTTGTTAATTATGGTGAGCTTAAACGCGACGGAAGAGAGGATGTGAGAAAGGAATGGTTCAATGAGTTTAAAGTAAGACATGGCATTTCTTTTTTATTAGTTTGATGATGATGTATATTGTTGAGTTTTATTTATTATTTGAATATTTTGTCAGAGGCTTGTATGTTGGGACCATTGTAATGATGCAAAAATGGAAGAATTGTTTCATCAGAAGTGTGGAAAACGATTGTCTGATATACAACGAAAGGCTAGAGAAAAAGGGCGCAAGCCGGGTTGGATGGGTGTAGATACATGGACGTATATTCTAGATAAGTGGAAGTCAGATGAATTCAAAGTTGTATCCCAAAAAAATAAGATTAATCGATCATCCAAGAAAGGTGGGGCAGCCCATATAACAGGTCGAAGAGCTCACCATGATGTTGCACTTGAATTGGTATATATATATACTTTGTAATTACAATGCGTTAATATAATTATATATGATATACCTTGTGACAATATATATTGTCTTTAATGATAGTCTAAACAACTCAATCGACCGGCACATCCTGATAAGATTTTCATTGCCACCCACAAAAAAGAAGAATGGGGAGTGGGTTGACGCTCGTGCAGCAGCAACGCATGTAAGTTAACATTTATTTAAGTCACACACTACAAAATTCTGTTTTGGTAACAAATTCTGTTTTGGTAACATTTATCATGAGTAGTATACATGTTATTCTAGTTTAGAATTATTAGTATACATTTATCATAAGTTATCATTTGAAGTAGGTGTTGTAACATATATGGCTATACTGTGTTTAGCATCAATGCTTACAAAGATTAGATAATGATAATAATACATTTCATCCTTTTCTTAAAAGAAACCAAATCCTACAACAATGTTCCCGCAGAAACCAAAAGAACCAAGTATAACTTGTATATGTGATTCAATAAATATGATCATTAATAAACAAACCTAATATGCATGTAGAAGACACGCTACAATACTCCAAGTAAAAAAGAATATAATTAGCTTCAATTTCACATGTTACAAGAATACAAAACAGCATATCAGTGTTATGTGAATGAAGACAACACAGACCCATCTTTGATTTGAATTTATGTTCATAATTTTTGTTGGAAGATCATACTATAAGTGATTTGGTAGATGTATTAGATTTTTAGGATATATTTTTAGGATATATGAATGCATTTCTTGTGGTTTCTTTATCTTGTGTGTTTGGTTTGCTTATCGGTTTCTTTGGATTTGCGATGAGAAAAGCGGTTTCGGCTACTGCTTTTACGGTTATTGGGATAAAAGGAAGTAAACAAATAATGTGAGAGTGAGAGGAATGGAAACTTTACCGGCTGATATTTTCCTACCTTATCACGATGCTTGCTGGCGTAAATGAATTTTGTTTGGTATTAACTATTAAGTGAACTTAGTGCTTGAATAATCATTGGTTTGTTTATATTGCTGGCTGTTTTTAGTTATGCTGCTGCTCAGCTTCATACATGATAACTTTGTGTCCTGAAAGAGAATCACATTACGTTACTGTTAGAATTTGTTTTTGTTTCTAATGAATCCAAGACAACAGAAATTACATAGAATAAAGGTCTTATGTACATTATTGTCCTACTAAGATGTTTGAGACAACATTCAATACAATTGTCATTCAACTAGTGAGGTAACATTCAATACAATTGTCATTCAACTATTGATTCTCTATATTATATTGGTTTATTTCTGTACTATTTCCAATCATGAGGTTCCTTTAAGGGTAATATGCTTATGAATATTCCTTAAATATATAATCAAAATAAAGTAGAAAGGATATAGGCTCTTCATGCTGCCATCACTTTCACCTCTAGGTAATTGAACTCCTGATTAAATGAGATAGATGCTTAAAATATGGCAAGTTGGAAAATGATAAAAGAAAACCCATTAATTATGTGCCAATATAGTTTAAATTTTATTCAAGATATATTCATATCTGATTTATAGTTTCACACAAAATCTTTCTAGTTATTTGTTTTTTAATGAATGTATTAAATGTTTATGTGTTGAAGAAAGCTTATGCACATATTTTTTAAATTATATTGTGGATTATTGCCTATGTATAACTTGGTTATGAGTACCTTTAACACATTACACTAATAAAAACGTCTATGTTACAAATCTCATAGAAAACAATTATTTTGGTTTGAATTCTAATTGCTTCTTATGTGTACACCCAATGATCTGATTTTGCATCTAACTAGTTATCATGCATTGACCTTATATAGCCCCTCATATATTTATATTTTTCTAGGACTCAAACCACCATATTAAGTAGGTTTCTACAGAAGTTCTACTTGTAGTTTTAACTTATTTATTTACAACATATTTTTGGCAGAAGTTGAGTAGTTAGTATGTGCCTTATTTTCAAACCCATATGATGTTGTCAGCTGGGCATTGTAGTTATCACTTAGTTTATTTATTTCATAAGATTTTGTTTGGTATGTGCCTTAGTTGAGTAGTTAGTATGTGTCTTAATTTCAAATTCTGTTTTGGTAAAATTCTATTTGGTAAAATTCTATTTTGTGTGCTCACTAATTGATTGGTTTGAGTTATATCTGTGTATAGGAAAAATTATGCGGAAGTTTGACTCAAGTTGGTGATGAAGTGGAAGGGTCAACAAAAATACAAATTTGGAAAGAAGTTACAGGGGGTAAAACACGGGGGCGGTGTTATGGAACTGGACAATTGGCGCATAACATGAGATATGGAGTGAACTTCTTGACACAGGTATCAATTGGAAACCCACATAGAGAAGCAGATAACCGGCCCATTGAGGCTTCCAGAGCCGAAGTTGCTGCTGCACGTGAAGAGGTTGCACGGGCTAATGCGCGGACAGATGAATTATCAAAGAAATTTGATGAATTGTCAAAGAAAATTGACATGTTGCATTCTCTTCAGGCGGGTCCTTCTAGTGCTCCTGCGAGTGGTCATCTTGATTATAACGATTAAGTACGTTTTATTTTTCTTTGAGTTAATGTGAATTATTAATCATCTTTTGAAGGTTATAGTTTAAAATTTCTCTTCATCATAGAAATTATTACAAGAGGACTTATGACCTTTATTAGATGTGGTGACGTGGTTATTAATTTGTAACCACTTTATAACTAACCATCATGGTTTTGTTGATATGGGGTGATACACTCATGACAAAAATGAAACGTTATCATTTAGTCTTTTTTGGGTATTCTAGTGTTAAGTTGATGTTTCAAATGCATGGTAGAAGTAATACCTAGTTTGGTATCTAAGTGTTTAAAATGCATGTTTTATTTATAGATGCTAATTAATATGACATGTTTGTTGTTTATGTATGGATTGGTTGTGTATTATACAGCTGTTGTGATGTGATTATACTTGTATTAGGTTTATGCTAATTAATATGACAAGTTTGTTGTTTATGTATGGATTGGTTGTGTGTTATATAGCTGTTGTGATGTGATTATTGACTATTAAGACTAGTTAGTAAGTGATATGACTTAAGGATGCCAAATCGAATATTTATGTGTCTGACTCGTGACTATTTATTTTGGATGTTATAGGAGGAGGAGGATTATGAGGATGATAATGAGGAAGTTGATGCTGGTTATCATGATTAGTATGTAGATCGTTTATGAGATTATCAGTATTTTGGAACACACTAGTATTCTGATTTTGGTGTATTTTGGAACTCATTAGTATCTTGATGTTGATGTATTTTTTGGAACTCATTAATATATTGATGTTGGTGTATTCAAATTATGTATTTGTAAGTAAATTTGTTTTGGATCACCTGAATTGTGGATTGATGTATCATGATGTTGATGTATTTTGGAACTCATTAATATATTGATGTTGGTGTATTCAGATTATGTATTTGTAAGTAAATTTGTTTTGGATCACTTTAATTGTGGTATTGTAAAACAGGTCTTGATCAGAACAAGTGGTTTGAGTGGCGATGGTATAAAGCGAACATGACGATTTCAAATAAAACCAAAACAACAATAATACTAGTAGTGTCGACCACGAGGCCGACGCGCTACCATAAAATATGGTAATTTTAAATACTAGTGACGGCTACGAGGCCGACGCTAATATAAAAAATAATGGCTAAATCAACTAGTGGCAGCCACGAGGCCGACGCTACAAGCAGAAAATATGATGTCTAATATTATTAGTGACAATCACGTGATCGACGCTACAAGCAGAAAATACACTGACTAATATTATCAGTGGCGGCCACATGACCGACGCTACCAAAGAAAATACGGTGTTTAAATTTATTAGTGACGGTCTCGAGGCCGATGCTACCATCAAATATCATGCTATCTAAAACCACGTGGCAAAAACTTTGATGATAATCAACTCAATTAAAAAACGACACCTGGCAGTCTTGGCCGACGCTTACAACCGACGTTAACTCAGTGATTAGCTGCGTAATTTTGGTCAGCATTTAGCGATGATATAGTGTGGGCGTTTGGCCGACGCTATATGAGTGTCACATAAAAGCTGACGCTAATATTATTAACTTCCAACTTTGGAAAGTCCGCCCCGACACCCACGCTAAGTCGACGCTAATCCCTTTTAGTGTCGATTTTTTCGCATTAGCGAGGGCTTTTTGGCCGACGCTAATATTGTGTTTTCTTGTAGTGGGAGCATTGTTCGTGTCTTCCGTCTGAGTGACCATCAAAATTGTATCAGAACCGACCACAGGAGAACGCTGCGAACATGACAGAAACCCAGATGCTTGCAGAAAGCTGGGAACAACAGTAGCGGTGTTGTCTTCCGCTGAACCTGGAACTGAATTTACCGCACCAGAAAAAACAAAAAAAATATTCAAAGATCGTTGTTCTTTATGTAGATTATTCCATTTTTATAATTATATTTCATTGATTGAAAATAATCATTATGAATGATTATTATGGGGAATTAAATAATTTAAATATAAGTTGAAAAATAAATTATTTCATATTTAAATATTAATTTTTGTAGTTAATTTTATTCTAATTTTGTTTTAGTTTTAGTTTTTTCTTAATGTTTTATGATATTTTTGGTATTCTTTTATTTAAAAAAGTATTTGATAATCATAAGGGATATGATTTTGATTAGGAATTATTAACATTTAATTTATTTTAATTTCCTCTTAATTGGTCAATATTAAGAGGTTTTAACCTAATTTTCTAGATATAAATAGGTAACATTTTTCTAACGCAGGAGATTATCATAATTCATATATTCTTATTTCAAAGTTGTTGTTTTTCAGTTATCTTTAAACTATTGATTATAAACGATATATTTTTATTCTTGAATTCCTATTTGTAAGAAATATATATGTTGTTATTTAGTTGGTTTCTATTTAATGTAAAATTTTTGGATTTTGGGTTGTTAGTGCTAGGGACAATTTATATATATAAAGTGGTTAGAATAAAAAATAATAAAATACTGATGATTTGTTTATAACAATAATCATAATATGTTTCAATATGTAATTATAATTAGGGATATTTCTCTGACTTGTATTATAATGTATTATAAGTTTTTAATTTCTATTTTGGAATTTCTTTTAACAAAAAATGCAATATTTTTTTTTAATACTAATGTAACACTACTTCATAATCTGTTAGAATTAGAGTTTGACCAAAGAGTTATTTATTTAGTCAATGTGGAACTTGAGTTTTTCCCAATACACCTTCTTGCGCAAATGGTGGGTGATCTGAATCGATAGGCTATTGATACCATGTTAGAATTAGAGTTTGACCTAACTCACCCTATAAAACCGTTTGGTAAGGTGAGGAGTGTCACCCTATATAAACTCTTTGTGAGTTATTTATTTAGCCAATGTAGGACTTGGGTTTTTCCCAATATAATTGAACTTGATTTTACCAAAATTTGTTTTGTTTAAATTAATCTCTAATTAAAATTTATTTTTTTAAGTTAATATAAAATCCATAACTTATGTTAAATTAACTCCATGAATCACCTGTTTTAAACATTTTAGCCAGGTTTCTTAAATTATAATACTAATAATTAGACAATATAAGAGATACAAAAGATATGTAATTAAACTTTAATTAGGGTTTTGATTAGAAAAGGGCTAAGGTTAATTTTATAATAATATTAGGGTTAAAAATATTAAATTAAACTAATTAGGGTTAATTAATATTTTTACAATACTTATTAATTAGGGTTATAATATAAAAATTAATTAAACTAATTAAAGGTTTAATATAATAATGGGATAAATAGTAATTAAAAATAATTAGATAATTAAATAATTATAATTAATATGGAATAAAGATATAATTATAATTAGGTATTTCAATTAGGGTTGCTATCAATATTATTAGAATAATTAAGTAGGATAATTAAGTTTTTAATTAACATTTTTATAATAATTCTTAATTAGGATTATAAGTAAAATAATTGGGATAATTAATATATTAGGGTTTAATTAACATAATGATTGGGTTAATAAAAATTATTGAATAATCATTTAGAAAATTATAATCAACATGAAAAATATATAATCAGGCATTTAAGTGGGATTAGGATTAATGTTGTTATCAAGTATAATTGGATTCAAATTAGTAATTAATATTCCCCTTTATAATATAATTTATAAATTACAAAAAGTCAAATATAATCGATTAGTGAATATTATTTAATTAAGAAATTATGGTTGACTTTGGGATAAACTATATGGGATAAATTTTGGAATAATCTTGGGAGAATAAACGGTTTAATTTGGGATAATATAAATAATAATAAAAAATATATAAAAGGGATATTAATTACATTGGGGGTTAATTCATGGGATAATATAAATAATAATAAAAATATATAAAAAGGGATACTAACTAAATTGGGGGTTAATTCATGGGATAGAAGGGTTAAATTAGGGGTTAATTCATGGTATAAATCCTAGGATAGAAATGAGATATATTTATGGAATACAACTCTTTGGATACAAAGAGTATAAAAATTAGGATTTGAGATAAGGGATATTTATATAATAAATTATATTCTTAAATAAATTAAAAAGAAATATTTTTGCTAATAAAATTAGATAAATCAATATACACTTAAATTGTAAGTCATCTACGGTCGTCGTGTTGCTTGTACTTCTGTGGAGAATTTTTTTGTGAGATTTATAAATTGTTTTATATCATATTTTGTTGGGGAATTCGAGAAGTTCTAAAATATCAATTGACTAAACGTTTAAGATCTAAGAGACCTTTACACCACATGTTCATCCAAAATATTAAGACAATCGGGGTACGAGTCACATCTATTATGTATCCAACATTTTCTCCATTTCTAGTCAATGCAAGATTTAACTACTCACACTTGAACTCCAACAATCTTCCCCACAAGTGTGAGTTACTCATTTCACTCTTCTTGAACCACACTAGGATCCCACTCTCACTCCCCCATCGAGCTTAACCATTGTTTTGATACCACTTATTTGAGAAATCAGAGAGCACCGAAAATATTAACGTGATAAACGTTCAGAATCCAAAAGACCTCAACTCCACATATACAACTAAAACCTCAAGGCAATGGGATGTGAGTCACCTCTCTTATATACTTATATTTCCTCTATTTTTATTCAATGTGAGACTTAGCCATTCACACTTGAATCCTCATATTATATACATTGTCTTCCTCTCTTGTGGTCCTTAAGCATTGGGTGGCTGATGGTGCTCTTGAATCCTCCGACCTCCATGATAAATGGTGTCAATCATGATTCGGTTTGGTGGAAGAATGAGAGTTGTATCTAGTGTTGGATTCTACTATAGGACTAGAGAACTCACACTTGTGAGGAAGATTGTTGAATGTAAGTGTGAGTGGTTAAATCCTAAATAAGTTATTATTTAGTAGAATGTTGAATTTATAAGAGAAAACACATATATACCTGATACTTTATAGTTTTGGGTGGAGATTTAGTGTCTCTGGAAATAGTCCTAGAGCATTGGATATCCGTTAATGTTTCATATTAAATATGTTTGGATCTCATCCAAAAAGTTAGTTCAAAGGATAAGATTATATCTACATATTTATATACTAAATAACCCGAAAATCTAAACCATGTGAGGCTCTAAATAAATTTCAACACCACAATTATCAACTTCAACGCTTCTGACTTTCTCGATCTAGGGACTTGCATTCTTAGGGATGCCTGTTTAGTTTGTACTTTTCTCATTGGATGCTTGAATTTAGAGCAAATGTACATTTATGTATAAAGGATGGTGATACCAATGATGAAGATATTAATTTAAGTATACTTGCAATTTGAGTTAACTCCACTATAAGCCATTTAAATTCAAACAAACTCACAACAATGGATTATAGCTTGGAACAAGCAAACACGTGATGTATAACATTTGCAGTAAAAGACAGAGATAGGAAAAACAGATGAAAGGAGCTTTTCAAGCAAAGAGGGACACACATGAAAGGTGAAATATACAACAATATTAACATTATGCTTAGAATACTTTAAAGAGAGTGAAAAGGGTAGTGGAACAACTAAAGGGTTATTAATCATTAAATTGGGATTTGTGTAAGGAAGGAGAAGTGTGGCCCTCTTTGATTTTTCTTTCAACCTCTGCAAGTTTGTTTTTTACTTTTTTGTTTTTTAGAGGGAATAATGGAATACGGTATGATGTAGTTTGCTGAAAAACTAAACTTAAACTATATAAAAATTAATGATATGTTACTGTATTTGGAGTGACAAAGTCAAATGCTTGTTCCACTGGCATCCAGATTGCATTGAAATGGAAGATATTCAACCTAGCAAGTTACTATTCATTTCTTGCAAGTAATCAAATTCTTCACCCACGCCCATCACTTGCATCATCACCACATGTCTAAACTTATCACATTTGCATCGTTAAACTTATTTAATACTTAATTTCACCTTTAAATAATAATTCGGTATTTTCTAAACTTTGATCCTTAATAGAAATTCGTTTATCATTTGAACTCAAGTGTAGGTTATATTTATTATCTTTATTTTTTATTTACTTTTTATAGAAAAAAGTTTAAAATTGTTAGAATCTTGTGTATGATGTAAAATATGTTTGTATAGTCCATGTTTTTGGTGGGAAAAAAATATTAAAATTAGAAAAACACACGTTGTCAACTTTATAAAAAAATTTTCACCACACTTGTTAAGTCCACGTCAAAAAATAAAAAAGGAGAATTTTAATTATAAATAGAAGGTTTTACCTTATTATTAAAAAAATTAAAATTATAAATGTGCTAGAGGGAGACTTCCAATTTTGAGGCTCATCTAATTTAACGGTACCAAAATAATTAATTTTTTCAGCTTGTATTATATTTTTGCTTTTAAATAAATTTGATGGTAAATTATAATTTTAATTCATTGATTTTATCAGATTCACTAAATTAATCATCGTATCTTAAATTTAAATAGTTTTAATTCCTTTATTTTAAATTTAGACAGTTGTAGCCTTAATTTTTTCATGTTTTTTCATAAAAAAATTGATGAAATTTTTTGTTTTTAAATTTATATTTTTATTTACATAATTTAATAATAGATTTATATACGAACTTATTATGTTTTATAACTTGTCATTTAAAAATAAAAACATTATTAATTTTAAATGCAAAAATATAAAAAGAAACAAATTTTATTTAGATTTAAAATATAGAAATCAAAATTGTTTAAATTTTAAATAGAAGAACAATTTGTGAATCAAGTAAAATATAGGATCTAAACTGTAACTAAAACTGAGTTTTAATTAAATATAAAAAGTTAAAATCCGATTCAATTTATGTGATTTGAGGAATTGTCAATTTTTATTTTCATTCAATTTTATGGTTATTTCCTCTATTATCTATTAAGCCGGTTATAAGGGTTTAATAAATCAGATAAAAGTCTGATTTTTAATCTAACCGCCAGTTTTTTAACCTTGATTTTAACTTATTTTCAAAGTTATAGACCTCATTTGAAGTGGGACTTTTACCTTATGTTATGAATACTAAATGAGCAAAATAAACAAATCAGTTTAAGGTGGCACGTCTACCTAAGTTGCCCCTCCCACCTATATATGCAATATATAATTAATTAATCAAAGAAATGATTAGAACTAATACTAGGTTACACTCCAAAGAACTCTTAATATAATAATTCAAGGCCCCAAAAATAATAGAAAGTTTGATATTGCTGAAACACAAGACTAAAGAATTGAATATATTTCAGAAAAGTCAAGAAAAAGATAACACGCATAAAAGCACAACCGACATTTACTTACAACAATATTTGTTGGATTGATAGGAAAGCAAACTAAGGAATCATTAGGGAAAGAACAATGATTTTAGTGGAACAGTTGAATTGCATACTTTTTTTGTGTGACAATACCATAAACTTGTTTAAACACTATGACAGTGTTCTACAAAAAATGAGAGAAGTAGGCATTGGTGGTAAACACACTCATAAACCCTAACCATTCTTAATTACTCTATCTAGTATCTACTACTATTAGGAAAGGAAAAGTAAAAAAAAAAAAAAGTAAAAAAAAGTAAAAAAGTATAGAAAAAGAGGGAAATGGGAAGGACCAGGTACTACATGCAATAAAGTGTACCGTTTTTTCTCTCTTTTTCTTCAAAATGTTTAAGTTAACTTGTAGTTAATAATTTTAACATTAACATTAGTAGGTTGGTATTAATTTGAATTTTTTTTTTTAGTTCCCAACAAATATGTTATGAATGTGATTATGAGTTATATTTAACGAATATTAAATTTATATGAAGATTTTTTATATGAATTCCACATCTTAGAAATTAAGAGATACAACACCTCTTTAATACGACAAACATCTAACAAATCTGTAAAGTGTTTGAGCTTGTTATTGTTGATTGATTTACTCGACATATTAACTACATAATTTAAAATATGAATTTTTTAAACTACTATATGTGTCTCGAATCTTGTGAACTTTTACATAAATATGTTTGGTCTTGAAGGTGATATACTGAAACTTAGAGATATGCCTAAAAGGGGTGTGAATTAGATGTTGAAAAAATCTTTGAATATTTTTTTACGATTGTTGATTTTACCTTTTTGTATGATCTTAAGTGCTTGAAAAAGTAAAGTGCTAAAAGTAAAAGATACAAGAGATTATCCTGGTTCCCTCCACAATCCGAAGATATATTCAGTCTCATTTCAATCGAAAGAGATTCCACTATAGTCAGAATGATCGTAAGTGCAAGAAGAACAATAATCTTCAATGCACACACTTACTTTCAACAATCCTGAAAGCAAGGTAATAACAAAATATAATTGATAATTTTACAATGTGTTTGATTGTTGTACAACAATGTTGTTATCAATCTCTAATTGATCTTCTCTTTCAATGGTAAATCCACAAATATTCAAGACTTGTTGCTCAGAATTTTCTGTTCAAAAAATTATGAAAGTATGCAAAAAATTCTTTGTGAAATATGATATGATCAAGATGTGGATTAAGAAAGTTTTGTAAAGATTTTTGAAAGAGGTTTAAATGATCTTTTCTTTCAATGTACAATTCAATAATATATGAAACTTAAGTGCTCAAAAATTATTATAAAACTTTTATTAATGATTTTAAAGTTATGCATAAAGTTTCAACATTTTTGAAAAAGAATGAACACTTAGAAAATTATTTGAATTGATGTGAAAATTCAATCATGAAAAGGTTATTATAAAATATGAAAGTTAAAGAATATATAGTTCTTAAGCACCCCTCTGAAAAGACATGAATTTCTCCATAAAAAATCATGAACAATTGTCATGGTTCATTGGAGAAAAGTTATGAAGGTTTAAGATGAATAGGTGCCTTTTTTCAAAAAGATTTTTCAGATTCGTTCAATGAGCAATCGATTCCAGTTAGTGTGCAATCGATTGCACACACACAAAATATTTAAAATATTTAAATTTTACACAGGAGCAATCAATTGATGTTAGTGTGCAATCGATTGCATTAAAAGTCAGAAGCGAATCTTAAACTTTTTTCAGCATGCAATCGATTGATGTCAATGGTGCAATCGATTACACTCATAAAAACTTGTAAAAAAATTGATTTTCAAGATGAGAGAAAGTATGATCGTGCAATGCAAAAAGAGTTTTTCAAAATGAGCAACTAGAACTGAAAATATTTGATAGAAAGTTCCATTATGCCTTCAAATGCTCATGATCTTCATATCAAGTTGTCATCCGTTTCTTTTGCTCATGCAACTTTAAAATTGATCTAACATTTTTGCCTTCTTTCAATGTCGTTTGTCTTCATCAAAACATTGAATTTTCAGTCTGTTATTGCTTTTGAGAGTTTGTCATAAGTTAATGAGCTTAAGCCTAAACCAATGGGTTAGTAAACTCATCACATCTTCCCTCTGATTAGGGGTAATGAGAATACCTTAAGTGTGAAGTCAGCTTCTCACACTTAATCACCTTTGATGAAGGATTAAGATCATTAACCTACTTGTGATTATTTAGATGTTTTTGTTGTTTTTGTTTAGTGTTAAGTAATGAGGTTAAGCCATAATCAAGGATTAAACAGACTCATTACACCATCCTAATAGAAGGATAATAGATGAGAATGTTTAAGCTGAGGAAAGCTCCTCAACTTAATCCATGATTAGGGATTAAACTCATGACATAACAAAGCCTCTATTAAGTGGATTTTATTTAATGATATGATGATGAAGTGAGTTTTATGATTTGTAAGACAACTTGAGGAGGACTTGTCCATTAACACTAGGGTTAGTCCTTCTTAACCAATTAAGGAAGAATTAGAACCCTAATGCAAGGCCCAAGTTACAAGCTTGATGTCTTGATGGTTATTATGTGAATTGATTAAAGGATTTAAACAACATTAAGGGTTTAACACTTAGGATTAAAGTTATACACTCCATCCTAATAGAAGGATGCAGGCATAAGCTTAATCACAAAGCCTTAAAGCCTTTAGGGTTTAGTCCCTGATTATGAGATGAGAAGAGAAGACTCAATGAGACACAAAGGTAAAACTAAGTGGGGGACTAATCAAAACCCTAATCATTGTCATGCTTGGTTGTTCCTAAGGTTTGTGAGGTTTGCAAGAAGATCTTCAATGGAACCACCAGGAAGCAGATGAAAGGATCAGGAGAAGCAAAGTAACTTGCTTCATTTAAGAAGACAAGTCACTTGAAGAAAGAAAGTAAGATGAATAAGAAAGAGCAAGCTCAATCTCAAACACAAAACAAAATGCAGCAAGGATGCATAAGAGAGATGAAAAGAAGTTGTGAGAAGTGAAGGCAAATTCACTTCTCAAAGTGACTTACCACCTGAAAAGTTAGTGAAAGAAATGCAATGCAATGCAAAATGAAATGAAATGGAATGATGCAAATCAAAACCAGAAGCACATGTAAGATGATAATGATGCTATGAGATGATGCAAACATGAATCAAGGCATGAGAATGATCATACAAACATGTGGATGCAAATGGAACAAGTTTAGAACCATGAACATACATGAAAAGTTATGAGATGCAAATGACATACAACATGGCAAATACATGATGCAATTATCAAACATGCTTCTAATATGTCTTAAGATGCCCAATGAATCAAATGGATGCATAAAATGTCATGGCAAGTCATGTCATGCAAGCAAATGCAAGATGAATGCAAATGAAAGCCCAAATTAGGGTTTATGATCAATGCATCAAACAAAAACCAAAATCAGAAGCAAACATCAAGATAAAAAATTGAAAATGAATTCAAAGCAACCCTAATCCTATACAAACTCACTGCCCAAAGGAGGGGTTCCAACTCTTAACCTAATTAGGGTTATGAATTTTCTAAGTTTTCTAGGGTTTTAAGGTACCTTAACAAGAAAAATACCAAACAAATTGAAAATGAAAGATAAAATCATGCCAATTTAATCTCACAAACTACATGCTAAACAAAATGCAATGCAAAAAGAATCAAAGTCCAACTCTCAATGGTTAGGCAGAAATGATTTTTTGATGTTTGGATCAAAATAATGCCTTGAAATGATTTTAATTCCATGAAAAATTCTCAAAAGACATCAAGATCAAAAAAGAAATTTGGTTTGAGGTTTGGACAATGTTTCTAAATGATTATGAAGGTTTCATGAATTTTTTGGTGATTTTTAAATACCTAAAAGTATTTTTAATTAATTAATTCTCATAATTAATTAAAAATAAACTTTTAAATGATTTAAAAATATTTTTTAATGCAAAAAATAAAAATAAAAATGTTTTTGGTTTCTGAAAATTAATAAAAGTTTATACAAAAATTTTCTGAATTTTTAAAATGGTTTTGCTATTTTAAATTAAATGGAGAAATAAAATATAAAAAAAATGAAATAAGAATGAAAAGTATGCAGTATGAGTGGCTCAGATGGAAAGTTGAGAGATCCAGAGGCTATGCGTGCAAGTCAACAAGACTGGGAGTAATCAAAATCCAAGGCCCAGGTTCAAAGTTCCTAAACGCGCGCAATCTGATGGCTGAGGTTTAAAGTTGATTTAATTAATTATGATTTACTTAATTAAACAGGATTAGGGCATAATGACTCATCTGGGCCGTTCACAAGCGCGCGGGAAGCAAATCCAAGGGGCAGGATTTAAAGTTGCGTAATTAATCAGGCTTAACCCTAATCAACTTCAGGCGACCGGAGATGAGCTCCGGTCGTCTTCTCCGGCAGGGTCAAAACCCTAGCTTCCTCTACAGGCTACCCCAAGTTAAATTAAATGCCCAGAAACCTTCCCCTCCCCAAACTAAACCTAAATCCATCCTTAAAAACCATTCATCAACCATGAACAAAGAGAAACAAACTCAAACTCATTCATGGGCAAAATTTCAGAGAAGCATAAAATGACCATTTCTTCACTATTTTCAATTACAAGGACATCATTATGATCAGCACAACACACACTTTCATTTTAAAACAAGAAAAACAAGTTATGTGAGAAAGTGTTCTTGGCCATACCTGAGCTGGAAAGCTTCAATGGTGAGCTTCCAGAACCTCCCACTTGTGCAAATGAACTCCCTTGGCCCCTCTGAACTCAATGGAATGCCTCAAAGCTCTTGTGGGATGGCTGATTTGAGAGTTTGAGTTCTGATATGACAAATTTCACAGTCAGGATTTGTAGGGTTTCAAGCTGCTTCAATGGTGGATTCTGGTTCTCTTGAGTGTGTATGATTTGTTGGTGAAGAGAAAATGAGTGTTTGATGGCTGTAGAGAGAGATTTGAAGAAGAGGATTTTTTTGACAGATTTTTGTGAGGTCTGTGTTGTGTGTGGTTTCAATGGCCAATGAGTTGCTATAACACTCCCATGATGTGTGAGTAGCCTGTGGAGCAGGTCAGTAGGGGTGGCTGGTCACTGTTCCAAGAGTATGGGGGCTTTGGCCAAAAAGTCAAGTTGATTTGTACTTGCAGCATGGGCTATGGCAGCAGCAGTCTAAGGGCATGTCTTGCTTCAGCTTGAGTCAAGGATGACCCTTGGATTGCTTGTGAAAGTCTTCAGCATTTGGATCATGAGTTGTGAGAGATTTTGCAACTTGCCCACTTGTGTTTTCTCATGATTTTTGGTTATGCACATGAGATACTTCTTGCTGAATTTTGGTGTATAATACTTCATTTGATCATGGCAATGCATAGAAACCAATTAGTGATCACACAACTCATGGGAGAATGATTTTGCCAAAAATCCCTCTTTGCATTTCCATGTAAAATGACTTATGAAAATGTGAAAATCAAGGCAAATGAATGAGAAATCTCTTGGGCCAATTCTGATTTTAGGTCATATGTAGCAAGGGTATGATGATTAGAGATTATTTTGAAGTCACATAAAGGCTTGTCATGAGAAATTGCAAGTTTTCCATTTGGTGCATAACTTGAATTTTAGTGATTTTTGCCAACTTTGATGAGCTATAACTTTTGATCCAAAATGAAATAGGTCATGTTCTTGTACTTTTTGAAAAGGGAAAGATCTATTATACAACTTTCATGACCAAAGTTTTTTCATTTGAAGCTTTTTTGAATCAAAAAGTAAAGGTTGAAAAAGTTGCCTAAAATGGCAATTTCATTAAAAGTCAAACTTGCCCAAAAAGTCAACCTTGCAAAAGACTTGAAATTCTTGAATTTTGTGAACTTCCAACATCTTCCATGATCAAATAAAGATCATATACAATCAAAATGATGAAGAATGCCCTTTGGTTGGGTCATTGGGGGCCTCAGATGCCCTGATTTTGCACTAACTTGCTTGAAAAGTCAACTCTTGATCAGATGACTTCCCCATGGAATTTCTTCATGAAAATTGATATGCATACTCCCTATACCATATAGAGACCAATAGAAACAAGAATGACCAAAAAAATTGGAGTTATGGCCTCTGAAACCAAAACCCTAATTCTAGGTCATCTGTGCAGCCAAGCCTGGCTCTGCTTCCACACCATTTCCAGTTCTTGTGATTCTTTGCCATTCTTGACTTTGAGAGGATTCAATATGATTCTTGAACATACATAGACCCCTTTGAAGTGATTTATGTCCTTTGGAGTGGCTCAAGAAGCTCTTGGATTGCTCAGATCACAAACCCTAGATGCAGATGACTTAGAAACAATGCAGTGAATTAAAAATGTGATATGAGGTGCTATGGTTGAGTTTATGCATATGAAATGATCACAAGCCATGATGTGAATGGGTGAGGGCAAATTTGGGGTGTTTACACTAGGGTTGTAGCATCTGCTGGGTATTCTTTATTTTGCAAGTAGTTCTTGATTTCATAGAACCACAGTTTCTCATCAGTTTCTTCTTCGACCAGTAGACAGTAGGCTGGTGTAGTTCTTCGCTCGATTGGAATGAGTGGAGCTTCATTAAGAAATATGACTTTAAATATAGAGGCCAACATAGCCAAGGCATCTTCTATTTGATTCTCCTCCATTGGAACGTGATGGAGTGACTTCATCAAAGTATTTGTTCAATTCCACAATGTGGGCACGGTACAAGATCAACTTCTCATCACGGGTTTCCCATTCACCCTTGACTTGGTAGATCACCAAAGTTGAGTCTCCTTATACTTCAAGGATCTTGATTCTGGAATCAATTGTTTGTACATTCAAAACATAATCTGGATATGAAAGGAGTGTAACCACCCTCAGGATTCATCAAAATAGCTTTCACGCCATGCCTCGTGTAATTGGAGGAACCATCAAACATCATCTTCCAACGAGAACCTGGCTCTGGACCTTCATCTAGACTTGGAACTTCATAGTCCTTTATCAACATAATGTCCTCTTCTGGGAAATCAAATTTCAAAGGTTCATAATCTTCAACAGGTTGATCAGCAAGGTAGTCGGACAAAACACTTCCTTTGATAGATTTCGGGGTTACATATTAGATGTCGTATTTAGATAACAACATGTGCCAACGGGCGAGTCTTCCAGTCAAGGCATGCTTCTCAAAAATGTACTTTATTGGATCCATTTTCGAGATCAACAAAGTAGTGTGACAAATCATATACTGCCTGAGGCGTCTGGCAGCCCATGCTAAAGCACAACAAGTCTTCTCTAAAAGTGAATATCTGCTTTCATAATCTATAAACTTCTTGCTTAAGTAATAAATGGCATGTTCCTTACGACCAATTTTGTCCTGTTGGCCTAATACGCAACCCATAGATCCCTCAAGTACAGTCAGATACATGAAGAGAGGCTTCCCTGGAGTAGATGGGATCAAGATAGGAGGTTCCTGTAGGTAACCCTTAATCTTCTCAAAAGCCTGTTGACAACCGGAATTCCATTCAATTGCTTGATCCTTTCGGAGCAATTTGAATATGGGCTCACATGTAGCTGTCATGTTGGAGATAAATCAGGATATGTAGTTCAATCTTCCAAGGAAACCTATGACTTGCTTTCCTGTTCTTGGAGCTGGCATCTCTTGGATTGCTCTAACCTTGTCTGGATCTACCTCAATTCCTTGCTGACTAACAATAAAACCATTTAACTTCCCTTATCAGACACCAAAGGTACACTTAGCTGGATTTAGACGCAGTTGGAATTTTCTGAGGCGCTCAAATAACTTCAGGAGATGATTCAAATGATCCTCCTCACTATGTGATTTGGCAATCATATCATCCACGTAAACTTCTATCTCTTTATGCATCATATCATGGAAAAGGGTGGGCATTACCCTCTGATAGGTGGCTCCTGAATTTCTGAGAACAAATGGCATAACCTTGTAACAATAAGTGCCCCATGGTGTGATGAAAGTGGTCTTTTCCATATCATCAGGATCCATCTTGATCTGGTTGTATCCTGAAAACCCATCCATGAAGGAGAAAACAACAAACTTAGCAGTGTTGTCAACCAGAGTATCAATATGCGGAAGAGGGAAATCGTCCTTTGGACTGGCTTTGTTCAAATCCCTATAGTCCACGCACACTTTAACCTTTCCACCCTTTTTGGGGACGGGCACGATGTTTTCTACCCACCCATGGTACTTCGCTACTACGAGGAATCCAGTATCAAACTATCTTTTGACCTCTTCTCGAATCTTCAAAGCCATGTCCGGTCTTGTTCTTCAGAGCTTTTTCTTTACTGGCGGACAATCTGGTTGAAGAGGCAACTTATCCACTATGTCTGTGTCTAAATCGGGCATATCCTGATACGACCATGCAAACATATCCACATACTCTTTAAGAAGCTTGACCAATCTTTCTCTGACATCTGCCCCAAGTGTTATACCAATCTTGACTTCCTTCTTGTCTTCATCGGTGCCAAGGTTAATGGTCTTTACCTACTCTTTATGTGGCTGAAGATCTGTATACTCATACTCAACCAATCTTGCCAGTTCCTCGGAAACATCACAATCTTCTTCACTTTCATCTTCCGCTTGGTAGATGGGTAGACCAAAGTTAGGAGAGAATGTAGAGTCATTGGATTCAACAAGGTTTTCATTTATTCTGTATATGGGAATGATTTGCTTTTATTAAAAGTGAAAACAAATAGATGCAGGAAAAACTTTTTATTGGGTTTGAAAGATTGCCATTTTCTTTTAAAGGTGAAAAGAGAAAAAATAGTAAATAAAACAAAACAAGAATTTAACAAAATGCCTTCATTTATTAAATAACTTGAAAATGAGAAAGGGCCCTAAAAAATGATCCCACAGCCTTGGGCAAATATAAGGAACTTTGAAAACACTTAAAGAAAAATAACTAATTACTTTGACAATGGAAAAATCTCTGGGATCTCAACTGCCTCCCAATTGCCCAAAGCTGCTTCACACTGATACACCAAATGATCCACATCTTCATCTTCATAATCTCCACTAATTGCATTGACCTGATAACCAGCACTGTAAAAACCTCTTGAATGGTCTTTGGACATGCTTTAACGGAGGTTAATGCTCCTTCCCTCACATGAGTTGGTTTGTAACCCAACCCGTAGTGATCTAGCTTCTGCTTGACTTAAATAACATCACCCCAACCTACACGACTTCCTTCTTCAATGGTAGAAATGGTACTCTTCAGCGATGCAAAAGATGGGATACCCTTCTCCTTTGGTTCCTCTACTTCCATAAGGACAACATTGGCTATCTCAAGAGCTTGGAAAGAAGTTTCCAGAGCTTCATCATCAACCTCAATGTAGCTAAAGGAGGAAAGGTTGCTAACCATGAGATCCTCTTCCTTGGACATAGTTACCAGCTTATTATCGACCAAAAACTTCATCTTTTGGGGTAGGGTCGAAGTGACTGTCACAGCGGCATGAATCCATGGTCTTCTAAGCAAACACCTGTAATTAGGGTTAATGTCCATAACCTGAAAAGTGACTTTGAACACCTGTGGTCCAATCAAGATTGGTCGGTCCACTTCTCCGATAACAATCCTTCTTGACCCATCAAAAGCTTTTACAACCAATGCACTGGGCCTCATCTCTACCCCTTGGTATGATAACTTAATAATCATCCTTTTCGGAAAAACATTCAATGAAGATCCAGTATCCACAAGAACTCTTGCTAAAGTGTCGTTTTGGCATTTCATTGATATATGAAGAGCACGGTTATGGTCTAGGCCATGTTTTGGAAGATCCTCCATACTGAAACTGAGATTATTGCATGCAGTGATATTGGAAATGACACCATCAAACTGATTCACAGTTATATCATGCGTAACATGTGCTTGAGCCAGCAACTTCTGGAGAGCACTTCGATGAGCCGACGAATGCATAAGAAGCGACAAGATAGATATTTTTGAAGGCGTTTGATGTAGCTGATATATAACCTTATAGTCACTCTTCTTAATGATTCTGAGAAATTATGCATCCTCCTCTTCCAAGACCACTCCTTTATCAGTGTTGGCAACAGCGGGAATGACTTCTTTAGGTGGAACCGGAGGAACTGTATTGACTTGCTGAGTATAAACACAACCACTGCGAGTTATTCGACTTGCACCTGCTATATCAGCATTTGCCACTTTCAAACTTACCTCCTGACCAGCCTACTCAGTATTTTGACGAACTGCCCCTGTATCATACTTCCATGGAACTGCTCTGGTATTCTCACAAGGGAAAGGGTTACTCCTTTTCTCAATCCTTGGCTCTGGTAAATTGAAAATTGGCACCACAGATTCTGGAATATTGAAAATGGGTTGAACCCCTGAAGATTCAAGTATGTTCAACACTGGTGCTATGGTAGAATCAGACTTAGGCAAGTTAAAGGTAGGCTCAATCATTGCTACTTCATTATTCTTCACACGACCGCTCACTTTTAAGATACCCTGATTAATCAAATCTCGGACATCTTTCAAGACTAACTTACATCCCTTTGGACTGTCAGCACAATTCCCACAACTCTTATGACACTTTTTCAGCATACCCACCTCTACTAACTTTGCATGGAAGTTTTTAAGCGGGGTCTTGATCTCTGTGGCATCGAAAATCAAATCTTCGTCAGACTCATCAATAATGGCATTTATGGACCCATGTTTGGGTAAAGGATTATCTTTGACATTCGGACTAGCATTTCCAAATGACAGAATGTTTGTATCCATCAAATCCTTCATAACATACTTCAAAGCATAAAAACCTCCCAAATCGTGCCCTGGAGCCCCGTCATGGAATAAACAATGGGCATTTGGGTTGTAATTTGGTGGAAGTGGATCTGGTAGAGGACCTAAAGGCCTTGGAGTAACCAAACCATTCTTCAACAGTGAAGGATATAATTCAGTATAGGTCATAGGGATCCGAGTATTAGGAGGCCTTCCACCTGGTATTCTGTTCTGAAAGTTGGAATTCGGATGAGGAGCTGGAGTCCTTTGCTAGTAGGATGAAGCATTGGGTGCTTGTTGATCTCCTGGAGCGTTGAGCACTGGTTGATAGGCTGGAACCACTGGAGTTGTTTATTGATACATCGGTACTGCTTGAGTTGGCCGATACATTGGAACCTGTTGATTATATGATGGTTGAACTGCCTCTACATATGGATGTTGCACGTACTGTGGTGGATGGACGTACTGTTGTTGAGCCACATATGGAGGCCTTTGCCAAAGATGATTTCTCCTTTGAATTGTCATCACTGTATTTGTTTCGCCTTATTTCTTTTTGTGTAAATTGCTCGTAAACTTCTTAGCATTGCTCCCATTATTGTTGTTGGAGCTGCTGGATGCACCACTCATCTTACCATTCTTCAGACCAAGTTCAACCTTGATTCCTACAGCCACAAGGTCAGAGAAAATAGCAGTTATGCTCCCCACCATTATTTCAAAGAATTTTGGTCGCACAGTGTCAACGAACCAGTCAGCTAATTCTTTTTCAGTCAACAGTGGCTCTACTTGAGAAGCGGTCCCTCTCCACCGTTGAGCATATTCTTTAAAAGATTCAGAATCTCTCTGGGACATGCTCAACAGCTACCTCCTGTCAGGGGCAAGGTCCATATTGTACTTGTATTGTTGAATGAAAGCGTTAGTCAGGTCTTAGAAACAACAAAGTTTTGACTGATTTAGAGTCAGGTACCACTTGGAGGAAATTCGTTTTAGACTATTATGGTAGCAATGGATCATCATTTTGTCATTGTCAACTTTCACTGCCATTTTTCGATAGTACATTAAAATATGACTTTTAGGAAACGTTTCTCCTTCACACATATCAAAGGTGGGAATTTTGAACTTGGGAGGTATTACTAGTCCAGACACAAGACACATCTCTCTGGCAGCAGCACCAAAGATCTGGTCACCTTCGACCGCTCTCAACCTTTTCTCAATAGTATTCAAATTCACTTCCAGTCTATTGTGTCTTCCGTCACCTTCTTCGGAAATGTCTGGCACTTCATACACCTGATGAGGATCGTTAAAGTATGGTTGAACACGGGTGTGCATAACATCTGGTGTAAAACTAGGAACCACATGGTTCGCCTCAGTAGTCAAAGGAACAGTTTGCTGAGTAGTATATCCTTGAGGAGGAAGCATAAAACCTTGAGAAGGATGTACAAATCCTTGGGGAGGAGGTACAAACCTGTGAGGAATCCCAAAAGGAGGCCAGGTTGCAGGAGTAGTGACTGATGGCGTAGGATCTGTCGTTGGAGTGACAGTCTCAAAAACCATAGTCTTTTGGGTATCCATCTTTGCTCGAATGACTTGCATCATTTCCATAATCTGGCCCACATTTCCATGAAGATCAGTAAGCTCCTCATTAACTTTGTCCATCTCTAGGTCTCTGTTAGCCTTCTTCTTCCTGGCCTGAGCTCGAGTGGAGTATTTGCGTGAGATCCTCAGTGTGACAGCTGGAAAAGAGGTGACAGGAATGAGTTTTTGACAAATGCAAATGCGGTGATGCATTCATAAGTAGAAAAATGCAAATGTTTCAAGGAACATAAGAAGTCATTGCAAACACCAGGATGGACAAAACGTTTTTTTGAAAAAGTAATAAACTGAAGTCCATTTGTGGTAAAACTAGGATGTTTGCAATAGATATTTCCTTTGCTCCCTGAAGACCATATTAAAATGATGTATATGATGCTAGGATGCAAGGATGCAAGGTGTCACAAGTAAATCTGAAACCTTCTTAATAGGTAGGCTATAAGAGATTGGTTCTACATTCTCTACCCATAAATCCCACTCACAGGATAGTTTCTACGGTAGTGGTATAGGAAACTCAAGGTCACAGACGTTTATCGTACTAATACCCCGTTGCAGGCTAGCTGCATTATGACGATAATAATGATAAGGTCTACCTTGAGTGGAGTTCTCGTGTTAGGCCCTTAAGGGGCGAGCCCTTGGAAACTAAAACTACAAAACGACCAATATAGAAACTGGTTCTTAACAGGGGATCCCAGAATCACAGCCCTTTCATGAATCAAATCACGTGATAGGCTAGCTGTGTTATGATAAGATCTACGAATAGGTCTACTATCTGGGGGAGCGTTCAAGCTAGGTTCTCAAGAAGCGATTTCTTGGAGACTAACACTAATAACTACCAATTCTAACCTAGGTGTTCCCTCTTCTTTTTCCACAACTCATCTTTTACTTGTGGTGTATCCCCATGAACCCACAGACAAGTATAACAATAAGAAATAAGAGAAAGTGAATAAAAGAACAAATAAACAATAAACAATACATAAATAACAAACATAAAGAAGACAAAAAGACAAGATCAAAAAATAAACACACAAATCTAAGTTAGACTCTACCCTCTCTAGAATGGAGTTAATCCCCAGCAGAGTCGCCAGTTGTCATACCTCGAAAAAATACGATCCTCGCGATGGACGCGAAAAAAAACAACATAATCGTCACCTAATTCTATTTTTTCTAACAAAAGAAAATGGAGATATAGATACAACATAAATAGGATAAGAAATGGTCAACGAAACCAAATTCTAAGCTCGGGAGTCGGTTACGGAAGGAGAAGGTATTAGCACCCCTCACGTCCGTAGTACTCAATGAGAACCTCTTAGTTAACTATGCGATTAAATGTTGATTTATGTCCATGTCTTCTAAATGGTTTGTTAAGATGTTTGTTCTAAGGGAAAAAATATTTTAATTATTAATATGGAGAAAGTGGTTATTTTTTTATTATTGTTCTCGCGAAGGATTAAAATCCATGTGCCTACGTATTCCGTTGTGCAATGAGAAAGTCAGAGCTTCATAGTTCGTGCAACTAAGGTTTGTTGGTGTGTTTTAATGAACGATTGTTTATACCGCTTTCTAACTGCTAAGCATTGGCTTATTTGCTCGTGATAGGAGGCTAAAGCGCTAGTTTGTTTGCGAGATAGAAAGAGCTTAAACAATGTTTGTTTTGAAGACATGTTTGATCTTGTTTAAGGTATTTTAAGAATGAAAGGGCGAATGAATCACGTCCCGTGGGGTTGACCTCAGGAATGATTCATTAAAGAACCCGTGGAATGCTAGACTCTAGAATTCAGTTATTTCATTATTTGATATGTAATTAAGTGTTTTAGGAAACGAGAGGGCGAATGAATCACGTCCCGTAGGGCTGGCCTCTGGAATGATTCATTCAAGAACTATATGGAATGCTAGACTCCAGAATTCAGTTCCTCCATTTAATTAATATGAAAAATGATTTGAATATTCCCCGGGGATGCTTTAAATTGGAATTGAAAGAAAGAGATAAGTCGTCATCTTTAAGGGAGATATCTCACCTATTTCACCACTGTAAACACCCCAAACTTGCCCTCACCCATTCACACCATGGCTTATGGTCATCTCATATGCATAAACACAATCATATCATCTCACATCTCATTTTTGATTCACTGGATAGTTTCTAAGGCATCTGCACCTAGGGTTTGTGATCTGAGCAATCCCAAAGCCTCTTGAGCCATTCCAAAGGCCACCAATCAACTCAAAGGGGTCCATGTGTGTTCTTATATCATATCTCATCTCCTCAAAGTTAAAATTGCAGAGAAATCACAAGAACTAGAGTTTGAGTGGATGCAGAGCCAGGTTTGACTGCACAGTTGACTGAAAATTAGGGTTTTGGTTTCAGAGGCCATAACTCCAAATTTTTTGGTCATTTTTGTTTCCATTGATCTCTATATGGTATAGGGAGTATGCATATCAATTTTCATGAAGAAATTCCATGGGGAAGTCATCTGATCAAGAGTTGACTTTTCAGACAAGTCAGTGCAAAATCAGGGCATCTGAGGCCCCCAATGACCCAACCAATGGGTGATCTTCATCATTTTGAGTGTATATGATCTTTATTTGATCATGGAAGAAGGTTGAAGTTCATAGAAATCAAGAATTTAGGGTTTTTGCAAATGTTGACTTTTTGGGCATAGTTGACTTTTCAAGAATGCATCATTTTAGGTCATTTTTCAAGCCTTGATTCATGATTCAAAAAGGCTTCAAATGGAAAAACTTTGGTCATGAAAGTTGTAGATCTCATCTTTCCCTTTTCAAAAAGTACAAGAACATGATCAAACTCTTCTTGGATCAAAAGTTATGGCAATGCAAAGTTGGCTAAAATCATTAATTTTCAAGGCATGCCTCATTTGGAAATTTTGCAAAGTCTTGGACCAATGCATATTGCAGCCTCTAATTCACTTCAAACCAACACATAAACATTCTCTAAGTCCTAAAAATCAGAAATGAACCAAGAATGTCATGGTTTCATGTTTGGTTAGGCAAAGAAGTCACATGTGAACCAAAATGTCACAAGTTGCAAAACTCATGATCATGCTCCCTCCTACTTGCAGCCTTGGATGCTGAGCTTTGCTAGCCTCTCACCTCACCTTGCTGCGCCAGCCCATGCCCATGTACTTGCCTAGATCATGATCCATGCTTCTCTTACACATTATTTGACTTTTTGCAAAAGTTGCCTTACCAATCAATAAAGGGCATGTCTTGTCAACTGACCAATGAGAGAGAATTATGTGGACAGTTTGCAAGCTAAACATAACACAAGGCAAGGCTGAAACATTGGACATACTCACATTCACAAAAACCTTCCATTTTGCATAAGCTTTCGAATTTCTCTATACAGCCTGCAAACACTCAAACCTTTTCCTCCATTCAACTCACCCTGCCTCATAGATCACAAAACACCAAGAACACAAGCCTGAAACAGCCAAGAGATCCCACTGCCATTTCTCACTTCAGTTTGCAGTTCCATTCGAATCTTCCATCCTAGCTCACAAACAGCCAAACAAACCTTGCAAAGCTTCTCCATACATCATTTGGACCTCAAACCATCATTCACAATGACCTGAAAGAGCCAGAACCTCCATTGCCATTTCTGATCAAGCTTGAGCAGAAGCTTTCGAAACTCATTATCCAGCCAGCACAAACTCATTTTGAGCACTCAAACATCTTTGGGGGATCAAGTGGAGTGGTTTGCACAAGGAAAAGTGGCCAGAAAGTCCTCAAGTTGAAAGCTCCAAATCTCAGGTAGCTCGAAAATAATTTTTCCAGAAATCATTTTTCTTGTTACAAACTTGTTCTTCATGTCTTGCTGATCATTCTGGTACCATTGGTTTTGAAAATGGTTTCGAAATGAGCATTTAATTTGTGTCTGAAGCTTGCGTGACCTAGTTTTCTTTTTCTTCGATTCAACTCATTTAGGAAATATAAATGTGTTTTAGGATGGGGGTTTGATTCGTGAGGATGTGAGGATCATTTCCCAGTTCTTGTTTTTCATTTTTGATGCGTTTTGAGGGATTTGGGTAGTTTTCAGGTGAGAGCTGGCCGGAGAAGACGACCGGAAGTCTTCTCCGGCCACCTGAGAGTCATTTGTGCCCTAATCACGTAATTAATGTTAGTTTGAATTTGAGCCCTCAGATGCGTTGAACAAGTTGACTTTCCCGCGCGCATAAAGGGTCCAGATGTGGTCATTAAACCCTAATCACTTTAATTAGTTTAATTAATTGAATTTAGTCAGTTTAAACGTGGGCCACTGGATTTGGCGCGTGGTCAATGGTCCCCTTTCCAGATTGAATCTCAACCCTTCATGCTGCATACTTTCATTTTATTCAATTTTTATTCATTTTCTTTCCATTTATTTTGCATAATTATTTTAAAATAGTTAAAAATCCTTAAAAATTATGAAACTTTTTCCTTAAAGTTTTTAATAATTTTTAAGACCCAAAAATATTTTTATTTTATTTTTTATCATTAAAAAGGTATTTTTAAATATTTAAAAGATTATTTTTAATTGATTAATGGGAATTAATTAATTAAAAATACTTTTAGGTATTTAAAAATTACAAAAAAATTCATGAAATGTCCTAAGACATTTAGAAACATTGTCCAACCTTCAAACCAAATTTCTTTTTTGATCTTGATGCATTTTAAGAATTTTTCATTGAATTAAATAATTTTTTATGCATTATTTTGATCATAAGTTTGAAAATTCATTTCTGCCTATTGGAGAAGGTTGAGACATTGATTCTTCTTACTTTGTGTTGTGTTTGGCATGTATTTTCAAGGATAAAATGGCCATGATTTGTTTCCTCATTTCCTAATTGTTTGGCATTTGTTTTGTTAGGAACCCTAAAAAACCCTAATATCTTGTAAAATTCATATCTTGAGATTGGTTGAGAGTTGAGAGCTCCCCTTTGGGCAGTGGTTCATTATAGGTTTAGGGTTTATTTGGATAGCATTTTCCATTTTTTATCTTAGGGTTTGCTTCTGTTTTGGGTTTTTGTTTGATGTTTGATTCATAAACCCTAATTTGGGCTTTCTCTTGCATCCTCCTTGTTTTCTCTTGCATAACATGACTTGTCTTTGCATTTTGTGCATTCTTGTGGTCCATTTGGCATCATAAGACATATAGGAAGCATCCTTGATCATTGCATCTCATACTTGCCATGTCATTTGTCTTGTGTGCTTCATAGCTTTCCATGCTTGTTCATGCTCTTTAGCTTGCATCATTTGCATTCATGATCTTGTATGAACATCTCCATGCCTTGTCTCATGTTTGCAGCACCTCAAAACATCATAGTCATCATGTGCATGCTTCTGGTTTGGTTTAGCATCATGTCATCTCATCTCATTTAGCATTGCATTGCATTTCTTTCTAACATTTCAGGTGGTAAGTAAATTTGAGAGGTGGATTTGCCTTCACTTCTCATACCTTTTCTTTTCATCTCTCTTGCATCCATTGCTGCATTTTATATGTGTTTGAGATTGAGCTTGCTCATTCTTGTTCTTCCCACTTTCTTTCTTCAAGTGACTTGACTTCTTGAATGAAGCAAGTCACTTTGCTTCTCTTGATCCTATTCATCTGCTTCCTGGTGGCTCCTCTGAAGATTGTTCTTGGAAACCTCACAAACCTTAGGATCATCCAAGCATGACAATGAATTAGGGTTTTGATTAGTATCCCCTCTTAGTTTTACCTTTGTGTCTCTCTTTGAGTCCTCTCTTCTCACCTCATAATCAGGGACTAAACCCTAAAGGCTTTAAGACTTTGTGATTAAGCTTATGCCTGCATCCTTCTCTTAGGATGGAGTGTATAACTTTAATCCTAAGTCTTGAACCCTTTATGTGTTTAAATCTCTTAATCAATCCACTTAATAATCATCAAGACATCACTTGTAACTTGGGCCTTGCATTAGGGTTCTAATTCTTCCTTAAGTGGTTAAGAAGGACTAACCCTAGTGTTAATGGACAAGTCCCCCTCAAGTTGTCTTACAAACAATAAAATTCACTTCATCATCATACCATTAAATAAAATCCACTTAATCAGAGGCTTGTTTTGTCATGGGTTTAATCCCTAATCATGGATTAAGTTGAGGAGTCTTCCTCAGCTTAAACACTCTCACCTATCATCCTTCTTTTAGGATGGTGTAATGGGTCTGTTTAATCCATGATTATGGCTTAATCTCATTACTCAACACTAAACAAAAACAACAAAAACATCTAAATAATCACAAGTAGGTTAATGATCTTAATCCTGCATCAAAGGTGATTAAGTGTGAGAAGCTGACTTCACACTTAAGGTATTCTCATTACCCCTAATCAGAGGGAAGATGTGATGAGTTTACTAAACCCATTGATTTAGACTTAAGCTCATTAACTTATGACAAACTTCCAAAAAAAGCAATAAAAGACTGAAAACTCAAAAACAAACAATAATCGTCTCCTTCGGGATTCTTTTCTCATCTCATTCACTCACAAACGAGAACTTGCTTCTTCCGTCTAATGCAAGACAGTTAGCACCTGAGCCAGACAGGTCATACACTTGAGCATTGACAAGCAAGCAGTTCACAGGTCAATTCATCTTTCAGTCTCTTTGGGTCGAACTACGGTGTTCTGACTTCCTCATTGCACGAGAGGATACGTAGGCATAACTTGACAGTTATCGAACAAAAGTCTCTGTTTATTCCCCCTCTTTCTAGCTTTATTCTTTAGCCTCATGATCTTGAGCATTTCACTCTGTTCTTACACTGACACTTTCATACTCCACCTCATTTTCTCTTACACTGACACCTGTACATTCTTTTCCAGCTATTTTATACACAAATTGCACTGACACTACCTCTTTAAAACACAAATCTTTCAAGCGTGGATCCCGTCGAGTACGGCGGACAATCTGGGTGCTAATACCTTCCCAGGTTGTAACCAACCCCCTTTCTCAGTCTCTCTGGTTCGCAACCGTCTTATCCATCTTTTTCTAGGCTTATGCAGCATTTCCTTTCCTCCGGGATAAAAATGCCTAGCTGGCGACTCTATTCATTCTCCAGTGAGTTCACGGCTGTGTGTTCTCATTGTCCCTCTCGCCGACCGTTCGCGTCTGTACCCTTATATGACCCTGTGTCACTTGTCGGGAGCGACAGCTTGGCGACTCTGCTGGGGACCCTTATACTGCAACCAGGGCTTCTGGTTCTTTTTGTGGGTTCCTCCTAGCGCTTGATTGATTTGTGTTTACTGGGGTGTTATGTGCTTGTTTGTGCTTGTATTTATTTTTGTTTATTGCTTTATGTACAGTTACTTTACTGCTTTCTTTATTGCATTTATATTATCATACTGTGCTGCTGGCTGGATTTGGTTTTTGTTTTGGTGGGTGGGTGTTTCATTGAGAGTTAAGGTCCTATACCTGGGACCTGAGTGACACCTAGGCTAGAGTGAATCATATTCTTTCCCATTCCATTTCGGTCTGGTGCGGGAATATGAAACATGGTTCAGATATGGGTTTCTTCTTGAGAACTCTGTGTTGCAGATTTCCTGCAATGCTAGGGCTATCTGGGAAGCCTGCTAAGTCTGGATGACCTTTTAGTATTGACCTTCAGAAACTGAGGTGAATTAGAGGAGGAATTGTTATGGTTATTGTAAACACTGTACCTCCGGGTTAGAAGTTTTTACACTTCTCATAACTGATCCAAGTCTGAGGATCCTTGTTCTAGATCACCACCTGTGAGGGGGTTGGGCTGTTTACAGGTTTGCAGGTACCTTGACCTCAGAATACCCTGCTACTTTGACTTTGTTAAGAATACTCCATGTTGGATAGTTCTTGTGATTCTAAAACCCTGGACATGTGGCTCTTTATTTGAGTCCCCCACCCTGGTTACTGGATTTTTAGACCTCCATCTGGAATTCTTGAACACACATGGACTTATACCAAGGCAGTTAATCAGATCCAGCTCAGTCACAAACCCTTTGCATATCATTTGCATACATACCCATTGCATCATATTAACATTTGCTTATTTGTGTTTCAGGGTATCCATTTTCATCTGGTTTTGGTTTTGACCCCATCTGCATCATTGACCTATCTCCACCAGCACTTGCTTCAGCTTGTCAACCATATACTTCAGCCAGTGGCCCACTCCTCAGCATCTTCATCAGCACTTATCCTACTCAGTCCTCAGCATCATGGCTCCAAAGAAAAGCAACATCACTTATCATTTCTTCCAACCAGACTTATCAGACATCAGGAGGATCCAAACCCTGATCACTCCAGATCACATACCCTTGTTCAGGGAGAGTTATGGAGATATACTGGACATGGTTATGGATCTGGACCCTTCACAGAGGAGCCTCATCCACACCTGTATTCAGTTTTATGACCCCCCATTGAGATGTTTCACCTTTCAAGACTTTCAGTTGGGGCCTCTTTTGGAAGAATACTCATCTTTGACTGGTCTGCCCATCAAGAGAGAAATCCCTTTTAACCCTGAAATGGTCTTTCCCAGCAATGGAGAGGTAGCAAAAGCTCTGTATCTGGAGCCTGTTTTGATTGAACATCATATGACCTCTAAAGCTGGAATCCCTGGTTTTCATCTTGACTTCCTGATTTCTCAAGCTAGTCTGAAGGCCTCCTCGGGGGAGTGGAAAGCTGTTTGTGCTCTATTGGCCTTGAGTGTATATGGAATTGTATTGTTTGCAGATGAGCCTCGATTCATTAGCAAAAATGCAATCCATTTGTTCATCCTGAAGAACCCAGTGCCAACTTTACTGGGCGATCTCTATTACTCAGTCCATCAGAGAAATGAGAAGCAGATGGGAAGATTAGTGAGGATTTGTGCTCCATTATTCCATGCTTGGCTTCTCAGGCATCTACCCAGGACAGATGCATTTCTAAATCCTCATCAGCAAAGCAACTGGGCTAAGAGGCTCACTACTCTCACTTCAGCAGATATCAGATGGTGTACTCAGAGCACCAAGGGCAGAGATATGATCACCAGCTGTGGGCACTTTCCCAATGTGCCTTTGATAGGAGTTAAGGGAAGTATCAACTACAACCCTCTGCTGTTCAGGAGGCAATTGGGCTATGCACTGGTCCACACTCCTAGGGTACAGGATTTGGTTGAGACCCTCTACTGTGAGAACAAGATTAGTTTGACTGTTGTTAGGCAGGCTGCCTGGGCCTGGGATCATGTTCAAACCAAGGGAATCACCATTTTGGGGAAGTGCAATAATGTGGCATCAGTCCAATATTATGAGTGGTCCCATGCTAGGGCCCAATTCTCTGGAATGCCCTTTACCATAGAAGACATGCCTGAGTCATCTTCAGCACCACCCCCTGCCACTATCAGCTTGGAAGAGTTTGAGAGCTTGAAAGAAAGAAATGAGAAGTTAACCCAGGCTTTGCAGAAGACCCTCCGGGAGAGGAGTGAAGGTGTGAGGGAGATTGAGAGATTGGAGAAATTGAGAGTGGAACACTTGACCAAAATTGAGAAGTCTGGAGATTATATCAACAAGTCTAAAGCTGGTGAACAGATTCTGAAGAATGCTTGTAAAGAAGCCCAGTTCCAGAGAGCAAGGACATACTTGTATTTGAAAGAGAGTCAGGCCAGGTGGGTCCGGATCACTGAGGCCCGTACTCTAGAAGACAAAAGAGTTCAAGACAAGATGGGACAGATGGAAAAAGCCCTGGCAGCAGCCCAGAAGGAAATATCAGAGCTAGAAATCAGAGCTGGAGTGAAGAGGTCTAAGGACCAAAGTCAGAACAAGAAGTTGACTGCAGCTGTTGCAACAAGAAACCTTCTCATCAGAGGTCTCACGGAGCGTCCGGCTGATCCTGTGACCGAAGCACTTCTTAAGGAAGTTCGTAAGGATGAGTTTGGCCTTGGAGTTTGATCATTTGCTTGTTGTTGTTCCTATTTCATGTACTTTTGTTTTTGTGATGTATTTTGACCCCTTAGAGGGCTGGTGTTGTAAAATGTACAAGATGTATTATTTCACTTTTGTAATATATCTGTGTTGGTTTCTATCTGGGTTCATATCAAAAGCAACTTCAACAGCAGCATCTTCAAGGGTCTGGAAGGGTCAAAACTGAAGGCCAAACCGGATACCTTGAGAGCAAATAAGCATAATTGCATTGCATGCTAACCATTTTGTTTGTTTTGTAGGTTTTTTTTTTGTTGTTGTTGCTAACCTTTGTTGTGAATCTCAGGAATTATTGCTCGCCGCCGGGTATTTCCTCTCAACAGGCCTCACAGGTACCCAACTAGAAACAACCTTCCGGGAATTCAGATGGATCAGATGCAACAAGACCTTACGGAGGTCAGAAACCAGATGGCCAACGAAAGGTTGGAGATGAGAACCCAGATAACACAGTTCATGGAAGTGATGAACAACTTAGCTCAAAGCCAGGAGAGGCTCAGAACTTTGGTAGAAGGGAGGAATCAAGAGGAGCCCCTTGTGGGGACTGCTGGCACAAGTAACAATGAAAGGGTGCAACCACATGTTAATCCTCCTGTGTTTGGCCCACATCTACATCCTGAGATTAACATTCCTGCAAATGTTCAAGGAACAGCCACTGCAGCCAGAGTACTTCAAGAAGATCCTCAGGAGGACCAGTATACAGTAATGGGTGCCGGAGAGGAAACTTATGATAGACGGTTGGAAGAAATAGCTGAGAAGTTGAGATCACTGGAGTCTCAAAATTCTTTGGGTTTCGACGTCATGGACATGGGTTTGGTAGATGGGGTCAGGATCCCCCATAAGTTCAAGCCTCCTTGTTTCGAAAAGTATAATGGGACTTCATGCCCCCGGACTCATTTGCAATCATTTCTGGGAAGGCTGAAGGCCTATACAATGGATGAGAAACTTTGGATGTTCTACTTCGAAGATAGCTTGACTGGAGCTTCTAGGGAATGGTATTCCCATCTGACAAGAGCAACTATAAGATGCTGGAAGGACCTGGCAGAGGCCTTCATCAGACAGTATCAGTATAATCTAGATATGGCACCCAACAGGACCCTCCTAATGGGAATGTCACAGTCTTCGAGGGAGAGTTTCCGAGAGTATGCTAAAGATGGAGACAGCTTGCTGCTGCTGTCCAGCCACCTATGTCTGAGAGAGAAATGGCAGACATGTTTATGAACACTCTCCAGGGAACGTATATTGACAGGTTGGCTGCTTTCTCTTCCACCAGCTTCGCAGATGTTGTCATAGCTGGGGAGAGAATTGAAAGCCTGTTAAAAATGGGTAAGATCTCCGATAATGGTGCCAGTTCGTCCAGTGGTACAAGAAAGCCTTTTGCAGGCCCGAGAAGAACTGGCGAGACCAATGCCATTCACACCAACAGGGGTAGGCCCCAATATGTTCAAAGGTCAATAGCAGCAGTCACTATCCCTGCTCCAGCTCATCCTCAGCCAGTCTATCAACCTCCGCAACAAAACTTCCAACAACAACCTCAGTATCATCAGAATCAATATCCTCCAAGAAACTACAACAGCAACAACACCAACAACAACAATCAACAGAGGCCATTCCAACAGAGGTCATCCCAAGCTAACAGAGTGATCGACCCGATCCCAATGCCGTATGCTGCCTTGTTGCCACAACTTCTGAAACTCAACCTAGTTGAGCTAAGAACGTTGGCACCTCCGGATCCCAACAGTCTACCAAGGAACTATGACTCCAATGCTAGGTGTGCTTTTCATTCAAACGCACCTGGTCACAGTACAGAAAAATGCAGGGCTCTGCATATGAAGGTACAAGACTTGGTAGACTCCAAGGCTCTGAATTTTGCGCCTCCGCCCAATGTCAATAAAAACCCGATGCCAAACCATGGTGGTCCTCGAATTAATGCTATTGAAGAAGACCAACCGTCTTATTTAATAACTAGTGTGGATCAGATCAGGACACCGTTGGTGGAAATCAAAGCTCAACTCCGAGAAAACCAAATATTTCCAGGGTGTGAACTGGGGTGTCCCTTTTGCAATATTTCATGGAATGGGTGTGAGGACCTGAGAAATGGCATTGACAGCCTTATTCAGAGTGGTTTGCTACAGATCACTACATCATTCCCAACAAATCCGGCAACTTCATCAACAACGGTTTCAGAACCTCCTACAACTGCAGCAACTATTGTTCCCGATAATTCACCAGCAACATCAACCAGTACTTCATCTGTCCTCCCAAATGATCAGTTTTCAACAGTTTCTCCTGCTACAACTTCAGCTTCATTCCATTTCGAATCTCCATCAGCAACAACAACAGTCCTTCCAACAGAACCTCCTACAACACCAGCAATCAATCATGAAGATGTCTCTACTGTTACCATATTCTACGATCCTGAAAATAATTCCGCCTACCATTCAGAAGGTGCTGCTCCCGCCAGAGCACCAGTTACAATCTTTTATGATCCACAAACAATTACAGTCCCTTCAGCAGCAGCAATCAGTCCAGTCACTGTCACGGTGCCTGGACCAGTACCATATGAAAGCAATAGGGCCATCCCTTGGCACTATGGCTCTGACGTGTACTGTGAAGGGAAAAGAATCACTCTTGAAACATCAGCACCTGCACCACAAGTAGATAATGTGGGGGGAGGCGGAGGCTTCACTCGAAGCGGACGTCTCTTTGCTTCACAAGTTCAAAAACCTACTGCCGAAGCAGAAGCTGCTGCCAAGGCAAAAGGAAAAGGCCCGGTGCAGGAAGATTCAGCTGCCAAAGAAACCCTGAAGACTCCATTCGATCAGGAAGTTGATGAGTTTATGCGAATCATCAAGAAGAGTGATTATAAAATTGTGGATCAGCTTCACCAGACGCCATCCAAAATCTCCATCCTCTCACTGCTTATGTGCTCCGAAGCCCATCGGAATGCACTACTTAAAGTCCTGCACGCAGCTTACGTGCCTGAGGAGATTACTGTCAACCAATTGGAAACCGTGGTTGGAAACGTTACTGCTAGCAATGGGCTAGGGTTTACCAATTCTGACTTGACAGCGGATGGCCGTAATCACAACAAAGCCTTGCACATAACCATGGAATGCAAAGGAGCTGTCCTTTCTCATGTGCTGGTGGACACAGGTTCTTCCCTGAATGTCTTACCGAAGAAGGCTCTGGTGAAGCTTGAATATGATGGATTGGCATTGAGACCCAGCAACCTGGTAGTAAGAGCCTTTGATGGTTCTAAGAGATCGGTTCTGGGAGAGATTGAGCTGCCCGTGACAATTGGCCCGCAGACCTTTAAAACTATCTTTTATGTGATGGACATTCAGCCCGCCTACAGCTGTTTGTTGGGTAGACCCTGGATTCACGCCGCTGGCGCAATAATGTCTACCCTTCACCAAAAGTTAAAATTTGAGTGGGAAGGTCAAGTTGTCACAATCTGTGGGGAAGAGGATATTTTCGTTAGCCATCTGGCTACCTACAAATACATTGAGATGGATGGAGAGATCCACGAGACAATGAGCCAAGGTTTTGAAGCCTTGAATGTCAATGAAGCATCTGCTGTATCTGGAATCTCCATGTCATCTTACCAACAAGCCCGGAAGGTTGTTGAAGAAGGAACTGCCCTAGGTTGGGGCAAGGTTTTAGCTGTGGAGGAAAAGAAGGACAAATTTGGGTTGGGTTACAAACCAACTCAACATCAAGCAAAGGCTGCTGCAGAGCCTGGTTTTGTCAGTGGGGGGATGCTTACCCCCGATGCTATCAACTGTCTGGAAGACGAGCTGGAAGAGGAGCGCAATCTGGAGAATTGGATTCGTCCAAAGATCCCGGGGAGCAGTGTCTCGAACTGGTCTTCCCAGGAAATTATAAGAGTTACTCATGCAGAGTAATTATTATTTCCTGTATTTTTTATAGCATGCATCCAAGTCTTGCATCTTGCCCAAGATGACAAGACTCATTTTGTAATCAGGGCCATCTGTACTTTTGTGCAAACAAGATCAAATTAATGAAATATCAGACATCTTTTTGCAAACAAGTCTTTTTCTTTTATGCTCACTGTTTTTCCATTTTTCTTTTTGTACAAAAATAAATGGCGGTGTTTTCAAAATGATAACTTCATTTCACTTTTTTCTAAAGCAAGATTAAAATCAATCACTAAAATGAATAAACTTAACCCTTGCAGAAAGTGCCTTCCTGACAGCACCGACAACAACACGGCTATGACATCGTATGACTTTGACAATCCAATCAATCAAGCTGATGAAGGGGTTGATGAAGAATATGAGCTTCCTGAAGAGCTAGCCAGGTTGTTAAGACAGGAGGAAAAGGTTATTACTCCTCACCAGGAGGAGATTGAAGTGATTAATCTTGGTACAGAGGAAGACGTGAAAGAGGTTAAAATCGGGGCCTGCCTGCAAGACTCAGTGAAGAGACAACTGATAGACCTGCTTCAAGAGTATGTTGATGTGTTTGCTTGGTCGTATCAAGATATGCCAGGGTTGGATACCGATATAGTTGTGCACAAGCTGCCTTTGAGAGAAGAGTGTCCACCAGTCAAACAGAAGCTGCGCCGAACTCGCCCAGACATGGCTATGAAAATCAAGGAGGAGGTACAAAAGCAATGGGACGCCGGGTTCCTTGCTGTAACTAGCTACCCGCCGTGGGTTGCTAATATAGTACCTGTACCTAAGAAGGACGGCAAAGTAAGAATGTGTGTTGATTACCGGGATCTGAACAGAGCCAGCCCGAAAGATGACTTCCCATTACCTCACATTGATGTATTGGTGGATAACACGACTCAGTTCTCGGTATTCTCCTTCATGGATGGATTTTCAGGATACAATCAGATCAAGATGTCACCTGAAGACATGGAGAAGACAACATTCATCACACCTTGGGGCACGTTCTGTTACAAAGTGATGCCATTCGGACTGAAGAATGCTGGTGCCACATATCAACGGGCTATGGTGACATTATTCCATGATATGATCCACAAGGAAATAGAATGTTATGTGGATGATATGATCGCCAAGTCCCTTACAGAGGAAGACCACCTGGTGAATCTGCTCAAATTATTCAAGCGTCTGAGGAAGTACCAATTGAAGTTGAACCCCAACAAATGCACATTCGGGGTGAGATCTGGTAAGCTGCTGGGCTTTATTGTAAGCGAGAAGGGGATTGAGGTTGACCCAGATAAAGTCAAAGCTATTCAAGAGATGCCTGCACCGAAAACTGAGAAAGAAGTTCGAGGGTTCTTAGGTCGATTGAACTACATTTCCCGGTTCATATCTCACCTCACGGCAACCTGTGAACCCTTGTTCAAGCTGTTAAGAAAAGAACAAACGGTCAGGTGGAACGAAGATTGCCAGAAGGCTTTTGACAAGATCAAGGAGTATTTACAAGAACCTCCAATCCTCATGCCGCCAGTTGAAGGAAGACCTCTGATTATGTACTTGACAGTGCTAGAAGAGTCAATGGGGTGTGTACTAGGTCAGCATGACGAGTCTGGTCGAAAAGAGTATGCAATATACTACCTAAGCAAAAAGTTTACCGACTGTGAACAACGTTATTCACTGCTCGAGAAAACTTGCTGTGCTTTAGCGTGGGCTGCTCGCCGACTGAGACAGTATATGTTGACCCACACTACCTTATTAATCTCAAAAATGGATCCAGTTAAGTACATTTTCGAGAAGCCAGCTCTTACCGGACGGGTTGCAAGATGGCAGATGATTCTCACAGAATACGACATACAGTACACTTCTCAGAAAGCCATCAAAGGCAGTGTACTATCTGAATATCTTGCTGAGCAACCTATTGATGACTACCAGCCAATGAGGTTTGACTTCCCTGATGAAGACATCATGTTCATTAAAGCAAAAGATCACGAAGAGCCTATTCACACTGAAGGGCCTGACCCAGAAGAAGAATGGACTATGATGTTTGATGGGGCTGTCAACATGAATGGCCGTGGTGTTGGTGCAGTACTCATTACACCTAAAGGAGTTCACATGCCTTTCTCGGCAAAACTCACTTTCAACTGCACTAACAACGAAGCTGAATACGAAGCTTGCATTATGGGTCTTGAGGAAGCCATCGACCTCAGGATCAAAACATTGACCGTATTCGGAGATTCAGCTTTGGTAGTCAATCAAACCAACGGGAAATGGTACACCCACCAGGATCATCTGATACCTTACAGGGATTATACAAGAAGGTTATTGACTTTCTTCACAACGGTCAAACTTGAGTATATCCCTCGGGACGAGAATCAGTTTGCAGATGCTCTTGCTACCATTTCATCCATGATCAAAGTTCAAACGGCTAACTTTGTACCCCAGATTTCAGTGTCTAGACTTGATAGACCAGCATATGTATTTGCAGCAGATGTTGTCAAGGATGATAAGCCTTGGTTTCATGACATTAAGTGCTTCTTGGAGGATCAGACATACCCACCTGGGGCATCTTCCAATGATAAGAAGACTTTAAGAAGGCTTGCTGGAAGTTTCTTTCTGAACACTGATGGGTCTTTATACAAAAGGAACTTTGACATGGTACTCCTCCGGTGTGTTGACAAGACGGAAGCAGATTTGTTGATGCATGAAGTGCACGAAGGATCTTTTGGTACCCATGCTGGAGGACATGCTATGGCTAAGAAGTTGTTAAGATCAGGCTATTACTGGATCACAATGGATGCAGACTGTTGTGCGTACGCCAGAAAATGTCATAAATGCCAGATCTATGCAGATAAGGTGCATGTGCCTCCCAATCCTTTGAACATCATGTCTTCACCATGGCCCTTTGCTATGTGGGGCATTGATATGATTGGCAAGATTGAGCCAACTGCTTCGAATGGTCACAGATTCATCCTGGTCTCCATTGATTATTTCACCAAGTGGGTTGAAGCAGCCTCATATGCAAATGTTACAAGACAAGTGGTAGCCCGATTTCTGAAGAGAGATATCATCTGTCGGTATGGAGTGCCCGAGCGAATCATTACTGATAATGGTTCCAATTTAAACAACAAAATGATGACAGAGCTGTGCCGGGACTTCAAGATCCAACATCACAATTCTTCTCCTTACAGGCCAAAGATGAATGGCGCTGTTGAGGCAGCAAATAAGAATATCAAGAAGATTGTGCAGAGGATGGTAATCACATACAAAGATTGGCACGAAATGCTACCGTTTGCCTTGCATGGGTACCGCACATCAATCAGAACGTCCACTGGGGCAACGCCGTATCAGCTTGTGTATGGTATGGAAGCAGTCCTACCTGTTGAAGTTGAATTACCCTCTCTACGGGTACTGATGGATGTTAAACTGAGTGAAGCAGAATGGGTTCGGTCCCGATTCGAACAATTGAGCCTGATTGAAGAGAAAAGATTGGCTGCAATCTGTCATGGGCAGCTATATCAGAAGAGAATGAAGAAGGCCTTCGATCAGAAAGTCAGGCACCGAGAGTACCAAGTAGGGGATCTTGTGCTGAAGAGAATCCTCCCTCCTCATACAGACCACAGGGGCAAATGGACTCCAAATTACGAAGGACCATTCGTGGTGAAGAAAGTTTTCTCTGGTGGAGCGCTGATGCTCAGCACCATGGATGGTGAAGATTTCCCGTCCCCTGTGAACTCAGATGCAGTTAAAAAATACTTCGCATAAAATGACCCGCTGGACATAAAAACAGAATGTAAGTCCAGGCAAAAATAGGGCATCCCGGCGAGTCAAAAACAGAATAAAAGACTCGGGCAAAAGTAAGGGAAATAAATAAAAAAATGTACACCCGCTGAGTTGAAAAGCCGCATTGGACAACTCAGGCAAAAATGGGTATCCCGATGGATTGAAAACCCGAAAGGGCGATCCATGCAAAATAAGGGAATAAGCGAACAACTGCACTCTGAATTCGTCTGTATTATCTACAACCTGGTAAGCTTCAAAAGGATCAAGCTTCAATCAGAATCAACTCTCTCCAGAAAGCAAGACGAGAAGAACGTCATTGTCATACGAGTCATAGCAGAAGAGGAAGCTCCCTCAAAGCGTCGTCAACACTGCCAGCATTTTGTTTCTCAATTTGTAACAATCTCCTCATTTCAGGAGATATGTTTCCTTGACTGTATCTTGCCAATTCAGGGCACATGAATTAATAAAATCAGATTTTCGGTCATGTTTCGCTTTTACATTTATGTTTTGCAAAGAGTTGTCTGATATCTCTAAAAATACAATTGCATAAGTACAGATGCCTTTCTCTAAAGATAAAAAACACATGCTTACAGGGAATGTGATTATTCTCGAAAGTACTTAACTCCTATGACGGAATCCAGTGAGGGATACCTCGGGACCTTTTGTACGTTTCCTTACCTTTGCAGGATTGCAGGTATCCAGAACGCAACCTGGGGCATGCAGTTTATGTCTCAGCAAGTAGGCGAATCATTATCAACTCGGTCTATCTTCCACATGGCACTAGAAGGTGCCCATTTCCCCAGCGGAGCTGCCAAATCAGCATACACTCAATCTCAGCATCCGAAATGCTCTATCCCCAGCTGAGTTGCTCCCCATTGCTTTCCCCAGCAAAGTTGCCAAATCAACTAACAGGTTTAACACTCAGGATGTTTTCTCGCCAGCCGAGTTGCCTCTCATTACTCTCCCCAACTGAGTTATCAACAGCATTCCCCAGCTGTAGTGCCAACCATTCTTCCTCAGCAGAATGCAGAAATCAGGGAATCATCTCCCCACAGAGCTTCAAGCCTTTATTCAGAAGAGCAACGCATGAAGAGATCACAACAGAGTACGGAAAGCTTCTACAAACCCCAGCTGGGTCCCATATTATAAGGATATGTCAATCAGTGACATATATCCCCAAGCAGATGCATCATTAGATCTACCAGTGATCTCATCCCCAGCTGGGAGGTCCATTTCCAACAGATCATCCAGAGATCTTCGCAGCAACGAGATCCGAATCCTGGATCTGTGCTCCTTTGCATGATCATAGCATTCGCATCATATTCACCCCTCAGAGCGTAGCATTCCGTCTAATACGGAGCATTACGGCAAAAAAAATCAAAGGCATAGCATAATCATAAGTCATGTTGCGAATTGAACACTTGTAAACATTGACAACCTGTCATTATACAGAATACAATACACAGAAATCCCCACCAGAGTCCCAGCAAAAGCAGCTGCCCTTTCAAATCACAAACACCAGTATATACACCTTTTGGCACCCGTCCGTGTCATCCTTCCCCAAACAGGTCGCCTGAATACACTCTACAAACAAAATCACCCGTACTACAGATACATCCTGACACCCGTCCGTGTCAAATCACCAGCAAAAAGCCAAAGACATCCTCTTTTCACTCACATATACCTATACATACACTTTCTTGACACCCGTCCGTGTCATATCCCCAGCGCAGTCGCTTACCTTTATCACCCATACACTTTCTTGACACCCGTCCGTGTCATATCCCCAGCGCAGTCGCTTACCTTTATCACCCATATACTTGTTAATATTATACTTTTCTCTCTTGACACTCGTCTGTGTCACTCTCCCCAGCAGATAAACACTCATCTATACAATACAATACTCACTACTCATGGTACACTTATACAGATACTCGTCCGTATCTTGTATGCATCATCACTCATATCCCCACAGATTCGACAGTAGTCCTTGTTCTTTGTTAACCAGTTGGTACTCGTCCGTACCATCATCTCAGAACATTGCGTCTAATGTTTGTTTCTACATACTCGTCCGTATCATAGTCTTAAGGATGCTCGTCCGCATCTTTAATCCATACACTGTGTCAAACACTTATGTCTTCTTGAATATAGATACTCGTCTGTGTCTACTATTCCCCAGAAGGTTTCTTTCAGATGCAACACTCGTCCGTGTTCCTTGTTAACCAGTTGGTACTCGTCCGTACCATCATCTCAGAACATTGCGTCTAATGTTTGTTTCTACATACTCGTCCGTATCATAGTCTTAAGGATGCTCGTCCGCATCTTTAATCCATACACTGTGTCAAACACTTATGTCTTCTTGAATATAGATACTCGTCTGTGTCTACTATTCCCCAGAAGGTTTCTTTCAGATGCAACACTCGTCCGTGTTCCTTGTTAACCAGTTGGTACTCGTCCGTACCATCATCTCTGAACATGTGTCAGTTTGTTTCTACATGATACTCGTCCGTATCATGGCCTTAAGGATGCTCGTCCGCATCTTTAATCTATACACAATACCAAACACTTATACCTTTTGTTTCTTGGATGTAAACGCTCGTCCGTGTTTACTTTATCCCCAGTAGATCACCAACAAATTTTCTTTTTATCTAACACTCGTCCTGTGTTATGATACCTTTGAGAGCAGCCGTACCCTGCTGAGTGGTCGTCCTCCACTTCTTGATGGTCGTCCTCCATCATGCTCATCCGATGGCCGTCCCCATCGTTGATATTTTAGCAGCCGTCCCCTGCTAGGTGGTCGTCCTCCACCTCTTGATGATCGTCCTTCATCAACTTTATCCAATGGCCGTCCCCATTGTTGATTTTGGTTATCTGGCATTCGTCCTATGTCATGATAAACCTCGAGAGCAGCCGTACCCTGCTGAGTGGTCGTCCTCCACTTCTTGATGGTCGTCCTCCATCATGCTCGTCCGATGGCCGTCCCCATCGTTGACCTTTCCTATCCGATGGCCGTCCCCATCATTGACATTTTCGGCAGCCGTACCCTGCCAGGTGGTCGTCCTCCACCTTTGATGGCCGTCCCCATCATATTTCTTTTATCCCCAACAGAGCAGCCGTCCCCTGCTAGGTGATCGTCCTTCACCTTTGATGGCCGTACCCCATCATCTGTTTATTTCATTTATTCTTTAACCCGATGGCCGTCCCCGTCGTGGTCCCTTTTCCTTTTAACCCGATGGCCGTCCCCGTCGTGGTCCGTTCCCTTTTAACCCGATGGCCGTCCCCATCGTTGGTTACTTTGCTTTATGAACTTGATGGCCGTCCCCGTCATGTTTCATTAACCCCCAGAGAGTTTTACAGCTTTATCTTGATGGCCGTCCCCATCATGATATTTTATTTTTCCCAGCTAGTCGGCCGTCCCCGTCTTAGCTTTACCTTTTATCCCCAGCATGTCGGCCGTCCCCGTCATTGCTTTATTTTCCTCGCCTTTCTCCAGCATGTCGGCCGTCCCCGTCATTGCTATTTACCCAGCAGTCGTCCTCTGCTCGACGATCGTCCTCCGTCGCCCGCACTTTATAATCATACCTTATTTGCTTTTACAATCTATATCCCTTTTCTTCTTCATTTCTGTGAGTGCAAATTTTGGACTGTCTTTGGTATTCAACCACAAGTTATCTTGTTTGTCTGTTAAGCCGTCGCTTACATCCTGCACAGCTAACTCATGTTTGAATAGGGGCAGCTGTAAACACCCCAAACTTGCCCTCACCCATTCACACCATGGCTTATGGTCATCTCATATGCATAAACACAATCATATCATCTTACATCTCATTTTTGATTCACTGGATAGTTTCTAAGGCATCTGCACCTAGGGTTTGTGATCTGAGCAATCCCAAAGCCTCTTGAGCCATTCCAAAGGCCACCAATCAACTCAAAGGGGTCCATGTGTGTTCTTATATCATATCTCATCTCCTCAAAGTTAAAATTGCAGAGAAATCACAAGAACTAGAGTTTGAGTGGATGCAGAGCCAGGTTTGACTGCACAGTTGACTGAAAATTAGGGTTTTGGTTTCAGAGGCCATAACTCCAAATTTTTTGGTCATTTTTGTTTCCATTGATCTCTATATGGTATAGGGAGTATGCATATCAATTTTCATGAAGAAATTCCATGGGGAAGTCATCTGATCAAGAGTTGACTTTTCAGACAAGTCAGTGCAAAATCAGGGCATCTGAGGCCCCCAATGACCCAACCAATGGGTGATCTTCATCATTTTGAGTGTATATGATCTTTATTTGATGATGGAAGAAGGTTGAAGTTCATAGAAATCAAGAATTTAGGGTTTTTGCAAATGTTGACTTTTTGGGCATAGTTGACTTTTCAAGAATGCATCATTTTAGGTCATTTTTCAAGCCTTGATTCATGATTCAAAAAGGCTTCAAATGGAAAAACTTTGGTCATGAAAGTTGTAGATCTCATCTTTCCCTTTTCAAAAAGTACAAGAACATGATCAAACTCTTCTTGGATCAAAAGTTATGGCAATGCAAAGTTGGCTAAAATCATTAATTTTCAAGGCATGCCTCATTTGGAAATTTTGCAAAGTCTTGGACCAATGCATATTGCAGCCTCTAATTCACTTCAAACCAACACATAAACATTCTCTAAGTCCTAAAAATCAGAAATGAACCAAGAATGTCATGGTTTCATGTTTGGTTAGGCAAAGAAGTCACATGTGAACCAAAATGTCACAAGTTGCAAAACTCATGATCATGCTCCCTCCTACTTGCAGCCTTGGATGCTGAGCTTTGCTAGCCTCTCACCTCACCTTGCTGCGCCAGCCCATGCCCATGTACTTGCCTAGATCATGATCCATGCTTCTCTTACACATTATTTGACTTTTTGCAAAAGTTGCCTTACCAATCAATAAAGGGCATGTCTTGTCAACTGACCAATGAGAGAGAATTATGTGGACAGTTTGCAAGCTAAACATAACACAAGGCAAGGCTGAAACATTGGACATACTCACATTCACAAAAACCTTCCATTTTGCATAAGCTTTCGAATTTCTCTATACAGCCTGCAAACACTCAAACCTTTTCCTCCATTCAACTCACCCTGCCTCATAGATCACAAAACACCAAGAACACAAGCCTGAAACAGCCAAGAGATCCCACTTCCATTTCTCACTTCAGTTTGCAGTTCCATTCGAATCTTCCATCCTAGCTCACAAACAGCCAAACAAACCTTGCAAAGCTTCTCCATACATCATTTGGACCTCAAACCATCATTCACAATGACCTGAAAGAGCCAGAACCTCCATTGCCATTTCTGATCAAGCTTGAGCAGAAGCTTTCGAAACTCATTATCCAGCCAGCACAAACTCATTTTGAGCACTCAAACATCTTTGGGGGATCAAGTGGAGTGGTTTGCACAAGGAAAAGTGGCCAGAAAGTCCTCAAGTTGAAAGCTCCAAATCTCAGGTAGCTCGAAAATAATTTTTCCAGAAATCATTTTTCTTGTTACAAACTTGTTCTTCATGTCTTGCTGATCATTCTGGTACCATTGGTTTTGAAAATGGTTTCGAAATGAGCATTTAATTTGTGTCTGAAGCTTGCGTGACCTAGTTTTCTTTTTCTTCGATTAAGCTCATTTAGGAAATATAAATGTGTTTTAGGATGGGGGTTTGATTCGTGAGGATGTGAGGATCATTTCCCAGTTCTTGTTTTTCATTTTTGATGCGTTTTGAGGGATTTGGGTAGTTTTCAGGTGAGAGCTGGCCGGAGAAGACGACCGAAAGTCTTCTCCGGCCACCTGAGAGTCATTTGTGCCCTAATCACGTAATTAATGTTAGTTTGAATTTGAGCCCTCAGATGCGTTGAACAAGTTGACTTTCCCGCGCGCATAAAGGGTCCAGATGTGGTCATTAAACCCTAATCACTTTAATTAGTTTAATTAATTGAATTTAGTCAGTTTAAACGTGGGCCACTGGATTTGGCGTGTGGTCAATGGTCCCCTTTCCAGATTGAATCTCAACCCTTCATGCTGCATACTTTCATTTTATTCAATTTTTATTCATTTTCTTTCCATTTATTTTGCATAATTATTTTAAAATAGTTAAAAATCCTTAAAAATTATGAAACTTTTTCCTTAAAGTTTTTAATAATTTTTAAGACCCAAAAATATTTTTATTTTATTTTTTATCATTAAAAAGTTATTTTTAAATATTTAAAAGATTATTTTTAATTGATTAATGGGAATTAATTAATTAAAAATACTTTTATGTATTTAAAAATTACAAAAAAATTCATGAAATGTCCTAAGACATTTAGAAACATTGTCCAACCTTCAAACCAAATTTCTTTTTTGATCTTGATGCATTTTAAGAATTTTTCATTGAATTAAATCATTTTTTATGCATTATTTTGATCATAAGTTTGAAAATTCATTTCTGCCTATTGGAGAAGGTTGAGACATTGATTCTTCTTACTTTGTGTTGTGTTTGGCATATATTTTCAAGGATAAAATGGCCATGATTTGTTTCCTCATTTCCTAATTGTTTGGCATTTGTTTTGTTAGGAACCCTAAAAAACCCTAATATCTTGTAAAATTCATATCTTGAGATTGGTTGAGAGTTGAGAGCTCCCCTTTGGGCAGTGGTTCATTATAGGTTTAGGGTTTCTTTGGATAGCATTTTCCATTTTTTATCTTAGGGTTTGCTTCTGTTTTGGGTTTTTGTTTGATGTTTGATTCATAAACCCTAATTTGGGCTTTCTCTTGCATCCTCCTTGTTTTCTCTTGCATAACATGACTTGTCTTTGCATTTTGTGCATTCTTGTGGTCCATTTGGCATCATAAGACATATAGGAAGCATCCTTGATCATTGCATCTCATACTTGCCATGTCATTTGTCTTGTGTGCTTCATAGCTTTCCATGCTTGTTCATGCTCTTTAGCTTGCATCATTTGCATTCATGATCTTGTATGAACATCTCCATGCCTTGTCTCATGTTTGCAGCACCTCAAAACATCATAGTCATCATGTGCATGCTTCTGGTTTGGTTTAGCATCATGTCATCTCATCTCATTTAGCATTGCATTGCATTTCTTTCTAACATTTCAGGTGGTAAGTAAATTTGAGAGGTGGATTTGCCTTCACTTCTCATACCTTTTCTTTTCATCTCTCTTGCATCCATTGCTGCATTTTATATGTGTTTGAGATTGAGCTTGCTCATTCTTGTTCTTCCCACTTTCTTTCTTCAAGTGACTTGACTTCTTGAATGAAGCAAGTCACTTTGCTTCTCTTGATCCTATTCATCTGCTTCCTGGTGGCTCCTCTGAAGATTGTTCTTGGAAACCTCACAAACCTTAGGATCATCCAAGCATGACAATGAATTAGGGTTTTGATTAGTATCCCCTCTTAGTTTTACCTTTGTGTCTCTCTTTGAGTCCTCTCTTCTCACCTCATAATCAGGGACTAAACCCTAAAGGCTTTAAGACTTTGTGATTAAGCTTATGCCTGCATCCTTCTCTTAGGATGGAGTGTATAACTTTAATCCTAAGTCTTGAACCCTTTATGTGTTTAAATCTCTTAATCAATCCACTTAATAATCATCAAGACATCACTTGTAACTTGGGCCTTGCATTAGGGTTCTAATTCTTCCTTAAGTGGTTAAGAAGGACTAACCCTAGTGTTAATGGACAAGTCCCCCTCAAGTTGTCTTACAAACAATAAAATTCACTTCATCATCATACCATTAAATAAAATCCACTTAATCAGAGGCTTGTTTTGTCATGGGTTTAATCCCTAATCATGGATTAAGTTGAGGAGTCTTCCTCAGCTTAAACACTCTCACCTATCATCCTTCTTTTAGGATGGTGTAATGGGTCTGTTTAATCCATGATTATGGCTTAATCTCATTACTCAACACTAAACAAAAACAACAAAAACATCTAAATAATCACAAGTAGGTTAATGATCTTAATCCTGCATCAAAGGTGATTAAGTGTGAGAAGCTGACTTCACACTTAAGGTATTCTCATTACCCCTAATCAGAGGGAAGATGTGATGAGTTTACTAAACCCATTTATTTAGACTTAAGCTCATTAACTTATGACAAACTTCCAAAAAAAGCAATAAAAGACTGAAAACTCAAAAACAAACAATAATCGTCTCCTTCGGGATTCTTTTCTCATCTCATTCACTCACAAACGAGAACTTGCTTCTTCCGTCTAATGCAAGACAGTTAGCACCTGAGCCAGACAGGTCATACACTTGAGCATTGACAAGCAAGCAGTTCACAGGTCAATTCATCTTTCAGTCTCTTTGGGTCGAACTACGGTGTTCTGACTTCCTCATTGCACGAGAGGATACGTAGGCATAACTTGACAGTTATCGAACAAAAGTCTCTGTTTATTCCCCCTCTTTCTAGCTTTATTCTTTAGCCTCATGATCTTGAGCATTTCACTCTGTTCTTACACTGACACTTTCATACTCCACCTCATTTTCTCTTACACTGACACCTGTACATTCTTTTCCAGCTATTTTATACACAAATTGCACTGACACTACCTCTTTAAAACACAAATCTTTCAAGCGTGGATCCCGTCGAGTACGGCGGACAATCTGGGTGCTAATACCTTCCCAGGTTGTAACCAACCCCCTTTCTCAGTCTCTCTGGTTCGCAACCGTCTTATCCATCTTTTTCTAGGCTTATGCAGCATTGCCTTTCCTCCGGGATAAAAATGCCTAGCTGGCGACTCTATTCATTCTCCAGTGAGTTCACGGCTGTGTGTTCTCATTGTCCCTCTCGCCGACCGTTCGCGTCTGTACCCTCATATGACCCTGTGTCACTTGTCGGGAGCGACAACCACAAACAGTTAAGGGAGAAAATTGAAAGAGAAGAAGCTTCGAACTTGGATGTATGATCAACAAGTGATTGCCACATTCTTCCTTGATTGAAATTGTTTGATAAAATTGATTTGTTTGTGTTTATGGGAATATGATAAATATCTTTCCTATGGAGATGAATCATGTCTCATCTTTTTTCTAGAAGGTTTGAATGTTTTAAGTATTTTGAATACGAAAGAGTGAATGGATCACGTCCCGTGGGGCTGGCCTCATGAATGATCCGTTCAAGAACCCATGGAATGCTAGACTCCAGAATTCAGTTCTTCGTATTATTAATTATTAATTAGGTGTTTTAAATACAAAAGAGCGAATGAATCACGTCCCGTGGGGCTGGCTTCAAGAATTATACACTCAAGAATTCATGGAATGCTAAACTCCAGAGTTCTGTTCTTTCGTATTTTTATTTGTAATATTTGATTTGTGTTGACGTGTAAAGTCATGCAGATGGCGATCATAAAAATGACTGACTTACATGTGTGAAAAGTGTAGGCCTATTTTAAAAGTGTTTACTTGGCGTTGGACCAAGGAATTAAATTATATTTCAAAACAATTTTTTGGTGATCATTTTTAAATATTTTTTTATGGTCATAGACACAAGAATAATCCATAGAAGTAAGCAAGACAAATAATCGTCATTCGACCACATAAGAATGGGCAACAATCATCAAGCATATACCAATATTTATCACATAAGTGTAATTGAGCAAAAAAAAAACTAACTAAAATAATTTAGAATAAATAATTAACATCAAATGTTTTGGTATTTTGTTTTAGTGAAAATATACTATAAAAATGACAAAACAAAAAAAAAGAAATAAAAAACAGAAAATAGAAACTTAAAACAAACATTATAAAGACATAAAAAAAACTAGATGGGCCAAGATATAAAAAAACACAGAGGTGCTGATATAAAAAAACGCAGGCCCATGAAACATGAGGCCCAAGGCGCTAGTGAAGGCTTACCATAGACATAGTCAACTTGGTTGACTGTCAAACGAATCTGACACGTTAGATTCTTATGAGTCAAACATAGACTCTGATCCAACGGTTGTAAACTCAAGGTACATAATAAGGGATGGAGATACACACATAATTTATTAAGGAAGCACCTGGTCGGTGACACCTGTCTTGGTCCATGACAAGTGTCACCGGCCCACCAAACCAGCACACCAACAAATACAACCAATGGTAAATCAGATGAAAAAAATAAATGGAACAAAACATCAGATCACTCTGTTCATCACTCTCTCACAGTCTCTCTCTCAAATCGCGAAAAAAATGGGAAAAGTTGAAATCCTACAACGGCATCGATGAAGACCCCCTGCGTCGCATCAAGAACACCATGCCGATGCCATGTCTTACCCTGAATCAATAAAAAAAACTCCGAATCGCCTAAATCAACCCTCATAAACACGATTTTAAACCTAATTTCCTCAAAAACATAAAACCCTAACCCCAACAAAGGCAAACGAAACCAAACAGTCGAAATGGGGCTACGAATCACAAAGAAGTGTAATCAATAACAAGGAGCATTAAACGAAAGGAAAGGGTCAGATTATACCTATCAGAGCAAGTCTGACGAAAGTTCCGGCGAAATCGGTATGTACGCTCCTCCCTGCTTTGTATTTGACTATACTTCTTCAAACTTCCCCCCTTGTTTCTTTAATGCTTGAGTTCTTTTGCGTGTATGATCTTTCTGAGAATGGTTTGTAACTCAACCTTGTTTGACTATCAACATGAGGCTTAATGAGCTTTTGAACTTTCTGCGATTTTCCGAATAACTCGTGGCTAGGTCCTTAATTGAACGTATGATAGTGGCTGCTTTAGGTTTACTTCTTGGGTTTTTATTTTATGAAATTTTTGTGTATCTCTGTTTTTTTGAAAAATCATCTCTTAACTGATATCGATTATCCTCCCCACTGTGATATGAATTGTGTCCTTTTATAGGGGTAGAATTATGGTTTTTCTAATTTGAATTCTTGAAGCCTTGTTGAAGAAGTTTATGACATCAATTATTTTGTTTGATACTCATTTTAAGTCCCTTTCGATTGCAGGGTTTTGTTGGGTTCTTGTGCTTTGGTGTGGAGTTTATTCATATTTTGGTATAAGCTGGATGCAAGTGCTTTGGGCTGCAGATTTGCAAAGCTTATTTTGGTGCTTGTTGTGAACTTGTGGAGAGAGGAAAAGCATCTGCAACCCCGTTGCAAAGGTTCGTGGTTCTACTATGACATCTTGTCTGTATTTCCTCTTTCCTTTTCTATAGTATTTCTCTTTAAAAAACCTTCTAGTGTGCTTGTGGTGGACCCTACTGGTATTGTTGTTGTGTTGACTTTACAACTTTGTTCATCTTTTGAATTTTGTGACAATGGCATGCGGGTGTATATGTTTATGATATTGAAACTGAATAAATGCTTGAATGCTTATGTATGAATGTTGAATGATAAATTTAAGAAGTAAGTATGATATTGGTATGTTTATGACGATGTCCTTCTTGTGATTAGTTGCACCATTGGCATGCTTGGATTGATTTCTGTAATTGAAAATATGGAATGATGTTGTATGGTGGGGACACGATACATATGAATTTAGGAAACATGTTTGAGATTATTATGTAAACATGATAGATCATGAATAAAATGAATGAATGGTTCTTAACATTTATGAATGTTTGTTGGATGCTTGAAATGGAGGCGGAACGGAAATGCTTGGAATGATAAAATGAGTATGTATGATGAGAATGTTATATGAGTGTACATTAGAATGTTTGAAAATGGTGAATACTAATCCTTGTTTCTTTATTTTATGTGCATGATGGACTTGTCATGAGGAAAATGAAAATGCTCAAGGATGATCGTGACATCGATGGTTTGAAGAAACTTACACGTGAAGAGGCTTGGTATGAAGCATATAGAATGGAAAATTTGCATACTTGTTATCTCCTTCAGTCATTGCACTTGGTTTTTTCATGTTTTCCAATGAAGCTGCTAGCGCTCTTTGAACTTTATTATCCTCCTCTTTACTTGAATTTGAATATACAACAACTTTAGTTTTTAGTGGGCTAGAACTTCCTCTAAGACGCTTGTTAGACTAGTTACTGTGATGATCCTTAGGACCAGCGTCAAGGAATGTTAGCAGACCTTCTAATAAGCTTTCTGGTTGAACCATTCCGCCCCAAAAGCGCATCTTTTGGCCAGTGATGGGATCAACAATAAGCATAACATGAATTGAATCCAGTCTATAATAAGTACAGACTTTTTTGCCTTCATTTGTATCACCATATACCTGCCAGAATATGAAATTTGTACTAATGGTCTGAGAAACAACATCATTTGCCCATGTATCTCGATTAAGCATATGTGAGTTGAATTCCATGGTTTCTAGTATAAATCATGTTGTAACTGATAATTGTGTCTTGGTTTTTGCCTAATGGGATTTTGGTTGTAAATGGACTCGCATTTTTTTGGTAGAATCTTTAAGTAAATGGTATTTGAATAGAAATAAAATGGACTTTACATATCTTCGTTGAGTTTTATTTTTTGTGTAAAATTGTGATGGATTTATTGTAATGAATTTTTGTAAATGCAAATGGTAGAAATTTTGAAAATGGATAATAAATTAGGTATGGATATAAATGGAAATAAAACATGTATGTAAAATATGGACATGATGAAATGGTTTATGGAAGTCGAGTTAGAAAATGAAATAAACTTGGAATGTGTGAATGAAATCGGTTTGAACCTTGATGGAAAATTTGGGAGTTGACAAAGAACTTCGACATCGTATTTAAGATTGGAAACTTGGACTTGAATTTTGAAATTCGACATGGTTTCACAATAATGAATGAACTTGAGGATTGACAACTTGAGATCGGGTTTGAAATTGGAATTGAAATGGATTTGAAGTGAATTTGAAAATAAGAATGTGAATTGAGACTTGAAAAGGAAATGGAAAAAAAATAATTTGGAATTGGCTTTAGAAACAGACTTGCATTTGGATTTGAAATGAGACAAGAAAATTTGATAGAACTAAAAAATTGAAATGAAGACTTGAAATGGATTCTGAATTTGAAACTTGGAATATGAATTTGGAATTTTAAATGGAAATTTGGAACTAGACTTGAAGTTGGAGTTTTGAAAAATGAACGAAAATATAAATTAAGAAATAAAAATGGAAATGAAACTTTTGGGCCTAGAAATTGAAGTAAGGTCATGAACTCTACTTGCTTCACCTGACGATCATCTGAACCAAATATCAAAATTCCTCACCAAAGTATCTCACTAAATAAAACCACAAATGACCTGAGGTCTTGAACACGTCCATGATTCAACCTTGAAATTCCATAATCCATGACTTAAGAGATCAATCCACCAATCTAAACTTTAATTTCTCGAACCAAACGATCAGATCTCCAATATTTGTTACAAAACAAACACATCCTTCTTGCCATTCCTGTAAAACTTCATAATACTTGGTATGCACTTTGGTATGCTGAGGATGAGATGAATATATGATATGAAAAGTTAGGGATAAAATTTTATGGTGTGACAATTACCTTTCCCATTCATTCGGGATAAAAATGCTTGGCTGGCGACACTGACGTTTCCGCGCCACATTCGCATTTGTACTAGGATGAAAATCCCGGGAGCGACAAACTTCATAAATGCATGTGGTGCCGATTTTTTACATGTGATGGACACTGTCCATCAACTCTCCACAAGGGAGCATAACATAACCAACAACACCTCAATCCACACGCTAGGATTGAAGCCTCAATCAACGTAATAATGCCATTAATGCACAATGCAACAACAACAACAACAACAACATAACCATCTTTATCAACATTTGCATTAGCATTCATCATTGTACATCATTTTCATCATTCATTTTACATCATTTCATAATTCATTTTACATGTCATCATTTTACATCATTTTCATCATTCATTTCATAATTATTATTACACATTTAGCATAATATATCATGGTAATAACTCACTACAACAACAACACAACAACATACCATAACAAAACAAAATATCACAAGTCATCCAACAAAAGAAAATATTTTCAAAGGGGTACAGTTCTCGCTAAGCGAGCAACTCTCTGTTTGCAAACTTCCAAAATACTTACTTGCTCTTTATGCGAGGAGGCGATTTTTCTGAGAAAACCCTATGATTTTCTACATATCACAGCCACGTCCAAAAACGCTCAAAACATCAAATAACTGCATAAAACATCAGAATTCAATCATACAACCTATTATCACCATATATTCATCACTTATAACATCTAACAACAACTAATCATTATAATCTACCAACAAATTACCCAATCCTATGGTTTCCCTTAAAAAAAAACCTTTTTCTCATAACACAACCAAAATATTATAGACATTGAAAGAGAAATACTCCTCATACCTTGATCAATAGAGCTTTCTCTTTCACTTCTTGAGAAATTTCTCTTAGTATCATTGTTCTTAAGAGCAACCTTCAACCTTCACCAAAACACAATTACGAGAATTTGATCGTACTCCTTTTTCATATAACCACATCAAAAGATAACTCTGCCCCTTATACCTCCAACTTCTTTTATTTTATTTTTAATAATAATATCTAATTATTATCATAACATTATTTTAATAAAATAATTCCTTCTTCTTAATATTCCACAAAATATCACTTATTCATAAATAATTACGTAAATAATTAAATTATGAAATTGAGGTGTTACAACTCTCCCCCACTTTAGGAATTTTCATCCTCAAAAATGTTACTTGAAACGAACAGAGTCAGATACGAATCCTTCATCTGATCTTCATGTTCCCAAGTCCAATTTTAACTTGTTGGTCCACCCTACAATATCTTTACTAAGGCAGTCTCTTTTCCTCGTAACTGCTTCATTTCTAGGTCATCTATCCGCAATTCTTCAACTTCAACAGTCAGATTATCTCTTACCTGAACGTCATCCATCTGAATCACATGTGATGGATCACATACATACTCCCTCAACTCTGACACATGAAACACATCATGCAAATGCGCAAGCGATGGTGGTAACGTAATCTAATATGCTACCTCTCCGACTTTGCGAATTTTGATATGGACCAACAAAACATGGAGTGAGCTTTCTAGACTTCAAAGCTCTAACAACACCAGTTATCGGAGTAACTCTCAAGAACACATGGTCTCCCTCTTGAAACACAAGTGCCTTTCTTCTCTTATCATGATAACTCTTTTGTCGACTATGAGAAGCTTTCATTCTTTTTTGTATCATCTTAATCTTCTAATTCGTCTCTTGCACAATCTCAGGTCCGAGTATTGCACTCTCGCCTGATTCATACCAACACAACAGAGTCCGACATCTTCTTCCATATAACTCCTTATTCAGTGTCATTCAAATACTAGCATGATAACTATTATTATAGGTAAACTCAATCAGTTACAAATGACTATCCCAAGATCCTCCTTGATCCAACACACAAGACCTCAGTAAATCCTCTAAAGATTGGATAGTCCTCTCTATCTGACCGTCTGTCTGCGGATGATAAGCAAAACTCATCCTCAACATAGTACCTAAAGAATCTTGTAAACTCTTCCAGAACCTCGAAGTAAACTGCAGATCTTTATATGATATGATACTCGATGGAATCCCATGCAAATTCATAATATCTTCAATATACAACTCAGCTAATTTCTGCATAGAATGATTAATATTCATCGACAAGAAATGGTCCGACTTAGTTAATCTATCTACAATTACCCAAATAGAATTATTTCCCTTAGCAGTATTCAGCAAACCTGTCACAAAATCCATAGAAATGTTATCCCACTTCCATTCAGGAATATTCAACAGTTGCATCATACCTAACGGTTTATGATGTTCAATATTCGACTTCTGACAAGTCAAACATGCATACACAAATTCGGCAACATCCTTCTTCATAACTGGCCACCAAAACAATTTCTGCAGATCATGGTACATCTTCGTAGAACCAGGATGGATACTTAATCTTCTTTGATGTCCTTCTTCTCAGATACTCTTCTTAATTTCTTGAACATCAGTAATACACACCCTATCTTAGAATCTCATCACACCATTCTCATCAACTCGGAATTCACCTCTGTTACCTTAGTTAATCAAAGTCAACTAAACAACCAACTTCAAGTCATATTGTTGTCCTTCACGGATCCTTTTCATAATTTTACTAGTCAACTGCAGCATTCCCAACTTTACACTCTCAAATGTAGCTTCACACAACAAACTCATATCATGGAACTGTTCAATCATTTCAAGTTCTTTCAACATCGGCATCGACATATGCAATGTCTTTCTACTCAAAGCATTTGCAACCAAATTTGCCTTACCATGAAGGTAATTCAAATAAAAATCAAAGTTTTAACAATTCTAAGCATCTTCTCTGACTCATATTCAGTTCCTTCTAATCAAATAGATATTTCAAATTCTTATGATCGCTGAACACGTCGAATTTCGAACCAAAGAGATAATGTCTCAAGATCATCAATACAAATACCACAGCTGCTAACTCCAAATCATGCGTAGGATAATTCCTTTCATGAACTCTCAATTGTCTTGAAGCATAAGCAAACACTTGACCATTTTGCATCAAAACTCCTCCAAGTCCCATCTTTGACGCATCACAATACACCACGAACGACTCATTCGGATTCGGCAAAATCAACAGTTGAGCAGTTGTCAACTTCTTCTTCAACTCTAAAAAAATATTTTCACACGCAACATCTCACACATAAGCTTAGCTCTTTCGAGTCAACTAAGTCAAAGGTAACGCCAACTTCAAAAAACCTTCAATAAACTTCCTGTAATAACATGCTAAACCCAAAAAACTTCTAATCTCTGTAGCAGACTTAGGAGGCTCCTGATAACTCAAATTCATATCGATTATTTAATGATATTTCCGATTATTTAATATGTTTATTTATCTGTTTTGGACGATATTACGTGTGAATTGTGTTTGTTTTGAAGAAATTTGATCGGACATGTCATTTGGAGGAAAAATGCAAAAGGAAGCTTTTAGAACAAGAAACCACGGCAAAACAAAAGGAAAACAACAGAAAAAATGCATTTATGCATTTTTACTGTCAAACAACCGTCTCCATCACCAGACGATCGTCTCATTGTTCTGATACCCAACTTGGAGTTGATTTGGCCGTCTCATTGTTAAAGTTACTCGTATCAAATACCAGACGTTCGTTTCAAATTAATTATGCAGAAACATAGAAGTCGTAACAGAAGAAACATAAGTCAAAATTTAACAAGATTCTTTCGGTCACGTAGAGAAGTTTCCTCACCCTAGTTGACTCAGTCTATGCAACCCAGTCTCAAGCCCAATCGGAGTCCAAGCCTATTATTTCTCAATAAACCCTACCTCAATGCTTATAAATAGAGCTCTCTGCCATTACATCTGGAGAGCTTCGTTTTACGTCCAATTGCTTCCATTTTTATTCTTCGAAGTTCGCCTTTATTTTTCAGTATTACATTTGTTTTATTTTCCTTTACCAAACCTTAGTGATAGTTTCTGCCATTAGGAAACTATCACCACTTTTATTGTTTCTAGCCACTAACTTATTGTATTCGTTTCAAGTTTTGAAGTTCGGTTGATCAAGGATATTACAACCAGGTTTCTGATTTTAATTTGATTTCGATTTCCCCTTTTTAATTGACTAGGTTTAAGACCACGGGAGTGTGAGATTCTAACTAGATAGCTGAAATCGAGCATTAGTTTTAAACACAATGAAAGCGCTTTAAAACCAATTAGAACCTTTAGGTTTCCAAAAAGTATTTCTAACTTGAATTGACACAGCAAGAGTGCTCAATTGAACTTAGGAGTATAGTATTAGGAAATACCACGAGAGTGTGAGTCGAGGACTTTTAGACCGAGAGTTTTTACAGAGAGATAACTTAATAAATCTTAACAAGCCGACCCTCTATTGAATTCGCGAAGAAGAAATCAATTACGTACCAATAATTTATATAATTAATTTAATTTAATTAATTCTTCATCCTTTAAAACCAAAAACATCGCTCGCCTTAGCTTAACATAGTAACACCCGATAACACTAGGTTAATTATCGAGTCTTTGTGGGATTAATATCTTTTATTACTACACAATAGACTGTGCATTTGCAGTTAGTAACCGTTAGACTCAAGAAGTCGCGACTAGCTCCCACTGCACCACTGCATCAATCTTCGATGAATCGACAACAATTCCACTACTGGAAATTACATGTCCTAGAAAACTTACTTCTTGCTACCAGAACTCACACTTCGACAGCTTTGTATACAACTTCTTTTCTTGTAACACTTGCAATACAATCCTCAAATGCTCGACATGTTCTTATTCTGTCTTGGAATAAATTAGAATATTATCAATACAAAACTACCCCAAATTTATCCAAGTATTCATGAAAGATTCTATTCATATACTCCATGAACACACTAGGTGCATTGGATACACCAAACGGCATCACCGTATAATCATAATGACCACACCTCGTTCTGAAAGCTATCTTCGGAATATCATCAAACTTAACACAAATATGATGGTAACTATATCTTAAATCAATCTTGCTGAATACCCAAGCTCCCACCAACTGATCCATCAAATTGTCGATTCTCAGAAGTGGATACTTATTCTTGATAGTAACCTGGTTCAACTGCCGATAATCAACACACAACCTCATGCTACCATCTTTCTTCTTAACCAAAAACACTGGAGCACCCCACTGAGAAACACCAGGTCGAACAAACTTCTTCTTTAACACTCTTCTAGTTACTTCTTCAACGCACTCAATTATACATCAGACATCTAATATGGAGCCATAGATAAAGGACTAGTACCAGATAATAAATCCACTGCAAACTCAACTTCATGCACTGGAGGTAAATCACTTATATCCTCCAGAAATACACCAGGAAACTCTTGAGCAACCGGTAATTCAATACTAGAAGTCTTACCTTCGACTTACAACGATGCAAACATTGAAAACTTATAAGCTTTGTCTTCTTATAATTCATCTACTTTCTTAGCCATCAAGAACATCAGCTCACCATGTTCACCAATTTTAGGAAACGCGATAGTCTTCGCATAGCAATTGATATGCACAAAGTTGAACTCCTGCCAATTCATCCTAGGAATAACATCAATTTGGTGTAAAGGCAAGCACACTACATCCATCAAGAAATCCATCTAAAAATAATTAAAGTACACTTCAAACACACATATGTAGTAGTAACATAACCATTAGCTGGAGTTTCTATTACCATACTATCATTCATACTTGACAACTTCAAATCAAACTTATTATCACATTCCAGAGAAATAAAAGAATGTGTAGCACCATTATCAATAATTGCAATCAACTCAACACCATTAATAAAACATGTACCTCGAATCAAGTTGTCCTTCTTTGGAACTTCCGAACCACTCAAAGAAAACACTCTGCCATTAGTCTGAGTAGCAATAACAGTCTTCTTAGGCTTCTAGCATTGGGTGCTAATATGTCCCTATTCACCACAATTAAAACAAGTTGGACCTTCATTCCAACAATCACCAACCTGATGACCTCTCTTGCCACACCTGTAGCATCATACCACTGGATTATTGCACACATCCGACTTGTGACCGGATTCACCATAATTATGACACTTGGATGAAATGGAACATGCTCCTCCACTTGGTTTCTTCCCATCTGAAACCTTATACTTTCCCTTCTAAGCTAGAGTCACATAAGGTTTTCCTCTAAATTGGCCTTTCTCTTTCTTCTCACTCAGTTGCTTGTAGTGAGCAGATCGAGCACGACTATCTTCATCATAAATCCTACTCTTATCTACCAATTTAGCATATATGCAGAATTGTTGAAATCCAATTCCCTGTTTGATCCCTGGTCTCAGCCCATCCTCAAACTTAAGGCACTTCGACAACTCAGCATCATCATGGTTGTAGTGAGGACAATACTTCACCAACCTCTCAAACTTTGCAGTATACTTTGCTACCGTCATACTTCCTTTGCTTCAACTCAAGGAATTCTACCTCCATTTTACCATGAGCATCTTCCGAACACTGCCGAGGTCACTGCAATACCAGCATACTCTAAACGATGACGGGTATTATCCCACCAGTCTTCAGCCTCTTCAGACAACTTATGGGCACCAAATTGTACCTTCTGCGCATCGGTACACGCCATCACCCTAAAGATATTATCAATTTCCTTAAGCCAATTCTATGCATTATGCGGTTCATGATCACCTTCAAACACCAACGAACTGTTGCTCTGGAATTTCTCTAAAGCACGAAACTTATCTTGTTCATTGTTTCTAGTTGTAGCCTCAGCCAACATTGCAACAACTTCCATAAGAGCACGCATGTTGTTTCCAGCCATTTTGCACAACACTCATAATATCAAAAAGGAATAGTCGTTAAAAGATAATGTACAACAACAAAGACACACGTCTTGATAGACCGACCTTCTCTGATACCACTAATATAATACCCTTTTTACCCCGTAACAATTTTTATCATATTATTGAAATAAAATCAGATTTTATCACAAAGGGTATCACATTTTCAACATAAACGTCAAATAAACATCATTATTGTGTCATGTCCCACAACATGGGTTGCAACTTCATGTCATAAATAAAACAAATTTCAAATCATGGCAGCGGATCATTATTCAACATTTTAAATCATCATAATAAAAGGATTCAACTATAATCCAAAACATCTTCAACAAGTGTTAAAATTCAACAAAATAAACCAAGTGTTCTTCAGTGTTACACGACTCAAAGAAAGACACCTCCACAAGGGAGCACAAGATAATCAACAACACTTCAATCCACACGATGGAATTGAAACCTCAATCAACATAATAATTCCATGAATGCACGATGCAACTACAATAACATAATCATCTTTATCAACATATGCATCAACATTCATCATTGTACATTTATTTCTTTTATTCATTTATTAATACTACATGGCATCATTTTAAATTATAACATCATTTCGTCATTATTATTACACATTTAGCCTAATATAGCATGGTAATAACTCACAACAACACAACAACATATCACAGCAAAACAAAGCATCATAAGTCATCCAACAAAAGAAAATATTTTCAAAGGACTACAGATCTCGCTAAGCGAGAAAGATATCTCTCTAAGAAAGCAACTCTCTATTTGCGAACTTCCAAAATACTCACTTGCTCGCTAAGTAAGCTCTTGCTCTCTAAGCGAGGAGGCGATTTTTCTGAGAAAACCCTGCGATTTTCTGCATATCACAGCTACGTCCAAAAACCTTCAAAATATCAAATAACAGCATAAAACATCATAATTCTACCATACAACCTATTATCACCATATATTCATCACTTATAACATCTAACAACAACTAATCATCATAATCTACCAACAAATTACCCAACCCTAAGGTTTCCCCTCAAAAACTCCTTTTCCTCATAACACAATCCAAATATTATACACTTTGAAAGAGAAATACTCCCCATACCTTGATCAATTGAGATTTCTCTTTCACTTCTTGAGAAATTCCTCTTAGTCTCCTTTTTCTTCAGAGCAACCATCAACCTTCACCAAAACACAATTATGAGAATTTAATCGTACTCCTCTGTCTCATAAACCACATCAAAAGACAACTCTACTCCTTAGACCTCCAACTTCTTTTATTTTATTTTTAATAATAATATCCAATTGTTATATCATTATTTTAATAAAATAATTCTTTCTTCTTAATATTCCATAAAATATCACGTATTCATAAATAACAAGGTTAAAAATAACAAGGTAAATAAACAAACACAACAATAAAGAACACAGGGAATTGTTAACCCAATTTGGTGCAAACACACCTACTCCGGGGACTACCAAGCCAGGAAGGAACTCCGCTATCAGTAGTATTAATTCAGAGCTAAACCACTCAGTTTACCCTCTTCATTTAATCACTACCCAATGCTAATTCTATCTAGGAACTCCTAAATATGAGACACCTCTCACTCCCCCCTCAATCACAGCAGTGATAAAAAACACGAAATCAATAAAAGAGAAGACACACTTCAAAAACAATCCTTGACCTTGCTTCAAAGCTTCGGTCAAGTACAAAACACTCTTGCTTAAAAGCTTTGAGTGGACAACATACAACTCGATAAACTTAGTCTAAAACAACCATCAAATTGATAATTGTTTGGCTCACAAGAAAATTAAACACATGCGAAAACGCTAAATATCTCAATCCCTATTTTCTATTCTTTGACACTATGGTATTGCATCCTTTAAGTCGAGTCTAAATCATGGGCATGGATATGTTGAACTTGCACAATAAAATAGGATAATTTCTATAATAAAGGAATAAAAATAGCAACATATAAAATGTTCTACTAAAATCACTCCATGTTGAATCAAGTCCTTCTAATAAAAGTGCCTGTTAATTCTCAATAATTCATACAATTTAATAACAGAAAGCGCACATATGAAATAAGGATTCAGTTAGGTCTTCAGACCTAGTCAAATATGTCATGACATCAGTCTTGACATCCTGATAAAAAAGCTGCATACTTTAAACATTCACACCCGCATAATGCTTAAATCATATGTCATAACATCACACATGACATTCAGAATCAGAATATTTTTACCATAAAATACTACCAATCTAAAACATCTACAAACTCCCCCAATGGAATTATTTTGGCTAAAACAATTTAAGCATTATTCAGAGTTCAGCAACAGAAGCACAACAACAGAATTTAAACTAAAACAATTAAAACAATTTAAGCATTATTCATAGTACATCAATAGAATCACAACAACAGAATTTAAACTAAAACAATTTAATCATTACTCAGAGTACAACAACATAATTTAAACTAAAACAATTTAAGCATTATTCAGAGTACATAAACACATTAGAGAGATATACAATCTCCCCCTAAAAAAACATGTATCAGAGTACAACAACAGAAGTTTCAAACACAAGAGAGATTTCATCTCCACCTCAACACAGAAAACAGTCTGACTATACTAAAATAAATAGTATACAACCAGAGAGCAGGTTATCTAACTATCTATAATTACACCCCATTTTAGCCAGAAATTGAGCCAAACACATAAATAATCATAGAGTCCGATAAAGTACTGATACAGAAGCTCATGAAGAGCAGAAATCCAGGGTTACACCAGAAACCCAAAACACACAGCAGAGAGCACCAGAAATTCAAACAGAGAACATATTACAAAGGGCCTTCAAGGGCTAAAATCCAAATAGAAAAACCAAAAAAATTTCATCAGAAATATCCAGCAGCCATCCATAAAAATCCTTTTCAAAACCATATTGATCATCTTCAGCATTATCATCTTCTCCCTCACTTGCATTATCCCTATTTGAACCACCATAAGCTTCAGCTTCCTCTTCAGTCTACTCACCATCAGTTTCCCCCTCTTTTTCCAACATCTCAATCATTTTCTCAAATTTCAACTTCCTTGCATCTAACTCTTTGCACGCTTCTTTGAGTTTAGCAATGATTGAATTCTTGTTGAGAGGCTTGCTGCTAGTAGATGTGTCAGTGGATTTCACAACAATGTCAGGGACATGTTACCCCTGAAACAACTTATAATGGAAAGAGATAGCGCTCTCCCTCTTGCAAGTAATGTCAGGATAAGTCAAAATAGCAGGGTATTGATTCAGAATTATACTACAGATGAGGGAAGGAAAAGTAATGGGTAGCTTAATAACCAAGGTACTTGTATGCTTTATGGTTTGGTCAAAGATATAAGTACCATAATAAAATTTTGTTTTGGTACCTACATCATATATAAATCATCCTAAACCAGTTGCGATATTGGAGGTGTGGTTTGTTGGTACCCAATTAGCTGCCCCAATTTTATTCAGCATATCATACTTAACACTAAGCATGCTAGTTTAAAACTTTCCTTTCCTAGGCCAATGTTTAACTTGGTTTGTAGTGAGAGTTTTGCACAACTGATTGTCAGTGACCTCCAATTCAGGATGACTAGTGTAACACCCCATTTCTACCCGACTTTATAAATTAAATCAGATGTGCACTTTCAACTTAAAACCAAATAACAAAACTTCCTTAATGAAATACTTTGGAAACAACGCAGTGGATTCAACAAAGTTACAACTTTAAAACAACTTCAATAAAATCAATAACAAATACTTTTAACATGCTTTTCAACATAAAACAACTCAAATAAATTCTTCAACCAAACAGAAATTCAACATCATATAAAACATGTGTTCATCCCCCAAAGTGCTACGTATCAGAGCGACAAACACCGATTTTAGATGACTAGGTACTCGAATCTTGGTTACCAGCATGTTACCAACAGAGGGAAACATTCAAACAGAAGGGGTGAGATATCGAATAATATAAACAGGATGCGGTAATCAATATGTAAACAAGAAAATCATATAATCACGCCACTTCAAACAACAAGTAACTTCAACGTACAACCTATAACCAATAATGATTAACAACATAATAAAATGCAACTCGAATGCAACTCAACTTAAATATACATGTGGTACCAATTGGAGTAAACTCCCAACTTGAAACATTGCCAGTTTATCGAGGCATCAACAATTTATTTGCCAATCCAGGCCAACTTGAATCGAGCATTCGCTCAAACTTGAAAATATGAAAATGTATGAAACTATGAATGGCATACAATGACAACGACATAATCAACGACTTACCAATATAATAACTTAATAACTCAGCAACATGAATCAACCTTGGTCATAGGACCTGCAACTTAATAATCTTCCCCAAGATCGGGACAACATAACTTATAACAACTTCAATGTGGAAAATGAAAAATTTCGACTTAATCGATTAGATTACAAAATTAATTATTTTTAAATCTTCCAAATATACTATAGTCAACTTATTTTACCCCTACTTAAATTCTAAGAACGACCCAGCTCGAAACAGATGCGAAAATAGGACGAATCGCCAAAAATTGTATTTTTCTGCACTCACTATGCCAATACGCGTAATGCCTGCGTAAGGGAACATGTTACGTGTAATGCCTTGCTTGATACACATAATGCTAGATCTGTTAAGCAAACCACCAGAATGCATACAATTCCAACTCTGCTACGAATTCTCACAACTTCATCATTCTACCCAAGCCTGATTGGGGTTCTACATCAATTTTACTCTCAAAAACTTTTGTATCTATTCATTTATCATGTTATATTATTGATTTTACGAACCCTAACTTCTTTCTACACGAATTCCTGCAACACAAACCTGTCCAACAACACAGACAACAGAAATACATCAACGATTATATCAGCAATACAATAAGAATAACATACTTCTTCATCCGTTATCAACATGAAATCGACGACAACAATTCATCCAAAAACATAACAACGAAAATCATACGAAAATCCCTCATACATATAAATTATCTAGTCTCGGTTATGGAATTCGAACCCCACCCTTGCCTTGGATTGAAGGAAGTTTGAATTAGCTTTAAAAATATCCGCGAAAAATCAAACCTAACTTCTTGTTCTTCCTCTATACTTATTCTTCTCTCACCAAAATTCTCATTGTTCTCCTAATTAGTTTTTTTGCCTCTTTTTACTAAACTGTCACTAATCAATTGTAATTACTAATCGGCCTAACTTAGCAACTCCAACTTACTACTCTTACAACATAAACTATCCTAACTTAATATTATACTATTAACACTTATTTTATTTATTCGAATTAACTAATCCGACTTATTCAACTTAAACAACTTTTATCAACTTATCAACACAATGGATACAATATACCAACTCAAATAACTTAACGACACAAACGACTAAATGGCACCCAAAAACAAATAATCGGGAAAATATGACACAATATTTAATTTAATTAATTAATTAAATACGGGCATTATAACTAGTAGTGTCTCTTCCTAGGTAAGTATTGATCACAGTTGGGGAAAAATTAATACATTTACCTCTCACAAAAACCTTCCTGAAATCCTTTGACTTCCCATCAACACACTCCTCAGATAGGTTCACAATAAATTCCTTAATAAGAGTTTCATAACACTTTGAAAATTTTGTAACAGTCTTCAACAATCCTGCAAAGTAGATCAGGTCCATAACCTCATAACACTTCAGAATAGAAGCAACAATCTCCCTTTCTAAAGTCAGCCTTCTTTGATATACAAATTTCCACTTGCTCACACTGCTGATTAAATGAAAGGAGATAGTATCGAGAGGTGCATCAGGCACCTTAGTAGCAAGCTTTCTTGTAGTTGGCTTCTTCCTTGGAATGATGTCTGGGACATCATTTTCAACATCAGACTCAGGGACAACTTGAGCCTTACTTTTCTTTGTGATTACTTTACTCCGTCAACAGTCTTACCTTTTCTCTGAGTAGTCGTACTCTGAGGAGTCCTTTGATCAACAAAACTTTTAACTTTCCTAGATGTTAACCTTTTGGCTATGATAGGATTAATGTTGGAAATGATATCATTGTCAAACACATCATCCAAGTTAATCACATCATCAGGAATAACATCATTGTCTTTATCAGCCTCAGGGATATTACTATTCTCTTAAGCAACTTCATCATCCTTGTGTGTAACTGCAACATCAGATTGAGCAACTTTTTCATTAGGTGTAAGGACATCCTCCTCAACATCCTTTTTACTACCTTCAATAGCATAAACAACAACATCTTCTTTGGCTACCACATCTCTTGAACCATGAGAAGACGGGACAGAGACCCCAGCAACATCATGATCTTTAGACATAATTCTTGTAATGAGTTCTTTAATGGCTTCATTCGCAAAAATAGAGCCATTCCTAGCACCAGAAGATGAACATGCAGATGGATCTTTTGATCTTCGCGCATTTGGTGTTCTAGGTTTTGAAACCCTGGAAGCATCAGGGATGACTACATTCAGGGGAGCAACATCCATAACATATTCAGAAAGATGATGAGCCCTAGAAGACGTGATAGAATCAATCTTAGAGGATGATTGCTTTGATGGAAAAACAGATGAATGTTGAGACATTTTGGAGATGATTGAGCTTCCCAGAGTGAGAGAACAAATGAAATTTGAGTAACTATGGTAGGTGAGAGAACAAATAAAACTTTGAATGTATTTCCTTTGAATAAAATAATTGATGATAAAATCAAAAATGTTGTGCCTCCATTTAAATTACATTAATATTGATTCTTGAAAATACAAAATGTCCTTAAGGATGTTCCCACATATCAATAATTGTTATAAACCCTAATAAAGACATATTCCAAATTTGCCTCTTAGATTTTCAAATTGATTTGCATCCAAGGCCTTTGTGAATATATCAGCCAAATGTAACTCAGTGGCAACATGTTCCAACTTGATCACTTTATCTTCCACAAGATCTCTGATGAAATGATGTCTAATATGAATATGCTTTGTCCTACCATGCTAAATAGGATTCTAGGAAATATTGATTGCACTGATATTGTCACAATATAATGTCATGACATCCTGTGTGACATTATACTCAGACAACATTTATTTCATCTACACAAGTCGAGAACAACTTCAACCAACTGCTATGTACTCAGCTTTTGCAGTAGACAAGGAAACACAATTCTTCTTCTTGTTGAACTAGAAGATGAGACTATTTCCTACAAAGAGACACCCTCCAAAAATACTTTTCCAATCATCTCCACTACCAGCCCAATCTGCATCACAATATCCAGACAAGATAAGATCACACCCATAAGAATACAACATGCTATAATCAAAAGTCCCATTCACATATTTTAGTATCCTTTTAACTTGATTTATGTGAGAGACCTTAGGTTCTGCTTGATAAATAACACATACTCCAACAACAAAAGAAATATCATGTATGCTAGCTTTAAGATACAACAGGCTGCCTATCATGCTTCTATACATGCTTTGATCAACACTTACACCTTTTTCATCTTTGGTCATCTTGAGAAGAGTGGGAACAGGTGTTCTTTTGTGGCTGGCACTTTCCATTCCAAACTTCTTGACAATGTTCTTGGCATACTTACTTTGAGAGAGAAAGATGGAATCTTCCATCTGTTTGACTTGCAGGTCAAGAAAGAAAGTTAACTCTCCAACAAGACTCATTTCAAATTCAGATTTCATTTTTCTGACAAAGTGTTTAACCATCTTATCTGACATCCCATCAAAAACTATATCATCTACATAGATTTGAGCAATCAAAATCTTTCGTCCTTCATCTTTGACAATATAGTATTGTCTATTCCTCCTTTCCTGTATCCATTCTTGATGAGAAACTCTGTTAATCTTTCATACCAAGCCCTTGGATCTTGTTTCAATCCATACAAAGCCTTTCTCAACATGTAGACATGATCTAAAAAATTTGGATCAACAAACCCTTTAGGTTGCTCCACATAAACTTCCTCATTCAAGTATCCATTCAAAAATGCACATTCACATCCATTTGAAATAATTTAAACATCAGAATGCAGGCAATTTCCAACAACAGTCTTATTCACTAAAGTCTAGCAAAAGGAGAAAATGTCTCATCAAAGTCAATGCCTTCAACTTGAGTATATCCTTGAGCAACTAGTCTGGATTCTGATGGAAGGTACCTTGTTTGTTAATTCTGGCTCAGATTCAAAGATAGCTGGATTTGGATCACCTACCTTATCAGTAACTTCAGCTGGAGTATCAAAGAATGTTCCAACATCATATGTGACATCAGCTTCTTTGTGTAGATCATCAATAATCACATTTATGGACTCCTTCATGACTCTTGTTCTAGAGTTAAAAACTCTATAAGCTTTGCTGTTAGTAAAGTAACCTAGAAATATGCCTTCATCACTTTTGGGATCCATCTTTCTTCTTTGTTCTCTATCTGCCATAATATAACACTTACTGCCAAATACATGAAAGTATTTGACATTGGGTTTTCTTCCCTTCCAAATCTCATAGAGAGTAGTAGGATTTTCCTTTCTTAGAGTGACTCTGTTATGAACATAACAAGCAGTGTTCATAGCTTCAGCCCAAAAGTACAAAGGAAGTTTCTTGGCATGAATCATAGCCCTAGCTGATTCTTGAATAATTTTGTTCTTCCTTTTCACAACCCCATTTGGCTGAGGAGTAATGGGAGAGGAAAATTCATGGTTGATTCTTTCAGATGACCAAAATTTAGATAACTTTTGATTCATAAATTCCTTCCCATGGTCACTTCTGATTCTGATGACATAGTTTTCCTTTTCCTTCGGAATTCTTTGGCAAAGATCCTTGAACACATCAAAAACATCATATTTCTCTTTGATGAAATTCATCCAAGTGAACCTTGAATAGTCATCCACCATTATATAAGCATACCTCTTTCCACCTGCATTGGACCCATCAAGTCCATGTGTAACAACCCTAATACTTTAGATGTAGTAAGATGGAGAATCTTTGGACGTGACATCTTGGTTTGCTTGCCCACTTGACCTTCACTACAAACTTTTCCTTCATCAATCTGAATCTTAGGAATTCCTCTTACAAATTCCATAGTAATAACCATTTTCATCCCTCTTAGATGAAGATGACCCATTTTTTGATGCCATAATTTAACTTCATCTTCTTTGGATATAGAGCACACAGATGAGTAGTTGGAATCTTGATTAACCCAGAGATAACAATTATCTCTAGACCTGACTCCCTTCATGATTGCTACATTTTCTTCATTTGTGACAAGACATTCTGATTGGGTGAAGTTGACACTAAATCCTTTATTACACAACTGACTAATGCTAATGAGATTAGCAGTCAATCCTTTCACAAGTAATACACCATCAAGTTTTGGAACACCTGAAAACTACAGTTTTCAAACCCCTTTGATTTCTCGTTTAGCTCCATCACAAAAAAGTCACATAACTGGTAGAATGAGGTTTTATGTCAACCAAATTTTTATTTTTCCAGTCATATGGTTAGAACAACCACTGTCAAAATACAAATCCTCTTTAGCTGATACTCTAAGAGAAGTATGAGTTATCAAGGCAGCATTCTTAGGAACCCATTTAAGTTTCTTGATGATCATGTTTTTGTTAGGTTTAGGCTGAGAATTATGATTAGGATATCCATGAAGTCTGTATCATAAAGGTTTTATGTGACCAAATCTTCCACGGTAATGACACCTCCATCTTTGATATCTTTTTCATTGATGAGTTGATCTTCCTGTACCATGATGTTAAGACATAGGTTTCGACATCTGATTTGAGACATCTTTCTTGGGTTTAAGTTGTTTGCTAATTGAGGAGTTGTTGTTAGTACCACCAAAGCCTATCCCAGACAGGTCTCCTGCACTTCTTCCAGTCTAAAGAATCTCATCTAGTGTTTTAGATCCACTTTTCAGCATTCTGATGGATTTGGTCATTTGATCAAGCTTGGAATTCAGCGTGATGACTTAATTATTCATATTAGATATTGTTATTAAATGCTCCTTCTTGAATCACTTGTGCACATCTTATACATAGCTTTCTATAAGAAGTTGCTAGTTCTTCAAAGGTTAGGTCATCTTCACTAGAGTCCTCATCAGAAACACATGCCCCTGTCAAAACAGTGATATGTTTAGATGATTCCTCTTTAAAATCACTTTCAAAATCTCCATCAGACCATGAAACATATAGGCCTTTCTTTTGTCTCTTCAGACAAGTAGGACATTCGGCTCTAATATGGCAAAAATACTCACAACCATGACATTGAACACTTTTGTTTTAGCTTGACTTTTCTTCAGGATTTGTCCTTCTGCTAGACTCACTGGATCTACTAATGTCAGATGAGGTGTTACTGACATTTGTCCTTGAATTCATACTCATCCTTTTCATAACCTTGTTGAACTATCTTCCAATCATGGCAGTAGCTTCTTTCAGGCTTTCTTTAGTTTCCACTTCACTGTCTTCTGCTTCTTCCTCAGTATTTGACACAAGGTGTCGTACCTCGAAAAATACGATCCTAAAAACAAAACAACAGAGCCGCCACCTAATTCTATTTATTCTATGAGAGAAAAGGGAGATATAGATACAACCTAAATGAAGGATAAGAAATGGTTTACGAAACCAAATTCTAAGTTCGGGAGTCGGTTACGCAAGGGGAAGGTATTAGCACCCCTCACATCCGTTGTACTCAACGGGAACCTCTTAGCTAATTATGTGATTAAATGTTTGATCTTAAGTCTTTGTCTTCTAAATGATTATTACTATGTTTGTTAAAAAGGGAAATTAAAGTTTTAGATTATTATTATGATGATGACGGAGAAAAGCTTAAGATTTTTTATTATTGTGCTCGCGAAGGATTAAAATCCCCGTGCCTACGTATTCCCTTGTGCAATGGGAAATTCAGAGCTTCGTAGTTCGTGCTACTACGGTTTGTGATTTTTTAATTGAAAGATTGTTTGAAATGCATTCTACTGATAAGCGTTGGCTTATACTCGCGGTGGAGGCTGAAGCGCTAGCTTGTTCGAGAGATAGAATGATTTAAACAATGTTCGTTTTAGAAGAAAGTGTTTGACTTTGTTAAGATGTTTTAAACGAAAGGGCGATTGAACACATCGCGTGGGGCTAGCCCATGTTGCGGTCCAATCCAGAACGTGCGGAGTGCTAGACTCCGGAATTCTGTCTTTCGATAATTAATTATAAAAATGATTGAAATTTGTTGGTATACGAATGATGATTGAACCATCGCGTGAGGCTAGCCCATTTGCGGTTCAATCCAGAACGTGCGGAATGCTAGACTCCGGAATTCTGTTTTCGTAATTTAATTTAAATGAATTGAATATTTTGATATACGAATGGTGATTGAACCATCGCGTGAGGCTAGCCCATTTGCGGTTCAATCCAGAACGTGCGGAATGCTAGACTCCGGAATTCTGTTTTCGTAATTTTTATTTAATTAAAGATTTGAATATTTTATATACGAATAGTGATTGAACCATCGCGTGAGGCTAGCCCATTTGCGGTTCAATCTAGAACGTTCGGAATGCTAGACTCCGGAGTTCTGTTTTCGTACAATTAAATTATGCGATTATGATTTGAATATTTTGATATACGAATGGTGATTGAACCATCGCGTGAGGCTAGCCCATTTGCGGTTCAATCCAGAACGTGCGGAATGCTAGACTCCGGAATTCTGTTTTCGTAATTTTTATTTAATTAAAGATTTGAATATTTTATATACGAATAGTGATTGAACCATCGCGTGAGGCTAGCCCATTTGCGGTTCAATCCAGAACGTGCGGAATGCTAGACTCCGGAGTTCTGTTTTCGTACGATTAAATTATGCGATTATGATTTGAATATTTTGATATACGAATGGTGATTGAACCATCGCGTGAGGCTAGCCCATTTGCGGTTCAATCCAGAACGTGCGGAATGCTAGACTCCGGAGTTCTGTTTTCGTACGTTATTTTGATAAATGAAAACGTGCAGACGGCGATCACATAGTGACCGACTTACGTGTGTGCAGTGTAGGCGTGATGATTTTTTTTACTTGGCATTGGACCAAGAAAATTATTTATTTTGAGATATTTATTACGTACATAAGAAAAAGTTCATATTCTTATCTTGTCAACTTAAAAACCACAATGCGCAGTAACTAAATATAAACATAACCAAAATAAACAAAATGTCAAAAGATTAAACAACAGTTCGCACTAAGAGGTCAACCTTAGATCAAACTCATTCACCAATAGGTTCTAAAATTAAACTAGAAACAATCTATATTTTGAACAAAAAAAAAACAAATAGACCCTTTTAATATATATGTTTTTATGTAGAAAAAAAAAGATTCTAACTAAATTAAAAGGGTAACAAACCCCCCCAAAAAAAAACATGAATTAAAAAAAAACTGAAAATTTATTTTTACATATATGTAAGTATTTAACCAAATATAATAATAAAATGATAAAAGAAAAACATATGATAATTAAAAAGATTATCTCAGATTTCTTGTATATACATAAATAAATAAATGAAGCTAAATTAAAAAAACAAACAAAACAAAAAAATAATAGCAACAACAAAAAAAGAAAGAAAAATAGTGAACTGTTCTTCAAAACACGATAAGTGACAGCCCAAAAGGGGAAGGGTTAACTCACGAAGGTTTTCTTCAAACAAATCCCTCAATTCACTCTTCCGTCCCCTCACATCTCTCTCGTTCATAACTCTCGCTCATTCGTAACTCTCTCTCGCAGACGCTCACCCATTCAAATCGTCCCTCACGACCTCACAAGATTCTCACTCGCGGCTCAGATTCTCTCACTCAAATCTCAGTTCCATCGTTCTCAATCCCTCACGATTTTTCTCACGGTTACGGGACCTGTTCTTCGCGTCTCAAACCCAGTGTAAAACCTCATTGTCCTCCTCAAAAATACCAACAATCCAATTTCACTTTCATCAAAACCCAGTCCCTAAATTAGAAAAGAAACCCTAATCCCAAAATCACCATAACTCTACAGTTTTATGCAAATTCCGAATGATAACAATAACAACATAAAAGGAAACGGGAGAAAACCAGATAAGGGATCAGAAAGAGGTTACCAATCTCGAAGCTTTCAGTTATTAAGGTGAGTGGTCCGCTTCCTTTGACTTTCCATTCGCCTTTCTTCTTCTATTCTTTTGTGTGTTTGGTACTCCTCTTAATCTCGTACGATTTTCGCTCGGCTACGATTCGCAGGAGCATTTGATTCAGTGTATTTTGCGTGATTCTTTTCCGAGTAACGGCGGTGGTTCTGCGTTTGTGGGTTGTTGCTGAAGGAAATGATCGCAACTGAGGGATATGTATCACAACACTATTAGCGTTGAGATGAGGATACAGAGACGGTCGAGTTGTGGCTCAAAGTGTGTTTTCGTGGATTTTGCGAGTCAAACTGTCTCCTTGCTTTCTCTCTTCACACAGATGTGATTCGGTGGAAGTGCTAAAGGCTTCCGACGGTGGATTTGACTCATCTCCGCCCTCTGTCTCAGATTCGCGGGTCCTACTGGGTCTTAGGGGTTCCACGGTGATAACTCGATTGGAGATTTGAGTTTGGAATGGCGACGGTTTTGACAGTTAGTTTGATGATTTGTATGCGATTCTGAGTTTGTTTCCTGATTCTTGTTTGTTTCTTGATTCTTGTTTGTTTCCTGATTCTTGACCAGGCCTTGGTGAGAGATGATCAAGAGATTGTGAAGATGTTGTGTCAGATGAAGAAACAGCTAAAGGTATTGTTGTGTTTTTTTGCGACTGTTTGAGGGTGTGTGGTGATGATGCCTCTTTGGTGCTGTTGAGTTTTTTAAAGTCGTGTAGTCTTCGTGTCGAAGATGAAGGAGTATCTATATGGAAGGTTATTTACTGGTTTTTTTTTAAGAGGGTTCTGTGTTGTCTTGCAGGTTAGACAAAGTGAAGAGTGTAGCGGTTTGTGCGAGGGTGGTGGAGCTCGTGGTATGAGAAGGAGTACGGATTGACTCGTGGCAAGGTTTTGTGTTTTTTCTTATTTTGTTCAGAACTCTAGTTTTCTTTGTGGCTGATAAGGTTTTTTATTTCTTTTTGTTGTCATGGCTTTTCTGGTATTGGTAGTATGCGGTTAGGTCTTTTATGATAACTGAGTTTTTTGTGTGATGTTTCTGCTGGTTTTTTGTGTTTGGTTTGTCAAGCTTTTTGTGGCTGCTGTTTTGTGACAGAGTTGGCTGCTATGGTTGTAGTTTTGTGTGTAGTTTTGTATGAAGTTTGCTGGAGTTTTGTGTTGGAACATCAAGTTTTTGTGGCTGCTGTTTTGGTGACAGGGTTGGCTGCTATGGTTGTAGTTTTGTGTGTAGTTTTGTATGAAGTTTGCTGGAGTTTTTGTGTATGGTTTGAAGTTTTTGGTTGTAGTTTTTGGTGGTGGATGCCGGTATTGTTTTTCTTGCTGTGGCTGAAATTTGAATATGAATTTTTTGTTTTGTGGCTGCCCCCCCTGCTTTGTTAACTGATAAAGCAGTACTTATATAGCATAGGATTAGGGTTTTTAGGGATTTTGAAAAATATGAAAACTTGTTGGAGAAGTTTGACAAAGTTTTTTTGGGGGGAAAACGGATTTTGAAAGGGATGTGTGATAGCAGGGCAGCCTGCACAAGCTGCAGGTCTGCTGCATTTTTTGTTTGTTTGTGTAGTGTAAAAAAGGAAAAGTCTTGCTATTTTTTGTACTATGTATCTTGACACTTTGTTATGAGAAAAAACTTTACAACATGTAAAAAATGAATTATCATGAATGCTGAATTTTTGAATAATGGTATGCTTTGAATGAAATGTTTGAGAATGATGAATGGTATGAAATGATGCAATGTGTTGAATGAATTTGATTGAATAAATATGATGAATATGATTATGTATGAGTTTGATGAATTAAATTGGAATGAACATGAACTTACAAAATGTTTGAATATAATGTATGAACATGTTTTGACTTGGTGGTTTCGCTTCTTGTAGGTTGATGCAACATGGACTATGCAAGGAAAAGCTTGAAGATGCTTGAAGAGAGAAAAATCTAACACTTACACACTAACACTTGTGGTTTTAAAGCCTTGTAAATTTGTAATGATACAAACTAGAATTTATACTTTTCTTGTAGTAAACTTTGAAGACAACTTGGAATGAATTGGTATTTGAAAAATTATGGACATGAATTAAAAATGGAATTAGACATGAAATGCTATTGATTTAAATTTGGAAATGTGAAATAGAAACTTAAATTTGAATGGAGTTAGAATTGAGAGTTGAAACTTGAAGTGAAATTAGAAAGAAAGATTTTTTTGTAGGTAAATTGGTTTTGAAAAGGCAGGAAACTTTTAAATTGGGATTGAGCAAATATGAACAAATTGACTAGGTAGGAATTATAAAAATGTAAGAGTACAACTTGACATTAAATAGAAATTGGAATGAGTTTGTAACATTTTATAATTTAATTATTCGGCAAGTACTTGAAAAAAATGAATTAAAGCTTTGGAATAAGAATTGAAAATAGAATTGAAAATGGAAATTTGAAATAATAAAAAAAAGAGTTTTGAAACTTGGAAGTTAATATTGGAAAAAACTTGGAAAGAAAAAATTTGGAAATTTTAAACTTAATTGAATTTTCTTTTGGAAAAGGTTAGAGGGGAAAGATTGAAATTTAATTGGACTTAAAAATTTGGAAAGATATATGAGATAAATACTAGAAAAGAAGCTTGAATGTGAGAAAAAAATTAGGAATAAAAATTAATATTATGTTTAGAAATAAAATTTGAAAATTAGGAATAGAATAATGAATTGGGAATAAAAAAAATAGAATTGAAATTAAATTTAGAAAAAAACCCCTTTTTAAAAAAATGAAATAAATAAAAAAACGTAGTTTCAGATAGACTATTTAACACTCAGAAAGGGGAAAACCTAGTTGTATAATTCATGGAGACCAAACTTCCGAAAACTGTTGCGAATCCAAAATGCTCTACAACACACCCGGAATGCATGATATGAAAAGTTAGGGGTAAAATTTGGGGTGTGACACAAGGGCTATGCTTTTATTCTTCTTTTCAGGCACATCACTGATTCCCATTTCAAATGTTTGAATGGATCTAATGAGGTCTTTAACCTTCATATTGTAGATGCGATGTGCCTCTTCTATAGGAGTCACCTTCATAGAAAATCTTTTGGGAAGAGATCTGAGAATTTTCCTCAGGGGAGCAACATCCATAACATATTCAGAAAGATGATGAGCCCTAGAAGACGTGATAGAATCAATCTTAGAGGATGATTGCTTTGATGGAAAAACAGATGAATGTTGAGACATTTTGGAGATGATTGAGCTTCCCAGAGTGAGAGAACAAATGAAATTTGAGTAACTATGGTAGGTGAGAGAACAAATAAAACTTTGAATGTATTTCCTTTGAATAAAATAATTGATGATAAAATCAAAAATGTTGTGCCTCCATTTAAATTACATTAATATTGATTCTTGAAAATACAAAATGTCCTTAAGGATGTTCCCACATATCAATAATTGTTATAAACCCTAATAAAGACATATTCCAAATTTGCCTCTTAGATTTTCAAATTGATTTGCATCCAAGGCCTTTGTGAATATATCAGCCAAATGTAACTCAGTGGCAACATGTTCCAACTTGATCACTTTATCTTCCACAAGATCTCTGATGAAATGATGTCTAATATGAATATGCTTTGTCCTACCATGCTAAATAGGATTCTAGGAAATATTGATTGCACTGATATTGTCACAATATAATGTCATGACATCCTGTGTGACATTATACTCAGACAACATTTATTTCATCTACACAAGTCGAGAACAACTTCAACCAACTGCTATGTACTCAGCTTTTGCAGTAGACAAGGAAACACAATTCTTCTTCTTGTTGAACTAGAAGATGAGACTATTTCCTACAAAGAGACACCCTCCAAAAATACTTTTCCAATCATCTCCACTACCAGCCCAATCTGCATCACAATATCCAGACAAGATAAGATCACACCCATAAGAATACAACATGCTATAATCAAAAGTCCCATTCACATATTTTAGTATCCTTTTAACTTGATTTATGTGAGAGACCTTAGGTTCTGCTTGATAAATAACACATACTCCAACAACAAAAGAAATATCATGTATGCTAGCTTTAAGATACAACAGGCTGCCTATCATGCTTCTATACATGCTTTGATCAACACTTACACCTTTTTCATCTTTGGTCATCTTGAGAAGAGTGGGAACAGGTGTTCTTTTGTGGCTGGCACTTTCCATTCCAAACTTCTTGACAATGTTCTTGGCATACTTACTTTGAGAGAGAAAGATGGAATCTTCCATCTGTTTGACTTGTAGGTCAAGAAAGAAAGTTAACTCTCCAACAAGACTCATTTCAAATTCAGATTTCATTTTTCTGACAAAGTGTTTAACCATCTTATCTGACATCCCATCAAAAACTATATCATCTACATAGATTTGAGCAATCAAAATCTTTCGTCCTTCATCTTTGACAATATAGTATTGTCTATTCCTCCTTTCCTGTATCCATTCTTGATGAGAAACTCTGTTAATCTTTCATACCAAGCCCTTGGATCTTGTTTCAATCCATACAAAGCCTTTCTCAACATGTAGACATGATCTAAAAAATTTGGATCAACAAACCCTTTAGGTTGCTCCACATAAACTTCCTCATTCAAGTATCCATTCAAAAATGCACATTCACATCCATTTGAAATAATTTAAACATCAGAATGCAGGCAATTTCCAACAACAGTCTTATTCACTAAAGTCTAGCAAAAGGAGAAAATGTCTCATCAAAGTCAATGCCTTCAACTTGAGTATATCCTTGAGCAACTAGTCTGGATTCTGATGGAAGGTACCTTGTTTGTTAATTCTGGCTCAGATTCAAAGATAGCTGGATTTGGATCACCTACCTTATCAGTAACTTCAGCTGGAGTATCAAAGAATGTTCCAACATCATATGTGACATCAGCTTCTTTGTGTAGATCATCAATAATCACATTTATGGACTCCTTCATGACTCTTGTTCTAGAGTTAAAAACTCTATAAGCTTTGCTGTTAGTAAAGTAACCTAGAAATATGCCTTCATCACTTTTGGGATCCATCTTTCTTCTTTGTTCTCTATCTGCCATAATATAACACTTACTGCCAAATACATGAAAGTATTTGACATTGGGTTTTCTTCCCTTCCAAATCTCATAGAGAGTAGTAGGATTTTCCTTTCTTAGAGTGACTCTGTTATGAACATAACAAGCAGTGTTCATAGCTTCAGCCCAAAAGTACAAAGGAAGTTTCTTGGCATGAATCATAGCCCTAGCTGATTCTTGAATAGTTTTGTTCTTCCTTTTCACAACCCCATTTGGCTGAGGAGTAATGGGAGAGGAAAATTCATGGTTGATTCTTTCAGATGACCAAAATTTAGATAACTTTTGATTCATAAATTCCTTCCCATGGTCACTTCTGATTCTGATGACATAGTTTTCCTTTTCCTTCGGAATTCTTTGGCAAAGATCCTTGAACACATCAAAAACATCATATTTCTCTTTGATGAAATTCATCCAAGTGAACCTTGAATAGTCATCCACCATTATATAAGCATACCTCTTTCCACCTGCATTGGACCCATCAAGTCCATGTGTAACAACCCCAATACTTTAGATGTAGTAAGATGGAGAATCTTTGGACGTGACATCTTGGTTTGCTTGCCCACTTGACCTTCACTACAAACTTTTCCTTCATCAATCTGAATCTTAGGAATTCCTCTTACAAATTCCATAGTAATAACCATTTTCATCCCTCTTAGATGAAGATGACCCATTTTTTGATGCCATAATTTAACTTCATCTTCTTTGGATATAGAGCACACAGATGAGTAGTTGGAATCTTGATTAACCCAGAGATAACAATTATCTCTAGACCTGACTCCCTTCATGATTGCTACATTTTCTTCATTTGTGACAAGACATTCTGATTGGGTGAAGTTGACACTAAATCCTTTATTACACAACTGACTAATGCTAATGAGATTAGCAGTCAATCCTTTCACAAGTAATACACCATCAAGTTTTGGAACACCTGAAAACTACAGTTTTCAAACCCCTTTGATTTCTCGTTTAGCTCCATCACAAAAAAGTCACATAACTGGTAGAATGAGGTTTTATGTCAACCAAATTTTTATTTTTCCAGTCATATGGTTAGAACAACCACTGTCAAAATACAAATCCTCTTTAGCTGATACTCTAAGAGATGTATGAGTTATCAAGGCAGCATTCTTAGGAACCCATTTAAGTTTCTTGATGATCATGTTTTTGTTAGGTTTAGGCTGAGAATTATGATTAGGATATCCATGAAGTCTGTATCATAAAGGTTTTATGTGACCAAATCTTCCACGGTAATGACACCTCCATCTTTGATATCTTTTTCATTGATGAGTTGATCTTCCTGTACCATGATGTTAAGACATAGGTTTCGACATCTGATTTGAGACATCTTTCTTGGGTTTAAGTTGTTTGCTAATTGAGGAGTTGTTGTTAGTACCACCAAAGCCTATCCCAGACAGGTCTCCTGCACTTCTTCCAGTCTAAAGAATCTCATCTAGTGTTTTAGATCCACTTTTCAGCATTCTGATGGATTTGGTCATTTGATCAAGCTTGGAATTCAGCGTGATGACTTAATTATTCATATTAGATATTGTTATTAAATGCTCCTTCTTGAATCACTTGTGCACATCTTATACATAGCTTTCTATAAGAAGTTGCTAGTTCTTCAAAGGTTAGGTCATCTTCACTAGAGTCCTCATCAGAAACACATGCCCCTGTCAAAACAGTGATATGTTTAGATGATTCCTCTTTAAAATCACTTTCAAAATCTCCATCAGACCATGAAACATATAGGCCTTTCTTTTGTCTCTTCAGACAAGTAGGACATTCGGCTCTAATATGGCAAAAATACTCACAACCATGACATTGAACACTTTTGTTTTAGCTTGACTTTTCTTCAGGATTTGTCCTTCTGCTAGACTCACTGGATCTACTAATGTCAGATGAGGTGTTACTGACATTTGTCCTTGAATTCATACTCATCCTTTTCATAACCTTGTTGAACTATCTTCCAATCATGGCAATAGCTTCTTTCAGGCTTTCTTTAGTTTCCACTTCACTGTCTTCTGCTTCTTCCTCAGTATTTGACACAAGGTGTCGTACCTCGAAAAATACGATCCTAAAAACAAAACAACAGAGCCGCCACCTAATTCTATTTATTCTATGAGAGAAAAGGGAGATATAGATACAACCTAAATGAAGGATAAGAAATGGTTTACGAAACCAAATTCTAAGTTCGGGAGTCGGTTACGCAAGGGGAAGGTATTAGCACCCCTCACATCCGTTGTACTCAACGGGAACCTCTTAGCTAATTATGTGATTAAATGTTTGATCTTAAGTCTTTGTCTTCTAAATGATTATTACTATGTTTGTTAAAAAGGGAAATTAAAGTTTTAGATTATTATTATGATGATGACGGAGAAAAGCTTAAGATTTTTTATTATTGTGCTCGCGAAGGATTAAAATCCCCGTGCCTACGTATTCCCTTGTGCAATGGGAAATTCAGAGCTTCGTAGTTCGTGCTACTACGGTTTGTGATTTTTTAATTGAAAGATTGTTTGAAATGCATTCTACTGATAAGCGTTGGCTTATACTCGCGGTGGAGGCTGAAGCGCTAGCTTGTTCGAGAGATAGAATGATTTAAACAATGTTCGTTTTAGAAGAAAGTGTTTGACTTTGTTAAGATGTTTTAAACGAAAGGGCGATTGAACACATCGCGTGGGGCTAGCCCATGTTGCGGTCCAATCCAGAACGTGCGGAGTGCTAGACTCCGGAATTCTGTCTTTCGATAATTAATTATAAAAATGATTGAAATTTGTTGGTATACGAATGATGATTGAACCATCGCGTGAGGCTAGCCCATTTGCGGTTCAATCCAGAACGTGCGGAATGCTAGACTCCGGAATTCTGTTTTCGTAATTTAATTTAAATGAATTGAATATTTTGATATACGAATGGTGATTGAACCATCGCGTGAGGCTAGCCCATTTGCGGTTCAATCCAGAACGTGCGGAATGCTAGACTCCGGAATTCTGTTTTCGTAATTTTTATTTAATTAAAGATTTGAATATTTTATATACGAATAGTGATTGAACCATCGCGTGAGGCTAGCCCATTTGCGGTTCAATCCAGAACGTTCGGAATGCTAGACTCCGGAGTTCTGTTTTCGTACAATTAAATTATGCGATTATGATTTGAATATTTTGATATACGAATGGTGATTGAACCATCGCGTGAGGCTAGCCCATTTGCGGTTCAATCCAGAACGTGCGGAATGCTAGACTCCGGAATTCTGTTTTCGTAATTTTTATTTAATTAAAGATTTGAATATTTTATATACGAATAGTGATTGAACCATCGCGTGAGGCTAGCCCATTTGCGGTTCAATCCAGAACGTGCGGAATGCTAGACTCCGGAGTTCTGTTTTCGTACGATTAAATTATGCGATTATGATTTGAATATTTTGATATACGAATGGTGATTGAACCATCGCGTGAGGCTAGCCCATTTGCGGTTCAATCCAGAACGTGCGGAATGCTAGACTCCGGAGTTCTGTTTTCGTACGTTATTTTGATAAATGAAAACGTGCAGACGGCGATCACATAGTGACCGACTTACGTGTGTGCAGTGTAGGCGTGATGATTTTTTTTACTTGGCATTGGACCAAGAAAATTATTTATTTCGAGATATTTATTACGTACATAAGAAAAAGTTCATATTCTTATCTTGTCAACTTAAAAACCACAATGCGCAGTAACTAAATATAAACATAACCAAAATAAACAAAATGTCAAAAGATTAAACAACAGTTCGCACTAAGAGGTCAACCTTAGATCAAACTCATTCACCAATAGGTTCTAAAATTAAACTAGAAACAATCTATATTTTGAACAAAAAAAAAACAAATAGACCCTTTTAATATATATGTTTTTATGTAGAAAAAAAAAGATTCTAACTAAATTAAAAGGGTAACAAACCCCCCCAAAAAAAAACATGAATTAAAAAAAAACTGAAAATTTATTTTTACATATATGTAAGTATTTAACCAAATATAATAATAAAATGATAAAAGAAAAACATATGATAATTAAAAAGATTATCTCAGATTTCTTGTATATACATAAATAAATAAATGAAGCTAAATTAAAAAAACAAACAAAACAAAAAAATAATAGCAACAACAAAAAAAGAAAGAAAAATAGTGAACTGTTCTTCAAAACACGATAAGTGACAGCCCAAAAGGGGAAGGGTTAACTCACGAAGGTTTTCTTCAAACAAATCCCTCAATTCACTCTTCCGTCCCCTCACATCTCTCTCGTTCATAACTCTCGCTCATTCGTAACTCTCTCTCGCAGACGCTCACCCATTCAAATCGTCCCTCACGACCTCACAAGATTCTCACTCGCGGCTCAGATTCTCTCACTCAAATCTCAGTTCCATCGTTCTCAATCCCTCACGATTTTTCTCACGGTTACGGGACCTGTTCTTCGCGTCTCAAACCCAGTGTAAAACCTCATTGTCCTCCTCAAAAATACCAACAATCCAATTTCACTTTCATCAAAACCCAGTCCCTAAATTAGAAAAGAAACCCTAATCCCAAAATCACCATAACTCTACAGTTTTATGCAAATTCCGAATGATAACAATAACAACATAAAAGGAAACGGGAGAAAACCAGATAAGGGATCAGAAAGAGGTTACCAATCTCGAAGCTTTCAGTTATTAAGGTGAGTGGTCCGCTTCCTTTGACTTTCCATTCGCCTTTCTTCTTCTATTCTTTTGTGTGTTTGGTACTCCTCTTAATCTCGTACGATTTTCGCTCGGCTACGATTCGCAGGAGCATTTGATTCAGTGTATTTTGCGTGATTCTTTTCCGAGTAACGGCGGTGGTTCTGCGTTTGTGGGTTGTTGCTGAAGGAAATGATCGCAACTGAGGGATATGTATCACAACACTATTAGCGTTGAGATGAGGATACAGAGACGGTCGAGTTGTGGCTCAAAGTGTGTTTTCGTGGATTTTGCGAGTCAAACTGTCTCCTTGCTTTCTCTCTTCACACAGATGTGATTCGGTGGAAGTGCTAAAGGCTTCCGACGGTGGATTTGACTCATCTCCGCCCTCTGTCTCAGATTCGCGGGTCCTACTGGGTCTTAGGGGTTCCACGGTGATAACTCGATTGGAGATTTGAGTTTGGAATGGCGACGGTTTTGACAGTTAGTTTGATGATTTGTATGCGATTCTGAGTTTGTTTCCTGATTCTTGTTTGTTTCTTGATTCTTGTTTGTTTCCTGATTCTTGACCAGGCCTTGGTGAGAGATGATCAAGAGATTGTGAAGATGTTGTGTCAGATGAAGAAACAGCTAAAGGTATTGTTGTGTTTTTTTGCGACTGTTTGAGGGTGTGTGGTGATGATGCCTCTTTGGTGCTGTTGAGTTTTTTAAAGTCGTGTAGTCTTCGTGTCGAAGATGAAGGAGTATCTATATGGAAGGTTATTTACTGTTTTTTTTTAAGAGGGTTCTGTGTTGTCTTGCAGGTTAGACAAAGTGAAGAGTGTAGCGGTTTGTGCGAGGGTGGTGGAGCTCGTGGTATGAGAAGGAGTACGGATTGACTCGTGGCAAGGTTTTGTGTTTTTTCTTATTTTGTTCAGAACTCTAGTTTTCTTTGTGGCTGATAAGGTTTTTTATTTCTTTTTGTTGTCATGGCTTTTCTGGTATTGGTAGTATGCGGTTAGGTCTTTTATGATAACTGAGTTTTTTGTGTGATGTTTCTGCTGGTTTTTTGTGTTTGGTTTGTCAAGCTTTTTGTGGCTGCTGTTTTGTGACAGGGTTGGCTGCTATGGTTGTAGTTTTGTGTGTAGTTTTGTATGAAGTTTGCTGGAGTTTTGTGTTGGAACATCAAGTTTTTGTGGCTGCTGTTTTGGTGACAGGGTTGGCTGCTATGGTTGTAGTTTTGTGTGTAGTTTTGTATGAAGTTTGCTGGAGTTTTTGTGTATGGTTTGAAGTTTTTGGTTGTAGTTTTTGGTGGTGGATGCCGGTATTGTTTTTCTTGCTGTGGCTGAAATTTGAATATGAATTTTTTGTTTTGTGGCTGCCCCCCCTGCTTTGTTAACTGATAAAGCAGTACTTATATAGCATAGGATTAGGGTTTTTAGGGATTTTGAAAAATATGAAAACTTGTTGGAGAAGTTTGACAGAGTTTTTTTGGGGGGAAAACGGATTTTGAAAGGGATGTGTGATAGCAGGGCAGCCTGCACAAGCTGCAGGTCTGCTGCATTTTTTGTTTGTTTGTGTAGTGTAAAAAAGGAAAAGTCTTGCTGTTTTTTGTACTATGTATCTTGACACTTTGTTATGAGAAAAAACTTTACAACATGTAAAAAATGAATTATCATGAATGCTGAATTTTTGAATAATGGTATGCTTTGAATGAAATGTTTGAGAATGATGAATGGTATGAAATGATGCAATGTGTTGAATGAATTTGATTGAATAAATATGATGAATATGATTATGTATGAGTTTGATGAATTAAATTGGAATGAACATGAACTTACAAAATGTTTGAATATAATGTATGAACATGTTTTGACTTGGTGGTTTCGCTTCTTGTAGGTTGATGCAACATGGACTATGCAAGGAAAAGCTTGAAGATGCTTGAAGAGAGAAAAATCTAACACTTACACACTAACACTTGTGGTTTTAAAGCCTTGTAAATTTGTAATGATACAAACTAGAATTTATACTTTTCTTGTAGTAAACTTTGAAGACAACTTGGAATGAATTGGTATTTGAAAAATTATGGACATGAATTAAAAATGGAATTAGACATGAAATGCTATTGATTTAAATTTGGAAATGTGAAATAGAAACTTAAATTTGAATGGAGTTAGAATTGAGAGTTGAAACTTGAAGTGAAATTAGAAAGAAAGATTTTTTTGTAGGTAAATTGGTTTTGAAAAGGCAGGAAACTTTTAAATTGGGATTGAGCAAATATGAACAAATTGACTAGGTAGGAATTATAAAAATGTAAGAGTACAACTTGACATTAAATAGAAATTGGAATGAGTTTGTAACATTTTATAATTTAATTATTCGGCAAGTACTTGAAAAAAATGAATTAAAGCTTTGGAATAAGAATTGAAAATAGAATTGAAAATGGAAATTTGAAATAATAAAAAAAAGAGTTTTGAAACTTGGAAGTTAATATTGGAAAAAACTTGGAAAGAAAAAATTTGGAAATTTTAAACTTAATTGAATTTTCTTTTGGAAAAGGTTAGAGGGGAAAGATTGAAATTTAATTGGACTTAAAAATTTGGAAAGATATATGAGATAAATACTAGAAAAGAAGCTTGAATGTGAGAAAAAAATTAGGAATAAAAATTAATATTATGTTTAGAAATAAAATTTGAAAATTAGGAATAGAATAATGAATTGGGAATAAAAAAAATAGAATTGAAATTAAATTTAGAAAAAAACCCCTTTTTAAAAAAATGAAATAAATAAAAAAACGTAGTTTCAGATAGACTATTTAACACTCAGAAAGGGGAAAACCTAGTTGTATAATTCATGGAGACCAAACTTCCGAAAACTGTTGCGAATCCAAAATGCTCTACAACACACCCGGAATGCATGATATGAAAAGTTAGGGGTAAAATTTGGGGTGTGACACAAGGGCTATGCTTTTATTCTTCTTTTCAGGCACATCACTGATTCCCATTTCAAATGTTTGAATGGATCTAATGAGGTCTTTAACCTTCATATTGTAGATGCGATGTGCCTCTTCTATAGGAGTCACCTTCATAGAAAATCTTTTGGGAAGAGATCTGAGAATTTTCCTCACAAGCTTTTCATAAGACATTTTTTCTCCTAAAGCTCCTAAAGTGTTAGCAATCTCAAGAATATTCATGTGAAAATCATGAATAGTCTCATCTTCTTTCATTCTCATATTTTCAAATTTAGTAGTAAGCATCTGAAGTCTTGACATCTTGACTTTGGAGGTTCCTTCATGAGTGGTTTTGAGAATATCCCAAACCTCTTTGGCCAATTCACAATGATGCACCAATATGAATATGTTTCTATCAATTCCATTAAACAAGGCCTTTGGGCCTTAGAATTCCCTAGATAGAGCTCATCCTCCTCTTTGCTCCAGTCTTCCTCAGGCTTCAAATTCTTTGATCCATCTTTTTCAACAATGACAGGATGTTCCCATCCTTTGTCTGCAACTTTCCATGCCTTCTTGTCTAGAGATCTTAAGAATGAAACCAAACGAGGTTTCCAATAATCATAGTTAGACCATCCAGAATGGGTGGTCTATTCCCAAATCCTCCATTCTTGTCCATAGTACCAGAAAATACTATCCTTAGATCTCACCCAGAAAAACAGGCAGAGTGCCTGATCTGATGCCAAATAAAATTCTGGCTACAGATATACGATGTCGAATAGGGTGTTACGAAACAAATATTTAACAATGTTTAAATTAACAAGGTAAATAAACAAACACAATAGTAAATAACACAAGGAATTGTTAACCCAGTTCGGTGCAAACACACCTACTTTGGGGGCTACCAAGCCAGGAAGGAACTTCATTATCGGTAGTATCAATTTAGAGCTAAACCACTCAGTTTACCCTCTTCACTTAATTACTACCCAGAAACTCCCTCCTGAACACTGCCCAGGTCACTACAATACCAGCATACTCCAAACGCTGACGGGTATTATCCCACCAGTCTTCAGCCTCTTCAGACAACTTGTGGGCACCAAATTGTACCTTCTGCGCATCGGTACACGCCCTCACCCTAAAGATATTATCAATTGCCTTAAGCCACTTCTATGCATTATGCGGTTCATGATCACCTTCAAACACCGACGAACTGTTGCTCTGGAATTTCTCTAAAGCACGAAACTTATCTTGTTCATTGTTTCTAGTTGTAGCCTCAACCAACATTGCAACAACTTCCACAAGAGCACGCATGTTGTTTCCAGCCATTTTGCACAACACTCACAACATCAAAAAGGAATAGCCGTTAAAAAATAATGTCCAACAACAAAGACACACGACTTGATAGACCGACCTTCTCTGATACCACTAATATAATACCCTTTTTACCCCGTAACAATTTTTATCATATTATTGAAATAAAATCAGATTTCATCACAAAGGGCATCACATTTTCAACATAAACGTCAAATAAACATCATTATTGTGTCATGTCCCACAACATGGGTTGCAACTTCATGTCATAAATAAAACAAATTTCAAATCATGGCAGCAGATCATTATTCAACATTTTTAATCATCATAATAAAAGGATTCAACTATAATCCAAAACATCTTCAACAAGTGTTAAAATTCAACAAAATAAACCAAGTGTTCTTCAGTGTTACACGACTCAAAGCAGGACACCTATACTCAATAAACAACAATAGACGCACTCCAAGCTACTTCCGAATCACCAAACTATTCTTGAGAATCTGCAGGATGGCATAATAGACCATCACGAAAGGCAGGCAGTGTGAGTAATCCACATTCAATATAAATAATATAAAGACGGAATTATAAAACATCATACAACATACATCATTTACATCAAGTCTCACCCACATACAACAATAAGTCACATCATCATAAAATAAATGCAATCATGCTATCCACATAGAATAAAATGCAACTTCATAAATGCATGTGGTATCGATTTTCAACATGTGATGGACATTGGTCATCAACCCTCCACAAGGGAGCACAACATAATCAGCAACACCTCAATCCACACGATGGAATTGAAACCTCAATCAACATAATAATGCCATGAATGCACGATGTAACAACAATAACATAATCAACTTTATCAACATTTGCATCAGCATTCATCATTGTACATTTATTTTTTTTATTCATTTATTTATACTACATGGCATCATTTTACATCATAACATCATTTCATCATTATTATTACACATTTAGCCTAATATAGCATGGTAATAACTCACAACAACAACACAACAACATAGCATAGCAAAACAAAGCATCATAAGTCATCCAACAAAAGAAAATATTTTCAAAGGACTACAGGTCTCGCTAAGCCAGAAAGATATCTCTCTAAGAAAGAAACTCTCTATTTGCGAAGTTCCAAAATACTCACTTGCTCGCTAAGTAAGCTCTTGCTCAATAAGCGAGGAGGCGATTTTTCTGAGAAAACCCTGCGATTTTCTGCATATCACAGCCACGTCCAAAAACCTTCAAAATATCAAATAACAGCAGAAAACATCATCATTCGACCATACAACCTATTATCACCATATATTCATCACTTATAGCATCTAACAACAACTAATCATCATAATCAACCAACAAATTACCCAACCCTAAGGTTTCCCCTCAAAAACTCCTTTTCCTCATAACACAATCCAAATATTATAGACTTTGAAAGAGAAATACTCCCCATACCTTGATCAATTGAGATTTCTCTTTCACTTCTTGAGAAATTCCTCTTAGTCTCCTTTTTCTTCAGAGCAACCATCAACCTTCACATAACACGATTATGAGAATTTGATCGTACTCCTCTTTTTCATAAACCACATCAAAAGACAACTCTACTCCTTAGACCTCCAACTTCTTTTATTTTATTTTTACTAATAATATCCAATTATTATATCATTATTTTAATAAAATAATTCTTTCTTCTTAATATTCCACAAAATATCACGTATTGATAAATAATTATGAAATTCTTGCTATAGATATATGATGTCGAATAGGATGTTACGAAACTAATACTAACAAGGTTAAAAATAACAAGGTAAATAAACAAACACAACAGTAAAGAATACAGGGAATTGTTAACCCAATTCGGTGCAAACACACCTACTCTAAGGACTACCAAGCCAGGAAGGAAATCTGCTATCAGTAGTATCAATTCAGAGCTAAACAACTCAGTTTACCCTCTTCATTTAATCACTACCCAATGCTAATTCTATCTAGGAAATCCTAAATATGAGACACCTCTCACACCCCCCCTCAATCACAACAATGATAAAAAACACGAAATCAATAAAAGAGAAGACACACTTCAAAAACAATCCTTGACCTTGCTTCAAAGCTTCATTGAAGTACAAAACACTCTTGCTTAAAAGCTTTGAGTGTTCAACATACAACTCGATAAACCTATTCCAAAACAACCATCAACATGATAATTGTTTGGCTCACAAGAGAACTAAACACACGTGAAAACGCTAAACACTTTAATCCTTATTTTTTGTTCTTTCACACTATGGTATTGCAGCCTTTAATTAGAGTTTGAATCATGGGTTGGGGCTTGCTGAACTTGCACAATAAAATATGATAATTCCTATAATAAAGGAACAAAAATAGAAACATATAAAATGTTCTACTAAAATCACTCCATGTTAAATCGGGTCCTTCTAATCAAAGCATCATTTAATTCTCAACAATTCACACAATTTAATCATAGAAAACCCGCGCATGAAATAAGGATTCAACTAGGTCTTCAGGCCCAGACTGAGATGTCATGACATCAATCTTGACATCCTAATAAAAACGTTGCATACTTTAAACCTTCACATCTGCAGAATGCTTAAACCACATGTCATAAGATCAAACATGACATTCAGAATCAAAATATGTTTTACCATAAAATACTTCCAATCTAAAACATCTACAAGTTCCATAAATAATTAAATTATGAAATTGGGGTGTTACAATCCTGCTCTTAATATCTTTATTTCCATCATGTGTCTATTGGTATGAGTTCCAAAGGATCCTTCATGAATCTCTTTCATGAGCGTGCTTTCTTCGTCTTCATCTACGCATCTGAGCAGAGTCATATCAAAGTTTCTCTTACATAACACACCTTGGTTTTAGAAGAAGTTATCTTCCAGTTTTCTGAGAGTCTTCCTATCATTTCTTGTTGCCCCTGATGGGTATTCCTTTCTTTGGAGGAAATATTGGATGTTATAATACCAGGGTCTGCCGTTAGTAGCAGGTTCTATTGCAAAAATGTATGTTGGCCTATCCAGGAGAATCACATAGATTCTTGGTATGTCATTCCAATTATTTATCGAAATCATAGAAGAGATAATAGCGAGTGTGTCAGGCATGTGAGTTTCTTCTCGTAGTCTTTGTATAGGATCAATCCATACTAGTGTGTATCCCATTCTCCTTTGATCTGATTAATGATCAAGGCGGAGTCTCTATACACGATTAAATTTTTTATTCTTAGATTGATAGCGTCTTCAAGACCCATGATGCAAGATTCATACTTGGCGTTGTTGTTTGTGTATTTGAATGCCAATCTAGTTGTGAAAGGAATATAGGTTCCTTAAGGAGTGACAATGACTGCCACAATGCCATTTCAAAAGACATTGACTGCTCCGTCGAATATTAATCCCTACAGAGATCCTGGCTCTGGCCCTTCGGTTGGTAGCGGTTCATCGCAATCTTTCATTTTGAGGTACAATATATATTCGTTTGGGAAGTCGTACCTTTAAGTTACTTGATCATCTAGTAGTTGATGAGCTAAATGATCGGCTAAAATACTTCCTTCGACGGCTTTCTGAGTGCAATACTCGATGTAGTATTTTGCTAACAACATTTACCAGCGAGTAATTCTTCCGGTCAAGGAAGGCATTTCAAAGACGTATTTGATCGGGTCCATTTCCGAGATCAAATAGGTAGTGTGACAAATCATGTACTGGCGAAGACGTTTAGCTGCCAAAGCTAAAGCACAACAAGTTTTCTCGAGCATTGAGTACCAAGTTTCAAAATAAGTGAACTTCTTTCTTAGATAGTAGATGACATATTCTTTTCTTTTCATTTCGTCTTGTTGACCAAGCACACAACCGATTGAGTCTTCCAAAACTGCTAAGTAGATAATCAGAGGTCTTCCTTCAACTGGAGGAGACAAGATTGGTGGATTTAGAATATATTCTTTGATATTGTTGAAAGCTTTCTGGTAGTATTTTGTCCAAATTCAACTTTCACTCTTCTTGAGTAGCTTGAAAATCGGTGCGCAAGTCGCAATCATAAGGGATATAAACTTCGAGATGTAATTCAGAAGTCCCAAGAATCCTCTTACTTGTTTTTCCATTTTTGGAGAAGGCATTTCTTGAATAGCCTTGACTTTGTCAGGGTCAACCAAAATTCCTTTTTTGCTGACGATGAATCCTAAAAGTTTTCCTGAACACACTCCAAACGTGAATTTGTTGGGATTCAAGTGGAGCTTGTATTTCCTCAGACGTTGGAATAAATTTCATAGGTTTTACACATGATGATCAATGGAGCTTGTATTTCCTCAGATGTTGGGATTCAAGTGGAGCTTGTATTTCCTCAGAGTCTTCATTTCTCGCTGATAGGTTGCACCTGCATTATGTAATCTGAATTGCATTTCCTTGTAATATAAAGTTCCATAAGGGGTGATAAAATAAGTTTTCTCTATATCTTTCGGCGCCATTTTGATCTGATTATAGCCCGAAAATCCATCCATGAAGGAGAATACTTTGAATTTTGTTGTACTGTCGACCAACATATCTATGTGCGGTAATGGGAAGTCATCCTTTGGACTGGCTTTGTTGAGATCCCTATAGTTGACACACATTATGACTTTTCCGTCCTACTTCAGAACTCACACTATGTTGTCCAACCACTGAATATGCTTTGCATTTGCGAGGAAGCCGACATTAATTTGTTTTTGTACTTCTTCCTTGATCTTTATAGCCACATATGGTTGAGTCTTTCTCAGTGTTTTCTTGATTGGAGGACATTCTGGCATGAGCGGTAAGTGATGTTCCACGATGTTGGTATCCAACCCTATAATGTGTTGGTAGGACCAAGCAAATACATCTGGAAATTATTTGAGAAGTCTTATCAGATTCTTTCTGATGTCTGAATCGAGCAGAACTCTAATCTTTACTTCCTTTTGTTCTTCATCTGAACCCAAATTGATCGTTTCCAATGGTTCTTTGTATGGTTTAATAGATTGTTCCTCGTGCTTAAGAAGGAGGGAGATTTCTTCAGGAATTTCTTTGTCTTCTTCTTCAGCTTCGAATACCGGGAACTCGAAGTTGGGAGAAGGAATAGGATCATATGTTTCAACATGGTTTTAAACAGTTAATCCATGTTATGATGATTTTAGAAAACAAAGAGAGATACAAAGAAGTGATATGAAGATTAATTTTGAAAAGCATTTGTTTTATTTTTGGGTTGTTTTAGGATTACCATTTTCTGAAAAAGTGAAAAGAGAAAAAGGCAAATAATTGCAAGAAAAGAGAATGACATTTTTATTTATGTGAGTTAATTCTTGAAAATAGGGACATTTACAGAAAGCAAGCCCTAAAAAAACATCCTATACATCCGGGCTAGATGAGAGGTCAAAATAAAGACGAGGCAATTACTTCGAGATATGGATGATATCCGGAACATTAATAGCGACCCAATCGTGATGAACCCCTTGTTGAATCACGAAGTCTGGTACTTTTTTCTTGGAGTATCTTTGGTGATAATGTTGATATATGGTGGTGTAGAATCAGATGAATCTTCCTCCCACGTAGTTTTACCATATGAGAAATTGTTTATCATTTCTTCATTGGTGCTTTTCAATTCAAGAGAATATGCCCATCTAGTTGGCTGGATATCTTCAATTCTGATACGAGAGCTTTCTGGAGCAGTGTACTTCACAAGAAAGTCATATTTTTCAATTTATTGACCCAAGGTATCCGATGTTACTTAGGGATTGATGAGTCGTTTTCCTCAATGATGTTTACTTATGGAAATGCGTAGTTTATAAAGTCAAGTCTTACGTTTCTTGCTATTTCGATGAGAATATGCTTTCCATTCTCTGAATCTTCAAGAAAAGGTTTCCCTAACTCGGGCAAGAAAGTTGAATTCTTCTAAGGGTCATTCAGTGGATATTCATTCTCATACTGACTCTTATATCGTGGATTTTCCTTGTATGGTTCCCAAATGGGTAGATAATCCATGGAATCATACAAAGTATCATCACAACGGCTATTCATTGAAGTCTCTTCTTCATCTGATTTCGGAGGAGTATGACATTCTTTAGGATCATAATCTCCGTAGATTGTTCTGACTTCAGATATTTATATATATATGGGACTGGATATTAGAAAATTGAATGGTCTATGATTTTCCTCCTGAGACATATATCCATCCTTGTACAAATTCATCTTCCATTCTTTGTCAGAATCATCAGAGTTGTTCTCTTCGACCGCATGAACCTCTTGAGAAATCGGGTGGAGAAAGCCTCCACTGTGGAAGAAGCCTTGAATAGGACAAAAGTCATTTTCTTTGTTCTTAGCATGTTTCGTACAACTTGATGGAACAATTGACTGTTCAGGAACTTCTAGTGATGGTTCCTTTTCTTTTGATGGTTCTCCAACCCCTCGATTGAAGATTCAACTACTTCGAGTTACTCAACTGATGTCAGCAATGCTGACGATGGATGGTAATGGAGTTTCATTTCCATATTCGATTGTTGTGGCCTCGTATTTGTACATAACGACTTTATCTGATGTCTAGAGAACTGAGCCTAGAAAATAGATAACTATATGAGGTAACTTTGTTTTTTCGACTGTCGAATGGCACTTCCTGGTGTCCTGGTTCGTAGAGTGGAGGTAATCTTGGTGTCCTGTTTCTTTTGGTGATTCATGTACCATGTTGATTGATTGAGAATTTCCCATTATGAGCATTTGGGTTTCTCCTTAGATCAATTGATCGTGAAGTACTACTGGCACGAGATATCATCCTTGATTGTTCTTGGAGCATGTTCTGCATCTTTCATAGTCATGAGGTGGTACCCGATTGTGCAAACATTGTATGTAGTGTCTATCTACTAAAATGGTTTCCAATGATCGGAAAATCACAGCTGAGGCATCTCATCCGATTATTGATTTGAAGAGTTTCCTCGTCCATGTATATTGGAAGCCACCAATGGTCCAAGAGATTCTAAAGAGTTCGTTGGATGAGCTATCAAACTTGATTTTCTTCACAACATCTTTTGCATTCTGAATAGTTGTGAGGAGACAAATACCCAAGTATGACTTGTCTCACATGTTGCTCTATAAAATTAGTATTCATCAGGCGAATGTCGAAAATTTGAACCATGTTGACTTGATTATCATTTCTTCCCTGATAATCCTGGATCCATCCAAGGTCTATTTTTCGTTGAAGAGCTTTTTATACGAAGGAGCATCCTTGATTATTCTACGAACAAGTTATGCAAGCTTTGTAGTCATGTAGTGGAAAATTCTTATGTTGACTCTGCCTGGAGGGCATTGCAACTAGATTGACTTTCATTGCACAGAAGTCGAAGTTCTAAATGATGCCTGAATGCTCATAGACCATGTTGATTCTGCGAATTCTTTGATCTTCAATGAGATTAAGTGCAACCTTTCCATGACGCATAAAAGGAGTTTTCTGAACATTAGTGTTGCACCCTAATTTTTGCCCTAAGTTTTCTTCGCATTTTCATATGCATCTTGCATACAAACAAGATCGCACTGGTTGCACGGTTCTTATTGGGTTAGGTTTATGCCTCGCAGGGGATCACCGTTGTCTTTAATTACTTTATTTATTTATGTTTACTAACCATTAATCAAAATCCAAAAATATTTTAGTTTCCTTTTACTAACCTTTTTTCAGGAAGAGGAACCATTGAAAATGCCAAAAATAGCAGTCCTGCAGCTCGAGCGAAATTTCACAGACAAAAGTCGAAGTTGATCTGCAAATAATTCAAATTTATCTGATCGAGGATTTCCCAAGTTAATTGATTCACTCAAAGGATTTCCAAGGATCTTGTGTTTACTTCTTCGACGTACAACAAGAATCGGGCCGAAACAACCAAGCAACCATATTTGAATAAAAAATTCAAATTTCAGCTTGGTTAACCGGTTAACCAGTGCGAAATTTGAATTTTTTATTCAAATCTAGCACCCTTAGATCATTGATTTAATTGGAATATTCTAGATCCATTGGTTTCTGATTTCTCTACATCACTTTGATAATTTCCTACCATAAACCCTCATTAATCACCACTCTTTTCCATTTCCCACCAAAATTCCAATTACCAAACTTAAATTCAAATTACCAAAGCAACCTCCACTCCACCAAATTTCCATACCTAAGACCATTAAATAGGATCATAATTTCATTCATTCCACAAGCTTTTGATAGCCATAAAACCTCTTGTAAATTACTCCCCCAACACCAAAATTCTCAAAAGCTCATTTTCTTTCTTTTTGAAGTTATCAAGAATTCACATTGAATTCTTGATTAACTTGAGCTAAACCTTCATCATTTCATTCTTTTATTCATCAATTTCAGTAGATCTAAGCTTGTGTTGGTCCAATTTGAAGAAGTGACTTTGGTAATTCCTCTCCTTCCACAAACCCATATTCACCATCAACATTCAAGATGTAGATCTTTGGTGCCTTTGATTCTAGATCCTTTGGATCTTTATTTGTTGTTTGACTGCAGGGATTCCACTGTATTTTGGTTTTAAAATTTGTGCAAATTCAGATCATGATCATCCAATGTTTGAGAAAAGGTTTCAAAAATGGATCATGTTGAATTTTCTGCATTTTCAGCTTCTGGTACAGCGTTAACCGATTAACCATTTGGTTAACATGTTAACCATCTTCAAACAACATAAACTATTCAAAATTTGCTTGCGTTAACCGGTTAACACAAGACATAATGGTGTTTTTGGCTTGTTTTAAGCCCCTTCTTGGTTCCTTTTTCTTCTTCTTCTTCCTCCTTTTTATTTTTACCTTGGCAAGCACTTTTGGGAGTGATTTCTCCTTAATTTCAATGAACTTTGGGTGTAGATTAGAGTAGTTAATGTTCATTAATTCAAAACTACCTTTAAGTGGATTATTCAATTCATTTAAGGTACTTTGCATTAGTGATACATTTTCATGCTTCAATCCACCAAGATGAGTGATTGAACTTAAGGATTAAAGAATAATATGAGTGCGGCTCAATTTCGTATTCACCTTTAGTTTTACGCGGTATCGCGTCCGAATAGCGATTTACATATCGTTTATCTCGCGTGCATTAGCACTAACATTATGCACCTTAATTGGTGGTGTCCGGCCTCATTTGTAGGGTAATTACTTCGTAAATTACTCGGCGATTGCTTAACATAGACCTAAATGTGTCCCGACTTTGGAATAAAGATCTAATTGGGTACTTTAACTTTCGTGGACCGAATCTCTTGTTGATCTCGTAATCCCAAAAGTGGTTAATCATATTGATTTAAGAATCGAGACTTATGAATGTTTGATGCATAGGTGCTTTAGGTCTCCCAATCGCCTTTCAAATTTCATTGAATTCGGTTCGGTTTTCCTTGATTAATCGCTATAGTGTAAGATGCTAAGTAGATCCAGTTGCCTTCGATTTTGGTTACTCTTTATCTTTGGTTGTGGTTGATTAAGTTCACCATACCATTATTATGTGAATATTATTATACTTTTATTATTGTTAATATTTAGATTCTTGCACTTTAATTTCTTTTGTTACTAACATTTAATTTCGTGCACTTTTATTGCCTTGACTCTATTTTTCTTTATTCATCCATATCATGTTTATTATTTGTTCTTATTATTTTTTATGTTGATTTTCCTTTTGTCTATTTGGACACAAAAACATTAATAAAGGATTAAACTTCTAAAAGAAATGTGACTTTAATTTGTGGACTTTTGGTTACTATCCTTGGCATTGGTATGGAGATTTTGGACTTAGATTTTAGGATCCCTTCCCCTTGCTTTGATCATCATGAAGTTGGATTTAGCCTTTATTTGGTCACTTACTAGCTTATAAGGATGGAACTCTTATGCTCATAATTTGGAATTTCATCAAGTTTGGTTAGATCTTTCTTCCCTTATCTCCTTATTTTCTTTTTTAGGATAGTCCATTCATCTCCTCCCATTCTTTAATTTTCAAAACCTTCTCCCTTTTTCAAAGGATTCCTTTTTTGAAAAAATCATCACCTCTTTAACAAACCAAAACCTTGACTTTTGTCAAGTGGCTTTTTACTTTTTTTCTTTTTTTGTAAATCATTGAATCTAATCATTTTGACCTTAATTTAAAAATATAAATAATCAAACTCATTCAAGTTGTTTTGTGCCTTTGTGCACTTTTGTTTTCCTCATTTAAAAAAGTGTCGATTATGAGTCATTATTCTTTAGTCGGGAGTAAGTCTCTCAATCTCCATGGTTGTAGTTTGATGTAATTGAATCTCTTGTCATTTGTGGAGGTTTAGTGGCATACTCGTTGATTTTATTCGAGTTGGAGCCCTCCCCATAATGATGTATGAGCCCATGCCTTCATTCACATGGTAGTTTGTTTTGCCATCCACTTGAAGATGAAAAATTATCTTCACTTAATAAAATTAATCATAACCCACCCTTTTTCACTATTTGTACCACGAACTACGGGGTTTTGATCTTGCATTGCACTTTGTGGGTACGTAGGCATGAGGTGGTAAACCTCTCCAAACATGGAAAAATATAAAAAAAAATTCATTTATCATCCCTCCACTCTCATTTAACAAACCTTTTTCAAACCAAAAGTAGTAAATTTTTCAAAGGGCTCCCGTGGAGTACCACAAACATTTTGGGTGCGTAAAACCTTCCCATTGTGTAATCTATCCCCTTACTTGTTTCTCTGTTGTGTTTCTTTAGCTTTTTGCTTTTAGATTCATTAGGATTTATTTGCTATTTTTTCCTTTTCCTCTTGGAATAAAAATAAAGCGTGGTGGCGACTCTATTTACTTTGAGTTAAGTTAATCAATAGCTTACACTTATGTTTTTACCGCTACAGAAAAGTGGCGACTCTGCTGGGGACAATATCTCTAAGTGGATTCGGCCTACTTTGATTTATTTACTGCTTTGGTTTGATTTGTTTATTATTTGTTTGTTCTGTTTTGGTTTTGGTGATCATCTGTGAGTGAGATAGTTTCTAACCCGGATCTGAGTTGAACTTATGATAGGACAGAGATATTCGAAGCGATAAGCAATTGAGTAGTCCAAAGCTATATCAATTTGATAATCTCCACTCGGTTAGGCTCTCTTGGATTATCAATGTCATGATGAGTAATCATACATGGCATTATTTTCCGACCTTGAGCTGATCATACTGAGGACCGTAGAACCCTTAATCCATCCAAGCCAATTTAGGAACGTAGTGCGAAAACTATTTGGGTGTAAACCTAAGGTGGTTGTCACGCGATACTACACTCGGACGAGGTCTATTTTAAGAATTTTATCGGTTGGGGAGTAATCCAATGTACCGATGATATTCTTAAGATGGTTGTTAACTCCGGGCACCTATGTTAGCACCCTTTTAGTTTTCTGTAGGTACAATGAAGAAAAAACCTTAGTACTTACCTGTATGGTTGGGTGTTCTGTTACCTTGACTTCATGCTCATGACTCGGAACCTAAAATCGTGTGCTTTGTGTGATCTTGTTTGTGGTTGTTGCATACATTTCATCATACATTCATGAGCATTGTTCTTGAGATTTCAAGGGACTCATAAGATACTATTGCAAAATTTCAGATGTCTATGGTTATGAATTTTGAAAGAAGGAACACAAAGAAGTACACCTTCAAGAATCCTAATATAGTAGAGCTGAGAAAGCTAGGAGCGTTGGTGGTTGATACCCAGGAGTTCCGGAAATGTTATGGAAAGCTCTTGTTTATTTTGGATACCGATGTACCAGAGGGGATTCTCCCTACCTTAGCTCAGTTTTATGATCCGTTGCATCATTGTTTCATCTTTCCTGATTATCAGCTTGTTCCGACTTTGGAGGAGTACTCTCATTGGATGGGTTTACCTATTTTGGACAAGGAATTTCTTTTCAGTGGTTTAGAGAAGGAGCTTACAACCAAAGTCATCGCCAATGCCCTTTTTCTCAAGGAGTCCGGTCTTAATGGGAAGTTTCTTCCAAAAGCGAGTGTCTGTGGTATTAATGCTAAGTTTTTGATGGGGAAAGCTTCTACTTCTCTTACTTTTGGTCATAAGGATGCATTTGAGGCTATTCTTCCTTTGCTCATTTATGGGATCATATTTTTTCCTAACTTAGATGGTATTGTGGATGAGAATGCCATTCAGATTTTCTTGAAGGGGAATCTGGTACCTACTTTGCTTGGAGAAATGTATCATGCTTTTCATTATAGGACCTCCAAAGGTGATGGAGAGATTGTGTGTTGTGCGCCTCTTCACTATAGGTGGTTTATTTCGCACCTACCAAAGTCTGACGTCTTCAAGGATAATAGAGAGAAGCGAAGATGGTCTCAAAGGATTATGTCTCTTTCTCATAAGGATATGACTTGGTATTGTTCCCATTATAATACTGGAGTGCTTATTGATAGTTGTGGAGAATTTCCTAACGTACCTCTTCTTGGTACACGTGGGGGAATTAGTTACAACCTTATTCTTGCTAGGCGACAATTGGGATATTGTTTAAAGGACATACCAAACAACCTTTCCTTGTTTCGTTTCTACTTTCTTAATGGTGCAGATCATGTAGAAATGAAGAAAATGATTGCTCATTCTTTGTATGCGGTTCATCGGAAAGAGAAGGGTCAATTGGGAAGACAACACCTTGCTCCCTTCGAGTGTTGCATCCAGTGGGTTCGATCTCGGGCTTCCAAGATCAAGATGCCTTATCCATCCAAGGAGCCTTTGTTTCCTATACTACCATTGTCCGCTTTTCTTCCTCCCGTTGATGTGAAGGTTTCTCTTCAAGAAGAGTTGGACAAGATGAAGAAAGAGAAAGAAGAATGGCTACTTGAGAAGACTACGATGCAAAAGCAACTGAAGGAGAAGGATGATCTCATTGAGTTACTTGAGCAGCGTGTTATGAAGAGGCCAAGATAGGATTTATTATCCTCTAGTACTCCATCTACCATTCCTCCGGCGTCCGGTGCTTGGAAGGCTATTGTTGACCAGTTGGTGAAGGATAAGGAATACATGGAGAATCGGTACAAGAAAGAGACTAAGAGGATTCACATGAAGTACCAGTCGGGATTCAGATCTTCTTCGGATATGATCCCCTAGGCCTAGTTTACTTTTTCTATCATGTATTAGGATTGTTGAGGCTTGTACTTCACTTTTAATCCTTACTTTGATTTTAATGAGAATGAGTCTTTAAGTACATCAAAAGTGTTTCTTTATAAATATTGCAATTTATCTTATAGTCCTTTGAAATATTTGCATTTGCATACGCATACCATGCATCATGCCCGCATTGGTCTTGCTTTTTGAGAGTTGTATAGGGATCTTATGTTGTTTCTTAGTCTTCATTCAGTTCTCCTGTCAAGCTGACTCACAAAGTTGATACTCGAGCTAATCGGAAGAAGATGTCGGAAACCTTACAACAAGAGAATCGCGAGCTGCGCGAGGAAGTTACATATCTGAGGGAAAGCTTGGAAAGAGTTACTGCCATGATGGAAAGCTTGGTGGCTTCTCAGAATCAGCCACCTCCTCCTAATACTCTTGTTCAGAATACAGTTATCTCTAAGATTGTTACTGCATTAATTCCTGCTGAAACTGTCCTTTCTCCTTGCTATCACATGCCTTCTAGCACACCGTGGGGAATGCCGGTTGATTTTATTCTTGCTGGTTATCCTCCTCCTCCTCCTGAGACTACTGCATTTAATACTCTTTCGCCAGTAATGACTACTCTTCTGTCAGTGATGACTAATGCACCGCCTGTGATGCACACTATTCCGCACCATGATGAAGTGATTTACCATGATGAGCCCAGTGAAGGCGCTGGTGTGATTGAAAGACTTGATGATTTTCAAGGACATTTTACTGAGATACAGAAGGAGAGGAGAGCCTTGAAGCATAAGGATTTGTTCGGAAAAGATGCTTATGATCTCTGTTTGGTTTCTAATGTCAAAGTTCTGTACAAATTCAGATTGCCTGAGTTCGAGAAGTATAAAGGCAACATTTGTTCTCTGAGTCATTTGATTATGTATGCTAGGAAGATGTCTTCTCGGATAGACAATGATCAGTTGCTGATTCATTATTTCCAGGATAGTTTGACTGGTGCTGCCATGAGATGGTATATGAGTTTGGATAATAGCCAAATCAAGACTTTCAATGATTTGGGAGAGGCTTTTGTTAGGAAATACAAGTATAATGTTGATATGGCACCAGATAGAGATCAACTTTGTGCTATGTCCCAGAAGGAAAGAGACTTTCAAAGAGTATGCACAGAGATGGCGCGAATTAGCAGCTCAGATTGTTCCTCCTCTGGAAGAGAAAGAGATGACAAAGATCTTTTTGAAGACTTTAGGTTCTTTCTACTATGAGAAGATGATAACAAGTGCTCCTTCTGATTTCACTGAAATAGTGAGTATGGGGATGCGATTAGAAAAAGGTGTTCGTGAGGGACGATTAAGCCAAGAGAGTTGAAATAGCTCGAGCTCTAGGAAGTTCAACTTTGGTAAAAAGAAAGAAGGTGAGACTAATATTGTGTCTCGTGAAAGCTACAGAAGACATCGTGGTCGTGAGAATCGTCATCAGCAGCATGTAGCTTCTGTAACGCCGATAATTAATGTGACTCCAACTGTGCCAACAACTCCAAAGTATCAGTCTAGTTATCAACAACCTTATGTGCAACATAGTGGTAATCAACAGGTTCATGCTAAGCAAAACTTTGAACCCATTCCAATGTTGTATGCGGATATGCTTCCATCTCTGATTGCGAAGAACCTTATGCAAACACGTTCTCCGCCTCCAGTTCAGAGACTATCCCATCGTGGTATAAGCCAAAGGCTCACTGTGCTTTTCATCAAGGTTCCTCGAGGCACGATGTTGAGAACTATTATCCATTGAAGTTTGAAGTGCAGAAATGGATAAGGAGCAATGTTTTGTCTTTCAATGATGTTAATCCAAATGTGAAGACAAATCCGCTTCCAAATCATGGTAATACGTCTATGAATATGGTTGATGGTTGTCCTGGTTTGTTCAAGATTTATGAAGTCCGCCATTTTCGAAGGTCTTTGGTTGAGATGCATGCTTTCTTAAGTGAATATCACGATATTGATCACAATTATGTTGGTTGTTGCATTTGCTCGGTGAACCCTCGTGGTTGCGTGATTGTTAAGAGAGACATTCAAAAGATGATGGATGATAAGTTGATTGAAGTGACAGCGAAAAGAGATAAATACGACAATGAAGTGAATGTTATTGTGCCTCGGTTCAATATTCCTGAGAAGGATGTTCCTACGAAAGTGGTTATTTCTTTTGATAGCCGCAAATATGTTGTTACTCCTTTGGTGATCAATTTGCCTGGTCCAATGCCATATGAGTTTGATAAAGTTATTCCGTACCGGTATAATGCTACGATGATAGAAAATGGTAAGGAAGTTCTTATTACTTCTCCAAAGTCTGTGGTTAACATTGCTGATGTGACAAAGGTTACTTGAAGTGGTAGAGTTTATGCTTCGGATCCTCCGAAGAGAGCTGAAGATACAAGTGCGAGTAAACAGATTATGGACGTTGTTCCCCGATCAGGCCAATTCAGTGATAGTGAAGATGAGGTGTTGAAATTGATAAAGAAGAGCGAGTACAATGTTACTGAGCAGTTGTTGCATACTGCGTCGAAGATATCAGTTTTATCACTCTGGGTGTGCTCTGAGGCTCATAGGCAGTCTTTGCAGAAGATTCTTGATCAAGCTTATGTTGACCATGGTGTGACTGTTGGTCAGTTTGATAGTATTGTGGATAATATCACATCGTGCAACAATCTGAGTTTCTGTGATGATGACATGCCTGAAGAAGGATGGAACCATAATTTGGCTCTGCATATTTCAGTGAATTGTCAGGAAGTTGCTATGTCTAAAGTGCTGGTTGATACTGGGTCTTCTCTGAATGTGATGCCGAAGTCGAATTTGTCAAGGCTTGCGTACCAAGGTGCTCCCATGAGGCATAGTGGGATTATTGTGAAAGCTTTTGACAGATTGAAGAAGATAGTGATTGGTGAAGTTGATCTTCCTATTCTTATTGGACCGTTTATATCCAAATTACTTTTCAAGTAATAGATATACGTCCCACTTATAGTTGTCTCCTTGGAAGACCCTGGATTCATGAGGCAGGAGCTGTCACATCTACTCTCCATCAGAAGCTGAAGTTTGTGAAAGATGGGAAATTAGTGACTATTGGTGGTGAACAGGCGATGCTAGTGAGCAATTTGTCATCTTTCTCCTATATTGATGCTGAAGAAGAGGTAGGGACTTCATTCCAGGCTCTTTCTGTTGTTGATAATGCTTCTAAGAAGAATGTTATGCATATGTCTTCTCTCAAGGATGCTTTGCGCATACTCAAAACTGGTCGATCTAACGGTTGGGGACGAGTTATTGATGTTGTTGACAGCAAAGAAGGATTTGGTATTGGTTTTACACCAGGTGTGGCTCTCCATGACCCAAAGACTATTCAGGAAGGATTCCGAAGTGCTGGGTTTATCAACGATCATTCCGCTGCTGCTATCACTGAAGATGATGAAGATGAAGAAATGCCTAATTTTGTTACGCACAGAAAGATTTGCAAGAACTGGATTGCTGTTGATGTTCCTTTTATTGTTTATACTTCAAAGTAATTTGTTTTATTTTTCAAAAATCCTTTCACTCTGCCCAAGGTGAAAGTAATATTTGTCGGGCTTTGTTTCAAATTTTATCATCATCAATAAAATGTTCTTTTGTTATTTCCATATGTGTTTTTCCTTTTTGCTTTATTCTGAAAAATGGTAACATAAAAAAACCCAAAATAGTAATAATAATTGTTATCTGCATGATGTTTGCGCTTTTGTTCATACTCTAAAATAAAAATAAAATCATTGTGCAGATTGATTGATAAACCCATTGAAAACAATGATCCTATGCCACTCCCAACTTTGAATTCCCTGTGTTCGAAGTTGAGGAAGAGGATGTTGAAGAGATTCCTGATGAGATTTCTCGGTTGCTTGAGCACGAGGAGAAGATTATTCAGCCTCATGGAGAGTCTATAGATATGGTCAACTTATGTTCTGAAGATGATAAGAAAGAAGTCAAAGTTGGAGCATTGCTTGGTCCTGATGTTAAGAAGAGGATTATAGAGCTTCTTAGAGAGTATGTTGATGTGTTTGCTTGGTCTTATCAAGACATGCCAGGTCTTGATATTGATATTGTGGAGCATAGATTGCCGCTTAAGCCTGAATGTCCACCTGTGAAGCAAAAGTTGAGAAGAACTCATCCTGATATGGCAGTAAAAATCAAAGAGGAGGTTCAAAAGCAGATTGATGCAGGTTTTCTTATGACATTTAATTATCCTCAATGGGTGGCCAATATTGTGCTTGTTCCAAAGAAAGACGGAAAAGTCCGAATATGTGTTGATTATAGAGATTTTAATATAGCCAGTCCAAAAGAAGATTTTCCATTGCCACACATTGATGTGTTGGTAGATAATACTGCTAAGTTTGATGTATTCTCTTTTATGGACGGATTTTCCGGTTATAATAAAATAAAGATGGCACCCGAGGACATGGAAAAGATCACAATTATTGCACCATGGGGAACATTCTGCTACAGAGTGATGCCCTTTTGATTGAAGAATGCTGGTGCGACATAACAAAGAGTTATGACCACACTTTTCCATGATATGATGCACAAAGAAATTGAGGTATATGTTAATGATATGATCGCTAAGTCGAGGACTGAAGAGGATCATGTTGAACATTTGCTGAAGTTGTTTCAAAGGTTAAGGATGTTTAAGCTTCGTTTGAATCTGAACAAGTGCATATTTGGTGTACATTTTGGAAAGTTGTTAGGGTTCATTGTCAGCCAAAGAGATATTGAAGTTGATCCTGATAAAGTGAAATTTATTCAGGAAATGTCTTCTCCAAGAACTGAAAAGCAAGTAAGAGGAATCTTGGGTCGTTTAAATTATATTTCGAGGTTTATATCTCACATGACTGCCACATGTGCTCCGATCTTCAAGTTGCTTCGAAAAGACAAAGGTTGTGTCTGGACAGATGATTGTCAGAAGGCGTTTGAAAGTATCAATGAATATCTGCTTGAACCTTCTATCTTGTCTCCTCCGATAGAAGGTAGACCGTTGATCATGTACTTGACTGTGTTGGAAATTTCCATGGGTTGTGTGCTTGGACAGCAAGATGAATCTAGAAGAAAAGAATATGCAATTTACTACTTGAGTAAGAAATTCACTGATTGTGAGTCTCGGTACTTCATGCTTGAAAAAACCTGTTGTGCCTTAGCTTAGGCTGCAAAGCGTCTTCGCCAGTATATGCTGAATCATACAACTTGGTTGATCTCTAAAATGGATCCGATCAAGTATATATTTGAAAAGCCTGCTTTGACTGGGAGGATTTCTTGTTGGTAAATGTTATTGTCATAATATTATATCGAGTTCCGAGCTCAAAAAGTTATAAAAAGTAGTATCTTGGCTGACCATTTGGCACATCAATCGAATGATGATTACTGTAACACCCCAAATTTTCCCTCTCATGTTTAGCATCATCATCATATCATAATCATCATCAGCATGTCATGTCCTTAGCATATTGCATAGAAAGATGAAGCATAGCACTTGCATGTTCAAGCATAAGGCATATGATTAGTCATTCGGGAATTTGAAGCACTACAATTCAAAGCTCACAGGACATGTTACAGGTTTGACATCATGGTCAAAGGTTTTAAAAGGGATTGAGGATCAAAATCAGATCTAAACGGTTGGTGCCAGGTTATTCTTGAGGTTTCCCACCAAAAGGAGGGAAAATTCAAAATTCACTAGCGTTAACCGGTTAACGCTTTGGTTAACCGGTTAACGCTTTGGTTAACCGGTTAACGGCTGTGAATTTTGAATTCAAGCAGCAAATTCAGCATGTGCTTTGGCTCCAAATTTCCAATTTTCTGATTTTTATTTCATTTGAATTAAAGAGAAGGATCTAGAGCATTTATCCAAGCCTAATTCCATTGCTAAAACCTAATCACATTGCCAAACCATATTTTTTGGATCCCAAGCCTTATTTTTGGGCCCCAAGCCTAAACCATATTTAATCCATTTCTCTCCAAACCAAGAGGGAGCTCTCTCACAATTTTCATTCTCATTCTGAATTTTCACTCTTCTCTCTCACTTTTCTCTCATTTTTTCTCTCCCACATTTTCCAAATTCACTAAGAGTTCCTCTTTGAAGATCACATAACCCTGCATTGAGGTGTGTAGATCTTGGAACTAGACCTCCATCCATAGCTTCTTTGCATCATTTTGTTGGTTTAATTGGTGATTCATATCTGGTTTGGGATTTAGAAGTGCTTTTGGATCCAAAATTCTGCATCAAGACCTTGTTCTTGCATTTATTTTGCATGGAGTGTGAAGCTTAGCACCGAATCTTCGAAGTTTTCTGTGAGATCTCTCATTTCCAGCTCAATCAACAACTACCAAAGCATATCTCAGCTTTGTAGGTTGGTTAAATTCGGATCTAGCTCTGTTTTAGATTATTTGCATGTTTGTGCTTTTGATCCACCACGTGCTTGTATATATGCTTGTGTTGCTTTATTTGATTGGTTGATTTGTGACCGGATTCATGTGCTAATGTTCATGGGCTTAATGATACTATTTAATGTGAATTGATCCTCTTATTTCATGCTCAATTTATTGCTGGTATAGTGTGAGATTAATTGGATAAGCTGGTTTGAACTGATTTTCTGCAGGAAATTGTTGTTGTTTTTTCCAGTGTTAATCGGTTAACGATTTGGTTAACCGGTTAATGCACCTGTTTCTGTACTGGTTTTCTGCAGGTTTGGATTGGTTAACTGGTTAACGCCTTGGTTAACCGGTTAACACTGAAGCAGTGTGCCATATTTGAGTTATTTTGAGCTTGTTTAATCCCCTTACTTGTTTTAAATGCCATGGATCATTGTATGATCATTGAATATGATTGTTTAGGCTGATTTGCTTGCTGGTTGATGCATGCTTCCATGTTCTCGACACGTAAATGCTTGTATGTGCAAAGTTTAGCATGTTTGTTTAACTTGGTTTTCTAGAACTTTGAGCATGCTAATTCCATGATTTTATTGATGAACATGTGCTGGATTTTGCTAACACTTGCAGGGGCTCATGGTATGAGAAGTGTGGATGTTCTTCCACATTTCAACTCTTCACCTTTTCCTTTTAAGTTGCTTTCTCTTTGTGCTTCTTGATGTGCCTTATGCCATCATGTGTTGCAACTTTTTTCTCCCCCCTTAAGGAGCAGCTTATCTACTTTAGAGGAGTAAGTTTCTTGCTAGCTTTCATCCTCTTCTTCTTGCTCCTCTTTGGTTTTTCTTCTGCTTAGGATAGTTGAAACCTCACTAACCTTAGGACCACTTTTGCATGACAACGTTAGGTTTAGTCTTTCCCCATTTTAGACTTTTTCCTTTTTTCTCCTTTGGTTCTTTCTCTTCTCATCTCAAAACAAAACCTAAAAAACATTAATAAAGAAAGAAGTGACTTCTTGTGTTATAGCCTTATTCCATGGGGCATATGTACTCATTCCATCTTTGAATAGTGCATTTTTCTAGCATGATGCACAAGTCGGATCATAAAATCATCTTCATCAAGAAACATCCTAAAAAACACTTCTTAATTTTTAATCACTAAAACACCTAATAAATTCAACAAGTCAATGAATTTGGGCCCTTGCCTTTGGAAACAAGCCTTGGATAAATTCTCCTTACTTGGTGTGCTTGTTCTATTATTCCATCTTGGAATGTAGTAGCAAGTACACATTCCATGGAAGAGAGCTTGAGTTCATTCTCTTGTGCCACACAAATAAAAGACGCTAAAAAACACAAACAAACAATAAGCTTCTTTCCTTCAGGAATTCTTTTCTCATCTCCTTCGCTCCGTCCACGAACTTGCTTCTTCTTGTCATTATGTAAGACGGTTACGCACTCATCGTCCGAGCCTGCAACACCTGAGCATTGGCATAGGCAGTTCAAGCCTTAATTCACAAGCGACCTTTTCCACCCCTAGTTAGGGGAACTACGACGTCTCTGATCCTCATGTCCAGATGAGGTACATAGGCAGCGGGGTAGGGCCCGTTCGAGCACACTCTTTTATTTTCCCTACATTTTCCCCCTTTCTTTTCTTTCTTATCCAGTTTCAGTTTCAGTTTTGCAGTAGCTTTCATTTCTTCACCCTTTGAAACAAATTCTTTGCAAGTGTGGATCCCGTCGGGTACGACAGACGATCTGGGGTGCTAATACCTTCCCAGGTCGTAACCGACTCCCGAGCTCAGTCTCTTTCATTCGCAGGACCTTTGTCCTTCCTCTTCTTTTCTTCTGGTTTGTGCAGCATTACCATTCTCGTTTCTTCGGGATAAAATATCTGGCTGGCGACTCTAACCTCTTTCCGCGCCACTTTCGCGTTTCTACCAGGATGGAAATCCCGGGAGCGACAATTACCAACCTATCAAGTTTGATTTCCCAGATGAGGATGTGATGTATTTGAAAATGAAATATTATGATGAATCTTTGATTGAGGAAAGGGCCGGAGCCTGGATCTCGATGGGGTTTAGTTTTTGATGGTGTTGTGAATGCACGCGGAAGAGGAATTGGGCAATGATCATTACTCCCCATGGTTCACATATTCCTTTTGCTGCAAGGTTTACTTTTCCTTGTACCAATAATGAAGTTGAGTATGAAGCATGTATTATAGGTCTTGAGGAAGCTATTGACCAAATTATTAAGCATCTTGATGTGTATGGAGATTATGCCTTGGTAATCAATCAAATCAAGAGTAAGTGGGTGACTCATCAACCCCAATTGATTCCTTATAGAGATTATGACAGGAGGATATCAACTTTCTTCACTAAAGTTGAGTTTCATTATGTACCTCATGATGAAAATCGGATGGCAGATGCTTTAGCAACTATAGCTTCTATGATAAAGGTGCACCAGTGGAATGATGTTCCCATGATCAGGGTGATGCGGCTTGAAAGACCAGCTCATGTGTTTGTAGTTGAAGAGGTCCATGATGATAAGCCTTGGTATCATGATATTAAATATTTTTTCCAGAGTCAGGAATACCCACTCGGGGCATCCAATAAAGATAAGAGGACTTTGAGGAGATTGGTAGAAAATTTCTTCCTGAATGGAAATGTGCTTTATAAGAGGAATTTTGACATGGTCTTGCTCAGATGCGTGGATAGACACGAAGCAGACATGTTAATGAAAGAAATTCATGAAGGATCTTTTGGTACTCATGCTAATGGCCATGCAATGGCTAAAAAGATGTTGAGAGCAGGTTACTATTGGTTGACAATGGAATCTGATTATTTAAAGTATGTGAAAAAGTGCCATAAGTGCCAAGTGTATGCTGATAAGATTCATGTGCCACCAACTCATCTCAATGTGATTTCTTCCCCGTGGCCTCTCTCTATGTGGGGAATTGACATGATTGGTATGATTGAACCCAAGGCTTCGAATGGACATCCTTTTATTCTTGTGGCAATTGACTACTTCACCAAGTGGGTGGAAGCGACATCGTATGCTAATGTGACCAAGCAAGTTGTGGTTCAGTTTATCAAGAATAACATTATCTGCAGATATGGTGTTGCGAATAGAATCATTACTGATAATGGTTCAAACGTGAATAATAAGATGATGAAAGAGCTTTGTGAAGAATACAAGATTCAACACCATAATTATTCTCCTTATAGACCGAAGATGAATGGGGTTGTTGAAGCTGCGAATAAGAACATTAAGAAGATCATTCAGAAGATGGTTGTGACATACAAGGACTGGCATGAGATGCTACCTTTTGCTTTGCACGAGTATCGTACATCTGTCTGCACTTCAATAGGGGCAACCCCTTTCTCACTTGTTTATGGTACAGAAGAAGTGCTCCCCGTCGAGGTTGAGATCCCATCAATGAGAATTCTGATGGAAGCCAAGTTGACTGAGGCTAAATGGTGTCAGAGTAGATTTGACCAATTGAGTTTGATTGAGTAAAAGAGAATAACAGCTTTGTGTCATGGTCGGTTATACCAGCAAATAATGAAGAAAGCTTTTGACAAGAAGGTCAAACCTCGTGTATTCAGTGAAGGCGACCTCGTGCTAAAAAAAATCCAGTCTTTCATTACAGATTCTCGGGGCAAGTGGACTCCGAACTATGATGGCCCATATGTTGTCAAGAAATCCTTCTCTGGAGGTTCATTAATTCTTGCAACTATGGATGGTGAGGAAATCACTCGTCCTGTGAATGCAGATGCAGTCAAGAAATACTTCGCCTAAAAAATAAAAGAAAAACTCGCTAAGTTGAAAACCCGAAAGGGCGGCTTAGGCAAAAATGAGTGTCTCAGTGGATTGAAAATCCGAAAGGGCGGTCCAGGAAAAAATTAGAGACATAAACAAAAATAATTATCCAGGTAGATTGAAAACCCTAAAGGGAAATCTAGGCAAACATTAGGGATCATGGCACGTAACTGTGTCGACAAACTAGATCACTTGAGATGACTGAGGATTTCAGATTCTATCCCTCAGAAGAATTTCCCATCAAAGATTCTTATTCACTCATGATTGAATAAAGTTTCAGACATAGTGGAGTTCAAAGTTTATAAGGGGAATAATGATCATTGTATTTCAATATAACCCTTTTCCATGTATTTACCATTTTTCAAATTTGTAATGATCCATGGAGTCACGCCATTTGCTGATTACCATTATATCAATGAATTTGAGCTTTTATCTAATTGCTTTCAATTCTTTATATTGTTTTTGTTTACAAAATTTCAATTTATTGTTGATGATGATCTTTGAAACAAATTTAATAAATTTAATCTTTGAAGATTATAAAAACATTTTCTTTATTTGTGAACAAAGAAAGGATATCAATAGTGATTCCAGGGATGGTAAATTCTGGATGTTTGTAACTTGTCTCTCCCAAGGCAGGATTTGATCCGTTTGTGTCCTTATGGAATTCCTAATTGGTCCTGGCATGTTGATATTAATGGTGCTTTGTGCCCCACCAGCATGAACAATGGTTGTAAATACTCTTAATTTTGTTCCCTTCCCTAGAAGAGTTGTTGGAAGGTATATCCTCGAAAATACCCAGATGAGTTTTGATCTCTTCCTCAGCAGTTTACCCTTTGACTTGAAAAGTCTTGGAAGCCCCCGACTGAGTCTTTGCTTCTTAGCATAAGTTGGTTGCATCCCTCAACAGAAGTATTTGTATATCAATACGTTTAGAGGCTTTCTTTCACCTTTCAGTGATTATTGATTTAAAATCCCTCGTAAATGTGATTTTCTATGATGTGAACTTCTGGTATGCCCACAAAGGTCGAAAAGTCCAAACGTTCAGTGATGATTGATCTCCTTAGATCCCCAGTAGGTCTGCACGTGATGGTTTCCATCAGATTTCTCTTTTTTTTATCTTTAGCAAGTTTTACACTCTTTTCCCAAGCAGGGGAGGAGTGGTGTAACTCCTTCCCCAATCTTAGTAAGAGTGGCATGACTCTTTCCCCGAGTGGTGCAGGAATAATGTGATGACTATTTTCCTGCAGGAGTTTGATTAAGAACATTTTTGTCCCCAACATGGATCGTGGAAGTATTCCCCATCCCCGACAGATCTTTAACTTTCCTCAGTAGGTTGGTATCCCTATGCAGAGTTGATATTAAATTAAACTATGTTGTATTTGCATCACTGGTAGATCTTTACTTTGTTTCCCCAAACAAAGTTATGAAGATATTTGTCCCCATCAGAGTTTGACATGGACATTTCCCTCTTTCCCCAAAGAGTTGAAGATTTTGTGTTGTTGTTTCTCCAACATGTTATCCTCTCATAATGGAATTTCTGATGTTATCCTTTTATTGATTTTTGAAGATTGCTTTGTGGATTGGATCCCTAACAGTTTTTTCCCCAGTTTGATATTATGCCTTATAGTAGGATTTTATTCCTTTTATGGCTTTTGATGTTCCTCTGCAGGATGTCAAGTTAAACCTCTAGCATGTTTCCTGGCCTTGTTTCCCTGATTAGCCGAGTATCTGTTTGTTGTGGTGTTTATGTCACCCGTGGCTTATCTTTATGTTTTTTTTGTCAGCATATTCATACGCACATTCATATGCATAAGCATATCATAGTTTGTTTGCATTCTTGCATTTATCTTTGTTCCCCGCTCTTTGGTGTGATATTTCTCCACAGAGTGTGTGTGTGGTCTTCCTCTCAAGTTTAGAGTGTCAACCCTTAAGCAAAAAATGTTTATCCTTTCTATTTCCCCACTGAGTTTATTTCTCGTGGATGGTTTTGATTCAGTTTCCTCCCCAGTTTATTATCTGGATGGAATTTCCCCAATTGAGATATTTCCTCCTCGGGATGTGTTTTGTTTGACCATTTCTCTCCAATTTATTCTTGGATTGAACTTTGGTCCTTTTGGTGAGTCAATGTTTGCTTTGGAATTAAGCTATTATTATTTGATAGTGGGCAATATTTTCTCCAGCTTGAGTATATTACTTTGGAATTAAGCTATCAGTTATTCGATAATGGGTAATATTACCAAAATCCAAAAATATTTTAGTTTCCTTTTACTAACCTTTTTTCAGGAAGAGGAACCATTGGAAATGCCAAAAATAGCAATCATGCAGCTCGAGCAAAATTTCACAGACAAAAGTCGAAGTTGATCCGTAAATAATTCAAATTTATCTGATCAAGGATTTCCCAAGTTAATTGATTCACTCAAAGGATTTCCAAGGATCATGTGTTTACTTCTTCGACGTACAACAAGAATCGGGCTGAAACAACCAAGCAACCATATTGTCGCTCCCCCGAAAAGACATCGGGTCATCCAGGGTACAGACGCGAACGGTCGGCAAAAGGAGAAAATGAAATGAAGTGAATAGAGTCGCCAGCTAGGCATTTTTATCCCGAAGGAAAGGTAATGCTGCATAAACCTAGAAAGATATGGATAAGACGGTTGCGAACCAGATAAACCGAGAAAGGGGGTTGGTTACAACCTGGGAAGGTATTAGCACCCAGATTGTCCTTCGTAATCGACGGGATCCACGCTTAAAAGATTGTGTTTAAAGGGGTAGTGTATGTGCTATCTGTGTGCAAAAGCTGGAAAAGAATATACAAGTGTTAGTGCAAAAGGTGAATTCTCAGGAACTGAGGCTTAAAAGTGAATGCTGAAAGAGGGGGAAGACACAGAGACTTTTGTTCGATAACAGTTAAGTTATGCCTACGTATCCTCTCGTGCAATGAGGAAGTCAGAACACCGTAGTTCGACTCAAAGAGACTGAAAGATAAATTGAGTGTGAACTACTTGCTTGCCTATGCTCAAGTGTATGACTCGTCTGGCTCGAGTGCTAACTGTCTTGCATTAGACGGAAGAAGCAAGTTCTCGTTTACGAATGAGTGTGATGAGAAAAGAATCCCGAAGGAGACGGTTATTGTTTGTTTCTGTGTTTTCAGTCATTTATTGTTTTTGGTGTTTTTTATAAGTTAATAAGCTTAAGCCTAAATCAAGGGATTGTAAACTCATTATATCCTTCCTGATTAGGTATAATGAGAATACTTTAAGTCTGAGATAGGCATCTAAACTTAATTACCATGATGATGTACGATTAAGATCATTAACCTACTTTTGATTATTTATATGTTTTTGGGTTTTTGTTTAGTGTTAAGTAATGAGTTTAATCTCTAATCACAGATTAGTGAACTCATTACACCATCCTAATAGAAGGATCATAGATGAGAACACTTAAGCTGAGGAAGATACCTCAACTTTGTAAACACCCCAAATTTGCCCTCACCCATTCACACCATGGCTTATGATATTTTCATCTGCATAATGTAAACACCCCAAATTTGCCATCACCCATTCACACCATGGCTTGTGATCATTTCATATGCATAAACACAATCATAACATCTCATATCACATTTTTGATTCACTGCATAGGTTCAAAGTCATCTGCATCTAGGGTTTGTGACCCGAACAATCCAAGAGCTTCTTGAGCCACTCCAAAGGCCATCAATCACTTCAAAGGGGTCCATGTGTGTTCAAGTATCATATTATATCCTATCAAAGTCAAGAATGTCAAAGAATCACAAGAACTGAGAATGGTATGGAAGCAGAGCCAGGCTTGACTGCACAGATGACCTAGAATTAGGGTTTTGGTTTCAAAGGCCATAACTCCAAATTTTTTGGTCATTCTTGTTTATATTGGTCACTATATGGTATAGGGAGTATGCATATCAATTTTAATGAAGAAATTCCATGGGGAAGTCATCTGATCAAGAGTTGACTTTTCAAACAAGTCAGTGCAAAATCAGGGCATCTGAGGCCCTCAATGACCCAACCCAGAGGTGTTCTTCATCATTTTGATTGTATATGATCTTTATTTGATCATGGAAGATGTTGGAAGTTTACAAAATTGAGGAATTTCAAGTCTTTTGCAAAGTTGACTTTTTGGGCAACTTTGACTTTTAATGAAATTGCCATTTTAGGCAACGTTTTCAACCTTTAGTTTTTGATTCAAAAAAGCTTCAAATGAAAAAACTTTGGTCATGAAAGTTGTAGAATAGATCATTCCCTTTTCAAAAAGTACAAGAACATGACCTAATTCATTTTGGATCAAAAGTTATGGCCTTGCAAAGTTGTCATTAAAAAATCACTTTTGCACCAAATGGAAAACTTGCAATTTCTCATGGCAAGCCTTTATGTTACTTCAATATGATCTCTAATCATCATACCAATGCTACACATGACATAAAATCAAAATTGGCCCAAGGAATTTCTGATTTTGTGCCTTGATCCATAAGCCATTTTCATGAAGATGCAAAGAGGGATTTTTGGCAAAATCATTCTCAAAGGAGTTATGTGATCACTAATTGGTTTCTATGCATTGTCATGATCTAATGAGGCAGTCCACATCAAAAATTCAGCAAGAGTTCTCACTTTTACATAACCAAAATCATGAGATAACACAAGTGGGCAAGTTGCAAAATCTCTCACAACTCATGATCCAAATGCTGCAGACTTTCACAAGCAATCCAAGGGTCATCCTTGACTCAAGCTGAAGCAAGACATGCCCTTAGACAGCTGCTGCCATAGCCCATGCTGCAAGTACAAATCAACTTGACTTTTTGGCAAAAACCCCCATACTCTTGGAATAGTGATCAGCCACCCCTACTGACCTGCTCCACAGGCTACTCACACATCATAGGAGTGTTATAGCAACTCATTGGCCATTGAAACAAGACACAACACAACCCTCACAAAAATCTGTCAAAAACTCCTCTTCTTCGAATCTCTCTCTACAGCCATCAAACACTCATTTTCTCTTCACTAACAAACCATACACACTCAAGAGAACCAGAATCCACCATTGAAGCAGCCTGAAACCCTACAAATCACAACTGTGAAACCTGCTACATCAGAGCTCATCTTCACAAATCAGCCATCCACAAGAGCTTTGAGGCATTCCATTGAGTTCAGAAGGGACAAGGGAGTTTATTTGCACAAGTGGGAGGTTCTGGAAGCTCTCCATTGAAGCTTTCCAGCTCAGGTATGGCCAAGAACACTATCTCACAGAACTTGTTTTTCTTGTTATAGAATGAAAGTGTATGTTGTGCTGAAATTTCTCCCGTGAGGATGTATTGAGGATGTATTGATGTTCTGAAATTTCTCCCGTGAAAAATGTTTGCTTCGATTTGCTTGATTCATGTAGTTTAAATGTTGTTTGATGGTGGATTTGTGTTCTAGGGTGTTAGAAGATCATTTCCCTGTGTTTAATATGGAGTGGGGTGGCTTGTAGTGAAACCTAGGGTTTTGGTTCGCCGGAGAAGACGACCGGAAGTCTTCTCCGGCCACCTGAGAACCATTAACCCTAATCAGTGTCATTAATTGATGTTTGAATTTGGGACGTTAGATGCGTTGACTTAGGCTGACTAGCGCGCGTTTGAGTGGCCAGGATGCATCCTCATTAACCCTAATCTCCATTAACTTAATTAATCCCATTTAATTAATTCATAAACCTGATTTAACCAGATTTGAATTGAGACCATTGGATTACGCGCCAAGTCAACAGGCCCTTCCCCAGTTTCAATCTGATCCGTTCATTGCATATACTTTTCAGTTAATTAGTTTTATTTTCATTTTATTTCATTTAATTTCTCCATTTAATTTAAAATAGTAAAACCTTTTCAAAAATTCTGAAATTTTTTGTATAAACTTTTATTTAATTTCAGAAACGAAAAACATTTTTTATTTCTATTTTTTGCATTAAAAAATATTTTTAAATCATTTAAAAGTTTATTTTTAATTAATTAATGAGAATTAATTAATTAAAAATACTTTTAGATATTTAAAAATCACCAAAAAATTCATGAAACTTTCATAATCATTTAGAAACATTGTCCAACCCTCAAACCAAATTTCTTTTTTGATCTTGATGTCTTTTGAGAATTTTTCATGGAATTAAAATCATTTCAAGGCATTATTTTGATCCAAACTTCAAAAAATCATTTCTCCCTAACCATTGAGAGTTGGACTTTGATTCTTTTTGCATTGCATTTTGTTTAGCATGTAGTTTGTGAGATTATATTGGCATGATTTGATCTTTCATTTTCAATTTGTTTGACATTTTTCTTTTTAAGGTACCCTAAAACCCTAGAAAACTTAAGAAATTCATAACCCTAATTAGGTTAAGAGTTAGAACCCCTCCTTTGGGCAGTGAGTTTGTATAGGATTAGGGTTACTTTGAGAGAATTTTCATTTTTTTATCTTGATGTTTGCTTCTGATTTTGGTTTTTGTTTGATGCATTGATCATAAACCCTAATTTGGGCTTCCTTTTGCATTCATCTTGTATTTGCATTCATACCTTGACTTGCCATAGCATTTTGTGCATCCATTTGATTCATTATACATCTTAAGACATATTGAAAGTATGTTTGATCATTGCATCATGTATTTTCCATGTTGTATGTCATTTGCATTCCATAACTTTTCATGTGTGTTCATGGTTCTAAACTTGCCCCATATTCATCCATTGGTCCATATGATCATCCTCATGCCTTGATTCATGTTTGCATCATATAATAGCATCATTATCATCTCATATATGCTTCTGGTTTTGATTTGCATCATGCCATTTCATTCCATTTTGCATTGCATTGCATCTTTCTCACTAACTTTTCAGGTGGTAAGCAACTTTGAGAAGTGAATTTGCCTTCACTTCTCACCATTTCTTTTCATCTCTTTCATGAATCCTTGCTGCATTTTGTTATGTGTTTGAGATTGAGCTTGCTCATTCTTCTTCTTCATACTTTCTTCCTTCAAGTGACTTGACTTCTTAAATGAAGCAAGTTACTTTGCTTCTCCTGATCCTTTCATCTGCTTCCTGGTGGTTCCATTGAAGATTTCTCTTGTTAACCTCACAAACCTTAGGAACAACCAAGTATGACAATGATTAGGGTTTTGATTAGTCCCCCACTTAGTTTTACCTTTGTGTCTCTTTGAGTCTTCTCTTCTCATCTCATAATCAGGGACTAAACCCTAAAGGCTTTAAGGCTTTGTGATTAAGCTTATGCCTGCATCCTTCTATTAGGATGGAGTGTATAACTTTAATCCTAAGTGTTAAACCCTTAATGTGTTTAAATCCTCTAATCAATTCATTTAATAATCATCAAGACATCAAGCTTGTAACTTGGGCCTTGCATTAGGGTTCTAATTCTTCCTTAACTGGTTAAGAAGGACTAACCCTAGTGTTAATGGACAAGTCCCCCTCAAGTTGTCTTACAAATCATAAAATTCACTCCATCACCTTATCATTAATTAAAATCCACTTAATAAAGGCTTTGTTTTGTAATGAGTCTGTTTAATCCCTGATTATGGCTTAGTCTCATTACTTAACACTAAACAAAAACAACAAAAACATCTAAAAAATCACAAGTAGGTTAATGATCTTAATCCTACATCAAAGGTGATTAAGTGTGAGAATCTGACTTCACACTGAAGGTATTCTCATTACCCCTAACCAAAGGGAAGATGTGATGAGTTTACTAACCCATTGGTTTAGGCTTAAGCTCATTAACTTATGACAAACTTCCAAAAGCAATAAAAGACTGAAAACACAAAAACAAACAATAATCGTCTCCTCCGGGATTCTTTTCTCATCATCTTCCCTCATAAGCGAGAACTTGCTTCTTCCGTCTAATGCAAGACAGTAGCATCTGTGCCAGACAGATCATACACTTGAGCATAGACAAGTAAGCAGTTCACAAGTCAATTCATCTTTCAGTCTCTTTGGGTCGAACTACGGTGTTCTGACTTCCTCATTGCACGAGAGGATACGTAGGCATAACTTAACAGTTATCGAACAAAAGTCTCTGTATATCCCCCCCCTTCTAGCCTTATTCTTTAGCCTCATTATCATGAGTATTTCATCTTGGTTCTTACACTGACACATCACTTATACACTTCACTTCTCTTACACTGACACCTGTACATCCTTTTCCAGCTCTTTGGTACACAGATTGCACTGACACTACCCCTTTCAAACACAAATCTTTTAAGCGTGGATCCCGTCGAGTACGACGGACAATCTGGGTGCTAATACCTTCCCAGGTTGTAACCAACCCCCTTTCTCAGTCTCTCTGGTTCGCAACCGCCTTATCCATCTTTTTCTAGGTCTATGCAGCATTACCTTTCCTCCGGGATAAAAATGCCTAGCTGGCGACTCTATTCATTCCCTGTGAGTTCACTCCCGTGTGTACTCGCATCCTCTTTTCTCGCCGACCGTTCGCGTCTGTACCCCATTTGACCCGGTGTCATCTGGTGGGAGCGACAGCTTGGCGACTCTGCTTGGGAACCTTATACTGCAACTAGGGCTTCTGGTTCTTTTTGTGGGTTCCTCCTAGCGCTTGATTGATTTGTGTTTACTGGGGTGTTATGTGCCATTTGTGCTTGTATTTGTATTTATTTTTGCTTTATGTACAGTTGTTTTACTGCTTTCTTTACAGCTTTACATATATCATACTATCATACTGTGCTGGCTGGATCTGTTTTGTTGCTTTGGTGGGTGGGTGTGCTATTGAGAGTTGAGGTCTTATACCTGGGACCTGAGTGACACCTAGGCTAAAGTGGTTCATGTTCTTTCCCATTCCATTTCGGTCTGGTGCGGGAATATGAAACACGGTTCAGATATGGGTTTCTTCTTGAGAACTATGTGCTGCAGATTTCCTGTAGTACTAGGGCTATCTGGGAAGCCTGCTAAGTCTGGATGACCTTTAGTATTGACCTTCAGAAACTGAGGTGAATTAGAGGAGGATCTTTTATGGTTATTGTAAACACTGTACCTCCGGGTTAGAAGTGTTTACACTTCTCATAACTGATCCAAGTCTGAGGATCCTTGTTTTAGAACACCACCTGTGAGGGGGTTGGGCTGTTTATAGGTTTGCAGGTACCCTTGACCTCAGCATACCCTGTTACTTTGTTTTAAGAGTACTCCATGTTGGAACAGTTCTTGTGATTCTTAACCCTGGACATGTGACTCTTTATTTGAGTCCCCCACCTTGGTTACTGGACTTATGAACCTCCATCTAGATTTCTTGAACATACTCGGACTTATATCAGAGCACTTGATCAGATCCAGCTCAGTCACAAACCCTTGCATATCATTTGCATACATCTTCATTGCATCATTTTAACATTTGCTTATTTGTTTTTCAGGGTATCCATACTTTATTTTGGCTTGGTTTTGACCCCATCATCAGCATAGACCTATCTACTTCAGCTATCAGCTACCTGCTTCAGTCACCAGTCTCAGCCTGTCAGTGGCCCATCATCAGTGTTATTCTCCATCATCAGCACCTGTCTCAACTCTTCTTCAACAACATGGCACCTAAGAAGAGTAACATCTCCTATCATTTCTTTCAGCCTGAGCTAGCTGACATCAGGAAGATTCAGACCCTGATTACTCCAGACCATATACCACTATTCAGAGAACACTATGGAGGCATACTTGATGTGGTTATGGATTTGGACCCTTCACAGAGGAGCCTGATTCATACTTGCCTGCAGTTCTATGATCCCCCTCTGAGGTGTTTCACTTTTCAGGATTTTCAGTTGGGACCTTTATTAGAGGAGTATTCATCTTTGATTAGTGTACCTATCAGGGGTGGAGTCCCCTTCAACCCTGAGATGGCTTTTCCAAGTAATGAAGAAGTGGCCAAGGCATTATATCTGGAACCAGTTCTGATTGGGCAGAATATGACTACTAAGGCTGGAATCTCTGGTCTACATTTGGATTTCTTGACCTCTCAGGCTATTCTGAAGGCCTCCTTGGGGGAGTGGAAGGCAGTCTGTGCATTATTAGCCCTTAGCATATATGGGGTTATTTTATTTGCAGATGAGCCTAAGTTTGTTAGCAAGAGTGCAATCCATCTTTTCATCCTGAGGAACCCAGTGCCCACCTTACTGGGAGATTTCTACTACTCTGTTCACCAAAGGAATGAAAAACAGAGAGGAAGATTGGTGAGGTGTTGTGCTCCCCTTTTCCATACCTGGTTGCTCAAGCACTTGCCCAAGACTGATGCATTTTTGAATCCTCATCAGCAGAGGAATTGGGCCAGAAGATTCATTGCTTTAACTTCAGCTGATATCAGGTGGTGCACTCAAAGCACAAAGGGCATGGACATTATTACCAGTTGTGGGCAGTTTCCCAATGTACCCCTGATAGGAGTAAAGGGTTGCATCAACTACAACCCTCTGCTATTCAAAAGACAACTGGGCTATGCATTGGTCCACCCTCCTAAAGCACAAGACTTGGCTGAGACTCTTTACTGTGAGATTAAGCCTAATCTGGCTATTGTCAGGCAAGCATCCTGGGCTTGGGACAATGTCCAGACTAAAGGAATAACCATTCTGGGAAGATGCAACAATGTGGCCTCAGCTCAGTACTATGAGTGGTCCCATGCCAGGGCTCAATTTTCTGGGATGCCCTTCACCATGGAAGATATACCTGGACCATCCTCAGCACCACCTCCTGCCACTGTCAGCTTAGAGGAGTTTGAGAATTTGAAAGAGAGAAATGAAAAGCTGACTCAGGCTCTACAGAAGACCCTCTGGGAGAGGAGTGATGGTCGGCTGGACATTGAGAGGTTAGAAAAGCTAAAGTTGGAGAATCTGGCCAGGATTGAAAAGTCAGAGGATTACATCAAGAAGTCTAGGGCTGGAGAGCAGATCTTGAAGAACGCCTGCAAGGAAGCTCAGTTCCAGAAAGCCAGGACTGATTTGTATCTGAAGGAGAGTCAAGCTAGATGGGTCAGGATCACCGAAGCTCGTACTCTGGAAGATAAAAGGACTCAGGACAAGATCGAGCAGTTGGAGGCTAGTGCAAAGGAGCAACAGGAAGCCCTACTAGCAGCCCAGAGGGAGATCTCAGAGTTGAAGATTAAAGCTGGTGTGAAGAGGTCAAAGGACCAGAGTCAACACAAGAAGCTAGCTGCAGCTGTTACTACCAGGAATCTCCTCATCAGGAACCTCACAGAGCGTCCAGCTGATCCTATGACTGAGGCACTTCTAAAGGAAGTTCAGGAGGATGAGTTTGGTCTTGGTGTCTGACTTTTGCTTGTTGTTGCTTTCATTTCATGTACTTTTATTTTCTTATGTTGTGTTTTTGACCCCTCAGAGGGCATGATTTGTAAGAAACAAACTATGTATCATTTACTTTTTTGTAATATATGTATCAGTTTATTCGATCTAAGTTTCTTTCAAGCAACATCACAAGCATCTTCCTCAGGGGTCTGGAAAGGTCAAAACCAAGTGCCAAGCCGGATACCTTGAAGACAAATAAGCATACTGCATTGCATGCTAACCTTTGTTCGTTTTGTAGGGTTGTTTTGTTTTTGTTACTAACTCTGTTGTGATCTCAGGAACTATTGCTCGTCGTCGGGTGTTCCCACTCAACCGTCCACACAGATATCCCACCCGCAACAACGTTCCGGGTATACAGATGGACCAGGTACAACAGGACCTTACAGAGGTCAGGAACCAAATGGCCAATGATATATTGGAAATGAGGAATCAGATGACACAATTTATGGAGGTGATGAATGGATTGACACAGAGCCAAGAGAGATTAAGAGCCTTGGTAGAGAGGCGGACTCAGGAAGATCCCCATCTAGGGACTGGTGGGACAAGCAACAATGAGAGGGTGCAGCCTCATATCAACCCACCTGTATTTGGACCCCACCTTCACCCAGAAATCAACATCCCTGCTAATGTTCAAGGGAATGCTACCACAGGCAGAGTGGTGCAGGAAGACCCCCAGGAAGATCAGTTCACAGTGATGGGAGCTGGGGATGAGGCCTATGACAGAAGACTAGATGAAATTGCTGAAAAATTAAGATCCTTAGAGTCTCAAAACTCCTTGGGTTTTGTTGTTATGGACATGGGCTTAGTGGACGGGGTCAGGATTCCCCATAAATTCAAACCACCATGCTTCGAGAAGTACAACGGGACTTCCTGCCCACGGACCCACTTGCAATCCTTTCTGGGAAGGCTGAAGGCATATACCATGGATGAGAAGCTATGGATGTTTTATTTCGAGGATAGCTTGACAGGAGCTTCAAGGGAATGGTACTCTCATCTGACCAGAGCGACCATCAAATGTTGGAAAGACTTGGCGGAGGCCTTTATTAGACAATACCAGTATAATTTGGATATGGCACCCAACAGGACCCTCCTGATGGGAATGTCACAATCATCCAGAGAGGGAGATGGCTGATATGTTTATGAACACCCTCCAAGGAACATACATTGATAGGCTAGCTGCCTTTTCTTCTACCAGCTTTGCAGATGTCGTTATAGCGGGAGAAAGAATTGAGAGCCTATTAAAGATGGGCAAAATTTATGACAACAGTGCCAGCTCATCCAGCAACACAAGGAATCCTTTTGTGGGCCCAAGAAGAACTGGTGAGACCAATGCTATCCATGCCAGCAGAGGCAGACCCCAATATGTTCATAGGTCTGTGGCAGCAGTCACCATTCCCGCTCCAATTCATCCACAACTAGTTTATCAACCACAGCAACAAAATTATCCACAACAAACTCAGTATCCTCCTCAGAGAAACTACAACAACACCAGCAACAACAATCAGCAAAGACCGTTCCAACAGAGACCTTCTCAGGCCAATAGGGTGATTGATCCGATCCCTATGCCCTATGCCACATTATTACCACAACTCCTAAAACTCAACCTGGTTGAGCTAAGGACGCTGGCACCTCCAGATCCTGCCAGTCTGCCCAGAAATTATGACACCAGCGCCAGATGTGCTTTTCACTCAAATGCACCTGGCCATAGTACAGAGAAGTGCAGAGCTTTGCACATGAAGGTACAGGACTTGGTAGATTCTAAGGCTCTAAATTTTGCACCACCACCAAATGTTAACAAGAACCCTATGCCAAACCACGGAGGCCCCAGAATCAATGCTATTGAAGAAGACAAGCCGTCTTACTTAATAACCAGTGTGGGTCAGATTCGGACACCCTTGGTAGAGATTAAAGCTCAACTCCTCGAATGTCAAATATTCCCGGGATGTGAGCTAGGGTGTGCTTATTGCAACATTTCAGTGAATGGTTGTGATAACTTGAGAGATGGCATAGATGGTCTCATCCAGAGTGGCTTGCTTCAAATCACAACATCAATACCTACCAATCCAGCAATCTCCTTAACAACAGTTCCCGAGTCTTCTACAGCTGCAACAACCATTGTTCCAAACAACTTTTAAGTTTCCTCAACAAATGCTTCATTTGTTACTTCAACGGACCAAATATCAGCGAACATCCCTTCTACAACTTCAGCACCCCTTCATTCAGAATCTCCTACAACAACAACACCCATCCATTCAACAATGTCTCCTACAACTTCAGCGGCAAATGTCTCAACGGTTACAATTTATTACGATCCTGAAAATGATTCTGCCTACAACTCACAAAATGCCACCCCTATCAGAGCACCAGTCACGATATACTATGATCCACATACTATCATGGTCCCTTCCGCAGCTGCCATCAGTCCAGTCACTATCACAGTGCCTGGGCCAGTACCTTATGAAAGCAATAATGCCATCCCTTGGCATTACGGCTCTGATCTATACTGCGAAGGACAGAAAATCACTCTCGAATCATCAACTTCTTCACCACAAATAGACAATGTAGGGGGAGGCGGAGGCTTCACTCGAAGCGGACGTCTCTTTGCCCCGCAAATTCAAAGACCCACTGCTGAGGCAGAAGCTGCTGCCAAGGCAAAAGGGAAGAGCATGGTGCAAGAAGAGCAAATTATTAAGGAAGCATTGAAAACACCTTTTGATCAAAAGTTGATGAATTCATGAGAATCATCAAGAAAAGTGATTACAAGATAGTGGACCAGCTTCACCAGACGCCTTCTAAGATCTCCATTCTATCATTGTTAATGTGCTCCGAGGCTCATCGGAACGCATTACTAAAAGTCTTGCACGCAGCTTATGTGCCAGAAGAGATCACAGTCAATCAGTTGGAAGCTGTGGTTGGGAATGTCAATGCTAGTAATGGACTAGGATTTACCAACACTGATTTGACTACTGAAGGTCGCAATCATAACAAGGCTTTGCACATTACCATGGAGTGTAAGGGTGCAGTTCTTTCCCATGTGCCGGTAGACACAGGATCATCCCTCAATGTCTTACCTAAAAAAGCCCTTGTGAAGCTAGAGTATGAAGGATTGGCATTACGCCCCAGTAACCTGGTAGTGAGAGCCTTTGACGGTTCTAAGAGATCAGTTCTGGGAGAAATTGAGTTTCCTATAACGATTGGCCCACAAACTTTCAAAACGACCTTCTAAGTGATGGACATTCAGCCTGCCTACAGCTGTTTGTTGGGTAGACCATGGATTCATGCCGTTGGCGCAGTTACGTCTACCCTTCACCAGAAGTTAAAATTCGAGTGGGAGGGCCAAGTCGTTACTATTTGTGGAGAGGAAGATATTTTTGTTAGCCACCTGGCTACATACAAATACATTGAGATGGATGGGGAGATCCACGAAACTATGAGTCAGGGGTTTGAGGCCTTGAACATAAATGAAACATCTGTTGTACCTGGAACCTCAATGACATCTTATCAACAAGCCCGGAAGGTTGTTGAAGAAGGGACTGCCCAAGGCTGGGGCAAGTTGCTGCCCGTAGAGAAGAAGGAGGATAGATTTGGGTTGGGTTACAAACCAACTCAACAAGATCAAGCAGAGGCTGCTAAGGAGCCCAACTTTGTTAGTGGGGGGATGCTCACCCCTGATGCTGTCAACAATTTGGAAGACGAGGATGAAAGCGACCGCAACCTGGAGAGTTGGATACGTCCAAAGATCCCGGGGAGCAGTATCTCAAACTGGTCTTCCCAGGAAATTATAAGAGTTACTCCTGCAGAGTAATTATTATTTCCTGTATTTTAAGCATGCATCAAGTCTTGCATCTTGCCCAAGATGACAAGACTCATTTTGTAATCGGGCCATCTGTAATTTTTGTGCAACATGATTAATCAATCAAATATCAGACATCTTTTGCAAATGAGTCTTTTGCTTTTCCGTTCACTGTTTTTCCATTTTTCATTTTGTACAAAAAAAATAAATGGAAATGTTTTCAAAATGACAATTTTATTTCACTTTTCTAAACAAGATTCAAATCAAATCACTAAAATGAACAAACTGAACCCTTGCAGAGAGTGCCTTCCAGACAGCACCGACAACAGCACGGCTATGACTTCGTATGACTTTGACAATCCAATCAATCAAGCTGATGAAGGGGTTGAAGAAGATTATGAGCTTCCTGAAGAGCTATCCAGATTGTTGAGACAAGAGGAGAAGGTTATCACTCCTCATCAAGAGGAGGTCGAAACGATTAATCTTGGTACATATGAAGATGTGAAAGAAGTTAAAATCGGGGCCTGCTTACAAGACTCAGTGAAGAGACAACTGATTGACCTGCTTCAAGAGTATGTGGACGTGTTTGCTTGGTCTTATCAAGATATGCCAGGGTTGGACAATGACATTGTTGTGCACAAGCTGCCTTTAAGAGAAGAATGCCCACCGGTTAAACAGAAACTGCGCCGTACTCGCCCAGACATGGCAATGAAGATCAAAGAAGAGGTACAAAAGCAGTGGGACGCCGGGTTCCTTGCTGTAACTAGCTATCCGCCGTGGGTGGCTAATATAGTACCTGTGCCTAAGAAAGACGGCAAAGTAAGAATGTGTGTTGACTACCGGGATCTGAACAGAGCCAGCCCGAAGGATGATTTCCCATTACCTCACATTGATGTATTGGTGGATAATACGGCTCAGTTCTCGGTATTCTCCTTCATGGACGGATTTTCAGGATACAATCAGATTAAAATGTCACCTGAGGACATGGAGAAGACAACCTTCATCACACCCTGGGGCACGTTCTGTTACAAGGTGATGCCATTCGGACTGAAGAATGCTGGTGCAACATATCAGCGGGCTATGGTAACATTATTCCACGATATGATCCATAAAGAAATCGAATGTTATGTGGATGACATGATTGCCAAGTCCCTTACTGAAGAAGACCACCTGGTAAATCTGCTGAAACTGTTCAAGCGTCTGAGGAAGTACCAACTGAAGTTGAACCCCAACAAGTGCACATTCGGGGTGCGATCGGGTAAGGTGCTGGGTTTTATTGTGAGCGAGAAAGGGATTGAAGTTGATCCTGATAAAGTCAAAGCCATTCAAGAAATGCCTGCACCAAAATCTGAAAAAGAAGTTTGAGGGTTTCTAGGTAGATTGAACTGCATCTCAAGGTTCATATCTCACCTTACGGCAACCTGTGAGCCCTTGTTCAAACTGTTGAGAAAAGAACAGACGGTCAGGTGGAACGAAGATTGCCAGAAGGCTTTTGACAAGATCAAGGAATACTTACAAGAGCATCCAATCCTTATGCCTCCAGTTGAAGGAAGACCTCTGATAATGTACTTGACAGTATTAGAAGAGTCGATGGGGTGTGTGTTGGGCCAGCATGACGAGTCTGGTCGAAAAGAGTATGCAATATACTACCTAAGCAAAAAGTTTACCGACTGTGAACAACATTATTCACTGCTCGAGAAAACTTGTTGTGCTTTAGCGTGGGCTGCTCGCCGACTGAGACAGTATATGTTGACCCACACTACCTTGTTGATCTCGAAAATGGACCCAGTTAAGTACATATTTGAGAAGCCAGCACTTACCGGACGGGTTTCAAGATGGCAAATGATCCTCACAAAATATGACATCCAGTACACTTCTCAGAAAGCCATCAAGGGCAGTGTATTGTCTGAATATCTTGCTGAGAAACCTATTGATGATTACCAGCCTATGAGATTTGACTTCCCTGATGAAGACATCATGTTCATAAAAGCAAAATATCATGAAGAGCCTATTCACACTGAAGGGCCTGACCCGGAAAAAGAATGGACCATGATGTTTGATGGGGCTGTCAATATGAACGGTCGTGGTGTTGGTGCACTAACAATGAAGCTGAATACGAAGCTTGCATTATGGGTCTTAAGGAAGCCATTGACCTCAGGATCAAGACATTGACCGTGTTCGGAGATTCAGCTCTGGTAATCAATCAAACCAACGACAAATGGTACACCCACCAGGATCATCTGATACCTTACAGGGATTATACAAGGAGGTTATTGACTTTCTTTACAACGGTCAAGCTTGAGTATATCCCTCGGGACGAGAATCAGTTTGCAGATGCTCTGGCTACCATTTCATCAATGATCAAAGTTCAAGCTGCCAACTTCGTACCTCAAATTTCAGTGTCCAGACTTGACAGACCAGCATATGTGTTCGCAGCAGATGTTGTCAAGGATAATAAGCCTTGGTTCCATGACATTAAGTGCTTCTTGGAGGATCAAACATACCCACCTGGGGCATCTTCCAATGATAAGAAGACTTTGAGAAGGCTTGCTGGAAGTTTCTTTCTGAACACTGATGGTTCCCTGTACAAGAGAAACTTTGATATGGTACTCCTCAGATGCGTTGATAAGACAGAAGCGGACTTGTTGATGCATGAAGTGCACGAAGGATTCTTTGGTACCCATGCTGGAGGGCATGCCATGGCTAAAAAGTTGCTAAGATCAGGTTATTACTGGATCACAATGGACGCCGACTGTTGTGCCTACGCCAGAAAATGCCATAAATGCCAGATTTAGGCAGATAAGGTGCATGTGCCTCCCAATCCTTTGAATGTGATGTCTTCACCCTGGCCCTTTGCCATGTGGGGCATTGATATGATTGGCAAGATTGAACCGACTGCTTCAAACGGCCACAGATTCATCTTGGTAGCCATTGACTATTTCACCAAGTGGGTCGAAGCAGCTTCCTATGCAAATGTTACCAGGCAAGTGGTAGCCATATTTCTGAAGAGGGATATCATCTGTCGATACGGAGTTCCCGAGAGGATCATTACTGATAATGGTTCCAACTTGAATAACAAAATGATGGCAGAGATATGCCGGGACTTCAAGATCCAACACCACAATTCTTCTCCTTACAGGCCAAAGATGAATGGCGCTGTCGAGGAAGCTAATAAAAATATCAAGAAGATTGTGCAGAAGATGGTAGTCACCTACAAAGACTGGCATGAGATGCTACCATTCGCCTTGCATGGGTACCGCACGTCAATCAGAACATCCACTGGGGCAACACCGTATCAACTTGTGTATGGTATGGAAACAGTCCTACCTGTTGAGGTTGAATTACCCTCTCTACGGGTACTGATGGATGTTAAGTTAAACGAAGCAAAGTGGGTCCGGTCCCGATATGAACAGCTGAGTCTGATTGAAGAGAAAAGACTGGCTGCAATCTGTCATGGGCAGTTGTATCAGAAAAGAATGAAGAAGGCCTTCGATCAGAAAGTTAGGCGCCGAGAGTACCAAGTAGGAGATCTTGTGCTGAAGAGAATCCTCCCTCCTCAAACAAACCACAGGGGCAAGTGGACTCCGAATTATGAAGGACCATTTGTAGTAAAGAAATTTTTTTCTGGTGGAGCACTGATGCTCAGCACCATGGATGGCGAAGGCTTCCCGTCCCCTGTGAATTCAGATGCAGTTAAAAAATACTTCGCATAAAAATGACCCGCTGGACATAAAAAACAGAATGTAAGTCCAGGCAAAAATAGGGCATCCCGGCGAGTCAAAAACAGAATAAAAGACTCGGGCAAAAATAAGGGAAAATAAACAAAAATGTACACCCGCTGAGTTGAAAAGCCGCATTGGACAACTCAGGCAAAAATGGGTATCCCGGTGGATTGAAAACCCGAAAGGGCGATCCATGCAAAACAAGGGAATAAGCGAACAACTGCATGCTGAATTCATCTGTATCGTTTACAACTTGGTAAGATTCAAAAGGATCAAGCTTCTTTCAGAATCAACCGACTTCAGAAAGCAAGATGAGAAGAACGCCAAATGTCATACGAGTTATAGCAAGAGGGAAGCTCCTCGAAAGCGTCTTCAACATTGCCAGCAGTTTGTCTTTCAATTTGTAACAATCTCCTCATTTCAGGAGATATGTTTCTTTGACTGTATATTGCCAGTTCAGGGCGCATGAATTAATAAAATCAGAATTTCAGTCATGTTTCGTCTTGTACATTTTATTTGCAAAAAATGTCTGATGTCTTAAGAAAAACTGACTGCATGAACACAGATGTTTACCTTCAAAAATAAAGTTACGTGCTTGCAGGAAATATACTTACTCTCAGAAGTATCTAAACTCCTATAACGGAATCCGGTAAGGGATACCTCGGGATTACTTGTGCATTTTTCTTTGCAGGATTGCATGTATCCGAAGCGCAACATGGGACGTGTAAGCTTCATCCCAGCAAGCTGGCAAAATCAACACTCAGTCTTAGCACCTAAAGTGTTTTCTCCCCAGCTGAGTTTCCACCCGCTATTTCTCCCCAGCCGAGGTGCCAACCTTTTTTCCTCCTCAGCTAAGTACAAAAGTCAGAGAACCACCTCCCCACAGAGCTTCAGCCTCTACTCAGAAGAGCAACGCCTGAAGGAATCACAACAGAGTGACGAAAGCTTCTACAAACCCCAGATGGGTCCCCTCATTACCAAGGATGGGCCTATCAGTGACCTGTATCCCCAAGCAGATATCATCTCATCAAATTTACCAACGATCTCATCCCCAGCTGGGATGTCCATTTCAAGCAGATCAACCGGAGATCCTCGCGGCATCGGGATCCGAATCCTGGATCGGTATCCTTGCATAATCATGGCATTCGCATCATATTCACCCACAAACCGTAGCATTCCGTCTAATACGGAGCATTACGGCAAAAATCAAACATATGGCATAATTATAAGCCATGTTTTGAGTCAAGCACTTGTGAATAATGACAATCCATCATTATACATAATACCTCCCAGATTCCTCAGCAAACACAGTTGCCTTACATTCCCAAACACCAGTATATACTCCTTGTGGCACCCGTCCGTGTCATATCCCCAGCAGAAAGCCAAAAACATCCTCTTTACACGCACATATACTTATATAATTTCCTTGACATCCGTCCGTGTCATTTTCCCCAGTGCAGTAACATAAACACTTTGTACATCAGATACTTGTTTATACTATACCCTTCTCCTTTTGACACTCGTCCGTGTCACCCTCACCAGCAGTTTGAATACTCATCTATACATCACTCATACTTACTGCTCATACTTATCCCCATAGATTCAACACTCGTCCGTGTTCTCTGTTAACCAGTTGATACTCGTCCGTATCATCATCTCTGAAGACGTGTCAGTATTTGTTTCTACTCGATACTCGTCCGTATCGTAGTTTTAGGGATGCTCGTCCGCATCCTTAATATATACACAAACATCTAAACACTTATACCCTTTGTTTCTTGGATGTAAACACTCGTTCGTGTTTACTATTCCCCAGTAGATTGCCAACGAAGCAAATTCTTTTTCTATCTGACATTCGTCCTATGTCATGATAAACCCTGAGAGCAGCCATACCCTGCTAGGTGGTCGTCCTCCATCTCTTGTTGATCGTCCTTCATCATGCTCATCCGATGGCCGTCCCCATCGTTGATTTTCTATCCGACATTCGTCCTATGTCGTGATATTTAGCAGCCGTCCCCTGCTAGGTGGTCGTCCTCCACCTTTTGATGATCGTCCTTCATCATTTTATCCAATGGTCGTCCCCATTGTTGATTTGGTTATCTGACATTCTTCCTATGTCATGACAAACCTTGAGAGCAGCCGTCCCCTGCTAGGTGGTCGTCCTCCACTTCTTGATGATCGTCCTTCATCATGCTCGTCCGATGGCCGTCCCCATCGTTGACCTTTTATCCGGCATTCATCCTATGTCGCGATATTTTCGGCAGCCGTACCCTGCCAGGTGGTCGTCCTCCACCTTAGATGACCGTCCCTCATCTTACCCCCAACAGAGCAGCCATCCCCTGCTAGGTGATCGCCCTTCACCTTTGATGACCGTACCTCATCATCTGTTTATTTCATTTATTCTTTAACCCGATGGTCGTCCCCGTCGTGGTCCCTTTTCCTTTTCCTGATGATCGTCCTTCATCAGTTTAGCCTGATGGCCGTCCCCATCGTTGATTACTTTACTTTATGAACTTGATGGTCGTCCCCGTCATGTTTCGTTATTCCCTAGAGAATATTACAGCTTTATCTTGATGGCCGTCCCCATCATAATCCCTTTATTCCCCAGCATGTCGGTCGTCCCCGTCATCGCTTTATTTCTCGCACTTTTCAGCATGTCGGCCGTCCCCGTCATTGCTCTTTACCCAGCAGTCATCCTCTGCTCGACGGTCGTCCTCCGTCGCCCACACTTTACAATATACTTTATTTTCTTTTACAATCTATATCTCTTTTCTTCTTCATTTTGTGAGTGCAAATTTTTGACTGTCTTTGGTATTCAACCACAAGTTATCTTGTTTGCCTGTTAAGCTGTTGCTTACAACCTGCACAGCTAACTCATGTTTGAATAGGGGCAGCTGTAAACACCCCAAATTTGCCCTCACCCATTCACACCATGGCTTGTGATCATTTCATATGCATAAACACAATCATAACATCTCATATCACATTTTTGATTCACTACATAGGTTCAAAGTCATCTGCATCTAGGGTTTGTGACCTGAACAATCCAAGAGCTTCTTGAGCCACTCCAAAGGCCATCAATCACTTCAAAGGGGTCCATGTGTGTTCAAGTATCATATTATATCCTCTCAAAGTCAAGAATGTCAAAGAATCACAAGAACTGAGAATGGTATGGAAGCAGAGCCAGGCTTGACTGCACAGATGACCTATATGGTATAGGGAGTTTGCATATCAATTTTCATGAAGAAATTCCATGGGGAAGTCATCTGATCAAGAGTTGACTTTTCAAGCAAGTCAGTGCAAAATCAGGGCATCTGAGGCCCTCAATGACCCAACCAAGGGGTGTTCTTCATCATTTTGATTGTATATGATCTTTATTTGATCATGGAAGATGTTGGAAGTTTAAAAAACTGAAGAATTTCAAGTCTTTTGCAAAGTTGACTTTTTAGGCAAGTTTGACTTTTAATGAAATTGCCATTTTAGGCAACTTTTTCAACCTTTACTTTTTGATTCAAAAAAGCTTCAAATGAAAAAACTTTGGTCATGAAATTTGTAGAATAGATCATTCCCTTTTCAAAAAGTACAAGAACATGACCTAATTCATTTTGGATCAAAAGTTATGGCCTTGCAAAGTTGAGCAAAATCATTAAAAATTCACTTTTGCACCAAATGGAAAACTTGCAATTTCTCATGGCAAGCCTTTATGTGACTTCAACATGATCTCTAATCATCATACCAATGCTACACATGACATAAAATCAAAATTGGCCCAAGGAATTTCTCATTTTGTGCCTTGATCCATAAGCCATTTTCATGAAGATGCAAAGAGGGATTTTTGGCAAAATCATTCTCAAAGGAGTTATGTGATCACTAATTGGTTTCTATGCATTGTCATGATCTAGTGAGGCATTCCACATAAAAAATTCAGCAAGAGTTCTCACTTTTACATAGCCAAAATCATGAGATAACACAAGTGGGCAAGTTGCAAAATCTCTCACAACTCATGATCCAAATGCTGCAGACTTTCACAAGCAATCCAAGGGTCATCCTTGACTCAAGCTGAAGCAAGACATGCCCTTAGACAGCTGCTGCCATAGCCCATGCTGCAAGTACAAATCAACTTGACTTTTTGGCCAAAACCCCCATACTCTTGGAATAGTGATCAGCCACCCCTACTGACCTGCTCCACAGGCTACTCACACATCATGGGAGTGTTATAGCAACTCATTGGCCATTGAAACAAGACACAACACAACCCTCACAAAAATCTGTCAAAAACTCCTCTTCTTCGAATCTCTCTCTACAGCCATCAAACACTCATTTTCTCTTCACTAACAAACCATACACACTCAAGAGAACCAGAATCCACCATTGAAGCAGCCTGAAACCCTACAAATCACAACTGTGAAACCTGCTACATCAGAGCTCATCTTCACAAATCAGCCATCCACAAGAGCTTTGAGGCATTCCATTGAGTTCAGAAGGGCCAAGGGAGTTTATTTGCACAAGTGGGAGGTTCTGGAAGCTCTCCATTGAAGCTTTCCAGCTCAGGTATGGCCAAGAACACTATCTCACAGAACTTGTTTTTCTTGTTATAGAATGAAAGTGTATGTTGTGCTGATCATAATGATGTGTTTGAAATTGAAAATGAGTGGAAAATGAGGATGTATTGATGTTCTGAAATTTCTCCCGTGAAAAATGTTTGCTTCGATTTGCTTGATTCATGTAGTTTAAATGTTGTTTGATGGTGGATTTGTGTTCTAGGGTGTTAGAAGATCATTTCCCTGTGTTTAATTTGGAGTGGGGTGGCTTGTAGTGAAACCTAGGGTTTTGGTTCGCCGGAGAAGACGACCGGAAGTCTTCTCCGGCCACCTGAGAACCATTAACCCTAATCAGTGTCATTAATTGATGTTTGAATTTGGGACGTTAGATGCATTGACTTAGGCTGACTGGCACGCGTTTGAGTGCCCAGGATGCATCCTCATTAACCCTAATCTCCATTAACTTAATTAATCCCATTTAATTAATTCATAAACCTGATTTAACCAGATTTGAATTGAGACCATTGGATTACGCGCCAAGTCAACAGGCCCTTCCCCAGTTTCAATCTGATCCGTTCATTGCATATACTTTTCATTTAATTAGTTTTATTTTCATTTTATTTCATTTAATTTATAATAGTAAAACCTTTTCAAAAATTCTGAAATTTTTTGTATAAACTTTTATTTAATTTCAGAAACCAAAAATATTTTTTATTTTTATTTTTTGCATTAAAAAATATTTTTAAATCATTTAAAAGTTTATTTTTAATTAATTAATGAGAATTAATTAATTAAAAATACTTTTAGATATTTAAAACTCACCAAAAAATTCATGAAACTTTCATAATCATTTAGAAACATTGTCCAACCCTCAAACCAAATTTCTTTTTTGATCTTGATGTCTTTTGAGAATTTTTCATGGAATTAAAATCATTTCAAGGCATTATTTTGATCCAAACTTCAAAAAATCATTTTTGCCTAACCATTGAGAGTTGGACTTTGATTCTTTTTGCATTGCATTTTGTTTAGCATGTAGTTTGTGAGATTAAATTGGCATGATTTGATCTTTCATTTTCAATTTGTTTGACATTTTTCTTGTTAAGGTACCCTAAAACCCTAGAAAACTTAAGAAATTCATAACCCTAATTAGGTTAAGATTTAGAACCCCTCCTTTGGGCAGTGAGTTTGTATAGGATTAGGGTTACATTGAGAGCATTTTCATTTTTTTATCTTGATGTTTGCTTCTGATTTTGGTTTTTATTTGATGCATTGATCATAAACCCTAATTTGGGCTTCCTTTTGCATTCATCTTGTATTTGCATTCATACCTTGACTTGCCATAGCATTTTGTGCATCCATTTGATTCATTAGACATCTTAAGACATATTGAAAATATGTTTGATCATTGCATCATGTATTTGCCATGTTGTATGTCATTTGCATTCCATAACTTTTCATGTGTGTTCATGGTTTTAAACTTGCCCCATATGCATCCATTGGTCCATATGATCATCCTCATGCCTTGATTCATGTTTGCATCATCTCATAGCATCATTATCATCTCATATATGCTTATGGTTTTGATTTGCATCATGCCATTTCATTCCATTTTGCATTGCATTGCATCTTTCTCACTAACTTTTCAGGTGGTAAGCAACTTTGAGAAGTGAATTTGCCTTCACTTCTCACCATTTCTTTTCATCTCTTTCATGCATCCTTGCTGAATTTTGTTATGTGTTTGAGATTGAGCTTGCTCATTCTTCTTCTTCATACTTTCTTCCTTCAAGTGACTTGACTTCTTAAATGAAGCAAGTTACTTTGCTTCTCCTGATCCTTTCATCTGCTTCCTGGTGGTTCCATTGAAGATTTCTCTTGTTAACCTCACAAACCTTAGGAACAACCAAGTATGACAATGATTAGGGTTTTGATTAGTCCCCCACTTAGTTTTACCTTTGTGTCTCTTTGAGTCTTCTCTTCTCATCTCATAATCAGGGACTAAACCCTAAAGGCTTTAAGGCTTTGTGATTAAGCTTATGCCTGCATCCTTCTATTAGGATGGAGTGTATAACTTTAATCCTAAGTGTTAAACCCTTAATGTGTTTAAATCCTCTAATCAATTCATTTAATAATCATCAAGACATCAAGCTTGTAACTTGGGCCTTGCATTAGGGTTCTAATTCTTCCTTAACTGGTTAAGAAGGACTAACCCTAGTGTTAATGGACAAGTCCCCCTCAAGTTGTCTTACAAATCATAAAATTCACTCCATCACCTTATCATTAATTAAAATCCACTTAATAAAGGCTTTGTTTTGTAATGAGTCTGTTTAATCCCTGATTATGGCTTAGTCTCATTACTTAACACTAAACAAAAACAACAAAAACATCTAAAAAATCACAAGTAGGTTAATGATCTTAATCCTACATCAAAGGTGATTAAGTGTGAGAATTTGACTTCACACTCAAGGTATTCTCATTACCCCTAACCAAACGGAAGATGTGATGAGTTTACTAACCCATTGGTTTAGGCTTAAGCTCATTAACTTATGACAAACTTCCAAAAGCAATAAAAGACTGAAAACACAAAAACAAACAATAATCGTCTCCTCCGGGATTCTTTTCTCATCACCTTCCCTCATAAGCGAGAACTTGCTTCTTCCGTCTAATGCAAGACAGTAGCATCTGTGCCAGACAGATCATACACTTGAGCATAGACAAGTAAGCAGTTCACTAGTCAATTCATCTTTCAGTCTCTTTGGGTCGAACTACGGTGTTCTGACTTCCTCATTGAACGAGAGGATACGTAGGCATAACTTAACAATTATCGAACAAAAGTCTCTGTATATCCCCCCCTCCTTCTAGCCTTATTCTTTAGCCTCATTATCATGAGCATTTCATCTTGGTTCTTACACTGACACATCACTTATACACTTCACTTCTCTTACACTGACACCTGTACATCCTTTTCCAGCTCTTTGGTACACAGATTGCACTGACACTACCCCTTTAAAACACAAATCTTTTAAGCGTGGATCCCGTCGAGTACGACGGACAATCTGGGTGCTAATACCTTCCCAGGTTGTAACCAACCCCCTTTCTCAGTCTCTCTGGTTCGCAACCGCCTTATCCATCTTTTTCTAGGTCTATGCAGCATTACCTTTCCTCCGGGATAAAAATGCCTAGCTGGCGACTCTATTCATTCGCTGTGAGTTCACTCCCGTGTGTACTCGCATCCTCTTTTCTCGCCGACCATTCGCGTCTGTACCCCATTTGACCCGGTGTCATCTGGTGGGAGCGACAGCTTGGCGACACTACTGGGGAACCTTATACTGCAACCAGGGCTTCTGGTTCTTTTTGTGGGTTCCTCCTAGCGCTTGATTGATTTGTGTTTACTGGGGTGTTATGTGCCATTTGTGCTTGTATTTGTATTTATTTTTGCTTTATGTACAGTTGTTTTACTGCTTTCTTTACAGCTTTACATATATCATACTATCATACTGTGCTGGCTGGATCTGTTTTGTTGCTTTGGTGGGTGGGTGTGCTATTGAGAGTTGAGGTCTTATACCTGGGACCTGAGTGACACCTAGGCTAGAGTGGTTCATGTTCTTTCCCATTCCATTTCGGTCTGGTGCGGGAATATGAAACACGGTTCAGATATGGGTTTCTTCTTGAGAACTCTGTGCTGCAGATTTCCTGTAGTACTAGGGCTATCTGGGAAGCCTGCTAAGTCTGGATGACCTTTAGTATTGACCTTCAGAAACTGAGGTGAATTAGAGGAGGATCTTTTATGGTTATTGTAAACACTGTACCTCCGGATTAGAAGTGTTTACACTTCTCGTAACTGATCCATGTCTGAGGATCCTTGTTTTAGAACACCACCTGTGAGGGGGTTGGGATGTTTATAGGTTTGCAGGTTCCCTTGACCTCAGCATACCCTGTTACTTTGTTTTAAGAGTACTCCATGTTGGAACAGTTCTTGTGATTCTTAACCCTGGACATGTGACTCTTTATTTGAGTCCCCCACCTTGGTTACTGGACTTATGAACCTCCATCTGGATTTCTTGAACATACTCGGACTTATATCAGAGCACTTGATCAGATCCAGCTCAGTCACAAACCCTTGCATATCATTTGCATACATCGTCATTGCATCATTTTAACATTTGCTTATTTGTTTTTCAGGGTATCCATACTTTATTTTGGCTTGGTTTTGACCCCATCATCAGCATAGACCTATCTACTTCAGCTATCAGCTACCTGCTTCAATCACCAGTCTCAGCCTGTCAGTGGCCCATCATCAGTGTTATTCTCCATCATCAGCACCTGTCTCAACTCTTCTTCAACAACATGGCACCTAAGAAGAGTAACATCTCCTATCATTTCTTTCAGCCTGAGCTAGCTGACATCAGGAAGATTCAGACCCTGATTACTCCAGACCATATACCACTATTCAGAGAACACTATGGAGGCATACTTGATGTGGTTATGGATTTGGACCCTTCACAGAGGAGCCTGATTCATACTTGCCTGCAGTTCTATGATCCCCCTTTGAGTTGTTTCACTTTTCAGGATTTTCAGTTGGGACCTTTATTAGAGGAGTATTCATCTTTGATTAGTGTACCTATCAGGGGTGGAGTCCCCTTCAACCCTGAGATGGCTTTTCCAAGTAATGAAGAAGTGGCCAAGGCATTATATCTGGAACCAGTTCTGATTGGGCAGAACATAACTACTAAGGCTGGAATCTCTGGTCTACATTTGGATTTCTTGACCTCTCAGGCTATTCTGAAGGCCTCCTTGGGGGAGTGGAAGGCAGTCTGTGCATTATTATCCCTTAGCATATATGGGGTTATTTTATTTGCAGATGAGCCTAAGTTTGTTAGCAAGAGTGCAATCCATCTTTTCATCCTGAGGAACCCAGTGCCCACCTTACTGGGAGATTTCTACTACTCTGTTCACCAAAGGAATGAAAAGCAGAGAGGAAGATTGGTGAGGTGTTGTGCTCCCCTTTTCCATACCTGGTTGCTCAAGCACTTGCCCAAGACTGATGCATTTTTGAATCCTCATCAGCAGAGGAATTGGGCCAGAAGACTCACTGCTTTAACTTCAGCTGATATCAGGTGGTGCACTCAAAGCACAAAGGGCAGGGACATTATTACCAGTTGTGGGCAGTTTCCCAATGTACCCCTGATAGGAGTAAAGGGTTGCATCAACTACAACCCTCTGCTATTCAAAAGACAACTGGGCTATGCATTGGTCCACCCTCCTAAAGCACAAGACTTGGCTGAGACTCTTTACTGTGAGATTAAGCCTAATCTGGCTATTGTCATGCAAGCATCCTGGGCTTGGGACAATGTCCAGACTAAAGGAGTAACCATTCTGGGAAGATGCAACAATGTGGCCTCAGCTCAGTACTATGAGTGGTCCCATGCCAGGGCTCAATTTTCTGGGATGCCCTTCACCATGGAAGATATACCTGGACCATCCTCAGCACCACCTCCTGCCACTGTCAGCTTAGAGGAGTTTGAGAATTTGAAAGAGAGAAATGAAAAGCTGACTCAGGCTCTACAGAAGACCCTCTGGGAGAGGAGTGATGGTCGGATGGACATTGAGAGGTTAGAAAAGCTAAAGTTGGAGCATCTGGCAGGGATTGAAAAGTCAGAGGATTACATCAAGAAGTCTAGGGCTGGAGAGCAGATCTTGAAGAACGCCTGCAAGGAAGCTCAGTTCCAGAAAGCCAGGACTGATTTTTATCTGAAGGAGAGTCAAGCTATGTGGGTCAGGATCACCGAAACTCGTACTCTGGAAGATAAAAGGACTCAGGACAAGATCGAGCAGTTGGAGGCTAGTGCAAAGGAGCAACAGGAAGCCCTACTAGCAGCCCAGAGGGAGATCTCAGAGTTGAAGATTAAAGCTGGTGTGAAGAGGTCAAAGGACCAGAGTCAACACAAGAAGCTAGCTGCAGTTGTTACTACCAGGAATCTCCTCATCAGGAACCTCACAGAGTGTCCAGCTGATCCTGTGACTAAGGCATTTCTAAAGGATGTTCAGGAGGATGAGCTTGGTCTTGGTGTCTGACTTTTGCTTGTTGTTGCTTTCATTTCATGTACTTTTATTTTCTTATGTTGTGTTTTTGACCCCTCAGAGGGAATGATTTGTAAGAAACAAACTATGTATCATTTACTTTTTTGTAATATATGTATCAGTTTATTCGATCTGAGTTTCTTTCAAGCAACATCACAAGCATCTTCCTCAGGGGTCTGGAAAGGTCAAAACCAAGTGCCAAGCCGGATACCTTGAAGACAAATAAGCATACTGCATTGCATGCTAACCTTTGTTCGTTTTGTAGGTTTGTTTTGTTTTTGTTACTAACTCTGTTTTGATCTCAGGAACTATTGCTCGACGTCGGGTGTTCCCACTCAACCGTCCACACAGATATCCCACCCGCAACAACCTTACGGGTATACAGATGGACCAGGTACAACAGGACCTTACAGAGGTCAGGAACCAAATGGCCAATGAGATATTGGAAATGAGGAATCAGATGACACAATTTATGGAGGTGATGAATGGATTGGCACAGAGCCAAGAGAGATTAAGAGCCTTGGTAGAGAGGCAGACTCAGGAAGATCCCCATCTAGGGACTGGTGGGACAAGCAACAATGAGAGGGTGCAGCCTCATATCAACCCACCTATATTTGGACCCCACCTTCACCCAGAAATCAACATCCCTGCTAATGTTCAAGGGAATGCTACCACAGGCAGAGTGCTGCAGGAAGACCCCCAGGAAGATCAGTTCACAGTGATGGGAGCTGGGGATGAGGCCTATGACAGAAGACTAGATGAAATTGATAAAAAATTAAGATCCTTAGAGTCTCAAAACTCCTTGGGTTTTGATGTTATGGACATGGGCTTAGTGGTCGGGGTCAGGATTCCCCACAAATTCAAACCACCATGCTTCGAGAAGTACAACGGGACATCCTGCCCACGGACCCACTTGCAATCCTTTCTGGGAAGGCTGAAGGCATATACCATGGATGAGAAGCTATGGATGTTTTATTTCGAGGATAGCTTGACAGGAGCTTCAAGGGAATGGTACTCTCATCTGACCAGAGCGACCATCAAATGTTGGAAAGACTTGGCGGAGGCCTTTATTAGACAATACCAGTATAATTTGGATATGGCACCCAACAGGACCCTCCTGATGGGAATGTCACAATCATCCAGAGAAAGCTTCCGGGAGTACGCCCAGAGGTGGAGACAGCTTGCTGCTGCTGTCCAGCCACCCATGTCAGAGAGGGAGATGGCTGATATGTTTATGAACACCCTCCAAGGAACATACATTGATAGGCTAGCTGCCTTTTCTTCTACCAGCTTTGCAGATGTCGTTATAGCGGGAGAAAGAATTGAGAGCCTATTAAAGATGGGCAAAATTTCTGACAACGGTGCCAGCTCATCCAGCAACACAAGGAATCCTTTTGTGGGCCCAAGAAGAACTGGTGAGACCAATGCTATCCATGCCAGCAGAGGCAGACCCCAATATGTTCATAGGTCTGTGGCAGCAGTCACCATTCCCGCTCCAATTCATCCACAACCAGTTTATCAACCACAGCAACAAAATTATCAGCAACAAACTCAGTATCCTCCTCAGAGAAACTACAACAACACCAGCAACAACAATCAGCAAAGACCGTTCCAACAGAGACCTTCTCAGGCCAATAGGGTGATTGATCCGATCCCTATGCCCTATGCCACATTATTACCACAACTCCTAAAACTCAACCTGGTTGAGCTAAGGACGCTGGCACCTCCAGATCCTGCCAGTCTGCCCAGAAATTATGACGCCAGCGCCAGATGTGCTTTTCACTCAAATGCACCTGGCCATAGTACAGAGAAGTGCAGAGCTTTGCACATGAAGGTACAGGACTTGGTAGATTCCAAGGCTCTAAATTTTGCACCACCACCAAATGTTAACAAGAACCCTATGCCAAACCACGGAGGCCCCAGAATCAATGCTATTGAAGAAGACAAGCCGTCTTACTTAATAACTAGTGTGGGTCAGATTCGGACACCCTTGGTAGATATTAAAGCTCAACTCCTCGTATGTCAAATATTCCCGGGATGTGAGCTAGGGTGTGCTTATTGCAACATTTCAGTGAATGGTTGTGATAACTTGAGAGATGGCATAGATGGTCTCATCCAGAGTGGCTTGCTTCAAATCACAACATCAATACCTACCAATCCAGCAATCTCCTTAACAACAGTTCCCGAGTCTTCTACAGCTGCAACAACCATTGTTCCAAACAACTTTTCAGTTTCCTCAACAAATGCTTCATCTGTTACTTCAACGGACCAAATATCAGCGAACATCCCTTCTACAACTTCAGCACCCCTTCATTCAGAATCTCCTACAACAACAACACCCATCCATTCAACAATGTCTCCTACAACTTCAGCGGCAAATGTCTCAACGGTTAAAATTTATTACGATCCTGAAAATGATTCTGCCTAAACCTCACAAAATGCCACCCCTATCAGAGCACCAGTCACGATATACTATGATCCACATACTATCATGGTCCCTTCCGCAGCTTCCATCAGTCCAGTCACTATCACAGTGCCTGGGCCAGTACCTTATGAAAGCAATAATGCCATCCCTTGGCATTACGGCTCTGATCTATACTGCGAAGGACAGAAAATCACTCTCGAATTATCAACTTCTTCACCACAAATAGACAATGTAGTGGGAGGCGGAGGCTTCACTCGAAGCGGACGTCTCTTTGCCCCGCAAATTCAAAGACCCACTGCTGAGGCAGAAGCTGCTGCCAAGGCAAAAGGGAAGAGCATGGTGCAAGAAGAGCAAATTGTTAAGGAAGCTTTGAAAACACCTTTTGATCAAGAAGTTGATGAATTCATTAGAATCATCAAGAAAAGTGATTACAAGATAGTGGACCAGCTTCACCAGACGCCTTCTAAGATCTCCATTCTATCATTGTTAATGTGCTCCGAGGCTCATCGGAACGCATTACTAAAAGTCTTGCACGCAGCTTATGTGCCAGAAGAGATCACAGTCAATCAGTTGGAAGTTGTGGTTGGGAATGTCAATGCTAGTAATGGACTAGGATTTACCAACACTGATTTGACTACTGAAGGTCGCAATCATAACAAGGCTTTGCACATTACCATGGAGTGTAAGGGTGCAGTTCTTTCCCATGTGCTGGTAGACACAGGATCATCCCTCAATGTCTTACCTAAAAAAGCCCTTGTGAAGCTAGAGTATGAAGGATTGGCATTACGCCCCAGTAACCTGGTAGTGAGAGCCTTTGACGGTTCTAAGAGATCAGTTCTGGGAGAAATTGAGTTGCCTATAACGATTGGCCCACAAACTTTCAAAACGACCTTCTACGTGATGGACATTCAGCCTGCCTACAGCTGTTTGTTGGGTAGACCATGGATTCATGCCGCTGGCGCAGTTACGTCTACCCTTCACCAGAAGTTAAAATTCGAGTGGGAGGGCCAAGTCGTTACTATTTGTGGAGAGGAAGATATTTTTGTTAGCCACCTGGCTACATACAAATACATTGAGATGGATGGGGAGATCCACGAAACTATGAGTCAAGGGTTTGAGGCCTTGAACATAAATGAAACATCTTCTGTACCTGGAACCTCAATGACATCTTATCAACAAGCCCGGAAGGTTGTTGAAGAAGGGACTGCCCAAGGCTGGGGCAAGTTGCTGCCCGTAGAGAAGAAGGAGGATAGATTTGGGTTGGGTTACAAACCAACTCAACAAGATCAAGCAGAGGCTGCTAAGGAGCCCAACTTTGTTAGTGGGGGGATGCTCACCCCTAATGCTGTCAACAATTTGGAAGACGAGGATGAAAGCGACCGCAACCTGGAGAGTTGGATACGTCCAAAGATCCCGGGGAGCAGTATCTCAAACTGGTCTTCCCAGGAAATTATAAGAGTTACTCCTGCAGAGTAATTATTATTTCCTGTATTTTAAGCATGCATCAAGTCTTGCATCTCGCCCAAGATGACAAGACTCATTTTGTAATCAGGCCATCTGTAATTTTTGTGCAACAAGATTAATCAATGAAATATCAGACATCTTTTGCAAATGAGTCTTTTGCTTTTCCGCTCACTGTTTTTCCATTTTTCTTTTTGTACAAAAAAAATAAATGGCAATGTTTTCAAAATGACAATTTTATTTCACTTTTCTAAACAAGATTAAAATCAAATCACTAAAATGAACAAACTGAACCCTTGCAGAGAGTGCCTTCCAGACAGCACCGACAACAGCACGGCTATGACTTCGTATGACTTTGACAATCCAATCAATCAAGCTGATGAAGGGGTTGAAGAAGATTATGAGCTTCCTGAAGAGCTAGCCAGATTGTTGAGACAAGAGGAGAAGGTTATCACTCCTCATCAGGAGGAGGTCGAAACGATTAATCTTGGTACAGATGAAGATGTGAAAGAAGTTAAAATCGGGGCCTGCTTACAAGACTCAGTGAAGAGACAACTGATTGACCTGCTTCAAGAGTATGTGGACGTGTTTGCTTGGTCTTATCAAGATATGCCAGGGTTGGACACCGACATTGTTGTGCACAAGCTTCCTTTAAGAGAAGAATGCCCACCGGTTAAACAGAAACTGCGTCGTACTCGCCCAGACATGGCAATGAAGATCAAAGAAGAGGTACAAAAGCAGTGGGACGCCGGGTTCCTTGCTGTAACTAGATATCCGCCGTGGGTGGCTAATATAGTACCTGTGCCTAAGAAAGACGGCAAAGTAAGAATGTGTGTTGACTATCGGGATCTGAACAGAGCCATCCCGAAGGATGATTTCCCATTACCTCACATTGATGTATTGGTGGATAATACGGCTCAGTTCTCGGTATTCTCCTTCATGGACGGATTTTCAGGATACAATCAGATTAAAATGTCACCTGAGGACATGGAGAAGACAACCTTCATCACACCCTGGGGCACGTTCTGTTACAAGGTGATGCCATTCGGACTGAAGAATGCTGGTGCAACATATCAGCGGGCTATGGTAACATTATTCCACGATATGATCCATAAAGAAATCGAATGTTATGTGGATGACATGATTGCCAAGTCCCTTACTGAAGAAGACCACCTGGTAAATCTGCTGAAACTGTTCAAGCGTCTGAGGAAGTACCAACTGAAGTTGAACCCCAACAAGTGCACATTCGGGGTGCGATCGGGTAAGGTGCTGGGTTTTATTGTGAGCGAGAAAAGGATTGAAGTTGATCCTGATAAAGTCAAAGCCATTCAAGAAATGCCTGCACCAAAATCTGAAAAAGAAGTTTGAGGGTTTCTAGGTAGATTGAACTACATCTCAAGGTTCATATCTCACCTTACGGCAACCTGTGAGCCCTTGTTCAAACTGTTGAGAAAAGAACAGACGGTCAGGTGGAACGAAGATTGCCAGAAGGCTTTTGACAAGATCAAGGAATACTTACAAGAGCCTCCAATCCTTATGCCTCCAGTTGAAGGAAGACCTCTGATAATGTACTTGACAGTATTAGAAGAGTCGATGGGGTGTGTGTTGGGCCAGCATGACGAGTCTGGTCGAAAAGAGTATGCAATATACTACCTAAGCAAAAAGTTTACCGACTGTGAACAACATTATTCACTGCTCGAGAAAACTTGCTGTGCTTTAGCGTGGGCTGCTCGCCGACTGAGACAGTATATGTTGACCCACACTACCTTGTTGATCTCAAAAATGGACCCAGTTAAGTACATATTTGAGAAGCCAGCACTTACCGGACGGGTTGCAAGATGGCAAATGATCCTCACAGAATATTACATCCAGTACACTTCTCAGAAAGCCATCAAGTGCAGTGTATTGTCTGAATATCTTGCTGAGCAACCTATTGATGATTACCAGCCTATGAGATTTGACTTCCCTGATGAAGACATCATGTTCATAAAAGCAAAAGATCATGAAGAGCCTATTCACACTGAAGGGCCTGACCCGGAAAAAGAATGGACCATGATGTTTGATGGGGCTGTCAATATGAACGGTCGTGGTGTTGGTGCAGTACTCATTACACCCAAAGGAGTTCACATGCCTTTCTCGGCAAAACTCACCTTCAACTGCACTAACAACGAAGCTGAATACGAAGCTTGCATTATGGGTCTTGAGGAAGCCATTGACCTCAGGATCAAGACATTGACCGTGTTCGGAGATTCAGCTCTGGTAATCAATCAAACCAACGACAAATGGTACACCCACCAGGATCATCTGATACCTTACAGGGATTATACAAGGAGGTTATTGACTTTCTTTACAACGGTCAAGCTTGAGTATATCCCTCGGGACGAGAATCAGTTTGCAGATGCTCTGGCTACCATTTCATCAATGATCAAAGTTCAAGCTGCCAACTTCGTACCTCAAATTTCAGTGTCCAGACTTGACAGACCAGCATATGTGTTCGCAGCAGATGTTGTCAAGGATAATAAGCCTTGGTTCCATGACATTAAGTGCTTCTTGGAGGATCAAACATACCCACCTGGGGAATCTTCCAATGATAAGAAGACTTTGAGAAGGCTTGCTAGAAGTTTCTTTCTGAACACTGATGGTTCCCTGTACAAGAGAAACTTTGATATGGTACTCCTCAGATGTGTTGATAAGACAGAAGCGGACTTGTTGATGCATGAAGTGCACGAAGGATCCTTTGGTACCCATGCTGGAGGGCATGCCATGGCTAAAAAGTTGCTAAGATCAGGTTATTACTGGATCACAATGGACTCCGACTGTTGTGCCTACGCCAGAAAATGCCAAAAATGCCAGATTTATGCAGATAAGGTGCATGTGCCTCCCAATCCTTTGAATGTGATATCTTAACCTTGGCCCTTTGCCATGTGGGGCATTGATATGATTGGCAAGATTGAACCGACTGCTTCAAACGGCCACAGATTCATCTTGGTAGCCATTGACTATTTCACCAAGTGGGTCGAAGCAGCTTCCTATGCAAATGTTACCAGGCAAGTGGTAGCCAGATTTTTGAAGAGGGATATCATCTGTCGATACGGAGTTCCCGAGCGGATCATTACTGATAATGGTTCCAACTTGAATAACAAAATGATGGCAGAGCTATGCCGGGACTTCAAGATCCAACACCACAATTCTTCTCCTTACAGGCCAAAGATGAATGGCGCTGTCGAGGCAGCTAATAAGAATATCAAGAAGATTGTGCAGAAGATGGTAGTCACCTACAAAGACTGGCATGAGATGCTACCATTCGCCTTGCATGGGTACCGCACGTCAATCAGAACATCCACTGGGGCAACACCGTATCAACTTGTGTATGGTATGGAAACAGTCCTACCTGTTGAAGTTGAATTACCCTCTCTACGGGTACTGATGGATGTTAAGTTAAACGAAGCAGAGTGGGTCCGGTCCCGATATGAACAGCTGAGTCTGATTGAAGAGAAAAGACTGGCTGCAATCTGTCATGGGCAGTTGTATCAGAAAATAATGAAGAAGGCCTTCGATCAGAAAGTTAGGCGCCGAGAGTAGCAAGTAGGAGATCTTGTGCTGAAGAGAATCCTCCCTCCTCATACAGACCACAGGGGCAAGTGGACTCCGAATTATGAAGGACCATTTGTAGTAAAGAAAGTTTTTTCTGGTGGAGCACTGATGCTCAGCACCATGGATGGCGAAGGCTTCCCGTCCCCTGTGAATTCAGATGCAGTTAAAAAATACTTCGCATAAAAATGACCCGCTGGACATAAAAAACAGAATGTAAGTCCAGGCAAAAATAGGGCATCCCGGCGAGTCAAAAACAGAATAAAAGACTCGGGCAAAAATAAGGGAAAATAAACAAAAATGTACACCCGCTGAGTTGAAAAGCCGCATTGGACAACTCAGGCAAAAATGGGTATCCTGATGGATTGAAAACCCGAAAGGGCGATCCATGCAAAACAAGGGAATAAGCGAATAACTGCATGCTGAATTCGTCTGTATCGTTTACAACTTGGTAAGCTTCAAAAGGATCAAGCTTCTTTCAGAATCAACCGACTTCAGAAAGCAAGATGAGAAGAACGCCAAATGTCATACGAGTCATAGCAAGAGGGAAGCTCCTCGAAAGCGTCGTCAACATTGCCAGCAGTTTGTTTCTCAATTTGTAACAATCTCCTCATTTCAGGAGATATGTTTCTTTGACTGTATATTGCCAGTTCAGGGCGCATGAATTAATAAAATCAGAATTTCAGTCATGTTTCGTCTTGTACATTTTATTTGCAAAAAATGTCTGATGTCTTAAGAAAAACTGACTGCATGAACACAGATGTTTACCTTCAAAAATAAAGTTACGTGCTTGCAAGAAATATACTTACTCTCAGAAGTATCTAAACTCCTATAACGGAATCCGGTAAGGGATACCTCGGGATTACTTGTGCGTTTCTCTTTGCAGGATTGCAGGTATCCGAAGCGCAACATGGGACGTGTAAGCTTCATCCCAGCAAGCTGGCAAAATCAACACTCAGTCTTAGCACCCAAAGTGTTTTCTCCCCAGCTGAGTTTCCACCCGCTATTTCTCCCCAGCCGAGGTGCCAACCTTTTTTCCTCCTCAGCTAAGTACAAAAGTCAGAGAACCACCTCCCCACAGAGCTTCAGCCTCTACTCAGAAGAGCAACGCCTGAAGGAATCACAACAGAGTGACGAAAGCTTCTACAAACCCCAGCTGGGTCCCCTCATTACCAAGGATGGGCCTATCAGTGACCTGTATCCCCAAGCAGATATCATCTCATCAAATTTACCAACGATCTCATCCCCAGCTGGGATGTCCATTTCAAGCAGATCAACCGGAGATCCTCGCGGCATCGGGATCCGAATCCTGGATCGGTATCCTTGCATAATCATGGCATTCGCATCATATTCACCCACAAAGCGTAGCATTCCGTCTAATATGGAGCATTACGGCAAAAATCAAACATATGGCATAATCATAAGCCATGTTTTGAGTCAAGCACTTGTGAATAATGACAATCCATCATTATACAGAATACCTCCCAGATTCCTCAGCAAACACAGTTACCTTACATTCCCAAACACCAGTATATACTCCTTGTGGCACCCGTCCGTGTCATATCCCCAGCAGAAAGCCAAAGACATCCTCTTTACACGCACATATACTTATATAATTTCCTTGACATCCGTCCGTGTCATTTTCCCCAGTGCAGTAACATAAACACTTTGTACATCAGATACTTGTTTATACTATACCCTTCTCCTTTTGACACTCGTCCGTGTCACCCTCACCAGCAGTTTGAATACTCATCTATACATCACTCATACTTACTGCTCATACTTATCCCCATAGATTCAACACTCGTCCGTGTTCTCTGTTAACCAGTTGATACTCGTCCGTATCATCATCTCTGAACACGTGTCAGTATTTGTTTCTACTCGATACTCGTCCGTATCGTAGTTTTAGGGATGCTCGTCCGCATCCTTAATCTATACACAAACATCTAAACACTTATACCCTTTGTTTCTTGGATGTAAACACTCGTCCGTGTTTACTATTCCCCAGTAGATTGCCAACGAAGCAAATTCTTTTTCTATCTGACATTCGTCCTATGTCATGATAAACCCTGAGAGCAGCCGTACCCTGCTAGGTGGTCGTCCTCCACCTCTTGATGATCGTCCTTCATCATGCTCATCTGATGGCCGTCCCCATCGTTGATTTTCTATCCGACATTCGTCCTATGTCGTGATATTTAGCAGCCGTCCCCTGCTAGGTGGTCGTCCTCCACCTTTTGTTGATCGTCCTTCATCATTTTATCCAATGGCCGTCCCCATTGTTGATTTGGTTATCTGACATTCGTCCTATGTCATGACAAACCTTGAGAGCAGCCGTCCCCTGCTAGGTGGTCGTCCTCCACCTCTTGATGATCGTCCTTCATCATGCTCTTCCTATGGCCGTCCCCATCGTTGACCTTTTATCCGGCATTCATCCTATGTCGCGATATTTTCGGCAGCCGTACCCTGCCATGTGGTCGTCCTCCACCTTAGATGACCGTCCCACATCTTACCCCCAACAGAGCAGCTGTCCCCTGCTAGGTGATCGCCCTTCACCTTTGATGACCGTACCTCATCATCTGTTAATTTCATTTATTCTTTAACCCGATGGCCGTCCCCGTCGTGGTCCCTTTTCCTTTTCCTGATGATCGTCCTTCATCAGTTTAGCCCGATGGCCGTCCCCATCGTTGATTACTTTACTTTATGAACTTGATGGCCGTCCCCGTCATGTTTCGTTATTCCCCAGAGAATATTACAGCTTTATCTTGATGGCCGTCCCCATCATAATCCCTTTTATCCCCAGCATGTCGGCCGTCCCCGTCATCGCTTTATTTCCCGCACTTTTCAGCATGTCGGTCGTCCCCGTCATTGCTCTTTACCCAGCAGTCATCCTCTGCTCGACGGTCGTCCTCCATCGCCCACACTTTACAATATACTTTATTTTCTTTTACAATCTATATCCCTTTTCTTCTTCATTTTGTGAGTGCAAATTTTGGACTGTCTTTGGTATTCAACCACAAGTTATCTTGTTTGCCTGTTAAGCCGTTGCTTACAACCTGCACAGCTAACTCATGTTTGAATAGGGGCAGCTGTAAACACCCCAAATTTTCCCTCACCCATTCAAACCATGGCTTGTGATCATTTCATATGCATAAACACAATCATAACATCTCATATCACATTTTTGATTCACTGCATAGGTTCAAAGTCATCTGCATCTAGGGTTTGTGACCTGAACAATCCAAGAGCTTCTTGAGCCACTCCAAAGGCCATCAATCACTTCAAAGGGGTCCATGTGTGTTCAAGTATCATATTATATCCTCTCAAAGTCAAGAATGTCAAAGAATCACAAGAACTGAGAATGGTATGGAAGCAGAGCCAGGCTTGACTGCACAAATGACCTAGAATTAGGGTTTTGGTTTCAAAGGCCATAACTCCAAATTTTTTGGTCATTCTTGTTTCTATTGGTCACTATATGGTATAGGGAGTATGCATATAAATTTTCATGAAGAAATTCCATGGGGAAGTCATCTGATCAAGAGTTGACTTTTCAAGCAAGTCAGTGCAAAATCAGGGCATCTGAGGCCCTCAATGACCCAACCCAGAGGTGTTCTTCATCATTTTAATTGTATATGATCTTTATTTGATCATGGAAGATGTTGGAAGTTTACAAAATTGAAGAATTTCAAGTCTTTTGCAAAGTTGACTTTTTGGGCAAGTTTGATTTTTAATGAAATTGCCATTTTAGGCAACTTTTTCAACCTTTACTTTTTGATTCAAAAAAGCTTCAAATGAAAAAACGTTGGTCATGAAAGTTGTAGAATAGATCATTCCCTTTTCAAAAAGTACAAGAACATGACCTAATTCATTTTGGATCAAAAGTTATGGCCTTGCAAAGTTGAGCAAAATCATTAAAAATTCACTTTTGCACCAAATGGAAAACTTGCAATTTCTCATGGCAAGCCTTTATGTGACTTCAACATGATCTCTAATCATCATACCAATGCTACACATGACATAAAATCAAAATTGGCCCAAGGAATTTCTCATTTTGTGCCTTGATCCATAAGCCATTTTCATGAAGATGCAAAGAGGGATTTTTGGCAAAATCATTCTCAAAGGAGTTATGTGATCACTAATTGGTTTCTATGCATTGTCATGATCTAATGAGGCATTCCACATCAAAAATTCAGCAAGAGTTCTCACTTTTACATAGCCAAAATCATGAGATAACACAAGTGGGCAAGTTGCAAAATCTCTCACAACTCATGATCCAAATGCTGCAGACTTTCACAAGCAATCCAAGGGTCATCCTTGACTCAAGCTGAAGCAAGACATGCCCTTAGACAGCTGCTGCCATAGCCCATGCTGCAAGTACAAATCAACTTGACTTTTTGGCCAAAAGCCCCATACTCTTGGATTAGTGATCAGCCACCCCTACTGACCTGCTCCACAGGCTACTCACACATCATGGGAGTGTTATAGCAACTCATTTGCCATTGAAACAAGACACAACACAGCCCTCACAAAAATCTGTCAAAAACTCCTCTTCTTCGAATCTCTCTCTACAGCCATCAAACACTCATTTTCTCTTCACTAACAAACCATACACACTCAAGAGAACCAGAATCCACCATTGAAGCAGCCTAAAACCCTACAAATCACAACTGTGAAACCTGCTACATCAGAGCTCATCTTCACAAATCAGCCATCCACAAGAGCTTTGAGGCATTCCATTGAGTTCAGAAGGGCCAAGGGAGTTTATTTGCACAAGTGGGAGGTTCTGGAAGCTCTCCATTGAAGCTTTCCAACTCAGGTATGGCCAAGAACACTATCTCACAGAACTTGTTTTTCTTGTTATAGAATGAAAGTCTATGTTGTGTTGATCATAATGATGTGTTTGAAATTGAAAATGAGTGGAAAATGAGGATGTATTGATGTTCTGAAATTTCTCCCGTGAAAAATGTTTGCTTCGATTTGCTTGATTCATGTAGTTTAAATGTTGTTTGATGGTGGATATGTGTTCTAGGGTGTTAGAAGATCATTTCCCTGTGTTTAATTTGGAGTGGGGTGGCTTGTAGTGAAACCTAGGGTTTTGGTTCGCTGGAGAAGAAGACCGGAAGTCTTCTCCGGCCACCTGAGAACCATTAACCCTAATCAGTGTCATTAATTGATGTTTGAATTTGGGACGTTAGATGCGTTGACTTAGGCTGACTGGCACGCGTTTGAGTGGCCAGGATGCATCCTCATTAACCCTAATCTCCATTAACTTAATTAATCCCATTTAATTAATTCATAAACCTGATTTAACCAGATTTGAATTGAGACCATTGGATTACGCGCCAAGTCAACAGGCCCTTCCCCAGCTTCAATCTGATCCGTTCATTGCATATACTTTTCATTTAATTAGTTTTATTTTCATTTTATTTCATTTAATTTCTCCATTTAATTTAAAATAGTAAAACCTTTTCAAAAATTCTGAAATTTTTTGTATAAACTTTTATTTAATTTCAGAAACCAAAAACATTTTTTATTTTTATTTTTTGCATTAAAAAATATTTTTAAATCATTTAAAAGTTTATTTTTAATTAATTAATGAGAATTAATTAATTAAAAATACTTTTAGATATTTAAAACTCACCAAAAAATTCATGAAACTTTCATAATCATTTAGAAACATTGTCCAACCCTCAAACCAAATTTCTTTTTTGAACTTGATGTCTTTTGAGAATTTTTCATGGAATTAAAATCATTTCAAGGCATTATTTTGATCCAAACTTCAAAAAATCATTTCTGCCTAACCATTGAGAGTTGGACTTTGATTCTTTTTGCATTGCATTTTGTTTAGCATGTAGTTTGTGAGATTAAATTGGCATGATTTGATCTTTCATTTTCAATTTGTTTGACATTTTTCTTGTTAAGGTACCCTAAAACCCTAGAAAACTTAAGAAATTCATAACCCTAATTAGGTTAAGAGTTAGAACCCCTCCTTTGGGCAGTGAGTTTGTATAGGATTAGGGTTACTTTGAGAGCATTTTCATTTTTTTATCTTGATGTTTGCTTCTGATTTTGGTTTTTGTTTGATGCATTGATCATAAACCCTAATTTGGGCTTCCTTTTGCATTCATCTTGTATTTGCATTCATACCTTGACTTGCCATAGCATTTTGTGCATCCATTTGATTCATTAGACATCTTAAGACATATTGAAAGTATGTTTGATCATTGCATCATGTATTTGCCATGTTGTATGTCATTTGCATTCCATAACTTTTCATGTGTGTTCATGGTTCTAAACTTGCCCCATATGCATCCATTGGTCCATATGATCATCCTCATGCCTTGATTCATGTTTGCATCATCTCATAGCATCATTATCATCTCATATATGCTTCTGGTTTTGATTTGCATCATGCCATTTCATTCCATTTTGCATTGCATTGCATCTTTCTCACTAACTTTTCAGGTGGTAAGCAACTTTGAGAAGTGAATTTGCCTTCACTTCTCACCATTTCTTTTCATCTCTTTCATGCATCCTTGCTGCATTTTGTTATGTGTTTGAGATTGAGCTTGCTCATTCTTCTTCTTCTTACTTTCTTCCTTCAAGTGACTTGACTTCTTAAATGAAGCAAGTTACTTTGCTTCTCCTGATCCTTTCATCTGCTTCCTGGTGGTTCCATTGAAGATTTCTCTTGTTAACCTCACAAACCTTAGGAACAACCAAGTATGACAATGATTAGGGTTTTGATTAGTCCCCCACTTAGTTTTACCTTTGAGTCTCTTTGAGTCTTCTCTTCTCATCTCATAATCAGGGACTAAACCCTAAAGGCTTTAAGGCTTTGTGATTAAGCTTATGCCTGCATCCTTCTATTAGGATGGAGTGTATAACTTTAATCCTAAGTGTTAAACCCTTAATGTGTTTAAATCCTCTAATCAATTCATTTAATAATCATCAAGACATCAAGCTTGTAACTTGGGCCTTGCATTAGGGTTCTAATTCTTCCTTAACTGGTTAAGAAGGACTAACCCTAGTGTTAATGGACAAGTCCCCCTCAAGTTGTCTTACAAATCATAAAATTCACTCCATCACCTTATCATTAATTAAAATCCACTTAATAAAGGCTTTGTTTTGTAATGAGTCTGTTTAATCCCTGATTATGGCTTAGTCTCATTACTTAACACGAAACAAAACACCAAAAACATCTAAAAAATCACAAGTAGGTTAATGATATTAATCCTACATCAAAGGTGATTAAGTGTGAGAATCTGACTTCACACTCAAGGTATTCTCACTACCCCTAACCAAAGGGAAGATGTGATGAGTTTACTAACCCATTGGTTTAGGCTTAAGCTCATTAACTTATGACAAACTTCCAAAAGCAATAAAAGACTGAAAACACAAAAACAAACAATAATCGTCTCCTCCGGGATTCTTATCTCATCACCTTCCCTCATAAGCGAGAACTTGCTTCTTCCGTCTAATGCAAGACAGTAGCATCTGTGCCAGACAGATCATACACTTGAGCATAGACAAGTAAGCAGTTCACAAGTCAATTCATCTTTCAGTCTCTTTGGGTCGAACTACGGTGTTCTGACTTCCTCATTGCACGAGAGGATACGTAGGCATAACTTAACAGTTATCGAACAAAAGTCTCTGTATATCCCCCCCCTTCTAGCCTTATTATTTAGCCTCATTATCATGAGCATTTCATCTTGGTTCTTACACTGACACATCACTTATACACTTCACTTCTCTTACACTGACACCTGTACATCCTTTTCCAGCTCTTTGGTACACAGATTGCACTGACACTACCCCTTTAAAACACAAATGTTTTAAGCGTGGATCCCGTCGAGTACGACGGACAATCTGGGTGCTAATACCTTCCCAGGTTGTAACCAACCCCCTTTCTCAGTCTCTCTGGTTCGCAACCTCCTTATCCATCTTTTTCTAGGTCTATGCAGCATTACCTTTCCTCCGGGATAAAAATGCCTAGCTGGCGACTCTATTCATTCCCTGTGAGTTCACTCCCGTGTGTACTCGCATCCTCTTTTCTCGCCGACCGTTCGCGTCTGTACCCCATTTGACCCGGTGTCATCTGATGGGAGCGACACATAAGTTCAATCATAGCATCTCATATTGCATTTTTGTTTCACTGCATTGTTTCTAAGTCATCTGCATCTAGGGTTTGTGATCTGAGCCATGCCTGGGCCATTTGTGCCACTCCAAAGGTCTTCAATCACTTCAAAGGGGTCCATGTGTGTTAAATCATCATATTATATCCTCACAAGGTCAAGAAAGTCAAAGAATCACAAGAACTGAGAAAGGCATGGAAGCAGAGCCAGGCTTAACTGCACATATGACCTAAAATTAGGGTTTTGGTTTCAGAGGCCATAACTCCAAATTTTTTGGTCATTCTTGTTTCTATTGGTCTCTATATGGTATAAGGATCATGTATATCAATTTTCATGAAGAAATTCCATGGGGAAGTCATCTGATCAAGGGATGACTTCTTGAGCAAGTCAGTGCAAAATCAGGGCATCTGAGGCCCCCAATGACCAAAACAAAGGTTGTTCTCCATCATTTTGAATGTGTATGATCTTTATTTGATCATAGAAGATGTTAGAAGTTCACAAAATTGGAAAATTTCAAGCCATTTGCAAAATTGTCTTTTTGGGAAAGTGACTTGTAATGGAAACTTGCCATTTTGGGAAAGTTTTTCAACCTACTCTTTTTGATTCAAAAATGCTTCAAATGAGAAAACTTTGGTCATAAAAGTTGTAGATTGGATCATTCCCTTTTCAAAAAGTACAAGAACGTTTACTAATTCATTTTGGATCAAAAGTTATGGCTTTGCAAATTTGGAAAAATCATGAAATTTCCACTTTTGGCACCAAAGAGGGATTTTTGCAAATTCAAATTCCAAGCACTTCCAAGACTTCTAAATGACTTATTTGCATCATTATAACATGTTACAACTTAGCAAAATCATAATTACCCAAGAGTTTTCAAGATTCATGCCATAAATCATAAACTTCCATAAGCCATTTTCCATAAAAGTGCAAAAGGGGGAATGCTTGCAAAATGATTCCCAAAGGTTTGTATGATCTCTAGCTGGTCTCAAGACATTACCATAACCTCATGAGACATCTCACACCAAAAATTCAGCAAGGGATATCACATGTTCATGACCAAAAACCACAAAATGTGACAAGTTGCCAAAATGCAAAATCATTTCAAACTTATGATCCAAGCCATACAGCTCACATCAACTGATCCAAGAGTCATCCTTGAACTCAGCTGATGCAGTATAGGCCAAGAAACCATCTCTGCCACAGCCCATGCCTCAAGTACACCAAACCTTGACTTTTTGCAATTTCTCCCATACTCTTGGAATAGTGATCAGCAGCCTCTACTAACCTGCTCCACAGCCTACTCAAACATTATGGGAGTGATATAGCAACTCATTGGACATTGAAACAAGACACAATCCAACTTGCACAAAATCTGTCAAGAACTTCCCCTCTTCGAATCTCTTCACACAGCCTTCAAACATCAAAAATTTCATCACCCACAAACCACAAATCACTCATAGAACAAGAAGCACCCCCTGAAACAGCATGAAACACCACACAAAAAGACCTTCATTTCTGCTACACCAGAACAAAACAGCCATAACCAGCCACTCTCAAAGCTTTCTAAACTTCATTCCATCATCAGAAGGTTCAGGGTCGCAGGTTTGCACAAAGGAAAAGTTCAGAAAGCTCGAAAACAGAGAAACTTCATCTCAGGTAACATGAAGAACATTTTTCCCAGAAGTTAATTTTTGAGTTCTTTTATGATGCTATGTGTTCTCCTGATCATGAATATGTATCTATTTTTGAAAATAATGAAGAAACCAGCATGTATGACACCTCTGAACATATGCTCGTGTTTTGCATTTTGTTTCGATTCGTGCTTGTGAGTTGAAATAAATGAATTTGAGATGAGGGTTTAGGTTTAGATTGATGAGAGGATCATTTTGGTGGAAGAAATGAGGAGTTTGGTAACCTAGGGAAGAAACTAGGGTTTTGAGTCATCGGAGAAGACGACCGGAACCACTGTTCCGGTCGCCTGAGGTTAATTAGGGCAAAACCTGTTTAATTAGCAACTTTGAATTCCAGCCCTTGATATGGCTTTCCCGCGCGCATGTGGATGGCCAGATGGCTCATTAAGCCCTAATCAACAATTAATTAACTTAACCTAAGATTAATTAATTATTAAATAAAGATTAGCCTGGTTTGAACTTGGGCCGTAGGATTACGCGCCAAGTCAACACCTTCAAACCCAGATCAAATCCTGACCTCTCCTTTGGTTTACTTTCTTTTATTTTATTTTTAATTCATTTGTTTTATAATTAACTTCCACGAATTATTAAAAATAGCAAATCATATTTAAAAATTCTGAAAATATTTGTCAAGCATTTCATTATTTTTCAGAACCCAAAAATATTTTTATTTTTATTTTTTGCATTTAAAATCATTTTTAAATCATTTAAATGTTTATTTTTAATTAGTTAATGAAAATTAATTAATTAAAAATGCATTTAGGTATTTAAAAATCACCAAAAAATTCACATTGCATTTCAAAACATTTAGAAACATTATCAAACACTCAAAACAAATTTCTTTTTGGTTCTTGATGCATTTTGACAATTTTCATTGGAATTAAATTCTTTTAAAGGCAATATTTTTGTTCAAACTTGGAAAAATCCATTATGCCTAACCATTGAGTGTTTGATGGTGGTTCTTCTTGAATTGCATCCTTCATGGCATGTAGTTTATAGGATAAATTTGGTTTGAATTCATATTTCATTTTCAATTTGTTTTGTATTTTTCTTTGTGAGGTATCTTGAAACCCTAGTTGACTTAGAAAATTCATAACTTGCACTAGGTTAAGAGTTAGGTCCCCTCCTTTGGGAAGTGAACTTGTGTAGGGTTAGGCTTCCCTTGGTCCCATTTTCAATTTTTTATCACATCATTTGCTTCTGGGTTTGAATTTTTGCATTGTATGTTGTATGTAAACCCTAATTTGTGCCTTCCTTTGCATCCATCTCCCATATGCTTGCATTCAATGACTTGCCATGACATTTTGTGCATCCACATGATTCATAATACATCTTAGGATATATTAGAATCATGTTTGATCATTTCATCTTTCATTTGCCATGTTATATGTCCATTCCATTTCATAAACTTTCATGAACTTCCATGGTTCAAAGCATGCCTCATTTGCATCCTCATCCTTGTATGATCATCCACAACTCTTGACATATGTATGCATCATCTCTTAACATCATTGGAATCATGTTTATGCTTCTGAATTTGGTTTGCATCATGACATTTCATCTCATTTGCATTGCATTTCATTTCTTTTCTAACTTTTCAGGTGGTAAGTTGTTTTGGGAAGTGAATTTGCCTTCACTTCTCATAATCTCTTCTCATCCCTCTCTTGCATCATTGCTGCATTTTATCTTGTCTTTGAGTGAGCTTTCTCATTCATGTTCATCTCTTACCTTCTTTCTTCAAGTAACTTGTCTTCTTAAGTCAAGCAAGTTGTCTTGCTTCTCTCTGCTTCTTTCCTGGTGGCTCTTTGAAGATCTTTCTCTCTTAAGCCTCATTAACCCTAGGAACAACCAAGCATGATAACAATTAGAGTTTGATTAGTCCCCTATTTAGCTTTTACCTTTGTGTCATCTTTGGGTCTTCTCTTCTCATCTCATAATCAAGGACTAAACCCTAAAGGTTTTAAGGCTTTGTGATTAAGCTTATGCCTGCATCCTTCTATTAGGATGGAGTGTATAACTTTAATCCTAAGTGTTAAACCCTTAACGTGTTTAAACCCTTTAATCAATCCACCTAATAATCACTAAGACATCAAGCTTGTAACTTGGGCCTTGCATTAGGGTTCTAATTCTTTCTTAACTGGTTAAGAAGGACTAACCCTAGTGTTAATGGACAAGTCCCCCTCAAGTTTTTCTTACAAACCATAAAATTCACTTCTTAATCTTATCATTAATTAAAATCCATTTGATAAAGGCTTTGTTTTTTCATGAGGTTAATCCCTAATCATGGATTAAGTTGAGGAGCCTTCCTCAGCTTAAGTGTTCTCATCTATTATCCTTCTATTAGGATGGTGTAATGAGTCCATTAAATCTCTGATTATGGCTTAATCTCATTACTCAACACTAAACAAAAATAACAAAAACATCTAAGTAAATGCAAGTAGGTTAATGATCTTAATCCTATACCAGGGTGATTAAGTGTGAGGTGCTTACTTCATACTTAAGGTATTCTCATTACCCCTAATCAGAGGGAGGATGTGATGAGCTTACTAACCTTTGGTTTAGGCTTAAGCTCATTAACTTATGACAAACACCAAAAACAATAAAAGACTAAAAACTCAAAAACAAACAATAATCGTCTCCTTCGGGATTCTTTTCTCATCACACTCATTCACAAACGATAACTTGCTTCTTCCGTCTAATGCAAGACAGTTTGCACCTGAGCCAGACAGGTCATACACTTGAGCATAGACAAGTAAGCAGTTCACAAGTCAATCCATCTTTCAGTCTCTTTGAGTCGAACTACGGTGTTCTGACTTCCTCATTGCACGAGAGGATACGTAGGCATAACTTAACAGTTATCGAACAAAAGTCTCTGTACATTCCCCCTCTTCCAGCTTTATCATTTTAGCCTCATTGTCTTGAGCATTTCACTTTTGTTCTTACACAGACACTTCTCTTGTACACTTCACATTTCTTACACTGACACTTGCATTTCTTTTCCAGCTTTGATACACAAATTGCACTGACACTACTCCCTTAAAGCACAAATCTTTTAAGCGTGGATCCCGTCGAGTACGGCGGACAATCTGGGTTCTAATACCTTCCCAGGTTGTAACCAACCCCCTTTCTCAGTCTCTCTGGTTCGCAACCGTCTTATCCATATCTTTCTAGGTCTACGCAGCATTACCTTTCCTCCGGGATAAAAATGCCTAGATGGCGACTCTTTTCTTCTGAGTTCACCCTTGTGTGTTCTCTCTCCTTTCACCGTCCGTTCGCGTCTGTACCCTATTTGACTTAGCCTCATTTAGTGGGAGCGACAGCTTGGCGACTCTGCTGGGGAACCTTATACTGTAACCAGGGCCTCTGGTTCTTTTTGTGGGTTCCTCCTAGCGCTTGTTTGATTTATGTTTAATGGGGTGTTATGTGCTAATTGTGTTTATATTTTTGCTTTATTTATTGCTTTATGTACAGCTTTATTTATTGCTTTCCTTTACAGTTTTTCATATTTCCTACTGTCATTATCATTGCTGGATCTGTTCTTCTGTCTTGGTGGGTGGGGTTCTATTGAGAGTTTGAGGTCCTATACCTGGGACCTGAGTGACACCTAGGCTAGAGTTGTTCATGTTCTTTCCCATTCCATTTCGGTCTGGTGCGGGAATATGAAACACAGTTCAGATGTGGGTTTCTTCTTGAGAACTCTGTGCTACAGATTTCCTGTAGTGCTAGGGCTATCTGGGAAGCCTGCTGAGTCTGGATGACCTTTATTATGACCTTCAGAAACTGAGGTGACTTAGAGGAGGATCTTTTATGGTTATTGTAAACACTGTACCTCCGGGTTAGAAGTGTTTACACTTCTCATAACTGATCCATGTCTGAGGATCCTTGTTTTAGAACACTACCTGTGAGGGGGGTGGGCTGTTTGCAGGTTTGCAGGTACCATTGGCCACATCATACCTTGTTACTTTGCTTTGATTAAGAGTACCTCACTTTGGACAGTTCTTGTGATTTAACCCTGGACATTGGACTCTTTATTTGAGTCCCCCACCCTGGTTATTGGTTTTCTAGACCTCCATCTGGACTTCTTGAACATACATGGGCTTTACATCAAGACAGATAATCAGATCCAGTTTGATCACAAACCTTTGCATATCATTTGCATACTCATCATTTGCATCATTTAACATTTGTTTATTTGTTTTTCAGGGTATCCACATTATATCTGGCTTGGTTTTGACCCCTTCATCTGCATAGACCTCTGTTTCATCAGTTATCTGCTTCAGCTATCTTCATCAGTTGCCTGCTTCAGTTGCCTTCATCACCAGCACTAGCATATCAGTGGTTCATCTCCAGTACCAGTCTTGATCTTCATCAGCACTTGTTTTCAGCTCTTCATCAGCAGTCATGGCTACACCCAGGAAGAGCAACATATCTTACCATTTCTTTGAGCCTGTACTGACTGGTATCAGGCAGGTCCAGTCACTTATCACCCCTGACCACATCCCATTATTCATAGAGCATTATGGAGGTATCCTTGATATGGTTATGGACCTGGACCCTTCTCAGAGGAGCATGATCCATACCTGCCTACAGTTTTATGACCCTCCTTTGAGATGTTTCACCTTCCCAGACTTTCAGCTAGGACCTCTGCTGGAGGAGTTTTCATTATTGATTGGAGTACCTGTCAGGGGTGGAGTCCCCTTCAACCCAGAGATGACTTCTCCCAGCAATGGAGAAGTGGCAAAAGCACTGTACCTGGAGCCTACTTTGATTGAGCAGAATATGACAACAAAGGCTGGGATCCCTGGTTTGCACTTAGACTTCTTGATTTCTCAGGCCATCCTGAAGGCCTCCTTGGGAGAATGGAGGGCAGTTTGTGCATTCTTAGCCCTCAGTATATATGGGGTTATACTATTTGCAGATGAGCCCAAGTTTATCAGCAAGAATGCCATTCACCTTTTCCTTCTGAGGAACCCAGTACCCACATTGCTGGGAGACTTCTATTACTCCATTCATCAGAGGAATGAGAAACAAAGAGGAAAGTTGGTGAGATGTTGTGCTCCTCTGTTTCACACCTGGCTGCTCAAACACCTGCCTAAGTCAGATGCCTTCCTGAACCCTCACCAACAGAAGAATTGGGCCAAGAGGCTCATTGCTTTGACTTCAGATGACATCAGATGGTGCACCCAGAGCACCAAGGGCAAGGACATAATCACTAGCTGTGGGCAGTACCCAAATGTACCTTTGATAGGAGTAAAGGGTTGCATCAACTACAATCCTTTATTGTTTAAGAGACAACTGGGCTATGCTTTGGTTCACCCTCCTAGAATGCAAGATTTAGCTGAGACTCTGTATTGTGAGATAAAACCTAATCTAGCTGCTGTCAGACAAGCATCCTGGGCTTGGGACAACATCCAGACAAAGGGGATGGCTATTCTTGGAAGGTGCAATAATGTTGATTCAGCTCAGTACTATGACTGGTCTCATGCTAGAGCTCAGATTACTGGAATGCCTTTCACCATGGAGGACACACCTGGACCATCTACAGCTCAGCCAGCAACCACTTTCAGCCTAGAAGAATTTGAGAAGCTGAAGGAAAGGAATGAAAACTTATCTCAAGCCTTGAAGAAGACTCTTTGGGAAAGAAGTGATGGTCGTCTGGATATTGAGAGGTTGGAGAAGCTTAGGGTGGAGCATCTTGCCAAAATTGAAAAGACAGAGGACTACATAAGGAAAGCAAGAGTCGGGGAACAAATATTGAAGAATGCCTGTAAAGAGGCCAAAATTCAGAAGGCTGGGACTGATCTCTATCTGCAAGAGAGTCAGGCTAGGTGGGTCAGAATCACTGAGGCCCGTACACAAGAAGACCAAAAGACTCAAGCCAAGATTGAACAGTTAGAGGCCAATGAGAAGAAGCAACAGGAAGCTTTGCTGGCAGCCCAGAAGGAGATTTCAGAGTTGAAGCTTAGGGCTGGATTGAAGAGATCAAAGAACCAAGACAGGCATAGGAAGCTGACCACTGCCATTGCCACCAGAAACCTCCTCATCAGGACTATTACAGAGCATCCAGCTGGTCCAGTGACTGAGGCACTTCTGAAGGAGGTTAAGGAGTATGAGTTTGGACTGGATGTCTGACTTTTTGATTGTTGTTATTTTCATTTGATGTACTTTTCTTTTGTGTTGTATTTTGACCCTTCAAGGGCATATGTTGTAAAAACAGACTATGTATTATTCATCATATGTAATATATTTTATTTTGTTTCCATTTGGGTTTCCTTTTCTCAACAACATCAAAGCATCTTCCTCGAGGTCTGGAAAGGTCAAAACCAAGAACCAAGCCGGATACCTTGGAAAATGAATAAGCATACTGCATCGCATACTAACTTTTGTTTTGTTTTGTAGGTATTGGTATTATTTTGTTTGTTTCTAACTCTGTTGTGGTTCAGGAAATATTGCTCGCAGAAGAGTGTTCCCTGTCAACCGTGCACACCGGTATCCTACTCGCAACAACCTTCCGGGTATTCTAATGGAGCAAGTACAGCAAGACCTGACTGAGGTCAGGACCCAGATGGCTAATGAAAGAGTGGAGATGAGAAACCAAATGGCCCAATTCATGACTGTGATGACTGGCTTGGCCCAGAGCCAAGATAGGTTAAAGGAATTAGTAGAAAGACAAACTCCCGAGGAACTTCATCCTGGAACTGGAGGAACTAGCAACAATGAGAGGGGTCAGCCTCATGTTAATCCACCTGTATTTGGACCTCATCTAGATCCGGAAGTCAACATCCCGGGAAATGTGCAAGGAAATACTACTGGGGGGGAGAATCCTGCAAGAGGATCCCCAAGAAGAGCAGTTTACTGTCATGGGAGCTGGAGATGTAGTCTATGACCGAAGGTTTGATGAAATTGCTGAGAAGTTGAGATCTTTGGAGTCTCAAAACTCTTTGGGTTTCGATGTAATGGATATGGGGTTAGTGGATGGGGTAAGAATTCCTCACAAGTTCAAACCTCCGTGCTTCGAGAAATACAATGGAACCTCCTGTCCACGAATTCACCTGCAATCTTTTCTGGGGAGACTTAAAGCATATACCATGGACGAAAAGCTGTGGATGTTCTATTTTGAAGACAGTTTGACTGGGGCTTCAAGGGAGTGGTATTCACACCTGACCAGAGCTACTATCAGATGCTGGAAGGACTTAGCTGAAGCCTTCATCAGGCAATACCAATACAATCTGGACATGGCTCCTAACAGAACCTTCCTAATGGGAATGTCTCAATCCTCTAGAGAAAGCTTCAGGGAATATGCCCAAAGGTGGAGACAGCTTGCTGCTGCTGTCCAACCACCCATGTCGGAAAGAGAAATGGCCGACATGTTCATGAATACTTTGCAAGGAACATGCATTGATAGATTGGCTGCCTTTTCTTCCACCAGTTTTGCTGACGTAGTTATAGCCGGTGAAAGAATTGAAAGCCTTTTAAAAATGTGCAAAATTTCTGATAATGGTGCAAGTTCGTCCAGTAATCCCAGGAAGCCTTTTGTGGGACCTCGAAGGACCGGTGAGACAAATGCCATTCATGCCAGCAGGGGCAGACCTCAGTATGTTCACAGATCAGTAGCAGCTATCACTATTCCACCTCCGATTCCTCAACAATCAGCATATCAACAACCACAACAACCCCATTATCAACAACAAGTTCAGTATCCGCCACAAAGAACCTACAACAACAACAATAGCAATCAACAACAAAGACCCTTTCAACAAAGACCATCACAGGCAAATAGGGTGATTGACCCTATTCCTATGCCTTATGCTGCCTTATTGCCAACACTCCTGAAGCTTAACTTGGTTTAGTTAAGGACATTGGCACCACTAGATCCCTCTAATCTCCCGAAGAATTATGATGTCAACGCTAGATGTGCTTTCCACTTCAATGCACCTGGCCACAATACTGAGAAATGCAGGGCATTACAAATGAAAGTTCAAGATCTGGTGGATTCTAAAGCCCTCAACTTCGCACCCCCTCCAAATGTCAACAGAAATCCTATGCCTAATCATGGTGGGCCGAGGATTAATGCCATCGAGGAAGACAAACCATCTACTTTGATCACCAGTGTTGCATAAATTCGAACACCTCTGGTCGAAATTAAAGCTCAGCTTTTAGAGTGCTAGGTGTTCCCCGGGTGTGAGCTCGGTTGTGGGTATTGCAACATTGCAGTCAACGGGTGTGAAAATTTGAGAAGCGGCATAGATGGTCTTATCAAGGATGGTATCCTTCAAATCTCAACAACGGCGCCTACAAATCCAGCAATTCCTTTAACAACAATTCCTGATTCTTCAACAACAACAGCAACAATCATTCCTACTGATTCATCAATATCATCAGCAATGGCTCCGTCCATCACTTCAACAAGTCAGATTTCAACAACCATCCCCTCTACAACATCAGCATCCATTTTATCAGCAGAATCTTCTACAACGCCAACAGAAATTAATGAAGATATCTCAGCAGTCACCATTTACTATGATCCATCAAATGTTCCTCCGAGCAACGATTTCCAACAACAAGCAGTGGAACTTCCTGCCAGGTCACCAGTCACAATTTACTATGATCCGCACACCATTACGGTACCCTCCTCTGCAGCAGTCAGTCCAGTTACCATCACGGTGCCTGGACCAGTTCCTTATGAAAGCAGTAATGCCATACCTTGGCATTATGGCTCTGATCTCTACTGCAACAGGGAGAAAATCACTTTGGATTCATCAACCTCTTCTCCACAAATTGATAATGTTGGGGGACGAGGAGGCTTCACCAAAAGCGGACGCCTTTTTGCCTCACAAGTGCAAAGACCTAATGCCGAAGCAGAAGCTGCTGCCAAAGCAAAAGGAAAGAGTGTGGTACATGAAGAGCCAACTGTCAACGAAACTCAGAAGACATCTTTTAAGCAAGATGTAGACGAGTTTATTAGAATCATAAAGAGAAGTGATTACAAGGTGGTGGATCAGCTTCACCAAACTCCCTCAAAAATCTCCATATTATCACTGTTGATGTGTTCTGAAGCTCACAGGAATGCATTATTGAAAGTCCTGCACGCAGCATACGTGCCAGAGGAGATTACTGTTAATCAGCTAGAAACTGTGGTGGCCAATGTAAACACCAGTCATGGAATGGGATTTACCAATGCTGACTTAACAACAGAGGGACGTAACCACAACAAGGCTTTACATATCACCTTGGAATGCAAAGGTGTTGTTCTATCTCATGTACTGGTGGACACTGGGTCCTCACTCAATGTTCTACAAAAGAAAGCCTTAGTGAAGCTGGAGTACGATGGCTTGGCATTGCGTCCAAGTAATTTGGTGGTGAGAGCATTTGATGGCTCTAAAAGGTCAGTGCTTGGAGAGATTGATCTGCCTGTGATGATTGGCCCGCAGACTTTTAAAACTACCTTTTATGTGATGGACATTCAGCCGGCCTACAGCTGTTTGTTGGGTAGACCCTGGATCCACGCCGCCGGCGCTGTTACGTCTACCCTACACCAGAAGCTGAAATTCGAGTGGGAAGGCCAGATCATCACCATCTGTGGGGAAGAAGATATCTTTGTTAGCCATCTGGCTACATACAAATACATAGAAATGGATGGAGAGATCCATGAAACTATGAGCCAAGGGTTTGAGGCCCTGAACATTAATGAAGCATCTGCTGTACTGGGAACCTCCAAAACGTCGTATCAGCAAGCCCAGAAGGTTGTTGAAGAAGGTCCTTCCCAGGGCTGGGGCAAGTTGCTGCCCGTGGAGAAGAAAGAAGACAGATTTGGGTTGGGTTACAGACCAACTCAACAAGATCGATCAGAGGCTGCCAAGGAGCCCAATTTTGTCAGCGGGGGAATGCTCACCCCGGATGCTGTAAACAACTTGGAAGACGAGGAGGAAAGCGACCGCAACCTGGAGAGCTGGATACGTCCAAGGATCCCGGGGAGCCAAGTCCTTAACTGGTCTTCCCAGGAAATTATAAGGGTTACTCCTGCAGAGTAATTATTATTTCCTGTATTTTAAAGCATGCATCAAGTCTTGCATCTTGCCCAAGATGACAAGACTCATTTTGTAATCGGGCCATCTTGTAATTTTGTGCAAACAGATCAATCAATGAATATCGGACATCTTTTGCAAATGAGTCTTTTTCTTTTCCGCTCACTGTTTTTCATTTTTCGTTTTGTACAAAAATAAAATGGCAATGTTTTCCAAAATGATAACTTCATTTCATTCTTTCTAAATAAGATAAAATCACTAAAATAAACCAATCTAAACCCTTGCAGAGAGTGCCTTTCAGACCGCACCGACAACAACACTGCGATGACTTCGTATGACTTTGACAATCCAATCAATCAAGCTGATGAAGGGGTTGAAGAAGATTATGAGCTACCTGAAGAGCTAGCCAGGTTGTTAAGGCAAGAGGAGAAGGTTATCACTCCTCATCAGGAGGAGATTGAAACGGTTAATCTTGGTACGAAAGAAGAAGTGAAAAAAGTTAAGATCGGGGCCTGCTTACAAGATTCAGTAAAAGAACGACTGATTGATATGCTTCGGGAATATGTGGATGTTTTCGCCTGGTCTTATCAGGATATGCCAGGGTTGGACACCGATATTGTCATGCACAAGCTGCCTTTAAAAGAAGACTGCCCGACAGTAAAACAGAAACTACGCCGTACTCGCCCGTATATGGCAATGAAGATAAAAGAAGAGGTAAAAAACCAGTGGGACGCCGGTTTCCTTGCTGTGACTAGCTATCCGCCGTGGGTTGCTAATATTGTACCTGTGCCTAAGAAAGACGGCAAGGTGAGGATGTGTGTGGATTACCGGGATCTGAACAGAGCTAGCCCGAAAGATGACTTCCCTTTACCTCACATTGATGTATTGGTCGACAATACGGCTCAGTTCTCGGTATTCTCCTTCATGGACGGATTTTCAAGATACAATCAGATCAAGATGTCACCTGAAGACATGGAGAAGACAACTGTCATCACACCCTGGGGAACATTCTGTTATAAGGTGATGCCATTCGGACTGAAGAATGCTGGTGCAACTTATCAACGGGCTATGGTAATATTATTCCATGACATGATCCATAAAGAAATTGAATGTTATGTGGATGACATGATTGCCAAGTCCCTCACAGAAGAAGACCACCTGGTGAATTTGTTGAAGTTATTCAAGTGTCTGAGGAAGTACCAGTTGAAGTTAAACCCCAACAAGTGCACCTTCGGGGTGCGATCTGGTAAGCTGCTGGGATTTATCGTAAGTGAGAAAGGGATTGAAGTTGACCCTGACAAAGTTAAAGCCATTCAAGAAATGCCTGCACCGAAGACAGAAAAAGAAGTTCGGGGTTTTCTAGGTAGATTGAACTACATTTCCAGGTTCACATCTCACCTTACAGCAACCTGCGAGCCTTTGTTCAAGCTGTTAAGAAAAGAACAAACGGTCAGGTGGAATGAAGACTGCCAAAGGGCTTTTGACAAAATCAAGGAGTACTTGCAAGAGCCTCCAATCCTTATGCCTCCAGTTTAAGGAAGACCTCTAATAATGTACTTGTTAATGTTAGAAGAGTCAATGGGGTGTGTGCTGGGCCAGCATGACGAGTCTGGTCGAAAAGAGTATACAATTTACTACCTAAGCAAAAAGTTTACCGACTGTGAACAACGTTATTCACTGCTCGAGAAAACTTGATGTGCTTTAGCGTGGGCTGCTCGCCGACTAAGACAGTATATGTTGACCTACACTACCTTATTGATCTCAAAGATGGACCCAGTTAAGTACATATTTGAGAAGCCAGCACTCACCGGACGGGTTGCAAGATGGCAAATGATCCTCACAGAATATGATATTCAGTACACATCTCAAAAGGCCATCAAAGGCAGTGTATTGTCTGATTATCTTGCTGAGCAACCCATTGATGATTACCAGCCTATGAGATTTGACTTCCCTAATGAAGACATCATGTTCATAAAAGAAAGAGATCATGAAGAGCCTGTTCACACCAAAGGGCCCGACCCGGAGGAAGAATGGACTATGATGTTTGATGGGGCTGTTAACCTGAATGGCCGTGGTGTTGGTGCAGTACTCATTACGCCTAAGGGAGTTCACATGCCTTTCTCGGCAAACTGCACTAACAACGAAGCTGAATACGAAGCTTGTATTATGGGTCTTGAGGAAGCCATTGACCTCAGGATCAAGACTTTAACTATATTCGGAGATTCAGCTTTGGTAATCAATCAAACTAACGGCAAATGGTACACCCACCAAGATCATCTGATACCTTATCGGGATTATACAAGGAGGTTATTGACTTTCTTCACGACAATCAAGCTTGAGTATATCCCTCGAGACGAGAATCAATTCGCAGACGCTCTGGCTACCATTTCATCCATGATCAAAGTTCAAGCTGCCAACTTTGTGCCTCGAATATCAGTATCCAAACTTGACAGGCCAGCATATGTGTTCTCAGCAGATGTTGTCAAAGATGATGAGCCTTGGTTCAATGACATCAAATGCTTCTTGGAGGATCAAACATACCCACCTGGAGCATCTTCGAATGATAAGAAGACATTAAGAAGGCTAGCTGGTAGTTTCTTCCTGAATGCTGATGGTTCCCTGTACAAGAGAAACTTTGATATGGTACTCCTCAGATGTGTTGATAGAACAGAAGCAGACTTGTTAATGCACGAGGTGCACGAAGGATCCTTTGGTACCCATGCAGGAGGGCATGCCATGGCTAAAAAGTTTCTAAGATCAGGCTATTACTGGATCACAATGGATGCAGACTGTTGTGCCTATGCCAGAAAATTCCATAAATGCCAAATCTATGCGGATAAGGTGCATGTGCCTCTGAATCCTCTGAACGTGATGTCTTCACCCTGGCCTTTTGCCATGTGGGGCATTGATATGATTGGCAAGATTGAACCGACCGCTTCAAACGGCCACAGATTCATCCTGGTTGCCATTGACTATTTTACCAAGTGGGTCGAAGCAGCTTCTTATGCAAATGTTACCAGGAAAGTGGTAGCCTGATTTCTGAAGAGAGATATCATCTGTCGGTATGGAGTGCCCGAGCGGATAATTACTGATAATTGTTCCAACTTAAACAACAAAATGATGGCAGAACTATGCCGGGACTTCAAGATCCAACACCACAATTCTTCTCCTTATAGGCCAAAGATGAATGGCGCTGTAGAGGCAGCTAACAAGAATATCAAGAAGATTGTGCAGAAGATGGTGGTTACCTATAAAGACTGGCACGAAATGCTATCGTTTTCCTTGCATGGGTACCGAATGTCAATCAGGACATCCACTGGGGCAACACCATATCAGCTTGTGTATGGTATGGAGGCAGTCCTACCCGTTGAAGTTGAATTACCCTCCCTGTGGGTACTAATGGATGTTAAGTTGAATGAAGCAGAGTGGGTCCGATCCCGATACGAACAACTGAATCTGATTGAAGAGAAGAGATTAGCTGCAATTTGTCACGGGCAGTTATATCAGAAAGTCAGGCTTCGAGAGTACCAAGTAGGAGATCTTGTGCTGAAAAGACTCCTCCCTCCTCATACAGACCACAGGGGCAAGTGGACTCCGAATTATGACGGTCCGTTCATAGTAAAGAAAGTTTTCTCTGGTGGAGCACTGATGCTCAGTACTATGGATGGTGAAGACTTCCTGTCCCCTGTGAATTAAGATGCAGTTAAAAAATACTTCGCATAAAATGACCCGCTGGACATAAAAACAGAATGTAAGTCCAAGCAAAAATAGGGCATCCTGGCGAGTCAAAAATAGAATAAAAGACTCGGGCAAAAGTAAGGGAAAATAAACAAAAAATGTACACCCGCTGAGTTGAAAAGCCGCATTGGACGACTCAGGCAAAAATGGGTATCCCAGTGGATTGAAAACCTGAAAGGGCGATCCACGCAAAATAAGGGAATAAGCGAACAACTGCATTTTGAATTCGTCTGTAACACTTACAACTTGGTAAGCTTTGAAAGGTTCGAGCGTCGGTCAGAATCAGTCTTCTTCCGAAAGCAAGATGAGAAGAACGACAAAAGTCATACGAGTTATAGCAAAAGGAAAGCTCCTTGAAGCGTCATCAACATTGCCAGCATCTTTTAGTTTCTCAATTTGTAACGATTTCCTCATTTCAGGGGATCCGTTTCTTTGACTGTATCTTGCCAATTCAGGGCACACAAATTAATAAAATCGAATTTACAGTCATATTTTGTTTCGTACATTTTACTTTCATTTACAAAAATGTCCGATGTCTTTGAGATATTGATTGCATAAATACAGATGTTTCCCTTCTAAAATACGTGCTTGCAGGAAGTATATTTACTCTAGGGAGTGTCTAAACTCATATGATGGAATCTGGTAAGGGATACCTTGGGGTACTTGTGCATTTCTCTGTCTTTACAGGATTGCAGGTATTAAAAGCGCAACATGAGGCATGAAAGCTTCTCCCAGTAGGCTTCCAAATCATTGTTTCCTCAGCACATCTTCCGAACAGCACCAGAGATGCTTCTCCCCATCGGAGTTGTCGGGCATCACTTCCCCAACATTTCCTTCAAAAAAACAGCACCTGAAGGTGTTCATAACCCCCAGCTGAGTTGTCAAGCATCATCCTCAGCAGGATCCCCACAGGAATCTCTAGGAAGATCTTTCAATGATTTTTTCTTCTTCCCCAACCGAGTGCTAGATCGGGAACCATCTCCCCACAGATTGTCAGCCTCTATCCAGAAGAGCAACGCCTGAAGATCTCACATCAGAGTGACGAAAGCTTCTACAAGCCCCAACTGGGTCCCTTATCACTGAAATAGGTCTATCAGTGATCTATTTCCCCATGCAGAGTCGGATATGTAAGATCTACCAATGATCTCATCCCCAGCTGGGATATCCACTTCAAGCAGATCAGCCAGAGATCTTCACAGCAATGGGATCCGAATCCCGGATCGGTATCTTTGCATAATCATAGCATTCGCATCATATTTTCCCCACAGAGCGTAGCATTCCGTCTAAAATGGGGCATTACGAAAAAAAATCAAACATATTGCATAATCATAAGCCATGTTCTGAATCGAACAACCCGTCAACAATATACAGGGTATTTTCCAATTCCCCACCAGAGAGCCAAAACATTTCCCTTACAAATACAGATACACACTCCTTCTTGACACTCGTCTGTGTCATATCCCCAGCAGAAAGCCAAAGCGTCCCCTTTACACTCACTATACAGATACACATATATACAAATCCTTGACACCCGACCGTGTCACCTTCCCCAGCATAGTTACCTGAACACTCTGTAAATCAAATACATGTTTATAGTACACTTTTTAGACACTCGTCCGTGTCACACTCTCCCCAACAAGTTAAACACTCGTCTGAGTCTCACTCCTGCTTTTTACTCATACAGATACTTGTCCGTATCTTGTATATACCACTTATATCCCCTCAGATTCGACACTCGTCCGTGTTCTTTGTTAACTAGTTGGTACTCGTTCGTATCATCATCTCTGAACATGCGTCAAGTGTTTGTTTCTAATGATACTCGTCCGTATCATAGTCTTAAGGGTGCTCGTCCGCATCTTTAATCTATACACTGTGTCAAAACACTTATGTCCTCTTAAAATTAGACACTCGTCTGTGTCTACCCTTCCCCAGAAGAATCCCCAACAAAACTTGTTAAACTATTTTCTTTCTATCTGACATTCGTCCTATGTCATGATACCTTTTCGGCAGTCGTACCCTGCCAGATGATCATCTTTCACCTCCTTTTTTATTTTTTATTTTTTATTTTTTTTATGATCGTCCTTCATCATCCCCAGTGGAGTCTCTGTTCATTAGAACTCCTTCTTATCCGACATTCGTCCTATGTCGTGTTTATTTTTTTATTTTTATTTTATTTTTTTTATTTTTAGCAGCCGTCCCCTGCTAGGTGATCGTCCTTCACCTCTTGATGATCGCCCTTCATCATTTTATCCGATGGCCGTCCCCATCGTTGATCTTGTTATCTGACATTCGTCCTATGTCATGATAAATCCCGAGAGCAGCCGTACCCTGCTAGGTGATCGTCCTTCACCTCTTGATGATCGTCCTTCATCATGCTTATCCGTTGGCCGTCCCCATCGTCGACCTTTTCATCCGAAATTCGTCCTATGTCGTGATACTTTTGGCAACCATACCTTGCCAGGTGATCGTCCTTCACCAATAGATGACCGTCCCTCATCTTATCCTTAACATAACAGTCGTCCCCTGCTAGGTGATCGTCATCCACCTTTGATGACCATACCTCATCATCTGTTTCATTCATTTCCTCAACCCGATGGCCGTCCCCATCATTTATTTCTTATAATCCCCAGAGAGTCTTACAGCTTTACCCGGTGGCCGTCCCCATCATAATATCTTATACCCCCAACTTGTCGGTCGTCCCCGTCATTGCTTTATTTCTTGCATTTTTCCCAGCATGTCGGTCATCCCCGTCATTGCTTCATCCCCAGCAGTCGTCATCTGCTCGACGGTCATCCTCCGTCGCCCGCACTTTATAATTACACTTTATTTCCTTTTACAATCTATATCCTTTTTCTTCTTCATTCTGTGAGTGCAAATTTTGGACTGTCTTTGGTATTCAACCACAAGTTATCTTGTTTGCCTGTTAAGCCGTTGCTTACATCCTGCACAGCTAACTCATGTTTGAATAGGGGCAGCTGTAAACTCCTCAAATTTTCCCTCACCCATTCACACCATGGCTTATGATCTTTTCATGTGCATAAGTTCAATCATAGCATCTCATATTGCATTTTTGTTTCACTGCATTGTTTCTAAGTCATCTGCATCTAGGGTTTGTGATCAGAGCCATCCCTGGGCCATTTGAGCCACTCCAAAGGTATTAAATCACTTAAAAGGGGTCCATGTGTGTTCAAGCATCATATTATATCCTCACAAGGTCAAGAAAGTCAAAGAATCACAAGAATTGAGAAAGGCATGGAAGCAGAGCCAGGCTTAACTGCACAGATGACCTAAAATTAGGGTTTTGGTTTCAGAGGCCATAACTCCAAATTTTTTGGTCATTATTGTTTCTATTGGTCTCTATATGGTATAAGTATCATGCATATCAATTTTCATGAAGAAATTCCATGGGGAAGGCATCTGATCAAGGGATGACTTCTTGAGCAAGTCAGTGCAAAATCAGGGCATCTGAGGCCCCCAATGACCCAACCAAAGGTTGTTCTCCATCATTTTGAATGTGTATGAACTTTATTTGATCATAGAAGATGTTAGAAGTTCACAAAATTGGAAAATTTCAAGCCATTTGCAAAATTGCCTTTTTGGGAAAGTGACTTGTAATGGAAACTTGCCATTTTGGGAAAGTTTTTCAACCTCCTCTTTTTTATTCAAAAATGATTCAAATGAGAAAATTTTGGTCATAAAGTTGTAGATTGGATCATTACCTTTTCAAAAAGTACAATAACTTTTCCTAATTCATTTTGGATCAAAAGTTATGGCTTTGCAAAGTTTGGAAAAATCATGAAATTTCCACTTTTGGCACCAAAGAGGGATTTTTGCAAATTCAAATTCCAAGCACTTCCAAGACTTCTAAATGACTTCTTTGCATCATTATAACATGTTACAACTTAGCAAAATCAGAATTGCCCAAGAGTTTTCAAGATTCATGCCATAAATCATAAACTTCCATAAGCCATTTTCCATAAAAGTGCAAAAGGGGGAATGCTTGCAAAATGATTCCCAAAGGTTTGTATGATCTCTAGCTGGTCTCAAGACATTACCATAACCTCATGATACATCTCACACCAAAAATTCAGCAAGGGATATCACCTTTTCATGACCAAAAACCACAAAATGTGACAAGTTGCCAAAATGCAAAATCATTTCAAACTTATGATCCAAGCCATACAGCTCACATCAACTGATCCAAGAGTTATCCTTGAACTCAGCTGATGCAGTATAGGCCAAGAAACCATCTCTGCCACAGCCCATGTCTCAAGTACACCAAACCTTGACTTTTTGCAATTTCTCCCATACTCTTGGAATAGTGATCAGCAGCCTCTACTAACCTGCTCCACAGCCTACTCAAACATTATGGGAGTGATATAGAAACTCATTGGACATTGAAACAAGACACAATCCAACTTGCACAAAATCTGTCAAGAACTTCCCCTCTTCGAATCTCTTCACACAGCCTTCAAACATCAAAAATTTCTTCACCCACAAACCACAAATCACTCATAGAACAAGAAGCACCCCCTGAAACAGCATGAAACACCACACATAAAGACCTTCATTTCTGCTACACCAGAACAAAACAGCCATAACCAGCCACTCTCAAAGCTTTCTAAACTTCATTCCATCACCAGAAGGTTCAGGGTAGCAGGTTTGCACAAAGGAAAAGTTCAGAAAGATCGAAAACAGAGAAGTTTCATCTCAGGTAACATGAAGAACATTTTTCCCAGAAGTTAATTTTTGAGTTCTTTTATGATGCTATATGTTCTCCTGATCATGAATATGTATCTATTTTTGAAAATGGTGAAGAAACCAGCATGTATGACACCTCTGAACATTTGCCCGTGTTTTTTATTTTGTTTCGATTCGTGCTTGTGAGTTGAAATAAATGAATTTGAGATGAGGGTTTAGGTTTAGATTGATGAGAGGATCATTTTGGTGGAAGAAATGAGGAGTTTGGTAACCTAGGGAAGAAACTAGGGTTTTGAGTCATCGGAGAAGACGACCGGAACCACTGTTCCGGTCGCCTGAGGTTAATTAGGGCAAAACCTGTTTAATTAGCATCTTTGAATTCCAGCCCTTGATCTGGCTTTCCCGCGCGCATGTGGATGGTCCAGATGGTTCATTAAGCCCTAATCAGCAATTAATTAACTTAACCTAAGATTAATTAATTATTAAATAAAGATTAGCCTGGTTTGAACTTGGGCCGTAGGATTGCGCGCCAAGTCAACACCTTCAAACCCAGATCAAATCCTGGCCTCTCCTTTGGTTTACTTTCTTTTATTTTATTTTTAATTCATTTGTTTTATAATTAACTTCCACGAATTATTAAAAATAGCAAATCATATTTAAAAATTCTGAAAATATTTTTCAAGCATTTCATTATTTTTCAAAACCCAAAAATATTTTTATTTTTATTTTTTGCATTTAAAATCATTTTTAAATCATTTAAATGTTTATTTTTAATTAGTTAATGAAAATTAATTAATTAAAAATGCATTTAGGTATTTAAAAATTACCAAAAAATTCACATTGCATTTCAAAACATTTAGAAACATTATCAAACTCTCAAAACAAATTTCTTTTTGGTTCTTGATGCATTTTGACAATTTTCATTGGAATTAAATTCTTCTAAAGGCAATATTTTTGTTCAAACTTGGAAAAATCCATTATGCCTAACCATTGAGAGTTTGATGATGGTTCTTCTTGCATTGCATCCTTCATGGCATGTAGTTTATAGGATAAATTTGGTTTGAATTCATATTTCATTTTCAATTTGTTTTATATTTTTCTTTGTGAGGTACCTTGAAACCCTAGTTGACTTAGAAAATTCATAACTTGCACTAGGTTAAGAGTTAGGTCCCCTCCTTTGGGAAGTGAACTTGTGTAGGGTTAGGCTTCCCTTGGTCCCATTTTCAATTTCTTATCACATCATTTGCTTCTGGGTTTGAATTTTTGCATTGTATGTTGTATGTAAACCCTAATTTGTGCCTTCCTTTGCATCCATCTCCCATATGCTTGCATTCAATGACTTGCCATGACATTTTGTGCATCCACATGATTCGTAATACATCTTAGGATATATTAGAATCATGTTTGATCATTGCATCTTTCATTTGCCATGTTATATGTCCATTCCATTTCATAAACTTTCATGAACTTCCATGGTTCAAAGAATGTCTCATTTGCATCCTCATCCTTGTATGATCATCCACAACTCTTGACATGTGTTTGCATCATCTCTTAACATCATTGGAATCAAGTTTATGCTTCTGACTTTGGTTTGCATCATGACATTTCATCTCATTTGCATTGCATTACATTTCTTTGCTAACTTTTCAGGTGGTAAGTTGTTTTGGGAAGTGAATTTGCCTTCACTTCTCATAATCTCTTCTCATCCCTCTCTTGCATCATTGCTGCATTTTATCTTGTCTTTGAGTGAGCTTGCTCATTCATGTTCATCTCTTACCTTCTTTCTTCAATTAACTTGTCTTCTTAAGTGAAGCAAGTTGTCTTTCTTCTCTCTGCTTCTTTCCTGGTGGCTCTTTGAAGATCTTTCTCTCTTAAGCCTCATTAACCCTATGAACAACCAATCATGATAACAATTAGGGTTTGATTAGACCCCCATTTAGCTTTTACCTTTGTGTCATCTTTGGGTCTTCTCTTCTCATATCATAATCAAGGACTAAACCCTAAAGGTTTTAAGGCTTTGTGATTAAGCTTATGCCTGCATCCTTCTATTAGGATGGAGTGTATAACTTTAATCCTAAGTGTTAAACCCTTAACGTGTTTAAACCCTTTAATCAATCAACCTAATAATCACTAAGACATCAAGCTTGTAACTTGGACCTTGCATTAGGGTTCTAATTCTTCCTTAACTGGTTAAGAAGGACTAACCCTAGTGTTAATGGACAAGTCCCCCTCAAGTTTGTCTTACAAACCATATGTCGATCCCACTAAATGAAGCCAAGTCAAATAGGGTACAGACGCGAACGGTCGGCGAAAGGGACAGTGAGAACACACAGCCGTGAACTCACTAGAGATGAATAGAGTCGCCAACTTGGCATTTTTATCCCGGAGGAAAGGTAATGCTGCGTAAACCTAGAAAGAGATGGATAAGACGGTTTGCGAACCAGAGAGACTGAGAAAGGGGGTTGGTTACAACCTGGGAAGGTATTAGCACCCAGATTGTCCGCCGTACTCGACGGGATCCACGCTTAAAAGATTTGTGTTTTAAAGGGGTAGTGTCAGTGCAATTTGTGTATAAAATAGCTGGAAAAGAATGTACAGGTGTCAGTGTAAAAGATGTGCAAAGTGTGATATATACAGTGTCAGTGCAGGAATAAGAATGAGATGCTCAAGATCATGAGGCTTAAAGAATAAAGCTGGAAAGAGGGGGGATATACAGAGACTTTTGTTCGATAACTGTTAAGTTATGCCTACGTATCCTCTCGTGCAATGAGGAAGTCAGAACACCGTAGTTCGACCCAAAGAGAATGAAAGATGAATTGACTTGTGAACTGCTTGCTTGTCAATGCTCAAGTGTATGACCTGTCTGGCTCAGGTGCAAACTGTCTTGCATTAGACGGAAGAAGCAAGTTCTCGTTTATGAGTGAAGGTGATGAGAAAAGAATCCCGAAGGAGACGATTATTGTTTGTATTTGTTTTCAGTCTTTTATTGCTTTTGAAGGTTTGTCATAAGTTAATGAGCTTAAGCCTGAACCAATGGGTTAGTAAACTCATCACATCTTCCCTCTGATTAGGGGTAATGAGAATACCTTAAGTGTGAAGTCAGATTCTCACACTTAATCACCTTTGATATAGGATTAAGATCATTAACCTACTTGTGATTATTTAGGTGTTTTTTTGTGGTTTTTGTTTAGTGTTAAGTAATGAGGTTAAGCCATAATCAAAGATTTAACAGACTCATTACACCATCCTAATAGAAGGATAATATATGAGAATGTTTAAGCTGAGGAAAGCTCCTCAACTTAATCCATGATTAGGGATTAAACTCATGACCAAACAAGCCTTTATTAGATGGATTTTAATTAATGGTGAGATGATGAAGTGGATTTTATGATTTGTAAGACAACTTGAGGGGGACTTGTCCATTAACACTAGGGTTAGTCCTTCTTAACCAATTAAGGAAGAATTAGAACCCTAATGCAAGGCCCAAGTTACAAGTGTGATGTCTTGATGATTATTAAGTGAATTGATTAAGAGATTTAAACACATTAAGGGTTTAACACTTAGGATTAAAGTTATACACTCCATCCTAAGAGAAGGATGCAGGCATAAGCTTAATCACAAAGCCTTAAAGCCTTTAGGGTTTAGTCCCTGATTATGAGATAAGAAGAGATGACTCAAAAGAGACACAAAGGTAAAACTAAGAGGGGAGACTAATCAAAACCCTAATCATTGTCATGCTTGGTTGTTCCTAAGGTTTGTGAGGTTTTCAAGAGAAGTCTTCAATGGAACCACCAGGAAGCAGATGAAAGGATCAAGAGAAGCAAAGCAACTTGCTTCATTCAAGAAGTCAAGTCACTTGAAGAAAGAAAGTGGGAAGAAGAAGAATGAGCAAGCTCAAACTCAAACACATAAACAAATGCAGCAAGGATGTATGAAAGGGATGAGAAGAAAGTATGAGAAGTGAAGGCAAATCCACTTCTCAAAATCACTTACCATCTGAAAGGTTAGAAAAGAAATTCAATGCAAAATGGGATGGAAGGACATGATACAAACCAAAACCAGAAGCATATATGTGATGTTAATGATGCTATGAGATGCTACAAACCAGAAACAAAACATGTGGATGATCATACAAGCTTATGAATGCAAGTGGAGCAAGTTAAGAACCAAGAACACACATGGAAAGTTATGAGATGCATATGGCATACAACATGACAAATGCAAGGTGCAATGATCAAACATGATTTCAATATTTCTTATGATGTTAAATGAATCAAATGGAAGCATGGAATGTCATGGCAAGTCATGTTATGCAAGAAAATGCAAGATGGATGCATATGGAAGCCCAAATTAGGGTTTATGGACAATACATCAAACAAAAACCAAAATCAGAAGCAAACAACATTACAAAAAATTGAAAATGCACTCAAAGGATCCCTAATCCTATACTAACTCACTGCCCAAAGGAGAGGTCTCAACTCTTAACGTAACTCAAGATATGATTTTCACAAGTTTTCTAGGGTTTTAGGGTTCCTAAACAAGAAAATTATCAAACAAATTGAAAATGAAAAATCAAATCATGGCCATTTAATCTCACAAACTACATGCTAAACACAATGCAATGCAAAAATAATCAAGGTCCAACTCTTTAGGGTTTGGCAGAAATGATTTTTTGAAGTTTGGATCAAAATAATGCATAAAAATGATTTTAATTCAATGAAAAATTCTCAAAATAGATCATGATCAAAACATAAATTTGGTTTGAAGGTTGGAAAATGTTTCTAAATGTCTTAGAACATTTCATGAATTTTTTGGTGATTTTTAAATACCCAAAAGTATTTTTAATAAATTAATTTTCATTAATCAATTAAAAATTAACTTTTAAATATTTAAAAATACTCTTTTAATGCTAAAAATGAAAATAAAAATATTTTTGTGTTTTAAAAATTAATGAAACTCTTGACAAAAAGTTTCATAATTTTTAAATAATTTTTGCTATTTTAAATAAATTATGGAAGTTAAATGAAAGAAAATGAAAATAAAAATAAATAAACGAAAAGGTAAGCAGATCTGATGGCTGATGTTTAAACTGGATTGGAAATGGTTGACTGGCGCGTCATCCAAGGGCTGAGGCTTGTCCTGATTAAATTAATTTAATTATGATTAATTAAACTAATGAAAGTGGATTAGGGCAAAATGAGTGAATCTGGGCCATTCATCCACGCGCGAAGTCAAGGCAGTCAACTAATCCAACGCTCTAGATTCAAATCTCATTTAATTACAGGATTAGGGCTAAGCATTTTCAGGTGACCGGAGGGAAGCTCCGGTCATCTTCTCCGGCAACATCAAAACCCTAGATCATGATTCAGGCCACTATTCTTCAAATTAAAGCCAGGGAAATGTTCCTCTACTTAAACCTCACTCAAATCACCTCTCAAACTAAATTTCTCATGCTCAAATGAAGAGAATCGAAGCCATGAAGTTTCACGGGCAAAGTTTCAGAGCCCTGGTAAATCCTCATTTCTCACTCATTTTTAATTCTAAACCCATCCCCATGACCAGCAAGGCATACACAATCAATTTTTAACATAAAAATCAAGCTCTGAAAAGTTGAAAACTTGAAGCTACCTGAAGTGATGAACTATGAATTTGAGCTCTTCTGACCCTGCTTTGATGCATAATGCCTTCTCTGGACCCCCTGAAGCCAATGGAATGTTCACAACCTCTTGTTGGTGGCTATTTTGGAAGCTTGAGTTCTGATATGGCAGATTTTGCAGTTGTGATTAGTAGGGTTTCAGGCTGCATTCATGGTGGATTCTGGTTCTTTTTTATATGTTTGATTGGTTGGTGAAGAGAAATGGGGTGTTTGATGGCTGGAAAATGAGATTCGAAGAGAGGAAGCTCTTGGACAGTTTTGTGATATGCTGAGTTCTGGCTTGTCTCAAAGGCCAATGCCTTGCTATAATCTTCCCACAATGTATGAATAGGCTGGGGGGGCAGGTCAGTAGGGGTGGCTGTTTACTATTCCATGAGTATGGGAGCTTTTGCCAAAAAGTCAATGTGATTGGTACTTGAAGCATGGGCTATGGCAGCAGCAGTTTGAGGTCATGTCTGGCTTCAGCTTGAGTTGTGGAGAGCCCTTGGATTGCTTGTAGCTGACTGCAACATGTGGATCACAAGCTATGCTAGCTTTTGCAACTTGCCCACTTGATGTTTCCTCATGATTTTATGCTATGTACATGAAAAAACTCTTGCTGAATTTTGTTGCACAATGTTACATTTAGTCATGGCAATGCATAGGAGTCATCTAGTGATCACATAACTCATGGGAAGATGATTTTGCCAAGAATCCCTCTTTGCACTTTTATGGAAAATGCCTTAGAAATCTTTGAAAACCAAAGCAAACAATGAAGAATCCCTTGGGCCAATTCTGTTTTTTAGGGCATATGTGATCATGTGATGAAGTTTTGAAGTCACTTTGAAGTCACTAGAATGCTTGATACATGAATTTGCAAGTTTTCCATTTGGTGCCTAACTTGAATTTTAGTGATTTTTGCCAACTTTGACACACCATAACTTTTGATCCAAGATGAATTAGGTCATGTTCTTGTACTTTTTGAAAAGGGAAAGATCTAATCTACAACTTTCATGACCAAAGTTTTTCCATTTGAAGCATTTTTGGTCAAAAAGTAAGGGTTGAAAAATTGCCTAAAATGACAAATTCCTTAAAAGTCAAACTTGCCCTAAAAAGTCAACTTTGCAAAAACTTGTAATTCTTGAATTTTGTGAACTTCAACCTTCTTCTATGATCAAATAAAGATAATATACACTCAAAATGATGAAGATCACCCCTTGGTTGGGTCATTGGGGGCCTCAGATGCCCTGATTTTGCACTGACTTGTCCAGAAAGTCAACTCTTGATCAGATGACTTCCCCATGGAATTTCTTCATGAAAATTGATATGCACACTCCCTATACCATATAGAGACCAATAGAAACAAGAATGACCAAAAAACTTGGAGTTATGGCCTCTGAAACCAAAACCCTAATTTTAGGTCATCTGTGCAGTCAAGCCTGGCTCTGCCTCCATACCAATCCCAGTTCTTGTGATTCTTTGGCATTCTTGACTTTGAGAAGATATGATATGATACTTGAACACATATAGACCCCTTTGAAGTGATTTATGACCTTTGGAGTGGCTCAAGAAGCTCTTGGATTGCTTAGATCACAAACCCTAGATGCAGATGACTTAGAACCTATGCAGTGAATCAAAAAAATGTGATATGAGATGTTATGATTGAGTTTATGCATATGAAATGATCACAAGCCATGGTGTGAATGAGTGAGGGCAAATTTGGGGTTTTTACACCATAAAATTCACTTCTTAATCTTATCATTAATTAAAATCCATTTGATAAAGGCTTTGTTTTGTCATGAGGTTAATCCCTAATCATGGATTAAGTTGAGGAGCCTTCCTCAGCTTAAGTGTTCTCATCTATTATCCTTCTATTAGGATGTTGTAATGAGTCCATTAAATCTCTGATTATGGCTTAATCTCATTACTCAACACTAAACAAAAACAACAAAAACATCTAAATAAATGCAAGTAGGTTAATGATCTTAATCCTATACCAGGGTGATTAAGTGTGAGGTGCTTACTACATACTTAAGGTATTCTCATTACCCCTAATCATAGGGAGGATGTGATGAGCTTACTAACCTTTGGTTTAGGCTTAAGCTCATTAACTTATGACAAACACCAAAAACAACGAAAGACTGAAAACTCAAAAACAAACAATAATCGTCTCCTTCGGGATTCTTTTCTCATCACACTCATTCGCAAACGATAGCTTGCTTCTTCCGTCTAATGCAAGACAGTTTGCACCTGAGCCAGACAGGTCATACACTTGAGCATAGACAAGTAAGCAGTTCACAAGTCAATTGATCTTTCAGTCTCTTTGAGTCGAACTACGGTGTTCTGACTTCCTCATTGCACGAGAGGATACGTAGGCATAACTTAACAGTTATCGAACAAAAGTCTCTGTACATTCCCCCTCTTCCAGATTTATCCTTTTAGCCTCATTGTCTTGAGCATTTCTCTTTTGTTCTTACACTGACACTTCTCTTGTACACTTCACATTTCTTACACTGACACTTGCATTTCTTTTCCAGCTTTGATACAAAAATTGCACTGACACTACCCCCTTAAAGCATAAATCTTTTAAACGTGGATCCCGTCGAGTACGGCGGACACTCTGGGTGCTAATACCTTCCCAGGTTGTAACCAACCCCCTTTCTCAGTCTCTCTGGTTCGCAACCGTCTTATCCATATCTTTCTAGGTCTACGCAGCATTACCTTTCCTCCGGGATAAAAATGCCTAGCTGGCGACTCTTTTCTTCTGAGTTCACCCTTGTGTGTTCTCTCTCCTTTCGCCGTCCGTTCGCGTTTGTACCTTATTTGACTTAGCCTCATTTAGTGGGAGCGACAAACTTAATCCATGGTTAGGGATTAAATTAATTATATAGCAAAGCCTTTATTAAGTGGATTGTAATTAAGGGTGAGATTAAGAAGTGAATTTTATGATTTGTAAGACAACTTGAGGGGTACTTGTCCATTAAACACTAGGGTTAGTCCTTCTTAACCATAAAGGAAGAATTAAAACCCTAATATAAGGCCCAAGTTACAAGATAAAGTCTTAGTGATTATTAAGTGGATTGATTAAGAGGTTTAAACAAATTAAGGGTTTAACACTTAGGATTAAAGTTATACACTCCATCCTAAGATAAGGATATAGGCATAACCCTAATTCCAAAGTCCTAAAACCTTAAAGGTTTAGTCTCTAATGATGAGATGAGAAAAGAGACACAAAGAAAACTCAAAGGAAAAAGTCTAAGGGAAACTATAAATCCTATAAGTTATCATAATTAGGCATCCTATGGTTTTGTGAGGCTTAAAAGGAGAAGTCTTCAAGGAAGCCACCAAGGAGAAGCAAGATGAAAAGAAGGAGATGAGAAGAGAAAAAAAGGAAGAAAAGCACAAGTTAGGCAAGCTCACTCAAGGACAAGTAAAAATGCAGCAAGTATGCAATATGAATGTATGAGAAGAGGTGGGAGGTGAAGGCAAATCCACCTCCCAAACAACTTACCATTAACCCTGAAAAGTTAGTACAAGATGCAATATGAAAGGAATGAAATGAAATGAAGCAAATGTAAGTGAAAATACCAAGACTAGAAGCATACACATGATGTAAATGATGTTATGATATGATGCAAATACATACAAGAGGCATATGTGTGATCATACAAGAGAAAGAATGCAAATGAAGCATGTGGGAAGCATGTAAACACATGGATGTTTATGAAATGAAATGGATGCAAAGCATAGAAAATGTATGGCTAAATGATCAATAAATGTTCAAGCAATGTCTTAAGATATCTAAGATGGCATACAAATGCTTAGAATGGCATGGCAAGCTCATGTATGGTTGCATATGCAAGATGAATGCAAATGAACACATAAAATTAAGGTTTTATGGACAAGCAAGATGCAAATGACAAAGACAGGAGCAAATGACATTATAAAAAATTGAAAATGAACTCAAAGGAACTCTAAACCTATACTAGGCTACCATCCAAAGGGGGATGTCAGAAGCTAAACCTAGAAGAAGTTATGAATTTCCTAAGTTTCTAGGGTTTTTTGGGTGATCTTCAATGTAAAATGCCAAACAATTTGAAAATGCAAGACAAAAATGAAACAAAAATGTTTTTGGATGCTAGAAGACATGCATAGAACAATGCATAAAGAACCAATCACAAACTCAACTTGGTTTAAAAGTTATTAATTTTTGAAGTTAGGGTTAGAAAATAGGTCATTTTAGGAACCCTAATTCAATGAAAAATCTCAAAGTGTGGTCAAAACCAAAAAGAAATTTGTATGGTGAATTTGTAAATACTTCTAAATGTCTAAGAATACTCTCTGATTTTTTTGATGATTTTTAAATACTTAAATGTATTTTTAATTAATTAAAATGAATTAATTAATTAATTAAAACATTTAAATGATTTAAAAATACTTTTTTAGTTCAAAAAATAAAAATAAAAATATTTTTGGTTTCTGTAAATTATTAAAAGTCATGATAAAAATTTTCAGAATTTTTTGATCATTTTTGCTATTTTTAATAAATTCTACAAAAGAAATAGAAAGAAAATAAAATAAAATAAATAAAATGAGGAAGTCAGCACATCCAATGGCTGAGATTCAAACAAAAATGGTGGGAATTTACTGGCGCGCAATCCAGTGGTCCACATTCAAACTTGCTAAATGACTTTAATTAAATTAATTAAACAGAAATTAACTTAAGTGGATTAATCTGAGCTGTACGCGCGCTAACCTAAACAAGATCCAAGGGTGTAGAATCAATCTGGGCCACTAACCCTAATTAGGGTTTTAATGATTTTCAGGTGACCGGAGCTAGCTCCGGTCATCTTCTCCGGCTACCCAAAAACCCCAACTTCTTCCCTAGGTCAAATTAACTCCTCTAAATCTCCAGAAATGATCTAACACCCTCCCCAAACAAGAACCCATCATCATATATCATTTATATTTCATCAAAAGCAATATTCGAATCATACAAGTTTCACGGGTAAAATTTCAGAACAAGCATACGTGGCCATTTTTCACTCATTTTCAAAACAAATTATATCATGGTTATCAGCAAATCATAAGGAATCATTTAGAAGCTTAAAATGGGAGTTTTGGAAAAAAAAATATTCTTGAGGTTACCTGAGATTGAGCTTTCAGTTCTTGAGCTTTTTGGCCTCCTCTCTTGTGCAAAACCACTCCAATGGATCCCCTTGTGCTTCTGAAAGGCTTAGATGGAGTTTATATGAGCTTTTTTGGAAGTTCCAGTTATGAAGTTCAAAAATCATGTTTTGGTTTGAGAGGTTTTCAGGGCATTGTGAAGGGTGGTTGTGTTCCTTGAGTGATTTTGAGATGAATGGTGAAAAGGGTTTGAAGTTTTTGTGGTTGTATGATGAAATTCGAAGAAGGGAAGTTTTGAGAGGATTTTGTGATTCTGAGCTTGTGGGTGCTTGCAGGCTTGTGTGTTATGTGTACTATGGGCATGGGTCATGGCAGGAGTGGTTCCAAGGCATGTCTGGCCTCAGCTGGCTTTGGATCATAAGATTGCAGCTGGATGGCTTGGATTAAGAGATATCATGTCTTATGCAATATTCCCTCTTTGACATTTCTTGTGATTCAAGGCATGAAACCTTCCAATTCTTGGGCCAATTCTGAGTTTTTGAAGTTGCTTGATCATGTTATGAAGGATTTGGGAACATTAGAAGTCATTAGAATCCTTGGCAAGTGGTTTTGCAAAAAATCCTCTTTGGTGCATTCTTTAAAATTATAGGATTTTTGCCAACTTTGAAGGATCATAACTTGAGTTCCATAATGAATCAAGACATGTTCTTGTACTTTTTGAAAAGGGAAAGACCTAATCTACAACTTTCATGACCAAGAATTTTTCATTTGAAGCATTTTTGATCAAGAAAGAGGAGGTTGAAAAACTTTCCCAAAATGGAAAGTTTCCATTACAAGTCATTTCCATTTTTGGCAACTTTTCAAATGGCTCAAAATTCTTCAATCTTCTGAAATTTCAACCTCTTCTAAGATCAAATAAAGATCATATAACTTCAATTTGATGAAAATACCCCTTTGGTTCCATTGTTGGGGGCCTCAGATGCCCTGATTTTGCCTTAACTTGCTCAAGAAGGTATCTAGTGAACAGATGACTTCCATAATGAATTTCTTCATCAAACTTGGTACACATGATCCTTATAACATCCTAAGAACATTAGAAACAAGAATGGCCCAAAATTTTGGAGTTAAGGCCTCTGAAACCAAAACCCTAATTTTGGTCATCTTTGTAGTGAAAACCCTAGCTCTGCTTCCATGCCTTTGTCAGTTCTTGTGATTTCCATGAACTTTGAGGGACACAATATGATGGTAGAACACACATGGACCCTCTTGGAATGCTTTGAGGCCTTTGGGATGGCTCAGATCACAAACCCTGGATGCAGATGAACTTGAACTATGTAGTGAAACAAAGATGCAATATGCTTATGTTCATGCAAATATGAAAGATCACAAGCCATGGTGTGATAAAGAGTGCGGGAAAATTTGGGGTGTTTACAGCTGCCCCTATTCAAACATGATTTAGCTGTGCAGGATGTAAGCGCCTGGCTTAACAGACAAACAAGATAACTTGTGGTTGAATACCAAAGACAGTCCAAAATTTGCACTCGCTGGATAGAAGAAGAAAAGGGATATAAATTGTAAAAGGTAGTATAATTATCAAATGAAGGCGATGGAGGATGACCATCGAGCAGAGGATGACTGCTGGGGATAAAGCAGTAAGTAAAGCAATGACGGGGACGACCGACAAGCTGGGGAAATAAAGTGATCATGATGGGGACGACCATCAAGTAAAGTAACAAGGTTCTCTGGGGATTGCAGTAAAGGCAATGATGGGGACGGCCATCAAGTTTGCAAAGTGAAGGTAAACAACGAAGGGAACGGCCATCGGTCTTAAGAATAAATGAAATATTGATGAGGGACGGTAATCAAAGGTGAAGGACGATCACCTAGCAGGGGACGACTACTCTTTATCATGACATAGGACGGATGTCTGATAGAAAAGGTCGACGATGGGGACGGCCATCGGATAAGCATGATGAAGGACGATCATCAAGAGGTGAAAGACGATCACCTAGCAGGGTACTACTGCTCTCGGGGTTTATCACGACATAGGGCGAATGTTGGATAACAAGATCATAGATGGGGACGGCCATCAGATGAAATGATGAGGGACGGTCATCAAAAGGTGAAGGACGATCACCTAGCAGGGGACGGCTGCTAAATATCACGACATAGGACGAATGTTGGATAGAAAAGGGTTCCGATAATGGAGACTCCGCTGGGGAAAGGATGAGGGACGGTCATCCAAAGGTGAAGGACGATCACCTGGCAGAGTACGGATGCCGAAAGCATCACGACATAGGACGAATGTCGGATAGAAGAAAAGTTGCTTTGTTGGTGACTTACTGGGGAATGGTAAACACGGACGAGTGCTCACGCTCAAGAATAAAAGTTATAAGTGTTTGACGATGTGTATAGATTAAATATGCGGATGAGCATCCTTAGGACCATGATACGGACGAGTATCGGTAGAAACAAATGTTGGCGCATGTTCAGAGATGATGATACGGACGAGTACCAACTAGTTAACAAAGAACACGGACGAGTGTAGAATCTTTTTGAAGAGTGATATACAAACAAGATACTGACGATTATCGGAGACTTCTGTATAAGTGTGAGTGAAAATTGATTTGTTGGTGAAGTATGAGCAAGACATGGACGAGTGTTCGACTTGCTGGGGAATGCATGACATGGACGAGTGTCAAATATGTACTAGTTATGAACAAATACTTGTATGTGGGGGTGTAAACGGTATTCTGGTGACCTGTGGGGATAGGATGACACGGACGGGTGTCAAAACGAGGGTGTGTTATAAACAAGTGTTTGGTTTATAACAAGTGTTTTGACAACCATGCTGGGGGAATATGACACGAACGAGTATCAAAAGAGCATGTATAGGTATCTGTACTTGAGAGTGCAAAAGGTATTCAGGAGACCTGCGGGGAGTATGTGTTTTTATATATACATTGTTGATGAAATACTGATGGTGGTTACAGGTGACTGGCTTGAACCCGACTTGTGATCATGAAAATGTTTGATTTTTGTCGTAATGCTCCGTATTAGACGGAATGCTACGCTTATTTGGTGAATATGATGCAAATGCTATGATTATGCAAAAGAGGAAACGATTCGGGATTCGGATCCTGTTGAAGAAAAGATCTCTGGCTCATCTGCTTGGGGGGATATCCCAGCTGGGGAAGAGATCATTGGTAGATCTGTTAGGAGATATAGCTCTGCTTGGGGAAATAGATCATTGATAGACCTATCCGTAAGGAGAACTCAGCTGGGTGGAAGGAGGCTTCTGTTACTTTGTTGTGTAAAAGGTTTAGGCATTTCTCTTCTGGGGAGAAGCTGGGGATTTTGTGGGGAGATTTGGCTAGGGCTGCTCTTGTCGAGTAGACCTGTGCTGGGATGAGGAGGCTTTGACAACTCCGTTGGGGAAAAGCATTCCAGATATTGCTTGGGGAGGCGGTATGCTGGGGAAGTGTGCTTGATATGCCCCATGTTGCGTATTGAATACCTGCAATCTGTTAAGACAATGAAACACACAAGTATCCCGAGGTATCCCTTACCGGATTCCCTCATAGGAATTAGATATTCCTGAAAGTAAATATATTTCCCGCAAGCATTTATTAAAAATGGCTCATTTGTTTTATGCAAGTACTTATTATGAATATTGGTGTAACACGGTGGGAGAACTGACTTTAGTTAAATGTTGCGGATAGCAAGAGTCGCCACCGACTTTTATTTTATCCAAAAGGAAAGGGCATAAAAGAACAGGAAAGACCTTAAAAAGATTTTGAGTTCGGGGGGTAGGTTATACAAAGGGAAGGTGTTAGCACCCTTTATATCCATGGTTATCCATGCGCTCTTAGTTACTTAGCTCACTTTAAACTGTTTTGAGAAAGGTGTAGTGTGTGATTAAAAAATTTCTAAGTACTTTATAATGATCCTCGTATGGATGTATCTAAAGACTTTGTTTTGAAAATTTGTTTGAAATGTGAAGTGTAATGAAGTATTTTGAAGAGGTGAGCAAGTACTTAAGAAGAACCTACCCTATATTAAATCTTTACTGTTCTTATATGTTCTTTCAATGGTAAGACTATCCCTATTATTAAGGAATAGGTAGTCATTACCTTGGATGTGAGAAGGGACATGTATAGGGACATCTGAATATAGGAAACTGTAAGGTGTCTTTAGCAATTCGTAGGGACTTATCATCTTTTATTCAAAGGGACAAGATCATTTATTGTAGGCAACCTCGAAGGGACTTGATCTTATAATCTGAAGGGACTTGATGATATTTATGAAGAGACTTTGCTTAAGACACCTTACTTGACCTTAGAAATAGGCAACATGAGAGGTAACCTTAGAAAGTGTAGGATGGCGATGAAAGATCGACTTACGTGTGTGAGTGTTTATTTTCAAATATTTATCTTTTAAAGTTAATTATCTAAATTAATTTTAATTAAAAACATGTTAGGCACGCCCTATAGTTACTAACCATGGCAATAAAAAAAATATTTACAAAAATAAAATAGAAACAAAAAATAAACCTACGACTATTACATGACTTTCGCAATTACATAATAATAGAAAACGATAACGATAATGATAAATATAATAAATAAGTGATAATTCAAGGGTTAGTAATAATAATAATAATAATAATAATAATAAAAGGGGTTAGTAAAAATATAAAGGAAATAAAAATTCAAGAGAAGATATTATTTTAAAATTAAATAAACAATTTTAGAAAATTTTAGAAGATAATAGAATAATTATAATAATAATAAACAAAATAATAATTATTTACAAAGAATGATTAATTATTTAATTAAACTAACTATTAAAGTTAAATAAAAATTAGGGTTAACAAAACTTTAGGGGTAGAAAATTAAGGTTTAGAAAATTATTAAGGTTTATAATAAAAATATAAGTTTTAAAAATAAAATAAAATAAGGATTATGTTTTATCTTTTAGAAATTAGTTTAATAATAATAATAAGGAAATTCAAAGAAAATACATAATTTGATGAAAAAGGGAAAAATAAAGTTAGAGATACCCAAAATATTGGGGGTTTGCCCTTTTTGCTTCATTGAGTTCTTTGCCACTGGGACACCCATGTTTCTTCATCAAAATGCTCCAAACCTCAGTTCCTTGCCACTAGGTTGTGGGCCTGCATATGAATAAGTGTAACAAATACCTATTATATAATAATAATAAAAACATGTTAGTAAAACAAAATGTCCCAAGGTTGAGTTTTACAAAAGAAAATATATAAACAGTTTATATTAAAATAGCCTTATAATTAAATAAATCTTAAAAAAATGAATTATGAGAATTAATTAAATTAAAAAAACATTTAAAGGTTGATTAAGGTTTTTATAAAAAAAAAAGTTTGAGGTTTTAATAAACCTAAATATAAAAGTAATAATACTAATAAAAAATGCTAACCTAAATTTAATAAAAAAAAGATTTGTTAAAAAAAGTTAATTAAAAATAATAGGTTAACCATGTTTAAAAGATAAATTAAGGAAAAAAAAAGAAAATGATGAAGAACCCATGTTTCTTTGCCAAAATATTGTGTCCAGGGTTTGAACCCAAGCCCTTTTAATTCCAACCTCTGGAGAACCTTTACCATTGGGTCATGCGTGCCTGTGTTACTAAACATGGAAAACATATATTATATGATAAGGCGGATAAAGAATAACATAAAAACAAGTGAAAATAGGAAAATATTTACTTTAGAGAAAATTTGTGAGGTTAATCATGGTTAAAAGAATAAATCAAGTAGAAAATGTGTTAATTAGAGAAATTAAAGGAAAATATGAAAGAAAAGCAGGTTTTTGCCAAAAATGTTGTAAGTGGGAATTGAACTCACGCCCTTGACCTTCCAGTTTCCAACCTTAGCCACTAGGTTATGCGCAATCCTCATGAATAAACCTCTTGACCTCTGAAATTTCCTGCGAAATTTGTAAAAACCCTAAATTTGAGCTTGAAACCCTAACTATGGTAGGATTCGGTTTTGGTCATGAAGCTTCGAATAATCAACCTAGAAAGCTTCTATAACATGAGACAAACAACGTTAGATAAACAAAATTGATTAAAATATCAAGAATAAATGGAATTAAAAAAACCAAAGAAAGCTTCAAAATTTCAATTCAGTTCATGCATTTTTGTATGAACTTGATAATGATGATGATGGGGATAGCATTTTTTCTGAATTATTTTTCTCCCTTTTTTCCGGTCTCCTCTTCTTGGTCTCTCTACTAGTAAGTATATATAGGACTAATTTAGGGTTAATAATAATGGGCTTAATTATTTATTTTGGAACCCAATAAAATATTAATATAAATAATTAAATAAATTTTAATAAAAATAGTTAAAATTAAAATAAAAACTAATTAACCTATTTATTTACTCTAAACCCAATGAAATGTTAATTTAAAACTAAATAAAATTTAATAATTAAAATAGTTAAAATAAAAATAATAACTAATAATACTATTTATTTATTCTAGACCCTATATAAAAATAAATATACTCAAAAAAATAAAAGTCGGGCGTCAAAGTGCTCGAAAAAATAAAAAGAACACGTCAAAATTATCAGCGCGAAATAAATGACTCGGAAAAATAAGCGTTTGGCCGGATAAAAATTATGACCGTTTAAACTGCTCAAACTGATCAACATATGACCAAAAATAGTCGTAAAAATATTTTTAGCATGTCAGGTTAATCTACATGAATCGTAGATTAATATTACTGACGTTTGCAAATTTAAATGCGACATTTTCCATTTACTGGTTTTAGGCACAATTTAAAATTAATTTGACCAGTCCGTCTATAAATTTCGAGAAATTATTCCGGCTAATATTAAGACGAAATACATGTTATCCCATGAAGATGATGCAAATGAATGCGAAACAAAAAGTCGGTTAGAGTTAAAATAGAGGGCAAATTTTGGGGTACAACAATTGGACATTTGCAAACGAAACAAAAATGTATAAAAAGAGATGTCACTGAAAACTCTGATTTTATTAATTTGGATGCCCTGATTTGACAAATACAATCAAAGAAGCAAATCCCCTGAAATGAGGGGGTTGCTATAAATTGAGAAAAGTAAAAGTGTTGGCAATGTTGACGATGCTCCGGTGAGCTTCCTTTGCTATGACATGTATGACCTTGACCTTCTTCTCATCTTGCTTTCTGAAGAAGGCTGATTCTGATTGATGCTTTATCCTTTCGAAGTTTGCCGTGTTGTGAATGATACATACGAATTCAGAATGTAGTTGTTTGCTTATTCCCTGATTTTGCGTGGATTGCCCTTTCGGGTTTTCAATCCACCGGGATACCCATTTTTGCCTGAGCTGTCCAATGTGGATTTTCAACTCAGCGGGTGTACTCTTTTTTTTTTTTTTTTTTTTAATTTTTCCCTTATTTTTGCCCGAGTCTTTTATTCTGTTTTTGACTCGCCGGGATGCCCTATTTTTGCCTGGACTTACATTTTGTTTTTATGTCCAGCGGGTCATTTTATGCGAAGTATTTTTTAACTGCATTTGAATTCACATGGGATAAGATATCTTCACCATCCATAGTAGTGAGCATCAGTGCTCCGCCAAAGAAAACCTTTTTTACTATGAATGGACCATCGTAGTTCGGATTCCACCTGCCCATATGGTCTGTATGAGGAGGATAGAGTCTTTTCAACACAAGATCTCCTACTTGGTACTCCCGAAGCCTAACTTTCTGATCAAAGGCTTTCTTCATCCTTTTCTGATATAACTGCCCATGACAGATGGCAGATAGTCTCTTCTCTTCGATCATATTTAGTTGATTGTACCGAGACTGGACCCATTCTGCTTCGTCCAGCTTCACATCCATCATTACCCGTAAGGAGGGTAGCTCAACTTCAACAGGTAGGACTGCCTCCATACCATACACAAGCTGATAAGGTGTTGCCCCAGTGGACGTTCTGACTGAGGTTCGATAGCCATGCAAGGCAAATGGTAGCATCTCATGCCTATCTTTATAGGTAACTACCATCTTCTGCACAATCTTCTTGATGTTCTTGTTAGCTGCCTCAACAACACCATTCATCTTTGGCCTGTAAGGAGAAGAGTTGTGATGTTGGATTTTGAAGTCCCGGCAGAGTTCCGCCATCATTTTCTTGTTCATATTGGAACCGTTGTTAGTAATGATTCGCTAGGGAACTCCGTATCGACAGATGATGTCTCTTTTCAGAAATCTGGCTACCACTTGTCTGGTGACGTTTGCATACGAAACAGCTTCGACCCATTTAATGAAGTAATCAATGGATACCAAGATGAATCTGTGGCCATTTGAAGCAGTCGGTTCGATCTTTCCAATCATGTCATTGCCCCACATGGCAATGGGCCAAGGTGAAGACATCACGTTCAATGGATTCGGAGGCACATGCACTTTATCTGCGTAGATATGGCATTTGTGGCATTTCCTGGCTTAGGCACAACAATATGCATCCATTGTGAGCCAGTAGTAACCCGATTTTAACATTTTGTTTGCCATTGCATGCCCTCCGGCATGGGTACCAAAAGATCCTTCATGCACCTTTGTAACAGCCCGGGCCCCTCACAAGGCAATCCCGGCACTGCCACCTCACGATCTTCTCTACACCCCTCACTAGTAGAGTTTTTGCCTTCTGTGGGAATCGAACCCTGTACCCTGGGGTTCAAGTACATGTTCAATCCATTCCCACTACCACTTGAGCTACTAGCTCAATTGGTAGTGGGAATGGATTGAACATGTACTTGAACCCCAGGGTACAGGGTTCGATTCCCACGGAAGGCAAAAAACTCTACTAGTGAGGGGAGTAGAGAAGATCGTGAGGTGGCAGTGCCTGGATTGCCTTGCGAGGGGCCCGGGCTGTTACAAAAAGGCGCCTTTTTTTTGTAACATCCCGGGCCCCTCACAAGGCAATCCTGGCACTGCCACCTCACGATCTTCTCTACTCCCCTCACTAGTAGAGTTTTTGCCTTCTGTGGGAATCGAACCTTGTACCCTGGGGTTCAAGTACATGCTCAATCCATTCCCACTACCAATTGAGCTAGTAGCTCAAGTGGTAGTGGGAATGGATTGAACATGTACTTGAACCCCAGGGTACATGGTTCGATTCCCACAGAAGGCAAAAACTATACTAGTGAGGGGAGTAGAGAAGATCGTGAGGTGGCAGTGCCGGGATTGCCTTGTGAGGGGCTCGGGCTATTACATCGTGCATCAGCAAGTCTGCTTCTTTCTTGTCAACACATCTGAGTAGAATCATGTCAAAGTTTCGCTTGTACAATGAACCATCAGCATTAAGGAAGAAACTACGACCAGCCTTCTTAACATCTTCTTATCATTGGATAATGCCCTAGGTGGGTATGTTTGATCCCTAAGAAGATTTTAATTTCATGGAACCAAGGCTTGTCATCTTTAGCAATGTCCACAGAGAATACATATGCAGGTCGGTCTAATCTGGATACCGAAATCTGAGGCATATAATTTGCTGTTTGAACCTTGATCATGGAGGAAATGGTAGCTAAAGCATCTGCGAACTGATTCTCGTCTCGAGGGATGTACTCAAGTTTGACTGTTATGAAGAAAGTCAATAATCTCCTCGTATAGTCACGATATGGAATCAGATGCTCTTAGTGAGTGTACCATTTTCCGTTGGTTTGATTGATTACAAAAGTTGAATCTCCGAATACATTAAAAGTCTTGATCCTGAGGTCAATGGCTTCCTTAAGACCTATGATACAGGCTTCGTATTCAGCTTCGTTTTTAGTGCAGGAAAAAGTGAGTTTTGCCGAGAAAGGCATATGAACTTGTTTAGGTGTAATGAGCATTGCACCAACTCCACGACCATTCATATTGACAGCCCCATCAAACATCATTGTCCATTCTACTTCTGGGTTAAGCCCTTCATTGTGAAAAGGCTCTTCATGATCTTTTTCTTTTAGGTACATGATTTTTTCATCGGGGAAGTCAAATCTCATGGGCTGGTAATCATCAATGGGTTGCTCAGCTAGATAGTCAGACAGTACACTGCCTTTGATGGCCTTTTGAGATGTATATTGAATGTCATACTCTGTCAGAATCATTTTCCATCTTGCAGCCCTTCCGGTAAGTGCTGGCTTCTCAAATATGTACTTGACGGGGTCCATCTTTGAGATCAACAAGGTAGTGTGAGTCAACATATACTGTCTCAGTCGGCGAGCAGCCCACGCTAAAGCATAGAAAGTTTTCTCAAGCAGTGAATAACGATGTTCACAGTCGGTAAACGTTTTTCTTAGGTACATTATTAGAGGTATTCCTTCAACTGGAGGCATGAGAATTGGAGGTTCTTGCAGATATTCCTTGATTTTGTCAAAATTCTTCTAGCAATCTTCGTTCCACCTGACCGTTTGTTCCTTTCTTAACAATTTGAACAGGGTCTCACAGGTTACAGTAAGGTGAGATATGAACCTTGATATGTAGTTCAATCTATCTAAGAACCCCCGAACTTCCTTTTCAGTCCTAGGTGCAGGCATCTCCTGAATGGCTTTGACTTTATCAGGATCAACTTCAATTCCTTTCTCATTTACGATAAATCCTAGCAGCTTATCGAAATGTACCCCGAATGTGCATTTGTTGGGGTTTAGCTTCAGCTGGTACTTTCTTGGACGTTTGAACAACTTCAGCAGATTTACTAGATGGTCTTCTTCAGTGAGGGAATTGGCAATCATGTCATCCACATAACATTCAATTTCTTTATGAATCATATCGTGGAATAGTGTTACCATAGCCCGTTGATAAGTGGCACCGGCATTCTTCAGTCCAAAAGGCATTACTTTGTAACAAAATGTGCCCCAAGGTGTAATGAAGGTTGTTTTCTCCATGTCTTCGGGTGACATTTTGATCTAATTATACCCTGAAAATCCATCCATGAAACGATGAATCCCAGCAGCTTACCGGAACGTACCCCGAATGTGCATTTGTTGGGGTTTAGCTACAGCTGGTACTTTCTCAGACGTTTGAACAACTTCAGCAGATTTACCAGATGGTCTTCTTCAGTGAGGGACTTGACAATCATGTCATCCACATAGCATTCAATTTCTTTATGAATCATATCGCGGAATAGTGTTACCATAGCCCTTTGATATGTGGCACCGACATTCTTCAGTCCAAAAGGCATTACTTTGTAACAAAATGTGCCCCAATGTGTAATGAAGGTTGTTTTCTCTATGTCTTCGGGTGACATTCTGATCTGATTATACCCTGAAAATCCATCCATGAAAGAAAATACCAAGAACTAAGCTGTGTTGTCGACCAATACATCAATGTGAGGTAATAGGAAATCATCCTTTGGGCTAGCTCTGTTCAGATCCCGATAATCCACACACATTCGTACTTTTCCATCCTTCTTAGGCATTGGTACAATATTAGCAACCCATTGTGGGTAACTAGTTACATTAAGGAAATCAGCGTCCCACTGTTTTTGTACTTCTTCCTTAATCTTCATGGCCATATCAGGGCGAGTACGGCGTAGATTTTGCTTTACTGGAGGACGATCTTCTTTCAATGGCAGCTTGTGCATAACAATATCCGTATCTAGACCTGGCATGTCTTGATAGGACCAAGCTAAGATGTCGACGTATTCTCGAAGCATCTCAATGAGCTGTTCTTTTAATAAAGTCTACAGACTGGCCCCAATCTTCACTTCTTTCAAATCCTCTTCGGTACCAAGATTAACTGTTTCAACCTCCTCCTGATGAGGAGTGATCACTTTCTCTTCTTGCCTCAACAACCTGGCTAACTCTTCCGGTAACTCGTAGTCTTCTTCAACCCCTTCATCAGCTTGATTAATTGGATTGTCGAAGTCATACAAGGTCATAGCAGTGCTGTTGTCTGTGCAATCTGGAGGATAATCTCTACAAGGGTTGAGATTTGTTCGTTTTAGTGATCAGTTTTAATCTTGCTTAGAAAAAATGAAGTTATTATTTTGAAAACATTGCCATTTTATTGTTTTGTACAAAAGTAAAAAATGAAAAGACAGTGAGCAAAAAAGAGACTTGTTTGCAAACGATGTCCGATATTCATTGATAATCCATTTGCACAAAATTACAATATTTCCCTATTACAAAATGAGTCCTGACACCTTGGGCAAGATGCAGGACTTGATGGATGCTGAAAAAAGCAGGAAATAATAATTACTCTACAGGAGTAACCCTTATAATTTCCTGGGAAGACCAGTTAACGACTTGGTGACCCGGGATCCTTGGACGTATCCAGCTCTCCAGGTTGAGGTCGCTTTCCGCCTCGTCTTCCAGGTTGTTGACAGCATCTGGGGTGAGCATCCCCCCACTGATGAACTTGGGCTCCTTAGCAGCCTCTGATTGATGCGGAATGGTTTGTAACCCAAACCGAATCTGTCCTCCTTCTTCTCCACTGGCAACAGCTTGACCTAGCCTTGGGCATTACCATTTTCAACAACCTTCCGGGCTTGTTGATAGGAGACAATTGAAGTACCCATCCTATCCTCCTGGGATGCAGCAAATACTTCAGTCGTCGCCTCATTGACATTCAAAGCTTCGAACCCCTGGCTAAGAGTTTCATGGATCTCACCATCCATCTCAATGTAGTTGTACGTAGCCAGATGGCTAACAAAGATGTCCTCTTCACCACAGATGGTGATAATCTTTCCTTCTCACTCATATTTCAATTTCTGGTGAAGGGTCGACGTAACTGCGCCTGCGGCGTGAATCCAGTGTCGACCCAACAAACAGCTGTAGGCCGACTGAATGTCCATCACATAGAGAGTAGTCTGAAAGACCTACAGACCGATTATCACGGTAGCTCCACCTCTCCAACAACTAACCTCTTGGAGCCATCAAAAGCCATGACCACAATATTTCTTGGCCGGAGAGTTATTCCATCATATTCGAGCTTGACAAGAGCTTTCTTCGGCAAGACATTGAGTGAGGACCCAGTGTCTACAAGAACACGAGAGAGTTGAGCCCCTTTGCACTCCAGGGTGATGTCCAAAGCTTTGTTGTGGTGACGTCCTTTTGTGGTTAAATCAGCATTGGTGAAACCTAACCCATGGCTAGTATTGACAATAGACACCACTGTCTCAAGCTGATTCACTTGATCTCCTCTGGCACATAGGAAGCATGCAGAACTTTGAGTAGTGCATCCTGATGAGCTTCGGAACACAACAGCAGGGATAATATATAGATCTTAGAAGGCGTCTGGTGGAGCTGATCCACAACTTTATAGTCACTTCTTTAAATTATCCTCATAAATTCATCCATATCCTGATCAAATGATGATTTATGAGTCTCTTTTGATGCAGATTCTTCAGGTATCACACTTTTCCCTTTGGCTTTGGCAGCAGCTTCTGCCTCAGTACTAGTTCTTGGAGCTTGTGACGCGAAGAGGCGTCCGCTTTGGGTGAAGCCTCCGCCTCCCCCGACATTATCCACTTGGGGAGTGTGAACCGAAGAATCAAGAAGGACTTTTTCTCCATTGCAGTAAAGATATGCACCATAGTGCCATGGTACAACACTATCTTTATCATATGAAATAGGCCCTGGCACCGTGATGGTGACTGGGCTGAGTGCAGCAGAGGTGGGAACCGTTATTGTATGTGGATCATAGAAAATGGTGACAGGACTTATAGTGGATGTTGTTGGCAATTGATTGAAGCTTGATTGTTGTTAAAACCGTTGGTGAGATTGTTGTTGATAATTGTTGGAAGCAGGGACCGTTGCAGGGTCATAATAGATGGTAACTGTGGAGACGTCGTCGTTGGAGGTTGATGTAGTTGTATAAGTGGATAAAATGGAACTGTTGTTTGTTGAAGTGATGGAAGAAGTGGTTGCTGAAGTTGTAGATGAATCGGTAGGAACAATTGTTGTTGCAGTTGTAGAAGAATCATTTGTTGTTATAAAAGGAGTTGTTGGTGTTGTAGAAGCTGTTGTGGTTATTTTCAGAATTCCTTCTTGGATCAAGCCATTGATGCCATTCCTCAAGCTTTCACACCCGTTCTCGGAAACCGTGCAATATTCACAATAGGCCTTCCTCTGTGGCTTGGCATGGGATTTTTCATGACATTGGGAGATGGTGCAAAGTTTAGGGCCTTTGAATCTACCAGGTCCTGGACCTTCATATGCAGAGCCCTGCATTTTTCCGTGGAGTGACCAGATGCGTTAGAATGAAAAGCACACTTAACGTTGACATCATAATTTCTTGGAAGGTTCTGAGGATCAGGTGGAGCCAGTGTCTTCAACTCAACAAGATTGAGCTTTAGGAGTTGTGGCAGCAATGTGGCATATGGCATTGGAATAGGGTCAATCACCCTGTTTTTCTGAGATGGCCATTGTTGAAAAGGGAGTTGTTATTGATTGTTGTTATTGTTGTTGTAGGATCTCTGTTGCGGAAACCATGGTTGTTGAGGAAAGTGATGTGGTTGTTGAGTATACTGAGGAGGTGGAGCGGGAATAATGACGACAACAACTGACATGGGCAGATATTGGGGTCTTCCTCTTCCCATGTGTAAAGAATTTGTTTCACCAGATCTACGGGGCCCAGAAAATGGCTTCCTTGCACTGCTTGAACTGACATCATTGTCGGAGATCTTTCCCATCATCAGAAAGCTCTCAATTCTTTCCCCAACTATCACCACATCTGCAAAGCTGGTGGAAGAAAATGCAACCAATTTGTCAATATAGGTTCACTGAACATAGGGATGTGTTTAGTTTTGAAAATGAGCAAGAAATAAGCATGAACCGAATCTCTGAAATTTTGACCTCAAAACTTGTTTGATTCGATTCAGTCTTTTGATGTATGATTAATTGTTTTTGTTGCTGGATTTGAGTTTGTTGATGGTTAAAGATCATTTCTGGAGCTTGTGGTGAGTTTTTGTGGAGTTTTGAGAGATTCAGGGAGGGAGTCTGGCCGGAGAAGATGACCAGAGGTCTTCTCCGGCCACCTGAGAGTGATTAGGGTTAATCCACGTTTAAATCCCCAGTTTGAATCTTGGCCTTTGGATTAGGATTAGGGTTAGCGTGTGTACGATTACGATTAGTTCACTTAGGATTAATTCTGATTATTTAATTAATTAATGATAATTAACCCAATTTGAATGTGGACCATTGAGATGCGTGTGTCGTCAATTCCCACCCTTTTTATTTGAATCTCAGCCCTTGGATGCGCTGACTTCCATTTATTCTCATTTATTTTCATTTTATTTTCATTTCTTTTAGATATTTATTTTAAAATATCAAAAATCATCACAAAAATATTTCCTTTTGCATTATGACTTTAAATATTTTTCTTAATCCAAAAATTATTTTATTTTATTTTTTTCATTTAAAACGTATTTTTAAAATATTTAAATATTATTTTTAATTAATTAAAGTATTTTAATTGATTAAAAATGCATTTAGGTTTCTAAAAATCACCAAAAAAATCATGAACCATTTCAATGCATTTAGAAACATTTTCAAACTCTTCACACAAATTTATTTTTAGGTTTGATCATAGTTTACCAATTTTCTTTGAATTAAGGGTTATAAAAATCACATTTTTGAACCCTAACTTTAAAAAATCATTTCTGCCTAACTAAGAAGAGTTTGAACTGGATTATTTTTGCATTGTGTTACATATTGCATGTAGTTTATAGGTATTTTTCCTCATGAATTTATCTTGAATTTTCAATTTGATTTGCATTTTTCCTTTTGAACCACCCAAAAAACCCTAGAAACTTAGGAAAATCATAACTTTTGATAGGTTAGGCTTCTGACCTTCTCCTTTGGGGTGTGACCTAATATGCGATTAGGGTTTGTTTGAGTTCAATTTCAAATTTTTATCATAATATATGCTTCTTTTTTATCCATTTGCATCTCACATGTTCATAAAACCCTAATTTCTCATATTCATTTGCATTCACCTTGCATATGCATCATTACATGAACTTGCCATGATATTGCATGCATTCATATGTCATCTTAGACATCTTAAGACATGTTAGAACCTTGATTAATCATTCCTTCATTCATTTGCCAGGTTTAGCATTCATTTCATTTCGTGAACTTTCATGTGTTTTGAAACTTCTAAGCATGCTTTCATAACATCGCATCCTTGTATGATCATTCATATGCATTTTATATGACATAACATCATCTCACATGACATTTACATGGGATATGCACTTTTGAATTTGGTCTTTGCATCTCATTTCATCTCATTTCAATTCATTTCTTCATGCCTTATATCTTATGCATTCATGCTAACACTTTCAGGTACTTTTGGTAAGTTATCTTGAGAGGTGGATTTTCCTTCACCTCTCACCTCTTCTTATCTCTTTCATTTGCATTTTTTTTGTCCTTGAAGTGAATCTAATTCAGTTATGTTCCATCTCTCTCACTTTTTCCCTTTAAGTTACTTATCTTCTTAGGAAGTAAGTAACTTATTCTTCTGCTTCCTCCTTCTTTCACCTGCTTCTTCCATTGGTGGCTTCCTTGAAGATCTTTCTTCAGCCTCACAAACCATAGGATATCCAAGCATGATAATTATTAGGGTTCTAATAGTCCCCCTTAACTTTTTGCCTTTGAGTCTCCTTGAGTCTCCTTGAGTCTCTCTTCTCATCTCCATAATCAGAGACTAAACTCTTCAAGTTTTAGGACTTTGGAATTAGGGTTATGCCTGCATCCTTCTCTTAGGATGGAGTGTATAAATTTAATCCTAAGTGTTAAACCTTTAATTAGTTTAAATCTCTTAATCAAATCACTTAATAATCATCAAGACTTTATCTTGTAACTTGGGCCGTATATTAGGGTTCTAACTCTTCCTTATGGTTAAGAGGGACTAACCCTAGTGTTTAATGGACAAGTACCCCTCAAGTTGTCTTACAAACTTAAAATTCACTTCTTAATCTTATCCTTTAATTAAAATCCATTTAATCAAGGCTTTTTATATAATGAATTTAATCCCTAACCATGGATTAAGTTGAGTTATCTTCCTCAGCTTAACTGTTCTCATCTATTATCCTTCTATTAGGATGGTGTAATGAGTTCACTAATCTGTGATTAGAGATTAAACTCATTACTTAACACTAAACAAAAAAAACAAAAAGCATATATTAATCACAAGTAGGTTAATGATCTTAATCCAACATCATCATGGTAATTAAGTTGAGATTCTTATCTCATACTTAAGTAGGCTCATTATCCCTAATCAGTGAGGATATAATGAGTTTACAAGCCCTTGATTTAGGCTTAAGCTCATTAACTTATGCAAAACACCAAAAACAATAATAAAACTGAAAACACAAAAACAAACAATAATTGCCTCCTTCGGGATTCATTTCTCATCACACTCATTCATAAACGAGAACTTGCTTCTTCCGTCTAATGCAAGACAATTAGCACTCGAGCCTGACGAGTCATACACTTGAGCATAGACAAGCAAGCAGTTCACAGTCAATTTATTTTCCAGTCTCTTTGAGTCGAACTACGGTGTTCTAACTTCCTTATTGCACGCGAGGATACGTAGGCATAACTTAACTGTTATCGAACAAAAGTCTCCTTGTCTTCCCCCTCTTTCAGCATTCTTTCTAAAGCCTCAGTTCCTGAGCAATTCACCCTTTGCACTAACACTTGTATATTCTTTTCTTATCTTTTGCACACAGATAGCACATACACTTCCCCCCTTTAAACACAATCTTTTAAGCGTGGATCCCATCGAGTACGACGGACAATCTGGGTGCTAATACCTTCCCAGGTTGTAACCAACCCCCTTTCTCAGTTTCTCAGGTTCGCAACCGTCTTATCCATCTTTTTTCCATGTTTATGCAACATTACCTTTCCTTCGGGATACAAATGCCTAGCTGGTGTAAACACCCCAAATTTGCCCTCACCCATTCACTCCATGGCTTGTGATCATTTCATATGCATAAACTCAATCACAACATCTCATATTACATATTTGCTTCACTGCATTGGTCCAAAGTCATCTGCATCTAGGGTTTGTGATCTGAGCAATCCAAGAGCCATTTGAAGCACTCCAGAGGTCATCAATCACCTCAAAGGGGTCCATGTATGTTCAAGCATCATATTGTGTCCTCTCAAAGTCAAGAATGTCAAAAAATCACAAGAACTGAGAATGGCATGGAAGCAGAGCCAGGTTTGACTGCACAGATGACCTAGAATTAGGGTTTTGGTTTCAAAGGCCATAACTCCAAATTTTTTGGTCATTCTTGTTCCTATTGGTCTCTATATGGTATAGGGATCATGCATATCAATTTTCATGAAGAAATTCAATGGGGAAGTCATCTGATCATGAGTTGACTTTTTGAGCAAGTCAGTGCAAAATCAGGGCATCAGAGGCCCCCAATGACCCAACCAAAGGGTGTTCTTCATCATTTTGATTGTGTATGATCTTTATTTGATCATAGAAGATGTTGGAAGTTCACAAATTGACTTATAATGAAAATTGCCATTTTGGGAAACTTTTTCAACCCTTGCTTTTTGATTCAAAAATGCTTCAAATGGGAAAACTTTGGTCATGAAAGTTGTAGAATTGATCATTCCCTTTTCAAAAAGTACAAGAAAATGACCTAATTCATTTTGGATCAAAAGTTATGGCTTGTCAAAGTTGGGAAAAATCACATAATTTGAAGTTTTCTACCAAAGAGGCATTTTGCAAAATGGTATGATCAAGTGTTCTAAAGGCTTCAAAAGTGTACAAACTCTTCACAACATGATCACATGACCTCTAAAAATCAGAATGGGCCAAAGAATATTGCATTTTGGTGCCTTGAATCTCAAGAATTTCCAAAGGAACCAAACTTTGTGAAAATTGCAAAACATCTCATAAGCCTTGATCCACTTGCTGATTTATCTCATAAACAATTCCATGGTCCTCCTCAAACTCAGCTGAGCCAAGACAAGCAAAAAGGCTAGCTATACCATTGCCCATACCTCAAGTACAAGTCAAGTTGACATTTTGGCAACTTGCCCATACCAATCACACTATGCCACAACCACTTTCTGAACCAATCCCATTTGTTTATACAAATCAAAAGGAAGCCAAAGCACATAACACACAAGCCTGAAACCTCCAAGAACACAGCATTCTCATTTTCCACCTCTTATGCAAAACCATTCGAAACACTCTCCACAAGCATCAAACACACAAACAAACTTCACAAACAATCTCAACATGACTCACTGATCACAAACCAACCATTAAAACAGCCTGAAAGTCACTGAAACCAAAACACGATCACCACCCCCCCTTGAACAGAACTTATGCAATCTCCCAAATCAGCCATCAACAAGAGTTGTGAAGCATTCCATTGAGCTCAGGGGGACCAGAGGAGTCAGTTTGCACAGGAGAAAGGCTCAGAAAGCTCCTGTTCGAAGGACTTCAGTTCAGGTATCCATCAAGAACAAATTTTCCAGAACTTCATTTACTTGTTATAAATTGATTCTACATGTTATCCTGATCATCATGATGTGTTTAAAAATGAAAATGGTGGAATATTGAGCATGTATGAGTTGTCTGAAACTTTTTGCCCTAAATTTGTTTTGCTTCGATTTGCATGATTGATGAACGAAAAATGGTTTTTGTTTGGGGGTTTTGATTCAGTGTTGAGTGGGGTTTGATTCTGGGCAGAGAGATTTCATTTTCATTGCGTGGAGAGAGAGATAGTGATTTCACCTTGCCGGAGAAGATGACCGGAACACTGTTCCGGTCACCTGAAAGTGTTTAGGGTTTCTGATTAGGGCTTAATCATAATTAAGCAAATTTGAATGATGGTTGTCCAGATGCGCGCCTAGTCAATTCGCGCGTGTCCAAGTTTGAATGTTGGCCCTTTGATCTGCTGACTTTCTCATTTTCAGTTTAAATTCAATTTTATTTTCATTTAATTTCATTTCTTTTGTACATTTATTTAAAAATAGAAAAACACTTTGAAAAATTCTGAAAATTTTTATCAAACCTTTTATTAATTTTCAGAAACCAAAAATATTTTTATTTTTATTTTTTGCATTGAAAAATATTTTTAAATCATTTAAAAGTTTATTTTTAATTGATTAATGAGAATTAATTAATTAAAAATACTTTTAGGTATTTAAAAATCACAAACAAATTCATGAGACATTTAAAATCATTTAGAAACATTGTCCAACTCTCAAACCAAATTTATTTTTTGTTCTTGATGCCTTTTGACAATTTTCAATGGATTTAATTTCATTTTTAGGCATTATTTTGATTCAAACTTCAAAAATTCATTTCTGCCTAGCCATTAAGAGTTGGACAATGATTCTTCTTGCATTGCATCTTGCATATCATGTAGTTTATAGGATTAAATTTGCATGATTTGATCTTGCATTTTCCATTTGTTTGACATTTTTCTTGACAAGGCACCTTAAAACCCTAGCCAACTTAGGAAATTCATAACATATACTAGGTTAAGAATTGGATCCTCTCCTTTGGGCAGTGAGTTTGTATAGGTTTAGGGTTCCTTTGATTGCATTTTCAATTTTTTATCATGATGTTTGTTTCTGGTTTTGAATTTTGTTTTGTGCATTGATCATGAACCCTAATTTGGGCTTTCTTTTGCATCCATCTTCCATTTGCTTGCATACCATGACTTGCCATGACATTTTATGCATTCATTTGATTCATAACACATCTTAGGACATATTAGAATCTTGTTTGATCATTGCATCTTTCATTTGCCATGTTGTATGTCATTTGCATTTCATAACTTTTCATGTATGTTCATGATTCTAAGCATGCTTCTCTTGCATCCATATATTTGTATGATCATCCTCATGCTTTGTTTCATGTTTGCATCATCTCTTAGTATCATTAACATCATACTCATGCTTCTGGTTTTGGTTTGCATCATCACATTTCATTTCAATTTTGCATTGCATTTCATTTCTTTCACTAACTTTTCAGGTGGTAAGTTACTTTGAGAAGTGAATTTGCCTTCACTTCTCACAATATCTTTTCATCTCTCTTATGCACCATTGCTGCATTTTTTGTATGTGTTTGGATTGAGCTTTCTCATTCTTGTTCATCTCACTTTCTTTCTTCAAGCAACTTGACTTCTTAAGTGAAGCAAGTTGTTTTGCTTCTCTTTGTTCCTTTCATCTGCTTCCCTCCTTGGTGGTTCTTTGAAGTTTCCTTTCTTAAACCTCACAAACCCTAGGAATGACCAAGCATGATAATAATTAGGGTTTGATTAGTCCCCCACTTAGCTTTTACCTTTGTGTCTCCTTGAGTCTTCTCTTCTCATCTCATAATCAGGGACTAAACCCTAAAGGCTTTAAGGCTTTGTGATTAAGTTTATGCCTGCATCCTTCTATTAGGATGGAATGTATAACTTTAATCCTAAGTGTTAAACCCTTAATGTGTTTAAATCCTTTAATCAATTCACTTAATAGTTATCAATACATCAAGCTTGTAACTTGGGCCTTGCATTAGGGTTCTAATTCTTCCTTAATTGGTTAAGAAGGACTAACCCTAGTGTTAATGGACAAGTCCCCCTCAAGTTGTCTTACAAACCATAAAAATAATTTCTTCATCTTATCATTAACTAAAATTCACTTAACAAAGGCTTTGTTTTGTCATGAGTTTAATCCCTAATCATGGATTAAGTTGAGGAGTTTTCCTCAGCTTAAACATTCTCATCTATTATCCTTCTATTAGGATGGTGTAATGAGTCTGTTTAATCCTTGATTATGGCTTAATCTCATTACTCAACACTAAACAAAAACAACAAAAACATCTAAATAATAACAAGTAGGTTAATGATCTTAATCATACATCAAAAGGTGATTAAGTGTGAGATGATGACTTCACACTTAAGGTATTCTCATTACCCCTAATCAGAGGGAGGATGTGATGAGTTTACTAACCCATTGATTTAGGCTTAAGCTCATTAATTTATGACAAACTTTCAAAAGCAATAAAAGACTGAAAACTCAAAAAACAAACAATAATCGTCTCCTTCGGGATTCTTTTCTTATCTCATTCACTCACAAACGAGAACTCGCTTCTTCCGTCTAATGCAAGACAGTTTGCACCTGAGCCAGACAGGTCATACACTTGAGCATAGACAAGTAAGCAGTTCACAAGTCAATTCATCTTTCAGTCTCTTTGGGTCGAACTACTGTGTTCTGACTTCCTCATTGCACGAGAGGATACGTAGGCATAACTTAACAGTTATCGAACAAAAGTCTCTGTATATCCCCCCTCCTTCCAGCTTCATTCTTTAAGCCTCATGGTCTTAAGCATTTCATTTCTGTTCTTACACTGACACTTCACTTCTTTTACACTGACACCTGTACATCCTTTTTTCCAGCTCTTTTATACACAAATTGCAATGACACTACCCCTTTAAAACACAAATCTTTTAAGCGTGGATCCCGTCGAGTACGATGGACAATCTGGGTGCTAATACCTTCCCAGGTTGTAACCAACCCCCTTTCTCAGTCTCTCTGGTTCGCGACCGTCTTATCCATATCTTTTCTTAGGTCTATGCAGCATTACCTTTCCTCCGGGATAAAAATGCCTAGCTGGCGACTCTTTTCTTGTCTTTGTGAGTTCACTCCTGTGTGTTCTCACATTCCTCTTTTCGCCGACCGTTCGCGCCTGTACCGGGATGCAAATCTTTGGGAGCGACAGCTGGCGACTCTATTCATTCTCACCTTCATTTTCTCCTTTCGCCGACCGTTCGCGTCTGCACTGGGATGCAAATCTCTGGGAGCGACAGCTTGGCGACTCTGCTGGGGAAGCTTATCTTGCAACCATGGCTTCTTGTTCTTTTTGTGGGTTTCTCCTAGCGCTTGTTTGATTTGTGTTTATGGGGGTATTATGTGCTACTTGTGCTTTTTGTTTATTGCTTTATTTATTACTTTCTGTATAGCTTTATTTATTGCTTTATTTACTGTTTTTATGCATTTCATATTATCATCATATCACATATGTTGGATTTTTTGTTTTCCTTGTTGGGAGGGTTATTGAGTGAGTAAGGTTCCATATCGGGGACCTAAGTGACACATAGGATAGAGTGGCTTCATATTCTTTCCCATTCCATTTCGGTCTGGTGCGGGAATATGAAACACGGTTCAGACATGGGTTTCTTCTTGAGAACTCTGTGCTACGGATTTCCTGTAGTACTAGGGCTATCTGGGAAGCCTGCTAAGTCTGGATGACCTTTTATGACCTTCAGCATCTTAGGTGAATTAGAGGAGGAACATTTATGATTATTGTAAACATTGTACCTCCGGGTTAGAAGTGTTTACACTTCTCATAACTGATCCAAGTCTGAGGATCCTTGTTCTAGAACAATACATGTGAGGGGGTTGGGATGTTTACAGGTTTGCAGGAACCCTTGGCCTCATCATACCCTGTTACCAGCTTTGTTTTAAGATTGCATCATTTTGGACTATTCTTGTGAAACCCTAGATTTGTGACTCTTTATTTGAGTCCTCCACCTGGTTACTAGTTTTCTAAGCCTCCATCCGGACTTATAAACACACATGGACCCTATCAAGGTAGATAAAAGATCCAACACTTGATCACAAACCCTTGCATATCATTATGCATACATCATTTTTAATCATTTTAACATTTGTCTATTTGTTTTACAGGGTATCCACATTTTATCTTTGGTTTGGTTTTGACCTGTTCTGCTGCTCAGATTCCTTCAGCTATCTGCATCAGCCTTCTTCATCAGCTATCTTCATCAGAGATCCTCTTTAGTATCTTCTCCAGCTATCTTGAGCAGTTTTATCCAGTACTTCTCCTCAGTCTTCTTCACCAGCATCCATTGTCATCATGGACCAATCCAGGAAGAGCAACATCACTTATCATTTCTTTGAGCCCGCTCTGACAGGCATCAGACAGATCCAGACACTCATCACTCCTGATCATGTCCCTTTATTCAGTGAACATTTTGGTGGCATTATGGACATGATCATGGACTTGGATGCATCACAGAGGAGTATGATCCAGACTTGTCTTCAGTTCTATGACCCTCCTCTCAGATGTTTCACTTTCCCAGATTTTCAGTTGGAACCTTTGATGGAAGAGTTCTCCATGTTGTTGGGTGTCCCCATCAGGAGAGGGATTCCTTTCAACCCTGAGATGATTGCTCCCAAAAATGAATATGTAGTTAAGGCTTTGCACTTGGATTCCACCCTCATTTACCATAATATGACTACCAAGCCTGGAATCACGGGCCTTCATTTGGACTTCTTGGTTACTCAGGCCACCATTCATGCTGCAGCATGGAAGTGGGACACTGTTTGTGCTCTTCTGGACCTTAGCATATATGGTATCATCTTGTTTTCAGACGAACCTAAGTTTGTAAGCAAGAGTGTCATTCACCTTTTCTTGTTGAAGAATCCAGTCCCTACCTTGCTTGGAGACTTTTATTACTCAGTGCATCAAAGGAATGAGAAGCAGAGAGGAAGATTAGTCAGATGTTGTGCACCTCTCTTCTATTGTTGGTTATTCATGCACTTACCAAAATCAGAAGTTTTCCTGAACCCTCATCAGTCAAGAAATTGGGCTAGGAGAATGATTGCCCTTACTTCAGAAGACATCAGATGGTGCACTCAGAGCACCAAGGGCAGAGATATCATCACCAGCTGTGGGAAGTATCCCAATGTACCCCTGATTGGAGTGAAGGGTTGCATCAATTACAATCCTTTGTTGTTCAAAAGGAAATTAGAGTATGCCTTGGTACATCCACCAAGAGAGAAAGACTAGTCAGAAACCCTTTACTGTGACATTCAGCTCAACCTTGCCATTGCCAGACAAGTAGCTTGGGCTTGGGATAATATTCAGACAAAAGGGACTGCTATTCTTGGCAAGTGCAACAACATAGCTTCAGCTCAGTATCTTGATTGGTCTCGTATCAGGGGACAGATCACCTACATGCCATTCACCTTGGAGGATGTGCCTGGACCATCAGCAGTAGAGCCTGCAAGTACAGTCAGTTTAGAGGAGTTTGAGAAATTGAAGGAAAGGAATACTCAGCTTTCTGAAGCTCTGATGAAGACCCTCTGGGAGATGAATGATAGTCGTCTGGACAATGAATGGTTAGAAAAGCTCCGGATCGAGCATATGGCCAAGTTTGAGACGACAAATGATTACATCAGAAGAGCTAGAGCAGGGGAGTTGGTATTGAAGAATGCTTGCAAGGAAGCCAAGATTCAAAAGGCCAGAGATGAGCATTACTTGGAGGAGAGTCAGGCTAGGTGGATTAGGATCATTAGGGCTCGTTCACAGGAAGATCAGAGGACCCAGGATAGGATAGAGAAGCTGGAAGCTAATGAGAAGAAGAATAAGGAGACCTTGTTAGCAGCACAGAAAGAAATCTCTGAGTTGAAACTTCGGGCGGGGTTGAAGAGATCAAAGGACCATGACAAGCACAAGAAGTTGACAAGTTCCATTTCCTCCAGAAACCTTCTTATCAGGACCATCACAGAGCATCCAGTTGGCCCAGTGACTGAGGCTCTCCTGAAAGAAGTCATAGAGGATGATTATGGAATGGATGTTTGATTTCTTTGTATTTGTACGTCAGTTTGATTGTATTTTTGTTGTTGTATTTTGACCCACTATGGGAACTTTGTTGTAATCAAACTATGTATCTTTACATTTTGTAATATATGGTTTGTATTATTTCTTGGGCTTTATCTCTCTTCAACATCATCATGCCTCGAGGTCCGGAAGGTCAAAACCAAATAACCAAATCGGATACCCTTGGAAGACAAATAGACATCCTGCATTGCATACTAACCTCATTTCTTTGTTTTGTAGGGTTTTTGTTTTTAACTTTGTTTTGGTTTCAGGAAACAATGCTCATAGAAGAGTCTTCCCCATCATTAGAGTGCACCGGTATCTGACAAGAAACAACCTTCAAGCTTACAAATGGACCAGGTTCAACAAGATATGACTGACGTGAGAACCCAAATGGCCAATGAAAGGACTGAGATGAGGGCCCAAAGCCAAGAAAGACTGAGGGAGTTGGTCGAGCGGCAAACTCCAGAAGAAAACCACCCAGGTACAGGGGGTACCAGGAACAACGATCATGTACAGCCTTGTACCGATCCCCCAGAGTTTGGACCTCATCTTAACCCAGACATCAATGCTATAAGAAATACCCATGGCAACACTGGAGGGAGGGCCTTGCAGGAGGACCCTCAGGAAGAACAATTTACTGTGGTCGGAGCAGGAGACGGAGTCTATGATCATCGGCTGGACGAGATAGTAGAAAAGCTGAGGTCTCTGGAATCTCAAAACTCTATGGTTTTTGATGTCATGAATATGGGACTAGTGGAGGGGGTTAGAATTCCTCACAAATTCAAACCTCCCTGTTTTGAAAGATACAATGGTACATCTTGCCCTCGTACCCATCTCCAATCTTTCCTGGGGAGATTGAAATCCTACACCATGGATGAAAAGCTATGGATGTTCTATTTTGAGGATAGCTTGACAGGGGCGTCACGTGAGTGGTAATCTCATTTGACCAGGGCCACAGTAAGGAATTGGAAATATTTGGCCGAGGCTTTCATTCGCCAATATCAATATAATCTGGACATGGCTCCTAATAGAACCCTTCTATTGGGAATGACACAGTCTTCCCGGGAAAGCTTTAGAGAGTACGCTCAAAGATGGAGGCAATTAGCTGTTGTCGTTCAACCCCCGATGTCCGAAAGGGAAATGGCAGATATGTTCATGAACACCCTCCAGAGAACTAACATTGATAGGTTGGCTGCTTTTTCTTCCACTAGCTTTGCAGACGTAGTCATACCTGGGGAAAGAATTGAGAGCTTATTAAAAATGGGAAAGATTTCCGATAATGGTGCCAGTTCAAGCAGTGCAAGGAAACCATTTGCAGGGCCTCGCAGATCCGGTGAAACAAATTCTGTACACATGGGCAGGGGAAAACCCCAGTATCTGCCTAGATCAATTGTTGTTGTCACTATTCCTACTCCACCTCCTCAATACACTCGACAGCCACAACTTTTTTCTCAACAACAACAGTTTCCTCAACAAAGGACCTATAACAACAACAACAACAACAACCAACAACAACGCCCTTTCCAGCAAAGGTCATCTCAAGTTAATAGGGTAATTGACCATATACCAATGCCATATACCACCTTGTTGCCACAACTCCTGAAGCTTAATCTTGTCGAGTTAAGGACATTGGCTCCACCAGATCCTCAGAACCTTCCGAGAAATTACGACGTCAACGCCAGATGTGCCTTTCATTCTAATGCACCTGGTCACACCACAGAAAAGTGTAGAGCTTTGCACATGAACGTCCAGGATCTGGTTGATTCAAAGGCCCTAAATTTTGCACCACCTCCTAATGTCACGAAGAATCATATGCCCAGCCATGGTGGGCCCAGGATAAATACAATTGAAGAGAGTCAACCCATGAATTTAATTGAAGATACTGCAAGCATTCAAACACCTCTGGCAGAGGTTAAAGCTCAGCTTTTAAAATGCCAGGTGTTTCTAGGTTGTGAGGCCTGCTGTTAATTTTGCAAGTTTTTCGTCAATGGGTGTGAAAGCTTGAGAAGTGGCATCAATGGCCTGATCAGAGAAGGTATCCTGCAAATAACAACAACAGGTTCTACAACATCAGCAACTCCTTTCTCAGCAACAACAAGAGTTTCTCCTACAACTGCACAGACAATTGTTCCTACAGGCTCATCTACAAAATCAACAACCATCTCTTCCATCACTTCAACAAACACCAGTTCAATTTCATCCGCTTCTACAACTACATCAACCATTAATAACAACGTCTCCACAGTCACCATCTATTATGACCCTGCAACGGTCCCTGATTCCAATAATTTTCAGCAACAATCTCGACAACAGTTTCAGCAATCAAGCTTCAGTCAATCACCACCACCATCAATCAGAAGTCCGGTTACCATATTCTATGATCCACAAACAATAAAGGTTCCTACCTATGTTGTAGTCAGTCCAGTCACCATCACGGTGCCGGGGCCCATTCATACGAAAAAGACAATGATGTACCATGGCATTATGGTTCAGACCTTTACTGCAACAGAGAGAAAGTCCTTCTTGATTCTTCAGTTCATATACCAAAAATGGATAAGGTCGGGGGAGGAGGATGCTTCACCCGAAGCGGACGCCTCTTCGCGTCACAAGTTCCAAGAGCTAATACTGAGGCAGAGGCTGCTACCAAAGCCAAAGGTAAAAGTGTGGCACCTGAAGAACCTGTGCCAAAAGAAGCACATAAATCATCCTTTAATCAAGATATGGATGAATTTATGAGGATAATCAAAAGAAGAGACTACAAGGTTGTGGATCAACTCCACCAGACTCCTTCCAAAATCTCCATCTTATCCCTGCTGTTGTTTTCTGAAGCTCATCGGACTGCACTACTTAAAGTCTTGCATGCAATCTACGTGTCGGAGGAGATCAAAGTGAATCAGCTCGAGACAGTGGTGTCCAATGTTAACACTAGCCATGGGCTAGGCTTCACCAATGCTGATTTGACAATGGAAGGCCGTCACCACAACAAAGCTTAACACATCACCCTGGAGTGTAAAGGGGCTGTACTTTCACATGTTCTTGTTGACACTGGGTCTTCACTCAATGTCTTGCCAAAGAAAGCCCTTGTCAAGCTTGAATATGATGGTATTGTTATCCGACCAAGCAATTTGGTGGTCAGAGCTTTTTACGGTTCCAAGAGGTCTGTTCTTGGAGAGGTGGAGATTTCTGTGATAATCGGCCCGCAGATCTTTCAAACTACTTTCTATGTGATGGACTTCAGCCGGCCTACAGCTGTTTGTTGGGTCGACCATGGATTCACGCCGCTGGTGCAGTTACGTCGACCCTTCACTAGAAATTGAAATATGAGTGGGAAGGGTAGATTATCACCATCTGTGGTGAGGAGGATATCTTTGTTAGCCATCTGGCTACATACAAATACATTGAGATGGATGGTGAAATTCATGAAACCATAGGCCAAGGGTTCGAAGCACTGAACGTTAATGAGGCGACAAGTGAAGTATTTGTTGCATCCCAGGAAGATAGGATGAGTACTTCAATTGTCTCCTACCAACAAGCCCGGAAGGTTGTTGAAGATGGAAATTCCCAAGGCTGGGGCAAGCTGCTACCAGTAGAGAAGAAGAAGGACATATTCGGTTTGGGTTATAAACCATGTCGACAAGATCAAACAGAGGCTGCTAAAAAGCCCACATTCATCAGTGGGGGAATGTTCACCCCAGATGTTGTCAATAACGTGGAAGACGAGGCAGAAAACAACCTCAACTTGGAAAGCTGGATTCGTCCAAAGATCCCGGGTCACCAAGTCCTTAACTGGTATTCCCAGGAAATTATAAGGGTACTCCTGCAGAGTAATTATTATTTCCTGCTTTTTTTCAGCATGCATCAAGTCCTGCATCTTGCCTAAGGTGTCAGGACTCATTTTGTAATAGGGCCATATTTGTAATTCTGTGCAAATGGAATATCAATGAATATCGGACATCTTTTGCAAACAAATCTCTCTTACGCTCATTGTCTTTTCATTTTTGTTATTTTTCACACAAAACAATAAAATGGCAATGTTTTCAAAATAAATAAATATTTTTTCTAAACAAGATTAAAATTGATCACTAAAACGAACAAATCTCCACCCTTGCAGAGATAATCCTCCATATTGCACTGACAACAGCACTGCTATGACCTTGTATGACTTTGACAATCCAATTAATCAAGCTGGCGAAAGGGGTTGCAGAAGACTATGAGTTGCCTGAAGAATTAGCTAGGTTGTTGAAGCAATAAAAGAAAGTGATTACTCCTAATCAGGAGGAGGTTGAAACCGTTAATCTTGGTACCGGGGAGGATTTGAAAGAAGTGAAGATTGGAGCCAGTCTGCAAGCTTCAGTAAAAAAGAACAGCTTATCAACATGCTTCGAGAATACGTCGACGTCTTTGCTTGGTCCTATCAAGACATGCCAGGTCTAGATACGAATATTGTCATGCACAAGCTGCCCTTGAGAGAAGATTACCCTCCAATGAAGAAAAAGCTACGCCGTACTTGCCTAGATATGGCCATGAAGATTAAGGAAGAGGTACAAAAATAGTGGGACGCCGATTTCCTTGCTGTAACTAGTTACCCGCCGTGGGTCGCTAACATTGTACCAGTGCCTAAGAAGGATGGAAAGGTGCGAATGTTTGTGGATTACCGGGATCTGAACAGAGCTAGCCCGAAGGATGATTTCCCATTACCTCACATTGATGTATTTTTGACAACACAGCTCAATTCTCGGTATTTTCTTTTATGGATGGATTTTCTAGGTATAATCAGATCAAGATGTCACCCGAAGACATGGAGAAAACAACCTTCATCACACCTTGGGGCACATTTTGTTACAAGGTAATGCCTTTTGGACTGAAGAATGTCGGTGCGACTTATCAAGGGGTATGGTAACGTTATTACACGATATGATCCACAAGGAAATTGAATGCTACGTGGATGATATGATTGCCAAGTCCCTTACTGAAGAAGATCATCTGGTGAATCTGCTGAAGTTGTTTAAGCGTCTGAGAAAGTATCAACTGAAGTTGAACCCCAATAAATGCACATTTGGGGTACGTTCTGGTAAATTGTTGGGATTCATCGTAAGTGAAAAGGGAATTGAGGTTGATCCCGACAAAGTCAAAGCTATTCAGGAGATGCCTGCACCTAGGACTGAAAAGGAAGTTCAGGAATTCTTGGGTAGATTGAACTACATATCAAGGTTCATATCTCATCTTACTGCAACCTTTGAACCCTTGTTCAAGTTGTTTATAAAGGAACAAATTAACAGTCAGGTGGAACGACGATTGTCAGAAAGCTTTTGACAAGATCAGGGAGTACCTGCAAGAACCTCAAATCCTCATGCATCCAGTTGAAGGAAGACCTATGATAATGTACCTAACAGTATTAGAAGGATCAATGGGGTGTATGTTGGGCTAGCATGACGAGTCTGGTCGAAAAGAGTACGCAATATACTACCTAACCAAAAAGTTTACCGACTGTGAACAACGTTATTCACTGCTCGAGAAAACTTGTTGTGCTTTAGCGTGAGCTACTCGCCGACTAAGACATTATATGTTGATTCACACTACTTTACCGATCCACGCAAAATCGGGGAATAAGCAAACAACTGCATCCTGAATTCGTCTGTATTACTCACAACATGGCAAGCTTCAAAAGGACAAAGCATCAGTCAAAATCAGCCTTCTTCAGAATGCAAGATAAGAAGAACGTCAAGGTTATACAAGTCATAGCAAAGGAAGTTCACCGGAACGTCGTCGTCAACATTGCCAACACTTTTATTTTTCTCAATTTATAGCAATCTCCTTATTTCAAGGGACTTGTTTCTTTGACTGTATTGGCCGATTCAGGGCACCCAGATTAATAAAATCAGAGTTTTCAACACACCTTGTTTTGTGAATTTTTGTTTCGTTTGCGAAATGTCCAATATTTGTGATACAACACTTGCATAAAACAAATGAGCCGTTTTTATAAATGCTTGCAGGAAATATATTACTTTCAGGAAAGTCTAACTCCTATGATGGAATCCGGTAAGGGATGCCTCGGGATACTTGTGCGTTCCTTTTGTCTTAACAGGTTGCAGACAATCTTTCACAACATGGGGCATATCAGGCATTGAATCCCCAGCATGCTACTTCTAGAAGTTATCTCCTCCCCGAGCAGTGCTTGACAACTATTTCACAGCAAGATGGACAAATAGTTTCCTATCCCCCACCAGAGTGTCAGATTTCTCATCCTGAGTAAAGTTAAAGGAACTGCCTCCCCACAGAGTTTCCATTCTCTCCCCAGAAAAGCAATGCCTGAAACTCATACCCAACAAAGTGACTGAAGATTCCTTCTCCCCAGCTGAATTCTCCTTACGGATAGATCTACCAATGATCTATTACTCCAAGTAGAGTTCTCCCTCCTAACAGATCTACCAGTGATCTCTCCCCTAACTGGGTTATTCTTCAAAACAGATCAGCCAGAGATCTTCATCCCAGCAGGATCCGAGTCCCGGATCGGTTTCTCTTTTGCAAAATCATAGCATTTGCATCATATTCACCAAATAAGCGTAGCATTCCGTCTAATACGGAGCATTACCTTAAAAATCAAACATTTGCATGATCACAAGCCAGGTTTGAGCCAGTCACCTGCAATTACCATCAATATTTCATCAACAATACACAAAATACATCCCTTGCACATAAAAGCCAAAGCGTCCCCTTTGCACTCTCAAAAACAAATACTTGTCCATAACATGCTCTTCTCGACACTCGTCCGTGTCATCTAATCTCCCCACAAAAGACCAAAGCATCTCCTTTACACTCTCAAAACAGATGCCTATTTATATTTATGCATGTTTGACACTCGTCCGTGTCATACCTTCCCCGACAAGTCAAACACTCGTTCGTATCTTGCACATACTTCACCAACAAATCAATACTCACTCATACTTATACAGACGTTTTTGATACTCGTCTGTATCTTGTTTATATCACTCCTCAACAGATTCAATACTCGTCTGTGTTCTTTGTTAACCAGTTGGTACTTGTCTGTATCATCATCTTTGAACATGTGTCAGCGTTTGTTTCTACCGATACTCGTCAGTATCATGGTTCTAAGGATGCTCGTCCGCATCTTTAATCTATACACGTCGTCAAACACTTATACCTTTTATTCATGAGCGTAAGCACTCGTCCGTGTTTATCGTTCCCCAGTAAGTCGTCAACAAAACAACTTTCTCCTACATGACATCCGTCCTATGTCGTGATACTTTCGGCAGTCGTCCCTTGTCGGGTGATCGTTCTTCACCTTCGGATGATCGTCCCTCATCCTTTTCCCTAGTGGATCCTCCATTGTTGGAACCTTCTATCCGGCATTCATCCTATGTCGTGATATTTTAGCAGCCGTCCCCTGCCAAGTGATCGTCCTTCACCTCTTGATCATTTTTGTCTGATGGTCGTCCCCATCGTTGATCTTGTTATCCGACATTCGTCCTATGTCATGATAAACCCTGACAGCAGCCGTACCCTGTTAGGTGATCATCCTTCACCTCTTGATGATCATCCTTCATCATGCTTATCCGATGGCTGTCCCCATCGTCGACCTCTTCTATCCGGCATTCGTCCTATGTCGTGATATTTTCAGCAGCCGTCCCCTGCTAGGTGATCGTCCTTCACCTTTGATGACCGTCCCTCATCATTATTTCATTTATTCTTTAACCGATGGCCTTCCCCATCGTTGTTTAATTTACTTACCAAAGCCTGGTGGCCTTCCCCGTCATTGCTTTTCTTATTACTTTAATCCCCAGAGAATCTTATTTCTTTACCCGATGGTCGTTCCCGTCATGGTCTCTTCATTCCCCAAACTTGTTGGCCATCCCCGCCATTGCTTTGCTTACTTTATCCCCAGCTGTCGTCCTCTGCTCGATGGTCGTCCTCCGTCGCCTTCATTTAATAATCATACTATAATATCTTTTACAATTTATATCCCTTTTCTTCTTCTCCCCAGCGAGTGCAAATTTCGGACTGTCTTTGTTATTCAACCACAAGTTATCTTGTTTGTCTGTTAAGCCAGGCGCTTACACCCTACACAGCTAACTCATGCTTGAATAGGGGAAGCTGTAAACACCCTAAATTTTCCCTCACTCTTCATCCCACCATGGCTTTTGATCTTTCATTCTTGTTTTAACATAAGCATTACATCTCATATTGCATATTTGTTTCACTGCATTGTTCAAATTCATCTGCATCTAGGGTTTGTGATATGAGCAATCCAAGAATCCATCTGAGCCATCCCAAAGGTATCAAAGCTTTCCAAGAGGGTCCATGTGTGTTCTATCATCATATTATGCTCCTCAAAGTTCATGAAAGTCAAGGGATCACAAGAACTGGCAAAGGCATGGAAGCAGAGCTAGGGTTTTCACTGCACAGATGGCCAAAATTAGGGTTTTGGTTTCAGAGGCCTTAACTCCAAATTTTTGGGGCATTCTTGTATCTAATGGTCTTAATATGTTATAAGGATCATGTGTACCAAGTTTGATGAAGAAACTCATTGTGGAAGTCATCTGCTTACTGGGTAACTTCCTGAGCAAGTTATGTCAAAATCAGGGCATCTGAGGCCCCCAACAATGGAACCAAAGGGGTATTTTCATCAAATTGAAGTTCAATGATCTTTATTTGATCTTAGAAGTGTTTGGAAGTTCACAAAATTGAAGAATTTTGAGCCAATTGCAAACTTGCCATTTTTGTAAATGACTTGAAATGCAAACTTTCCATTTTGGGAAAGATTTTCAACCTCCTCTTTCATGACCAAAAATGCTTCAAATGAAAAATTCTTGGGCATGAAAGTTGTAGATTAGGTCTTTCCCTTTTCAAAAATTACAAGAACATATTTTGATTCATCATAGAACTCAAGTTATGGCCTTTCAAAGTTGGCAAAAATCACATAATTTTCAAGTTCATGCCAAAGAGGGAATTTTGCGATTTCACTTGCCAAGCATTCTAAAGACCTCTAATGTGCACAAACACTTCACAATATGTCAAATAAACTTCAAAAGATCAGAATTATGCATTGAACCTAGGGTTTTCATGACTTGTGATCCAAGAAACTTCAAAGTGGGAAATTTGCAAAACATGTGATAGCTCATGATCCAAGCCTTCCAACACATCAAAATCAATCCCATGGCCATCCTTGAACCAAGCTGAGACCAGACACCCCATGAAACCACCTCTGACCCGTGCCCATACCGCATAGTACACAATCTTGAATTTTTGCAAAACCTCCCCTACCAATTAGCCAGTGCCACAACAACTCTCTGGCCAATCAACATTGTTTATGTGGACATTAAGAAACTCATTTCATACAACACACAAGGCTGAAACCTCTCATACACTCAAATTGCAAAAAACCTCAAGAAACCGTCATCTCTTCGAAATTCATAGCACAACCATCAAAACTTCAAACTTCTTCCACCAATCAACTCAGCATCACCCCAGGATCATTTCCCACCCATCACCATAACCTAAAAAACACTCTCAAACTCAAACACGATTTCTGCATACTCATAACCGGAACTCATGATTCAGCCAAAATAAACTCAATCCAAGCATCACAATAGACTCAGGGGGACCAAAGGAGGTGGATTGCACAAAAGAAAGGCCTAGAAAGCTCCAATTTGCAAAGCTCCATCTCAGGTATCCTCCATGAACATTTTTTCCAGAAGCCTGTTTTCTTGTTGAAATATGATTCTATGTGTTGCACTGATCATGGGGATGTGTTTAGTTTTGAAAATGAGCAAGAAATAAGCATGAACCGAATCTCTGAAATTTTGACCTAAAAACTTATTTGATTCGATTCAGTCTTTTGATGTATGATTAATTGTTTTTGTTGCTGGATTTGAGTTTGTTGATGGTTAAAGATCATTTCTGGAGCTTGTGGTGAGTTTTTGTGGGGTTTTGAGAGATTCAGGGAGGGAGTCTGGCCAGAGAAGATGACAGGAGGTCTTCTCCGGCCACCTGAGAGTGATTAGGGTTAATCCACGTTTAAATCCCCAATTTGAATCTTGGCCTTTGGATTAGGATTAGGGTTAGCGTGCGTACGGTCAGGATTAGTTCACTTAGGATTAATTCTGATTATTTAATTAATTAATGATAATTAACCCAGTTTGAATGTGGACCATTGAAATGCGCGCATGGTCAATTCCCACCCTTTTTATTTGAATCTCAGCCCTTGGAAGCGCTGACTTCCATTTATTCTCATTTATTTTCATTTTATTTTCATTTCTTTTGCATATTTATTTTAAAATATCAAAAATCATCACAAAAAAATTTCCTTTTGCATAATGACTTTAAATATTTTTCTTAATCCAAAAATAATTTTTATTTTATTTTTTGCATTTAAAAAGTATTTATAAATATTTAAATGTTATTTTTAATTAATTTAAGTATTTTAATTAATTATAAATGTATTTAGGTTTCTAAATATCACCAAAAAAATCATGAACCATTTCAATGCATTTAGAAACATTTTCAAACTCTTCACAAAAATTTCTTTTTAGGTTCGATCATAGTTTACCAATTTTCTTTGAATTAAGGGTTATAAAAATCACATTTTTGAACCCTAACTTAAAAAATAATTTTTGCCTAACTAAGAAGAGTTTGAACTGGATTCTTTTTTGCATTGTGTTACATATTGTATTTAGTTTATAAGTATTTTTTTCCTCATGAATTTATCTTGTATTTTCAATTTAATTTGCATTTTTTCTTTTGAACCACCCAAAAAATCCTAGAAACTTAGGAAAATCATAACTTTTGATAGGTTAGGCTTCTGACCTTCTCCTTTGGGGTGTGACCTAATATGGGATTAGGGTTTGTTTGAGCTTAATTTCAAATTTTTATTATGATATATGCTTCTGTTTTATCCATTTGCATCTCACATGTTCATAAAACCCTAATTTCTCATGTTCATTTCCATTCACCTTGCATATGCATCATTACATGAACTTGCCATGACATTTCATGCATTCATATGTCATCTTAGACATATTCAGACATTTTAGAACCTTGATTAATCATTCCTTCATTAATTTTCCATGTTTAGTATTCATTTCATTTCATGAACTTTCATGTGTTTTCAAACTTCTAAGCATGCTTTCATAACATCTCATCCTTGTATGATCATTCATATGCATTTTGTATGACATAGCATCATCTCACATGACATTTACATGGCATAAGCACTTCTGACTTTGGTCTTTGCATCTCATTTAATCTCATTTCAATTCATTTCTTTATGCCTTATATCTTATGCATTCATGCTAACACTTTCAGGTACTTTTGGTAAGTTATCTTGAGAGGTGCATTTGCCTTCACCTCTCACCTCTTCTTATCTCTTTCATTTACATTTTGTTTGTCATTAAAGTGAATCTAATTCACTTATGTTCCATCTCTCTCACTTTCTCCCTTTAAGTTAATTATCTTCTTAGTAAGTAAGTAACTTATTCTTCTGCTTCCTCCTCCTTTCACCTGCTTCTTCCATTGGTGGCTTCCTTGAAGATCTTTCTTAAGCCTCACAAACCATAGGATATCCAAGCATGATAACGATTAGGTTTGTAATTAGTACCCCTTAGCTTTTTTCCTTTGAGTCTCCTTGAGTCTCTCTTCTCATCTCCATAATCAGAGACTAAACTCTTCAAGTTTTAGGACTTTGGAATTAGGGTTATGCCTGCATCCTTCTCTTAGGATGGAGTGTATAACTTTAATCCTAAGTGTTAAACCTTTAATTTGTTTAAACCTCTTAATCAAATCACTTAATAATCATCAAGAATTTATCTTATAACTTGGGCCTTACATTAGGGTTCTATCTCTTCCTTATGGTTAAGAGGGACTAACCCTAGTGTTTAATGGACAAGTCCCCCTCAAGTTGTCTTACAAACTTAAAATTCACTTCTTAATCTCATCCTTTAATTAAAATCCATTTAATCAAGGCTTGTTAACCGGGATGTGTAACAGCTCGAGCCCCTCGCAAGGCAATCCCGGCACTGCCACCTCACAATCATCTCTACTCCCCTCACTAGTAGAGTTTTTGCCTTCCGTGGGAATCGAACCTTGTACCCTGGGGTTCAAGTACATGTTCAAAACATTCCCACTACCAATTGAGCTAGTAGCTCAAGTGGTAGTGGGAATGGATTGAACATGTACTTGAACCCCAGGGTACGGGGTTCGATTCGCACGGAAGGCAAAAACTCTACTAGTGAGGGGAGTAGAGAAGATCGTGAGGTGGCAGTGTCGGGATTGCCTTGCGAGGGGCTCGGGTTGTTACAAAAAAAGACCCCACGTAAAAGATATAAATAATCAGAGTAATTTATCATGCATCTCAGATAGGGTGTCACACAATAATTCAAAACATCATACAACACCTGTCATGCTCGATAACACTTGAAAATAAATTCATGATTTTCAGGTAAATTTTCACATTAGCAAGTAGCAGCGGATATACTTCAATCATATTTAAACATAAATATAGTTCCATACTCATCACTTAGGCATAATAAGCCAATACTCCACAATAGTCAAATAACAATAACAACATAAGTAGAGTACGTAAAGTATCTCTAAAAAAACATGAATCGAATAACATCCCCAGTGTTACATAATCAGAGCACGGCTCGACCAAACATAATAATTAGAAACTAAGCAAGCTACTCCAAACTGCTACCTCGATCTAGAAGTCAACCTACTCCTCGGTACCTGATCGATGTCATACAAAACATCATTCCAACAGAAGGGTGAGAATTCATATAATTATTGAAATCATAAGATAATATATAATGTAAGGCATTCAAACATAATCAAATTATTCTCACACTCCAAAATTCATCAATAAGGTATAAATCAAAGAATCACACCATTCATAAGTCCATACACACAATGTACAATTACATCAATCCGACAATGTACATAACCACATAATCTCATAATTCAATCATGAACAAAATGACACTCAATTCAAGACTCCAATGCAACGTATGTATGTGGTACCAATCTATTGTTATCATTTTTCGGCTTTTACATTTAAACCGGGTCCGTTCCCTAGACCGATAACAAACAAAAGCCCATTCCTTAAGCTTTCAAACTTGTTCCCTAGGTTTGGGACAAGTCACTAGCTGCCACGGAACTAGCCAGGATTGCCTCTTGACACAAATGATGCATGTGCAATTTCAGCCATCATATGAAATTAAGATCATTCCCTAATCTTAATATTCACGCATACTTTCAATAATTCTTCACATTCGAATTATCACACAATTACACATACTTGCACATATTTATGCACCATCCACACACAAATCAATTTTCAAACGGTATACAACACATTTTACAATATAATCTCAACGACATTATCTCATGACAAGCAAGTAATCCACGAGATATTAACACAATTCAACCTCAATTCACAAAATACATATTAACGATTAAACATGGAATGATTAGTTTATCATCAAGTTAATCACCAAAATAATCACCAAATTAATCATCAAATTAATAACCAAATTAATCATCAAACTAATCTCTAAATTAATAAAAAATAATCACCGATTTAATCTCTAAATTAATTTCTAAAATAATCACCAAATTAATAAACAAATTAATCATCAAAATAATCTCTAAATTAATCACAAAATAATCACCGATTTAATCTCTAAATTAATTTCTAAAATAATCACCAAATAATCACCAATTTAATCAATTAATATAGAATCCTAATTATTCTCATTAAGATACTACAATAAGATCTCCAATTAATTATCCTAAGATAAAGGATACAACTTCCAGGGACTAGTGATGAATTAATTATATACACTACATGCCACCGGATTCAAAACATCACTCATGTTATTTCATTATACGGCCATGCAGTTTAATGAAAGAGAAAAATATGCAGGACATCACATTTTTTAGAAAAAAAATCTTGTTTTATTCATGTTGCTAATGGGTGTACCAAACGATGCATTTCACTATATTTTATTTTCTATTATTAATATATATAATCTGTTTTACCAATTTTTTTTCTAAGTAACCATATCAACTTGTTTTTATCTATACACCAGGGGAACCTACAAGTAATGCATCTCTTATCCATGTGCACTACTTGCCTCAAAATTCAGATACTATTATTCTAAAGATTACATCATAAGGTTGTTTAAGTGTGTTCACAACCAAAGAAACAAGTCTTATTTCTTAAAGGGGTCTGCGCTGCCACTTGTTTCGTTACTGTCTACTAATTCCTGCATCATCTTTCATCACTATTATCATGTTTTCAATATGCTCTATGGTTAATATTTAACTAAATGTATCAAACAATGACTATAATAGAATCAAACAACACAAATCAAATCAAAGATTTTTAGTAAAACCTAAAAATTCTAAATTCATGAAAATTGAGATTTTTGACTAACCACATTTCTACCCATTATATATTACCCAACCATCTCAATAATTTCATGAAAACCCACCCTTACCTTAGATTTTCTTGAGCTTTCCAAATTGATCTTGAGTTCCTCTCCTACTTCTATCTTTTTCCTCTTTCCCTCTCTTCTATTCTTTCTACTCTTTCCAATTTTTTTTAAAACCTAACTCTTCCTCATAAACATTATATTTTCTTATTGGGCTTACAGTCTACTCACTCACTAATCACACACCCACTATTGGCCCAATTAGTTTTCTTACTATTCTACTTTATTTCACCAAATAAAATAAATCAATTAAATCAATTAATTTCAATAAATAAAGTAATTCAATTAATTCACTTATATCAATTATTTCAAATAAAATAAATAATTAAATTAATTAAATTAATTAAATTAAATCACATAATTAAATTAAATTAATTAATTCAAATAAATCCAATAAGTCAATTAGATCAAACAAGTCAAATAATTCAATGAGACACACAATCACACAATTATGTAATTAATATAAATAAATAAATAATTACTAAAATCGGGATGTTACAACTCTCCCCCACTTAAAAGATTTTCATCCTCGAAAATTACCTCAAATGAACAACTCGGGATAAGACTCTCTCATCTGACTCTCAAGTTCCCAAGTTACATTTCCACCAGTTGGTCCTCCCCAAGCGACCTTCACCAAAGCAACATATTTACCTCGAAGTTGCTTCAACTCCCGATCTTCTATCCTCATAGGTGAAGTCTCAACAGTCAAGTTATCTCTCACCTACACATCATCTACTTGGACTACATGAGACAGATCCGCAATGTATTTCCTCAACTGAGATACATGGAACACGTCATGGAGATTAGCAAGCGAAGGTGGCAATGCAATCTGATAGGCTACCTCTCCTATCCTCTGTAAGATCTGGTAAGGACCAATAAAACGCGGTATCAACTTGCGCGACCTCAATGCACTACCAACACCAGTTATCGGAGTAACTCGAAGAAACACATGATCTCCCTCTTTGAACTCAAGTGCTTTCCTCCTCTTGTCATGATAACTCTTCTGACGACTTTGAGAAATCTTCATCTTCTCCTGAATCATCTTAATCTTATTCGTAGTTTGTTGAACTATCTCAGGTCCAACCACTACACTCTCTCCAGCCTCATACCAACATAATGGCGTCCTACACCTCCTACCATACAAGGCTTCAAACGGCGCCATACCAATACTCGAATGAAAATTGTTGTTGTAAGTAAACTCAACCAAAGATAAGTAGCTATCCCAAGTTCCTCCATTTTCCAAAACACAAGCTCTTAAAAGATCCTCAAGTGATTGAATCGTCCTCTCCGTCTGACCATCTATCTGCGGATGATAACCAGAACTCAATCGCAACTTAGTACCCAAAGCACTTTGTAAACACTCCCAAAATCTCGATGTGAACCTCGGATCTCTATCCGATACAATGCTAGACGGAATACCTTGCAAACTGACAATCCTCTCGATATATAACTTTGCTAACTTCTCCAACGGGTAATCCATCCTTATCGGGATAAAATGAGCAGATTTCGTCAACCTGTCCACAATAACCCAAATAGCCTCAAAATTACCTGGTGTCTTAGGTAAACCAGACACAAAATCCATAGATATGCTATCCCATTTCCACTCAGGAATAGCTAATGGTTGCATTAAACCTGATGATTTATGATGCTCAATCTTCGACTTCTGACAAGTCAAACAAGAATACACAAACTCTGCAATATCCTTCTTCATACAAGGCCACCAAAACACTTTCCTCAAATCTTGATACATCTTAGTCGCACCCGGATGAATACTCAACCCACTACGATGGCCTTCTTCAAGAATACTCTTCTTCAATTATGCAATATCCGGAACACAAACTCGATCACGACACTTCATGATACCATTCTCATCAATCTGGAAATCACCTCCTCGGCCTTGATTGATCAAAGTTAATCGATCTACCAAACCTAAATCATATTTCTGACCTTCTCGAATCTCGTCAAGAATACCGCTTGTAAGCTTCAACATACCAAGCTTAACTCCATAAGAAGTCTCTTCACAAACCAAACTCATGTCTCGAAATTGTTCAATCATTTCCAACTCTCTAACCATCATCATCGACATACGCAAGGATTTACGACTTAATCCATTAGCTACCACGTTTGCCTTACCCGGATGGTAATTCAAACCAAAATCTTAATCCTTCAAAAGTTCCAACCATCTTCTTTGTCTCGCATTCAATTACTTCCGATAAAAGAGATACTTCAAACTCTTATGATCACTAAAGACTTCAAATCTCGATCCAAACAAGTAGTTCCTCCAAAGCTTCAACACAAACACAACAGCGGCTAATTCTAAGTCATGTGTCGGATAATTTATCTCATGCACTTTAAGTTGCCTTGAAGCATAAGCTACAACTTGCTGATTTTGCATTAATACACCTCCCAGACCCATCAACGAAGCATCACAATACACAACAAATGGTTCTTTCGGATTCGGCAAAATCAAAACAGGAGTTGTCGTCAACTTCCTCTTAAGCTCTTGAAAACTTTCTTCACACTTTATATCCCAAACAAAAGCTTGACCCTTTCTAGTCAAATGCGTCAATGGAAAAGATAACTTAGAGAATCCTTTAATAAATTTCTGATAATAACCTGCCAAACCAAGACAACTTTGAATCTCCAAAACTGATTTTGGAGTTTCCCATTGCGATACAGCTTCAACCGTCAACGGATCAACTGCAATTCCCTTACTTGAAATCACATGACCAAGGAAACTCACTTCCTTCAACCAAAAATCGTACTTAGAAAGTTTAGCATACAACTGCTTCTCCTTCAACACAGATAACACAATTTTCAGATGTTCGGCATGATCCTCTCCACTCTTAGAATAGATCAAAATATCATCAATGAAAACAACCACAAACTTGTCCAAATACGGATGGAAAATCCTATTCATGTACTCCATAAATACACCTGGTGCATTAGTCACACCAAATGGCATCACAGAATACTCATAATGACCATATCTTGTTCTAAAAGTGGTCTTTTGAATGTCTTCAGCCTTCACACGAATTTGATGATACCCAGATCTCAAATCAATCTTACTGAACACACTCGCACCAACCAACTGATCCATCAAATCATCAATTCTTGGAAGTGGATACTTATTCTTGATAGTCACCTTGTTCAATTGCCGGTAATCCACACAAAGCCTCATAGTACCTTCTTTCTTCTTAACCAGCAAAACAGGTGCACCCCACGGTGACACACTCAGACGAATAAACCGCTTCTCAAGTAGATCTTAAAGTTGACTCTTAAACTCTTTCAACTCCGATGCAGACATACGATATGGAGCCATTGATATCGGACTAGTTCCAGGAACTAAGTCGATCGAAAACTCCACCTCGCGTTCCGGTGGTAAATCACTTATCTCATCAGGAAAAACTTCTAGAAAATCACAAACAATTGGCAAAGTACCAACTGCTCCACTTTCCTCAATACTCAAAGTTGCCAGCAACATAAACATCTCGGCACCATCTTGCACTAACTCATTCACTTGCTTGGCAGACATAAATAAGTCTCCTTTGTCCCCAGGTTTAAGAAAATCAACTGACTTATCAAAACAATTAATATAGACATGGTTGAACTCCAACCAATTCATGCCAAGAATAACATCAAGTTGATCTAACTGAAGACACACTAAATCAATGCCAAAGTCTTTACCAAAAATACTCAACGGACAATTCAAACACACATATGGGGTAGTTACTGAACCCATAGCAGGAGTATCAATAACCATACTACCACCCATAACGGATAACTCAAGATTCAATCTTTTAACACAATCCAAAGAAATAAAAGAATGTGTAGCTCCAGTATCAATTATAGTTATCAAAGGTATTCCATTAATGAAACACGTACCTCTGATCAATCGGTCTTCACTAGCAGTCTCAGATCCAGATAGAGCAAACACTTTCCCTTTCATTTGAGCCTTCTTTGGTTTGTCACACTTGGTACTAATGTGCCCTTGCTCACCACAATTGTATCAAGTCACACTCGCACCACTCCTGCACTCTAAAGTCTTGTGGCCTGGCTTGCCACACTTGAAACATTTCTTCTCAACACTTGTGCACTCAGGAGCACGATGTCCTTCCTCACCACACCTAAAACACTTCACCGGAGTGGAAGCTCCTCCCCCACTCAGCTTCTTTCCATTACCAGCTTTCTGCTTCCCTTTGTCACCAGAAGTCACATACGATTTCCCTCTGAATTGGCCTTTTCCTTTCTTATCATTCATACTTTTGTAGTGAGTTGATCGAGCCCTACTATCTTCATCATAGATCCTACTCTTGTTCACCAACTCAGAATATCGCCTAATCTCCTGATAACTAATGGCTTTCTTGATTTCAGGTCTCAAACCATTCACATACTTAAGACACTTGGATCCTTCAGCATTAATAGTGTTGTAGTGAGGACAAAACTGAATTAACTCTTCAAATCTTGTCGTATACTCAGCCACAGTTAAGTTACCTTGCTTCAATTCAAGAAAATCAATTTCCTTCTTTCCACGTACATCTTCCAGAAAGTACTTCTCCAAAAATGCCACTCTAAAAACAGTCCAAGTAATCTCAACTTCGATTTCTTCAAATCTCCGACGAGTGTTACCCCACCAGTGCTCAGCTTCCTTCTCAAGCATATGGGTGCCAAACTGCACCTTCTGCGCATCAGAACAGTTCATAACTCAAAAGGTCATTTCAATTGCATCCAACCATTCTTGTGCTTTGTCAGGTTCATATCTTCCCATGAACTTTGGTGAATTGTTCCTCTGAAACTTTCCCAAAGCACGAAACTCATCATCAGTGTTGTTCACAGCATTCACATTGACTTGAGGAATTTTCCCAATCGCTCCAGCCAACAACGTCAAAGCTTCAGAAGGTGCTCTATCATTCCTACCTGCAACCATTGTTCTAGATTCCACAATAAAATCTTCATTAGAACAAAAATACTGATATAACAACACAAAATAAACACACAGACAATTTGGTCAACTGACCGACCTTGCTCTGATACCACTAATGTAACACCCTTCTAAACCCCACGTAAAAGATATAAACAATCAGAGTAATTTATCATGCATCTCAAATAGGGTGTCACACAATAATTCAAAACATCATACAACACCTGTCATGCTCGATAACACTTGAAAATAAATTCATGCTTTTCAGGTAAATTTTCACATTAGCAAGTAGCAGCAGATATACTTCAATCATATTTAAACATAAATATAGTTCCATACTCATCACTTAGGCATAATAAGCCAATACTCCATAATAGTCAAATAACAATAACAACATAAGTAGAGTACGTAAAGTATCTCTAAAAAGAACATGAATCAAATAACATCCCCAGTGTTACATAATCAGAGCCCGACTCGACCAAACATAATAATTTAGAAACTAAGCAAGCTACTCCAAACCGCTACCTCGAGCTAGAAGTCAACCTACTCCTCGGTACCTGATCGATGTCATACAAAACATCATTCCAACAGAAGGGTGAGAATTCATATAATTATTGAAATCATAAGATAATATATAATGTAAGGCATTCAAACATAATCAAATTATTCTCACACTCCAAAGTTCATCAATAAGGTATAAATCAAAGAATCACACCATTCATAAGTCCATACACACAATGTACAATTACATCAATCCGACAATTTACATAACCACATAATCTCATAATTCAATCATGAACAAAATGACACTCAATTCAAGACTCCAATGCAACTTATGTATGTGGTACCAATCTATTGTTATCATTTTTCGGCTTTTACATTTAAACTGGTCCATTCTCTAGACCGATAACAAACAAAAGCCCATTCCCTAAGCTTTCAAACTCGTTCCCTAGGTTTGGGACAAGTCACTAGCTGCCACGGAACTAGCCAGGATTGCCTCTTGACACAAATGATGCATGTGCAATTTCAGCCATCATATGAAATTAAGATCATTCCCTAATCTTAATATTCACGCATACTTTCAATAATTCTTCACATTCGAATTATCACACAATTACACATACTTGCACATATTTATGCATCATCCACACACAAATCAATTTTCAAACGGTATACAACACATTTTACAATATAAACTCAACGACATTATCTCATGACAAGCAAGTAATCCACGAGATATTAACACAATTCAACCTCAATTCACAAAATACATATTAACGATTAAACATGGAATGATTAGTTTATCATCAAGTTAATCACCAAAATAATCACCAAATTAATCATCAAATTAATAACCAAATTAATCATCAAAATAATCTCTAAATTAATCACAAAATAATCACCGATTTAATCTCTAAATTAATTTGTAAAATAATCACCAAATTAATCATCAAATTAATAACCAAATTAATCATCAAAACAATCTCTAAATTAATCACAAAATAATCACCGATTTAATCTCTAAATTAATTTCTAAAATAATCACCAAATAATCACCAATTTAATCAATTAATATAGAATCCTAATTATTCTCATTAAGATACTACAATAAGATCTCCAATTAATTATCCTAAGATAAAGGATACAATTTCCAGAGACTAGTGATGAACTAATTATATACACTACATGTCACCGGATTCAAAACATCACTCATGTTATTTCATTATACGGCCATGCGGTTTACTGAAAGAGAAAAATATGCAGAACATCACATTTTCTAGAAAAAAAATCTTGTTTTATTCATGTTGCTAATGGGTGTACCAAACAATGCATTTCACTATATTTTATTTTCTATTATTAATATATATAATCTGTTTTACCAATTTCTTTTCTAAGTAACCATATCAACTTGTTTTTATCTATACACCAGTGGAACCTACAAATAATGCATCTCTTATCCATGTGCACTACTTGACTCAAAATTGAGATACCATTATTCTAAAGATTACATCAGAAGGTTGTTTAAGTGTGTTCACAACCAAAGAAACAAGTCTTATTTCTTAAAGGGGTTTGCGTTGCCACTTGTTTCATTACTGTCTACTAATTCCTGCATCATCCTTCATCACTATTATCATGTTTTCAATATGCTCTATGGTTAATATTTAACTAAATGTATTAAACAATGACTATAATAGAATCAAACAACATAAATCAAATCAAAGATTTTTAGTAAAACCTAAAAATTTTAAATTCATGAAAATTGGGATTTTTGACTAACCACATTTCTACCCATTATATATTACCCAACCATCTCAATAATTTCATTAAAACCCACCCTTACCTTAGATTTTCTTGAGCTTTCCAAATTGATCTTGAGTTCCTCTCCTTCTTCTATCTTTTGCCTCTTTCCCTCTCTTCTATTCTTTCTACTCTTTCCAATTTTTTTTAAAACCCAACTCTTCCTCATAAACATTATATTTTCTTATTGGGCTTACAATCTACTCACTCACTAATCACACACCCACTATTGGCCCAATTAGTTTTCTTACTATTCTACTTTATTTCACCAAATAAAATAAATCAATTAAATCAATTAATTTCAATAAATAAAGTAAATCACATAATTAAATTAAATTAATTAATTCAAATAAATCCAATAAGTCAATTAGATCAAAAAAGTCAGATAATTCAATTAGACACACAACCACACAATTACGTAATTAATATAATAAATAAATAATTACTAAAATCGGGATGTTACAGGATGCAAATCTCCGGGAGCTACAATATCATGTTTATTATTTGTTCTTATTATTTTTTATGTTGATTTTCCTTTTGTCCATTTGGACACAAAAACATTAATAAAGGTTTAAACTTCTAAAAGACTTGTGACTTTAATTTGTGGACTTTTTGTTACTATCCTTGGCATTGGAATGGAGATTTTGGACTTAGATTTTAGGATCCCTTCCCATTGCTTTGATCATCATGAAGTTGGATTTGGCCTTTATTTCGCCACTTGCTAGATTATAAGGATGGAACTCTTATGCTCATAATTTGGAATATCATCAAGTTTGGTTAGATATTTCTTCCCTTGTCACCTTATTTTCTTTTTTAGGATAGTCCTTTCATCTCCTCCCATTCTTTAATTTTCAAAACCTTCTCCCTTTTTCAAAGGATTCCTTTTTTTTAAATCATCACCTCTTTAACAAACCAAAACCTTGACTTTTGTCAAGTGGCTTTTTACTTTTTTTCTTTTCTTTTTAAAATCAATGAATCTAGTCATGTTGACCTTAATTTAAAAATAAAAAGAATCAAACTCATTCAAGTTGTTTTGTGCCTTTGTGCACTTTTGTTTTCTTCTTTTAAAAAAGTGTCGATTATGAGTCATTATTCTTTAGTCGGGTGTAAGTCTCTCAATCTCCATGGTTGTAGTTTGATGTAATTGAGTCTATTGTTATTTGTGGGGGTTTAGTGGCATACTCGTTGATTTTATCCGAGTTGGCGCCTTCCCCATAATGATGTATGAGTCCATGCCTTCATTCTCATGGTAGTTTCTTTGGCCATCCACTTGAAGATGACAAATTCTCTTCACTTAATAAAATTAATCATAACCCACCCTTTTTCACTATTTGTACCACGAACTACGGGGTTTTGATCTTGCATTGCACTTTGTGGGTACGTAGGCATGAGGTGGTAACCCTCTCCAAACACAAAAAAAATATATAAAAAAACAATTTTTTTCTCATCCCTCCACTCTTATTTAACAAACCTTTTTCAAACCAAAAGCAGTAAATTTTTCAAAGGGCTCTCGTGGAGTACCACGAACATTTTGGATGCGTAAAACCTTCCCATTGTGTAACATATCCCCTTACCTGTTTCTCTGTTGTGTTTCTTTAGCTTTTGGCTTTTAGATTCATTAGGATTTATTCGATATTTTTTCCTTTTCCTCTTGGAATAAAAATAAAGCACGATGGCGACTCTGTTTACTTTGAGTTAAGTTAATTAATAGCTTACACTCATGTTTCTTACCGCTACAATTAGGATTCATATCCTTTAAAGAGAGTTATTTGTTCTTGACGAGTCTTTGAACATTGTACTTGAAGCTCAAGTGGTTCTCAATGTTGTACCCTGGTCCTCCATGATGATAAGGGAAAGATTTATCAACTTTAAACTAGTAAGAGGGATTTTCAGGTACTACGAGAGGTGACCTGGTTTTAATGTGCCCCTTTTATAGAAAGAGTGGAAACAAATCAACACATGTGATTGGTATAGGATCAAAATCTGGTGTCTTGGGATACCAGTTGTTGTTATTGTTTTGGAAGCGAGCCTGCTGAAGAGGATGTTGCTGCCTTTGCTGATATTATTGTTGACTTGGAGAGCTCTGAAAGATCTGAGGTTGATACGTCGGAGTTGGCATTGTTCTGATGATAGGAGATAATGTTGACACTTGTCTAGGGAGATTTCTTTGTCTTTGATAGCTTTGAAAGATATTTCCAATATCTTGTTCTTTTCTTTTTGGCAAGGCTTTTCCATACCTTTCGTTACTACTAGTCGATTCAACATCTTTGGTCAGCCTTCCTTCTCTGACTTCTTCTTGCAAACGTACTCCCATGTTTACCTTTTTAAAATAATCACTATGTGCACTTGCAACAATTCATTCGTAGTAAAATGAACTGAGAGTTTTCAAGAATATCTTCGTCATTTCCTTCTCTTCGAGCGAAGGAGAAATTTGAGCAGCAATTTCATGCCATCTTTGCTCGTATTCTTTGAAAGTCTATTTCTCTCTCTGAGACATGGCTCTGATTTTATCTCTATCAGGTGCCATATCTAGGTTTTACTTGTATTGATTGATGAAAGTTGTTTCGGGATTACGGAAAGTGCTGATGTTAGTTTTGTTCAACTTCATGTACCAGCGGAGAGCTTCCCCGATTAAATTGTCCTGAAAGAAGTGGATTAGTAGTTGTTGATTGCCCGTCTGAGTGGACATCTTTTGGGCATACATTAACAAGTGGATATAAGGGCAAGTATTTCCTTTATACTTCTCAAAGTATGGCACCTTGAATTTGTGCAGAATTAGAATATTCGGTACTAAGCAGAGATTGATGGTTTCTTTTCCAAATACATCTTGTCCTCGCATAGCCCGAAGCTGTTTCTACATTACCACGAACTATTCTTGGAATTCATCCATTCTTTCGTATATCCCTCCTCCTTCACATGGAGTGATATGATGAATTCAATTCTCTGGAGTAATGTGGACCAAGGGTTGAGGTAATGACATTAGTGTTGCTTGTCTTGGAATTCAGTCACCTGGAGTTTGTAACCTCCAGGTATAGGATTCTCCACCGTTTCTCTCATATCGTCAAGAGATTGAATTTTGTAACCTTCAAGTCAAGATGAACTAGCTGATTTCCTCAATTTTTCTGACGTCGGAGGCATGTAGCATTCTGGTGTGAAGTTTTAAGGCATGCCCCAAGGCATATTCTTTGGCATTTTTTACTGGGGATCCTAATAAGGTGTAAACACCCCAAATTTTACCTCACACTTTATCACACCATGGCTTATGATATTTCATTTTTGTTTTAACATAAGCATTACATCTCATATTGCATGTTTGCTTCACTGCATAGTTCAATTTCATCTATATCTAGGGTTTGTGATCTGAGCAATCCAAGAAGTGATCTAAGCCATCCCAGAGGTCTTAAAGCTTTCCAAGAGGGTCCATGTGTGTTAAATAATCATATTATGCTCCCCAAAGTTCATGGAAGTCAAGAAATCACAAGGATTGGCAAAGGCATGGAGGCAGAGATAGGGTTTTCACTGCACAGATGACCAAAATTAGGGTTTTAGTTTTAGAGGCCTTAACTCCAAAAAATTTGGTCATTCTTGTTTCTAATGTTTTTAATATGTTATAAGGATCATGTGTACCAAGTTTGTTGAAGAAATTCATTGTGGAAGTCATCTGATCATTGGGTAACTTCTTGAGCAAGTTAAGTCAAAATTAGGGCATCTGAGGCCCCCAACAATAGAACCAAAGGGTCATTTTCATCAAATTGAATTTCAATGATCTTTATTTGATCTTATAAGTGGTTGTAAGTTCACAAGATCGAAGAATTTTGAGCCAATTGCAAACTTGCCATTTTTGGAAATGACTTGTAATGCAAACTTTCCATTTTGGGAAAGCTTTTTAATTGCCTCTTTCATGACCAAAAATGCTTCAAATGAAAAATTCTTGGACATGAAAGTTGTATATTAGGTCTTTCCCTTTTCAAAAAGTACAATAACATGTCTTGATTTATCCTAGAACTCAAGATGGCCTTTAAAAGTTGGCAAAAATCCAATAATTTTCAAGTGTACACCAAAGAGGGAATTTTGCAAATTCACTTGCCAAGCCATTTCATGACCTCTAATTGACTTCAAAACATCATACAAACATAATGCAACACATTTGGATCAGAATCATGCCTTGCATCACAAGTTTTCATGGCCAACTTCTCAAGAACTTTCAAAGTTGTCAAAATGTATAAAGCTTGCAAACACTTCATCCAAGCCTTCCAGCTGCATTCTAATGATCTAAGGGCTCCCCATGAAGAATGTTGAGGCCAGACACCCCCAAAAAGCCAGATCTTCCATGGCACATACCTCAAGTACACATAAGTTGACATTTTTGCATTTCCTCCCATACCAATCAAACTGAGCCACCACCCACTCTCTGACCAATCACAACCTCTTATGCAAACCCTAAGGACTCCATTCCATAACACATTCAAGCCTAAATCATCCCACAAGTCAGAATTCACAAAATCACCTAAAAGCTTCCCTTCTTTGATTCTCACACCTCAGTCATCAAAACTCCAAATTTCTTTCACCAGTCAACCACACATAACCTAAGGATCATTTCCCACCCCTCACCATGGCCTGAAACCAGCTCAAACCAAAACACGATTTCTGCATACTCAGAACTGAAACTCATAAACCAACCATTAAAAACATGTTCTAAGCATCACAACATCCTCAAGGGTTCCATTGGAGTTGGTTTGCGCAAGGGAGGAGCCAGAAAGCTCAAAACTGCAAAGCTTCATCTCAGGTATCATGAAGAACATTTTTTCCAGAACTTTTGTTTTAGTTCCTAAATGATTCTATATTTTTAGTTGATCACTTTGATATGTTTAGAATTGAAAATGGTTGAGTTTTGAGTATTTCATAGCTTTCTGAAATTTTGCCCGTGAAAATGTTCTTGTTCGATTCTCTTGATTCATGAAAAATAAATGGATTTTGTTGTTGGATTCTTGTTTAGGGTGTTTAGTTGAGTGAATCTGGAAGGTTTGATGCGTTTTCATGGTGTATTGAGAGAGATAGCATGAGGGGTTGGCCGGAGAAGACGACCAGAGCTTATCTTCGGTCGCCTGAAATTAATTAGGTTTTGGTTTGCCAGTTTGAATGTGAGCCCTTGGATGGAGATTAGTTTAGGTAGCATACGGTCCAGATCATTTCATTAAACCTTAATCCCTTAATTAATTTAATTAATTAGGATTAATTAATAAAATTGCCAAATTTCATCTTGACCTTTCATTAGCGCGCGCAGTCAACACAAATTTCCCCAGTTTGAATCGCTGCCCTCAGATCTTCATACTTTCATTTATTTCATTTTTAATTCATTTTATCTTCATTTATTTTGCTCATTTTATTTAAAATAGTAAAACTCATCACAAAAATATGAAACGTTGCATTTATGTTTTAAATATTTTTCTCAACCTAAAAATGATTTTTATTTTATTTTTTGCATATAAAAAGTATTTTTAAAATATTTAAATGTTATTTTTAATTAATTAAAATATTTTAATTAATTAAAAATGCATTTAGGTTTCTAAAAATCACCAAAAAAATCACGAACCATTCCAATACATTTAGAAACATTTTCAATCTCTTCATACAAATTTTATTTTAATTTTGATCATAATTTCCCAATTTTCTTTGAATTAGGGTTCATTAAAATCACATTTTCTAACCCTAACTTTGAAAATTCATTTCTGCCTAACCAAGAAGAGTTTTAACTTGGTTCTTTTTGCATAGTTTCACATATTGCATGTAGTTTCTAGGTTATTTTTCTCATGAATTTATCTTGCATTTTCAAATTGATTTGCATTTTCCTTTGAGAATCACCCAAAAACCCTAGCAAACTTAGGAAATTCATAACTTTCAATAGGATTAGCTTCTGACTTTCTCCTTTGGGGTGTGACCTTATGTGGGCTTAGGGTTTTATTGAGCTTGATTTCACTTTTTTATCATGTTGTATGCTTCTGTTTTGTTCATTTGTATCTCATATGTTCATAAAACCCTAATCTCTCATGTTCATTTGCATCCACCTGGCATATTCATCATCATGTGAGTTTACCATGACATTTCAGGCATCCATATGTCCTCTTAGACATCTTAGGACATATTAGAACATTTCTTGATCATTTATTCATTCATTTGCCATGTCTCGCATTCATTACATTTCATAAACATCCATATGTTTTCAAACTCCTAAACATGCCTTCATGACATATCATCTTTGAATGAACATACATAGGCACATTGTATGACTTTGCATCATATCGTATGTCATTTTCATTGCATAATCACTTCTGACTTTGGTCCTTGCATCACATTTCATTTCATTTCTTTATGCTTTATGTCTTATGCATTCATACTAACTTTTTCAGGATCTTTTGGTAAGTTATTTGGGAGGTGGATTTGCCTTCATCTCTCACCTCTTCTCATCTCTTCATATGCATATTTACATGTATTTGAAGTGAATATAATTCACTTATGCTCCATCTTTCTCACTTTCTTCCTTTAGGTTACTTATCTTCTTAGGAAGTAAGTAACTTATTCTTCTGCTTCCTCTTCCCTTCATCTGCTTCTTCCATTGGTGGCTTCCTTGAAGATCTTTTCTCTTAAGCCTCACAAACCATAGGATGTCCAAGCATGATAACTTTTAGGGTTGTATATAGTCTCCCCTAGATTTTTACCTTTGAGTCTCCTTGAGTCTATCTTCTCATCTCAATAATCAGAGACTAAACTCTTAAAGCTTTACGACTTTGGAATTAGGATTATGCATGCATCCTTCTATTAGGATGGAGTGTATAACTTTAATCCTTAGTGTTAAAACTTTAAATTTGTTTACACCTCTTAATCAAAACACATTAATAATCACTAAGACTTTATCTTGTAACTTGGGCCTTACATTAGGGTTCTATCTCTTCCTTATGGTTAATAGGGACTAACCCCAGTGTTTAATGGACAAATCCTCCTCAAGTTGTCTTACAAACCATAAAATCTACTTCTTAATCTCACCATTTAATTAAAATCCATTTGATAAAGGTTTGTTATATAATGAATTTAATCCCTAACCATGGGTTAAGTTGAGGTATCTTCCTCAGCTTAAGTGTTCTCATCTATTATCCTTCTATTAGGATGGTGTAATGAGTTCACTAATCTGTGATTAGAGGTTAAACTCATTACTTAACACTAAACAAAAACCCAAAAACATTTAATTAATCACAAGTAGGTTAACGATCTTAATCCTACATCATCATGGCAATTAGGTTGAGATGTTTATCTCATACTTAAGTAGGCTCATTATCCCTAATTAGGGAGGATATAATGAGTTTACAACCCCTTGATTTAGGCTTAAGCTCATTAACTTATGCAAAACACCAAAAACAATAACAAAACTGAAAACACAAAAACAAACAAAAATCGTCTCCTCCGGGATTCTTTTCTCATCACACTCATTCACAAACGAGAACTTGCTTCTTCCGTCTAATGCAAGACAGTTAACATTCGAGCCAGACGAGTCATACACTTGAGCATAGACAAGTAAGCAGTTCACAATCAATTATCATCCAGTCTCTTTGAGTCAAACTACGGTGTTCTGACTTCCTCATTGCACGAGAGGATACGTAGGCATAATTTAATCGTTATCGAACAAAAGTCTATGTGTCTCCCCCCTCTTTCAGCATTCTTTTTTAAGCCTCAACTCCTGAGCATTCACCTCTTGCACTGACACATGTACATTCATTCATAGCTTTTGCACACAGATAACACATACACTTACCCCTTTTAAACACAATCTTGTAAGCGTGGATCCCTTCGAGTACGACGGACAATCTGGGTGCTAATACCTTCCCAGGTTGTAACCAACCCCCTTTCTCAGTTTCTCTGGTTCGCAACCATCTTAGCCATCTTTTTCTAGGTTTATGCAGCATTACCTTTCCTTCGAGATAAAAATGCCTAGTTGGCGACTCTATTCAATTCATTTTCATTTTCTCTTTCGCTGACCGTTCGCGTCTGCACCCTGGGACCCTAGTGTATTTTCTGGGGAGCGACAGCTTGGCGACTCTGCTAGGGACACTATGCTTGTAACCAGGGTTTCTGGTTCTTTTGTGGGTTTCTCTTACCGCTTGTTTGATTTGTGTTTATGGGGGTGTTATATGCTATATGTTCTTTTTTGTTTATTGCTTTATTTATTGCTTTTTGTACAACTTTATTTATTGTTTTCATTTACTCTTTTATTGCATTCCATATTTCTGTCATCATATCATATGTTGGATCTGTTGTTTACCTTGGTGGGAGGGATATTCAGTGAGTAAGGTTCCATATCGGGAGCCTGAGTAACACATAGGATAGAGTGGCTTCATGTTCTTTCCCATTCCATTTCGGTCTGTTGCAGGAATATGAAACACAGTTCAGACATGGGTTTCTTCTTGAGAACTTTGTGCTACGAATTTCCTTTAGTACTAGGGCTATCTGGGAAGCCTGCTAAGTCTGGATGACCTTTTATGACCTTCAGCATCTGAGGTGAATTAGAGGAGGATCCTTTATGATTAATGTAAACACTGTACCTCCGGGTTAGAAGTGTTTACACTTCTCATAACTGATCCAAGTCTGAGGATCCTTGTTCTAGAACAATACCTTTGAGCGGGTTGGGATGTTTACAGGTTTGCAGGAACCCTTGGCCTCAACATACCTGTAACACCCCAAATTTTCCCTCTTCATTTTAAGCATCATATCACATCATATTCATCATGAACATATCACATTCTTAGCATCCTAGCATGGAAAGATGAGGCATAACATTTCTCATGACTTAGCATTAGGCATATGATCATCTGTGGAGGTTCTTGAAGCATCACAAACCATGAAAAGGGGCCCAATGGTTTTGTACAATTCCTATGATGGGTCTACATTGCATTTACAAGTTCAATTCCATTTACAAAAGCTCAGAAGGTTGAATGATCATCAGAGATTCCAGGATAGGGCAAAGCTCCTAAGTAATGATCCTAAACTAGGGTTTGAGATTCAAGCATCAAAACATCACAACTTTGGCCATTTCATTTGGAAAAGTATTCTATATATCAAGAGGATCCTAGGTACCAATTTGCATGAGAAACTTCCTTGTGGAAGTCAGGAAATGCTTCAGTTGCTTGCAGATGAAGTAATTGGTCAACTGTGCCTTTAAAAAGTCAACTGTGTGATTTCAAGGGGTCCAATCCACTTTTTCTAGCCAAGGGGTGTCCTTAAAATGTTATAAGAGGTTTGGAAAGTTCAAAGTTCAAGAATAAGTAAGATTTGAGGGTTTTTGCAAAATTGGTGCAAAGTTGGTTTATGGAAAATTCCATTTTTGGCAACTTTTGCCCTAAAATTCAAGTGAGCTTAACATGATCAAAAATTCTTCAAATGAACCAAAGTCAAACATGAAAGTTGGAGATTAAGGTCTCCCATTTTAAAAAGTACAAGTAATTTTTCATAGGATTCTTGGTTTGTGATATAAGCCCCTCGTAAATTTCCTTCAAACTAGGGCAAAACCTAAAATTCATGCATGCACCAAGGGCCAATTGTCTCAAAACTCAATTTCAAGTGTTGGAATGGATCAAGTTTGTTTACAAAGTTAAAATAAAAGGAAAATGGCACACTTTTCTCCAAAGAAATTCAAAAATTCGTGCAAGGCAAGAAAGTTGCTTCATAAGTGGATTTTTTGCACATTCATGAGAAAAGTGTGATAACTTTGATCTAAGGGCCAAAATCTTTTGGATTCAAATTAAGCGTGCAGATTGGAGTGCACATGGGGATGAAGGCCAAGGAAAGCATGAGCATTTCATGCTCTCACACCAAACTTGCAAGAATTGCAAAATCACAAATTCTCCTCATTCCCACGTGCAAACTCTTTCATTTTTTCAACATTGGTTCATGAGGTGGTATATAACAAGCTAGGGTTTCAGAATCCCTCACCTCTCTCTCATTATCTCATTTCAAAGTTTGTGCACAAATTGCATTTTCTCTCATATCTCATCACACACTTGCTCAATCAAAAAACCAGTGGTAGATCCTTGATCAGTGCAAGCTTAGGATCACAAATATCACCATCATTCAAGCAATCTCTCAAGATCAACAACCTTGCCATTTCAGGGCAGTTGCTTGCAAAACTCAAGATCCAGCCATATTCAAGGCTTTAGATGCATTTATTTTGCATCTAGAGTGAATTTGGAGTGATTTGCATCCATCATCTGGTCTTCTAGCAAGCATTTTCAAGCTCTGCAAACTCAGGTATGCCTTGGAATCTTCGCATCTGGAAATGAAAATGTTGGTGTGTTTCTTGATCCTTGATGTTCACTGATAACTTTGATTGTTTTAGTTTTGATTTTAGTGCATTAATGAGTGAGATATTTGAGTTTCAAGTTTCATGGACAAAACTGTTTTTGCTCGATCCAGCTGATTCTTTGATCCTATGAACGTTTCAATGCCATTTTTGAATTCAGAGCCTCTCATTTAGTCAATCTGGAGTTTATGATTCATTTTCATGGTTGTTTGTTCGTCTGTTGTTATTTCCGGTGCCGGAGCCCTAGCTCCGGTCACCGGAATCTGCGTTTATGCTGTTAAGGTTTGTGAGGAAGAAGAAGACCTCGCAGCCCTTAGATCTTCCATCTCACGCTCCAGGTCTTGCCACGTTTCAAGTGAATCCCTCCTCTCTCTCTCACGTGATTTCCCATTCTGTTTTAATGCGTCATAGTTCTCACCTCACCACAAGTTTCATGTGTCCTCAGCTTTAATCCAATAAAATTGCCACGTCATTTAATGAAAGAGTCACAACACGCGTTGGATTGATCCAATGACTATGTTACTTTCCAGTTTATTCTCTGATTTTCCACCCTTACTAATATATACATGCGCACCCAATGGGCCTCTCGCATGCATTTCGCACCCCCCAGATCATAAGCCCAATTGCATTTGAACGTAATTCTTCGCTATTCCCACCCCCAGCTCTCATTCTCCATTTTATTCCTTTTCTTTTTTATTTCTTTTATTTCCTTTTGGTTTTTAATTATTAAAATTAGTTCCAATCATCCAAAAATTCCAAAATAATTCATGAGTCTTCATTTGAGTTTTCTATAATTTTCTATATTTTTATTTTCCATTTTTTCTTAATATACACGTGTCATATAATTCTTCCATCTCATTAATTCTTTTTTAAGTCCTTTTGTACACTCTGACTTGTCCAATTTCCCTAGAGTTCAATATTTTGATTTTGGTGTTGGTTCTTTTTTCTTTGGATTCCTAAGATGATGTACTTTATGTATAATTTTTCCCCTGATTTTTAGAATTTTTTTCATTGGGTCTTGGTCCTTTGACTTGTGAAGGAAGTTTTCAACCCTAGTTCATGTTCTTGTCTTCATTTGACCTACTTGGCTTCTGAATTTCTCCCAATCCTTTTGGCCCATTGTTATATCATTTTTTAGGATCATTTTTCTTAAGTTGTGGAATTTTTAGATGCATTGTTGATTTGATGTGAATTTTGGTTCATACCTTGTCCCATTTTTCTTCCTTTTGATCATAAGCTCTCTTATGAGCTTAGAAGGGCACTTGTGCCAACTTCTTATTCTCATTTGGGGTTCCTTTGGGGTATGGTTTCCATTCTGGTCTCGACTTAGGGTTTGTGTCTTAGAAATTTTTGTGTCTTGCTTGCTTTTTAAAGTCTTTCTTTCTTAAGTGCATTCATGTCATCTCCTTACTTCTTTCACCTCATTTTGTGTTTGTTTGGTCTTGTGTGTCTCTTCTCTTCATCTCTCTTGCTTCTTAAGCATGTCTTTGATTTATTTGGGTTCTAGTTGTGTGCCTTGAGTCCATGTTTGTGCATTTTTGCCTTGCATCTTTCTTAAGTTTGCATTTTTGTTTGTCATGTGTTTCATGTTGCATCACATTTTCTTGCATGCTTCTTTCTTCATTCTTATGACTTGCATATCCATTGTGAATTTGTATATATGACTTCACTTATGTTTGTATGATGTTGGCATGTCATTTGTTTCATTTTGCTTTGCTTTTGTGCTTATGTTACTAACCTTGCAGGGGATGTGGTAAGTGTGAGGTGTGGAAGTGATTCCCACATCTCCAAATCTCATCTTCTTCTTCTTGTTTCTTAATTGAGCTAACCCTTTGCTTGTTTGGCTTAGGCCTTAATCATCTCATCTCTTCTTCTTTCTCCTTCTTCTCTTCTTCTTTCTTTCTTCTTTAGGATAAAAAACCACTCTAACCTTAGGATATCCATGCATGATAATACTTAGGATTCTTTAGTCCCCCTTTAGACTTTTGCATTTGTGATCCTTTTGGTTCTTCTTCTCTTCTCATATCATAACCTTAAAGAAAGCACTTAATAAAGTTTGAAGTAATACCTTGAGCAATAGCCTTATCCCATGAGGTACTTGTAGTCTTCCCATCTTTGGATAGTACAAGCTTACCTTGTGATGCACAAGTCTGATCAAGGTATCTTCTTCACAAAGAAAAGCATAAAAAACACTTCTTCGCTGTAAATACCAAAAACACTTAATAATTTAATGAGTTAGTGAGCTTAGGCCCTAATCTCTGGATTCATGTTTTGGGGATCTTCTCCTTACTTGAGTGTGCTTGTTCTATTATTCCATCTTGGAATGTAGTGACAAGTGCACATTCCATGGAAAAGAGCTTGAGTTCACTTCCTTGTGACACACTCATAAAAGCCTCTAAAAAACACAAACAAACAATAAGCGTCTTTCCTTCGGGAATTCTTTTCTTATCTCATTCGCTCCGTACGCGAACTTGCTCCTACTTGTCATCTTGCAAGACGGTTACGCACTCGTCGTCCGAGTCTGCAACACCTGAGCATTGGCATAGGCAGTTCAAGCCTTAATTCACAAGCAATTTCTTTTCTACCCCTAGTTAGGGGAACTACGGCGTCTATGATCCTCATTGTCCTGATGAGGTACGTAGGCAGCGGGGTAGGGCCCGTTCGAGCACAATCTTTATTTTCCCTACATTTTTCTCTTTGTTTTCTTATCCAGTTTCTTTCTCAGTTCTTTTATCCAGTACATTTTATTTTCTTTGCAGTAGCTTTCGTACCCTCACCCTTTGAAATAGTTTCATTTGCAAGCATGGATCCCGTCGGGTACGGCGGACGATCTGGGTGTTAATACCTTCCCAGGTCGTAACCGACTCCCGAACTCAGTTTCTTTGGTTTGCAGGACCCGTGTCCTTCCTCTTCTTTATTCTGTTTTGTGCAGCATTACCATTCCCGTTCCTTCAGGATAAAAATGCCTGGCTGGCGACTCTATTCTTTTTCCGCGCCACTTTCGCGTTTTAACCAGGATGGAAATCCGGGGAGCGACAATACCCTGTTACTGATATTGTTAAGGTCATATCATTTTGGACTATTCTTGTGAAACACTGGATTTGCGAAGTCCCCCACCTGGTAACTGGTTCTCCAAGCCTCCACCCGGACTTATGAACACACATGGATCTTATCAAGGCAGATAACAGATCCATCACTTGATCATAAACCCTTGCATATCATTCTGCATAGATCATATTGCATCATTTTAACATTTGTCTATTTGTTTTACAGAGTATCCATATCTTATTTGGTTTTGGTTTTGACTGTTCATCTGCATCAGCCATATCACCAGCTATCTTCATCAGAGATTCTCTTCACCATCTTCATCAGTTGTCTTCATTAGCATTTCTCCTCAGTTTTCTTCATCAGCATCCATTACCAGCATGGACCCATCCAGGAAGAGCAACAATACATACCATTTCTTTGAGCCTTCTCTAGCAGGCATCAGGCAGATTCAGACACTCATCACTCCTGATCATGTCCCTTTATTCAGGGAACATTATGGTGGTATCATGGACATGATCATGAACTTGGATGCATCACAGAGGAGTATGACCCACACTTTCCTTCAGTTCTATGACCCTCCACTCAGGTGTTTTACCTTTCCAATTTCCAGTTGGGCCCTTTGCTAGAGGAGTTTTCCATGTTGTTGGGTGTCCCCATCAGGAGAGGGATTCCTTTCAACCCTGAGATGACTGCTCCCAGGAATGAGGATATAGCTAAGGCCTTGTATTTGGAAACCACCATCATTGATCAGAATATGACCACCAAGTCTGGAATCTCAGGCCTCCATTTGTACTTCTTGATCACTCAGGCCACCAGCCATGCAACAGCAGGGAAGTGGGACGCTGTTTGTGCTCTCTTGGCCCTTAGCATATATGGTATCATCTTGTTTGCAGACGAGCCTAAGTTTGTAAGCAATAATGATATCCATCTCTTCTTGCTGAAGAATCCAGTTCCCACCTTGCTAGGGGATTTTTACTACTCAGTGCATCAAAGGAATGAGAAGCAGAGGGGAAGATTAGTCAGATGTTGTGCACCTCTCTTTTATTGTTGGCTAATGAGACACTTGCCAAAGACAGAAGCTTTCTTGAATCCCCATCAGTCAAGAAACTGGGCTAAAAGAATGATTGCCCTTACCTCATAAGACATCAGATGGTGCACTCAGAGCACCAATGGCAGAGATATAATCACCAGCTGTGGGCAGTATCCCAATGTACCTCTGATTGGAGTAAAGGGTTGCATCAACTACAATCCTTTGATGTTCAAAAGGAAATTAGGGTATGCCTTGGTACATCCACCAAGAGAGAAGGATTTATCAGAAACCCTTTACTGTGACATTCAGCATAACCATGCCATTGCCCGACAAGCAGCTTGGGCTTGGGACAACATTCAGACAAATGGGACTTCCATTCTTGGCAAGTGTAACAACATAGATTCAACTCAGTAACTTGATTGGTCTCGTATTAGAGGACAAATCACCCGTATGCCATTCACCCTGGAGAATGTGCCTGGACCATCAGCAGTAGAGCCTGTAGCTACAGTCAGCTTAGAAGAATTTGAGAAGTTGAAGGAAAGGAATACTCATCTTTTTGAAGCTCTTAAGAAGACCCTTTGGGAGAGGAATGATAGTCGTCTGGACAATGAAAGGTTGGAGAGGCTCCGGATCGAGCGTATGACCAAGATTGAGAAGACAAATGATTACATCAGAAGGGCTAGAGCAGGGGAGTTAGTGTTGAAGAATGCTTGCAAGGAAGCCAAGATTCAGAAGGCCATAGCTGAGCACTACTTGGAAGAGATTCAGGCTAGATGGATCAGAAATACTGAGGCTCGTTCACAGGAAGATCAGAAGACCCAGGCTAAGATAGAGCAGTTGGAAGCTAATGAGAAGAAGAATCAGGAAGCCTTGTTAGTAGCACAGAAGGAAATCTCTGAATTGAAACTCTGGGCGGGGTTGAAGAGATCAAACGACCAAGACAGGTATAAGAAGTTGACAAATGCTATTACCACTAGGAACCTTCTTATCAGGACCATCACAGAGCATCCAGTTGGCCCAATAACTGATGCTCTCCTGAAGGAAGTCAGAGAGGATGATTATGGGCTACATGTTTGATTTCTTTCTATTTGTACTTCATTTAGTTTGTACTTTTTCTTTTGTTGTTGTATTTTGACCCATCATGGGGACTTGTTGTAATCATAAGCTATGTATCTTTACATTTTTTGTAATATATGGTTTGTGTGCTATTCTGTGGGCTTCATTTCTCTTCAACATCATCATTCCTCGAGGTCCGGGAGGTCAAAACCAAAGAACCAAACCGAATACCCTTGGAAGACAAATAGACATCTTGCATTGCATATTAACCTCATTTATTTGTTTTGTAGGTATTTGTTTTTGTTGTTTCTCACTTTGTTATGGTTTCAGGAAACATTGCTCGTAGGAGAGTTTTCCCCATCAACAGAGTTCACCGGTATCCGACAAGAAACAACCTTCCGAGCTTACAGATGGACCAGGTTCAGCAAGATCTGACTGAAGTGAGAACCCAGATGACTAATGAAAGAACTGAAATGAGGGCTCATATGAACCAGTTCATGGAAGTAATGACTGGGATGGCCCAAAGACAAGAAAGATTAAGAGAGTTGGTCGAGCGGCAAACTCCTGAAGAGAATCACCCAGGTACAGGGGGTACCAGCAAGAATGATCATGTACAACCTTGTACTGACCCCCCGGAGTTTGGACCTCATCTTAACACTGGAGGACGTGCCTTGCAAGAGGACCCTCAGGAGGAAAGTTTCACTATACTTGGGGCAGGAGATGAAGTCTATGATCGTCAGCTGGACGAGATAGCAGAAAAGTTGAAATCTCTGGAGTCACAAAACTCCTTAGGGTTTGATGTTATGGATATGGGGCTAGTGGAGGGGGTTAGAATTCCTCACAAATTCAAACCTCCCTGCTTTGAAAGATATAATGGAACATCCTGCCCTCGTACCCATCTTCAATCTTTCCTGGGAAAATTAAAGGCTTACACTATGGATGAAAAGCTATGGATGTTCTATTTTGAGGATAGCTTGATAGGGGCCTCCCGTGAGTGGTACTCTCATCTGACTAGGGCAACCATTAGAAATTGGAAAGATTTGGCTGAGGCTTTCATACGCTACTATCAATACAATCTAGACATGGATCCTAATAGAACACTTCTAATGGGTATGCCACAATCCTCTAGGGAAAGCTTCAGAGAGTATGCTCAGAGGTGGAGGCAATTAGCTGCTGCCGTTCAACCTCCAATGTCAGAAAGAGAAATGGCAGATATGTTTATGAACACCCTCTAGGGGACATACATTGATAAGCTTACTGCTTTCTCTTCCACTAGCTTTGCGTACGTGGTCATAGCTAGAGAAAGGATTGAGAGTTTACTGAAAATGGGAAAGATTTTTGATAACGGCGCCAACTCAAGCAGCACAAGGAAACCATTTGCAGGGCCTTGCAGGGTTGGTGTAAAAAATCAGTACACATGGGCAGACGAAGGCCCAGTATATGCCAAGATCAATTGCCGCTATCACAATTCCTACTCCACCTCCTCAACAACAATACTCCCCGCAACCACAACATTTCCCTCAACAACAACATTTTCCTTAACAAAGGTCCTATAACAACAACAACAACCAACAACAGTGTCCTTTCCAGCAAAGGCCATCTCAAGTCAACAGGGTAATTGAGCCTATATCAATGCCCTATGCCACTTTGTTACCACAACTTCTGAAGCTTAATCTTGTCGAATTAAGAACTCTGGCTCCACCAGATCCTCAGAACCTTATACGGAACTACGACGTTAATGACAGATGTGCCTTCCATTCTAATGCACATGGCCATACCACAGAAAAGTGCAGAGCTTTGCACATGAAGGTCCAACATCTAGTTGATTCAAAGGCTTAAAATTTTGCACCACCTCCTAATGCCACAAAGAATCCTATGCCTAGCCATGGTGGGCCCAGGATAAATGCAATTGAGGAGGATCAACCCATGAACTTAAATGAAGATACTGCAAGCATTCAAATACCTCTGGCATAGGTTAAGGCTCAACTTTTAAAATTCCAGGTGTTCCCAGGTTGTGAGGCCTGCTGTGAATCTTGCAAATTTTCCATCAATGGGTGTGCAAGTTTAAGAAGTGCCATCAATGGCCTTATCAGAGAAGGTATCCTGCGGATAACATCAATTGTTTCTACAACACCAGCAATTCCTCCTACAGCAACAACAAACACTCCTCCTACAACTTTGAAGACAATTGTTCCGACAGACGCGTCTAGAAAATCAACAATCATCTCTTCCATCACTTCAACAAACACTAATTCAACTGCATCTGCTTCTACAACTACATCAACCATTAACAACGACGTCTCCACAGTCACCATATACTACGATCCAGCAATGGTCCCCAATTCCAACAATTTTCAGCAACAACCCAGCTTCAGTCATTCACCACCACCACCAGTCAGAAGTCCCATCACCATATATTACGATCCACAGACAATCACAGTTCCTACCTCCACTACAGTCAGTCCAGTCACCATCACGGTACCTGGGTCCATTCCATATGAAAAAGATAATGTTGTACCATGGCACTATGGTTCAGACCTTTACTGCAATGGGGAAAAAGTCTCTCTTGATTCTTCAAATTACACACAACAGATCGATAATGTCGGGGGAGGCAGAGGCTTCACCCGAAGCGGACGCCTCTTCGCGTCACAAGTTCCAAGAGTTAATTCTGAGGCAGAGGCTGCTGCCAAAGCCAAAGGTAAAAATGTGGTGTCGGAAGAACCAATTTGGAAAGAAGCCCATAAAACATCCTTTTATCAAGATGTGGATGAATTTATGAGGATAATCAAGAGAAGCGACTACAAGGTTGTGGATCAGCTCCACCAGACTCCTTCCTAGATCTCCATCTTATCCCTGCTATTGTGCTCCGAAGCTCATTGGGATGCATTACTTAAAGTCCTGCACGCAGCATACGTGCCCGAGGAGATCACGGTAAATCAGCTCGAGACAGTGGTGTCTAATGTTAATACTAGTCATGGGCTAGGCTTTACTAACACTGATTTGACAACGGAAGGTCGTCACCATAACAAAGCTTTACACATCACTCTAGAGTGTAAAGGGGATGTGCTTTCACATGTTCTAGTTGACATTGGGTCTTCACTCAATGTCTTGCCAAAGAAAGCCCTTGTCAAGCTTGAATATGATGGTATAGCTCTTCGACCAAGTAATCTGGTGGTTAGAGCTTTTGATGGTTCCAAGAGGTCTGTTCTTTGAGAGGTGGAGCACCATGTGATAATCGGCCCGCAGGTATTTCAAACTACTTTCTACGTGATGGACATTCAGCCGGCCTACAGCTGTATGTTGGGTCGACCATGGATTCACGCCGCTGGCGCAGTTACGTCGACCCTTCACAAAAAATTGAAATATGAGTGGGAAGGGAAGATTATCACAATCTGTGGTGAATAGGATATTTTCGTTAGCCATATGGCCACCTACAAATACATTGATATGGATGGTTAAATCCACGAGACCATGAGCTAAGGTTTCAAAGCCCTGAACGTCAATGAGGCGACAACTAAAGTATTTGCTGCATCCCATGAGGATAGGATGGGTACTTCAATTGTCTCCTATCAACAAGCTCGGAAGGTTATTGAAGATGGAAGCGCCCAAGTTTGGCGCAAGCTACTACCGGTGGAGAAGAAGGAGGATAGATTCGGTTTGGGTTACAAACAATTCTGACAAGATCAAGCAGAGGCTGCTAAGGAACCCAGGCTCATAAGTGGGGGGATGTTAACCCCAGATGCTGTCAATAACATGGAAGACGAGGTGTGAAGCGACCTCAACCTAGAGAGCTGGATTCGTCCAAGGATTCCGGGCCAACAAGTCCTTAACTGGTCTTCCCAAGAAATTATAAGAGTTACTCCTTCATAGTAATTATTATTTCCTGCCTTTTTTTTAGCATGCATCAAGTCCTGCATCTAGCCCAAGGTGTCAGGACTCATTTTGTAATAGGGTCATCTTTGTATTTTGTGCAAATGGAATATCAATGAACAATGGACATATTTTGCAAACAATTTTCTCTTTCGCTCACTGTCTTTTCATTTTTGTTATTTTTTCGCACTAAACAATAAAATGGCAATGTTTTCAAAATAAATAACTTCATTTTTTCTGAACAAGATAAAAATTGATCACTAAAAAGTACAAATCTCAACCCCTGCAGAGATAATCCTCCAGATTACACCGACAACAACACTGCTATGACCTTGTATGACTTCGACAATCCAATTAATCAAACAGATGAAGGGGTTGATGAAGACTATGAGTTGCCTGAAGAGTTAGCCAGGTTGTTGAGGCAAGAAGAGAAAGTGATTACTCCTCATCAGGAGGAAATTGAAACTATTAATCTTGGTACCGAGGAAGATGTAAAAGAAGTGAATATTGGGGCCAGTCTGCAAGCTCCAATAAAAAAACAGCTTATCAGTATGCTTCAAGAATACGTCGATGTCTTTGCTTTGTCCTATCAAGACATGCCAGGTCTAGATACGGATATTGTCATGCACATGTGTAAACACCCCAAATTTTCCCTCACTAAGTTCACACCATGGCTTATGATCTTTTCATTTGCATAAGTTCAATCATATCATCTCATATTGCATTTTTGCTTCACTGCATTGATTCAAAGACATCTGCATCTAGGGTTTGTGATCTGAGCAATCCCTGAGCTATCTGAGCAACTCCAAAGGTCTTAAATCATCTCAATAGGGTCCATGTATGTTCAAATATCATATTTTATCCTCCCAAGATCAAGAAAGTCAGAAAATCACAAGAACTGAGAAAGGCATGGAAGCAGAGCCAGGTTTAACTACACAGATGACCTAAAATTAGGGTTTTGGTTTCAAAGGCCATGACTCCAAAATTTTTGGTCATTATTGTTTCTATTGGTCTCTATATGATATAATTATCATGCATACCAATTTTCATAAAGAAATTCAATGGGGAAGGCATCTGATCAATAAATGACTTCTTGAGCAAGTCAGTGCAAAATCAGGGCATTTGAGGCCCCCAATCATCCAACCAAAGGGTCTTCTCCATCATTTTGGGTTTATATGATCTTTATTTGATCTTAGAAGAAGTTATAAGTTCACAAAATTGAAGAATTTCAAGCCATTTGCAAACTTGCCATTTTGGGAAAGTGACTTGTAATGCAAACTTGCCATTTTTGGAAAGTTTTTCAACCTCCTCTTTTTGATTCAAAAATGCTTCAAATGAAAAATTCTTGGTCATGAAAGTTGTAGATTGGATCATTCCCTTTTCAAAAAGTACAAGAACTTGATCTAATTCATCATAGAACTCAAGTTATGGCCTTGCAAAGTTGGGAAAAATCATTAAATTTCACTTATGTACCAAAGAGGGAAACTTGCAAAAACTCATGCCAAGGCAAAATGTGACCTCTAATTGACTTCAAACCATTACCCAAACATCATACATGACCTAAAACTCACAAGCTACCATAAGGCATTTTTCATAAATTTTCAAGAAAGGAACTTTTTTCAAAAAGAACTTTTAATGATTGGTTTGATTGTTAATTGATCTCAATGCATCATAACAACTTCATATGGTCCATTTTGCTGCAAATTGGCCAAGAACTCATATGTTTCCTTGCCTTGATTCACAAGAAACTCCAAAGATGGAAATATGCAAGAACATTGGAAACTCTTGATCAAGACCATCCAGCTCACAAAACCTGATCCAAAGGCCTTCCTTGACTCAAGCTGAAGCAGGACAAGCCCTAAGATCTCCTCTGACCCGAGCCATACCTATGGTACACAAAATCTTGACTTTTTGCACCTTTGCCCATACCAATCAAACTGCTCCACAACAACTCTCTTCCCAATCAGAACATGTTATGTGGACCTCAAGGACTTGAAACATACACACACACAAGCCAGCATCCTCCCACAACTCAGGATACACAAAAACTGGTAAAAAAATTCACCTCTTCGAAACTCCTTCCACAGCCATCAAACTTCCATTTTTTTTCCTCACCAATGAGTCACATATCATCCAAGGAACAATAATCAACCACCAAAATAGCCTGAAACACCACATATCAAAACCTGCTACACCAGAGCTGAAACTTCAAAGCCAGCCATTACAAAGGTTTTCTAAGCTTCATTTCATCATCAGGAGGTTCAGAGAGGTGGACTTGCATCAAAGGAAAAGCCAGAAAGCCCAGAATCAGAAGGTTCAATCTCAGGTATAGCTCATGAACTTTTTTTCAGAAGCTTGTTTTTAAGTTCTTGTATGATTCATTGTGCTCCCCTGATCATAGGGATATTATTATTATTAAAAATGGTTGAGAAACCACCATGTACGCAAGTTCTGAAATTTTTGCCCGTTTTCACGTTTTGGTTCGAATCTTGTTCATGATGCAAAATAAATGAGTTTCGATTGGGGGTTTAGGTTTAGGAATGTTAGAGGATCATTTTTGGGCAAGAAATTAGGAGATTAGAGGCTTAGGGAAGAAGTTAGGGTTTGTGTTCGCCGGAGAAGATGACCGGAACACTATTCTGGTCACCTGAAAGGGGTTATGCCTTAATCCTGTAATTAGGCTGAGTTTGAATAATGACCTTTAGATCTTGTGTTTGCCGCGCGTATGGACGTTCCAGATTGCTTAATTAAACCCTAATCCATCATTAAATTAATTAATTAGGTTAATTAGCTCAGGACAAATCCCAGCCCTTAAAACACGCGCCAGTCAACCTTTTCCTCCCAACTTCAAATCCTGACCTCAGGATTTGTTTACTTTTCCACTTAAATTAATTTTATTTCATTTTCTTGCATTTTTCTTGTGCATTTTATTTAAAATAGCAAAACACTTTCAAAAAAATTTATTTTTTGCATCATGACTTTAAATATTTTTCTCATACTGAAAATAATTTTTATTTTATTTTTGGCATAAAATTTGTATTTTTAAAATATTTTAATGTTTATTTTAATTAATTAATGGAAATTAATTAATTAAAATACCATTTAAGTTTCTAAGAATCACCAAATAAATCACATTGCATCTTGACATGTTTAGAGACATTATCAAACCATTCATACAAATTTCTTTTTGGTTCTTGATCCATTTTGATAATTTCTTTGGATTTAGGGTTCTTAAAAATCAATATTTTTAACCCTAACTTAAAAAAATCTTTTCTTCCTATCCATGAAGAGTTTGATGATGATTCTTTTTGCATTGCATTCCACATATCATGTAGTTTCTAGGATAAAATTGGCAAGAATTTATTTTTCATTTTTAATTTGTTTTGCATTTTTCCTTGTGAAGTACCTTAAAACCCTAGCAAACTTAGAAAAATCATAAGTCCTTTAGGGTTTAGCTTCTGACCTTCCCCTTTGGGCAGTGAACTTGTGTAGGTTTAGGGTCCCTTTGATTCCATTTTCAATTTTTTATCTCATGTTTTGCTTCTAATTTTGAATTTTGCGTTGCATCTTGTACATAAACCATAATCTTTGCCTTCATTTGCATTCATTCTTCATATGCTTGCATACATGAACTTGCCATGACATTTTGTGCATTCACATGACTTCTAAGACAACTTAGGACACATTAGACTCATGCTTGATCATTTCCTCATCCATTTGCCATGCTTTTGTTTTCATTTTATGTCATATGCATTCATGAACTTTCATGATTCTTACATGTCTCATTTGCATTCCCATCCCTTGTATGATCATTCACAACTCTTGACATACATTTGCATCATCTCTTGGCATCATTTTCATCATGAATATGCTTCTGATTTTGGTTTGCATCCTTGCATTCATTTCATTTTCATTGCATTTCATTTCATTTGCTAACTTTTCAGGTGGTAAGTGTTTGAGAAGTGAATTTGCCTTCACTTCTCATAATCTCTCCTCATCTCTTTTATGCATCATTGCTGAATTTTACTTGTGAATTAGAGTGAGCTTGCTCATTCATGTTCCTTCCTCACCTTCTTTCTTCAAGCAACTTATCTTCTTAAGTGAAGTAAGTTGTCTTGCTACTTCTTGCTTCTCCTTCTTTCATCTGCTTCTTCGTTGGTGACTTTCCCTTGAAGATCTTCTTGCAAGCTTCATAAACCCTAGGAATAACCAAGCATGATCACAATTAGGGTTTGATATGTAATGTTGTGAGATTTTACCATTTTATGAATTTTCGGGTAAAATCTGATAAGAGTGTATTTTAGACTTTTGTTAATTAATGATATGTTAGAAATTAGTAGAATTGGTATTTTGTGAGAAAATGATATTTGGTTGGAGAGAGTAGAAAATAGAAAGAAAATATAAGAGAGTGATAAAGAGTGAAATAGAAATAGAAATAGAAGTTATAAGTTGGTAAGAAGAGAAAGAAAAGATAGAAAGAAAAAGAGAAGAAAGAAAAAGGAAGAAGAGAAAAAGAAGAGAAAAGAGGGAGAGTTGGAAAAGCTTCTCAATTGCTCCAAGAAATCGAAATAATCGGGTAAGGGTGATAAGCATTGTTATCTTAATATTGTGTATGATTATGTATGTGTTTGATTGGTTGAGTTTTGGTTTTGATGGAAGTTTAGAGAAGATGAATAGTTAGGGTTTGAGAGAAAATGTGAGAAATTTATGAATTAATCGGTTAGAAATCATTATAATCGAAGTATGATAGCTAGTACATGTTGTTGATCAAGTTAAGTGGAGTTTTGGTGGAGTTTTGGAGTGAAAGAGTTGACTGTTCGCAGCTAGTATTTTGCTGAAATCGTAGTGGTCGCTCAGCGAGCTACCCCTCGCTCAGCGAAAGTTCCAGGGTGATTTTCGCTCAGCGATCTGTTCGTCGCTCAGCGAGCCTGGAAGGATTTTTGGGTTTTTACGTTTTGTTTCGTAACTTGAGTTTCGGGTATCTGTTTTTAGTGATCCTTATATCGATTCGAAGCTAAAAACATGTAGAATCTAATGATGCTAAGAAGAGTAGTTTTTAGCCGACTTTTACCCGACTTTTCCGATAAAACGTAATTATGTTAATTATGGAGTTGTGGGTTTGATTGTTGTGTTGTGGCCGTTTGGCAAGTAGATACATTTCTTGAATTAAATGAGAATGTATGCTAATTGTATGAGATGAATGCATAACTATGTTGTGAAATGTATGCATTTCAAGAATGTTGTGTGTCATTTTGCATGTAAGCATAATGTATGCATTCTTGTGCTGTGGGATTCTTTGTGAATCCGTTGTAGCATCGTGTGCTCACGTGGAGTTTGAGCGATGACTACAACAACATCGTGTTCCCGTGTGGGGTGTGAGTGATGGGTGATTTATTCACATTGATCGTGTGCCCATGTGGGGTGTGAGTGATCGGATTGTGTGCCCATGTGGGGTGTGAGCAATCCAGAAACATCGTGTGCCCGTGTGAGGTGTGAGCGATGGGTGATTCATTCACATTGATTGTGTGCCCGTGTGGGGTGTTAGCAACCAGATTGTGTGCCAGTGTGGGGTGTGAGAAATCCATAAACATTGTGTGCCCATGTGGGGTGTGAGCAATGGGGAACATCGTGTGCCCGACAGGGAGTTACTTTAGGTAACAAGCGATGATTCCATTTGATTCCTGAGTGGACCTGCTGATATGTTGAGTCGGTACCACATTTGCATCTGCATAGAGTCGCGTGTCGGTCTCTATGAGTTGCATTTTTATCATTTTAATTATGATATGCAGAAATAAACATGAATGTGCATATGTTTATTTGTAGTGTTATGGAGATGATAGTATATGTGATGAAACATACTTGTTGATATATATATATATATATATATATATATATATATGCATGTTTGATATATGTGTATGTATGTGATTTATACATTTGTAATGTATATGTGTGATTAAACATAGCTAGACGTATGTTTATGCGGAATGAATAGAATTGAGGAATGAACATAAATAATATGAGTTTATGTGAATTAGTGAATTGGTGCATGATAAACATGCTTGATTTGTGTATGTACACGTTGCGATGTGTATAGGTGATGAGGAATGAAATGTATGGTGAGAATATGTTTTATTTGCATTTTTATATGTTGAGATATATAATTATATGCAATATTATTATGATAATGTTTCTCACCCTTCTGTTGTTTTATGATGCTCTATGAGGCATTGCAGAGTAGGTTGCTGGATGATATTTTTGTGAAGCTCGTCTTCATCTTTTTGGTCGGTCGGCTCTGATATGTAGCATCGGGTAGCTAGGGTTGGCTTGATGCCTTTTGTGAATACATTTGTATATGTATTTTGATGTGATATGTTTTATGTAAACATGAGATTATTTTGGTGATTCAAACTTGCAGATATATTTATGATAAATATATAAGTTTGAAAATGTTATGTTTGTTTCCGCTGTTTAATTAATTGAAGAATACGGGTGTAAGGATGAAATCCTTGTGTATGTAAGTTACCCTGTTCGATGCATATCTTTATTGAGCATGTGTTGTATGTTTCAATTTCAAGTATAATGTGGCATTGCTCTTTTATACCGTTTTTCAAGTATACTCTGATGAAATTTTAATATGTGCCTAAGTGATTTAATTGATTAATTAGGGGTATAGAAAGGGGGTGTTACAAACACCCCACACAGGCACACGATATTTCTGGATTGCTCACACCCCACACAGGCTCACAATCTGATCGTTCATACCCCACATGGGCACACGATCTTGTTGTAGTCATCGCTCATACTCCACATGAGCACACGATGCTACAACGGATTCACAAAGAATCTCATAGCACAAGAATGCATACATTATGTTTACATGCAAAATGACACACAACATTCTTGAAAATGCATACATATTCACAATATAGTTATGCATTTCATCTCATACAATTAGCATACATTCGGATTTAATTCAAGCAATGTATCTACTTTCCAAACGGCCACAACACAAAAATAAAACCCACATTTCCATAATTAACATAATTACGTTTTATCGGAAAAGTCGAGTAAAAGTCGGCTAAAAATTACATATTTTAGCATCAATAGATTAAAATTTCAAAATTCCAGGTCTAGCTGAGCGAGAATCGCTAGCTGAGCGAGAATCTAGCTGAGCGAGGAAACACTTGTCGAGCGAGAAATGTTCTTGATTTCTAGCTGAGCGAGAAAACGCTCGCTGAGTGAGAAATGTGATTTCAGAACTGCTCAGTTACGCAACAGACCTATAAAAAGCCCCCAAAACTCTTCCAAAACTCAACAAACATGATTATTAACATGTATTCATCCTCATACTTCGATTATATCAAGTTCTAACCGATTAATCCACCAATTTCCAAGTTTTCTCATCAAAACCCTAAACCTAACATTCTCTAAAACTTCTCCAAATCATAAACCCAAACAACCAAACACATACATAATCAAACACAGTGTTAAGATAACAATATTTCACACCCTTACCCAATTAAATCGATTCCTAGAAGCAATCTTGATGTTTTCCCAAGTTTTCCTCTTTTCTCTTCTTTTCTCTTCTCTTCCTTTCTTTCTCTTCTATTTTCTTTCTATCTTTTCTTTCTCTTTCTCACAATTTATAACTTTTATTTCTATTTCTATTTTCTATTCTTTCCACCCAAATATCATTTTCTCTCAAAATTACCAATTCTACTAATTTCTAACTTAACATTAATTAGCAAATGCCTAAAATAGCCTCCAATTCCAATTTTACCCGAAAATTCACAAATTGGTAAAATCATACAACAAACCAACATATCACATATTCACATTAAAATATCCTATTATCATGTTAATTTCACAAATAAAACAATTATCATTCAATTTAAATAAAAGACTCCACAAAATGGCAAATAATCGAATCGGGGCATTACAACTCTCCCCCACTTTAGAAAATTTCGTCCTCGAAAATATTAACTGATCCAAACAACTCCAGATACGACTCGCGCATCCTACTATCCAATTCCCAAGTCATATTGCCTTCCGCAGCACCTCCTCACGCCACTTTCACAAGCGCAATATCCTTGCCTCTTAGCTTCTTGATTTCACGATCCAAAATCCTAACCGGCAAAGCTTCCACCGTAAGGTTATCTCTTACTTAAACTAGGTCCATAGGAATAACATGCGACGGATCTGAAACATACTTCCGAAGTTGCGAAACATGGAACACATCATGCAAATTCGAAAGATTCGGAGGCAACGCCACACGATAAACCACAACACCCACTCGTGCAGTAATCTGATACGGCCCAATAAAACAAGAAGTCAACTTCTTCAACTTCAAAGCACGACCCACACCCGTAACCGGTGTAACTCTCAAGAACACATGGTCTCCTTCCTGAAACTCAAGATCCTTCCTTCTCTTGTCATGATAACTCTTTTGTCAACTTTGAGAAGCTCTCATCATCTCCCGAATAAACTTTACTTTTTCCGTCGTTTGTTGTACCATATCCGGTCCAACTACCGTTCTTTCCCCAGTTTCATGCCAACACAAAGGTGTTCGACATCTCCGACCATACTGTAAACACCCCAAATTTGCCCTCACTCATTTCACCATGGCTTGTGGTCATTTTCATATGCATAAACACAATCATATCATCTCATATCTCATTTTTAATTCACTGCATAGTTTCTAAGTCATCTGCATCTAGGGTTTGTGATCTGAGCAATCCCATAGCTTCTTGAGCCACTCCATAGGCCACCAATCACTTCAAAGGGGTCCATATGTGTTCTTGTATCATATTCCATCCTCTCAAAGTCAAGATTTCAAAAGAATCACAAGAACTGAGGTTTGCAAGGATGCAGAGCCAGGATAGACTGCACAGTTGACCTAAAATTAGGGTTTTGGTTTCAGGGGCCATAACCCCAAATTTTTTGGTCATTCTTGTTTCCATTGGTCTCTATATGGTATAGGGAGTAGGCATATCAATTTTCATGAAGAAATTCCATGGGGAAGTCATCTGATCAAGGATTGACTTTCTGGACAAGTCAGTGTAAAATCAGGGCATCTGAGGCCCCCAATGACCCAACCAATGGGTGATCTTCATCATTTTGAGTGTATATGATCTTTATTTGATCATGGAAGAAGGTTGAAGTTCATAAAATTCAAGAATTTGAAGTTTTTGCAAAGTTGACTTTTTAAGGCATGGTTGACTTTTCAAGAATATGTCATTTTAGGTCATTTTTCAAGCCTTGATTTTTGATCCAAAAATGTTTCAAATGGAAAAACTTTGGTCATGAAAGTTGTAGAATACATTTTTCCCTTTTCAAAAAGTACAAGAACATGATCAAATTCTTCTTGGATCAAAAGTTATGGTGTGTTAAAGTTGGCCAAAATCATTGATTTTCAAGTTATGCACTAAAAGGAAAACTTGCAATTTTATGAACCAAGTATTCTAGTAACTTCAAAATGACTTCAAAGCTGCATTACATGATCACACATGACCCCAAGAACAGTTTTGGCCCAAGGAATTTTGGATGGTTTGCCTTGATTCTCAAAATTCCATAAAGCATTTTCATAAGTATGCAAAAAGAGGATTCTTGGCAAATTCATGCTTCAAGGAATTATGTGATCCCTAGCTGGTCTCTAAACATTGCCATGACCAATTGAGACATCATGTGACAAAATTCAGCAAGCATTGTTTCATGTACTTGGCATAAACTCATGAGGAAAACACAAGTTGTCAAGTTGCAAAAGCTAGCATAGCTTGTCATCCACATGTTGCAGTCAACTACAAACCATCCAAGGGCTCTCCTCAACTCCAGCTGGAGCAAGACAAGACTTGAACCTGCTGCTGCCATGACCCATACTCTCAATGACACAAACTTGACCTTTTTGCAAAAGGCTCCCATACTCTTGGCACAGTGCCCAGCCACCCTACTAACCTGCCTCACAGTCTATCCACACAAGTTGGAGATGATATAGCTAAGCATTGAGCATTGAAGCTGGCCAGAACTCAGCATATCACAAAACTATCCAAAACTTCTCCTCTTCGAATCTCCACACACAGCCATCAAAATCCATTTTTTCTTTCACCAACAAGTCATAAATTGTCCCTAGAACAAAAACCACCCCTCAAAGCAGCTTGAAACATCACATACAAAGATCCCCATTTCTGCTACACCAGAGCTGAACCTTTCAAACCAGCCACTCCCCAAGCTTTCTAAGCTGCATTCTATCCTCAGGAGGTTCAAGGAAGCAAGCCTGCGCAAAGGAAAAGTCCAGAGAGCTCATAAACAGAGAAGCTTCATCTCAGGTGACATGAAGAACTTTTTTTCCCAGAAACTAGTTTTTTAGTTCTTTTATGATGCTATGTGTTCCTCTGATCATGAATGTATGCTTACTTTTGAAAATAGTGAAGAAACCAGCATGTATGAAGCTTTTGAACATTTGCCCGTGTTTTGCATTTTGTTTCGATTCAGGCTTGTGAGAGAAAATAAATGGATTTAGGATGAGGGTTTAGGTTTAGATCGATGAGAGGGTCATTTTGGTGGAAGAAATTTGTTGTTTGATGACCTATAGAAGAACCTAGGGTTTTGGCTCGCCGGAGAAGACGACCGGAAGTCTTCTCCGGCCGCTTGTAAGTTATTAGCCCTAATCTGGGTGATTAATGAGGTTTGAATGAGGATCGTTGGATGGCCTCTCCCGCGCGTGAATGAATGGCTGAGATGAGTCATTAGGAGCCCTAATCCCTGATTATTCATTTAATTTCTGTTTAATTAATTCATAAGTTTAATTAGCCAGATTTGAATCTGGGCCCTTGGATCTGGCGCGCAGTCAACCAGACCAAGCCCAGATCAAATCCTGGCCTTCCCTTTTACATACTTTCATTTTATCCTATTTTATTTTTCATTTAATATCATTTCTTTTCTACAATTTATTTAAAATAGTAAAATCTGTCTAAAAATTATGAAACTTTTTCTCAAGAGTTTTAATAATTTTTATGACCCAAAAATATTTTTGTTTTTATTTTTATCATTAAAAAAGTATTTTTAAATATTTAAAAGATTATTTTTAATTGATTAATGAGAATTAATTTATTAAAAATACTTTTAGGTATTTAAAAAATCACCAAAAAATTCATGAAATGTTCTAAGACATTAAGAAACATTTTCCAACCTTCAAAACAGATTTCTTTTTGGATCTTGATGCATTTTTAGAATTTTTCTTTGAATTAAAATCATTTTTGAGCATTATTTTGATCCATTGTTCAAAAAATCATTTCTGCCTATCCATGAAGAGTTGGACATTGATTCTTCTTGCATTGCATTGTGTTTAGCATGTAGTTTTTGAGATAAAATGGCCTTGATTTGATTCCTCATTTTCAATTTGTTTGGCATTTCTTTTGTTTAGGAACCCTAAAAACCCTAATAACTTGTAAAAATCATAACTTGAGATTGGTTAAGAGTTGAGACCTCCCCTTTGGACATTGGTTTAGTATAAGATTAGGGGTCTTTTGAGTGGCATTTTCCATTTTTTATCTTAGGGTTTGCTTCTGTTTTTGGTTTTTGTTTGATGTTTGGTTCATAAACCCTAATTTGGGCTTTCATTTGCATCCCTCTTGCATTCTCTTGCATAACATGACTTGCCATGACATTTCAAGCATCCATGTGATTCATTTGAACATCATAAGACATATAGAAAGCATGTTTGATCATTTCATCATGTGTTTGCCATTTTGTTTGCATTGTGCACTTCATAACTTTTCATGTATGTTCATGTTTCTTAACTTGCTTCATTTGCATTCATGAACTTTTATGATCACTCCCATGTGCTGCCTCATGTTTATAGCATCTCATTGCATCATTAGCATCATGTAAATGCTTCTGGTTTTGTTTCGCATCATGTCATCTCATCCGATTTTGCATTGCATTGCATTTTTCTTCTAACCTTTCAGGTGGTAAGTAACTTTGAGAAGTGAATTTGCCTTCACTTCTCATAACTTTTCTTTTCATCTCTCTTGCATCCATTGCTGCATTTTTGTTTGTGTTTGAGTTTGAGCTTGCTCATTCTTCTTCTTCCCACTTTCTTTCTTCAAGTGACTTGACTTCTTGAATGAAGCAAGTCACTTTGCTTCTCTTGATCCTTTCATCTGCTTCCTGGTGGTTCCATTGAAGATCTTCTTTTGAAAACCTCACAAACCTTAGGAACAACCAAGCATGACAATGATTAGGGTTTTGATTAGTTTCCCCTCTTAGTTTTACCTTTGTGTCTCTTTTGAGTCTTCTCTTCTCATCTCATAATCAGGGACTAAACCCTAAAGGCTTTAAGGCTTTGTGATTAAGCGTATGCCTGCATCCTTCTCTTAGGATGGAGTGTATAACTTTAATCCCAAGTGTTAAACCCTTAATGTGTTTAAATCTCTTAATCAATTCACATAATAATCATCAAGACATCAAGCTTGTAACTTGGGCCTTGCATTAGGGTTCTAATTCTTCCTTAATTGGTTAAGAAGGACTAACCTTAGTGTTAATGGACAAATCCCCCTCAAGTTGTCTTACAAACCCTAAAAAACACTTCATCATCATATCACTAATTAAAACCCACTTAATCAAAGGCTTGTTTTGTCATGAGTTTAATCCCTAATCATGGATTAAGTTGAGGAGCTTTCCTCAGCTTAAACATTCTCATCTATTATCCTTCTATTAGGATGGTGTAATGAGTCTGTTTAATCCCTGATTATGGCTTAATCTCATTACTCAACACTAAACAAAAACACCAAAAACATCTAAATAATCACAAGTAGGTTAATGACTTTAATCCTGCATCAAAGGTGATTAAGTGTGAGAATCTGACTTCACACTTAAGGTATTCTCATTACCCCTAATCAGAGGGAAGATGTGATGAGTTTACTAATCCATTGGTTTAGACTTAAGCTCATTAACTTATGACGAATATTCAAAAGCAATAAAAGACTGAAAACACAAAAACAAACAATAATCGTCTCCTTCGGGATTCTTTTCTCATCACCTTCAATCACAAACGAGAGCTCGCTTCTTCCGTCTAATGCAAGACAGTTTGCACCTGAGCCAGACAGGTCATACACTTGAGCATAGGCAAGTTAGCAGTTCATCAGTCAGTTCACCCTTCAGTCTCTTTGGGTCGAACTACGGTGTTCTGACTTCCTCATTGCACGAGAGGATACGTAGGCATAACTTAACAGTTATCGAACAAAAGTCTCTGTATATTCCCCCTCCTTTCAGCTTTATTCTTTAAGCCTCATGATCTTGAGCATCATATTCTTGTTCTTACACTGACACTATACATTTATACACTTCACATTCCTTTTACACTGACACTTGTACATCCTTTTCCAGCTATTTTATACACAAATTGCACTGACACTACCCCTTTAAAACACAAATCTTTCGAGCGTGGATCCCGTCGAGTACGACGGACAATCTGGGTGCTAATACCTTCCCAGGTTGTAACCAACCCCCTTTCTCAGTCTCTCTGGTTCGCAACCGTCTTATCCATATCTTGCTAGGTCTATGCAGCATTGCCTTTCCTCCGGGATAAAAATGCCTAGCTGGCGACTCTATTCATCTCCAGTGAGTTCACGGCCGTGTTTTCTCATTGTCCCTTTCGCCGACCGTTCGCGTCCGTACCTTTATCGGGGCCTGGTCCCATTTATCGGGAGCGACAGCTTGGCGACTCTGCTGGGGACCCTTATACTGTAACCAGGGCTTCTGGTTCTTTTTGTGGGTTCCTCCTAGCGCTTGATTGATTTGTGTTTACTGTGGTGTTATGTGCTTATTTGTGTTTGTGTATTTGTATTTATGTACAGTTTTGTTTATTGCTTTCTTTATAGCTTTATGCATATATTATCACATTGTCATACTGTGTTGCTGGCTGGATCTGTTGTTTGCTTTGGTGGGTGGGTGTTCCACTGAGAGTTAAGATCCTATACCTGGGATCTAAGTGACACCTAGGATAGAGTGAATCATATTCTTTCCCATTCCATCTCGGTCTGGTGCGGGAATATGAAACACGGTTCAGATATGGGTTTCTTCTTGAGAACTCTGTGTTGCAGATTTCCTGCAATGCTAGGGCTATCTGGGAAGCCTGCTAAGTATGGATGACCTTTTAGTTTTGACCTTCAGAAACTGAGGTGAATTAGAGGAGGAACTTTTATGGTTATTGTAAACACTGTACCTCCGGGTTAGAAGTGTTTACACTTCTCATAACTGATCCAAGTCTGAGGATCCTTGTTTTAGAACACCACCTGTGAGGGGGTTGGGCTATTTACAGGTTTGCAGGTACCCTTTGACCTCAGAATACCCTGTTACTTTGTTTTGTTAAGAGTACTCCATGTTGGAACAGTTCTTGTGATTCTAAACCCTGGACATGTGACTCTTTATTTGAGCCCCCCACCTTGGTTACGGGATTTATAGACCTCCATCTGGATTTCTTGAACATACTTGGACCTATATCAGGGCATTTGATCAGATCCAGCTCAGTCACAGACCCTTGCATATCATTTGCATACATAAATCATTGCATCATATTGACATTTGCTTATTTGTGTTTCAGGGTATCCATCTTCATTTGGTTTTGGTTTTGACCCCATATTCAGTATTGACCTATCTTCACCAGCATTTGCTTCAGCTATCACCTACACCAGCCAATCAGTGGCCCATTTCTTCAGTATTATCATCATCACTTGTCTTTGCTCAGTCTCAGCATCATGGCTCCTAAAAAGAGCAATATCACCTATCACTTTTTCCAGCCAGAGCTATCTGACATCAGGAGGATTCAGACCCTGATCACTCCAGATCACATATCCTTGTTCAGGGAAAACTATGGAGATATACTTGATTTGGTTATGGATCTGGACCCATCACAGAGAAGCCTGATCCACACTTGCATTCAGTTTTATGATCCCCCACTGAGATGTTTCACTTTCCAAGACTTTCAGTTGGGTCCTCTATTAGAAGAATACTCATCATTGGTTGGTATGCCAATCAGGGGTGGAATCCCTTTCAACCCTGAGATGGTCTTTCCTGGTAATGGAGAAGTAGCAAAGGCTCTACATCTGGAACCTGTCCTGATTGAGCAGCATATGACTTATAAAGCTGGAATCCCTGGCTTCCATCTGGATTTCCTGATCTCTCAAGCTACCCTGAAAGCTTCTTTAGGAGAGTGGAAAGCTGTTTGTGCCTTGTTGGCTTTGAGCATATATGGAATTGTGTTGTTTGCAGATGAGCCTCGATTCGTTAGCAAGAATGCAATCCATCTGTTCATCTTGAAGAACCCAATGCCCACTTTATTGGGGGATCTCTACTATTCAGTGCATCAGAGGAATGAAAAGCAGAGGGGAAGATTAGTGAGGTGTTGTGCACCATTGTTCCATACTTGGCTTCTCAGGCATCTACCAAGGACAAATGCATTTTTGAACCCTCATCAGCAGAGTAACTGGGCTAAGAGGCTCACTGCTCTAACTTCAGCCGATATCAGATGGTGCACTCAAAGCACCAAGGGTAGGGATATCATCACCAGCTGTGGGCATTTCCCCAATGTGCCCCTAATAGGAGTTAAGGGTAGTATCAATTACAACCCTCTGATGTTTAGAAGACAACTGGGTTATGCCCTGGTCCACACTCCTAAGGCACAGGACTTGGTTGAAACTCTTTATTGTGAGAACAAGATTAATCTGGCTATTGTTAGGCAGGCGGCCTGGGCCTGGGATAATGTTCAAACCAAAGGAATAACCATTTTGGGGAAGTGCAACAATGTGGCATCAGCACAATATTATGAATGGTCCCGTGCCAGGGCCCAATTCTCTGGGATGCCCTTTACTATAGAAGATATGCCTGAATCATCATCAGCACCACCTGCCACGGAAAGAAATGAGAAGTTAACTCAAGCTTTGCAGAAGACCCTCCGGGAGAGGAGTGATGGTATGAGGGAGGTTGAGAGATTGGAGAAGTTGAGAGTGGAGCATTTGGTTAAGATTGAGAAGTCTGGAGATTATATCAAAAAGTCTAAGGCTGGAGAACAAATTCTGAAGAATGCTTGCAAAGAAGCCCAGTTCCAGAGAGCAAGGACAGACTTGTATTTGAAGGAGAGTCAAGCTCGGTGGGTCAGGATCACCGAAGCCCGTACTTTGGAGGACAAGAGAGTTCAAGACAAGATGGAGCAACTGGAAGCTAGTGCAAAAGTACAACAAGAAGCCCTGGCAGCAGCCCAGAGGGAGATATCAGAGCTGAAGATCAAAGCTGGAGTGAAGAGGTCAAAGGACTAGAGCCAGCACAGGAAGCTAACAGCAGCTGTTACGACCCGGAATCTCCTCATCAGGAATCTCACTGAGCGTCCGGCTGATCCTGTGACCGAAGCACTTCTCAAGGAAGTTCGTGAGGATGAGTTTGGTCTTGGTGTTTGACCATTTGTTTGTTGTTGCTTTCATCACATGTACTTTTATTTTCCTGTAATGTATTTTGACCCCTCAGAGGGCTTGTATTTGTAAACAAACTATGTACCCTTTTGCTTTTGTAATATATGTATTAGTTTGTTCCATCCAAGTTTACTTCAAAAGCAACATCAACAGCATCTCCAAGGGTCTGGAAGGGTCAAAACTGAAGGCCAAGCCGGATACCTTGAGGACAAATAAGCATACTGCATTGCATGCTAACCCCTTTGTTTGTTTTGTAGGTTTTTGTTTTACTGCCACTAACTCTGTTGTGATGTTCAGGAACTATTGCTCGGCGCCGAGTTTTTCCCCTCAACCGTCCGCACCGTTATCCGACCCGTAGCAACCTTCCGGGCATTCAAATGGATCAGATGCAGCAGGACCTTACTGAGGTCAGAAATCAAATGGCAAATGAAAGGCTAGAGATGAGGAATCAAATGACTCAGTTTATGGAAGTGATGAACAACATGGCTCAGAGCCAGGAAAGATTGAGAGCCATGGTGGAAAGGCAGAATCAAGAGGATCCACATATAGGGACTGCCGGCACCAGCAATAATGAAAGGGTCCAACCTCATGTAAATCCCCCTGTATTTGGACCACACCTCCATCCTGAGGTCAATATTCCTGCAAATGTTCAAGGGACTGCCACTGCAGCCAGGGTACTTCAAGAAGACCCCCAAGAGGATCAGTTTACAGTAATGGGTGCTGGGGAAGAAGCTTATGATAGAAGGTTGGATGAGATAGCTGAGAAATTGAGGTCCTTAGAGTCTCAAAACTCTCTGGGTTTCGACGTCATGGACATGGGCTTGGTAGACGGGGTCAGGATTCCCCATAAGTTCAAGCCTCCTTGTTTTGAAAAATACAACGGGACTTCATGCCCCCGGACTCATTTACAATCATTTCTGGGGAGGCTGAAGGCCTATACTATGGATGAAAAGCTCTGGATGTTCTATTTCGAAGACAGCTTGACTGGAGCCTCAAGAGAATGGTACTCTCACCTGACAAGGGCAACTATCAGGTGCTGGAAAGATTTGGCAGAAGCCTTCATCAGACAGTATCAGTACAACTTAGACATGGCACCCAACAGGACCCTCCTAATGGGAATGTCACAGTCTTCAAGGGAGAGTTTCCGAGAATATGCCCAGAGATGGAGGCAATTGGCTGCTGCTGTTCATCCACCTATGTCTGAGAGGGAAATGGCAGATATGTTCATGAACACCCTTCAGGGAACCTATATTGACAGGCTGGCTGCTTTCTCCTCCACTAGCTTTGCAGATGTTGTCATAGCTGGGGAGAGAATTGAGAGCCTGCTGAAAATGGGCAAGATTTCTGATAATGGTGTCAGCTCGTCCAATAGTACAAGAAAGCCTTTTGCAGGCCCGAGAAGAACTGGCGAGACCAATGCCATCCACACCAACAGGGGCAGACCCCAATATGTTCACAGATCAGTGGCAGCAGTCACCATTCCCGCTCCAGCTCATCCTCAGCCAGCTTATCAACCCCCGCAACAAAGCTATCAACCACAACCTCAGTACCACCAACAGAATCAGTATCCTCCGAGAAATTACAACAACAGCAACACCAACAACAATAATCAGCAAAGGCCATTCCAACAGAGGCCATCTCAAGCCAACAGGGTAATCGACCCGATCCCTATGCCATATGCTACATTGCTGCCACAACTCCTGAAACTCAACCTAGTTGAGCTAAGGACACTGGCACCTCCGGATCCCAACAGTCTACCCCGGAACTATGACTCCAACGCCAGATGTGCCTTCCATTCAAATGCACCTGGCCACAGTACAGAAAAGTGCAGAGCTCTGCATTTGAAGGTACAAGACCTGGTAGACTCAAAAGCTCTGAATTTCGCACCACCACCCAGTGTCAATAAGAACCCGATGCCAAACCACGGTGGTCCCAGAATTAACGCTATTGAAGAAGACAAGCCGTCTTATTTAATAACCAGTGTGGGTCAGATCCGGACGCCGTTGGTAGAAATCAAGGCTCAACTCCTCGAATGTCAAATGTTCCCGGGGTGTGAGTTGGGGTGTGCTTACTGCAATATCTCAGTAAACGGGTGCGATAACCTGAGGAATGGCATAGACGGTCTCATTCAGAGTGGCCAACTCCAGATCACCACATCATTTCCTACAAATCCAGCAATCTCAACAGCAAAAACTCCAGAACCTCCTACAACTGCAACAACCATTGTTCCTGACAATTCCTCGGCTTCATCAACAAGTACTTCATCTATTATCTCAACTGATCAGTTATCAACAAATTTTTCTTCTACAACTCCAGCACCACTCCATTTCGAAACTCCTACAACAACAACATACATTCTTCCATCAATGTCTCCTACAGCACCAGCAACAAATCATGAAGATGTCTCAACTGTCACGATATTTTATGATCCTGAAAACGACTCTGTCTACAACTCAGAAGGTGCTGCTCCCATCAGAGCGCCAGTTACGATTTATTACGATCCACAGACTATCACAATTCCTTCCGCAGCTGCAGTCAGTCCAGTCACTATCACGGTGCCTGGACCAGTACCTTATGAAAGCAGTAATGCTATTCCCTGGCATTACGGCTCTGACCTGTACTGCGAAGGACAAAGAATCACTTTTGAATCATCAACCCGTGCACCACAAATTGACAATGTGGGAGGAGGCGGAGGCTTCACTCGAAGCGGACGTCTTTTCGCTCCACAAATTCAGAGACCCACTGCCGAAGCAGAAGCTGCTGCCAAGGTAAAAGGGAAAAGCTTGGTGCAGGAAGAGCAAGTTGTTAAAGAAACTTTGAAAACACCCTTCGATCAAGAGGTTGATGAGTTCATGCGAATCATCAAAAAGAGTGATTATAAAATAGTGGATCAGCTTCATCAGACGCCTTCCAAGATCTCAATCCTATCATTGCTTATGTGCTCCGAAGCCCATCGGAATGCACTACTCAAAGTCTTGCACGCAGCTTACGTGCCTGAAGAGATCACTGTCAATCAGCTGGAAGCAGTAGTTGGAAATGTTAATGCTAGTCACGGACTAGGGTTCACCAATACCGATTTGACAACGGAAGGCCGTAACCATAACAAGGCCTTGCACATAACCATGGAATGTAAAGGTGTTGTCCTTTCCCATGTGCTGGTAGACACGGGGTCATCCCTCAATGTCTTACCTAAGAAGGCCCTGGTGAAGCTAGAATATGATGGACTGGCATTGAGACCCAGCAACCTGGTGGTAAGAGCCTTTGATGGTTCAAAGAGATCGGTTCTGGGAGAGATTGAATTGCCCATAACGATTGGCCCGCAGACCTTCAAAACTACCTTCTACGTGATGGATATACAGCCTGCCTACAGCTGTCTATTGGGTAGGCCATGGATTCACGCCGCTGGCGCCGTGACCTCTACCCTTCACCAGAAGTTAAAATACGAGTGGGAGGGTCAAATCATTACAATCTGTGGGGAAGAGGATATTTTTGTCAGCCACCTGGCTACCTATAAGTACATTGAGATGGATGGGGAGATCCATGAAACAATGAGCCAGGGGTTTGAAGCTTTGAACGTCAATGAGACATCTGCTGTACTTGGTACTTCAATATCATCATACCAACAAGCCCGGAAGGTTGTTGAGGGAGGAAACGCCCAAGGCTGGGGCAAACTGCTATCGGTGGAGAAGAAAGAGGACAGATTTGGGTTGGGTTACATACCAACTCAACAAGATCAAGCAGCGGCTGCAAAAGAGCCCAATTTTGTGAGTGGGGGGATGCTCACCCCTGATGCTATCAACTGTCTGGAAGACGAGCTGGAAGAAGAACGCAACCTGGAAAGCTGGATTCGTCCAAAGATCCCGGGGAGCAGTATCTCAAACTGGTCTTCCCAGGAAATTATAAGAGTTACTCATGCAGAGTAATTATTATTTCCTGTATTTTTATAGCATGCATCAAAGTCTTGCATCTTGCCCAAGATGACAAGACTCATTTTGTAATCGGGCCATCTGTACTTTTTGTGCAAACAAGATTAATCAATGAAATGTCAGACATCTTTTTGCAAATGAGTCTTTTTCTTTTCCGTTCACTGTTTTTCCATTTTTCTTTTTTGTACAAAAATAAATAAATGGCAGTGTTTTCAAAATGACAACTTTATTTCACTTTTCTAAAACAAGATTAAAATCAAATCACTAAAATGAACAAACTGAACCCTTGCAGAGAGTGCCTTCCTGACAGCACCGACAACAGCACGACTATGACTTCGTATGACTTTGATAATCCAATCAATCAAACTGATGAAGGGGTTGAAGAAGAATATGAGCTTCCTGAAGAGCTAGCCAGGTTGTTAAGACAAGAGGAAAAGGTTATTACCCCTCACCAGGAGGAGGTTGAAGTGATCAATCTCGGTACAGATGAAGACGTGAAGGAAGTTAGAATCGGGGCCTGCCTGCAAGACTCAGTGAAGAGACAATTGATTGATCTGCTTCAAGAATATGTGGATGTGTTTGCTTGGTCTTATCAAGATATGCCAGGGTTGGACACCGACATTGTTATGCACAAGCTGCCTTTGAGAGAAGAATGCCCGCAGGTTAAACAGAAGTTGCGCCGTACTCGTCCAGACATGGCTATGAAGATCAAGGAAGAGGTACAAAAGCAATGGGACGCCGGATTCCTTGCTGTAACTAGCTATCCGCCGTGGGTTGCTAATATTGTACCTGTGCCTAAGAAGGACGGCAAAGTAAGAATGTGTGTTGATTACCGGGATCTGAATAGAGCCAGCCCGAAAGATGTTTTCCCTTTACCTCACATTGATGTATTGGTGGATAATACGGCTCAGTTCTCGGTATTCTCCTTCATGGATGGATTTTCAGGGTACAATCAGATCAAGATGTCACCTGAAGACATGGAGAAGACAACCTTCATTACACCCTGGGGCACGTTCTGCTACAAGGTAATGCCATTTGGGCTCAAGAATGCTGGTGCAACATATCAACGGGCTATGGTAACATTATTCCACGATATGATCCATAAAGAAATAGAGTGCTATGTGGATGACATGATTGCCAAGTCCCTTACTGAAGAAGATCACCTGGTGAATCTACTAAAGTTATTCAAACGTCTGAGGAAATACCAACTGAAATTGAACCCCAACAAATGCACATTCGGGGTGCAATCTGGTAAGCTGCTGGGATTTATTGTAAGCAAGAAAGGGATTGAAGTTGACCCTGATAAAGTCAAAGCCATCCAAGAGATGCCTGCACCGAAGACAGAGAAAGAAGTTCGAGGGTTCTTGGGTCGATTGAACTACATCTCACGGTTCATATCTCACCTTACAGCAACCTGTGAACCTTTGTTCAAACTACTGAGAAAAGAATAAACGGTCAGGTGGAACGAAGACTGCCAAAAGGCTTTTGACAAGATCAAGGAATACCTGCAAGAACCTCCAATCCTTATGCCTCCAGTGGAAGGAAGACCTCTGATAATGTACTTGACAGTATTAGAAGAGTCAATGGGGTGTGTGTTGGGCCAGCATGACGAGTCTGGTCGAAAAGAGTATGCAATATACTACCTAAGCAAAAAGTTTACCGACTGTGAACAGCGTTATTCACTGCTCGAGAAAACTTGTTGTGCTTTAGCGTGGGCTGCTCGCTGACTGAGACAGTATATGTTGACCCACACTACTTTGTTGATCTCAAAAATGGACCCGGTTAAGTACATATTCGAGAAGCCAGCACTTACCGGACGGGTTGCAAGATGGCAAATGATTCTCACGGAATATGACATCTAGTACACGTCTCAGAAAGCCATCAAGGGCAGTGTATTGTCTGAATATCTTGCTGAGCAACCCATTGATGATTACCAGCCTATGAGATTTGACTTCCCTGATGAAGACATCATGTTCATAAAATCAAAAGATCATGAAGAGCCTGTTCACACTGAAGGGCCTGACCCAGAAGAAGAATGGACTATAATGTTTGATGGGGCTGTCAACATGAACGGTCGTGGCGTTGGTGCAGTACTCATTACACCCAAAGGAGTTCACATGCCTTTCTCGGCAAAGCTCACTTTCAACTGCACTAACAACGAAGCTGAGTACGAAGCTTGCATTATGGGCCTTGAGGAAGCCATTGACCTCAGGATCAAGACATTGACCGTATTCGGGGATTCAACTCTGGTAATCAATCAAACCAATGGGAAATGGTACACCCACCAGGATCATCTGATACCTTACAGGGATTATACAAGGAGGTTATTGACTTTCTTCACCACAGTCAAGCTTGAGTATATCCCTCGAGACGAGAATCAGTTCGCAGATGCTCTTGCTACCATTTCATCCATGATCAAAGTTCAAGCTACTAACTTTGTACCTCAGATTTCAGTGTCCAGACTTGATAGACCAGCATATGTATTCGCAGCAGAAGGTGTCAAAGATGATAAGCCTTGGTTCCATGACATTAAATGCTTCTTGGAGGATCAAACATACCCACCTGGGGCATCTTCCAAAGATAAGAAGACTCTGAGAAGGCTTGCTGGTAGTTTCTTTCTGAATACTGATGGGTCTTTATACAAGAGGAACTTTGATATGGTACTCCTCAGATGTGTTGACAAGACGGAAGCAGATTTGATGATGCATGAAGTGCACGAAGGCTCCTTTGGTACCCATGCTGGAGGACATGCAATGGCTAAGAAATTGTTAAGATCAGGCTATTACTAGATCACAATGGATGCCGACTGTTGTGCCTACGCCAGAAAATGCCACAAATGCCAGATCTATGCAGATAAGGTGCATGTACCTCCCAATCTTTTGAACATCATGTCTTCACCATGGCCCTTTGCCATGTGGGGCATTGATATGATTGGCAAGATTGAGCCAACTGCGTCAAACGGCCACAGATTCATCCTGGTTGCCATTGATTATTTCACCAAGTGGGTTGAAGCAGCCTCATATGCAAACGTCACAAGGCAAGTGGTAGCCAGATTTCTGAAGAGAGATATCATCTGTCGATATGGAGTGCCCGAGCGAATCATTATTGATAATGGTTCCAATCTAAACAACAAAATGATGGCAGAACTGTGTCGGGACTTCAAAATTCAACATCACAATTCTTCTCCTTACAGGCCAAAGATGAATGGCGCTGTTGAGGCAGCTAATAAGAACATCAAGAAGATTGTGCAGAAGATGGTAATCACCTACAAAGACTGGCATGAGATGCTACCATTTGCCTTGCATGGGTACCGCACGTCAATCAGAACATCCACTGGGGCAACACCGTATTAGCTTGTATACGGTATGGAAGCAGTCCTACCGGTTGAAGTTGAATTACCCTCTCTACGGATACTGACGGATGTTAAACTGAGTGAAGCAGAGTGGGTTAGGTCCCGATACGAACAACTGAGTCTGATCGAAGAGAAGAGATTGGCTGCAATCTGTCATGGGCAGTTGTATCAGAAGAGAATGAAGAAAGCCTTCGATCAGAGAGTCAGACACCGAGAGTACCAAGTAGGGGATCTTGTGCTGAAAAGAATCCTCCCTCCTCATACAGACCACAGGGGCAAGTGGACTCCAAACTATGAAGGACCATTCGTGGTAAAGAAAGTTTTCTCTGGTGGAGCACTGATGCTCAGCACCATGGATGGTGAAGATTTCCCGTCCCCTGTGAATTCAGATGCAGTTAAAAAATACTTCACATAAAAATGACCCGCTGGACATAAAAACAGAATGTAAGTCCAGGCAAAAATAGGGCATCCCGGCGAGTCAAAAACAGAAAAAAAGACTCGGGCAAAAATAAGGGAAATAAATAAAAAAATGTACACCCGCTGAGTTGAAAAACCGCATTGGACAGCTCAGGCAAAAATGGGTATCCCGATGGATTGAAAACCCGAAAGGGCGATCCATGCAAAATAAGGGAATAAGCGAACAACTGCATTCTGAATTCGTCTGTATCGTTCACAACTTGGTAAGCTTCGGAGGGATCAAGCTTCTATCAGAATCAACATTCTTCAGAAAGCCAGATGAGAAGAACGTCAAAAGTCATACGGGTCATAGTGAAGAGGAAGCTCCTCAAAGCGTCATCAACATTGCCAGCACTTTATTTCTCAATTTGCAACAATCTCCTCATTTCAGGGGATTTGTTTCTTTGGCTGTATCTTGCCAATTCAGGGCACATGAATTAATAAAATCAGATTTTTCAGTCATGTTTCGTTTTGTACATTTTTATTTTTGCAAAGAATGTTTGATGTCTCTAAAAAACTGATCGCACGAGTACAGATGCTTCTCTCTAAGAAAATAAAAACACGTGCTTGCAGGGAATATACTTACTCTCGAAAGGTGCTTAACTCCTATGACGGAATCCGGTAAGGGATACCTCGGGATCATTTGTGAGTTTCTTTATCTTTGCAGGATTGCAAGTATCCAGAACGCAACTTGGGGCATGTAAGCCGCATCCCAGCAAGCTGGCAAATCAACACTCAATTGTGGCACCCGAAGTGCTTTCTCCCCAGCTGAGTTGCCACCTACTACTTGCCCCCATCAGAATTGCCAGGCATCACAGAGGACACCTATATCCCCGGCTAAGTCAAGGATCTTTTTCAACAGAATCCCTAGGGAGGTCTCTCAATGATCTCTTTCTCCCCAGCCGAGTTGCCATCTCGCCCTCAGCCGAGTACAATAGCCAGGGAACCATCTTCCCCACAGAGTTACAGCCTCTACTCAGCAGAGCAACGCATAGAAGGTCACAACAGAGTGAAGAAAGCTTCTGCAAACCCCAGCTGGGTCTCTCATTTACAAGGATATGTCAATTAATGACCTGTATCCCCGAGCAGATACATCTCACCAGGTTTACCAATGATCTCATCCCTAGCTGGGATGCCCATTTTGAACAGATCGATCGAAGATCTTCGCAGCAACGGGACTCGGATCCCGGTTTGGTATCTTTGCACAATCATAGCATTTGCATCATATTTACCCACAAAGCGTAGCATTCCGTTTTAGTGCGGAGCATTGCGGAAAAAAATCAAACACATAGCATAATCATGAGCCATGTTATGAATCAACACTTGTGAATAATGACAGTTCATCAACATACAGAAGGAAAATCCCCACCAGGATCCCCGGCAAAAGCAGCTGCCTCACAACCACAAACACCAGTATGTACTCATTTTGACACCTGTCCGTGTTATACCCCAGCAGAAAGCCAAAGACATCCTCTTTGCACTCACTTGTATATTCATTTTCTTGACACCCGTCCGTGTCATATCCCTAGCGCAGTCACTTACACTTTTACGACCCAGATACTTGTTGATATTATTACACTTTTCTCTTGACACTCGTCCGTGTCACTCTCCCCAGCAGATTAAACACTCATCTGTACAATACTCATACTCACTACTCATGTTACACTCATACAGATACTCGTCCGTGTTTTGCATACACCACTTGTATACCCACAGATTCAACAGTAGTCCTTGTTCTTTGTTAACCAGTTGGTACTCGTCCGTACCATCATCTCAGAACATTGCGTCTAGTGTTTGTTTCTACATGATACTCGTCTGTATCATAGTCTTAAGGATGCTCGTCCGCATTTTTAATCCATACACTGTGTCAAACACTTATGTCTCCTTGAATATAGACACTCGTCCGTGTCTACTATTCCCCAGAAGAGTCCCTTCAGATTCAACACTCGTCCGTGTTCTCTGTTAACCAGTTGATACTCGTCTGTATCATCATCTTGGAACACGTGTCAGTATTTTGTTTCTACATGATACTCGTCCGTATCATAGTCTTAAGGATGCTCGTCCGCATCTCTAATCTATACACGAATACCAAACACTTATACCTTTGCTTCTTGGATGTAAGCACTCGTCCGTGTTTACTTTTCCCCAGTAGATTACCAACAAACAAATTTTCCCTTTTATATGACACTCGTCCTGTGTCATGATAAACCTTGAGAGCAGCCGTACCCTGCTAGGTGGTCGTCCTCCACCTCTTGATGGTCGTCCTCCATCATGCTCATCCGATGGCCGTCCCCATCGTTGATTTAGCAGCCGTCCCCTGCTAGGTGGTCGTCCTCCACCTCTTGATGATCGTCCTTCATCAATTTTATCCAATGGCCGTCCCCATTGTTGATTTTGGTTATCTGGCATTCGTCCTATGTCATGATAAACCCTGAGAGCAGCCGTCCCCTACTAGGTGGTCGTCCTCCACCTCTTGATGGTCGTCCTCCATCATGCTCATCCGATGGCCGTCCCCATCGTTGATATTTTCGGCAGCCGTACCCTGCCAGGTGGTCGTCCTCCACCTTTGATGGCCATCCCCATCATAATCCCTTTATTCCCCAACAGAGCAGCCGTCCCCTGCTAGGTGATCGTCCTTCACCTTTGATGGCCGTACCCCATCATCTGTTTATTTCATTTATTCTTTAACCCGATGGCCGTCCCCGTCGTGGTCCCTTTTCCTTTTCTTTTAGCCCGATGGCCGTCCCCATCGTCGGTTACCCTGCTTTATGAACTTGATGGCCGTCCCCGTCATGTTTCATTGATCCCCAGAGAATTTTACAGCTTTATCTTGATGGCCGTCCCCATCGTAATATCTTATTTTTCCCCAGCTAGTTGGCCGTCCCCGTCTTGGCTTTACCTTTTATCCCCAGCATGTCGGCCGTCCCCGTCATTGCTTTATTTTTTAACATTTTCCCAGCATGTCGGCCGTCCCTGTCATTGCTCTTTACCCAGCGGTCGTCCTCTGCTCGACAGTCGTCCTCCGTCTCCCACACTTTACAATATACTTTATTTTCCTTTACAATCTATATCCCTTTTCTTCTTCAGTCTGTGAGTGCAAATTTTGGACTGTCTTTGGTATTCAACCACAAGTTATCTCGCTTGCCTGTTAAGCCGTTGCTTACATCCTGCACAGCTAACTCATGTTTGAATAGGGGCAGCTGTAAACACCCCAAATTTTCCCTCACTCATTTCACCATGGCTTGTGGTCATTTTCATATGCATAAACACAATCATATCATCTCATATCTCATTTTTAATTCACTGCATAGTTTCTAAGTCATCTGCATCTAGGGTTTGTGATCTGAGCAATCCCATAGCTTCTTGAGCCACTCCATAGGCCACCAATCACTTCAAAGGGGTCCATATGTGTTCTTGTATCATATTCCATCCTCTCAAAGTCAAGATTTCAAAAGAATCACAAGAACTGAGGTTTGCAAGGATGCAGAGCCAGGATAGACTGCACAGTTGACCTAAAATTAGGGTTTTGGTTTCAGGGGCCATAACCCCAAATTTTTTGGTCATTCTTGTTTCCATTGGTCTCTATATGGTATAGGGAGTAGGCATATCAATTTTCATGAAGAAATTCCATGGGGAAGTCATCTGATCAAGGATTGACTTTCTGGACAAGTCAGTGTAAAATCAGGGCATCTGAGGCCCCCAATGACCCAACCAATGGGTGATCTTCATCATTTTGAGTGTATATGATCTTTATTTGATCATGGAAGAAGGTTGAAGTTCATAAAATTCAAGAATTTGAAGTTTTTGCAAAGTTGACTTTTTAAGGCATGGTTGACTTTTCAAGAATATGTCATTTTAGGTCATTTTTCAAGCCTTGATTTTTGATCCAAAAATGTTTCAAATGGAAAAACTTTGGTCATGAAAGTTGTAGAATACATTTTTCCCTTTTCAAAAAGTACAAGAACATGATCAAATTCTTCTTGGATCAAAAGTTATGGTGTGTTAAAGTTGGCCAAAATCATTGATTTTCAAGTTATGCACTAAAAGGAAAACTTGCAATTTCATGAACCAAGTATTCTAGTAACTTCAAAATGACTTCAAAGCTGCATTACATGATCACACATGACCCCAAGAACAGTTTTGGCCCAAGGAATTTTGGATGGTTTGCCTTGATTCTCAAAATTCCATAAAGCATTTTCATAAGTATGCAAAAAGAGGATTCTTGGCAAATTCATGCTTCAAGGAATTATGTGATCCCTAGCTGGTCTCTAAACATTGCCATGACCAATTGAGACATCATGTGACAAAATTCAGCAAGCATTGTTTCATGTACTTGGCATAAACTCATGAGGAAAACACAAGTTGTCAAGTTGCAAAAGCTAGCATAGCTTGTCATCCACATGTTGCAGTCAGCTACAAACCATCCAAGGGCTCTCCTCAACTCCAGCTGGAGCAAGACAAGACTTGAACCTGCTGCTGCCATGACCCATACTCTCAATGACACAAACTTGACCTTTTTGCAAAAGGCTCCCATACTCTTGGCACAGTGCCCAGCCACCCTACTAACCTGCCTCACAGTCTATCCACACAAGTTGGAGATGATATAGCTAAACATTTAGCATTGAAGCTGGCCAGAACTCAGCATATCACAAAACTATCCAAAACTTCTCCTCTTCGAATCTCCACACACAGCCATCAAAATCCATTTTTTCTTTCACCAACAAGTCATAAATTGTCCCTAGAACAAAAACCACCCCTCAAAGCAGCTTGAAACATCACATACAAAGATCCCCATTTCTGCTACACCAGAGCTGAACCTTTCAAACCAGCCACTCCCCAAGCTTTCTAAGCTGCATTCTATCCTCAGGAGGTTCAAGGAAGCAAGCATGCGCAAAGGAAAAGTCCAGAGAGCTCATAAACAGAGAAGCTTCATCTCAGGTGACATGAAGAACTTTTTTTCCCAGAAACTAGTTTTTTAGTTCTTTTATGATGCTATGTGTTCCTCTGATCATGAATGTATGCTTACTTTTGAAAATAGTGAAGAAACCAGCATGTATGAAGCTTTTGAACATTTGCCTGTGTTTTGCATTTTGTTTCGATTCAGGCTTGTGAGAGAAAATAAATGGATTTAGGATGAGGGTTTAGGTTTAGATCGATGAGAGGGTCATTTTGGTGGAAGAAATTTGTTGTTTGATGACCTATAGAAGAACCTAGGGTTTTGGCTCGCCGGAGAAGACGACCGGAAGTCTTCTCCGGCCGCTTGTAAGTTATTAGCCCTAATCTGGGTGATTAATGAGGTTTGAATGAGGATCGTTGGATGGCCTCTCCCGCGCGTGAATGAATGGCTGAGATGAGTCATTAGGAGCCCTAATCCCTGATTATTCATTTAATTTCTGTTTAATTAATTCATAAGTTTAATTAGCCAGATTTGAATCTGGGCCCTTGGATCTGGCGCGCAGTCAACCAGACCAAGCCCAGATCAAATCCTGGCCTTCCCTTTTACATACTTTCATTTTATCCTATTTTATTTTTCATTTAATATCATTTATTTTCTACAATTTATTTAAAATAGTAAAATCTGTCTAAAAATTATGAAACTTTTTCTCAAGAGTTTTAATAATTTTTATGACCCAAAAATATTTTTGTTTTTATTTTTATCATTAAAAAAGTATTTTTAAATATTTAAAAGATTATTTTTAATTGATTAATGAGAATTAATTTATTAAAAATACTTTTAGGTATTTAAAAAATCACCAAAAAATTCATGAAATGTTCTAAGACATTAAGAAACATTGTCCAACCTTCAAACCAGATTTCTTTTTGGATCTTGATGCATTTTTAGAATTTTTCTTTGAATTAAAATCATTTTTGAGCATTATTTTGATCCATTGTTCAAAAAATCATTTCTGCCTATCCATGAAGAGTTGGACATTGATTCTTCTTGCATTGCATTGTGTTTAGCATTTAGTTTTTGAGATAAAATGGCCTTGATTTGATTCCTCATTTTCAATTTGTTTGGCATTTCTTTTGTTTAGGAACCCTAAAAACCCTAATAACTTGTAAAAATCATAACTTGAGATTGGTTAAGAGTTGAGACCTCCCCTTTGGACATTGGTTTAGTATAAGATTAGGGGTCTTTTGAGTGGCATTTTCCATTTTTTATCTTAGGGTTTGCTTCTGTTTTTGATTTTTGTTTGATGTTTGGTTCATAAACCCTAATTTGGGCTTTCATTTGCATCCCTCTTGCATTCTCTTGCATAACATGACTTGCCATGACATTTCAAGCATCCATGTGATTCATTTGAACATCATAAGACATATAGAAAGCAGGTTTGATCATTGCATCATGTGTTTGCCATTTTGTTTGCATTGTGCACTTCATAACTTTTCATGTATGTTCATGTTTCTTAACTTGCTTCATTTGCATTCATGAACTTGTATGATCACTCCCATGTGCTGCCTCATGTTTATAGCATCTCATTGCATCATTAGCATCATGTAAATGCTTCTGGTTTTGTTTCGCATCATGTCATCTCATCCCATTTTGCATTGCATTGCATTTTTCTTCTAACCTTTCAGGTGGTAAGTAACTTTGAGAAGTGAATTTGCCTTCACTTCTCATAACTTTTCTTTTCATCTCTCTTGCATACATTGCTGCATTTTTGTTTGTGTTTGAGTTTGAGCTTGCTCATTCTTCTTCTTCCCACTTTCTTTCTTCAAGTGACTTGACTTCTTGAATGAAGCAAGTCACTTTGCTTCTCTTGATCCTTTCATCTGCTTCCTGGTGGTTCCATTGAAGATCTTCTTTTGAAAACCTCACAAACCTTAGGAACAACCAAGCATGACAATGATTAGGGTTTTGATTAGTTTCCCCTCTTAGTTTTACCTTTGTGTCTCTTTTGAGTCTTCTCTTCTCATCTCATAATCAGGGACTAAACCCTAAAGGCTTTAAGGCTTTGTGATTAAGCTTATGCCTGCATCCTTCTCTTAGGATGGAGTGTATAACTTTAATCCCAAGTGTTAAACCCTTAATGTGTTTAAATCTCTTAATCAATTCACATAATAATCATCAAGACATCAAGCTTGTAACTTGGGCCTTGCATTAGGGTTCTAATTCTTCCTTAATTGGTTAAGAAGGACTAACCCTAGTGTTAATGGACAAATCCCCCTCAAGTTGTCTTACAAACCCTAAAAAACACTTCATCATCATATCACTAATTAAAACCCACTTAATCAAAGGCTTGTTTTGTCATGAGTTTAATCCCTAATCATGGATTAAGTTGAGGAGCTTTCCTCAGCTTAAACATTCTCATCTATTATCCTTCTATTAGGATGGTGTAATGAGTCTGTTTAATCCCTGATTATGGCTTAATCTCATTACTCAACACTAAACAAAAACACCAAAAACATCTAAATAATCACAAGTAGGTTAATGACTTTAATCCTGTATCAAAGGTGATTAAGTGTGAGAATCTGACTTCACACTTAAGGTATTCTCATTACCCCTAATCAGAGGGAAGATGTGATGAGTTTACTAATCCATTGGTTTAGACTTAAGCTCATTAACTTATGACGAATCTTCAAAAGCAATAAAAGACTGAAAACACAAAAACAAACAATAATCGTCTCCTTCGGGATTCTTTTCTCATCACCTTCACTCACAAACGAGAGCTCGCTTCTTCCGTCTAATGCAAGACAGTTTGCACCTGAGCCAGACAGGTCATACACTTGAGCATAGGCAAGTTAGCAGTTCATCAGTCAGTTCACCCTTCAGTCTCTTTGGGTCGAACTACGGTGTTCTGACTTCCTCATTGCACGAGAGGATACGTAGGCATAACTTAACAGTTATCGAACAAAAGTCTCTGTATATTCCCCCTCCTTTCAGCTTTATTCTTTAAGCCTCATGATCTTGAGCATCATATTCTTGTTCTTACACTGACACTATACATTTATACACTTCACATTCCTTTTACATTGACACTTGTACATCCTTTTCCAGCTATTTTATACACAAATTGCACTGACACTACCCCTTTAAAACACAAATCTTTCGAGCGTGGATCCCGTCGAGTACGACGGACAATCTGGGTGCTAATACCTTCCCAGGTTGTAACCAACCCCCTTTCTCAGTCTCTCTGGTTCGCAACCGTCTTATCCATATCTTGCTAGGTCTATGCAGCATTGCCTTTCCTCCGGGATAAAAATGCCTAGCTGGCGACTCTATTCATCTCCAGTGAGTTCACGGCCGTGTGTTCTCATTGTCCCTTTCGCCGACCGTTCGCGTCCGTACCTTTATCGGGGCCTGGTCCCATTTATCGGGAGCGACACATACAAAGGCTCAAATGGTACCATACCAATACTCGAATGAAAATTGTTATTATAAGTGAACTCAATCAATGCTAAATAACTATCCCAAACACAACCTTGCTCTAGCACACAAGCACGCAACAAATCCTCTAAGATTGAATTGTCCTCTTGGTTTGACCGTCTGTTTGCGGATGGTAAGCCGAACTCAATCTTAGCTTAGAACCCAAAGCCTTTTGCAAACTTTCCCAAAACCTCGATGTAAATCTAGGATCTCTATCCGATACAATACTCTTAGGAACTCCATGTAACTTCACAACCACAGAAACATAAATCTCGGCTAGCTTCTCCAAAGAATAACTAATATCAATCGGAATAAAGTGAGCAGATTTAGTAAGTCTATTGACAATCACCCAAATATCATTATGACCTCTTTGCATATTTGGAAATCCCGTAACAAAATCCATCGATATACTATCCCCTTTCCATTCCGGAATATCCAACGGTTGCATCAAACCACTAGGCTTCTGATGTTCCACCTTAGACTTCTGACAAGTCAAACACGCATACACAAAATGAGCTACATCTCTCTTCAATCCGGACCACCAAAAGATCTTCTTCAAATCTTGGTACATCTTATTCGCTCCCGGATGTATACTTAAATTACTCCGGTGTCCCTCTTCCAATATCATCTTTTTCAACTCCTCATCATCGGGAATACAAATAAGACCATGAAATCTCAAAACTCTAAAATTATCAACCTTTAAATCCTCATTCTCATTCATCGTCAAATCAACAAATTTCAAATCCAACTTTTGCTTTTCACAAACGGTTGCAAGAAATTCATTCGTAACACGTAGCATACCAAGTCTCACGCTTCTCGACGTAATTTCGCAAACCAAACTCAAGTCTCTAAAATTCTCCAAAAGTTCCCATTCTCTTATCATCAATACGGACATATGTAACAACTTACAACTCAAGGCATCGGCCACCACATTCGCCTTACCCGGATGGTAATTCAAACCAAAATCATAATCCTTCAAAAGTTCTAACCATCTCCTTTGTCTCATGTTCAATTCCTTTTGATCAAATAAATACTTCAAACTCTTGTGATCACTAAAAACTTCAAATCTTGCACCATAAAGAAAATGCCACCAAATTTTCAAAACAAACACAACAACCGCTAATTCCAAATCATGCATAGGATAATTCTTTTCATGCACCCTCGATTGTCTTGAAGCATAAGCCACAACCTTTCCATCTTGCATCAAAACACCACCTAACCCAAACAATGAAGTATCACAAAACACCACAAATGGTTCCATCGGATTTGGAAAAATCAAGATCGGAGTCGTTGTTAACCTTCTCTTAAGTTCCATAAAACTTTCTTCGCAATGAATATCCCAAATGAAAGCCTTCCCTTTACAAGTCAACTGCGTTAACGGAAGTACCAACTTCAAAAATCCTTCAATAAACCTTCGATAATAACCCGCCAAGCCTAAAAAGCTTTGAATCTCTGTAATCGATCTAGGAACTTCCCATTGCATTACCGCATCAATCTTGGATGGATCAACACTAATACCACCATCGAAAATAACATGCCCAAGAAAACTTACCTTCGACAACCAAAACTCGCACTTTGACAACTTAACAGACAATTGCTTCTCTTTCAAAATCTGTAACACAATCCTTAAATGCTCTTCATGCTCTTCTTGAGACTTAGAATAAATCAAAATGTCGTCGATGAACACAACCACAAAACGATCCAACTGTTCATGAAAAATACGACTCATGTATTCTATAAACACACTTGGCGCATTAGAAACTCCGAATGGCATCATGGAATACTCGTAATGACCATGCCGTGTTCTAAAATCCGCCTTTTGAATATCCTCCTCTTTCACACGAATCTGGTGATATCCTGATCTCAAATCAATCTTACTAAAAACACACGCACCAACCAATTGTTCTATCAAATCATCGATCCTCGGAAGCGGATACTTGTTCTTAATTGTCACCTTGTTCAACTGTCGATAATCAATACATAACCACATATGTCCATCCTTCTTCTTTACCAACAATATTGGTGCACCCCAAGGAGAAACACTCGGCCTAACAAATCTCTTATCCAACAAGTCATTCAACTGCTTTTTCAATTCTACCAACTCTGAAGCTGACATACGATACGGTTCCATCGAAATCGATCTAGTACCCTGAACTAGATCAATAGAAAACTCAACTTCTCTTTCCGACGGTACATCCTTAAGTGTCACATAAGGTCCACTTCTAGCTTGATGCTTACTTTTCCTCTCATTCACACTCTTGTAATGCGTAGAACGAGCTTTGCTATCTTCTTCAAAGATTCTGCAACATTCAGTCAAATCTGAAAACCTTCTAATCCTCTGATATCCCACAGCTTGCTTAATCTCAGGACGCAAGCCATTCTTATACTTAATACACTTAGAAAACTCAGCAGTAGCAGCAGCATAATGAGGATGAAACTGAACCAATTCCACAAACTTAGTTGTATAGTCAACTACCGACATACTACCTTGCTTCAACTCAAGGAATTCCATCTCTTTCTTTCCCTTCACACTCTCAGGGTAGTACTTCCCTAAGAACTCAGTACGAAAAACTTCCCAAGTTATCCCTTCATCATCCTCCTCAAGGGTTTGACTTCTACCGACCCACCAATCATCGGCTTCTTCCTTCAGCATGTGAGAACCAAGCCTCACCTTACTCTCTTCAACACAATCCATGACTCTGGAGATTCTTTCAATCTCCTTCAACCAATTCTGAGCACCATCAGGATCAAATCTTCCTTTGAAGACCGGCAGTTGATTCTTTCTGAACTCATCATTAGCATTCACATTCGGCGCTCCCTGCACCGCCCTAGTCATTGCTTCCAAAGCAGCAGCCATAGCATTGTCATTTCTACCAGCCATATTCTGATTGATCCCAAAGACAACAACAAGATTAAACAAAAGTTCAATCATAATAACATAAAGACAGACACAACTGACTCGAACACTAGCTCTGATACCACTTAATGTAACACCCCATTTCTATACCCCCAAATAATCAATTAAATCATTTAGGCACATGTAAAAAAATTTCATCAAAGTATAATTAAACATGGTATAAAAGAGTCATGTCACATTATGCTTGAAATTAAAAACATACAACACCTGCTCATTTAAAGATATGCAACGATGGGGTAGTTTTTAACATAGGAAATTCAATCCTTACACCCATATCTCCAAAGATATAATTACACAGCGGAAACTAAATCAACAACTTCAAACATGCATATATATATATATATATATATATATATATATATATATATATATATATATATATATATATATATATATATATATATATATATATATATATATAGAGAGAGAGAGAGAGAGAGAGAGAGAGAGAGAGAGATATAGATATAAATATAGATATAGATATAGATATAGATATATAGATATATTCATATATCAACAAGTTTGATACACCAAATATATCATGTTTATACAAAACGTTCATCACCAAAATACATATACAATGTATCACAAAAATGGCACTAAGCCAACCCTAACTACCCGGTGCTACATATCAAGGCCGACCGACCAAAAGGATGAAGTCAAGCTTCACAAAAAGACCTCCAGCAAACCTACTCTGCAATGCCTCAAAGAGCATCATAAAACAGCAGAAGGGTGAGAAATATTATCATAATAACAAAGCATATAATTATATATTTCAACATAAAAATACACTTATACATTTCTCACCACAATTCATCACCAATCACACATATACATCACAATGTATATATATATATATATATATATATATATATATATATATATATATATATATATATATATATATATATATATATATATATATAAACCAAGCATACTTATCATGCATACTTTCATCATTTCATTCACATCACATAAACATATATCATTCCATGTTTATCTACACATATACATTACAATGTATAATTCACATACATATACATATATCAAACATACATATACATATAAATAAGCATGTTTCATCACACACACTTTCATCTCCATATCACTCCAAATAAACATATATTTATTCAGGTTTATTTCCTCTTATCATAATTCAAATGATAAATGCAAATCATAGAGACCGACACACGACTCTATGCAGAAGTAATGCGGTACCGACTCAATCATCGCTTGTTACCTAAAGTAACTCCCCATCGGGCACACGATGTTCACCCATTGCTCACACCCCACATGGGCACACAATGTTTATGGATTGCTCACACCTCACACGGGTACACAATCTGATTGCTCACACCCCACACGGGCACACAATCAATGTGAATAAATCACCCATCGCTCACACCCCACACGGGCACACGATGTTTCTGGATTGCTCACACCCCACACGGGCACACAATCTGATCGTTCACACCCCACATGGGCACACGATCTTGTTGTAGTCATCACTCACACTCCACATGAGCACACGATGCTACAACGGATTCACAAAGAATCCCACAGCACAAGAATGCATACATTATGCTTACATGCAAAATGACACATAACATTCTTGAAAATGCATACATATTCACAATATAGTTATGCATTTCATCTCATACAATTAGCATACATTCGCATTTAATTCAAGCAAAGTATCTACTTTCCAAACGGACACAACACAACAATCAAACCCACAATTCCATAATTAACATAATTACGTTTTATCGGAAAAGTCGGGTAAAAGTCGGCTAAAAATTACATATTTTAGCATCAATAGATTCTACATGTTTTTAGCTTCGAATCGATATGTGGAACGCTTAAAACAGATACTCGAATCAAAAGTTATGAATAAAACAAAATTTCAAAATTTCAGGTCTAGCTGAGCGAGAATCTAGCTGAGCGAGAAAACGCTCGCTGAGCGAGAAATGTTCTGGATTTCTAGCTTGGCGAGAAAACGCTTGCTGAGCGAGAAATGTGATTTCATAACTGCTCAATTACGCAACAGACCTATAAAAGGCCCCCAAAACTCTTCCAAAACTCAACAAACATGATTATTAACATGTATTCATCCTCATACTTTGATTATATCAAGTTCTAACCTATTAATCCACCAATTTCCAAGTTTTCTCATCAAAACCCTAAACCTAACATTCTCTAAAACTTCTCAAATCATAAACCCAATCAACCAAACACATACATAATCATACACAACATTTAAATAACAATATTTCACACCCTTACCCGATTAAATCGATTCCTAGAAGCAATCTTGAAGTTTTCCCAAGTTTTCCACTTTTCTCTTCTTTTCTCTTCTCTTCCTTTCTTTATCTTCTATTTTCTTTCTATCTTTTCTTTTCTTTCTCTTTCTCACAACTTATAACTTTCTATTTCTATTTCTATTTTCTATTCTTTCCACCCAAATATCATTTTCTCTCAAAATTACCAATTCTACTAATTTATAACTTAACATTAATTAGCAAATGCCTAAAATACCCTCCAATTCCAATTATACCCGAAAATTCACAAATCGGTAAAATCACACAACAAACCAACATATCACATATTCACATTAACATATCCTATTATCATGTTAATTTCACAAATAAAACAATTATCATTCAATTTTAATAAAAGACTCCACAAAATGGGAAATAATCGAATCGGGACGTTACAGATTACACACTAACAGCAATCGATTTCTCCTGTGTAAAATTCAAATTTTTTAAATTTTTTGTGTGTGTGTTCAATTTATTGCACACTTACTATAATCGATTGCTCATTGAACGAATCTGAAAAATCTTTTTGAAAAAAGGCACCTCTTCATCTTAAACCTTCATAACTTTTCTCCAATGAAACATGGCAATTGTTCATGATTTTTTATGGAGATATACATGTCTTTTCAGAAGGTTGATTAATACCTTTATACTCTTTAACTTCCATATTTTATAATAACCTTTTCATGATTAAACTTTCACATCAATTCAAATAATTTTCTAAGTGTTCATTCTTTTTCAAAAATGTTGAAACTTTGTGCATAACTTTAAAATCATTCATAAAAGTTTCATAATGATTTTTTAGACCTTAAGTTTCATATATTATTGAATTTTACATTGAAAGAAAAGATCATTTAAACCTCTTTCAGAAATCTTTACAAAACTTTCTTAATCCACAACTTGATCATATCTTATTTCACAAATAATTTTCTGCATACTTTCATAATTTTTTTAACATAAAATTCTGAGCAACAAGTCTTGAATATTTGTGGCTTTAACATTGAAAGATAATATCAATTAGAGATTCATAACATTGTTGTACAACAATCAAACACAATTTAAAATTACCAATTATATTTTGTTATTACCTTGCTTTCAAGATTGTTGAAAGTAAGTGTGTGCATTGAAGAGTATTATTAGGTTAGATAGTAAGTATCACTGATTGTGTGAATAGGTTATACGATCATTCTGACTATAGTTAAATTTCTTCGATTAAAATGGGATTGGATGTACCTTTGGATTGTGGAGGCAACCTGGATAATCTTTTGTGTCTGTTACTTTCATCATTTTCATTTTTCAAGCACTTAAGATCATACAAGAAAGTAAAATCAATAATCGGCAAAAAATACTCGAAGAATTTTTCAACACCTAATTCACTCCCTCTTTGGCGTATCTCTGAGTTTCAATTGGTATCAAAGCAGGTTTTGGGTAACCTGTTCTTAATCGATTCAGAATGGCTTCCGCAATCAACAAAAGTGTGTTTAAAGATGGTGGTAGTAGCAACAAGTCTCCATTGTTTTGTGGTGAATATTTCAACTTCTGGAAAATACACATGAAGGCTCATTTAGAAGCACAGGGAGATGAAATATGGGATTCTTTTCAGAATGGTCCTTTTGCTCCTACAACGGTTGTTAATGGCATCGTTGAAAGGAAGAACAGGTCATTGGTAGAACTTGCAAAGACCATGCTTAGCGATTCAATCCTTCCAAAATATTTTTTGTCAATCGATTGCTCACTGTATGTATTTTAAAATTTTCTAATTTTTTAAGCATGAAATCGTTTGCACACCTGCAACAATCGATTGCACCTGGTATTTTTCTGTTGTTTGTGTTGTTGTTTGTATGGTACAATTGATTGCACCCATGTAGCAATCGATTGCACCTGTACGAAATGTGTTTTATTCATAATTTTTTGTTAGACGCTGTGGCGAGTGATCTAGAGGGGGGGTGAATGGATCACACCCTTGTTTTCACGGATTTAAAACTTTTTCAGAGTTTTTCAAAGTATTATGGAAGCAAAGGTCCCAAATAGAGCAAGCGTCTATTCTGAACCGGCCACTAGAAGACCAGACAAGCGATGACGTGCTGGATTTAACGATTGCTACGATAAAGAATAAACCACACAATATGAAAGCAGTTGAATGCACCTATCACTAAATCAATTTCCAATGAATCGTAACACAAATATAATACGAAAGTAAAGATAGAGAGAAGAAACAATACGCCGAGATTTGGTAAGGAAGTTCCCCACGGTCGTCCTCGCGTGTGGGTACGTCTCCCTCTCAATTTCAAATCGAAATTGAGAAATTTTATATCAAAGTTGCTGTATCCGTTGATTACAAGGTTTGAATACAAAATCCAGAATTCTAAACTCCTAGAATTTCCTATTGTATCAACCTCCACTCGATTTGAGCCCAATCGAGATTTCCCGCAAGCTTCACAATCAAACCACCGGTTCCACGACTTATTTGCAGAATCCACCGATTCTCAAAACTCTCGCTGCGGCTGAATTTGACTTGTAAACTTGACTCACAAAACCCTCAAGAACACGTCCGTTCTTGAAGGAAAACCCAGCTGGTTTTTCCCTTGAAATCTCCTATCAATCTTCAAATCAGCTAGATCTACGATCATACCACTGAACTTTTATCTCTAAAGTCTTCAATTCACAGGACAGCAAACACTCTTGTTGATGTTCTTGAATAAGAACTTTGAGAAGATAATGAAGATATCTTGATTCTAGATTTCAAGCTTGCTCCACAAAATTGAAGTTCCAACACACCACAAACCCTATCTTGATGTGTTCTTCAATGTTCAATCACTACTGAAAATTCGTATGCACAATTTCTGTAATCTGTGATCTGTGTCCAAAATGAAAAACAAATGCATATATATATGCTGCAGAAACTGTTAGTCAAAAATAACAGAACAATGAATCGACCCCAGTCAACCTGTATCGATTCATACTGATTGGTTTTTAGAAAAACAGAATTTATTAAATTGGATGAATCGATACATAGCAAGATGAATCGATTCATTATGCGAAAACCAGAATTCACCTAACAGCATGAATCGATTCAAGACATAATGAATCGATTCATTATGCGAATTTTTCAGCAAAATGCCTAATCAATGAACACCATAATTTACACTACAACATGAATCGATTCAAGTCATAATGAATCGATTCATTATGCTTATTTTTCAGCACATTTACAAACAAGGAAGATCAAAAGAACTAAAGTGATAAAACATATGACATATCATAGAATCAATCATAAACCACTTTAAAATTCATAATCGATCAAAAACTAAGAGGCTCACATTTTTAAGATGGTCTATGGGCTCCTAAAACTACCAACTACCCCAACAACTCTCCCTTTGACCAATTAAATGTCTTAGACCACATATTTACTCATTGCGAATCTTGATTCCACATTCTCCCCCTTTTTGATGATGACAAAACCTTCTTCTTTTGTTGATGTTCTTTCTAACAAGTCTCTCCCTCTAAGTTTGAGAACTCCCCCAATGTATGAAGTATGAAAAACTGATTTTTGTTTGAGAGTTAAAGTTGTTTGAAAGTGGAAGTAGACTTGTAATTCCAACTTTAAAAAAAAATTAGAAAAGGAAACAAAAGAATAAAATTCTTCTCCCCCTTTTGACATTATCAAAAAGAAGGGGAAAATGGGTAAAAGCAAGAATAATATACAAGATATAATTAACTAAGTGCATAAATTATCATTAAAAATTGCAAGAACACAATACATAGAACATATACTTAATGCAGAATTTTAAAGTGCATAATTGGAAGAGTACAATACTTAAGAACTTAAGCAAATGTTGAAAACTAAAAGAGTACAATAGTTAAACATAAACTAGAAACACATAGAGATAACTTTTAAGAGTATTCCATGTTTGGATCAAAGGGGTCTTGGTTTGGGAAATGATGGTCAAGCGGTGGTTGTCTTGGTGGTGGCACAACTGGGTTTGACGGATCATAAGGTGGGATGTAGAGATGAGAATAGATGTAAGAAAAGTGTTGGTTCACTCCATCCTGAAAGTTTGTGATCCTAGTGTTGATGGATGCATTAATGGCATTGTAGCGGTCATTGATAGTGTTGTTGAGATTCTCGAATTGTTGAGTCATAAAATCCATCAATTGTTGATTTCTAGGACCATCTTGAGTGTGTTGAGGAGGATTATTTTCATCATCTCCATTCTCTTATTCATTACCTTAATTTACTACCACATCTTCACCAATGTACACAATTGCCTTAGCTTCCGAGTTGTACTTTACGCTCATTCTTGAATCCATATTCCGGATGGAACCTCCTAAAGATCGAACCCATTTAGCATGAAACTCAGCCTCTGTCATCCTTCCAATGTTGTGGTAAAATTCTCTTTTGTTATAAGCCACACAAATGGGATCTTCTTCATTATACATTAAACCACCAGTACCCGGAATTTGTAATATGCTACCAACAATCCTTGAAGTAAGACAAATACTCTTGCCTTGAACAAATGTCACAACTTTTCCATTATCAAATTGGAGATTGCAAAAATATAATCTACCAAATCCAGATAGTACGGTCCGGATGAGGAAATTAACGGTTCTAATCCAAGAGAAATCAAATATTGTTGAAAAGTAAAACATTATTCAGGAAAGGAAGAGAGTATACCATACTTTGGTGTTTGCACAACCTTTTTCTGGAAAAAAATTGTGAACCGTTCTCGTTGATCATCCGAGAGATGTTGAAGCACAAATGGAGTTTCAGAAGATGATGATGTTGGATCCTTTCCTTTGTCTTGAGTAGACGCCTTTTCTTTGGATAAATAGTCATGGTGACTTGATGAAAATTTGTATAGGTGTGATTTTAGGTTTTGGAAGAGATGATGAAATTATAGAGAAGTAGTGTAGTATTTATAATGGTTTTGTGTGAAGGTAAATTTTGTGGGAAAAGAGTACTCAATTTTTGAATAATTGTGGTCAATTATTGGGAGATGTATAATCAAAGTTGGGAGAAGTGTGGTCAAGGATTAGAAGATGTGTAATCAATATGGAAGAATTAATCTTTGGGGAAGATGGATTTTGTTGGTAAATGGTGACAAACAATAATCGTCTCCTTCGGGATTCTTTTCTCATCTCATTCACTCACAAACGAGAACTTGCTTCTTCCGTCTAATGCAAGACAGTTTGCACCTGAGCCAGACAGGTCATACACTTGAGCATAGGCAAGTAAGCAGTTCATCAGTCAATTCATCTTTCAGTCTCTTTGGGTCGAACTACGGTGTTCTGACTTCCTCATTGCACGAGAGGATACGTAGGCATAACTTAACAGTTATCGAACAAAAGTCTCTGTATATTCCCCATCCTCTAGCTTTATTCTTTTAGCCTCATTATCATGAGCATTTCACTCATGTCCCTACACTGACACTATACATTTATACACTTCACACTTCCTTTACACTGACACCTGTACATCCTTTTCCAGCTCTTTATACACAAATTGCACTGACACTACCCCTTTAAAACACAAATCTTTTAAGCGTGGATCCCGTCGAGTACGGAGGACGATCTGGGTGCTAATACCTTCCCAGGTTGTAACCAACCCCCTTTCTCAGTCTCTCTGGTTCGCAACCGTCTTATCCATATCTTTTCCTAGGTCTATGCAGCATTGCCTTTCCTCCGGGATAAAAATGCCTAGCTGGCGACTCTTTTCATTCCCTGTGAGTTCACTCCTGCGTGTCCTCACATCCCTCCTTTCGCCGACCGTTCTGTAAACACCCCAAATTTGCCCTCACCCATTCACACCATGGCTTGTGATCATCCTCATATGCATAAACACCAACATATCATCTCATATCTCATTTTTTATTCACTGGATAGTTTCTAAGGCATCTGCACCTAGGGTTTGTGATCTGAGCAATCCCAAAGCATCTTGAGCCATTCCAAAGGCAACCAATCAACTCAAAGGGGTCCATGTGTGTTCTTATATCATATTTCATCTCCTCAAAGTCAAAATTGCAGAGGAATCACAAGAACTAGGGTTTGAGTGGATGCAGAGCCAGGATGAACTGCACAGTTGACTGAAAATTAGGGTTTTGGTTTCAGAGGCCATAACTCCAAATTTTTTGGTCATTCTTGTTTCCATTGATCTCTATATGGTATAGGGAGTATGCATATCAATTTTCATGAAGAAATTCCATGGGGAAGTCATCTGATCAAAGGTTGACTTTTCAGACAAGTCAGTGCAAAATCAGGGCATCTGAGGCCCCCAATGACCCAACCAATGGGTGATCTTCATCATTTTGAGTGTATATGATCTTTATTTGATCATGGAATAAGGTTGAAGTTCATATAAATCAAGAATTTAGGGTTTTTGCAAATGTTGACTTTTTGGGCATAGTTGACTTTTCAAGAATGCATCACTTTAGGTCATTTTCAAGCCTTGATTCTTGATCCAAAAAGGATTCAAATGGAAAAACTTTGGTCATGAAAGTTGTAGATCTCATCTTTCCCTTTTCAAAAAGTACAAGAACATGATCAAACTCTTCTTGGATCAAAAGTTATGGCAATGCAAAGTTGGCAAAAATCACTTATTTTCAAGAGATGCACCAAGTGTGAAATTTTGCAAAACCTTGAACCAATGCATCATGTGACCTCTAATTCATTTCAAACCATTACACAAACATTCTCTAAGCCCTAAAAATCAGAATTGGATCAAGTTTGCTCATGGCTTGGTTTGTGTAACAAGACTTTATCACATGTGAACCAAAGTTGCCACAAGTTGCAAAACACTCATTTCACTCCCTACCACTTGCAGCCTTGGATGCTGAACCAAGCTAGGCTCATACACACATCATGCTGCGCAGCCCCATGCTTTGTACTTGGCTAGAAGTTGCCCATGCCCTATCTTACAAGAAGTTGACATTTTTGCAAAAGTGGCTACACCTATCCATAAAGCACATGTCAAATCAACTGGCCAATGAGAGAGAGTCATATGGACAATTTGCAAGCTAGCCATAACAAGAAGCAAGGCTGAAACCAACTCATTCAACACATTCACAAAAACACTCCCATTTGCAACTCGCTTCGAATTCCTCTCCACAGCTTGCAAACACAAAAACCTTTTCCTCCATTCAACTCACCATGTATCATTGAGTAGAAACCACCCAAAGCATAAGCCTGAAACAGCCAAAGCACCCCACTGCCATTCTTCACCCTCATTCTGCAGATTCATTCGAATCTCCCTCCCTAGCCCACAAACAGCCAAACAAACCTTGCAAAGCTTCTCCATACATCATCTGGACCATAAACCATCATTCACAGTGGCCTGAATCAGTCAGAATCACCATAGCCATTGTTGACTGAGCTTGAAGCAGGAGCTCTCGAAACTCATCAGCCAGCCTACATAAATTGTTCTAAGGCATTCAAACATCATCAAGGGGTCCTAAGGAGTGGTTTGCACAAAAAGAGAAGGCCAGAAAGTCCTCAAGTGTAAAGCTTCAAATCTCAGGTAGCCTGAAATTTATTTTTCCAGAAATGATTTTGCTTGTTACAAACTTGTTCTATTTGTTTCACTGATCATTCTGGTACCATTGGTTTTGAAAATGGTTGTGATTTGAGCATTTAATTTGTTTCTGAAGCTTGCGTGACCTAGAACCTTTTTCTCTTCGATTCAGTTGATTTAGGAAATATAAATTTGTTTTGAGAGAGGGGTTTGGTTCGTGAGAGGATGAGGATCATTTCCATGTTCTTGGTTTTCATTTTTGGTACGTTTTGAGAGGTTTGGAGATTTTTCAGGTGAGGTGCTGGCCGGAGAAGACGACCGGAGGTCTTCTCCGGCCACCTGAGAGTGATTTGCCCTAATTACAGTCATTAATGCTAGTTTGAATTTGGACCATTGATTGCCATTGACTTGTTGACTGCGCGCGCAAGGGAAAGGCCAGGATCTCTTTGATTAGCCCTAATTTTATTATTAGTTTTAATTAAATGTAATTAACCCAGAACCAATCCTGGCCACAAGATCACGCGCCAGTCAACCAATTCAAATCCTAGGCTCATCCTGGCCCTCCATTCCTCTGACTTTTATTTTACTTAATTTTTAATTCATTTTCTTTCATTTAAATTGCATAATTAATTTAAAATAGCAAAAAATTCTTAAAAATTATGAAACTTTTTCTTTAAAGTTTTATTAATTTTTAAGACCCAAAAATATTTTTATTTTATTTTTTATCATTAAAAAAGTATTTTTAAATATTTAAAAGATTATTTTTAATTGATTAATGAGAATTAATTAATTAAAAATACTTTTAGGTATTTAAAAATTACAAAAAAATTCATGAAATGTTCTAGGACATTTAGAAACATTGTCCAACCTTCAAACCAAATTTCTTTTTTGATCTTGATGCATTTTAAGAATTTTTCATTGAATTAAATCATTTTTTATGCATTATTTTGATCACATGTTTGAAAATTCATTTCTGCCTTTTGGAGAAGGTTGAGACATTGATTCTTCTTGCATTGTTTTGTGTTTAGCATGTATTTTCAAGGATAAAAAGGCCATGAATTGTTCTTGCATTTTCAAATTGTTTGGCATTTCTTTTGTTAAGAACCCTAAAAAACCCTAATAACTTGCAAAATTCATAACTTGAGTTTGGTTGAGAGTTGAGAGCTCCCCTTTGGGCAGTGGTTCATTATAGGTTTAAGGTTTCTTTGGGTAGCATTTTCCATTTTTTTTATCTTAGGATTTGTTTCTGTTTTGGGTTTTTGTTTGATGTTTGATCCATGAACCCTAATTTGGGCTTTCTTTTGCATCCTTCTTGCATTTCCTTGCATAACATGACTTGTCATTGCATTTTGTGCATTCTTGTGATCCATTTGACATCTTAAGACATGTATAAAGCATCTTTGATCATTGCATCTTATGTTTGCCATGTCATTTGTCTTGTATGCTTCATAACATTTCATGCTTGTTCATGCTCCTTAACTTGCATCATATGCATTCATAAGCTTGTATGATCATTTCCATGTCTTGCCTCATGTTTGCAGCATCTCATAACATCATAATCATCATCAACATGCTTCTGGTTTTGCCTAGCATCATACCATTTCATCTCATCTTGTATTGCATTGCATTTCCTTCTAACATTTCAGGTGGTAAGTAAATTTGGGAAGTGGATTTGCCTTCACTTCTCATAACTTTTCTTTTCATCTCTCTTGCATCCATTGCTGCATTTTTATGTGTGTTTGAGTTTGAGCTTACTCATTCTTCTCCTTCCCACTTTCTTTCTTCAAGTGACTTGACTTCTTGAATGAAGCAAGTCACTTTGCTTCTCTTGATCTTCTTCATCTGCTTCCTGGTGGTTCCTCTGAAGATTGTTCTTGAAAACCTCACAAACCTTAGGAACAACCAAGCATGATAATGAATTAGGGTTTTGATTAGTCTCCCCTCTTAGTTTTACCTTTGTGTCTCCTTTGAGTCTTCTCTTCTCATCTCATAATCAGGGACTAAACCCCTAAAGGCTTTAAAGCTTTGTGATCAAGCTTATGCCTGCATCCTTATCTTAGGATGGAGTGTATAACTTTAATCCTAAGTCTTGAACCCTTAAGGTGTTTAAATCTCTTAATCAATTCACTTAATAAATATCAAGACATTACACTTGTAACTTGGGCCTTGCATTAGGGTTCTAATTCTTCCTTAATTGGTTAAGAAGGACTAACCCTAGTGTTAATGGACAAGTCCCCCTCAAGTTGTCTTACAAACAATAAAACTCACTTCATCATCATACCATTAAATAAAATCCACTTAATCAAAGGCTTGTTTTGTCATGAGTTTAATCCCTAATCATGGATTAAGTTGAGGAGCTTTCCTCAGCTTAAACATTCTCATCTATTATCCTTCTATTAGGATGGTGTAATGAGTCTGTTTAATCCTTGATTATGGCTTAACCTCATTACTCAACACTAAACAAAATCACAAAAACATCTAAATAATCACAAATGGGTTAATGATCTTAATCCTACGTCAAAGGTGATTAAGTGTGAGAATCTGACTTCACACTTAAGGTATTCTCATTACCCCTAAACAGAGGGAAGATGTGATGAGTCTACTAAATCCATTGGTTTAGGCTTAAGCTCATTATCCTATGACAAACCTTCAAAAGCAATAAAAGACTGAAAACAAAAAAAAAAAAAACAATAATCGTCTCCTCCGGGATTCTTTTCTCATCACCTTCATTCACAAACGAGAACTCGCTTCTTCCGTCTAATGCAAGACAGTAAGCACCTGAGCCAGACAGGTCATACACTTGAGCATTGACAAGCAAGCAGTTCACAAGTCAATTCACCTTTCAGTCTCTTTGGGTCGAACTACGGTGTTCTGACTTCCTCATTGCACGAGAGGATACGTAGGCATAACTTAACAAGTTATCGAACAAAAGTCTCTGTATATCCCCCCTCCTTCCAGCATTATTCTTTGAGCCTCATGGTCATGAGCATTTCATTCCTGATCTCACACTGACACTGTACATTTATACACATCACATTTCTTTACACTGACACCTGTACATCCTTTTCCAGCTCTTTTATACACAGATTGCACTGACACTACCCCTTTAAAACACAAATCTTTTAAGCGTGGATCCCGTCGAGTACGGCGGACAATCTGGGTGCTAATACCTTCCCAGGTTGTAACCAACCCCCTTTCTCAGTCTCTCTGGTTCGCAACCGTCTTATCCATTCTTTTTCTAGGTCTATGCAGCATTGCCTTTCCTCCGGGATAAAAATGCCTAGCTGGCGACTCTATTCATCTCCAGTGAGTTCACGACTGTGTGTTCTCACTGTTCCCTTCGCCGACCGTTCGCGCTTGTACCTGGATGCAAATCTTCGGGAGCGACAGCTTGGCGACTCTGCTGGGGACCCTTATACTGCAACCAGGGCTTCTGGTTCTTTTTGTGGGTTCCTCCTAGCGCTTGTTTGATTTGTGTTTACTGGGGTGTTATGTGCTTGTTTGTGCTTGCATTTATTTTTGTTTATTGCTTTATGTACAGTTACTTTACTGCTTTCTTTATTGCATTTATATATATATCATACTGTCATTGTTGCTGGCTGGATCTGGTTTCTTGTTTTGGTGGGTGGGTGATTCATTGAGAGTTAAGGTCCTATACCTGGGACCTGAGTGACACCTAGGCTAGAGTGAATCATATTCTTTCCCATTCCATTTCGGTCTGGTGCGGGAATATGAAACACGGTTCAGATATGGGTTTCTTCTTGAGAACTCTGTGTTGCAGATTTCCTGCAATGCTAGGGCTATCTGGGAAGCCTGCTAAGTCTAGATGACCCTTTAGTATTGACCTTCAGAAACTGAGGTGAATTAGAGGAGGAATTGTTATGGTTATTGTAAACACTGTACCTCCGGGTTAGAAGTGTTTACACTTCTCATAACTGATCCAAGTCTGAGGATCCTTGTTCTAGATCATCACCTGTGAGGGGGTTGGGCTGTTTACAGGTTTGCAGGTACCTTGACCTCAGAATACCCTGTTACTTTGACTTTGTTAAGAATGCTCCATGTTGGATAGTTCTTGTGATTCTAAACCCTGGACATGTGGCTCTTTATTTGAGTCCCCCACCTTGGTTACTGGATTTATAGACCTCCATCTGGAATTCTTGAACACACATGGATCTATACCAAGGCAGTTAATCAGATCCAGCTCAGTCACAAACCCTTGCATTTCATTTTGCATACATACTCATTGCATCATATTAACATTTGCTTATTTGTGTTTCAGGGTATCCACCTTCATCTGGTTTTGGTTTTGACCCCATCTGCATCATTGACCTATCTCCACCAGCACTTGCTTCAGTTTGTCAGCCATATACTTCAGTTACTAGCACTAGCCAGCCAGTGGCCCACTCCTCAGCATCTTCATCAGCACTTATCCTACTCAGTCCTCAGCATCATGGCTCCAAAGAAAAGCAACATCACCTATCATTTCTTCCAACCAGACTTATCAGACATCAGGAGGATCCAAACCCTGATCACTCCAGATCACATACCCTTGTTCAGGGAGAGTTATGGAGATATACTGGACATGGTTATGGATCTGGACCCTTCACAGAGGAGCCTCATCCACACCTGTATTCAGTTTTATGACCCCCCATTGAGATGTTTCACCTTTCAAGACTTTCAGTTGGGGCCTCTTCTGGAAGAATACTCATCATTGACTGGTCTGCCCATCAAAAGAGAAATCCCATTCAACCCTGAAATGGTCTTTCCTAGCCATGGAGAGGTAGCAAAAGCTTTGTATCTGGAGCCTGTTTTGATTGAACAGCATATGACCTCTAAAGCTGGAATCCCTGGTTTTCATCTTGACTTCCTGATTTCTCAAGCTAGTCTGAAGGCCTCCTCGGGGGAGTGGAAAGCTGTTTGTGCTCTATTGGCCTTGAGTGTATATGGAATTGTATTGTTTGCAGATGAGCCTCGATTCATTAGCAAAAATGCAATCCATTTGTTCATCCTGAAGAACCCAGTGCCAACTTTACTGGGTGATCTCTATTACTCAGTCCATCAGAGAAATGAGAAGCAGAGGGGAAGATTAGTGAGGATTTGTGCTCCATTATTCCATGCTTAGTTTCTCAGGCATCTACCAAGGACAGATGCATTTCTAAATCCTCATCAGCAAAGCAACTGGGCCAAAAGGCTCACTACTCTCACTTCAGCAGATATCAGATGGTGTACTCAGAGCACCAAGGGCAGAGATATGATCACCAGCTGTGGGCACTTTCCCAATGTGCCTTTGATAGGAGTTAAGGGAAGTATCAACTACAACCCTCTGCTGTTCAGGAGACAATTGGGCTATGCACTGGTCCACACTCCTAGGGTACAGGATTTGGTTGAGACCCTCTACTGTGAGAACAAGGTTAGTCTGGCAACTGTTAGGCAGGCTGCTTGGGCCTGGGATAATGTTCAAACCAAGGGAATCACCATTCTGGGGAAGTGCAATAATGTGGCATCAGTCCAATATTATGAGTGGTCCCATGCTAGGGCCCAATTCTCTGGAATGCCCTTCACCATAGAAGACATGCCTGAGTCATCTTCAGCACCACCCCCTGCCACTATCAGTCTGGAGGAGTTTGAGAGCTTGAAAGAAAGAAATGAGAAGCTAACTCAGGCCTTGCAGAAGACCCTCCGGGAGAGGAGTGAAGGTGTGAGGGGGATTGAGAGATTAGAGAAGTTGAGAGTGGAACACTTGACTAAGATCGAGAAATCCGGAGATTATATCAACAAGTCTAAGGCTGGTGAACAGATTCTGAAGAATGCTTGTAAAGAAGCCCAGTTCCAGAGAGCAAGAACAGACTTGTATTTGAAAGAGAGTCAGGCCAGGTGGGTCCGGATCACTGAGGCCCGTACTCTAGAAGACAAGAGAGTTCAAGACAAGATGGGACAGATGGAAAAAGCCCTGGCAGCAGCCCAGAAGGAAATATCAGAGCTAGAAATCAGAGCTGGAGTGAAGAGGTCTAAGGACCAAAGTCAGAACAGGAAGTTGACTGCAGCTGTTGCAACAAGAAACCTTCTCATCAGAAATCTTACGGAGCATCCGGCTGATCCTGTGACCGAAGCACTTCTCAAGGAAGTTCGTGAGGATGAGTTTGGCCTTGGAGTTTGATCATTTGCTTGTTGTTGTTCCTTTTCCATGTACTTTTGTTTTTTGTGATGTATTTTGACCCCTTAGGGGGCCGGTGTTGTAAAATGAACAAATTGTATTATTTCACCTTTGTAATATATTTGTGTTGGTTTCTATCTGGGTTCACATCAAAAGCACCTTCAACAGCAGCATCTTCAAGGGTCTGGAAGGGTCAAAACTGAAGGCCAAACCGGATACCTTGAGAACAAATAAGCATAACTGCATTGCATGCTAACCCTTTTGTTTGTTTTGTAGGTTTTTGTTTTGTTGTTGCTAACCTCTGTTGTGAATCTCAGGAATTATTGCTCGCCGCCGGGTATTTCCTCTCAACAGGCCACACAGGTATCCAACTAGAAACAACCTTCCGGGAATTCAGATGGATCAGATGCAGCAAGACCTTACGGAGGTCAGAAACCAGATGGCCAACGAAAGGTTGGAGATGAGAACTCAGATAACACAGTTCATGGAAGTGATGAACAACTTAGCTCAAAGCCAGGAGAGGCTCAGAACTTTGGTAGAAGGGAGGAATCAAGATGAGCCCCATGTGGGGACTGCTGGCACAAGTAACAACGAGAGGGTCCAACCTCATGTCAATCCCCCAGTTTTTGGACCCCATCTCCATCCAGAGGCCAACATCCCAGTCAACATTCAAGGGACAGCCACAGCAGCCAGAGTACTTCAAGAAGATCCTCAGGAAGACCAGTATACAGTAATGGGTGCCGGAGAGGAAACATATGATAGACGATTGGAAGAGATAGCTGAGAAGTTGAGGTCCTTAGAATCTCAAAATTCTTTGGGTTTCGACGTCATGGACATGGGGCTGGTAGACGGGGTCAGGATCCCCCATAAGTTCAAGCCTCCTTGCTTCGAAAAGTATAATGGGACTTCATGCCCCCGGACTCATTTGCAATCATTTCTGGGAAGGCTGAAAGCCTATACAATGGATGAGAAACTCTGGATGTTCTACTTCGAAGATAGCTTGACTGGAGCTTCGAGGGAGTGGTATTCCCATCTGACAAGAGCAACAATTAGATGCAGGAAGGACCTGGCAGAGGCCTTCATCAGACAGTATCAGTATAATCTAGATATGGCACCCAACAGGACCCTCCTAATGGGAATGTCACAGTCGTCCAGGGAGAGCTTCAGAGAATATGCTCAAAGATGGAGACAGCTTGCTGCTGCTGTCCAGCCACCTATGTCTGAGAGAGAAATGGCAGACATGTTTATGAACACTCTCTAGGGAACGTATATTGACAGGTTAGCTGCTTTCTCTTCCACTAGCTTTGCGGATGTTGTTATAGCTGGGGAGAGAATTGAAAGCCTGTTAAAAATGGGAAAGATCTCGGACAACGGTGCAAGCTCGTCCAGTAGTACAAGAAAGCCTTTTGCAGGCCCGAGAAGAACTGGCGAGACCAATGCCATTCACACCAACAGGGGTAGGCCCCAATATGTTCAGAGGTCAATAGCAGCAGTCACTATCCCTGCTCCAGCTCATCCTCAGCCAGTCTATCAACCTCCTTAACAAAACTTCCAACAACAACCTCAGTATCATCAGAATCAGTATCCTCCAAGAAACTACAACAACAACAACAACAACAATCAACAAAGGCCATTCCAACAAAGACCATCCCAAGCTAACCGAGTGATCGACCCGATCCCAATGCCGTATGCTGCCTTGCTGCCACAACTTCTGAAACTCAACCTGGTTGAGCTAAGAACGTTGGCACCTCCGGATCCCAACAGTCTACCAAGGAACTATGACTCCAATGCTAGGTGTGCTTTTCACTCGAACGCACCTGGTCACAGTACAGAAAAATGCAGGGCTCTGCATATGAAGGTACAAGACTTGGTAGACTCCAAGGCTCTGAATTTTGCACCTCCGCCCAATGTCAATAAAAACCCTATGCCAAACCATGGTGGTCCCCGAATTAACGCTATTGAAGAGGACCAACCGTCTTATTTAATAACAAGTGTGGATCAGATCCGGACGCCATTGATGGAAATCAAAGCTCAACTCCGTGAAAACCAAATATTTCCGGGATGTGAACTAGGGTGTCCCTATTGCAATATTTCATGGAATGGGTGCGAGGACCTGAGGAATGGCATTGACAGCCTTATTCAGAGTGGCCTGTTACAGATCACTACATCATTTCCGACAAATCCGGCAACTTCATCAACAACGGTTTCAGAACCTCCTACAAATACAACAACTATTGTTCCCGACAATTCACCAGCAACATCAACACGTACTTCACCTGTCCTCCCAAATGATCAGTTTTCAACAGTTTCTCCTGCTACAACTTCAGCTTCATTCCATTTCGAATCTCCGTCAGCAATAACAACAGTCCTTCAAACAGTACCTCCTACAACACCAGCAATCAATCATGAAGATGTCTCTATTGTCACCATATTCTACGATCCTGAAAATAATTCTGCCTGCCATTCAGAAGGTGCTGCTCCCGCCAGAGCACCAGTTACAATCTTTTATGATCCACAAATAATAACAGTCCCTTCAGCAGCAGCAATCAGTCCGGTCACTGTCACGGTGCCTGGACCAGTACCATATGAAAGCAATAGGGCCATCCATTGGCACTATGGCTCTGACGTATACTGCGAAGGAAAAAGAATCACTCTTGAAACATCAATACCTGCACCACAAGTAGATAATGTGGGGGGAGGCGGAGGCTTCACTCGAAGCGGACGTCTCTTTGCTTCACAAGTTCAAAGACCTACTGCCGAAGCAGAAGCTGCTGCCAAGGCAAAAGGAAAAGGCCCGGTGCAGGAAGATTCAGCTGCCAAAGAAACCCTGAAGACTCCATTCGATCAGGAAGTTGATGAGTTTATGCGAATCATCAAAAAGAGTGATTATAAAGTTGTGGATCAGCTTCACCAGACGCCATCCAAAATCTCCATCCTCTCACTGCTTATGTGCTCCGAAGCCCATCGGAATGCACTACTTAAAGTCCTGCACGCAGCTTACGTGCCTGAGGAGATTACTGTCAACCAATTGGAAACCGTGGTTGGAAATGTTACTGCTAGCAATGGGCTAGGGTTTACCAATTCTGACTTGACAGCGGATGGCCGCAACCACAACAAAGCCTTGCACATAACCCTGGAATGCAAAGGAGCTGTCCTTTCTCATGTGCTGGTGGACACAGGTTCTTCCCTGAATGTCTTACCAAAGAAGGCTCTGGTGAAGCTTGAATATGATGGATTGGCATTGAGACCCAGCAACCTGGTAGTAAGAGCCTTTGATGGTTCGAAGAGATCGGTTCTGGGAGAGATTGAGCTGCCCGTGACAATTGGCCCACAGACTTTTAAAACTATCTTTTATGTGATGGACATTCAGCCCGCCTACAGCTGTTTGTTGGGTAGACCCTGGATTCACGCCGCCGGCGCAGTAACGTCTACCCTTCACCAAAAGTTAAAATTTGAGTGGGAAGGCCAAGTTGTCACAATCTGCGGGGAAGAGGATATTTTTGTTAGCCATCTGGCTACCTACAAGTACATTGAGATGGATGGAGAGATCCATGAAACAATGAGCCAAGGTTTTGAAGCCTTGAACGTCAATGAAGCATCTGCTGTGTCAGGTATCTCCATGTCATCTTACCAACAAGCCCGGAAGGTTGTTGAGGAAGGAACTGCCCTGGGCTGGGGCAAGGTCTTAGCTGTGGAGGAGAAGAAGGACAAGTTTGGGTTGGGTTACAGACCAACTCAACATCAAGCGAAGGCTGCTGCAGAGCCTGGTTTTGTCAGTGGGGGGATGCTTACCCCCGATGCTATCAACTGTTTGGAAGACGAGCTGGAAGAGGAGCGCAATCTGGAGAATTGGATTCGTCCGAAGATCCCGGGGAGCAGTGTCTCGAACTGGTCTTCCCAGGAAATTATAAGAGTTACTCATGCAGAGTAATTATTATTTCCTGTATTTTTATAGCATGCATCCAAGTCTTGCATCTTGCCCAAGATGACAAGACTCATTTTGTAACCAGGGCCATCTGTACTTTTGTGCAAACAAGATCAAATTAATGAAATTCAGACATCTTTTTGCAAACAAGTCTTTTTCTTTTATGCTCACTGTTTTTCCATTTTTCTTTTTGTACAAAAATAAATGGCGGTGTTTTCAAAATGATAACTTCATTTCACTTTTTTCTAAAGCAAGATTAAAATCAACCACTAAAATGAACAAACTTAACCCTTGCAGAAAGTGCCTTCATGACAGCACCGACAACAGCACGGCTATGACATCGTATGACTTTGACAATCCAATCAATCAAGCTGATGAAGGGGTTGATGAAGAATATGAGCTTCCTGAAGAGCTAGCCAGGTTGTTAAGACAGGAGGAAAAGGTTATTACTCCTCACCAGGAGGAGATTGAAGTGATTAATCTTGGTACAGAGGAAGACGTGAAAGAGGTTAAAATCGGGGCCTGCCTGCAAGACTCAGTGAAGAGACAACTGATAGATCTGCTTCAAGAGTATGTTGATGTGTTTGCTTGGTCGTATCAAGATATGCCAGGGTTGGATACCGATATAGTTGTGCACAAGCTGCCTTTGAGAGAAGAGTGTCCACCAGTCAAACAGAAGCTGCGCCGAACTCGCCCAGACATGGCTATGAAAATCAAGGAGGAGGTACAAAAGCAATGGGACGCCGGGTTCCTTGCTGTAACTAGCTACCCGCCGTGGGTTGCTAATATAGTACCTGTACCTAAGAAGGACGGCAAAGTAAGAATGTGTGTTGATTACCGGGATCTGAACAGAGCCAGCCCGAAAGATGACTTCCCATTACCTCACATTGATGTATTGGTGGATAACACGGCTCAGTTCTCGGTATTCTCCTTCATGGATGGATTTTCAGGATACAATCAGATCAAGATGTCACCTGAAGACATGGAGAAGACAACATTCATCACACCTTGGGGCACGTTCTGTTACAAAGTGATGCCATTCGGACTGAAGAATGCTGGTGCCACATATCAACGGGCTATGGTGACATTATTCCATTATATGATCCACAAGGAAATAGAATGTTATGTGGATGATATGATCGCCAAGTCCCTTACAGAGGAAGACCACCTGGTGAATCTGCTCAAATTATTCAAGCGTCTGAGGAAGTACCAATTGAAGTTGAACCCCAACAAATGCACATTCGGGGTGAGATCTGGTAAGCTGCTGGGCTTTATTGTAAGCGAGAAGGGGATTGAGGTTGACCCAGATAAAGTCAAAGCTATTCAAAAGATGCCTGCAACGAAAACTGAGAAAGAAGTTCGAGGGTTCTTAGGTCGATTGAACTACATTTCCCGGTTCATATCTCACCTCACGGCAACCTGTGAACCCTTGTTCAAGCTGTTAAGAAAAGAACAAACGGTCAGGTGGAACGAAGATTGCCAGAAGGCTTTTGACAAGATCAAGGAGTATTTACAAGAACCTCCAATCCTCATGCCGCCAGTTGAAGGAAGACCTCTGATTATGTACTTGACAGTGCTAGAAGAGTCAATGGGGTGTGTACTAGGTCAGCATGACGAGTCTGGTCGAAAAGAGTATGCAATATACTACCTAAGCAAAAAGTTTACCGACTGTGAACAACGTTATTCACTGCTCGAGAAAACTTGTTGTGCTTTAGCGTGGGCTGCTCGCCGACTGAGACAGTATATGTTGACCCACACTACCTTATTAATCTCAAAAATGGATCCAGTTAAGTACATTTTCGAGAAGCCAGCTCTTACCGGACGGGTTGCAAGATGGCAGATGATTCTCACAGAATACGAAATACAGTACACTTCTCAGAAAGCCATCAAAGGCAGTGTACTATCTGAATATCTTGCTGAGCAACCTATTGATGACTACCAGCCAATGAGGTTTGACTTCCCTGATGAAGACATCATGTTCATTAAAGCAAAAGATCACGAAGAGCCTATTCACACTGAAGGGCCTAACCCAGAAGAAGAATGGACTATGATGTTTGATGGGGCTGTTAACATGAATGGTCGTGGTGTTGGTGCAGTACTCATTACACCTAAAGGAGTTCACATGCCTTTCTCGGCAAAACTCACTTTCAACTGCACTAACAACGAAGCTGAATACGAAGCTTGCATTATGGGTCTTGAGGAAGCCATCGACCTCAGGATCAAGACATTGACCGTATTCGGAGATTCAGCTTTGGTAATCAATCAGACCAACGGGAAATGGTATACACACCAGGATCATCTGATACCTTACAGGGATTATACAAGAAGGTTATTGACTTTCTTTACAATGGTCAAACTTGAGTATATCCCTCGGGACGAGAATCAGTTTGCAGATGCTCTTGCTACCATTTCATCCATGATCAAAGTTCAAGCCGTCAACTTTGTACCTCAGATTTCAGTGTCAAGACTTGATAGACCAGCATATGTATTTGCAGCAGACTTTGTCAAAGATAATAAGCCTTGGTTCCATGACATTAAGTGCTTCTTGGAGGATCAGACATACCCACCTGGGGCATCTTCCAATGATAAGAAGACTTTAAGAAGGCTTGCTGGAAGTTTCTTTCTGAACACTGATGGGTCTTTATACAAGAGGAACTTTGACATGGTACTCCTCAGATGTGTTGACAAGACGGAAGCAGATTTGTTGATGCACGAAGTGCACGAAGGATCCTTTGGCACCCATGCAGGAGGGCATGCCATGGCTAAGAAATTGTTGAGGTCAGGCTATTACTGGATCACAATGGATGCAGACTGTTGTGCTTATGCCAGAAAGTGCCATAAATGCCAGATCTACGCAGATAAGGTGCATGTGCCTCCCAACCCTTTGAACATCATGTCTTCACCCTGGCCCTTTGCTATGTGGGGCATTGATATGATTGGCAAGATTGAGCCAACTGCTTCAAATGGTCACAGATTTATCCTGGTTGCCATTGACTATTTCACTAAGTGGGTCGAAGCAGCTTCCTATGCCAATGTTACAAGACAAGTGGTAGCCCGATTTCTGAAGAGAGATATCATCTGCCGGTACGGAGTGCCCGAGCGAATCATTACTGATAATGGTTCCAACCTAAACAACAAAATGATGGCAGAGCTGTGCCGGGACTTCAAGATCCAACATCACAATTCTTCTCCTTACAGGCCAAAGATGAATGGCGCTGTTGAGGCAGCTAATAAGAATATCAAGAAGATTGTGCAGAAGATGGTAATCACATACAAAGACTGGCATGAAATGCTACCATTTGCCTTGCATGGGTACCGCACGTCAATCAGAACATCCACTGGGGCAACACCGTATCAGCTTGTGTATGGTATGGAAGCAGTCCTACCTGTTGAAGTTGAATTACCCTCCCTACGGGTATTAATGGATGTTAAACTGAGTGAAGCAGAATGGGTTCGGTCCCGATTCGAACAACTGAGTTTGATCGAAGAGAAAAGATTGGCTGCAATCTGTCATGGACAGCTATATCAGAGGAGAATGAAGAGAGCCTTCGATCAGAAAGTCAGGCACCGAGAGTACCAAGTGGGAGATCTTGTGCTGAAAAGAATCCTCCCTCCTCATACAGACCACAGGGGCAAATGGACTCCAAACTATGAAGGACCATTCGTGGTAAAGAATGTTTTCTCCGGTGGAGCACTGATGCTCAGCACCATGGATGGTGAAGATTTCCCATCCCCTGTGAATTCAGATGCAGTTAAAAAATACTTCGCATAAAGTGACCCGCTGGACATAAAAATAGAATGTAAGTCCAGGCAAAAATAGGGCATCCCGGCGAGTCAAAAACAGAATAAAAGACTCGGGCAAAAGTAAGGGAAAATGAATAAAAAATGTACACCCGCTGAGTTGAAGAGCCGCATTGGACAGCTCAGGCAAAAATGGGTATCCCGATGGATTGAAAACCCGAAAGGGCGATCCATGCAAAATAAGGGAATAAGCGAACAACTGCACTCTGAATTCGTCTGTATCACCTACAACTTGGTAAGCTTCAAAGGATCAAGCTTCAATCAGAATCAACTCTCTCCAGAAAGCAAGACGAGAAGAACGTCATTGTCATACGAGTCATAGCAGGAGAGGAAGCTCCTCAAAGCGTCGTCAACATCGCCAGCATTTTGTTTCTCAATTTGTAACAATCTCTTCATTTCAGGAGATATGTTTCCTTGACTGTATCTTGCCAATTCAGGGCACATGAATTAATAAAATCAGATTTTCGGTCATGTTTCGTTTTTACATTTATGTTTTGCAAAGAGTTGTCTGATATCTCTAAAAATACAATTGCATAAGTACAGATGCCTTTCTCTAAAAATAAAAACACATGCTTACAGGGAATATACTTACTCTCGAAAGTACTTAACTCCTATGACGGAATCCAGTGAGGGATACCTCGGGACCTTTTGTACGTTTCCTTACCTTTGCAGGATTGCAGGTATCCAGAACGCAACCTGGGGCATGCAGGTTATGTCTCAGCAAGTAGGCGAATCATTATCAACTCGGTCTATCTTCCACATGGCACTAGAAGGTGCCCATTTCCCCAGCGGAGCTGCCAAATCAGCATACACTCAATCTCAGCGTCCGAAATGCTCTATCCCCAGCTGAGTTGCTCCCCATTGCTTTCCCCAGCAAAGTTGCCAAATCAACTAACAGGTTTAACACTCAGGATGTTTTCTCGCCAGCCGAGTTGCCTCTCATTACTCTCCCCAGCTGAGTTATCAACAGCATTCCCCAGCTGTAGTGCCAACCATTCTTCCTCAGCAGAATGCAGAAGTCAGGGAATCATCTCCCCCACAGAATCCCCAGCTTCTATTCAGAAGAGCAACGCACGGAGAAATCACAACAGAGTACAGATAGCTTCTGCAAACCCCAGCTGGGTCCCATATTATAAGGATATGTTAATCAGCGACCTATATCCCCAAGCAGATACATCATTAGATCTACCAATGATCTCATCCCCGGCTGGGATGTTCACTTCAAGCAGATCAACCAGGGATCTTCGCAGCAACGGGATCCGAGTCCCGGATCGGTGCCTCTTTGCATGATCATAGCATCCGCATCATATTCACCCCTCAGAGCGTAGCATTCCGTCTAATACGGAGAATTACGGCAAAAATCAAATACATAGCATAATCATAAGTCATGTTGTGAATCGAACGCTTGTGATTAGTAACCATTCATCAGAATACAGATTACTTTCCCCCAGAGTCCCCACCAGAGTCCCAGCAAAAACAGTTGCCTCATATTCACAAACACCACCATATACACCCTTTGGCACCCGTCCGTGTCATCACTCCCCAGTAAGGTCGCCTGAACTTTCTCTACAAACGAAATCACCCGCATTACAGATACCTCCTGACACCCGTCCGCGTCATATCACCAGCAGAAAGCCGAAGACGTCCTCTTTGCACTCACATATACTTGTATATACACTTTCTTGACACCCGTCCGTGTCATGTCCCCAGCGCAGTCGCTTACACTTTCATCACCCATATACTTGTTATTATTATACTTTTCCCTTTTGACACTCGTCCGTGTCATTCTCCCCAGCAGATAAACACTTATATATATATACTCACTACTCATTGGTACACTTACACAGATACTCGTCCGTATCTTGTATACACCATTACTATATCCCCACAGATTCAACAATAGTCCTTGTTCTTTGTTAACCAGTTGGTACTCGTCCGTACCATCATCTCAGAACATTGCGTCTAGTGTTTGTTTCTACATGATGCTCGTCCGTATCATAAGTCTTAAGGATGCTCGTCCGCATCTTTAATCCATACACTGTGTCAAACACTTATGTCTTCTTGGATATAGATACTCGTCCGTGTCTACTATTCCCTAGAAGAGTCCTTTCAGATGCAACACTCGTCCGTGTTCTTTGTTAACCAGTTGATACTCGTCCGTATCATCATCTCAAAACATGTGTCAGTTTGTTTCTACATGATACTCGTCCGTATCATAATCTTAAGGATGCTCGTCCGCATCTTTAATCTATACACAATACCAAACACTTATACCTTTTGTTTCTTGGATGTAAACGCTCGTCCGTGTTTACATTATCCCCAGTAGATCACCAACAAATTTCCCTTTTATCTAACACTCGTCCTGTGTTATGATACCTTTGAGAGCAGCCGTACCCTGCTGAGTGGTCGTCCTCCACTTCTTGATGGTCGTCCTCCATCATGCTCGTCCGATGGCCGTCCCCATCGTTGATTTTAGTAGCCGTCCCCTGCTAGGTGGTCGTCCTCCACCTTTTGATGATCGTCCTTCATCACTTTATCCAATGGCCGTCCCCATTGTTGATTTTGGTTATCTGACATTCGTCCTATGTCATGATAAACCTTTAGAGCAGCCGTCCCCTGCTGAGTGGTCGTCCTCCACTTCTTGATGGTCGTCCTCCATCATGCTCGCCCGATGGCCGTCCCCATCGTTGACCTTTTCTATCCGATGGCCGTCCCCATCGTTGATATTTTCGGCAGCCGTACCCTGCCAGGTGGTCGTCCTCCACCTTTGATGGCCGTCCCCATCATATTACTTTTATCCCCAACAGAGCAGCCGTACCCTGCTAGGTGATCGTCCTTCACCTTTGATGGCCGTACCCCATCATCTGTTTATTTCATTTATTCTTTAACCCGATGGCCGTCCCCGTCGTGGTCCCTTTTCTTTTTTTAGCCCGATGGCCGTCCCCATCGTTGGTTATTTTACCTTTATGAACTTGATGGCCGTCCCCGTCATGTTTCATTAATTCCCAGAGAACCTTACTTTATCTTGATGGCCGTCCCCATCATAATTCGATTTTCCCCAGCTAGTCGGCCGTCCCCGTCTTAGCTTTACTTTTTATCCCCAGCATGTCGGCCGTCCCCGTCATCGCTTTACTTCACATTTATCCCAGCATGTCGGCCGTCCCCGTCATCGCTCTTTACCCAGCAGTCGTCCTCTGCTCGACGGTCGTCCTCCGTCGCCCACTTTACAATATACTTTATTTTTCATTTACAATCTATATCCCTTTTCTTCTTCATTCCGTGAGTGCAAATTTTGGACTGTCTTTGGTATTCAACCACAAGTTATCTTGTTTTCCTGTTAAGCCGTCGCTTACATCCTGCACAGCTAACTCATGTTTGAATAGGGGCAGCTGTAAACACCCCAAATTTGCCCTCACCCATTCACACCATGGCTTGTGATCATCCTCATATGCATAAACACCAACATATCATCTCATATCTCATTTTTTATTCACTGGATAGTTTCTAAGGCATCTGCACCTAGGGTTTGTGATCTGAGCAATCCCAAAGCATCTTGAGTCATTCCAAAGGCAACCAATCAACTCAAAGGGGTCCATGTGTGTTCTTATATCATATTTCATCTCCTCAAAGTCAAAATTGCAGAGGAATCACAAGAACTAGGGTTTGAGTGGATGCAGAGCCAGGATGAACTGCACAGTTGACTGAAAATTAGGGTTTTGGTTTCAGAGGCCATAACTCCAAATTTTTTGGTCATTCTTGTTTCCATTGATCTCTATATGGTATAGGGAGTATGCATATCAATTTTCATGAAGAAATTCCATGGGGAAGTCATCTGATCAAAGGTTGACTTTTCAGACAAGTCAGTGCAAAATCAGGGCATCTGAGGCCCCCAATGACCCAACCAATGGGTGATCTTCATCATTTTGAGTGTATATGATCTTTATTTGATCATGGAAGAAGGTTGAAGTTCATAGAAATCAAGAATTTAGGGTTTTTGCAAATGTTGACTTTTTGGGCATAGTTGACTTTTCAAGAATGCATCACTTTAGGTCATTTTTCAAGCCTTGATTCTTGATCCAAAAAGGCTTCAAATGGAAAAACTTTGGTCATGAAAGTTGTAGATCTCATCTTTCCCTTTTCAAAAAGTACAAGAACATGATCAAACTCTTCTTGGATCAAAAGTTATGGCAATGCAAAGTTGGCAAAAATCACTTATTTTCAAGAGATGCACCAAGTGTGAAATTTTGCAAAACCTTGAACCAATGCATCATGTGACCTCTAATTCATTTCAAACCATTACACAAACATTCTCTAAGCCCTAAAAATCAGAATTGGATCAAGTTTGCTCATGGCTTGGTTTGTGTAACAAGACTTTATCACATGTGAACCAAAGTTGCCACAAGTTGCAAAACACTCATTTCACTCCCTACCACTTGCAGCCTTGGATGCTGAACCAAGCTAGGCTCATACACACATCATGCTGCGCAGCCCCATGCTTTGTACTTGGCTAGAAGTTGCCCATGCCCTATCTTACAAGAAGTTGACATTTTTGCAAAAGTGGCTACACCTATCCATAAAGCACATGTCAAATCAACTGGCCAATGAGAGAGAGTCATATGGACAATTTGCAAGCTAGCCATAACAAGAAGCAAGGCTGAAACCAACTCATTCAACACATTCACAAAAACACTCCCATTTTCAACTCGCTTCGAATTCCTCTCCACAGCTTGCAAACACAAAAACCTTTTCCTCCATTCAACTCACCATGTATCATTGAGTAGAAACCACCCAAAGCATAAGCCTGAAACAGCCAAAGCACCCCACTGCCATTCTTCACCCTCATTCTGCAGATTCATTCGAATCTCCCTCCCTAGCCCACAAACAGCCAAACAAACCTTGCAAAGCTTCTCCATACATCATCTGGACCATAAACCATCATTCACAGTGGCCTGAATCAGTCAGAATCACCATAGCCATTGTTGACTGAGCTTGAAGCAGGAGCTCTCGAAACTCATCAGCCAGCCTACATAAATTGTTCTAAGGCATTCAAACATCATCAAGGGGTCCTAAGGAGTGGTTTGCACAAAAATAGAAGGCCAGAAAGTCCTCAAGTGGAAAGCTTCAAATCTCAGGTAGCCTGAAATTTATTTTTCCAGAAATGATTTTGCTTGTTACAAACTTGTTCTATTTGTTTCACTGATCATTCTGGTACCATTGGTTTTGAAAATGGTTGTGATTTGAGCATTTAATTTGTTTCTGAAGCTTGCGTGACCTAGAACCTTTTTCTCTTCGATTCAGTTGATTTAGGAAATATAAATTTGTTTTGAGAGAGGGGTTTGGTTCGTGAGAGGATGAGGATCATTTCCATGTTCTTGGTTTTCATTTTTGGTACGTTTTGAGAGGTTTGGAGATTTTTCAGGTGAGGTGCTGGCCGGAGAAGACGACCGGAGGTCTTCTCCGGCCACCTGAGAGTGATTTGCCCTAATTACAGTCATTAATGCTAGTTTGAATTTGGACCATTGATTGCCATTGACTTGTTGACTGCGCGCGCAAGGGAAAGGCCAGGATCTCTTTGATTAGCCCTAATTTTATTATTAGTTTTTATTAAATGTAATTAACCCAGAACCAATCCTGGCCACAAGATCACGCGCCAGTCAACCAATTCAAATCCTAGGCTCATCCTGGCCCTCCATTCCTCTGACTTTTATTTTACTTAATTTTTAATTCATTTTCTTTCATTTAAATTGCATAATTAATTTAAAATAGCAAAAAATTCTTAAAAATTATGAAACTTTTTCTTTAAAGTTTTATTAATTTTTAAGACCCAAAAATATTTTTATTTTATTTTTTATCATTAAAAAAGTATTTTTAAATATTTAAAAGATTATTTTTAATTGATTAATGAGAATTAATTAATTAAAAATACTTTTAGGTATTTAAAAATTACAAAAAAATTCATGAAATGTTCTAGGACATTTAGAAACATTGTCCAACCTTCAAACCAAATTTCTTTTTTGATCTTGATGCATTTTAAGAATTTTTCATTGAATTAAATCATTTTTTATGCATTATTTTGATCACATGTTTGAAAATTCATTTCTGCCTTTTGGAGAAGGTTGAGACATTGATTCTTCTTGCATTGTTTTGTGTTTAGCATGTATTTTCAAGGATAAAAAGGCCATGAATTGTTCTTGCATTTTCAAATTGTTTGGCATTTCTTTTGTTAAGAACCCTAAAAAACCCTAATAACTTGCAAAATTCATAACTTGAGTTTGGTTGAGAGTTGAGAGCTCCCCTTTGGGCAGTGGTTCATTATAGGTTTAAGGTTTCTTTGGGTAGCATTTTCCATTTTTTTTATCTTAGGATTTGTTTCTGTTTTGGGTTTTTGTTTGATGTTTGATCCATGAACCCTAATTTGGGCTTTCTTTTGCATCCTTCTTGCATTTCCTTGCATAACATGACTTGTCATTGCATTTTGTGCATTCTTGTGATCCATTTGACATCTTAAGACATGTATAAAGCATCTTTGATCATTGCATCTTATGTTTGCCATGTCATTTGTCTTGTATGCTTCATAACATTTCATGCTTGTTCATGCTCCTTAACTTGCATCATATGCATTCATAAGCTTGTATGATCATTTCCATGTCTTGCCTCATGTTTGCAGCATCTCATAACATCATAATCATCATCAACATGCTTCTGGTTTTGCCTAGCATCATACCATTTCATCTCATCTTGTATTGCATTGCATTTCCTTCTAACATTTCAGGTGGTAAGTAAATTTGGGAAGTGGATTTGCCTTCACTTCTCATAACTTTTCTTTTCATCTCTCTTGCATCCATTGCTGCATTTTTATGTGTGTTTGAGTTTGAGCTTACTCATTCTTCTCCTTCCCACTTTCTTTCTTCAAGTGACTTGACTTCTTGAATGAAGCAAGTCACTTTGCTTCTCTTGATCTTCTTCATCTGCTTCCTTGTGGTTCCTCTGAAGATTGTTCTTGAAAACCTCACAAACCTTAGGAACAACCAAGCATGATAATGAATTAGGGTTTTGATTAGTCTCCCCTCTTAGTTTTACCTTTGTGTCTCCTTTGAGTCTTCTCTTCTCATCTCATAATCAGGGACTAAACCCCTAAAGGCTTTAAAGCTTTGTGATCAAGCTTATGCCTGCATCCTTATCTTAGGATGGAGTGTATAACTTTAATCCTAAGTCTTGAACCCTTAAGGTGTTTAAATCTCTTAATCAATTCACTTAATAAATATCAAGACATTACACTTGTAACTTGGGCCTTGCATTAGGGTTCTAATTCTTCCTTAATTGGTTAAGAAGGACTAACCCTAGTGTTAATGGACAAGTCCCCCTCAAGTTGTCTTACAAACAATAAAACTCACTTCATCATCATACCATTAAATAAAATCCACTTAATCAAAGGCTTGTTTTGTCATGAGTTTAATCCCTAATCATGGATTAAGTTGAGGAGCTTTCCTCAGCTTAAACATTCTCATCTATTATCCTTCTATTAGGATGGTGTAATGAGTCTGTTTAATCCTTGATTATGGCTTAACCTCATTACTCAACACTAAACAAAATCACAAAAACATCTAAATAATCACAAATGGGTTAATGATCTTAATCCTACGTCAAAGGTGATTAAGTGTGAGAATCTGACTTCACACTTAAGGTATTCTCATTACCCCTAAACAGAGGGAAGATGTGATGAGTCTACTAAATCCATTGGTTTAGGCTTAAGCTCATTATCCTATGACAAACCTTCAAAAGCAATAAAAGACTGAAAAAAAAAAAAAAAAAAACAATAATCGTCTCCTCCGGGATTCTTTTCTCATCACCTTCATTCACAAACGAGAACTCGCTTCTTCCGTCTAATGCAAGACAGTAAGCACCTGAGCCAGACAGGTCATACACTTGAGCATTGACAAGCAAGCAGTTCACAAGTCAATTCACCTTTCAGTCTCTTTGGGTCGAACTACGGTGTTCTGACTTCCTCATTGCACGAGAGGATACGTAGGCATAACTTAACAAGTTATCGAACAAAAGTCTCTGTATATCCCCCCTCCTTCCAGCATTATTCTTTGAGCCTCATGGTCATGAGCATTTCATTCCTGATCTCACACTGACACTGTACATTTATACACATCACATTTCTTTACACTGACACCTGTACATCCTTTTCCAGCTCTTTTATACACAGATTGCACTGACACTACCCCTTTAAAACACAAATCTTTTAAGCGTGGATCCCGTCGAGTACGGCGGACAATCTGGGTGCTAATACCTTCCCAGGTTGTAACCAACCCCCTTTCTCAGTCTCTCTGGTTCGCAACCGTCTTATCCATTCTTTTTCTAGGTCTATGCAGCATTGCCTTTCCTCCGGGATAAAAATGCCTAGCTGGCGACTCTATTCATCTCCAGTGAGTTCACGGCTGTGTGTTCTCACTGTTCCCTTCGCCGACCGTTCGCGCTTGTACCTGGATGCAAATCTTCGGGAGCGACAGCTTGGCGACTCTGCTGGGGACCCTTATACTGCAACCAGGGCTTCTGGTTCTTTTTGTGGGTTCCTCCTAGCGCTTGTTTGATTTGTGTTTACTGGGGTGTTATGTGCTTGTTTGTGCTTGCATTTATTTTTGTTTATTGCTTTATGTACAGTTACTTTACTGCTTTCTTTATTGCATTTATATATATATCATACTGTCATTGTTGCTGGCTGGATCTGGTTTCTTGTTTTGGTGGGTGGGTGATTCATTGAGAGTTAAGGTCCTATACCTGGGACCTGAGTGACACCTAGGCTAGAGTGAATCATATTCTTTCCCATTCCATTTCGGTCTGGTGCGGGAATATGAAACACGGTTCAGATATGGGTTTCTTCTTGAGAACTCTGTGTTGCAGATTTCCTGCAATGCTAGGGCTATCTGGGAAGCCTGCTAAGTCTAGATGACCCTTTAGTATTGACCTTCAGAAACTGAGGTGAATTAGAGGAGGAATTGTTATGGTTATTGTAAACACTGTACCTCCGGGTTAGAAGTGTTTACACTTCTCATAACTGATCCAAGTCTGAGGATCCTTGTTCTAGATCATCACCTGTGAGGGGGTTGGGCTGTTTACAGGTTTGCAGGTACCTTGACCTCAGAATACCCTGTTACTTTGACTTTGTTAAGAATGCTCCATGTTGGATAGTTCTTGTGATTCTAAACCCTGGACATGTGGCTCTTTATTTGAGTCCCCCACCTTGGTTACTGGATTTATAGACCTCCATCTGGAATTCTTGAACACACATGGATCTATACCAAGGCAGTTAATCAGATCCAGCTCAGTCACAAACCCTTGCATTTCATTTTGCATACATACTCATTGCATCATATTAACATTTGCTTATTTGTGTTTCAGGGTATCCACCTTCATCTGGTTTTGGTTTTGACCCCATCTGCATCATTGACCTATCTCCACCAGCACTTGCTTCAGTTTGTCAGCCATATACTTCAGTTACTAGCACTAGCCAGCCAGTGGCCCACTCCTCAGCATCTTCATCAGCACTTATCCTACTCAGTCCTCAGCATCATGGCTCCAAAGAAAAGCAACATCACCTATCATTTCTTCCAACCAGACTTATCAGACATCAGGAGGATCCAAACCCTGATCACTCCAGATCACATACCCTTGTTCAGGGAGAGTTATGGAGATATACTGGACATGGTTATGGATCTGGACCCTTCACAGAGGAGCCTCATCCACACCTGTATTCAGTTTTATGACCCCCCATTGAGATGTTTCACCTTTCAAGACTTTCAGTTGGGGCCTCTTCTGGAAGAATACTCATCATTGACTGGTCTGCCCATCAAAAGAGAAATCCCATTCAACCCTGAAATGGTCTTTCCTAGCCATGGAGAGGTAGCAAAAGCTTTGTATCTGGAGCCTGTTTTGATTGAACAGCATATGACCTCTAAAGCTGGAATCCCTGGTTTTCATCTTGACTTCCTGATTTCTCAAGCTAGTCTGAAGGCCTCCTCGGGGGAGTGGAAAGCTGTTTGTGCTCTATTGGCCTTGAGTGTATATGGAATTGTATTGTTTGCAGATGAGCCTCGATTCATTAGCAAAAATGCAATCCATTTGTTCATCCTGAAGAACCCAGTGCCAACTTTACTGGGTGATCTCTATTACTCAGTCCATCAGAGAAATGAGAAGCAGAGGGGAAGATTAGTGAGGATTTGTGCTCCATTATTCCATGCTTAGTTTCTCAGGCATCTACCAAGGACAGATGCATTTCTAAATCCTCATCAGCAAAGCAACTGGGCCAAAAGGCTCACTACTCTCACTTCAGCAGATATCAGATGGTGTACTCAGAGCACCAAGGGCAGAGATATGATCACCAGCTGTGGGCACTTTCCCAATGTGCCTTTGATAGGAGTTAAGGGAAGTATCAACTACAACCCTCTGCTGTTCAGGAGACAATTGGGCTATGCACTGGTCCACACTCCTAGGGTACAGGATTTGGTTGAGACCCTCTACTGTGAGAACAAGGTTAGTCTGGCAACTGTTAGGCAGGCTGCTTGGGCCTGGGATAATGTTCAAACCAAGGGAATCACCATTCTGGGGAAGTGCAATAATGTGGCATCAGTCCAATATTATGAGTGGTCCCATGCTAGGGCCCAATTCTCTGGAATGCCCTTCACCATAGAAGACATGCCTGAGTCATCTTCAGCACCACCCCCTGCCACTATCAGTCTGGAGGAGTTTGAGAGCTTGAAAGAAAGAAATGAGAAGCTAACTCAGGCCTTGCAGAAGACCCTCCGGGAGAGGAGTGAAGGTGTGAGGGGGATTGAGAGATTAGAGAAGTTGAGAGTGGAACACTTGACTAAGATCGAGAAATCCGGAGATTATATCAACAAGTCTAAGGCTGGTGAACAGATTCTGAAGAATGCTTGTAAAGAAGCCCAGTTCCAGAGAGCAAGAACAGACTTGTATTTGAAAGAGAGTCAGGCCAGGTGGGTCCGGATCACTGAGGCCCGTACTCTAGAAGACAAGAGAGTTCAAGACAAGATGGGACAGATGGAAAAAGCCCTGGCAGCAGCCCAGAAGGAAATATCAGAGCTAGAAATCAGAGCTGGAGTGAAGAGGTCTAAGGACCAAAGTCAGAACAGGAAGTTGACTGCAGCTGTTGCAACAAGAAACCTTCTCATCAGAAATCTTACGGAGCATCCGGCTGATCCTGTGACCGAAGCACTTCTCAAGGAAGTTCGTGAGGATGAGTTTGGCCTTGGAGTTTGATCATTTGCTTGTTGTTGTTCCTTTTCCATGTACTTTTGTTTTTTGTGATGTATTTTGACCCCTTAGGGGGCCGGTGTTGTAAAATGAACAAATTGTATTATTTCACCTTTGTAATATATTTGTGTTGGTTTCTATCTGGGTTCACATCAAAAGCACCTTCAACAGCAGCATCTTCAAGGGTCTGGAATGGTCAAAACTGAAGGCCAAACCGGATACCTTGAGAACAAATAAGCATAACTGCATTGCATGCTAACCCTTTTGTTTGTTTTGTAGGTTTTTGTTTTGTTGTTGCTAACCTCTGTTGTGAATCTCAGGAATTATTGCTCGCCGCCGGGTATTTCCTCTCAACAGGCCACACAGGTATCCAACTAGAAACAACCTTCCGGGAATTCAGATGGATCAGATGCAGCAAGACCTTACGGAGGTCAGAAACCAGATGGCCAACGAAAGGTTGGAGATGAGAACTCAGATAACACAGTTCATGGAAGTGATGAACAACTTAGCTCAAAGCCAGGAGAGGCTCAGAACTTTGGTAGAAGGGAGGAATCAAGATGAGCCCCATGTGGGGACTGCTGGCACAAGTAACAACGAGAGGGTCCAACCTCATGTCAATCCCCCAGTTTTTGGACCCCATCTCCATCCAGAGGCCAACATCCCAGTCAACATTCAAGGGACAGCCACAGCAGCCAGAGTACTTCAAGAAGATCCTCAGGAAGACCAGTATACAGTAATGGGTGCCGGAGAGGAAACATATGATAGACGATTGGAAGAGATAGCTGAGAAGTTGAGGTCCTTAGAATCTCAAAATTCTTTGGGTTTCGACGTCATGGACATGGGGCTGGTAGACGGGGTCAGGATCCCCCATAAGTTCAAGCCTCCTTGCTTCGAAAAGTATAATGGGACTTCATGCCCCCGGACTCATTTGCAATCATTTCTGGGAAGGCTGAAAGCCTATACAATGGATGAGAAACTCTGGATGTTCTACTTCGAAGATAGCTTGACTGGAGCTTCGAGGGAGTGGTATTCCCATCTGACAAGAGCAACAATTAGATGCAGGAAGGACCTGGCAGAGGCCTTCATCAGACAGTATCAGTATAATCTAGATATGGCACCCAACAGGACCCTCCTAATGGGAATGTCACAGTCGTCCAGGGAGAGCTTCAGAGAATATGCTCAAAGATGGAGACAGCTTGCTGCTGCTGTCCAGCCACCTATGTCTGAGAGAGAAATGGCAGACATGTTTATGAACACTCTCTAGGGAACGTATATTGACAGGTTAGCTGCTTTCTCTTCCACTAGCTTTGCGGATGTTGTTATAGCTGGGGAGAGAATTGAAAGCCTGTTAAAAATGGGAAAGATCTCGGACAACGGTGCAAGCTCGTCCAGTAGTACAAGAAAGCCTTTATAGCTTTACATATATCATACTGTCATACTGTGCTGGCTGGATCTGTTTTGTTGATTTGGTGGGTGGGTGTTCTATTGAGAGTTGAGGTCCTATACCTGGGACCTGAGTGACACCTAGGCTAGAGTGGTTCATGTTCTTTCCCATTCCATTTCGGTCTGGTGCGGGAATATGAAACACGGTTCAGATATGGGTTTCTTCTTGAGAACTCTGTGCTGCAGATTACCTGTAGTGCTAGGGCTATTTGGGAAGCCTGCTAAGTCTGAATGACCTTTAGTATTGACCTTCAGAAACTGAGGTGAATTAGAAGAGGATCTTTTATGGTTATTGTAAACACTGTGTCTCCGGGTTAGAAGTGTTTACACTTCTCATAACTGATCCAAGTCTGAGGATCCTTGTTTTAGAACACTACCTGTGAGGGGGTTGGGTTGTTTACAGGTTTGCAGGTACCCTTGACCTCAGCATACCCTGTTACTTTGTTTTGATTAAGAGTACTCCATGTTGGAACAGTTCTTGTGATTTTTAACCCTGGACATGTGACTCTTTATTTGAGTCCCCCACCTTGGTTACTGGACTTATGAACCTCCATCTGGATTTCTTGAGCATACCTGGACTTATATCAGAGCACTTGATCAGATCCAGCTCAGTCACAAACCCTTGCATATCATTTGCATACATCATCATTGCATCATTTTAACATTTGCTTATTTGCTTTTCAGGGTATCCATACTTTATTTTTGGCTTGGTTTTGACCCCATCATCAGCATAGATCTATCCTCATCAGTATCTACTTCAGCTATCAGCTACCTGCTTCAGTCACCAGCACCTGCCTGTCAGTGGCCCATCTTCAGTGTCATTCTCCATCACCAGCATCTGTCTCAGCTCTTCTTCAGCAACATGGCACCTAAGAAGAGTAATATCTCCTACCACTTCTTTCAGCCTGAGCTAGCTGACATCAGGAAGATTCAGACCCTGATTACTCCAGACCATATACCACTATTCAGAGAACACTATGGAGGCATACTTGATGTGGTTATGGATTTGGACCCTTCACAGATGAGCCTGATTCATACTTGCCTACAGTTCTATGATCCCCCTCTGAGGTGTTTCACTTTTCAGGATTTTCAGTTGGGCCCTTTGTTAGAAGAGTATTCATCATTGGTTGGTGTACCTATCAGGGGTGGAGTCCCCTTCAACCCTGAGATGGCTTTTCCAAGTAATGAGGAAGTGGCAAAGGCATTATACCTGGAACCAGTTCTGATTGGGCAGAACATGACTACCAAGGTGTCGCTCCCGATAAGTGGGACCGGCCCAAATAAAGGTACAGACGCGAACGGTCGGCGAGAGGGACAATGAGAACACACAGCCGTGAACTCACTGGAGATGAATAGAGTCGCCAGCTAGGCATTTTTATCCCGGAGGAAAGGTAATGCTGCATAAACCTAGAAAGAGATGGATAAGACGGTTGCGAACCAGAGAGACTAAGAAAGGGGGTTGGTTACAACCTGGGAAGGTATTAGCACCCAGATTGTCCGCCGTACTCGACGGGATCCACGCTTAAAAAATTTGTGTTTTAAAGGGGTAGTGTCAGTGCAATCTGTGTATAAAATAGCTGGAAAAAGATGTACAGGTGTTAGTGTAAAGGAGGTGTGAAGTGTGATATATACAGTGTCAGTGTAAGAACAAGAGTGAAATGCTCAGGAGTATGAGGCTTAAAGAATGAAGTTGGAAGGAGGGGGAATATACAGAGACTTTTGTTCGATAACCGTTAAGTTATGCCTACGTATCCTCTCGTGCAATGAGGAAGTCAGAACACCGTAGTTCGATCCAAAGAGACTGAAAGATGAATTGACTTGTGAACTGCTAGCTTGTCAATGCTCAAGTATATGACCTGTCTGGCTCAGGTGCAAACTGTCTTGCATTAGACGGAAGAAGCAAGTTCTCGTTTATGAGTGAATGAGGTGAGAAAAGAATCCCGAGGGAGACGATTATTGTTTGTTTTTGTTTTTTCAGTCTTTTATTGCTTTTGAAAGTTTGTCATAAGTTAATGAGCTTAAGCCTAAACCAATGGGTTAGTAAACTCATCACATCTTCCCTCTGATTAGGGGTAATGAGAATACCTTAAGTGTGAAGTCAGCTTCTCACACTTAATCACCTTTGATATAGGATTAAGATCATTAACCTACTTGTGATTGATTAGATGTTTTTGTGGTTTTTGTTTAGTGTTAAGTAATGAGATTCAGCCATAATCAGGGATTAAACAGACTCATTACACCATCCTAATAGAAGGATAATAGATGAGAATGTTTAAGCTGAGGAAAGCTCCTCAACTTAATCCATGATTAGGGATTAAACTCATGACAAAACAAAGCCTTTATTAAGTGGATTTATTTAATGATATGATGATGAATTGTTTTTTAGGGTTTGTAAGACAACTTGAGGGGGACTTGTCCATTAACACTAGGGTTAGTCCTTCTTAACCAATTAACGAAGAATTAGAACCCTGATGCAAGGCCCAAGTTACAAGCTTGATGTCTTGATGATTATTAAGTGAATTGATTAAAGGATTTAAACACATTAAGGGTTTAACACTTAGGATTAAAGTTATACACTCCATCCTAAGAGAAGGATGCAGGCATAAGCTTAATCACAAAGCCTTAAAGCCTTTAGGGTTTAGTCCCTGATTATGAGGTGAGAAGAGAAGACTCAAAGAGAGACCCAAAGGTAAAAACTAAGAGGGGATACTAATCAAAACCCTAATCATTGTCATGCTTGGTTGTTCCTAAGGTTTGTGAGGTTTTCAAGAGAAGTCTTCAATGGAACCACAAGGAAGCAGATGAAAGGATTAAGAGAAGCAAAGCAACTTGCTTCATTCAAGAAGTCAAGTCACTTGAAGAAAGAAAGTAAGAAGAAGAAGAATGAGCAAGCTCAATCTCAAACACATATCAAAATGCAGCAAGGATGCAAGAGAGAGATGAGAAGAAAGTATGAGAAGTGAAGGCAAATTCACTTCTCAAAATCACTTACCACCTGAAAGGTTAGAAAAGAAATGCAATGCAATGCAAAATGGGATGGAATGACATGATGCAAACCAAAACCAGAAGCATATATATGATGTTAATGATGCTATGAGATGCTACAAACCAGAAACAAAACATGTGGATGTTCATACAAGCTTATGAATGCAAATGGAGCAAGTTAAGAACCAAGAACATACATGAAAAGTTATGAGATGCATATGGCATACAACATGACAAATGCAAGGTGCAATGATCAAACATGCTTTCAATATGTCTTATGATGTTAAATGAATCAAATGGAGGCGTGGAATGTCATGGCAAGTCTTGTTATGCAAGAAGATGCAGGATGGATGCATATGAAAGCCCAAATTAGGGTTTATGATCAATGCCACAAACAAAAACCAAAATCATAAGCAAACAACATTACAAAAAATTGAAAATGCACTCAAAGGACCCCTAAACCTATACTAATTCACTTCCCAAAGGAGAGGTTTCAACTCCTAACCAAATTCAAGTTATGGTTTTTCTAAGTTTTATAGGGTTTTAGGGTTCCTTAACAAGAAAATTACCAAACAAATTGAAAATTAAAGATCAAATCATGGCCATTTAATCTCACAAACTACATGATAAACACAATGCAATGCAAAAAGAATCAAGGTCCAACCCTTTAGGGTTAGGCAGAAATGATTTTTGGGAGTTTGGATCAAAATAATGCATAAAAATGATTTTAATTCAATGAAAAATCCTCAAAATGCTTCAAGATCAAAAAATAAATTTGGTTTTAAGGTTGGACAATGTTTCTTAATGTCTTAAAACATTTCATTTATTTTTTGGTGATTTTTAAATACCTAAAAGTATTTTTAATAAATTAATTTTCATTAATCAATTAAAAATAAAATTTTAAATATTTAAAAATGCTTTTTTAATGCTAAAAATGAAAATAAAAATATTTTTGTGTTTTAAAAATTAATGAAACCCTTGGTAAAAAATTTCATAATTTTTAAAGCATTTTTACTATTTTTAATAAATTGTACAAATTAAATGAGACAAATTGAAAAGAAAATTAAAATAAACTGAAGTATGCCAAATGAGGGGCTGGGATTGAATCTGGAAATGAAACCATTGACTGCGCGCCAGATCTAGTGGTCTATATTCAAACTTGGCTAAACACAATTAATTAATTAAATTAAACCTAATTAAAACTAATGACATGATCTGAGCCATTGGATGCACGCGGGAAAAGACTTAGTCAACTCATCCAACGCCTGAAATTCAAACTTGAAGCCCTAACCCTAATTACACATTAAAAACTCTCAGTTCACCAGAGACGAACTCCGGTCGTCTTCTCCGGTGACCTCCTCCCCTGAAAATTTCCAAATCCTTCCCTAGGTCATTTCTGGAGCTCTAAAGCTCCAAATTTGTTCCTTTCACTCTCCTAACCTCATCCCTAACCTCAAATCTCATTTATTTCCAGCCATAACCATGAATCGAAGCTAAGAACAAAAACTGCCAAAGTTTCAGACCAACAATACAACTTCATTTCTCAACCATTTTCAATAATTTTTAGTTCAGTGTGATCAATGAGGCATGCTTTACCATCTAGAAACATAAAAAGCAAGCTCTGGAAAAAAAGTTCATGAAGCTCACCTGAACTGGAGCTTTGATCTCTGACACTTTCTGGCTAGTTTCCTGCTTGCAATCTACTCCACTTGACCTCCTGAGAAGCTTTCAAGGTTTGGAAAGAGTTTGTGATAGCTGGTTTGAAGGTTTGAGCAGGTTCTGTTCAATGGGGGAGAGAAATCGTATTTGGGATTCTGGAGGTTTTAGGCTATGGTGATGGATGCTTTTTGATCAGAGGAACATGTTGAGTTGATCTATGAAGTGGGTTTTTGTGTTTGTGAGTTGTGTGATGAGATTCGAAGGTTTTTGCTCAAGGGAGTGAAAATGGAGATGCTGAGTTCTTGCTGGTTTCAGGCTTATGTCTTGTTGGTTTGGGATCAATGAAGCATGGTGAGATGATTAGTGGAGTTTGTTTGAGTGTTTATGGCTTGTGGAATCAGATTCGAAGGAAAATGCAAGTTGGAGAGAGTTTGTGAATGTGTGTTGTGGTGATTTTTCAGGCTGGCTTGTTGTGTGGTTTTGCTAGCATTTTGTTTGTATAAATTAATCCCATTGGTCAGAGGATGTGACTTGGGCTGCTGTGATAGGTGTAGCTACTTTTGCAAAATGTCCACTCTTGTGTAAGAGAAGCATGGGTTATGTTCTAGGCTAGTACAAGTGGTGTGGGCTGCGCAGCATGGTGTGAGGGAAAGGCTAGAATGGTTCAGCATCATAGGCAGCAAGTGGATGGAAGTGTGATGATGATTTTGCAACTTGATCATCTTTGGTTCACATGGAAATATCTTGCTTCACAAACCATGAAACATGTGATCTTTTGGTTCAAATCTGATTTTTAGAACTTGTATGATGTTTGCATATTGGTTTGATATCAACTAGAAGTCACAAATGCCTTGGTACAAAGTTTTTGCAAGTTTTCCATTTGGTGCATATTTTGAAAATTAGTGATTTTTGCCAACTTTGTCACACCATAAATTTTGATCCAAAATGAATTAGGTCATGTTCTTGTACTTTTTGAAAAGGGAAAGATCTAATCTACAACTTTCATGACCAAAGTTTTTCCATTTGAAGCATTTTTGAATCAAAAAGTAAGGGTTGAAAAAGTTGCATAAAATGACATTTCATTAAAAGTCAACCATGCCCTAAAAAGTCAACTTTGCAAAAACTTGTAATTCTTGAATTATGTGAACTTCAACCTTCTTCCATGATCAAATAAAGATCAAATACACTCAAAATGATGAAGATCACCCCTTGGTTGGGTCATTGGGGGCCTCAGATGCCCTGATTTTGCACTGACTTGTCCAGAAAGTCAACCTTTGATCAGATGACTTCCCTATGGAATTTCTTCATGAAAATTGATATGCATACTCCCTATACCATATAGAGACCAATAGAAACAAGAATGGCCAAAAAAATTGGAGTTATGGCCTCTGAAACCAAAACCCTAATTTTAGGTCAACTGTGCAGTCAAGCCTGACTCTGCCTCCACACCATTTCCAGTTCTTGTGATTCTTTGACATTCTTGACTTTGAGAGGATATAATATGATGCTTGAACACACATGGACCACCTTGAAGTGATTGTTGACCTTTGGAGTGGCTCAAGAAGCTCTTGGATTGCTCAGATCACAAACCCTAGATGCAGATGACTTAGAACCAATGCAAAGACTCAAAATTGTGGTATGAGATGTTATGATTGTGTTTATGCATATGAAATGATCACAAGCCATGGTGTGAATGGGTGAGGGCAAATTTGGGGTGTTTACAGCTGCCCCTATTCAAACATGAGTTAGCTGTGTAGGATGTAAGCAACGGCTTAACAGGCAAACAAGATAACTTGTGGTTGAATACCAAAGACAGTCCAAAATTTGCACTCACAGAATGAAGAATAAAAGGGATATAGATTGTAAAGGAAAATAAAGTATATTGTAAAGTGTGGGCGACGGAGGACGACCGTCGAGCAGAGGACGACTGCTGGGTAAAGAGCAGTGACGGGGACGACCGACATGTTGGAAAAGGGCGGAAAATAAAGCAATGACGGGGACGGCCGACATGCTGGGGATAAAAGAATTATGATGGGGACGGCCATCAAGATAAAGCTGTAAAATTTTCTGGGGATTAATGAAACATGACGGGGACGGCCATCAAGTCCATATAGTAAAGTAAACAACGATGGGGACGGCCATCGGGCTAAAAAGAAAAGGGACCACGACGGGGACGGCCATCGGGTTAAAGAATAAATGAAATAAACAGATGATGAGGTACGGTCATCAAAGGTGAAGGATGATCACCTAGCAGGGGACGGATGCTCTATTGGGGGTAAGATGAGGGACGGTCATCTTAGGTGGAGGACGACCACCTGGCAGGGTACGGCTGCCGAAAATATCACGACATGGGACGAATGTCGGATAAAAAGGTCAATGATGGGGACGGCCATCGGATGAGCATGATGGAGGACGACCATCAAGAGGTGGAGGACGACCACCTAGCAGGGGACGGCTGCTCTCAAGGTTTATCATGACATAGGACGAATGTCAGATAACCAAAATCAACAATGGGGACGGCCATTGGATAAAATGATGAAGGACGATCATCAAAAGGTGGAGGACGACCACCTAGCAGGGGACGGCTGCTAAAAGTCAACGATGGGGACGGCCATCGGATGAGCATTATGGAGGACGACCATCAAGAGGTGGAGGACGACCACCTAGCAGGGTACGGCTGCTCTCAAGGTTCATAATGACACAGGACGAGTGTCGGATAAAAAAGAAAATTTGCTTTGTTGGCGATCTACTGGGGAGTAGTAAACACGGACGAGTGTTTATATCCAAGAAACAAAAGGTATAAGTGTTTGGTATTGTGTATAGATTAAAGATGCGGACGAGCATCCTTAAGACTACGATACGGACGAGTATCGGGTAGAAACAAATACTGACACGTGTTCAGAGATGATGATACGGACGAGTATCAACTGGTTAACAAGGAACACGGACGAGTGCTGAATCTGAAGGGACTCTTCTGGGGAATAGTAGATACAGACGAGTATCTATATTCAGGAAGGCAAGAGTATTTGACACAGTGTATGGATTAAAGATGCGGACGAGCATCCTTAAGACTATGATACGGACGAGTATCATGTAGAAACAAACTCTCGACGCATGTTCTGAGATGATGGTACGGACGAGTACCAACGAGTTAACAAAGAACACGGACGAGTGTTGACTCTGAGGGGATTTGAGTGGTATATACAAGATACGGACGAGTATCTGTATAAGAGTGATTGGTATACAGATGAGTATTTAACTGCTGGGGAGAGCGACACGGACGAGTGTCAAAAGGAGAAGAGTGTAATATGGACAAGTATCTGGTATACGAAGTGTAGGCGACTGTGCTGGGGATATGACACGGACGGGTGCCAAAGGATTATATATGTAAGTATATGTGAGTGCAAAGAGGACGTCTTTGGCTTTCTGCTGGGGTTATGACACGGACGGGTGCCAAAGAGAGTATATACTGGTGTTTGTGAATGTGAGGAAACTGCTTTTGCTGGGGAATCTCCGCTGGGGATATGGGGGAAGTATTCTGTATATTGATGGATTGTCATTATTCACAAGTGTTGATTCAAAACATGGCTTATGAATATGCTATATGTTTGATTTTTGCCGTAATGCTCCGTGTTAAAACGAAATGCTATGCTTTGTGGGTGAATATGATGTGAATGCTATGATTATGCAAAGATACCAAACCGGGATTCGGATCCCGCTGCTACGAAGATCTTCGATCGATCTGCTTGAAATGGACATCCCAGCTGGGGATGAGATCATTGGTAGACCTGATGAGATGCTATCAGCTTGGGGATTCGGGTCACTGATAGACCTATCCTTGTACTGCGGGACCCAGCTGGGGTTTGTAGAAGCTTTCTTCACTCTGTTGTGAGTTCTTCATGCGCTGTTCTTCTGGATAGAGGCTGAAACTCTGTGGGGAGATGGTTCCCTGACTTTTGTACTCGGCTGAGGAAGGAATGGCAACTTGGCTGGGGAGAAATAAAGATCACTGAAAGATCTTCCTAGAGATTCTGTCGAGGAGGATTCTTGACTCAGCCGGGGATATGGGCGCCTTCTGTGATGCCTGGCAATCCTGATGGGGATAAGCAATAAGTGGCAACTCAGCTGGGTAGAAGTAATAAGTGGCAACTCAGCTGGGGAGAACACACTTTTGGTACTAAGTGTTGATTTGTCAGCTTGTTGGGATGAAGCTTGTGTGCCCCAAGTTGCATTCTGGATACCTGCAATCCTGCAAAGATATAGAAACGCACAAAATAATCCCGAGGTATCCCTTACTGGATTCCGTCATAGGAGTTTAGATACTTCTGAGAGTAAGCATATTTCCTGCAAGCACGTTTTTATTTGAAGATAAGCATCTGTATTTCTTATGCATTCAATTTTTCTTTAAGATACCAGACATTTTTGCAAATAAAATGTATAAGACAAGACATGACTGAAAATCTGATTTTATTAATTCATATGCCATGAATTGGCGAGATACAGTCAAAGAAACAAATCCCCTGAAATGAGGAGATCGTTACAAATTGAGAAACAAAATGCTGGCAATGTTGATGACGCTTTGAGGAGCTTCCTCTCTTGCTATGACTCGTATGACTTTTGACGTTCTTTTCATCTTGCTTTCTGAAGGAGGCTAAGTATGATTGAAGCTTGATCCCTTCGAAGCTTGCCAAGTTGTAAGTTATACAAACGAATTCAGAATGCAGTTGTTCGCTTATTCCCTTATTTTGCATGGATCGCCCTTTCGGGTTTTCAATCCATCGGGATACCCATTTTTGCCTGAGTTGTCCGATGCGGCTTTTCAACTCAGCGGGTGTACATTTTTTATTTATTTTCCCTTATTTTGCCCGAGTCTTTTATTCTGTTTTTTGACTCGCCGGGATGCCCTATTTTTGCCTGGACTTACATTCTGTTTTTGTGTCCAGCGGGTCATTTTTATGCGAAGTATTTTTTAACTGCATCTGAATTCACAGGGGACGGGAAATATTCACCATCCATGGTGCTGAGCATCAGTGCTCCACCAGAGAAAACTTTCTCTACTACAAATGGTCCTTCGTAATTTGGAGTCCACTTGCCCCTGTGGTCTGTATGAGGAGGGAGGATTCTCTTTAGCACAAGATCTCCTACTTGGTACTCTCGGTGCCTGACTTTCTGATCGAAGGATTTCTTCATTCTCTTCTGATACAACTGCCCTTGACAGATTGCAGCCAGTCTCTTCTCTTCGATTAGACTCAGTTGTTCGTATCGGGCCCGAACCCATTCTGCTTCGTTCAGTTTAACATCCATTAGTACCCGCAGAGAGGGTAATTCAACTTCAACCGGTAGGACTGCTTCCATACCATACACAAGTTGATACGGTGTTGCCCCAGTGGATGTTCTGATTGACGTGCGGTACCCAGGCAAGGAAAATGGTAGCATTTCATGCCAATCTTTGTAGGTGACTACCATCTTCTGCACAATCTTCTTGATATTTTTATTTGCTTCCTCAACAGCGCCGTTCATCTTTGGCCTGTAAGGAGAAGAATTGTGATGTTGAATTTTGAAGTCCCGGCACAGCTCTGCCATCATTTTGTTGTTCAAGTTGGAACCATTATCAGTAATGATTCGCTCGGGCACTCCATATCGACAGATGATATCTCTCTTCAGAAATCTGGCCACCACTTGTCTTGTAACATTGGCATAGGAAGCTGCTTCGACCCACTTGGTGAAATAATCAATGGCGACCAAGATGAATCTGTGGACATTTGAAGCAGTTGGCTCAATCTTGCCAATCATATCAATGCCCCACATAGCAAAGGGCCAGGGTGAAGACATTATGTTCAAAGGGTTGGGAGGCACATGCACCTTATCTGCATAGATCTGGCATTTGTGGCATTTTCTGGCGTAGGCACAACAGTCTGCATCCATTGTGATCCAATAATATCCTGATCTGAGCAACTTCTTAGCCATGGCATGCCCTCCTGCATGGGTACCAAAGGATCCTTCGTGCATTTCATGCATTAACAAGTCCGCTTCTGTCTTATCAACGCATCTGAGGAGTACCATATCAAAGTTTCTCTTGTACAGGGAACCATCAGTGTTCAGAAAGAAACTACCAGCAAGCCTTCTCAAAGTCTTCTTACCATTGGAAGATGCCCCAGGTGGGTATGTTTGATCCTCCAAGAAGCACTTAATGTCATGGAACCAAGGCTTATCGTCTTTAACAACATCTGCTGCGAACACATATGCTGGTTTGTCAAGTCTGGACACTGAGATCTGAGGTACAAAGTTGGCAGCTTGGACTTTGATCATGGATGAAATGGTAGCCAGAGCATCTGCAAACTGATTCTCGTCCCGAGGGATATACTTAAGCTTAACTGTTGTAAAGAAATTTAATAACCTCCTTGTATAATCCCTGTAAGGTACCAGATGATCCTGATGGGTATACCATTTGCCGTTGGTTTGATTGATTACCAAAGCTAAATCTCCGAATACAGTCAATGTCTTGATCCTGAGGTCAATGGCTTCCTCAAGACCCATAATGCAAGCTTCGTATTCAGCTTCGTTGTTAGTGCAGTTGAAAGTGAGTTTTGCCGAGAAAGGCATGTGAACTCCTTTAGGTGTAATGAGTACTGCCCCAACACCACAACCATTCATATTAACAGCCCCATCAAACATCATAGTCCACTCTTTCCCCGGGTCAGGCCCTTCAGTGTGAACAGGCTCTTCGTGATCTTTTGCTCTTATGAACATGATGTCTTCATCAGGGAAGTCAAATCTCATAGGCTGGTAATCATCAATAGGTTGCTCAGCAAGATATTCAGACAATACACTGCCCTTGATGGCTTTCTGAGATGTGTATTGAATGTCATACTCTGTAAGGATCATTTGCCATCTTGCAACCCGTCCGGTAAGAGCTGGCTTCTCAAATATGTACTTAACTGGGTCCATTTTTGAGATCAACAAAGTAGTGTGGGTCAACATATACTGCCTCAGTTGGCGAGCAGCCCACGCTAAAGCACAGCAAGTTTTCTCGAGCAGTGAATAACGTTGTTCACAGTCGGTAAACTTTTTGCTTAGGTAGTATATTGCATACTCTTTTCGACCAGACTCGTCATGCTGGCCCAGCACACACCCCATTGACTCTTCTAATACTGTCAAGTACATTATCAGAGGTCTTCCTTCAACTAGAGGCATAAGGATTGGAGGCTCTTGTAGGTATTCCTTGATCTTGTCAAATGCCTTCTGGCAGTCTTCATTCCACCTGACCGTCTGTTCTTTTCTTAACAACTTGAACAAGGGTTCATAGGTAGCCGTAAGGTGAGATATGAACCTTGAAATGTAGTTCAATCTACCTAGAAACCCTCGAACTTATTTTTCTGTCTTCGGTGCAGGCATCTCTTGAATGGCTTTGACTTTATCAGGGTCAACTTCAATCCCTTTTTCGCTCACAATAAAACCCAGCAGCTTACCAGATCGTACCCCGAATGTGCACTTGTTGGGGTTCAACTTCAGTTGGTACTTCCTCAGCCGCTTGAATAGCTTCAGCAGATTTACCAGGTGGTCTTCTTCAGTGAGGGACTTGGCAATCATGTCGTCCACATAACATTCTATCTCTTTATGAATCATATCGTGGAATAATGTTACCATAGCCCTTTGATACGTCGCACCGGCATTCTTAAGCCCAAATGGCATTACTTTGTAGCAGAACGTGCCCCAGGGTGTGATGAAGGTTGTCTTCTCCATGTCTTCAGGTGACATTTTAATCTGATTGTATCCTGAAAATCCATCCATGAAGGAGAATACCGAGAACTGAGCCGTATTATCCACTAATACATCGATGTGAGGTAATGGGAAGTCATCTTTTGGGCTAGCTCTGTTCAGATCCCGGTAGTCAACACACATTCTTACTTTGCCGTCTTTCTTAGGCACAGGTACTATGTTAGCAACCCACGGTGGATAGCTAGTCACAACAAGGAACCCGGCGTCCCATTGCTTTTGTACCTCCTCCTTGATTTTCATTGCCATGTCCGGGCGAGTACGGCGCAGTTTCTGTTTAACCGACGGGCATTCTTCTCTCAAGGGCAGCTTGTGCACAACAATGTCGGTGTCCAACCCTGGCATATCTTGATAAGACCAAGCAAACACGTCCACATACTCTTGAAGCAGGTCAATCAGTTGTCTCTTCACTGAGTCTTGTAAGCAGGCCCCGATTTTAACTTCTTTCACATCTTCATCTGTACCAAGATTGATCACTTCAACCTCCTCCTGGTGAGGAGTGATAACCTTTTCCTCTTGCCTTAACAACCTGGCTAGCTCTTCAGGAAGCTCATATTCTTCTTCAACCCCTTCATCAGCTTGATTGATTGGATTGTCAAAGTCATACGAAGTCAAAGCCGTGCTGTTGTCGGTGCAGTCTGGAAGGCACTCTCTGCAAGGGTTCAGTTTGTTCATTTTAGTGATTTGATTTTAATCTTTTTTTAGAAAAGTGAAATAAAGTTGTCATTTTGAAAACATTGCCATTTATTTTTTTGTACAAAAATAAAAATGGAAAAACAGTGAGCGGAAAGAAAAAGACTCGTTTGCAAAAAGATGTCTGATATCTCATTAATTAATCTTGTTGCACAAAAAGTACAGATGGCCCGATTACAAAATGAGTCTTGTCATCTTGGGAAAGATGCAAGACTTTGATGCATGCTATAAAAATACAAGAAATAATAATCACTCTGCATGAGTAACTCTTATAATTTCCTGGGAAGACCAGTTCGAGATACTGCTCCCCGGGATCTTTGGACGAATCCAGCTTTCCAGGTTGCGTTCTTCTTTCAGCTCGTCTTCCAAGTTGTTGACAGCATCAGGGGTGAGCATCCCCCCACTAACAAAGTTGGGCTCTTCTGCAGCCTCTGCTTGATCTTGTTGAGTTGGTTTGTAACCCAACCCAAATTTATCCTCTTTCTTCTCCACCGGTAACAGTTTGCCCCAGCCTTGGGCACTTCCTTCTTCAACAACCTTCCAGGCTTGTTGGTAAGATGTCATCGAGGTTCCAGGTACACCAGATGTCTCATTTATGTTCAAGGCCTCGAACCTTTGGCTCATTGTTTCATGGATCTCCCCATCCATCTCAATGTATTTATAGGTAGCCAGGTAGCTGACAAAAATGTCCTCCTCTCCACAGATTGTAACGACTTGACCCTCCCACTCGAATTTTAACTTCTGGTGAAGGGTTGAGGTCATGGCGCCAGCGGCGTGAATCCATGGCCTACCCAATAGATAGTTGTAGGCAGGTTGTATATCCAAAAAGTAGATGGTCGTTTTGAAAGTTTGCGGGCCAATCGTTATGGGCAACTCAATCTCTCCCAGAACCGATCTCTTAGAACCATCAAAGGCTCTCACCACCAGGTTGCTGGGTCGCAACGCCAATCCGTCATACTCTAGCTTCACAAGGGCCTTCTTAGGTAAGACATTGAGGGATGACCCCATGTCTACCAGCACATGGGAAAGGACTGCACCTTTACATTCCATGGTTATGTGCAAAGCCTTGTTATGGTTGCGGCCTTCCGTGGTCAAATCAGTGTTGGTGAACCCTAGTCCATGACTAGCATTAACATTTCCAACTACAGCCTCCAACTGATTGACGGTGATCTCTTCAGGCACATAAGCTGCGTGCAAGACTTTGAGTAGTGCGTTCCGATGGGCTTCGGAGCACATGAGCAATGATAGGATTGAGATCTTGGAAGGCGTCTGATGAAGCTGATTCACTATTTTGTAATCACTTTTCTTGATGATTCGCATGAACTCATCAACCTCTTGATCAAAGGGTGTTTTCAAAGCTTCTTTAACACTCTGCTCTTCCTGCACCGAGCTTTTTCCTTTTGCCTTGGCAGCAGCTTCTGCTTCGGCAGTGGGTCTTTGAGTTTGTGGAGCAAAGAGACGTCCGCTTCGAGTGAAGCCTCCGCCTCCTCCCACATTGTATATTTGTGGTGCAGGGGTTGATGATTCAAAAGTGATTTTTTGTCCTTCGCAGTACATATCAGAGCCGTAATGCCAGGGGATGGAATTACTGCTTTCATAAGGTACCGGCCCAGGCACTGTAATAGTGACTGGACTGATTGCAGCTGCGGAAGGAATTGTGATAGTCTGTGGATCGTAGTATATCGTGAATGGTGCTCTGATGGGAGCAGTACTTTTGTGAATTGTAAGCAGAGTTATTTTCTGGATCGTAATAGATTGTAACTGTTGATACATCTTCATTGTTTGTTGCTGATGCTGTAGGAGACATTGTCGGAAGGATGGGTGTTGTTGTTGTAGGAGTTTCGAAATAAAGTGGTGCTGAAGTTGTAGCAGGAATATTTGTTGGTATCTGGTCAGTTGAGATGACAGACGAAGCATTTGTTGATGAAGCTGAAGAGTTGTCGGGAACAATGGTTGTTGCAGTTGTAGGAGATACCGGAATTGTTGCTGATGAGATTGCTGGATTTGTTGGAAATGATGTGGTGATTTGAAGTTGGCCACTCTGAATGAGACCATCTATGCCATTCCTCAAGTTATCGCACCCATTTACTGAAATATTGCAGTAAGCACACCCTAACTCACACCCCGGGAACATTTGACATTCGAGGAGTTGAGCCTTGATCTCTACCAACGGTGTCCGGATTTGACCCACACTGGTTATTAAATAAGACGACTTGTCTTCTTCAATAGCGTTGATTCTGGGACCTCCGTGGTGTGGCATAGGGTTTTTGTTGACATTGGGTGGTGGTGGTGCGAAATTCAGGGCCTTAGAGTCCACCAGGTCTTGTACCTTCATGTGCAAGGCTCTGCACTTTTCTGTACTGTGGCCAGGTGCATTTGAATGAAAAGCACATCTGGCATTGGAGTCATAATTCCTGGGTAGACTATTGGGATCTGGAGGTGCCAATGTCCTTAGCTCAACTAGGTTGAGTTTCAGGAGTTGTGGCAGCAATGTAGTATATGGCATAGGGATCGGATCGATCACCCTATTGGCTTGAGATGGCCTCTGCTGAAATGGCCTTTGCTGGTTGTTGTTGTTGGTGTTATTGTAGTTTCACGGAGGATACTGAGCTTGTTGATGGTACTGAGGTTGTTGCTGATAGTTTTGCTGCGGGGGTTGATAAGCTGGTTGTGGATGAGCTGGAGCGGGAATGGTGACTGCCGCCACAGACCTATGGACATACTGGGGTCTGCCCCTGTTGGTGTGGATGGCATTGGCCTCGCCAGTTCTTCTTGGGCCTGCAAAAGGCTTCCTTGTATTGCTGGACGAGCTGGCACCATTGTCAGAAATTTTGCCCATTTTTAACAGGCTCTCAATTCTCTCCCCAGCTATGACAACATCTGCAAAGCTAGTGGAAGAGAAAGCAGCTAGCCTGTCAATATATGTTCCCTGGAGGGTGTTCATAAACATATCTGCCATTTCCCTCTCTGACATAGGTGGCTGAACAGCAGCAGCCAATTGCCTCCATCTCTGGGCGTACTCTCGGAAACTTTCTCTTGACGACTGTGACATTCCCATTAGGAGGGTCCTGTTGGGTGCCATATCTAAGTTGTACTGATATTGTCTGATAAAGGCCTCTGCCAGGTCCTTCCAACACCTGATAGTTGCTCTTGTCAGATGAGAGTACCATTCTCTTGAAGCTCCCGTCAAGCTATCCTCAAAATAGAACATCTAGAGCTTCTCGTCCATGGTGTAGGCCTTCAACCTCCCCAGAAATGATTGTAAATGGGTCCGGGGGCATGAAGTCCCGTTGTATTTTTCAAAACAAGGAGGCTTAAACTTATGGGGAATCCTAACCCCGTCTACCAAGCCCATGTCCATAACGTCAAAACCCAAAGAGTTTTGAGACTCTAAGGATCTTAATTTCTCAGCTATCTCATCCAGCCTTCTGTCATAAGCTTCCTCCCCAGCACCCATTACTGTGAACTGATCCTCCTGGGGGTCTTCTTGCAGTACCCTACCGGCAGTGGCAGTCCCTTGAACATTAGCAGGAATATTGACCTCTGGGTGGAGGTGGGGCCCAAATACAGGGGGATTGACGTGAGGTTGGACCCTCTCGTTGTTGCTGGTGCCAGCAGTCCCTATATGTGGATCTTCTTGATTCTGCCTTTCCACCATGGCTCTCAATCTTTCTTGGCTTTGAGCCATGTTGTTCATCACTTCCATAAACTGCGTCATCTGCGTTCTCATTTCCAATCTTTCGTTTGCCATTTGATTTCTAACATCTGCAAGGTCCTGTTGTACCTGATCCATTTGTATGCCCGGAAGGTTGTTACGGGTTGGATATCGGTGCGGACGGTTGAGGGGAAATACCTGGCGTCGAGCAATAGTTCCTGAACATCACAACAGAGTTAGCAACAATAAAACAAAAACCTACAAAACAAACAAAGGGTTAGCATGCAATGCAGTATGCTTATTTGTTTTCAAGGTATCCTGGCTTGGCATTCGGTTTTGACCCTTCCAGACCCTTGAAGATGCTGTTGATGTTGCTTTTTGAAGTGGAACAAACTAATACATATATTACAAAAGGCAAATGGTACATAGTTTGTTTACAAATACAAGCCCTCTGAGGGGTCAAAATACATTAAAAGAAAATAAAAGTACATGGAATGAAAGCAACAACAAGCAAATAGTCAAACACCAAGACCAAACTCATCCTCCCGAACTTCCTTGAGAAGTGCTTCGGTCACAGGATCAGCTGGACGCTCCGTGAGATTCCTGATGAGGAGATTCCGGGTAGTAACAGCTGTAGTTAACTTCTTGTGCTGACTTTGGTCCTTTGACCTTTTCACTCCAGCCTTGATCTTCAGCTCTGATATCTCCCTCTGGGCTACTTCCAGGGCTTCCTGCTGCTCTTTTGCACTAGCTTCTAGCTGCTCTATCTTGTCTTGGACCCTCTTGTCCTCCAGAGTACGAGCCTCGGTGATCCTGACCCACCTAGCCTGACTCTCCTTCAGATACAAGTCTGTCCTGGCCTTCTGGAACTGGGCTTCCTTGCAAGCATTCTTCAGAATTTGTTCTCCAGCCCTAGACTTCTTGATATAATCCTCAGACTTCTCAATTTTGGCCAGATGCTCCACTTTCAGCTTCTCTAGCCTCTCAATGTCCATCCTACCGTCACTCCTCTCCCGTAGGGTCTTCTGCAAAGCCTGAGTCAACTTCTCATTTCTCTCCTTCAATCCCTCAAACTCCTCCAAACTGACAGTGGCAGGGGGTGGTGCTGAGGATGATCCAGGCATATCCTCCATGGTGAAGGGCATTCCAGAGAATTGAGCCCTGGCATGAGACCATTCATAGTATTGTGCTGATGCTACATTGTTGCACTTCCCCAGAATGGTTACTCCCTTGGTTTGAACATTGTCCCAGGCCCAGGCTGCCTGCCTAACAATAGCCAGATTAGGCTTGTTCTCACAATAAAGAGTCTCAACCAAGTCCTGTGCCTTAGGAGTGTGGACCAGTGCATAGCCCAGTTGCCTTCTGAACAACAGAGGGTTGTAATTGATGCTACCCTTAACTCCTATCAGGGGCACATTGGGAAAATGCCCACAGCTGGTGATGATATTCCTGCCTTTGGTGCTTTGAGTGCACCACCTGATATCGGCTGAAGTTAGAGCAGTGAGTCTTCTAGCCCAGTTTCTCTGCTGATGAGGGTTCAAAAATGCATCTGTCATGGGCAAATGCTTGAGAAGCCAAGTATGGAACAAAGGAGCACAGCACCTCACTAATCTTCCCCTCTGCTTTTCATTCCTCTGATGCACTGAGTAATAGAGATCCCCCAATAAAGTGGGCACTGGGTTCTTCAGGATGAAAAGATGGACTGCATTCTTGCTAATGAATCGAGGCTCATCTGGAAATAATATGATCCCATATATGCTCAAGGCCAATAAAGCACAGACTGCTTTCCACTCTCCCAAAGAAGCTTTCAGGGTAGCTTGAGAGATCAAGAAATCCAGATGCAGGCTAGGGATTCCAGCCTTAGAGGTCATATGCTGCCCAATCAGAACAGGTTCCAGATGCAAAGCCTTTGCTACCTCTTCATTACCAGGAAAGACCATCTCAGGGTTGAAAGGGCCTCCACCCCTGATAGGTATACCAACCAATGATGAGTATTCTTCCAATAAAGGGCCCAGCTGAAAGTCCTGAAAAGTGAAACACCTCAGTGGGGGATCATAAAATTGAAGGCAAGTATGGATCAGGCTTCTCTGTGAAGGGTCCAAATCCATAACCACATCAAGTATATCTCCGTAGTGTTCCCTGAACAGTGGTACATGGTCTGGAGTGATCAGGGTCTGAATCCTCCTGATATCAGCTAGCTCTGGCTGGAAGAAGTGGTAGGTGATGTTACTCTTTTTAGGTGCCATGATGTTGAGGATGAGTAGAGACAGGTGCTGATGATAACACTGAAAAATGGGCCACTGATTGGCTGGTGCAGGTGACTGAAGCAGATAGCTGGTAGCTGAAGCAGATGCTGATGAAGATAGGTCAATACTGATGATGGGGTCAAAACCTAAGCCAAAAATGAAGATGGATACCCTGAAACACAAATAAGCAAATGTCAAAATGATGCAATGATTATGTATGCAAATGATATGCAAGGGTTTGTGACTGAGCTGGATCTGATCAAATGCTCTGATATGAGTCCAAGGTATGTTCAAGAAATCCAGATGGAGGTCTATAAGTTCAGTAACCAAGGTGGGGGACTCAAATAAAGAGCCACATGTCCAGGGTTTAGAATCACAAGAACTGTTCCAACATGGAGTATTCTTAATCAAATCAAAGTAACAGGGTATGCTGAGGCCAAGGGTACCTACAAACCTGTAAACAGCCCAACCCCCTCACAGGTGGTGTTATAAAACAAGGATCCTCAGACTTGGATCAGTTATGAGAAGTGTAAACACTTCTAACCCGGAGGTACAGTGTTTACAATAACCATAAAAGTTCCTCCTCTAATTCACCTCAGTTTCTGAAGGTCAATACTAAAGGTCATCCAGACTTAGCAGGCTTCCCAGATAGCCCTAGCATTGCAGGAAATCTGCAACACAGAGTTCTCAAGAAGAAACCCATATCTGAACCGTGTTTCATATTCCCGCACCAGACCGAGATGGAATGGGAAAGAATATGAACCACTCTAGCCTAGGTGTCACTCAGGTCCCAGGTATAGGACCTTAACTCTCAATGGAACACCCACCCACCAAAGCAAACAACAGATCCAGCCAGCAACACAGCATGACAGTATGATATATGTAAAGCAATAAAGAAAGCAGTAAAGCAACTGTACATGAAGCAAAAATAAATACAAGCACAAATAAGCACATAACACCCCAGTAAACACAAATCAATCAAGCGCTAGGAGGAACCCACAAAAAGAACCAGAAGCCCTGGTTGCAGTATAAGGCTCCCCAGCAGAGTCGCCAAGTTGTCGCTCCCGATAAGTGGGACCGGCCCAAATAAAGGTACAGACGCGAACGGTCGGCGAGAGGGACAATGAGAACACACAGCCGTGAACTCACTGGAGATGAATAGAGTCGCCAGCTAGGCATTTTTATCCCGGAGGAAAGGTAATGCTGCATAAACCTAGAAAGAGATGGATAAGACGGTTGCGAACCAGAGAGACTGAGAAAGGGGGTTGGTTACAACCTGGGAAGGTATTAGCACCCAGATTGTCCGCCGTACTCGACGGGATCCACGCTTAAAAAATTTGTGTTTTAAAGGGGTAGTGTCAGTGCAATCTGTGTATAAAATAGCTGGAAAAAGATGTACAGGTGTCAGTGTAAAGGAGGTGTGAAGTGTGATATATATAGTGTCAGTGTAAGAACAAGAGTGAAATGCTCAGGAGTATGAGGCTTAAAGAATGAAGCTGGAAGGAGGGGGAATATACAGAGACTTTTGTTCGATAACCGTTAAGTTATGCCTACGTATCCTCTCGTGCAATGAGGAAGTCAGAACACCGTAGTTCGACCCAAAGAGACTGAAAGATGAATTGACTTGTGAACTGCTAGCTTGTCAATGCTCAAGTATATGACCTGTCTGGCTCAGGTGCAAACTATCTTGCATTAGACGGAAGAAGCAAGTTCTCGTTTATGAGTGAATGAGGTGAGAAAAGAATCCCGAGGGAGACGATTATTGTTTGTTTTTGTTTTTTCAGTCTTTTATTGCTTTTGAAAGTTTGTCATAAGTTAATGAGCTTAAGCCTAAACCAATGGGTTAGTAAACTCATCACATCTTCCCTCTGATTAGGGGTAATGAGAATACCTTAAGTGTGAAGTCAGCTTCTCACACTTAATCACCTTTGATATAGGATTAAGATCATTAACCTACTTGTGATTGATTAGATGTTTTTGTGGTTTTTGTTAAGTGTTAAGTAATGAGATTAAGCCATAATCAGGGATTAAACAGACTCATTACACCATCCTAATAGAAGGATAATAGATGAGAATGTTTAAGCTGAGGAAAGATCCTCAACTTAATCCATGATTAGGGATTAAACTCATGACAAAAAAAAGCCTTTATTAAGTGGATTTATTTAATGATATGATGATGAAGTGTTTTTTAGGGTTTGTAAGACAACTTGAGGGGGACTTGTCCATTAACACTAGGGTTAGTCCTTCTTAACCAATTAAGGAAGAATTAGAACCCTGATGCAAGGCCCAAGTTACAAGCTTGATGTCTTGATGATTATTAAGTGAATTGATTAAAGGATTTAAACACATTAAGGGTTTAACACTTAGGATTAAAGTTATACACTCCATCCTAAGAGAAGGATGCAGGCATAAGCTTAATCACAAAGCCTTAAAGCCTTTAGGGTTTAGTCCCTGATTATGAGGTGAGAAGAGAAGACTCAAAGAGAGACACAAAGGTAAAAACTAAGAGGGGAGACTAATCAAAACCCTAATCATTGTCATGCTTGGTTTTTCCTAAGGTTTGTGAGGTTTTCAAGAGAAGTCTTCAATGGAACCACCAGGAAGCAGATGAAAGGATCAAGAGAAGCAAAGCAACTTGATTCATTCAAGAAGTCAAGTCACTTGAAGAAAGAAATTAAGAAGAAGAAGAATGAGCAAGCTCAATCTCAAACACATATCAAAATGCAGCAAGGATGCAAGAGAAGGATGAGAAGAAAGTATGAGAAGTGAAGGCAAATTCACTTCTCAAAATCACTTACCACCTGAAAGGTTAGAAAAGAAATGCAATGCAATGCAAAATGGGATGGAATGACATGATGCAAACCAAAACCAGAAGCATATATATGATGTTAATGATGCTATGAGATGCTACAAACCAGAAACAAAACATGTGGATGTTCATACAAGCTTATGAATGCAAATGGAGCAAGTTAAGAACCAAGAACATACATGAAAAGTTATGAGATGCATATGGCATACAACATGACAAATGCAAGGTGCAATGATCAAACATGCTTTCAATATGTCTTATGATGTTAAATGAATCAAATGGAGGCATGGAATGTCATGGCAAGTCATGTTATGCAAGAAGATGCAAGATGGATGCATATGAAAGCCCAAATTAGGGTTTATGATCAATGCCACAAACAAAAACCAAAATCAGAAGCAAACAACATTACAAAAAATTGAAAATGCACTCAAAGGACCCCTAAACCTATACTAATTCACTGCCCAAAGGAGAGGTTTCAATTCCTAACCAAATTCAAGTTATGGTTTTTCTAAGTTTTATAGGGTTTTAGGGTTCCTTAACAAGAAAATTACCAAACAAATTAAAAATGAAAGATCAAATCATGGCCATTTAATCTCAAAAACTACATGCTAAACACAATGCAATGCAAAAAGAATCAAGGTCCAACTCTTTAGGGTTAGGCAGAAATGATTTTTGGGAGTTTGGATCAAAATAATGCATAAAAATGATTTTAATTCAATGAAAAATCCTCAAAATGCATCAAGATCAAAAAATAAATTTGGTTTGAAGTTTGGACAATGTTTCTTAATGTCTTAAAACATTTCATGAATTTTTTGGTGATTTTTAAATACCTAAAAGTATTTTTAATAAATTAATTTTCATTAATCAATTAAAAATAAACTTTTAAATATTTAAAAATGCTTTTTTAATGCTAAAAATGAAAATAAAAATATTTTTGTGTTTTAAAAATTAATGAAACCCTTGGTAAAAAATTTCATAATTTTTAAAGCATTTTTACTATTTTTAATAAATTGTACAAATTAAATGAGACAAATTGAAAAGAAAATTAAAATAAACTGAAGTATGCCAAATGAGGGGCTGGGATTGAATCTGGAAATGAAACCATTGACTGCGCGCCAGATCTAGTGGTCTATATTCAAACTTGGCTAAACACAATTAATTAATTAAATTAAACCTAATTAAAACTAATGACATGATCTGAGCCATTGGATGCACGCGGGAAAAGACTTAGTCAACTCATCCAACGCCTGAAATTCAAACTTGAAGCCCTAACCCTAATTACACATTAATGACTCTCAGGTCACCGGAGACGAACTCCGGTCGTCTTCTCCGGTGACCTCCTCCCCTGAAAATTTCCAAATCCTTCCCTAGGTCATTTCTGGAGCTCTAAAGCTCCAGATTTGTTCCTTTCACTCTCCTAACCTCATCCCTAACCTCAAATCTCATTTATTTCCAGCCATAACCATGAATCGAAGCTAAGAACAAAAACTGCCAAAGTTTCAGACAAGCAATACAACTTCATTTCTCAACCATTTTCAATAATTTTTAGTTCAGTGTGATAAGTGAGGCATGCTTTACCATCAAGAAACTTAAAAAGCAAGCTCTGGAAAAAAAGTTCATGAAGCTCACCTGAACTGGAGCTTTGATCTCTGACACTTTTTGGCAAGTTTCCTGCTTGCAATCTACTCCACTTGACCTCCTGAGAAGCTTTCAAGCTTTGGAAAGAGTTTGTGATAGCTACTTTGAAGGTTTGAGCAGGTTCTGTTCAATGGGGGAGAGAAATCGTATTTGGGATTCTGGAGGTTTTAGGCTATGGTGATGGATGCTTTTTGATCAGAGGAACATGTTGAGTTGATCTATGAAGTGGGTTTTTGTGTTTGTGAGTTGTGTGATGAGATTCGAAGGTTTTTGCTCAAGGGAGTGAAAATGGGGATGCTGAGTTCTTGCTGGTTTCAGGCTTATGTCTTGTTGGTTTGGGATCAATGAAGCATGGTGAGATGATTAGTGGAGTTTGTTTGAGTGTTTATGGCTTGTGGAATCAGATTCGAAGGAAAATTCAAGTTGGAGAGAGTTTGTGAATGTGTGTTGAAGTGAGTTTTCAGGCTGGCTTGTTGTGTGGTTTTGCTAGAATTTTGTTTGTATAAATTAATCCCATTGGTCAGAGGATGTGACTTGGGCTGCTGTGATAGGTGTAGCTACTTTTGCAAAATGTCCACTCTTGTGTAAGAGAAGCATGCGTTATGTTCTATGCTAGTACAAGTGGTGTGGGCTGCGCAGCATGGTGTGAGGGAAAGGCTAGAATGGTTCAGCATCATAGGCAGCAAGTGGATGGAAGTGTGATGATGATTTTGCAACTTGATCACCTTTGGTTCACATGGAAATATCTTGCTTCACAAACCATGAAACATGTGATCTTTTGGTTCAAATCTGATTTTTAGAACTTGTATGATGCTTGCATATTGGTTTGATATCAACTAGAAGTCACAAATGCCTTGGTACAAAGTTTTTGCAAGTTTTCCATTTGGTGCATATTTTGAAAATTAGTGATTTTTGCCAACTTTGTCACACCATAACTCTTGATCCAAAATGAATTAGGTCATGTTCTTGTACTTTTTGAAAAGGGAAAGATCTAATATACAACTTTCATGACCAAAGTTTTTCCATTTGAAGCATTTTTGAATCAAAAAGTAAGGGTTGAAAAAGTTGCATAAAATGACATTTCATTAAAAGTCAACCATGCCCTAAAAAGTCAACTTTGCAAAAACTTGTAATTCTTGAATTATGTGAACTTCAACCTTCTTCCATGATCAAATAAAAATCAAATACACTCAAAATGATGAAGATCACCCCTTGGTTGGGTCATTGGGGGCCTCAGATGCCCTGATTTTGCACTGACTTGTCCAGAAAGTCAACCTTTGATCAGATGACTTCCCTATGGAATTTCTTCATGAAAATTGATATGCATACTCCCTATACCATATAGAGACCAATAGAAACAAGAATGACCAAAAAAATTGGAGTTATGGCCTCTGAAACCAAAACCCTAATTTTAGGTCAACTGTGCAGTCAAGCCTGGCTCTGCCTCCACACCATTTCCAGTTCTTGTGATTCTTTGACATTCTTGACTTTGAGAGGATATAATATGATTCTTGAACACACATGGACCCCCTTGAAGTGATTGTTGACCTTTGGAGTGGCTCAAGAAGCTCTTGGATTGCTCAGATCACAAACCCTAGATGCAGATGACTTAGAACCAATGCAAAGACTCAAAATTGTGGTATGAGATGTTATGATTGTGTTTATGCATATGAAATGATCACAAGCCATGGTGTGAATGGGTGAGGGAAAATTTGGGGTGTTTACACAAGGCTGGAATCTCTGGCCTACATTTGGATTTCTTGACTTCTCAGGCTACTCTGAAGGCCTCCTCAGGAGAATGGAAGGCAGTCTGTGCTTTATTGGCCCTTAGCATATATGGGGTTATTCTTTTTGCAGATGAGCCTAAGTTTGTTAGTAAGAATGCAATCCATCTTTTCATCCTGAGGAACCCAGTGCCCACCTTACTGGGAGATTTCTACTACTCTGTCCACCAAAGGAATGAAAAGCAAAGAGGAAGATTGGTGAGGTGCTGTGCTCCCCTGTTCCATACCTGGCTGCTCAAGCACTTGCCCAAGACTGATGCATTTTTGAATCCTCATCAGCAGAGGAACTGGGCTAGAAGACTCACTGCTTTGACTTCGGCTGACATCAGATGGTGCACTCAAAGCACCAAAGGCAGGGGCATCATTACCAGTTGTGGGCAGTTTCCCAATGTACCCCTGATAGGAGTTAAGGGTTGCATCAACTACAACCCTCTGCTATTCAAAAGACAACTGGGCTATGCATTGGTCCACCCTCCTAAAGCACAAGACTTGGCTGAGACTCTTTACTGTGAGATTAAGCCTAATCTGGCTATTGTCAGGCAAGCATCCTGGGCTTGGGACAATGTCCAGACTAAAGGAGTAACCATTCTGGGAAGATGCAACAATGTAGCCTCAGCACAGTACTATGAGTGGTCCCATGACAGGGCTCCATTTTCTAGGATGCCCTTCACCATGGAAGATATACCTGGATCATCCTCAGCACCACCTCCTGTCACTGTCAGCTTAAAGGAGTTTGAGAATTTGAAAGAAAGTAATGAGAAGTTGACTCAGGCTCTACAGAAGACCCTCCACTACTAAAAAAAAGACATTTGGTTAAATGATTTTACATCAGGTATTTGTTAAAAATGATGTAAAAAATAATGCGGTGGCAGTTTCGTAAATAATAACATAAATTGTTATAAGGGATGTTACATCGGTTATTGATAAAAACCGATGTAAAAAGTAATGCGGTGGCAGTTTTGTAAATAACAAAAAAATTCATCTAAAACCTTTTACATCGGTTTTTCTAAAACCGATGTAACAAACCATTTAAAAAAAATTAAAAAAACAATTAAAAAAATTTTAAAAAAAATAAATACCTATTACATCGGTTATTAGAATAACCGATTTAAAATACTACATAAAAAAAATTTCAAAAAAAATTAAAAAAAATTAAAGAAAAAAAATACCCTATTACATCGGTTTCTACAAAATACCCGATGTGAAAAGTTTCTAAAAAAAATTCAAAAAAAAAATACCCTATTACATCGGTTTCTACTAAATAACCGATGTGAAAAGTTTCAAAAAAAAATTTCAAAAAAAAGTACCCTATTACATCGGTTAATCTTTAACCCGATGTAATAAGTCTCTTAAAAAACCAAATTAAATAATTCATTAAAAAAAATTTCAAAGCTATTACATCGGTTACTCTTTAACCTGATGTAATAAATCTCTTAAAAAAATAATTAAAAAATTCGTAATGGATGTTACATCAGTTTTAATATAAACCGAATTAAAAAAATCAATAAAAATTAAAAACACTAAAAACCTAAAAACCTAAAAACATAACATTCGTAACAGTACTACTGTTACGCTTCTTCTTCCTCACATCTCTCTTCGCACAACCTTTCCACAGCCGTCACGCCGCACAGCCGTCACGCCTCCCTTCGCACAGCCGTTCGAAGCCGTCACGCCGTCCCCCGTCCCCGCTCAGCCGTCACGCCGTCCGTTCGCAGCCGGTACACCGTCTGTTCGCAGCCGATTTCACCGTAACCGTTCTGGCCTTCGCTTCCAAACGCACCGTTTCAGCTCGCCGCCGTCCCCGTTGAACCATCCCTTCACGCCGCCGCCGTCTCCCAAACGCCGTCCCCGCCGCCCTCCACCGTCCTAGGTACTGTTTTATTTATATAGGTATTATTTGCTAATTCCTGTTATGTTAGAGGTTCAGTCCTTTAGAAATATCATGTTGGGATCAATTTTGGCTGTCACACTCACAAGCTCATGTTACTTATCTTTTAATAACAATTAGGACTCTATACTTATCCTATGACATGCACTGTTGCAAAATCATTCTAGTAAAGATGCAATTCAGTTTTTTATCTATAAGTTGATGTGAGATATTGATAGCACATGTTAAAGATTAATGACTACATGTATAATTGTTTTTTCTAAAACTTAATTATGATTCATAGACATGGGTTGTATAAATTTTTTCATTTTTCACTTTGCTTTTCTCACAACTTTATCTATGAACTTTCAATAAAGCAATTTATTTGAATTTATTTATTTGAGTAAGAACTGTTAGATTAAGTCCATATTATTATGTTGTTTTTTATTCTATGTTTGTGTATAGCTTTGTTTACTTTTCATCTTACATGGTTTCTTTTATTTAATTTTTGGTTCAGCTTATCACAAGTTTCTTCTCAACCCCTAATTTTTGGTCCTTGTAAATATAGAATTTTTTATTTTAGTCTTGGTAATATTTTATTTATGTTTTTAGACATACAAATATACCAATATGACTTATTCCCTTGTATATAGTTTCCCCTAATTTCCTTTATTACTTATTGGTACCCATTTGTCTTTCAAGAAGGTAATGCTTGAATACAACTTTTGTTTCTGAACAAGCATTAGCAGTTGCAGAAGACATTATTAAGGTATTCGACTACCATTACCATGTATTCTTCATGTTATCATTATATTATTTATTTTCTTATTACTTTGTCTCATCATACTGTTTTCTTTAATATATATATATATATATATAGTTTTGTATATATATATATATATATATATATAAAACTATATATATATATAGTTTTGTGTATATATATATAGTTTTATATATATATATATATATATATATATATATATAGTTTTGTGCATTTGTTCCGGATGGACGTCACGATATCTTAACAGCAGCCATTGGAACATCTGAGCATGGCGGCCGTGTTCGTGGTGTTGGAAAACACCATAAACATAGCACTTTCTTTGGAAGATCACGTCAAAGACAAGATATCGATGTATCGGAACAATTTGCACAATTGTCATCTCAATTGGAAGCAAAAATTAGAGCGGATTTAGCGCAACAGTGGGTTGAAGAGCGTAAGGCAATGCAACAATCTTTCATGGAGACACTTAAGTCTATGGGTATCTCCCAAAGCACAGCAAATAATAATTGCATTGAACAAAGGGAAACTGTGGATGGAAGCGGCAAAGGAAGTTGTTCAATTGTAAAAGTAAGCAAAATGGAAGAGGAAGACAATGTTGAGAGATTAGTAAAAATGGTTCTGAAAAGGAGTGACACACAAATGGATTACTTTGAATTAGAATTAAGTCATTGTGTGAGTGTCTCAAATTTTTATATGTCAGCAAAATGTATCAGAGAGTTGTTGATGGGACAACATTGGCTTGACGTTTTTACTTTGCAAGTATGGTCCACGTAAGTATATTTTCTTTTTTATTACTCTCAAATATTTTCATATGTTATAACTCCTGTCACTTTGATTCTAATGTTTATGTTATAATTAGGTATATTCATCGTTTGTGTATTGATACATCACAATCAGAAGTATATGGGATATTGGACTCTGCTTTGTGTTCGTATGTTGATAATGTGGCAAAAACTGAAGCAAAAGTTAGAAAATACATACAAGACATGTTACGTGATCACGAAGAGAAAGTGTGTCACTTGCTACCATTTATTCATGGGTATGTGTATGAAATTCTATTTTATAACTTTGTTAATATGAAATTCTGACTTTTGTACTTAAACACGCACATACAGATCTCATTGGCAATTAATAGTCATTTGTCCAAAAGACAATACGGTGGTCGTCTTCTGTTCACTTCATCGAGAACTTAATCAAACCATGACGAAACTTGTTACAACGTAAGTTTATCTTTTATGTTCATTATATCTTATATACATAATTTGTTACAAAAGTAATTCCATATTTTATGTGGCTTTATATGTTTTTTTTGCCTTCTTTATTAGTGCCTTAGGGGTTCATCAAGCGGCACATGGCATTAGAAGAAAGCCTACATGGCTTCGACCCATAGTAAGTGGTGTAAATTATAAGTATAAATTTAATTTTATCATATAAGTATTGGAAAATGATGTCATATATTCATTTGTAGACAAGGAAACAAAATAACTCTGATGATTGTGGGTACTATGTGATGAAAAATATGTTGGATATTGTTTCTGCAAAGATAATCGATAATTGGATGACGGTAATAAATATAACTTTACTTTGTTATTTACTTTGCATTTTGCAACTTAATGTGAATTTTCCAAAATAACTCTATATTGTTATTTATGTGTTGTAGGTATTTAATGACCCAACAGAATTAAAAGAAGATGATTTGTATGATTTGCGACTCCGTTGGGCAACATGTTTCTTTGAGTTGTATAAAAGTTAAGCTTTATCTGGTAAGATATATAGAATTCTCTATTTGAAGATATTGACTTTGGTGTTGTCTTTTGGTTAATTGCTGTTATTATTTATTTTCAGGAAATTTGATTTTTGTGTTTTCTACCGAAGTTACAACTCATATTCTTGTGGATATTGTAAGTTGATATTCAAGTGGGGGAAATATTGGTTGAATGTGTATTTTTTGTTGTTGTTGTTGTAGTAGTAAACCTCCTATATATTGAGATGATTATATGTGTATACTAGTACATTTGGAAGAATATATGTGTACTTGTACATTTGGAAGAATATATGTGTACTAGATATTTGGTTTATTGAATATTGGTGAGAAATATATGAAAATAGCGACCTAAATATGGTCTATGTGAAGGAAATATTAGGTACCAAAAAAATTTACAGGAATTGCTAAATAATTAGGTACCAAAAAAATTACAGGAACTGCTAAAAAATAGTAAAATTATATAAATTTTCTACAGTACTTTTTACATCGGGCGAAAGGAAAACCGATGTAAAAAGTACTACATGGCACACTTTTTACATCAGACGAAAGGAAAACCGATGTAAAAAGAACTACATACACACTTTTTACATCGGACGTAAGGAGAACCGATGTAAAAAGTACCCTGTATGGCACACTTTTTACATCGGGCTAAAGGGGAACCGATGTAAAAAGTACCCTGTATGGCACACTTTTTACATCGGTTATTTGAAAGCACCGATGTAAAATCCTACCTATTACATCGGTTTTATCTTCCAACCGATGTAAAAAGTCCTTTTTACATTAGAAAAAAAAATTATATTTTTTTTTTACATCAGACTTAAAAATTAACCGATGTGGTTTATATATTTTTTACATCGGTCCTAAAACCGATGTAAAATGTCTACGACTTATTACATCGGCTGCCTTTACATCGGACTCAGAACCGATGTAAAAAGTCATTTTTGCCCGATGTAAAAAGTCATTTCTGCACTAGTGCTCTGGGAGAGGAGTGATGGTCGCTTGGACATTGAGAGGTTAGAAAAGCTAAGGGTGGAGCATCTGGCTAGGATTGAAAAGTCAGAGGATTACATCAAGAAGTCTAGGGCTGGAGAGCAGATTTTGAAGAATGCCTGCAAGGAGGCTCAGTTCCAAAAGGCCAGGACTGATTTGTATCTGAAGGAGAGTCAAGCTAGGTGGGTCAGGATCACCGAAGCTCATACTCTGGAAGATAAGAGGACTCAGGACAAGATTGAGCAGTTGGAGGCTAGTGCAAAGGAGCAACAGGAAGCCCTGCTAGCAGCCCAGAGGGAGATCTCAGAGTTGAAGATTAGAGCTGGTGTGAAGAGGTCAAAGGACCAGAGTCAACACAAGAAGCTAACTGCAGCTGTTACTACCAGGAATCTCCTTATCAGGAACCTCACAGAGCGTCCAGCTGATCCTGTGACTGAGGCACTTCTCAAGGAAGTTCAGGAGGATGAGTTTGGTCTTGGTGTCTGACTTTTGCTTGTTGTTGATTTCATTTCATGTACTTTTATTTCTTATGTTGTATTTTGACCCCTCAGAGGGCATGTATTGTAAAAAACAGCTGTGTATTATTCACTTTCTGTAATATATGTATTAGTTTGTTTCATCTGAGTTTCTTTTAAGCAAAGTCACAAGCATCTTCCTCAAGGGTCTGGGAAGGTCAAAACCAAGTGCCAAGCAGGATACCTTGGAAACAAATAAGCATACTGCATTGCATGCTAACCTTTGTTTGTTTTGTAGGTTTGTTTTGTATTTGTTACTAACTCTGTTGTGAATCAGGAACTATTGCTCGACGTCGGGTATTCCCACTCAACCGTCCACACAGATATCCCACCCGTAACAACCTTCCGGGCATACAGATGGACCAGGTACAACAGGACCTTACAGAGGTCAGGAACCAAATGGCCAACGAGAGATTGGAAATGAGGAATCAGATGACACAATTTATGGAAGTGATGAATGGCTTAGCTCAGAGCCAAGAGAGATTAAGAGCCTTGGTAGAAAGGCAGACTCAGGAAGATCCCCATCTAGGGACTGGTGGAACAAGCAACAATGAGAAGGGTCAGCCTCATATCAACCCACCTGTATTTGGACCCCACCTTCATCCAGAGATCAATATCCCTGCTAATGTACAAGGGAATGCTACTGCAGGCAGAGTGCTGCAGGAAGACCCCCAGGAAGATCAGTTCACAGTGATGGGAGCTGGGGAAGAAGCCTATGACAGAAGGCTAGATGAAATTGCTGAAAAATTAAGGTCCTTGGAGTCTCAAAACTCCTTGGGTTTTGATGTTATGGACATGGGCTTAGTGGACGGGGTCAAGATTCCCCACAAACTTAAACCACCGTGCTTTGAGAAGTACAACCGGACTTCCTGCCCACGGACCCACTTACAATCCTTTCTGGGGAGGCTGAAGGCATATACCATGGACGAGAAGCTATGGATGTTTTATTTTGAGGATAGCTTACCGGGAGCTTCGAGGGAATGGTATTCACATCTGACTAGAGCCACCATCAGATGTTGGAAAGACCTGGCTGAGGCCTTTATCAGACAATACCAGTATAATTTGGATATGGCACCCAACAGGACCCTCCTGATGGGAATGTCGCAGTCATCCAGGGAAAGCTTCCGGGAGTACGCCCAGAGATGGAGACAGCTGGCTGCTGCTGTCCAGCCACCTATGTCAGAGAGGGAGATGGCAGATATGTTTATGAACACCCTCCAAGGGACGTACATTGATAGGCTAGCTGCCTTTTCTTCTACCAGCTTTGCAGATGTTGTTATAGCTGGGGAAAGAATTGAGAGCCTATTAAAGATGGGCAAGATTTCTGAAAACGGTGCCAGCTCATCCAGCAACACAAGGAAGCCTTTTGTGGGCCCAAGAAGAACTGGTGAGACCAATGCTATCCATACCAAATGGGGCAGACCCCAATATGTTCATAGGTCTGTGGCAGCAGTCACCATTCCCGCTCCAATTCATCCACAACCAGCTTATCAACCACAGCAACAAAATTATCAGCAACAAACCCAGTATCCTCCTCAGAGAAACTACAACAACACCAACAACAACAATCAGCAAAGACCATTCCAACAGAGACCTTCTCAGGCCAATAGGGTGATTGACCCGATCCCTATGCCTTATGCCACATTATTGCCACAACTCCTAAAGCTCAACCTGGTCGAGCTAAGGACGTTGACACCTCCAGATCCTGCCAGTTTGCCTAGAAATTATGACGCCAGCGCCAGATGTGCTTTTCATTCAAATGCACCTGGCCACAGTACAGAGAAGTGCAGAGCCTTGCACATGAAGGTACAAGACCTGGTGGACTCTAAAGCTCTAAACTTTGCACCACCACCAAATGTTAACAAGAACCCTATGCCAAACCATGGAGGTCCCAGAATCAATGCTATTGAAGAAGACAAGCCGTCTTACTTGATAACCAGTGTGGGTCAGATTCGGACACCCTCGGTAGAGATCAAAGCTCAACTCCTTGAATGTCAAATATTCCCGGGATGTGAGCTAGGGTGTGCTTATTGCAACATTTCAGTGAATGGTTGTGATAACTTGAGAGATGGCATAGATGGTCTCATCCAGAGTGGCCTGCTTCAAATCACAACATCAATACCTACCAATCCAGCAATACCCTTAACAGCAATCCCTGAGTCTTCTACAAATACAACAACCATTGTTCCAAGCAACTCCTCAATCTCATCAACAAATGCTTCATCTGTTACTTCAGCGGACCAGATATCAACAAACATCCCTTCTACAACTTCAGCACCCCTTCATTCAGAATCTCCTACAACAACAACACCCATCCATTCGACAGTGTCTCCTACAACATCAACAGCAAACAATGAAAGTGTCTCAACGATTACAATTTATTATGATCCTGAAAATGATTCTGCCTACAACTCACAAAGCGCCACTCCCATCAGAGCACCAATCACAATATACTATGATCCACAGACTATCACGGTCCCTTCTGCAGCAGCCATCAGTCCAGTCACTATCACAATGCCTGGACCAGTACCTTATGAAAGCAGTAATGCCATCCCTTGGCATTACGGCTCCGATCTATACTGCGAAGGACAGAAAATCACTCTTGAATCATCAACTTTTTCACCACAAATAGACAATGTGGGAGGAGGCGGAGGCTTCACTCGAAGCGGACGTCTCTTTGCCCCACAAATTCAAAGACCCACTGCTGAAGCAGAAGCTGCTACCAAGGCAAAAGGGAAGAGCATGGTGCAAGAAGAACAAATTGTTAAAGAAGCTCTGAAAACACCTTTTGATCAAGAAGTTGATGAACTCATGAGAATCATCAAGAAAAGTGATTACAAAATAGTGGATCAGCTTCACCAGACGCCTTCCAAGATCTCTATTCTATCATTGCTAATGTGCTCCGAGGCTCATCGGAACGCACTACTAAAAGTCTTGCACGCAGCTTATGTGTCAGAAGAGATCACAGTCAATCAGTTGGAAGCTGTGGTTGGGAATGTCAATGCTAGTAATGGACAAGGGTTTACCAACACTGATTTGACTACGGAAGGCCGCAATCACAACAAGGCTTTGTACATTACCATGGAGTGTAAGGGTGCAGTTCTTTCCCATGTACTGGTAGACACAGGGTCATCCCTCAATGTTTTACCTAAAAAGGCCCTTGTGAAGATGGAGTATGAAGGATTGGCATTACGGCCCAGCAACTTGGTAGTAAGAGCCTTTGACGGCTCTAAGAGATCAGTTATGGGGGAAATTGAGTTGCCTATAACGATTGGCCCACAAACTTTCAAAACGACCTTCTACGTGATGGACATTCAGCCTGCCTACAACTGTTTGTTGGGTAGACCATGGATTCATGCCGCCAGCGCAGTTACGTCTACCCTTCACCAGAAGTTAAAATTCGAGTGGGAGGGCCAAGTCGTTACTATTTGTGGAGAGGAAGATATTTTTGTTAGCCATCTGGCTACCTACAAATACATTGAGATGGATGGGGAGATCCACGAAACGATGAGTCAAGGGTTTGAGGCCTTGAACATAAATGAGACATATGCTGTACCTGGAACCTTAAATGACATCTTATCAACAAGCCCGGAAGGTTGTTGAAGAGGGGATTGCCCAAGGCTGGGGCAAGTTGCTGCCCGTAGAGAGGAAGGAGGATAGATTTGGGTTGGGTTACAAACCAACTCAACAAGATCAAGCAGAGGCTGCTAAGGAGCCCAGCTTTGTTAGTGGGGGATGCTCACCCCTGATGTTGTCAACAATTTGGAAGACGAGGATGAAAGCGACCGCAACCTGGAAAGTTGGATACGTCCAAAGATCCCGGGGAGCAGTATCTCAAACTGGTCTTCCCAGGAAATTATAAGAGTTACTCCTGCAGAGTAATTATTATTTCCTGTATATTTTAAGCATGCATCAAGTCTTGCATCTTGCCCAATATGACAAGACTCATTTTGTAATCGGGCCATCTGTATTTTTTGTGCAACAAGATTAATCAATGAAATATTAGACATCTTTTGCAAATGAGTCTTTTTCTTTTCCGCTCACTGTTTTTCCATTTTTCTTTTTGTACAAAAAGATAAATGGCAATGTTTTCAAAATGACAACTTTATTTCACTTTTCTAAACAAGATTAAAATCAATCACTAAAATGAACAAACTGAACCCTTGCAGAGAGTGCCTTCCAGACCGCACCGACAACAGCACGGCTATGACTTCGTATGACTTTTACAATCCAATCAATCAAGCTGATGAAGGGGTTGAAGAAGATTATGAGCTTCCTGAAGAGCTAGCCAGATTGTTGAGACAAGAGGAGAAGGTTATCACTCCTCATCAGGAGGAGGTAGAGACGATCAATCTTGGTACAGATGAAGACGTGAAAGAGGTTAAAATCGGGGCCTGCCTACAAGACTCAGTGAAGAGACAACTGATTGACCTGCTTCAAGAGTATGTGGACGTGTTTGCTTGGTCTTATCAAGATATGCCAGGGTTGGACACCGACATTGTTGTGCACAAGCTGCCTTTAAGAGAAGAATGCCCACCGATTAAACAGAAACTGCACCGCACTCGCCCAGACATGGCAATGAAAATCAAAGAAGAGGTACAGAAGCAGTGGGACGCCGGGTTCCTTGCTGTGACTAGCTATCCACCGTGGGTTGCTAATATTGTGCCTGTGCCTAAGAAAGATGGTAAAGTAAGGATGTGTGTTGACTACCGGGATCTGAACAGAGCCAGCCCGAAGGATGATTTCCCATTACCTCACATTGACGTATTGGTGGATAACACGGCTCAGTTCTCGGTATTCTCCTTCATGGACGGATTTTCAGGATACAATCAGATCAAAATGTCACCTAAAGACATGGAGAAGACAACCTTCATCACACCCTGGGGCATGTTCTGTTACAAGGTGATGCCATTCGGACTGAAGAATGCTGGTGCAACATATCAATGGGCTATGGTAACATTATTCCATGACATGATCCATAAAGAAATCGAATGTTATGTGGATGACATGATTGCCAAGTCCCTCACTGAAGAAGACCACCTGGTAAATCTGCTAAAGCTATTCAAGCGTCTGAGGAAGTACCAACTAAAGTTAAACCCCAACAAATGCACATTTGGGGTACGATCGGGTAAGCTGCTGGGTTTTATTGTGAGCGAGAAAGGGATTGAAGTTGACCCTGATAAAGTCAAAGCCATTCAAGAAATGCCTGCACCAAAATCTGAAAAAGAAGTTCAAGGGTTTCTAGGTAGATTGAACTACATCTCAAGGTTCATATCTCACCTTACAGCAACCTGTGAGCCCTTGTTCAAATTGTTGAGAAAAGAACAGACGGTCAGGTGGAACGAAGACTGCCAGAAGGCTTTTGACAAAATCAAGGAATACTTGCAAGAACCTCCAATCCTTATGCCTCCAGTTGAAGGAAGACCTCTGATAATGTACTTGACAGTATTAGAAGAATCAATGGGGTGTGTGTTGGGCCAGCATGACGAGTCTGGTCGAAAAGAGTATGCAATTTACTACCTAAGCAAAAAGGTTACCGACTGTGAACAACGTTATTCACTGCTCGAGAAAACTTGCTGTGCTTTAGCGTGGGCTGCTCGCCGACTGAGACAGTATATGTTGACCCACACTACTTTGTTGATCTCAAAAATGGACCCAGTTAAGTACATATTTGAGAAGCCAGCTCTTACCGGACGAGTTGCAAGATGGCCAATGATCCTCACGGAATATGACATCCAATACACATCTCAAAAAGCCATCAAGGGCAGTGTATTGTCTGAATATCTTGCTGAGCAACCTATTGATGATTACCAGCCTATGAGATTTGACTTCCCTGATGAAGACATCATGTTCATAAAAGCAAAAGATCATGAAGAGCCTGTTCACACTGAAGGGCCTGACCCAGAAGAAGAATGGACTATGATGTTTGATGGGGCTGTTAATATGAATGGTCGAGGTGTTGGTGCAGTACTCATTACGCCTAAGGGAGTTCACATGCCTTTCTCGGCAAAACTCACCTTTAACTGCACTAACAACGAAGCTGAATACGAAGCTTGCATTATGGGTCTTGAGGAAGCCATTGACCTCAGGATCAAGACATTGACCGTATTCGGAGATTCAACTCTGGTAATCAATCAAACCAACGGCAAATGGTACACCCACCAGGATCATCTGATACCTTATAGGGATTATACCAGGAGGTTATTGACTTTCTTTACAACAGTCAAGCTTGAGTATATCCCTCGGGACGAGAATCAGTTCGCAGATGCTCTGGCTACCATTTCATCTATGATCAAAGTTCAAGCTGCCAACTTTGTACCTCAGATTTCAGTATCCAGACTTGACAGACCAGCATATGTGTTCGCGGCAGATGTTGTCAAGGATGATAAGCCTTGGTTCCATGACATTAAGTGTTTCTTGGAGGATCAGACATACCCACCTGGGGCATCTTCCAATGATAAGAAGACTTTGAGAAGGCTTGCTGGCAGTTTCTTCCTGAATACTGATGGTTCCCTATACAAGAGGAACTTTGATGTGGTGCTCCTCAGATGCGTTGATAGAACAGAGGCAGACTTGTTAATGCATGAAGTGCACGAAGGATCCTTTGGTACCCATGCTGGAGGGCATGCCATGGCTAAAAAGTTGCTAAGATCAGGCTATTACTGGATCACAATGGATGCTGACTGTTGTGCCTATGCCAGAAAATGCCATAAATGCCAGATTTATGCGGATAAGGTGCATGTGCCTCCCAATCCTTTGAATGTGATGTCTTCACCTTGGCCCTTTGCTATGTGGGGCATTGACATGATCGGCAAGATCGAACCGACTGCTTCGAATGGCCATAGATTCATCCTGGTTGCCATTGACTATTTCACCAAGTGGGTCGAAGCAGCTTCCTATGCCAATGTTACAAGACAAGTGGTAGCCAGATTTCTGAAGAGAGATATCATCTGTCGATACGGAGTTCCCGAGCGAATCATTACTGATAATGGTTCCAACTTGAACAACAAAATGATGGCAGAGCTATGCCGGGACTTCAAAATTCAACATCATAATTCTTCTCCTTACAGGCCAAAGATGAACGGCGCTGTCGAGGCAGCTAATAAGAATATCAAGAAGATTGTGCAGAAGATGGTAGTCACCTATAAGGACTGGCATGAGATGCTACCATTCGCTTTGCATGGGTACCGCACGTCAATCAGAACATCCACTGGGGCAACACCGTATCAGCTTGTGTATGGTATGGAGGCAGTCCTACCAGTTGAAGTTGAGCTACCCTCCCTACGGGTACTGATGAATGTTAAGCTGAACGAAGCAGAATGGGTCCGATCCCGATACGAGCAATTGAGTCTGATTGAAGAGAAGAGATTGGCTGCAATCTGTCATGGGCAGCTGTATCAGAAAAGAATGAAGAGAGCCTTCGATCAGAAAGTCAGGCACCGAGAGTACCAAGTAGGAGATCTTGTGCTGAAGAGAATCCTTCCTCCTCATACAGACCACAGGGGCAAGTGGACCCCGAACTATGAAGGACCATTCGTAGTAAAGAAAGTCTTCTCTGGAGAAACACTGATGCTCAGCACCATGGATGGTGAAGACTTCCCGTCCCCAGTAAATTCAGATGCAGTTAAAAAATACTTCGCATAAAATGACCCGCTGGACATAAAAACAGAATGTAAGTCCAGGCAAAAATAGGGCATCCCGGCGAGTCAAAAAACAGAATAAAAGACTCGGGAAAAAATAAGGGAAAATAAACAAAAAAATGTACACCCGCTGAGTTGAAAAGCCGCATTGGACAACTCAGGCAAAAATGGGTATCCCGATGGATTGAAAACCCGAAAGGGAAATCCAGGCAAAATAAGGGAATAAGCGAACAACTGCATTCTGAATTCGTCTGTATCGTTTACAATTTGGTAAGCTTCAAAAGGATCAAGCTTCTTTCAGAATCATCCTTCTTCAGAAAGCAAGACGAGAAGAACGTCAAATGTCATACGAGTCATAGCAAAAGGGAAGCTCCTCGAAGCGTCGTCAACATTGCCAGCATTTTGTTTCTCAATTTGTAACAATCTCCTCATTTCAGGGGATATGTTTCCTTGACTGTACCTTGCCAATTCAGGGCATTTGAACTAATAAGATCAGATTTTCAGTCATGTTTCGTCTTGTACATTTTTATTTGCAAAAATGTATGATGTCTTAAGAAAAACTGATTGCATAAATACAGATGCTTATCTTCAAAAAAATATATATAATAAAAGTCACATGCTTGCAGGAAATATACTTACTCTCAGAAGTGTCTAAACTCCTATGACGGAATCCAGTAAAGGATACCTCGGGATTACTTGTGCGTTTCCCTATCTTTGCAGGATTGCAGGTATCCAGAACGCAACTTGGGGCATGAAAGCTTCACTCCATCAAGCTGACAAATCAACACTCAGCCTTAGCACCCAAAGTGTCTTATCCCCAGCTGAGTTTCCACTTGCTATTTCTCCCCAGCCGAGGTGCCAACCTTGTTTCCCCCTCAGCTGAGTACAAAAGTCAGGGAACCATCTTCCCACAGAGTTTCAGCCTCTATCTAGAAGAGCAACGCACGAAGGGATCACAACAGAGTGACGAAAGCTTCTACAAACCCCAGCTGGGTCCCTTATTACCAGGATGGGTATATCAATGACTTATTCCCCCCAAACAGATACATCTTGTTGGATCTACCAATGATCTCGTTCCCAGCTGGGATGTCCACTTCAAACAGATCGACCTGAAATCTTCACAGCAACGGGATCCGGATCCCGGTTTGGTATCTTTGCATAATCATGGCATTCGCATCATATTCACCCACAGAGCGTAGCATTCCGTCTAATACGGAGCATTACGGCAAATATCAAACACAATGCATAATCATAAGCCATGTTTTGAATCAAACACTTGTGAATAATAACAATCCATCGATATACAGAATACCTCCCAGATTCCCCAGCAAACACAGTTGCCTTACATTCCCAAACACCAGTATATACTCCTTGTGGCACCCGTTCGTGTCATATCCCCAACAGAAAGCCAAAGACATCCTCTTTGCACTCACATATACTTATACAATTCCTTGACGTTCGTCCATGTCATTTTCCCCAGTGCAGGAACATAAACACTTTGTACATCGGATATTTGTTTATACTATACTCTTCTCCTTTTGACACTCGTCCGTGTCACCCCCCCCCCAGCAGATTGAACACACGTCTATACATCACTCATACTTACTACTCATGTTACTCATACAGATACTCGTCCGTATCTTGTATACATCATTTACATATCCCCGCAGATTCAACACTAGTCCTTGCTCTTTGTTAACCAGATGGTACTCGTCCGTACCATCATCTCAGAACATGCGTCAAGCGTTTGTTTCTACCTGATACTCGTCCGTATCATAGTCTTAAGGATGCTCGTCCGCATCTTTAATCCATACACTGTGTCAAACACTCTTGTTTTCTCGAATATAGATACTCGTCTGTGTCTACTATTCCCCAGAAGAGTCCCCTCAGATTCAACACTCATCCGTGTTCTCTGTTAACCAGTTGATACTCGTCCGTATCATCATCTCTGAACACGTGTCAGTATTTGTTTCTACCCGATACTCGTCCGTATCGTAGTCTTAGGGATGCTCGTCCGCATCTTTAATCCATACACAGCATCTAAACACTTATACCTTTTGTTTCTTGGATATAAACACCCATCCGTGTTTACTATTCCCCAGAAGATCGCCAACAAAGCAAGATTTCTTTTTATCTGACATTCGTCCTGTGTCATGATAAACCTTGAGAGCAGTCGTACCCTGCTAGGTGGTCGTCCTCCACCTCTTGATGATCGTCCTTCATCATGCTCATCCGATGGTCGTCCCCATCGTTGATCTTCTGTCCGACATTCGTCCTATGTCGTGATATTTAGCATTCGTCCCCTGCTAGGTGGTCGTCCTCCACCTCTTGATGATCGTCCTTCATCATGCTCATCCGATGGCCGTCCCCATCGTTGATCCTCTATCCGACATTCGTCCTATGTTGTGATATTTAGCAGTCGTCCCCTGCTAGGTGGTCGTCCTCCACCTTTTGATGATCGTCCTTCATCATTTTATCCAATGGCCGTCCCCATTGTTGATTTTGGTTATCTGGCATTCGTCATATGTCATGACAAACCTTGAGAGCAGCCGTCCCCTGCTAGGTGGTCGTCCTCCACCTCTTGATGATTGTCCTTCATCATGCTCATCCGATGGTCGTCCCCATCATTGATCCTCTATCCGAAATTCGTCCTATGTTGTGATATTTAGCAGTCGTCCCCTGCTAGGTGGTCGTCCTCCACCTTTTGATGATCGTCCTTCATCATTTTATCCAATGGCCGTCCCCATTGTTGATTTTGGTTATCTGGCATTCGTCCTATGTCATGACAAACCTTGAGAGCAGTCGTCCCCTGCTAGGTGGTCGCCCTCCACCTCTTGATGATCGTCCTTCATCATGCTCGTCCGATGGCCGTCCCCATCGTTGACCTTTTATCCGGCATTCGTCCTATGTCGCGATATTTTCGGCAGCCGTACCCTGCCAGGTGGTCGTCCTCCACCTTAGATGACCGTCCCTCATCTTACCCCCAACAGAGCAGCCGTCCCCTGCTAGGTGATCGTCCTTCACCTTTGATGACCGTACCTCATCATCTGTTTATTTCATTTATTCTTTAACCCGATGGCCGTCCCCGTCGTGGTCCCTTTTCCTTTCCCTGATGATCGTCCTTCATCAGTTTAGCCCGATAGCCGTCCCCATCGTTGGTTACTTTACTTTATGAACTTGATGGCCGTTCCCGTCATGTTTCATTAATCCCCAGAGAATTTTACAGCTTCACTTGATGGCCGTCCCCATCATGATTCTTTTTACCCCCAGCATGTCGGCCGTCCCCGTCATTGCTTTATTTTCCGCACTTTTTCCTGCATGTCGGCCGTCCCCGTCATTGCTCTTTACCAAGAAGACGTCCTCTGCTCGACGGTCGTCCTCCGTCGCTCACACTTTACAGTATACTTTATTTTCTTTTACAATCTATATCCCTTTTCTTCTTCATTCTGTGAGTGCAAATTTTAGACTGTCTTTGGTATTCAACCACAAGTTATCTTGTTTGCCTATTAAGTCGTCGCTTACATCCTACACAGCTAACTCATGTTTGAATAGGGGCAGATGTAAACAACCCAAATTTGCCCTCACCCATTCACATCATGGCTTGTGATCATTTCATATGCATAAACTCAACCATAGCACCTCATATCACATTTTTAATTCACTGCATTGTTTCTAAGTCATCTGCATCTAGGGTTTGTGATCTGAGCAATCCAAGAGCTTCTTGAGCCACTCCAAAGGCCATCAATCACTTCAAAGGGGTCTATGTATGTTCAAGCATCATATTGAATCCTCTCAAAGTCAAGAATGGCAAAGAATCACAAGAACTGGAAATGGTGTGGAAGCAGAGCCAGGCTTGGCTGCACAGATGACCTAGAATTAGGGTTTTGGTTTCAGAGGCCATAACTCCAATTTTTTTGGTCATTCTTGTTTCTATTGGTCTCTATATGGTATAGGGAGTATGCATATCAATTTTCATGAAGAAATTCCATGGGGAAGTCATCTGATCAAGAGTTGACTTTTCAAGCAAGTCAGTGCAAAATCAGGGCATCTGAGGCCCCCAATGACCCAACCAAAGGGCATTCTTCATCATTTTGATTGTATATGATCTTTATTTGATCATGGAAGATGTTGGAAGTTCACAAAATTCAAGAATTTCAAGTCTTTTGCAAGGTTGACTTTTTGGGCAAGTTTGACTTTTAATGAAATTGCCATTTTAGGCAACTTTTTCAACCTTTACTTTTTGATTCAAAAAAGCTTCAAATGAAAAAACTTTGGTCATGAAAGTTGTAGAATAGATCTTTCCCTTTTCAAAAAGTACAAGAACATGACCTAATTCATTTTGGATCAAAAGTTATAGCTCATCAAAGTTGGCAAAAATCACTAAAATTCAAGTTATGCACCATATGGAAAACTTGCAATTTCTCATGACAAGCCTTTATGTGACTTCAAAATAATCTCTAATCATCATACCCTTGCTACATATGACCTAAAATCAGAATTGGCCCAAGAGATTTCTCATTCATTTGCCTTGATTTTCACATTTTCATAAGTCATTTTACATGGAAATGCAAAGAGGGATTTTTGGCAAAATCATTCTCCCATGAGTTGTGTGATCACTAATTGGTTTCTATGCATTGCCATGATCAAATGAAGTATCATACACCAAAATTCAGCAAGAAGTATCTCATGTGCATAGCCAAAAATCATGAGAAAACACAAGTGGGCAAGTTGCAAAATCTCTCACAACTCATGATCCAAATGCTGCAGACTTTCACAAGCAATCCAAGGGTCATCCTTGACTCAAGCTGAAGCAAGACATGCCCTTAGACTGCTGCTGCCATAGCCCATGCTGCAAGTACAAATCAACTTGACTTTTTGGCCAAAGCCCCCATACTCTTGGAACAGTGACCAGCCACCCCTACTGACCTGCTCCACAGGCTACTCACACATCATGGGAGTGTTATAGCAACTCATTGGCCATTGAAACCACACACAACACAGCCCTCACAAAAATCTGTCAAAAAACTCCTCTTCTTCGAATCTCTCTCTACAGCCATCAAACACTCATTTTCTCTTCACCAACAAATCATACACACTCAAGAGAACCAGAATCCACCATTGAAGCAGCTTGAAACCCTACAAATCCTGACTGTGAAATTTGTCATATCAGAACTCGAACTCTCAAATCAGCCATCCACAAGAGCTTTGAGGCATTCCATTGAGTTCAGAGGGGCCAAGGGAGTTCATTTGCACAAGTGGGAGGTTCTGGAAGCTCACCATTGAAGCTTTCCAGCTCAGGTATGGCCAAGAACACTTTCTCACAGAACTTGTTTTTCTTGTTTTAAAATGAAAGTGTGTGTTGTGCTGATCATAATGATGTCCTTGGAATTGAAAATAGTGAAGAAATGGTCATTTTATGCTTCTCTGAAATTTTGCCCGTGAATGAGTTTGAGTTTGTTTCTCTTTGTTCATGGTTGATGAATGGTTTTTAAGGATGGATTTAGGTTTAGTTTGGGGAGGGGAAGGTTTCTGGGCATTTAATTTAACTTGGGGTAGCCTGTAGAGGAAGCTAGGGTTTTGACCCTGCCGGAGAAGACGACCGGAGCTCATCTCCGGTCGCCTGAAGTTGATTAGGGTTAAGCCTGATTAATTACGCAACTTTAAATCCTGTCCCTTGGATGTTGCTTCCCGCACGCTTGTGAACGGCCCAGATGAGTCATTATGCCCTAATCCTGTTTAATTAAGTAAATCATAATTAATTAAATCAACTTTAAACCTCAGCCATCAGATTGCGCGCGTTTAGGAACTTTGAACCTGGGCCTTGGATTTTGAATATTCCCAGTCTTGTTGACTTGCACGCATAGCCTCTGGATCTCTCAACTTTCCATCTGAGCCACTCATACTGCATACTTTTCATTCTTATTTCATATTTTTTATATTTTATTTCTCCATTTAATTTAAAATAGCAAAACCTTTTTAAAAATTCTGAAAACTTTTGTATAAACTTTTATTAATTTTCAGAAACCAAAAACATTTTTATTTTTATTTTTAGCATTAAAAAATATTTTTAAATCATTTAAAAGTTTATTTTTAATTAATTAATGATAATTAATTAATTAAAAATACTTTTAGGTATTTAAAAATCACCAAAAAATTCATGAAACCTTCATAATCATTTAGAAACATTGTCCAACCCTCAAACCAAATTTCTTTTTTGATCTTGATGTCTTTTGAGAATTTTTCATGGAATTAAAATCATTTCAAGGCATTATTTTGATCCAAACTTCAAAAAATCATTTCTGCCTAACCATTGAGAGTTGGACTTTGATTCTTTTTGCATTGCATTTTGTTTAGCATGTAGTTTGTGAGATTAAATTGGCATGATTTGATCTTTCATTTTCAATTTGTTTGGTATTTTTCTTGTTAAGGTACCTTAAAACCCTAGAAAACTTAGAAAATTCATAACCCTAATTAGGTTAAGAGTTGGAACCCCTCCTTTGGGCAGTGAGTTTGTATAGGATTAGGGTTGCTTTGAATGCATTTTCAATTTTTTATCTTGAGGTTTGCTTCTGATTTTGGTTTTTGTTTGATGCATTGATCATAAACCCTAATTTGGGCTTTCATTTGCATTCATCTTGCATTTGCTTGCATGACATGACTTGCCATGACATTTTATGCATCCATTTGATTCATTGGGCATCTTAAGACATATTAGAAGCATGTTTGATCATTGCATCATGTATTTGCCATGTTGTATGTCATTTGCATCTCATAACTTTTCATGTATGTTCATGGTTCTAAACTTGTTCCATTTGCATCCACATGTTTGTATGATCATTCTCATGCCTTGATTCATGTTTGCATCATCTCATAGCATCATTATCATCTCACATGTGCTTCTGGTTTTGATTTGCATCATGCCATTTCATTTCATTTTGCATTGCATTGCATTTCTTTCACTAACTTTTCAGGTGGTAAGTCACTTTGAGAAGTGAATTTTCCTTCACTTCTCACAACTTCTTTTCATCTCTCTTATGCATCCTTGCTGCATTTTGTTTTGTGTTTGAGATTGAGCTTGCTCTTTCTTCTTCATCTTACTTTCTTTCTTCAAGTGACTTGTCTTCTTAAATGAAGCAAGTTACTTTGCTTCTCCTGATCCTTTCATCTGCTTCCTGGTGGTTCCATTGAAGATCTTTCTTGAAAACCTCACAAACCTTAGGAACAACCAAGCATGACAATGATTAGGGTTTTGATTAGTCCCCCACTTATTTTTACCTTTGTGTCTCATTGAGTCTTCTCTTCTCATCTCATAATCAGGGACTAAACCCTAAAGGCTTTAAGGCTTTGTGATTAAGCTTATGCCTGCATCCTTCTATTAGGATGGACTGTATAACTTTAATCCTAAGTGTTAAACCCTTAATGTTGTTTAAATCCTTTAATAAATTCACATAATAACCATCAAGACATCAAGCTTGTAACTTGGGCCTTGCATTAGGGTTCTAATTCTTCCTTAATTGGTTAAGAAGGACTAACCCTAGTGTTAATGGACAAGTCCTCCTCAAGTTGTCTTACAAATCATAAAACTCACTTCATCATCATATCATTAAATAAAATCCACTTAATAAAGGCTTTGTTTTGTCATGAGTTTAATCCCTAATCATGGATTAAGTTGAGGAGCTTTCCTCAGCTTAAACATTCTCATCTATTATCCTTCTATTAGGATGGTGTAATGAGTCTGTTTAATCCTTGATTAAGGCTTAACCTCATTACTTAACACTAAACAAAAACAACAAAAACATCTAAATAATCACAAGTAGGTTAATGATCTTAGTCATGCATCAAAGGTGATTAAGTGTGAGAAGCTGACTTCACACTTAAGGTATTCTCATTACCCCTAATCAGAGGGAAGATGTGATGAGTTTACTAACCCATTGGTTTAGGCTTAAGCTCATTAACTTATGACAAACTCTCAAAAGCAATAACAGACTGAAAATTCAAAAACAAACAATAATCATCTCCTTCGGGATTCTTTTCTCATCTCATTCACTCACAAACGAGAACTTGCTTCTTCCGTCTAATGCAAGACAGTTTGCAACTGAGCCAGACAGGTCATACACTTGAGCATAGGCAAGTAAGCAGTTCATCAGTCAATTCATCTTTCAGTCTTTGGGTCGAACTACGGTGTTCTGACTTCCTCATTGCACGAGAGGATACGTAGGCATAACTTAACAGTTATCGAACAAAAGTCTCTGTATATTCCCCCTCCTCCAGCTTTATTCTTTTAGCCTCATTATCATGAGCATTTCACTCCTGTCCCTACACTGACACTATACATTTATACACTTCACACTTCCTTTACACTGACACCTGTACATCCTTTTCCAGCTCTTTATACACAAATTGCACTGACACTACCCCTTTAAAACACAAATCTTTTAAGCGTGGATCCCGTCGAGTACGGAGGACGATCTGGGTGCTAATACCTTCCCAGGTTGTAACCAACCCCCTTTCTCAGTCTCTCTGGTTCGCAACCGTCTTATCCATATCTTTTCTAGGTCTATGCAGCATTGCCTTTCCTCCGGGATAAAAATGCCTAGCTGGCGACTCTTTTCATTCCCTGTGAGTTCACTCCTGTGTGTCCTCACATCCCTCCTTTCGCCGACCGTTCGCCTCTGTACCTTTATTTGGGCCATTCCCATTTATCGGGAGCGACACCTAGATAAAAATACTCTGAGAAGATTGACGCCCAAGGTTTTCCTCAACAACAAATTGCTTTACAAAAGAAATCATGATATGGTTCTGCTCATATGTGTGGACAAGCAAGAAGCAGACTTATTGTTCAGAGAAATCCATGAAGGATCATTTGGAACCCATGCCAATGGACATGCCATGTCCAGGAAGATCTTGAGGGCTGGTTACTTCTGGTTGACTATGGAATCAGATTGTTTCAAATATGCCAGAAAGTGTCATAAATGTCAGATTTATGCCGACAAGGTATATGTACCTCCGACCTTATTGAATACTCTATAATCACCTTGGCCTTTCTCAATGTGGGGCATTGACATGATATGGGAAATTGAACCTAAAGCTTCCAATGGTCACCAATTTATCTTGGTTGCGATCGATTACTTTACCAAGTGGGTAGAAGCAGCTTACTACGCCAATGTGACAAAGCAAGTGGTTTTCGTTTCATCAAGAACCAAATTATCTTCCGTTATGAGATCCCTAGCTGAATCATCATAGATAATGGGACTAATTTGAACAACAAAACAATGAAAGAGTTGTGTGAGACAATCAAGATTGAACATCTTAACTCTTCTATGTATCATCCGAAGATGAATGGAGCTGTTAAAGCTGCAAACAAGAACATCAAAAAGATCCTGCAGAAGATGATGAAGACTTACAAAGACTGGAACGAAATGTTACTGTATGCTTGCATGGATACAGAACTTCAGTTCGCACATCAACATGGGCAACCCCTTTCTCTCTGGTGTATGGGATGGATGTAGTTCTCCCTATTGAAGTCGAGATACCATCTTTGAGAATCTTGATGGAAACTAAACTGGAGGAAGCTGAGTGGGTCCAGAACAGATATGACCAACTGAACCTCATTGATGAAAAGAGAATGACCTCCATGTGCCATGGGAAGTTGTACCAAAAGTGCATTAAAGAGCATTTGGCAAGAAGGTTCGCCTTCATGAATTCAAAGAAGGAGACCTTGTACTTAAGAAAATCTTTCCAGTCCATAAAGATATGCGTGGAAAGTGGAGTCCTAACTATGAAAGCCCATATGTTGTGAAGGTGGCATTCTCCGGAGATTCTTTAATCCTCACAACTATGGATGGTGAACAACTTAAACACCCGGTGAATTCTGATGTAGTCAAAAAAATATTATGCCTAAATAAAATCCGATAGGTCGAAAACCAGAAATGGAGACCTACGCAAAAATGGGTATCCCGGTGGATCAAAACCTATGAAGGAGATCCAGGAAAAAGTTAGGGATAAAAAAAAATGAAAACTCGCTAAGTTGAAAACCCGAAAGGGCGGCTTAGGCAAAACAAAGCTTCCCGGTGGATTGAAAACCCGAAAGGGCGGTCCAGGAAAAAGTTAGGGACAAAGGAATTTGATTGTATCAGATGTTGTTTACCATTGCTAAAGAATCATAATTGAAGACCAATTCAGTTTCTCTTGACAGAAGCAAAGTGTTGGGCAGTCTTAGTTAGTTGGGATTGTAGTGGTCGTTGGATTCAATGTAGACATTTCCCCATTGCCATTTTCAAATTGTAATTTTCCATGAAGCTTTTGCTATTAGCAAGCTACCATTCTTGAATGAAATACAACCTTTGCCTATAAATTTTGTCTTTCAGCTTCTTACTTTCTTTTGTTATGCAAAATGTCTTTACTGAATTACAATATAACTTTGAAAATGACAAGTTCTTTTTAAGAAAAATATTTTTTGAAAACATATTGAAAAAATTTCAAGTTTATTTGAATTTGGAAATATTAAAAAAATCTTTTGTCTTCCCAAAACACCTCTGGTTTGTAGCAACCCTCTTATGCCATTATTACAAAGATCCCCATAGAGGATTAAAACTAGTAGCTCTCTTGGATGGATCCTTGGACCAAGCATTAAGTTCCAAGTTTCAAAGACATTTCCCCAACATTTTTCATATTGCTCAGTATTGGTGTTGAGATCCTACTATTCTTTGAGTCTTGTCAAACTTTTTGTCTCCTCGAGAGACAACATTTGCATATCATGATCGTTCGCATCATGCTCAATCATATGCATTCGACATTATCATTTGTCTTCCCCCAGTTGTCGTCTTCCTGACTCCAAGTCCAGATTACTTTCAACTTTCATTTTGAAATCCATTGTTGTTGGTACCCCGAAGTTTGGTCAACCCAAGTCTTCCCCCCAGTAACACTGGTATCCCCATCAGAAATCCATTTGTTGTTGGTATTTGCATTTATTGCCATCAATAAAGTCCAATTGCCATTGGCACGAATCCTTTAAGCTGGTCGTGAAACCTTTTAACTTACGGTTTAAGTCCATCTAATTTTGCACCATACATGTGTTTTCCTGATGGTTCCTGAAGGTCTTCTTTTGACTTCTCGTTTAAGGAATTTCTAGAGGTTGGATGTTTTGTCCATTTGAAACTCCAACATTTCTTCCTAGTACCAGCCGGTCGCTTAGAGCCGTCGATTTCTCCTTGAATACTCTACATTCTACCCCCAGTATCAGTTGGTCGCATAGAGTCTCTACCCAATCACTGTGTTTCTCTTCTTTATCCTCAGTGTCAACAGTTACATTTGAACCTGTTTGATTTTTCACTTCTGATAGTTTGTTATCACTATTCTTAGTGTCAGTTGGTCGCTTGGAGCCACTGCGCATTCACTTAGAATATTTTCCTTCTTCTCATTCATAGTGTCAGTTGGTCGCTTGGAGCCACTATGCGTTCACTATGAATGTTTTTTCCTTATTCTTATTCATAGTGTCAATTGGCCGCCTCGTGCCGCTGCACGTTCATTTTGAATATTATGTTGCTTTCATTCATAATGTCAATTGGTCGCATAGATCCACAGTGCATTCACTTCGCACTTTATTGGTGTTATTCATAGTGTCAGTTAGTCACATTGAGCCACTGCGCATTCACTTTGAATATCCTATTTACTCTTGGTGTCAATCGGTCTGGAGCCCGTTTCTCATTCACCTTGAATTCTCTTTATATTGTTAGTTTTAGTAGTCACACTTGAACCTGCTAACTCCTCGCTTTGGATGCCTTTTATCTTACCCTATATGTATTCCTAGTGTTAATTGGTCGCACAGAGCCGTTGCGCATTCACTTTGAATATGTTGTTTGTTTTATTTCTCAATGTCAATTGATAACATAGAGCCGCTGATTTACAGCTTCATTTATTTTTTGATCATTTTATTCCTGATGTCAATTGGTCGCTTAGAGCCACTTCACATTCACTTTGGATAGTTTTTTATCATTATTCTTAGTGTCAGTTGGTCGCACAGAGTTGTTGCACATTCACTTTGAATATGTTGTTGTTTTACTTCTCAAAGCCACCTGGTCGCATAGAGCCGTTGATTTTCCATTTCGTTTATTCCCAAGTCTTTCTATTCCCGACGACAATTGGTCGTATCGGGTCACTGCATCTCTTACTTTGAATTATTTTCTGGCCGTCCTGGAGTATCAATTTGTTCATTAATCTTATGCTTTGAATTTATTTTTGTTTCCCTTCTTTTGTTATTCTTAGTGCCAACAATTACAATTGAACCTGTTGACCTATCACTTTGAATACTTCCCGTTTTCGTTTTTTTTGTCCCCAACGTATGTCATCCCCAATGACTCTTTACCCTTTGTTTGTCAATATATCGCATCATATTCATCTCTCATTGCATGACATTTAAAAAAAAAGGAGTTAGATAGTCCATAGTCCAACATAACATTACATTTAGGGGAAAAATTTCCGGTTATTTCTATATTTAAATACCCTTCACCCTGATTCCATGAGGATTAACATTCCTCATGCCATCTAGTAAAGTTATTTAAATAGGGGAAACTGTCACACCATAAATTTTAACCCTAACTTTTCATATCATATATTCATCTCATCATCAGTATACCAAAGTGCATACTAGGTATTCTGAAGGATCTGTTGGCTTTGTAACAAATATTGGAGATTTGATTGTTTGGTTCTAAAAATTAAAGTTTTATGCTTTGAAGTTTAGATTGGTGGATTGATCTCTTAAGTCATGGATTATGGAATTTCAAGGTTAAATCATGGACGTGTTAAAGACGTCAGGTCATTTGGGGTTTTATTTAGTGATGTACTTCGGCGAGGATTGTTGATATTTGGTTCAGATGATCTTCAGGTGAAGCAAGTCTCGTTCGTTAGTTGTATTGGAAGGAAAATATGAATCCTGAAAAATGGTTTCTTTTTACTAAGACAAATGAAATGGATATTTGGTTTTTCACTAATACGGGATTTGGCAATAAAGGTTGTATGTCTGATTGTCGACTTCAAAATGTCAAATTTTCTATAGTTCATGACCTTACATCAATTTCTAGGCCCAAAATTTCCATTTCCATTTTTATTTCTTAATTTATTTTTTCGTTCATTTGTCTTAACTCCAAGTTCAAGTCTAGTTCCAAATTTCCATTTCAAATTCAGAATCCATTTCAAGTCTTCATTTCAATTTCTAAGTTATATCCAAATTTTCTAGTCTCATTTCAAAACCAAATTGCAAGTCTGTTTCTAAAGCCAATTCCGATTTTTTTTTCCATTTCCTTTTCAAGTCTCAATTTACATTCTTATTTCCAAATTCACTTCAAATCCATTTCAATTCCAATTTCAAACTCAATCTCAAGTTGTCAGTCCTCAAGTTCATTCATTATTGTGAAACCATGACGAATTTCAAAATTCAAGTCCATGTTTCCAATCTCAAATACAATGTCAAAGTTCTATGTCAAAACTCCCAAATTTTTCACCAAGGTTCAAACCGATTTCATTCACCCGTTACAAGTTTATTTCATTTTCTAACTCGACTTCCATAAACCCTTTCATCATGTCCATCTCTTACATACATGTTTGTCGCTCCCCGGACTTTACGTCCCGGTGCAGACGCGGACGGTCGGCGATGATGGAGGTTGAGGTTGAATAGAGTCGCCAGCTAGGCATTTTTATCCCTAGGGAAAGGTAATGCTGCATAAACCTGGGAGGGTATGGATAAGACGGTTGCAAACCAAAGAAATTGAGAAAGGGGGTTGGTTACGACTTGGGAAGGTATTAGCACGCAGATCGTCCGTCGTACTCGACGGGATCCACGCTTATTTGATTGTATTTAAAAGGGGTAGTGTATGTGCTGACTGTGTATAAAAATCTAGGGGAAAGAATGTACAAAGTGTTAGTGCAAAAAGAGAGGGAGATGCTCAAGACTGAGGCTTAAAAAAAAAGCTGAAAGAGGGGGAAGACACAAAGACTTTTGTTCGGTAACTGTTAAGTTATGCCTACGTATCCTCTCGTGCAATGAGGAAGTCAGAACACCGTAGTTCGACTCAAAGAGACTGGATGATTTGATGTGAACTGCTTACTTGTCTATGCTCAAGTGTGTGACTCGTCTGGTTCGAGTGCTAACTGTCTTGCATTAGACGGAAGAAGCGAGTTCTCATTTTCAGAGTGAGTGTGATGAGAAAATAATCCTGGAGGAGACGTTTATTGTTTGTTTATGTGTTTTCAGTTTTTTATTGTTTTTGGTGTTTTGCATAAGATAATGAGCTTAAGCATAAATCAAGGGTTAGTAAACTCATTATATCCTCCCTAGTTAGGGATAATGAGCCTACTTAAATGTGCGATAAGCATCTCAACTTAATTACCATGATGATATAGAATTAAGATCATTAACCTACTTGGAGATTATTAAGTGTTTTTTGGGTTTTTGTTTAGTGTTAAGTAATGAGTTTAATCTCTAATCAGGGATTAGTGAACTCATTACACCATCCTAAGAGAAGGATGATAGATGAGAACACTTAAGCTGAGGAAGACTCCTCATCTTAATCCATGGTTAGGGATTAAATTCATTATATAACAAGCCTTTATTAAAGTGGATTTTAATTAAAGGTGAGATTACGAAGTGGGTTTTAAGTTTATAAGACAACTTGAGGGGGACTTGTCCATTAAACACTAGGTTAGTCCGTCTTACCCATAAGGAAGAGATGGAACCCTAATATAAGGCCCAAGTTACAAGCTTAAGTCTTAATAGTTATTAGGTGTTTGGATTAAGAGGTGTAAACAAATTAAAGGTTTACCACTAAGGATTAAAGTTATACACTCCATCCTAAGATAAGGATGCAGGCATAAGCCTAATTCAAAGTCCTAAAGCTTTAAGTGTTTAGCCTCTGATTATTGAGATGAAAAGAGAGACTCAAAGAGACTAAAAGGTAAAAAGCTAGGGGGGACTATATACAACCCTAAAAATTATCATTCTTGGATATCATATGGTTTGTGAGGCTTAAAAGAAAGATCTCCAGGAGAAGCATATGAAAAGAGAAGGAGAAAGAAGAATAGGTTACTTACTTCCTGAAGAAGATAAGTAACCTAAGAGAAAGAGATAGGAGCAAGAGAGCACAAGTGAAGCAAGTTCACTTCAAAGACAAGTAAAGAATGCATATGAAGAGATGAGAAGAGGTGGGATGTGAAGGCAAATCCACATCCCCAGACAACTTACCATAAGCCCCTAAAATGTTAGTGTGAATGCATAAGATACAAAGCAAAATGAAATAAGACAAATGGAGATGCAATGATCAAGACCAGAAGTGAATATGTAATGTAAAAGTGTTATGAGATGATGCAAAGTCATAAATGATGTTCAAGGATGTTCATACAAGAGATGAGATGCTAAGATGGCATGTTATAAGCTTAAAAACACATGGATGTACATGGAATGTGATGAATGCAAAGCATACCAAATGGATGAAGAAATGATCAAACAGTGTTCAAACATGTTTTAAGATGTCTAATATGGCATACAAGAGCATGGGATGTCATGGCAAGTTCATATGATGATGATATGCAAAGTTGAATGCAAATGAACATGAGAAATTAGGGTTTTATGAATGTATGAGATGCATATGACCAAACCAGAAGCATACATCATGATAAAAATTTGAAATTGAACTAAAACAAACCCTAAACACATACAATATCACTACCCAAAGATGAAGGTCAGAAGCTAAACCTAGAGGAAGTTATGAATTTCCTAAGTTAACTAGGGTTATTGGGTGATTCTAAAGGAAAAAAAGCAAATCAAATTGAAAATGCAATGAAAACGTATGAGATAAATAACCTAGATACTAGATGCAATGTGTGAAAGAATGCAAAAAGAACCAAGTTCAAACTCATCATGATTGATCAGAAATGATTTTTCAAAGTTAGGGTTAGAAAAATGTGATTTTTAGGAACCCTAATTCAAAGTAAATTGTGAAAACATGATCAAACCTAAAAATAAATTTGTATGATGAGTTTGTAAATTTTTTTTAAATGCCTAAGAATGCTTCATGAGTTTTTGGGTGATTTTTAGAAACCTAAATGTATTTTTAATTAATTAAAATCAATCAATTAATTAAATAAAACATTTAAATGATTTAAAAATACTTTTTTAATATAAAAATTAAAATAAAAAATGTTTTTGAGTTTAGAAAAATATTTTAAGTGAAAATGCAGAAAATGAGATTTTTAAAAGTCTTTTTGCTATTTTTAATAAATGGATGAAATAAAATGTGAAATAAATAAAAGAAAATGAAAGTATGCAAGATCTAAGGCCAGGATTCAAAGCTGGAGTGACTGCGCGCATTTTTGGATGGCTGGGATTGAATTTGATTTAATTAATTTAATTAAACCTAATTAAACTAATTAATTAAAGATTAGGGTTAATAAGGCATATGGGCGTTCACACACGCGGGAAGCACAGATCCAATGGTCCATATTCAAACTCACACACTAACCCTAATTAAAACCCTAACTACTCTCAGGTGACCGGAGGAAGCTCCGGTCATCTTTTCCGGTAACCCAAAATCCCAACTTCCTCCCTAGGCTACCCCAAGCCCTAAAAATTTCCCAGAATCAATCCCTAAACATCACTGAAAACGAATCCACCAACAAACAACATTTATTTTACATGAATCATGAGAAACGAATCAAAACAGAAAACACACGAAAATTTCAGAAACTAAATACATCCTACATACTCAACCATTTTCAATGATTCAAAGCGCATAATGATAAGGGAAACAAACTTTATCAAATGGTAACTTAAAATCAAGGTTCTGAGAAATTTGTTCTTGAGCTATACCTGAGCTGGAGTTGAGAAAATATGGACTTCCAAAGCTTGCCTCTTGTGCAAGACACCTCCTTTGAGTCCCCTGGTGCTATTGAGAAGCTTTGCAAGAGTTTAAATGGCCTGTTTTTGAAGATTCAGTTCTGAGAGGTGGAAAATCTTGTTTTGGTTTCAATTCCTTTTAAGCCATGGTGAAGGGTGGTTTATGATCTATGGGTTATGTGGAGATGATTGGTGGAAAAAGATTGAAGTTTTGATGGTTGTGTTGAGAGATTCGAAGAGATGAAGGTTTATGGAAATTTTTGGGATTCTGAGTGTGTTAATGGATTCAGGCTTGTGTGTTGTATGAAATGAGGTCCATGATGTTAGTATAGAGCATTGTGATTGGTCAGAAAGTTGGTAGTGGCATAGTTTGATTGGTATGGCCTCATTTTCAAAAAATTCAATGTTGTGTCATAGAGAGTATTGCACGGGTCAGAGGAGATCCAAAGGGTGGATTGGCCTCAGCAGAGTTTGTGGAGGACCCTTGGACCAGATTTGAGGATCTGTAGTGCTTGATTCATGAGATGGCAATACTTTTGCAATTTTCCCTCTTTGGAATTTCTTGAAGTGCAAGGTGTAACGCCTTAATTTTATATTTATTTTTGTGAAATAAATATTAATATTTTAATGGCATAATTGAATTAATTAGTGAAGAAAGTATTTTATGAGAATAATAATAATAATATAAGGTGTACTATTATAATGTTGTTATTATTTAAATAAAATAAAATATAGAGTTGGTTAGAGGTTTAAGGGGCCAAGGTGGAATTGCTGTTTTATAAAAAGAGGAAATAGATAAACAACCCTCATTCATCGTATTTTGACGAAGAACAGAGAGGTCTGGAGAAAAAGGAGAAGAAGGGCAAGGTCAAGGATCGTAGATCACCAAGACCAAAAGTTGTGAAGGAAAGCTTCGATTTTAAGGTAAGGGGGGGAGAAAAGGGTTTATGATTGGTGATAAGACATAGAAGGGTAATTGGGAGTTCCTTCCTCCCTTAGGTATTTTTAAGAGATTATGATAATAATGATTGAATTGATGCAATACTATGAAATTGTTGATGAATATGATTATATGATGTATTTTGAAAATATATTTGGTGTTGTGTGTTTGGTATTGGGGGAAATTGCATATGAAGGTTATGGGGGATATGATGAACAAAGAAGAGGATTAAACCTCATAGATTCCCTAACTTGATATAGGAAAGTTTATTAATAAAACTAGTTGATGTTATAGGTATAAATGGATAATAAACATGTGAATTGGTTGGTTTTGAGTGCTAAATTTGACTTAGAATGATTGGGGTTTGTACAGGTAAGAAAGGAGGAAGAAAATGGGAAAAATGTAAAAATCAGAATTTTGGGAGTTAGGTGCCCTGACACGGGTCGTGTCCCATGACACGGGTGGCCGTGTCAGGCTACGGGAAATGGGTTTTTGGTGATTTGGAGGAGCGTGTCCCCAGGACACCTGACACGGGTCGTGTCAGGGGACACGGGTGTCGCTCCCAAAAGATGAGACTGGGCTAAAATATGGTACAGACGCGAACGGTCGGCGAAAGGAGGTGCGAGAACACACAGGAGTGAACTCACAGGGAATGAAAAGAGTCGCCAGCTAGGCATTTTTATCCCGGAGGAAAGGTAATGTTGCATAAACCTAGAAAGATATGGATAAGACGGTTGCGAACCAGAGAGACTGAGAAAGGGGGTTGGTTACAACCTGGGAAGGTATTAGCACCCAGATTGTCCGTCGTACTCGACGGGATCCACGCTTAAAAGATTTGTGTTTTAAAGGGGTAGTGTCAATGCAATCTGTGTATCAAAGATGGAAAGAATGCAAGTGTCAGTGTAAAAGAAAAGTGAAGTGTATAAATGAAATGTCAGTGTAAAAGAGAAAGAGGTGAAATGCTCATGATAATGAGGCTTAAAGAATGAGGCTGGAAAGAGGGGGAATATACAGAGACTTTTGTTCGATAACTGTTAAGTTATGCCTACGTGAAATTATGTGATCAGGTATGAGATGTCCTAAGAGATGTCCCAACACTTAATAGGACATTTGACAAATTTAACCAAAACTTAAACAGCAAGAAAAGTAAACAACACAGAAGTTTGTTAACCCAGTTCAGTGTATAACCACACCTACATCTGGAGGCTACCAAGCCAGGAGGAAATCCACTATTAGTAATATTAATTCTAGACTTAAACCACCCTGTTTAATCTATCACTTAATACTTACCCAATGCAATTTCTACCTAAGACTCACTTAGATAAGAGTACCCTACTCACTCCCCCTCAATCACCCAGTGATCAAGTTTACAAGTTTACTGAAATTGAAGACATCCTTCAAACAATACAGCTTGATCTTACTTCACAGTTTTAATCAAGTCACAAATGCACTTTTGCTTAAAAGCTCATAAAGTGGTACATAAAAACAACCTGCTATTAAAAACACTAGACACCCTATTTAGTCTTCTGAAATTCGTACTCAATTCTATGAGTTTCTGTTGTTTAAATAGGTATCTGAATTTTGGGCTTTCTGTAGAATGATCCAGCCCTACTGTGCAGCAACTGTCACCTTGAATTTAGGGTTTGTTACCTCCTATATTCTAGGTGCATTAGGTCTTCTGTTTTAATCTGAATCTTCAATTTAAAACTCCCTACAGATGCGCCTTGTTCTGTTTTTATCCAGCATTAATTAATCCCAGATAGTTCTCCTTAAATATCTCTGATCTGTTAATCAATAATTAATTCTGGTAGCAGGTCTGAGATGTCTCAACATCTGTTGGGACATCCTGACAAAACTGAACTTAGTCATTTACACAATGTCCCAACATCTGATGAGACATCCTGAAATAAGTTCACATACTCTGTTTGCTAATGTCCCAACATCTGATAGGACATTCTGAACTGAATTTAACATTTCTTGTTTGGTCAAAAATTCTGCCAATTCTTAAACATCTACAAACTCCCCCTTTGGCTAATTTTTGGCTAACATCTTTCCTGGTTTTCAGAGTGCAGCAGAAGTTCTTTTTATCAGAGTATATCATTACTTTTCTGTTGATTTTTATTTGAGATTACTCCCCCTCAAACAAATATGTGTCCAGTCTTGTTTCAACAGAAATACACACTGATTCAGTTCAGACAGACACAAACAAATTTCATTCAAAATAACCAGCAGTATAAATTTGTTGTTGTTGTTCTCCCCCTTGGTAGGCATAAAATTAGGGGCCAAAGAAATATTATCCAGAATTACAAATCATTGCTGTCATTACAAATGCCTCACATACAAAGATCACTCAGATTCATCACTCTCAGTAGCTTCCTCCACTTCAGTGTCTTCACCAGATGCAGCATTCTGATCTTCTTCACTTTCCAACATTTGAATGATTTCCTCCAGCTTCTTCTTTCTAGCTTCAAGCTCTTTGCAGGTGCACTTTAGCTCAGCAATTAATTCTTCCTTGGAGATAGAAGACTTAGCAGTTGAGGGACCAGCATATGTCCCAGAAGGTGCTTCAACATCTGCAGCATGATGACTGAGGAATAACTTGTAGTGAAAAGCCAGGGGGCTCTCTCTCTTGCATGCAGTATCCTTGTCAGTTAAAATCCCAGGATATTGATTGAGTACAATACCACACAACAATGATGGAAAGGCTATTGGTAGCTTGGTTGCAGAGGAGCTAGCATGCTTCATGGTTTGATCAAAGATAAAAGCTCCAAAGTCCAGCTTGGTTTGAGTCCCCACAGCATAGATGAATCTGGCCAGACCAGTTGAGATTGATGAAGTGTGGTTGGTAGGCACCCAATTAGAAGTACCAATCCTGTTCAGCATGGCATACTTTCTGGTAAGCATGCTTACAGATAGCTTTCCCTTCACAGGCCATGCCTTGACCTGGTCAGCAGTTATCACCTTACAGACTTGATTATCTGTCTTGCCTAGCTCATTTGGTCCATCTGTTTCTCTTCCTAGATACTGATTTATGATTTGGGGAGAAAACTCCACACATCTACCTCTAACATAAACTTTTCTAAACTCAGAGGACTTACCATTTGAGCAATCCTCCTGAAGATTCACAATGAACTCTTTGACAAGAAGTTCATAGCAGGGAGAGAACTCTGAGACTGTCTTGAATAGTCCTGCAGCAGAGATTAGGTCAATGAGTTTTGTTCACTCAAGTGCATTGCTGCTTAGTTCTCTTTCCAAAGCAACCCTTCTTTGGTACACATATTTCCATCTGTTGACACTGGAGACATGATGGAAGGATATGTTGTCCAAGGGAGCTTCTGGAACAACAGTTGAAGCTCTAGCTGGTGCTGGTTTCTTCTTGGGAGGAGATGTTGGGACATCTGATCCAACATCTGAATCTGATGGTGTTGCAGCTTTTCTCTTCTGGGTTTGAACCTTGCTCCATGGTTTTGCTGGACCAAAAGTGGCTTTAGCCTTGCCTTTCTTTGGGCTAGCCTTCTTCTTCTCAGGAATGACAGGTTCATCTTGCATCTTTCCTTTCCTGGACCTTAGCCTTTTGGCTATGCTGGGTTTGACAGATGCTATGATTTCTGCATCAGAGTCCTGCTCCAGATTGACTACCGGAGGGGATTGAGCAGTCTCCTCATCAGCTTGTTGATCAGCAGAAATTTGATCTTCATTTGATTCTTTAGCCTGTTCCACAAAAACTTCTTTATCACTTTCACTTGAGGTTTTATCCTCAGTTTGTTCAACATCAGATGAGTTCTTTTTCTTATCTTCAGATGTTCCAACATCTGTTGGGACATCTTGTTCTGCAGCAGTGTCCTCTGTACCTTGAGTTGGTTCTTCTTGAGGTGCAGGAATAGTGTTCAAAGGAACAGAGATCCCTCTCACCACCCTTTGTTCAGAAAACACTTGGTTGACAATCTCCTTGATGGAATCATCAACATATTTGGAGTATTTAGCATGAGAGGGAATGTCTTTAGCTTTGCTTCTGATTTGATCTTTACCTCTTTTTGGTGTTCTTGCCTTTTTAGTGTGAGAGGCGCTTCCCCTGAGCTCGTCTAATGGTGTTGATTGCATTGGTACCACAGAAATAGGAGTGGCATGAACCACGTCTTCCTGGTTGAGAACTTTATCAGTAGTTTTAGGGTTTTGAGACATTGTTGAAGAAGATGAATGTGCAGCTTTAGAGTTTATGATTTCTGAAGGATTACTAGTTAATGTGATTCGCTTGTGATGGTGTGATGAGACTCTTGATAGCTGCTTATAAGGAATTACTAAATAAGTAGCCGTTACAGTCCAAATGATTAGGAATGAAATTCCCAAGGATCTAGTCCAGACTAGCTTTGCCATCTGGAACTTATGCCATGCAATGTCATATGACATGTTGGCACATCTCATTAACTGCTAGATATCACATAAACAGATTCCAAGTTTTCCCCTTAAGTTCTCAAATTGTGTAGCATCCAATGCCTTGGTAAAGATATCAGCTAACTGCAGATCTGTAGCTACATGCTCCAATGAAATCACCTTTTCTTCTACAAGATCTCTGATGAAATGATGTCTGATATCAATATGCTTTGTCCTGCTGTGTTGGATAGGATTTTTAGATATGTTGATTGCACTTAAGTTGTCACAGTACAATGTCATGACATCCTGTGGGACATTGTATTCAGTGAGCATCTGCTTCATCCAAACCAACTGAGAACAACTGCTACCTGCTGCTATGTACTCAGCTTCAGCTGTAGATAAAGATACACAATTCTGCTTCTTACTGAACCAAGAAATCAGATTGTTTCCTAGAAAGAAGCATCCTCCTGAAGTGCTTTTTCTGTCATCAGCACTTCCTGCCCAATCAGCATCACAGAAGCCAGTGAGAATAGGTTTGCAACCATGAAAGTACATTATGCCATAGTCACAAGTACCATTAACATATTTAAGAATTCTCTTGACTTGATTGAGATGACTGACTTTTGGATCAGCTTGATATCTTGCACAAACTCCTACTGCAAATGCAATGTCTGGTCTGCTAGCAGTCAAGTATAACAAGCTTCCAATCATGCTTCTATATAAACTTTGATCTACATTCTCACCCTTCTCATCTTTAGTCAGCTTTAAATGTGTAGGAGCAGGAGTTCTTTTATGAGAAGCATTTTCCATTCCAAATTTCTTCACTATGTTCTTGGAGTACTTGCTTTGTGAGATGAACATTGAGTCTTCCATTTGCTTAACTTGCAGACCAAGAAAATAGGTTAATTCACCTACTAGACTCATTTCAAATTCAGATTCCATCTGCTTGACAAAATGTTTGACCATCTTATCAGACATCCCACCAAACACAATGTCATCAACATATATTTGTGCAATCATGACATTTCCTTCTTCATCTTTAACAAACAGGGTTTTATCAATCCCACCTTTTCTGTATCCTTGCTTGATAAGAAATGTGGTAAGTCTTTCATACCATGCCCTTGGAGCTTGCTTCAGACCATAAAGTGCTTTCTTGAGTTTGTATACATGATTTGGACAGCTTGGATCAACAAATCCTTTAGGCTGTTCTACATATACCTCTTCATTAAGATAACCATTAAGAAAGGCACTTTTCACATCCATTTGAAATAGCTTGAACTTTAAGATACAAGCAATTCCCAACAGTAGTCTTATTGATTCAAGCCTTGCTACTGGTGCAAAGGTTTCATCAAAGTCCACCCCTTCAATTTGAGTGTATCCTTGAGCTACAAGTCTAGCTTTGTTCTTTGTAACAACTCCTTGTTCATTTGACTTGTTCTTATACACCCATTTTGTTCCAATTACATTTATATCATCAGGTCTAGGAACAAGATTCCACACTTCATTCCTTGTGAATTGACCTAATTCCTCTTGCATAGCACAAATCCAGTATTCATCAGTGAGAGCCTCCTTGATGTTTTTAGGTTCTATTTTGGACACAAAACAAGAACCTGAAATCACTTCTCTTGATCTAGTGCTCACACCTCTGTTGGGATCACCAATTATTAAATCTTTGGGATGATCCTTCTGTATTCTGATGGAGGGAGGTTTGCTTGAATCTTCTGACCTTGTATCATTTTGAGTGAAGTTATATTGATCATTCTTTTCTTCAGCTTCAATCTTGATATCAGCAGATGTTCCAACATCTTCTGGGACATCTGTAGGAGCATCATCAATTATCACATTTATGGACTCCATGATAACATTTGTTCTGTAGTTAAATACTCTATATGCTCTGCTGTTTATAGAGTATCCAAGGAAAATTCCTTCATCACTTTTAGGATCCATTTTTCTCCTTTGCTCCCTATCTGCCAGAATATAGCATTTACTTCCAAATACATGAAAATACTTCACTGTGGGTTTTCTGCCCTTCCATACTTCATATATTGTGGACAAAGTTCCTTTCCTCAAAGTAACTCTGTTATGGATGTAGCAGGCAGTGTTCATAGCTTCAGCCCAGAAATACAGAGGTAATTTTTTAGCATGGATCATAGCTCTTGCTGATTCTTGAATGGTTCTATTCTTCCTTTCAACAATCCCATTCTGTTGAGGATTGATAGGAGAAGAATACTCATGGTTGATTCCTTCTGAAGAACAGAAATCTAAGAACTTTTGATTCTCAAATTCTTTTCCATGATCACTTCTTATTCTGATCACACAGCTGGATTTTTCCCTTTGCAATCTTTGACATAATTCCTTGAATACATCAAAGACATCTGACTTTTCTTTAATGAAATTTATCCATGTATATCTTGAAAAGTCATCAACCACCACATATGCATACCTCTTACCACCAAGGCTTTCAACTTGCATAGGTCCCATGAGATCCATATGTAACAATTCCAAAACTTTGGAAGTTGTCAGATGTTGGAGCTTTGGATGGGACATCTTGGTTTGTTTGCCTATTTGACATTCACCACAGATTTTGCCATCATCAATCTTCAGTTTAGGGATACCTCTTACAGCATCCATAGATATGATCTTCTTTATGCCTCTGAAATGAAGATGACCTAGCCTTTGGTGCCATAGTTTTACTTCTTCTTCTCTAGCTAGAGAACAAGTTGAAGTGGGACTGAAGTCTAGTGGCTCCCACATGTAACAGTTGTCTTTAGATCTGGCTCCTTTCATGACAACCTCTTGTTCTTTGTTAGTCACTATGCATTCAGATTTGGTAAAGTTTACACTGTATCCTTGATCACATAGTTGACTTATGCTGATCAGATTAGCAGTTAAACCTTTAACAAGCAGCACATCATCTAATCTTGGAACATCTTGACAATTCAAGGTTCCAACTCCCTTGATTTCTCCTTTAGCTCCATCTCCAAAGGTAACATACCTGGATGAATGTGGCTTTAAGTTTACTAGCAAATTCTTCAATCCAGTCATGTGTCTTGAGCATCCACTGTCAAAGTACCAGTCTTCTTTAGCTGATACTTTCAATGATGTATGTGCTATGTATGCATTACTTTTATTTGACCAGATGAGTTGAGATTTCTTTTGATGCCTCTGCTCTGAGTGTTGTTCAGCTGATCTCCAAGCTTGATTGTTGATCTTGTTCTTGGGTATGTGGCTTTGATCAGTCTGAATGTCAGCTTTTGGTCTCCAAACTTTCTTGATTACTTCTGTCTTTTGCTTAGGAGGTTGCTGATTTCTAAGCAGCACTTTCTTGGTACCTTCTACTTTCTGCTTGGAAGGTTGCTGACACATCTGATTTGGATATCCATGTAACTTATAACAGTGAGGTTTGATATGCCCAAATCTTCCACAGTGATGGCATCTCCATCTTTGATACTTCTTCTTCATTTTGTTCTTTCCAGAATGTTGAGACATCTGTTGGAACATTATGTTAGTCTTTGTGTTCTGATGTTGAAGCATTTGTTGGGACATCTTGTTTGACTGTGTAATTTTTGAAGTAGCTTTGCTAGAGCTGGCTTCATCTCTGTTATATCCCAGTCCACTTTTGTCCCCTGAATGTTTATTATTGCAGAGAATAACATCCAGTGTATTTGAGCTGCTGTTCATCATTCTAACAGATTTGGACATATGTTCCATCTTAGAATTGAGAAGAGTTACTTCACTTTTCAAGGTATCAATGATTACTTGATCACTTGCTTTTTCCTCTTCTAGTATTTCATTCTGCTTCTTTAGCTTTATAACCTCACTGCATATTTCAGAGCTTCTTTTGTATAAATCTTTGAATGCTTGCTCAAGTTGTTCATAAGTAAGCTCTCCACAACTGGAATCACTATCATATTCACACAGTCCAGCTAAAGCAGTAATATGCTTAGCTGATTCTTCTTCTGAATCTCCTCCTGAGTCTTCATCAGACCAGGTTACAGATAGTCCCTTCTTTTGTCTTTTTAAGAAGTTAGGACATTCCTTCTTGATGTGTCCATATCCTTCACATTCATGGCACTTGATTCCTTTTTCTTGACTGGTCTTTTCAGCAAGATTTGATCTTCTGTTAGCATCATAGGTTCTCTTGTTTTCAGAAGAGTTTGTGAATCTTCCACTGGAATTTGATTTACCTTCCATACCTCTGAGAATCTGTTTGAACTGTCTTGTAATCAATGCAAGGTTTTCTGATAAGCTTTTATCATTTGCTAGTTCATCATCTTCTTCTTCATCTGCATTTGAAACCAAGGCAATTCTTTTGTTCTTTTTAGCATGTGTGTCATTCATTCCCATCTCAAAAGTTTGAAGGGAACCAATTATTTCTTCAGCTTTCATGGAGCATATGTCTTGTGCTTCTTCTATTGCTGTGACTTTCATGTCAAATCTTTTTGGCAAAGATCTGAGAATCTTCCTTACAAGCTTTTCATCAGTCATCTTTTCTCCCAAGGCTCCAGAAGTATTGGCTATATCCAAGATGTTCAAGTAGAACTCATGAATTGATTCATCTTCCTTCATTCTCAAGTTCTCAAACTTGGTGGTGAGAAGTTGAAGTCTTGACATTTTTACTTTTGATGTTCCTTCATGAGTTGTCTTGAGGGTATCCCACACATCTTTGGCCAGCTCACAATGATGCACTTGTCTGAAAATATTTCTATCAATGCCATTGAATAAAGCATTTAGGGCTTTTGAGTTGCCTAGTTCTGAATCTTCTTCCTCTTTACTCCATTCTTCTTCTGGTTTCAGAACTATTGATCCATCTTTGGTGTCTTGAACAGGATGTTTCCATCCAACATTTACTGCTCTCCATGCCCTGTTGTCAAGTGACTTTAAGAATGCAATCATTCTTGGCTTCCAGTAGTCATAATTAGAACCATCCAGTATAGGTGGTCTATTTACTGACCCTATATCTCTGTCCATGTTACAGAATTTGTTTTCCCTAGATCTCACCCAGTATAAACAGGCAGGGTGCCTGCTCTGATGCCAATTGAAATTCTGTGATCAGGTATGAGATGTCCTAAGAGATGTCCCAACACTTAATAGGACATTTGACAAATTTAACCAAAACTTAAACAGCAAGAAAAGTAAACAACACAGAAGTTTGTTAACCCAGTTCAGTGTATAACCACACCTACATCTGGAGGCTACCAAGCCAGGAGGAAATCCACTATTAGTAATATTAATTCTAGACTTAAACCACCCTGTTTAATCTATCACTTAATACTTACCCAATGCAATTTCTACCTAAGACTCACTTAGATAAGAGTACCCTACTCACTCCCCCTCAATCACCCAGTGATCAAGTTTACAAGTTTACTGAAATTGAAGACATCCTTCAAACAATACAGCTTGATCTTACTTCACAGTTTTAATCAAGTCACAAATGCACTTTTGCTTAAAAGCTCATAAAGTGGTACATAAAAACAACCTGCTATTAAAAACACTAGACACCCTATTTAGTCTTCTGAAATTCGTACTCAATTCTATGAGTTTCTGTTGTTTAAATAGGTATCTGAATTTTGGGCTTTCTGTAGAACGATCCAGCCCTACTGTGCAGCAACTGTCACCTTGAATTTAGGGTTTGTTACCTCCTATATTCTAGGTGCATTAGGTCTTCTGTTTTAATCTGAATCTTCAATTTAAAACTCCCTACAGATGCGCCTTGTTCTGTTTTTATCCAGCATTAATTAATCCCAGATAGTTCTCCTTAAATATCTCTGATCTGTTAATCAATAATTAATTCTGGTAGCAGGTCTGAGATGTCTCAACATCTGTTGGGACATCCTGACAAAACTGAACTTAGTCATTTACACAATGTCCCAACATCTGATGAGACATCCTGAAATAAGTTCACATACTCTGTTTGCTAATGTCCCAACATCTGATAGGACATTCTGAACTGAATTTAACATTTCTTGTTTGGTCAAAAATTCTGCCAATTCTTAAACATCTACACTACGTATCCTCTCGTGAAATGAGGAAGTCAGAACACCGTAGTTCGACCCAAAGAGACTGAAAGGATGAATTGACTTGTGAACTGCTTACTTGCCTATGCTCAAGTGTATGATCTGTCTGGCACAGATGCAAACTGTCTTGCATTAGACGGAAGAAGCAAGTTCTCGTTTATGAGTGAGTGAGATGAGAAAAGAATCCCGAAGGAGACGATTATTGTTTGTTTTTTGAGTTTTCAGTCTTTTATTGCTTTTGAAGTTTGTCATAAGTTAATGAGCTTAAGCCTAAACCAATGGGTTAGTAAACTCATCACATCTTCCCTCTGATTAGGGGTGATGAGAGTAGCTTAAGTGTGAAGTCAGCTTCTCACACTTAATCACCTTTGATGTAGGATTAAGATCATTAACCTACTTGTTATTATTTAGATGTTTTTGGTGATTTTTGTTTAGTGTTAAGTAATGATATTAATCCATAATCAGGGTTTAAACAGACTCATTACACCATCCTAATAGAAGGATAATAGATGAGAATGTTTAAGCTGAGGAAAGCTCCTCAACTTAATCTATGATTAGGGATTAAACTCATGACAAAACAAAGCCTTTATTAAGTGGATTTTATTTGATGATATGATGATGAAGTGTTTTTTAGGGTTTGTAAGACAACTTGAGGGGGACTTGTCCATTAACACTAGGGTTAGTCCTTCTTAACCAGTTAAGGAAGAATTAGAACCCTAATGCAAGGCCCAAGTTACAAGCTTTATGTCTTGATGATTATTAAGTGAATTGGTTAAGAGAATTAAACACATTAAGGGTTTAACACTTAGGATTAAAGTTATACACTCCATCCTAATAGAAGGATGCAGGCATAAGCTTAATCACAAAGCCTTAAAGCCTTTAGGGTTTAGTCCCTGATTATGAGATGAGAAGAGAAGACTCAATGAGACACAAAGGTAAAAACTAAGTGAGGGACTAATCAAAACCCTAATCATTGTCATGCTTGGTTGTTCCTAAGGTTTGTGAGGTTTAAGAAAGAAATCTTCAAAGGAACCACCAGGAAGCAGATGAAAGGATCAGGAGAAGCAAAGTGACTTGCTTCATTTAAGAAGTCAAGTCACTTGAAGAAAGAAAGTAAGGAGAAGAAGAAAGATCAAGCTCAATCTCAAACACATAACAAAATGCAGCAAAGATGCATAAAAGAGATGAAAAGAAATTGTGAGAAGTGAAGGCAAATTCACTTCTCAAAGTTGCTTACCACCTGAAAAGTTAGTGAGAAAGATGCAATGCAATGCAAAATGGAATGAAATGGCATGAGGCAAATCAAAACCAGAAGCATATATGAGATGATAATGATGCTATGATATGGTGAAAACATGAAACAAGGCATGGGGATGATCACATGAAGAAATGGATGCAAATGGAGCAAGTTTAGAACCATGAACATACATGAAAAGTTATGATATGCAAATGACATACAACATGGCAAACACATGATGCAATGATCAAACATGCTTTCAATATGTCTTAGGATGTTCAATGAATCAAATGGATGCACAAAATGCTATGGCAAGTCAAGGTATGAATGCAAATGCAAGATGAATGCAAAAGGAAGCCCAAATTAGGGTTTATGATCAATGCATCAAACAAAAACCAAAATAAGAAGCAAACATCAAGATAAAAAATTGAAAATGCACTCAAAGGAACCCTAATCCTATACAAACTCACTGCCCAAATGAGGGGTTCTAACTCTTAACCTAATGTAAGTTATGAATTTCCTAAGTTTCCTAGGGTTTTAGGGTACCTTAACATGAAAAATGCCAAACAAATTGAAAATGAAAGATCAAATCATGCCGATTTAATCTCACAAACTACATGCTAAACAAAATGCAATGCAAAAAGAATCAAAGTCCAACTCTCAATGGTTAGGCAGAAATGATTTTTTGAAGTTTGGATCAAAATAATGCCTTGAAATGATTTTAATTCCATGAAAAATTCTCAAAAGACATCAAGATCAAAAAAGAAATTTGGTTTGACTGTTGGACAATGTTTCTAAATGATTATGAAGGTTTCATGAATTTTTTGGTGATTTTTAAATACCTAAAAGTATTTTTAATTAATTAATTCTCATTAATTAATTAAAAATAAACTTTTAAATGATTTAAAAATATTTTTTAATGCAAAAAATAAAAATAAAAATGTTTTTGGTTTCTGAAAATTAATAAAAGTGTGTACAAAAATTTTCAGAATTTTTAAAATGATTTTGCTATTTTAAAATAAATGGAGAAAAGAAATACAAAATAAATGAATTAAAATTAAAGAAAATGAAAAGTAAACGCAATGGAGAGCCAGGATTGAATCTGGGAAATAAAAAGTTGACTGCGCGCGCAATCTAAAGGCTGACATTCAAACTGAGTTAAATCCTATTTATGAATTAATTAATCCAGATTAATAAAGTCAACTATGATTAGGGCAAAATAGAGTGATCCTGGGCGTCCAAATGCGCGCGAGTCAACACATCCAAGGGGCAATATTCAAACTTCATTAAACACAGGGATTAGCCTTAATTATTTTCAGGTGGCCGGAGAAGACCTCCGGTCGTCTTCTCCGGTGGGAACCCCACCTGAAAATCTCCAAAATCCTCAAAACTTCACTAAAACGAAAACTAAAAGCCCAGAAATCATCCCCACATCCCACTGAATCAAAACCCCCACTCAAATCTCATTTATTCTTCTTCAAACGAATCGAAGCCAAACAGTTTTTAGGGCAAAAGTTTCAGACATTGCATACATCCTGGTTTCTCAACCATTTTCAAAAATAATCACATATTCATGATCAGGGGAGTGCATAGAAGCTATTAAGAACTTAAAAACATGCTTCTAGAAAAAAGTTTTGAGTTGACTACCTGAACTGAAGCTTTTGATTCAAGAGCTTTCTGGTTGTTTCTCTGGCTCAAACCCACTCCAATGATCCTCCCAATAAGCTTGCAATGTTTGTTTGAAGCTTGCAATGGCTGGTTTGGGAGTTTGCTTGAGTTCTGTTCAAGGTCAGGTGATGATCGTATTTTTGATTCAATGGCTTTCAGGTTGTTTTGAGGGTTGGTTTGTGTTCAGTGAAGCATGGTGAGATGGTTTGTGAAGTTAGTTTGTATGTTTGTGGCCTGTGTGATGATTTTCGAAAGCTCTTGCAAGATGAGGTGAAAATGTGAATGCTGAGTTCTGTAGTGTTTTAGGCTTGCTTCTTGTTATGTTTGGCTTGCATTTGATTAGTATAAACAATTGCCATTGGTCAGATGACATGATGTGTGCTTTATTGATTGGTATGGGTCTTTTTTCCAAAATGTCAAAGTTGTGTAAGAGAGGTATGGGCTACTTTCTAGCCAAGTACAAGGAGGGTGTGCTGCGCAGCATGATGTGAGGAAGGGCCTAGGATTGATCAGCAAGCTAGCCAGCAAGTGGATGAGAAGCTATGATGAGTTTTGCAACTTGCCTTGCCTTTGGTTCTTTATGAAATATCTTGATCCATAAGTCATAAAACATGTGATTCTTTGGATGCAATCTGACTTTTAGGACTTGTATGATCATGTGGTGAAGCTTAGAAGTCCATTTGATGACTTAATTGGCCTTGAGAAGTGAATTTGCAACTTTGCCTCTTTGGTGCATGACTTGAAATTTAGTGATTTTTGCCAACTTTGACAAACCATAACTTTTGATCCAAAATGAATTAGGCCATGTTCTTGTACTTTTTGAAAAGGGAATGATCTATTCTACAACTTTCATGACCAAAGTTTTTCCATTTGAAGCTTTTTTGAATCAAAAAGTAAAGGTTGAAAAAGTTGCCTAAAATGGCAATTTCATTAAAAGTCAAACTTGCCCAAAAAGTCAACTTTGCAAAAACTTGAAATTCTTGAATTTTGTAAACTTCCAACATCTTCCATGATCAAATAGAGATCATATACAATCAAAATGATGAAGAATGCCCTTTGGTTGGGTCATTGGGGGCCTCAGATGCCCTGATTTTGCACTGACTTGCTTGAAAAGTCAACTCTTGATCAGATGACTTTCCCATGGAGTTTCTTCATGAAAATTGATATGCATACTCCCTATACCATATAGAGACCAATAGAAACAAGAATGACCAAAAAATTTGGAGTTATGGCCTTTGAAACCAAAACCCTAATTCTAGGTCATCTGTGCAGTCAAGCCTGGCTCTGCCTCCACACCATTCTCAGTCCTTGTGATTCTTTGACATTCTTGACTTTGATAGGATATAATATGATACTTGAACACACATGGACCCCTTTAAAGTGATTGATGGCCTTTGGAGTGGCTCAAGAGGCTCTTGGATTGTTTGGATCACAAACCCTAGATGCAGATGACTTTGAATCTATGCAGTGAATCAAAAAATGTGGTATGAGATGCTATGATTGAGTTTATGCATATGAAATGATCACAAGCCATGGTGTGAATGGGTGAGGGCAAATTTGGGGTGTTTACAACGGGAAGCCGTGTCAAGCCACTGTAAATGTGATTTTTTCGTCCGTTTTAAGGCGGATTTGACTCATTCTTCTAATGTAGGATTATATTAGTGAAATAAGACTTTGAGGACGTTCTAATACTAGATAACTTGTGGTTGAATACCAAAGACAGTCCAAAATTTGCACTCACAAAATGAAGAAGAAAAGGGATATAGATTGTAAAAGAAAATAAAGTATATTGTAAAGTGTGGGCGACGGAGGACGACTGCTGGGTAAAGAGCAATGACGGGGACGGCCGACATGCAGGAAAAAGTGCGGAAAATAAAGCAATGACGGGGACAGCCGACATGCTGGGGATAAAAAGAATCATGATGGGGACGGCCATCAAGTGAAGCTGCAAAATCCTCTGGGGATTAATGAAACATGACGGGGACGACCATCAAGTTCATAAAGTAAAGTAACCAACGATGGGGATGACCATCGGGCTAAACTGATGAAGGACGATCATCAGGAAAAGGAAAAGGGACCACAACGGGGACGACCATCGGGTTAAAGAATAAATGAAATAAACAGATGATGAGGGACGGTCATCAAAGGTGGAGGACGACCACCTGGCAGGGGACGGCTGCTCTGCTGGGGATAAGATGAGGGACGATCATCTATGGTGAAGGACGATCACCTGGCAGGGTACGGCTGCCGAAAGCATCGCGACATAGGACGAATGCCGGATAAAAGGTCAACGATATGGACGGCCATCGGACGAGCATGATGAAGGAAGATCATCAAGAGGTGGAGGATGACCACCTAGCAGGGGACGGCTGCTCTCAAGGTTTGTCTTGACATAGGATGAATGCCAGATAACCAAAATCAACAATGGGGACGGCCGTTGGATAAACTGATGAAGGACGATCATCAAAAGGTGGAGGACGACCACCTAGCAGGGGACGACTGCTAAATATCACAAAACAGGACGAATGTCGGATGGAAAAGATCAACGATGGGGACGGCCATCGGATGAGAATGATGAAGGACGATCATCAAGAGGTGGAGGACGACCACCTAGCAGGGGACGGCTGCTCTCGAATGTCAGATAAAGAAATTTGTTTTGTTGGCGATCTACTGGGGAACAGTAAACACGAACGAGTGTTTACATCCAAGAAACAAAAGGTATAAGTGTTTTGATGTTTGTGTATAGATTAAAGATGCGGACGAGCATCCCTAAGACTACGATACGGACGAGTATCGGGTAGAAACAAATACTGACACGTGTTCAGAGATGATGATACGGACGAGTACCAACTGGTTAACAAGGAACACAGACGAGTGTTGAATCTGAAGGTACTCTTCTGGGGAGTAGTAGACACAGACGAGTATCTATATTCAAGAAGACAAAGGTGCTTGACATAGCGTATGGATTAAAGATGCGGATGAGCATCCTTAAGACTATGATACGGACGAGTATCAGGTAGAAACAAACGCTTGACGCATGCTCTGAGATGATGGTACGGACGAGTACCATCTGGTTAACAAAGAACAAGGACTAGCGTTGAATCTGCGGGGATATAAGTGCTATATACAAGATACGAACGAGTATCTGTATAAGTGTGGTTGGTGTATAGATGAGTGTTTAATCTGCTGGGGGAGAGTGACACGGACGGGTTTCAAAGAGAAGAGTATAGTATAAACAAGTATCTGATATACAAAGTGTTTATGTTACTGCACTGGGGAAAATGACACGGACGGATGTCAAGGAGATTATATAAGTATATGTGAGTGCAAAGAGGATGTCTTTGGCTTTCCGTTGGGGATATGACACGGGCGGGTGCCACAAGGAGTATATACTGGTGTTTGGGAATGTAAGGCAACTGTGTTTGCTGGGGAGTCTGGGTGGTATTCTGTATACTGTTGACGGATTGTCAATATTCACAGGTGTTTGATTCCGACCATGGCTTATGGTTATGCAATATGTTGGATTTTTTTCCGTAATGCTCCGTATTAGACGGAATGCTACGCTTTGTGGGTGAATATGATGCGAATGCCATGATTATGCAAAGATACCAAACCGGGATTCGGATCCCGATGCTGCGAAGATCTCTGGCCGATCTGCTTGAAATGGACATCCCAGCTGGGGGCGAGATCATTGGTAGATCTGATGAGATGATATCTGCTTGGGGGGGGTGGGTCACTGATAGACCCATCCTGATAATGAGGGACTCATCTGGGGTTTGTAGAAGCTTTCTTCACTCTGTTGTGATCCTTTCATGCGCTACTCTTCTGGATAGAGACTGGAGCTCTGTGGGGAGATGGTCCCCTGACTTTTGTACTTGGCTGAGGAGGAAATGGCAACTCGGCTGGGGAGAAAGAGAGATCACTGAAAGACCTCCCTAGAGATTCTGTTGAGGAGGATTCTTGACTCAGCCGGGGATATGGGCGCTGTAAACACCCCAAATTTGCCCTCACCCATTCACACCATGGCTTGTGATCATTTCATATGCATAAACTCAATCATACCATCCCATGTCACATTTTTTTGATCCACTGCATTGGTTCTAAGTCATCTGCATCTAGGGTTTGTGATTTGAGCAATCCAAGAGCTTCTTGAGCCACTCCAAAGGTCAACAATCATTTCAAAGGGGTCTACATGTGTTCAAGTATCATATTCTATCCTCTCAAAGTCAAGAATGTCATAGAATCACAAGAACTGGGATTGGTATGGAAGCAGAGCCAGGCTTGACTGCACAGATGACCTAGAATTAGGGTTTTGGTTTCAGAGGCCATAACTCCAAATTTTTCAAGAATTTCAAGTCTTTTGCAAAGTTGACTTTTTGGGCAAGTTTGACTTTTCATGAAAATGTCATTTTATGCAACTTTTTCAACCCTTACTTTTTGATCCAAAAAAGCTTCAAATGGGAAAACTTTGGTCATGAAAGTTGTAGATTAGATCTTTCCCTTTTCAAAAAGTACAAGAACATGACCTAATTCATTTTTGATCAAAAGTTATGGTTTGTCAAAGTTGGCAAAAATCACTAAATTTCAAGTCATGCACCAAAGAGGCAAATTTCAAGTCACCCTCCCCAACAGTTGAATACTCATCTATACGCCGCTCACGATTATACAGATACTCGTCCGTATCTTGTATACACCATGTATATCCCCACAGATTCGACACTAGTCCGTGTTCTTTGTTAACCAGTTGGTACTCGTCTGTACCATCATCTCAGAACATGCGTCAAGCGTTTGTTTCTACCTGATACTCGTCCGTATCATAGTCATGAGGATGCTCGTCCGCATCTTTAATCCATACATCATGTCAAACACTCTCGCTTTCTTGAATATAGACACTCGTCTGTGTATACTATTCCCCAGAAGAGTCCCCTCAGATTCAACACTCGTCCGTGTTCATTGTAACCAGTTGATACTCGTCCGTATCATCACCTCTGAACACATGTCAATATTTGTTTCTACCCGATACTCGTCCGTATCGTAGTCTTAGGGATGCTCGTCCGCATCTTTAATCCATACACAAACATCTAAACACTCATTCTTTATTTCTTGGATGTAAACGCTCGTCCGTGTTTACTATTCCCCAGTAGATCGCTACCAAAGCAATTTTCTTTTTATCTGACATTCGTCCTGTGTCATGATAAACTTTGAGAGCAGCCGTACCCTGCTAGGTGGTCGTCCTCCACTTCTTGATGGTCGTCCTCCATCATGCTCATACGATGGCCGTCCCCATCGTTGATTTTCTATCCGACATTCGTCCTATGTCGTGATATTTAGCAGCCGTCCCCTGCTATGTGGTCGTCCTCCACCTTTTGATGATCGTCCTTCATCATCTTATCCAATGGCCGTCCCCATTGTTGATTTTGGTTATCTGGCATTCGTCCTATGTCAAGAAAAACCTTGAGAGCAGCCGTCCCCTGCTAGGTGGTCGTCCTCCACCTCTTGATGGTCGTCCTCCATCATGCTCGTCCGATGGTCGTCCCCATCGTTGACCTTTTATCCGGCATTCGTCCTGTGTCGTGATATTTTCGGCAGCCGTACCCTGCCAGGTGGTCGTCCTTCACCTTAGATGACCATCCCTCATCTTAACCCAACAGAGCAGCCGTCCCCTGCTAGGTGATCGTCCTTCACCTTTGATGACCGTACCTCATCATCTGTTTTTTCCATTCATTCTTTAACCCGATGGCCGTCCCCGTCGTGGTCCCTTTTCTTTTCAGTTTAGCCCGATGGCCGTCCCCATCGTTGATTACCTTACTTTATGAACCTGATGGCCATCCCCGTCATGTTTCATTATTCCCCAGAGAATTTTTACAGCTTTATCTGGATGGCCGTCCCCATCATAATTCTTTTATCCCCAGCATGTCGGCCGTCCCCGTCATTGCTTTATTTCCCGCACCTTTCCAGCATGTCGGCCGTCCCCGTCATTGCTCTTTACCCAACAGTCGTCCTCTGCTCGACGGTCATCCTCCGTCACCCACACTTTACAATATAATTTATTTTCTTTTACAATCTATATCCCTTTTCTTCTTCATTCTGTGAGTGCAAATTTTGGACTGTCTTTGGTATTCAACCACAAGTTACCTTGTTTGCCTGATAAGCCGTCGCTTACATCCTGCACAGCTAACTCATGTTTGAATAGGGGCAGCTGTAAACACCCCAAATTTGCCCTCACCCATTCACACCATGGCTTGTGATCATTTCATATGCATAAACTCAATCATACCACCCCATGTCACATTTTTTTGATCCACTGCATTGGTTCTAAGTCATCTGCATCTAGGGTTTGTGATCTGAGCAATCCAATAGCTTTTTGAGCCACTCAAAAGGTCAACAATCATTTCAAAGGGGTCTACATGTGTTCAAGTATCATATTCTATCCTCTCAAAGTCAAGAATGCCAGAGAATCACAAGAACTGGGATTGGTATGGAAGCAGAGCCAGACTTGACTGCACAGATGACCTAGAATTAGGGTTTTGGTTTCAGAGGCCATAACTCCAAATTTTTTGGTCATTCTTGTTTCTATTGGTCTCTATATGGTATAGGGAGTATGCATACCAATTTTTATGAAAAAATTCCATGGGGAAGTCATCTGATCAATAGTTGACTTTTCAAGCAAGTCAGTGCAAAATCAGGGCATCTGAGGCCCCCAATGACCCAACCAAAGGGTGTTCTTCATCATTTTGAGTGTATATGATCTTTATTTGATCATGGAATAAGTTGTAAGTTCACAAAATTCAAGAATTTCATGTCTTTTGCAAAGTTGACTTTTTGGGCAAGTTTGACTTTTCATGAAAATGTCATTTTATGCAACTTTTTCAACCCTTACTTTTTGATCCAAAAAAAGCTTCAAATGGAAAAACTTTGGTCATGAAAGTTGTAGATTAGATCTTTCCCTTTTCAAAATGTACAAGAACATGACCTAATTCATTTTTGATCAAAAGTTATGGTTTGTCAAAGTTGGCAAAAATCACTAAATTTCAAGTCATGCACCAAAGAGGCAAATTTCAAGTCACCCTCCCCAACAGTTGAATACTCATCTATACTCCGCTCACGATAATACAGATACTCGTCCGTATCATGTATACACCATGTATATCCCCACAGATTCGACACTAGTCCGTGTTCTTTGTTAACCAGTTGGTACTCGTCTGTACCATCATCTCAGAACATGCGTCAAGCGTTTGTTTCTACCTGATACTCGTCCGTATCATAGTCATGAGGATGCTCGTCCGCATCTTTAATCCATACATCATGTCAAACACTCTCGCTTTCTTGAATATAGACACTCGTCTGTGTATACTATTCCCCAGAAGAGTCCCCTCAGATTCAACACTCGTCCGTGTTCATTGTAACCAGTTGATACTCGTCCGTATCATCACCTCTGAACACATGTCAATATTTGTTTCTACCCGATACTCGTCCGTATCGTAGTCTTAGGGATGCTCGTCCGCATCTTTAATCCATACACAAACATCTAAACACTCATTCTTTATTTCTTGGATGTAAACGCTCGTCCGTGTTTACTATTCCCCAGTAGATCGCTACCAAAGCAATTTTCTTTTTATCTGACATTCGTCCTGTGTCATTATAAACTTTGAGAGTAGCCGTACCCTGCTAGGTGGTCGTCCTCCACTTCTTGATGGTCGTCCTCCATCATGCTCATACGATGGCCGTCCCCATCGTTGATTTTCTATCCGACATTCGTCCTATGTCGTGATATTTAGCAGCCGTCCCCTGCTATGTGGTCGTCCTCCACCTTTTGATGATCGTCCTTCATCATCTTATCCAATGGTCATCCCCATTGTTGATTTTGGTTATCTGGCATTCGTCCTATGTCAAGAAAAACCTTGAGATCAGCCGTCCCCTGCTAGGTGGTCGTCCTCCACCTCTTGATGGTCGTCCTCCATCATGCTCGTCCGATGGTCGTCCCCATCGTTGACCTTTTATCCGGCATTCGTCCTGTGTCGTGATATTTTCGGCAGCCGTACCCTGCCAGGTGGTCGTCCTTCACCTTAGATGACCATCCCTCATCTTAACCCAACAGAGCAGCCGTCCCCTGCTAGGTGATCGTCCTTCACCTTTGATGACCGTACCTCATCATCTGTTTTTTCCATTCATTCTTTAACCCGATGGTCGTCCCCGTCGTGGTCCCTTTTCTTTTCAGTTTAGCCCGATGGCCGTCCCCATCGTTGATTACCTTACTTTATGAACCTGATGGCCATCCCCGTCATGTTTCATTATTCCCCAGAGAATTTTTACAGCTTTATCTTGATGGCCGTCCCCATCATAATTCTTTTATCCCCAGCATGTCGGCCGTCCCCGTCATTGCTTTATTTCCCGCACCTTTCCAGCATGTCGGCCGTCCCCGTCATTGCTCTTTACCTAACAGTCGTCCTCTGCTCGACTGTCATCCTCCGTCGCCCACACTTTACAATATACTTTATTTTCTTTTACAATCTATATCCCTTTTCTTCTTCATTCTGTGAGTGCAAATTTTGGACTGTCTTTGGTATTCAACCACAAGTTACCTTGTTTGCCTGATAAGCCGTCGCTTACATCCTGCACAGCTAACTCATGTTTGAATAGGGGCAGCTGTAAACACCCCAAATTTGCCCTCACCCATTCACACCATGGCTTGTGATCATTTCATATGCATAAACTCAATCATACCACCCCATGTCACATTTTTTTGATCCACTGCATTGGTTCTAAGTCATCTGCATCTAGGGTTTGTGATCTGAGCAATCCAATAGCTTTTTGAGCCACTCAAAAGGTCAACAATCATTTAAAAGGGGTCTACATGTGTTCAAGTATCATATTCTATCCTCTCAAAGTCAAGAATGCCAGAGAATCACAAGAATTGGGATTGGTATGGAAGCAGAGCCAGGCTTGACTGCACAGATGACCTAGAATTAGGGTTTTGGTTTCAGAGGCCATAACTCCAAATTTTTTGGTCATTCTTGTTTCTATTGGTCTCTATATGGTATAGGGAGTATGTATACCAATTTTTATGAAGAAATTCCATGGGGAAGTCATCTGATCAATAGTTGACTTTTCAAGCAAGTCAGTGCAAAATCAGGGCATCTGAGGCCCCCAATGACCCAACCAAAGGGTGTTCTTCATCATTTTGAGTGTATATGATCTTTATTTGATCATGGAATAAGTTGTAAGTTCACAAAATTCAAGAATTTCAAGTCTTTTGCAAAGTTGACTTTTTGGGCAAGTTTGACTTTTCATGAAAATGTCATTTTATGCAACTTTTTCAACCCTTACTTTTTGATCCAAAAAAAGCTTCAAATGGAAAAACTTTGGTCATGAAAGTTGTATATTAGATCTTTCCCTTTTCAAAATGTACAAGAACATGACCTAATTCATTTTTGATCAAAAGTTATGGTTTGTCAAAGTTGGCAAAAATCACTAAATTTCAAGTCATGCACCAAAGAGGCAAAGTTGCAAATTCATTTCTCAAAGCCAATTAAGCTACCAAATGCATTTCTAAACTTCACCACATGATCACAAGAGTCTTAAAAATCAGAATGGGCCAAGATATCACATGTTTATGGCCTATGGAGCAAGACTCTTTCATAGGAAACCAAAGACAAACCAAGTTGCAAAAACTCATGATGGCATTGCATCCACTTGCTAGCTACTTTGCTGATCAACCTTAGCCTTTTCCCTCACCATGCTGCACAGCCCACACCCCTTGTACTTGGCTAGAACATGACCCATGCTTTCTCTTACACAAAGTTGACAATTTGCAAAAGTAGCTACACCTATCACAAAAGGGCATGTCACATCTTATGACCAATAGCAATTGTTTATACAAACAAATTGCTAGCCAAAGCACATAACCAGCCAGCCTGAAACAAGCCCAGGCATCACATTCTCACTTTCACTCTCAAATTCAAAACCATTTGAAACTCAGCATACAAGCCACAAACACTTAAACAAACTTCATAGATCAACTCAACTCATCATCCTGGTCAGAAAGCACCCCTCATCCTTGCCCTAAACTGCCTGAATCATAAACACGATTCTCACCTGAGCTTGAATAGAACCTGTTCAAACTCTCAAACCAGCCAACACAAACTCCTTCTAAGCATCCAGACATCATCAAGGGACCAAAAGGAGTGGATTGCACAAAGAGAAGAAGCCAGAAAGTTGCAGACTGAAAGCTTCAAAACTCAGGTAGCTCCGTGAACATTTTTTCCAGAAATGGATTTTTAAGTTCTTAAGATGTTCTTCATGATTCACTGGTCACTCTGATGTCTTTGGTTTTGAAAATGGTGAAGAAATAAGGGTTTAATCATGTTCTGAAACTTTCTGACCTAGAAATGTTTTCTTTCGATTCATGCGATTGGTGAAATATAAATGAGTTTTGGTTTGGGGTTTTAATTCAGTGAGGTTTGGGAAGGATTTCTGTCCTTTTAGATTTCATTTTAGTTACGTTTTGAAGGTTTTAGGAATTTTCAGGTGGGGTTCCCACCGGAGAAGACGACCGGAGGTCTTCTCCGGCCACCTGAAAATAATTAGGGTTTAATCCCTGTAATTAATGAAGTTTGGACCTTGTGCGTTGGATCTGTTGACTTAGTTGACCTGACGCGTGTTTGTGTGGCCCAGATGCACCCATTTTGCCCTAATCTCAATTAACCTAATTAAACCCAATTAATCAATTCATAAACTCAGTTTAGTCAGGTTTGAATATGGACCATTGATCTGCGCGCGTAGTCAACAGCTTCTTCCCCAGAATCCATCCTGGCCATCCATTGTGTTTACTTTTCCTTTTCTTTATTTTTAATTCATTTGTTTTATATTTATTTTGTCCATTTATTTTAAAATAGTAAAATTTATCCAAAAAATCTGAAATTTTTTATACAAGTTATTATTTAATTTCAGAACACAAAAATATTTTTATTTTTATTTTTTGCATTCAAAAAGTATTTTAAATATTTAAAAGTTTATTTTTAATTAATTAATGAGAATTAATTAATTAAAAATACTTTTAGGTATTTAAAAATCACCAAAAAATTCATGGAACATTTAAAAACATTTAGAAACATTGTCCAACCCTCAAACCAAATTTCTTTTTTGACCATGATGCATCTTGAGAATTTTTCATGGAATTAAAATCTTTTTGATGCATTATTTTGATCCAAACTTCCAAAAATCATTTCTGCCTAACCCTAAAGAGTTGGACTTTGATTCTTTTTGCATTGTGTTTAGCATATCATGTAGTTTGTAAGATTAAATGGCCATGATTTTATCTTTCATTTTCCATTTGTTTGGCATTTTTCTTGTTAAGGAACCCTAAAACCCTAGAAAAATTAGGAAAATCATATCTTGAATTGGGTTAAGAGTTGGAACTTCTCCTTTGGGCAGTGAGTTAGTATAGGATTAGGGATCCTTTGAAAGCATTTTCAATTTTTTATCTTGATATTTGCTTCTGATTTTGGTTTGTGTTTGTTGCTTTGATCATAAACCCTAATTTGGGCTTCCATATGCATCCATCTTGCATTTGCTTGCATAACATGGCTTGTCATAGCATTTTATGCATTCTTTTGATTCATTGAACATCTTAAGACATATTGAAGGCATGTTTGATCATTGCATCTTGCATTTACCATGTTGTATGCCATTTGCATTTCATAACTTTTCATGTATGTTCATGCTTCTTAACTTGTTTCATTTGCATCCATAAGCTTGTATGATCATCCCCATGAGTTGTTTCATGTTTGTAGCATCTCATAGCATCATTAACATCATGCATGTGCTTCTGGTTTTGTTCCTCATCACACCATTCCATCTCATTTTGCATTGTATTGCATTCCTTTCACTAACATTTCAGGTGGTAAGTTACTTTGAGAAGTGAATTTGCCTTTACTTCTCACAATTTCTTTTCATCTCTCTTATGCATCATTGCTGCATTTTGTCTTGTGTTTAAGATTGAGCTTGCTCATTCTTCTTCTTCTTACTTTCTTTCTTCAAGTGACTTGTCTTCTTAAATGAAGCAAGTTACTTTGCTTCTCTTTGCTCCTTTCATCTGCTTCCTGGTGGTTCCTCTGAAGATTTCTCCTGAAAACCTCACAAACCTTAGGAACAACCATGCATGACAATAATTAGGGTTTTGATTAGTTCCCCATTTAGATTTTACCTTTGTGTCTCATTGAGTCTTCTTTTCTCACCTCATAATCAGGGACTAAACCCTAAAGGTTTTAAGGCTTTGTGATTAAGCTTATGCCTGCATCCTTCTATTAGGATGGAGTGTATAACTTTAATCCTAAGTGTTAAATCCTTAATGTGTTTAAATACTTTAATCAATTCACTTAATAATCATCAAGACATCAAGCTTGTAACTTGGGCCTTGCTTTAGGGTTCTAATTCTTCCTTAATTGGTTAAGAAGGACTAACCCTAGTGTTAATGGACAAGTCCCCCTCAAGTTGTCTTACAAATAATAAAACTCACTTCATCATCTTATCATTAACTAAAACCCACTTGATAAAGGCTTTGTTTTGTCATGAGTTTAATCCCTAATCATGGATTAAGTTGAGGAGCTTTCCTCAGCTTAAACATTTTCATCTATTATCCTTCTATTAGGATGGTGTAATGAGTCTGTTTAATCCCTGATTATGGCTTAATCTCATTACTCAACACTAAACAAAAACACCAAAAACATCTAAATAATCACAAGTAGGTTAATGATCTTAATACTACATCAAAGGTGATTAAGTGTGAGAAGCTGACTTCACACTTAAGGTATTCTCATTACCCCTAATCAGAGGGAAAATGTGATGAGTTTACTAAATCCATTGGTTTAGGCTTAAGCTCATTAACTTATGACAAACATCCAAAAGCAATAAAAGACTGAAAATACAAAAAACAAACAATTTTCGTCTCCTCCGGGATTCTTTTCTCATCTCATTCACTCATAAACGAGAACTTGCTTCTTCCGTCTGATGCAAGACAGTTTGCACCTGAGCCAGACAGGTCATACACTTGAGCATAGGCAAGTAAGCAGTTCACAAGTCAATTCATCTTTCAGTCTCTTTGGGTCGAACTACGGTGTTCTGACTTCCTTATTGCACGAGAGGATACGTAAGCATAACTTAACAGTTATCGAACAAAAGTCTCTGTATATTCCCCCTCTTTCCAGCTTTATTCTTTAAGCCTCATTTGTCATGAGCAATTCATTCTCATCCTTACACTGACACTGCATGTATCACATTTCACACTTCTTACACTGACACCTGTACATCCTTTTCCAGCTATTGTATACACAAATTGCACTGACACTACCCCTTTAAAACACAAATCTTTTAAGCATGGATCCCGTCGAGTACGGTGGACAATCTGGGTGCTAATACCTTCGCAGGTTGTAACCAACCCCCTTTCTCAGTCTCTCTAGTTCGCAACCGTCTTATCCATATCTTTTCTAGGTCTATGCAGCATTACCTTTCCTCCGGGATAAAAATGCCTAGCTGGCGACTCTTTCATCTCCAGTGAGTTCACTGCTGTGTGTTCTCATTGTCCCTTTCGCCGACCGTTCGCGTCTGTACCTTTATCTGGGCCATTCCCATTTTATCGGGAGCGACAGGCGCCTTCTGGTATTGCCCTATTGGAGAAGTGATGCCTGGCAACTCTGATGGGGAGAAGTAACAAGTGGCAACTCGGCTGGGGAGAAAACACTTTGGGTGCTAAGACTGAGCGAGCACTGATTTGCCATCTTGCTGAGATGAAGCTTACATGCCCCATGCTGCGCTTTTGAATACCTGCAATCCTGCAAAGATAGGGAAATGCACAAATAATCCTGAGGTGTCCCTTACCGGATTCCTTCATAGGAGTTTAGACACTTCTGAGAGTAAGTATATTTCCTTCAAGCACGTAACTTTTATTTTTGAAGGTAAACATCTGTATTCATGCAGTCGGTTTTTCTTACGACATCAGACATTTTTGCAAATAAAATGTACAAGACAAAACATGACTGAAAAATCTGATTTTATTAATTCATATGCCCTGAATTGGCGAGATACAATCAAAGAAACAAATCCCCTGAAATGAGGAGATTGTTACAAAATGAGAAACAAACTGCTGGCAATGTTGACGACGCTTTCGAGGAGCTTCCCTCTTGCTATGACTCGTATGACATTTGACGTTCTTCTCATCTTGCTTTCTGAAGTCGGTTGATTCTGAAAGAAGCTTGATATTTTTGAAGCTTACCAAGTTGTAAACGATACAGACGAATTCAGAATGCAGTTGTTCGCTTATTCCCTTATTTTGCATGGATCGCCCTTTCGGGTTTTCAATCCATAGGGATACCCATTTTTGCCTGAGTTGTCCAATGCGGCTTTTCAACTCAGCGGGTGTACATTTTTTGTTTATTTTCCCTTATTTTTTCCCGAGTCTTTTATTCTGTTTTTTGACTCGCCGGGATGCCCTATTTTTGCCTGGACTTACATTCTGTTTTTATGTCCAGCGGGTCATTTTTATGCGAAGTATTTTTTAACTGCATCTGAATTTACAGGGGACGGGAAATCTTCACCATCCATGGTGCTGAGCATCAGTGCTCCACCAGAAAAAACTTTCTTTACTACAAATGGTCCTTCATAGTTTGGAGTCCACTTGCCCCTGTGGTCTGTATGCGGAGGGAGGATTCTTTTCAGCACAAGATCCCCTACTTGGTACTCTCGGTGCCTGACTTTCTGATCGAAGGCTCTCTTCATTCTTTTCTGATACAACTGCCCATGACAAATTGCAGCCAATCTTTTCTCTTCAATCAGACTCAGTTGTTCGTATCGGGATCGAACCCATTCTGCTTCGTTCAGCTTAACATCCATCAATACCCGTAGGGAGGGTAATTCAACTTCGACAGGTAGGACTGCTTCCATACCATACACAAGCTGATACGGTGTAGCCCTAGTGGATGTTCTGATTGACGTGCGGTACCCATGCAACGCAAATGGCAGCATCTCATGCCAGTCTTTGTAAGTAACCACCATCTTCTGCACAATCTTCTTGATATTCTTATTAGTTGCCTCAACAGCGCCGTTCATCTTTGGCCTGTAAGGAGAAGAATTGTGGTGTTGGATCTTGAAGTCCCGGCATAGCTCTGCCATCATTTTGTTGTTTAAATTGGAACCATTATCAGTAATGATTCGTTCGGGAACTCCGTACCGACAGATGATATCTCTCTTCAGAAATCTGGCTACCACTTGCCTTGTAACGTTTGCATAGGAAGCTGCTTCGACCCACTTGGTGAAATAGTCAATGGCAACCAGGATAAATCTGTGACCATTTGAAGCAGTCGGTTCGATCTTGCCAATCATATCGATGCCCCACATAGCAAAGGGCCAGGGTGACGACATCACATTCAAAGGATTGGGAGGCACATGCACCTTATCCGCATAAATCTGGCATTTATGACATTTTCTGGCATAGGCACAACAGTCTGCATCCATTGTGATCCAGTAATAACCTGATCTTAGCAACTTCTTAACCATGGCATGCCCTCCTGCATGGGTACCAAAGGATCCTTCGTGCACTTCATGCATTAACAAATCCGCTTCTGTCTTATCAACGCACCTGAGGAGTACCATATCAAAGTTTCTCTTGTACAGGGAACCATCAGTGTTCAGAAAGAAACTACCAGCAAGCCTTCTTAAAGTCTTCTTAGCATTGGAAGATGCCCCAGGTGGGTATGTTTGATCCTCCAAGAAGCACTTAATGTCATGGAACCAAGGCTTATCATCTTTGACAATGTCTGCTGCGAATACATACGCTGGTCTGTCAAGTCTGGACACTGAGATTTGAGGTACAAAGTTGGCAGCTTGCACTTTGATCATGGATGAAATGGTATCCAGAGCATCCGCAAACTGATTCTCGTCCGGAGGGATATACTCAAGCTTGACTGTTGTAAAGAAAGTCAATAACCTCCTTGTATAATCCCTGTAAGGTATCAGATGATCCTGGTGGGTGTACCATTTGCCGTTGGTTTGATTAATTACCAGAGCTGAATCTCCGAATACAGTCAATGTCTTGATCCTGAGGTCAATGGCTTCCTCAAGACCCATAATGCAAGCTTCGTATTCAGCTTCGTTGTTAGTGCAGTTGAAGGTGAGTTTTGCCGAGAAAGGCATGTGGGCTCCCTTAGGTGTAATGAGTACTGCACCAACGCCACGACCATTCATATTAATAGCCCCATCAAACATCATAGTCCATTCTTCTTCCTGGTCAGGCCCTTCAGTGTGAACAGGCTCTTCATGATCTTTTGCTTTTATGAACATGATGTCTTCATCAGGGAAGTCAAATCTCATAGGCTGGTAATCATCAATAGGTTGCTCAGCAAGATATTCAGACAATACACTGCCCTTGATTGCTTTCTGAGAAGTGTACTGGATGTCATATTCTGTGAGGATCATTTGCCATCTTGCAACCCGTCCGGTAAGTGCTGGCTTCTCAAAAATATACTTTACTGGGTCCATCTTTGAGATCAATAAGGTAGTGTGGGTCAACATATACTATCTCAGTCGGCGAGCAGCCCACGCTAAAGCACAGCAAGTTTTCTCGAGCAGTGAATAACGTTGTTCACAGTCGGTAAACTTTTTGCTTAGGTAGTATATTGCATACTCTTTTCGACCAGACTCGTCATGCTGGCCCAGCACACACCCCATTGATTCTTCTAATACTGTCAAGTACATGATTAGAGGTCTTCCTTCAACTGGAGGCATAAGGATTGGAGGCTCTTGTAAGTATTCCTTGATCTTGTCAAAAGCCTTCTGGCAGTCTTCGTTCCACCTGACCGTCTGTTCTTTTCTCAACAATTTGAACAAAGGTTCGCAGGTCGCTGTAAGGTGAGATATGAACCTTGAGATGTAGTTCAATCTACCTAAAAACCCTCGAACTTCTTTTTCTGTCTTCGGTGCAGGCATTTCTTGAATAGCCTTGACTTTATCAGGGTCAACTTCAATCCCTTTCTCGCTCACAATAAAACCTAGCAGCTTACCGGATCGCACCCCGAATGTGCACTTGTTGGGGTTCAACTTCAGCTGGTACTTCCTCAGACGCTTGAACAGCTTCAGCAGATTTACCAGGTGGTCTTCTTCAGTAAGGGACTTGGAAATCATGTCATCCACATAACATTCGATTTCTTTATGGATCATATCGTGGAATAATGTCACCATAGCCCGTTGATATGTTTCACCAGCATTCTTCAGTCCGAACGGCATCACCTTGTAACAGAACGTGCCCCAGGGTGTGATGAAGGTTGTCTTCTCCATGTCTTCAGGCGACATTTTGATCTGATTATATCCTGAAAATCCGTCCATGAAGGAGAACACCGAGAACTGAGCCGTATTATCCACCAATACAACAATGTGAGGTAATGGGAAATCATCCTTCGGGCTGGCTCTGTTCAGATCCTGGTAGTCAACGCACATTCTCACTTTGCCGTCTTTCTTAGGCACAGGCACAATATTAGCAACCCACGGTGGATAGCTAGTTACAGCAAGGAACCCGGCGTCCCATTGCTTTTGTACCTCTTCTTTGATTTTCATTGCCATGTCTGGGCGAGTGCGGCGCAATTTCTGTTTAACCGGTGGGCATTCTTCTCTTAAAGGCAGCTTGTGCACAACAATATCGGTGTCCAACCCTGGCATATCTTGATAAGACCAAGCAAACACGTCCACATACTCTTGAAGCAGGTCAATCAGTTGTCTCTTCACTGAGTCTTGTAGGCAGGCCCCGATTTTAACTTCTTTCACATCTTCATCTGTACCAAGATTGATCGTCTCTACCTCCTCCTGATGAGGAGTGATAACCCTTTCCTCTTGTCTCAACAACCTGGCTAGCTCTTCAGGAAGCTCATACTCTCCTTCAACCCCTTCATCAGCTTGATTGATTGGATTGTCAAAGTCATACGAAGTCATAGCCGTGCTGTTGTCGGTGCAGTCTGGAAGGCACTCTCTGCAAGGGTTCAGTTTGTTCATTTTAGTGATTGATTTTAATCTTGTTTAGAAAAGTGAAATAAAGTTAACATTTTGAAAACACTGCCATTTATTTTTTGTACAAAAAGAAAAATGGAAAAACAGTGAGCGGAAAAGAAAAAGAGACTCATTTGCAAAAGATGTCTGATATTTCATTGATTAATCTTGTTGCACAAAAATTACAGATGGCCCGATTACAAAATGAGTCTTGTCATCTTGGGCAAGATGCAAGACTTGATGCATGCTTAAAATATACAGGAAATAATAATTACTCTGCAGGAGTAACTCTTATAATTTCCTGGGAAGACCAGTTTGAGATACTGCTCCCCGGGATCTTTGGACGGATCCAACTCTCCAGGTTGCGGTCGCTTTCATCCTCATCTTCCAAGTAGTTGACAGCATCAGGGGTGAGCATCCCCCACTAACAAAGTTGGGCTCCTTAGCAGCCTCTGCTTGATCTTGTTGAGTTGGTTTGTAACCCAACCCAAATCTATCCTCCTTCTTCTCTACAGGCAGCAACTTGCCCCAGCCTTGGGCAGTCCCTTCTTCAACAACCTTACGGGCTTGTTGATAAGATGTCATTGAGGTTCCAGGTACAGCAGATGTTTCATTTATGTTCAAGGCCTCAAACCCTTGACTCATCGTTTCGTGGATCTCCCCATCCATCTCAATGTATTTGTAGGTAGCCAGATGGCTAACAAAAATATCTTCTTCTCCACAAATAGTAACGACTTGGCCCTCCCACTCGAATTTTAACTTCTGGTGAAGGGTAGACGTAACTGCGCCAGCGGCATGAATCCATGGTCTACCCAACAAACAGCTGTAGGCAGGCTGAATGTCCATCACGTAGAAGGTCGTTTTGAAAGTTTGTGGGCCGATCGTTATAGGCAACTCAATTTCCCCCAGAACTGATCTCTTAGAACCGTCAAAGGCTCTTACTACCAAGTTACTGGGACGCAATGCCAATCCTTCATACTCTAGCTTCACAAGGGCTTTTTTAGGTAAGACATTGAGGGATGACCCTGTATCTACCAGTACATGGGAAAGAACTGCACCCTTACACTCCATGGTAATGTGCAAAGCCTTGTTGTGATTGCGGCCTTCCGTAGTCAAATCAGTGTTGGTAAACCCTAGTCCATTACTAGCATTAACATTTCCAACCACAGCTTCCAACTGATTGACTGTGATCTCTTCTGGCACATAAGCTGCGTGCAAGACTTTTAGTAGTGCGTTCCGATGAGCCTCGGAGCACATAAGCAATGATAGAATAGAGATCTTGGAAGGCGTCTGGTGAAGCTGGTCCACTATCTTGTAATCACTTTTCTTTATGATTCTCATGAATTCATCCACTTCTTGATCAAAAGGTGTTTTTAAAGTTTCTTTAACAATTGGCTCTTCCTGCACCATGCTTTTCCCTTTTGCCTTGGCAGCAGCTTCTGCTTCAGCAGCGGGTCTTTGAATTTGTAGGGCAAAGAGACGTCCGCTTCGAGTGAAGCCTCCGCCTCCTCCCACATTGTCTACTTGTGGTGAAGAAGTTGGTGATTCCAAAGTGATTTTCCTTCCTTCGCAGTATAGATCAGAGTCGTAATGCCAAGGGATAGCATTACTGCTTTCATAAGGTATTGGCCCAGGCACCGTGATAGTGACTGGACTGACGACAGCTGCAGAAGGGACCATGATAGTCTGTGGATCATAGTATATTGTGACTGGTGCTCTGATAGGAGTGGCATTTTGTGAGTTGTAGGCGGAATCATTTTCAGGATCATAATAAATTGTAACTGTTGAGACGCTTTCATTGTTTTCTGTTGATGTTGTAGGAGACATTGTTGGATGGATGGATGTTGTTGTTGTAGGAGATTCTGAATGAAGGGGTGTTGAAGTTGTAGAAGGGATGTTTGTTGATATCTGGTCCGTTGACGTAACAGATGAAGCATTTGTTGATGAGATTGAAGAGTTGCTTAGAACAATGGTTGTCGTATTTGTAGAAGACTCGGGGATTGTTGTTAAGGAGATTGCTGGATTGGTAGGTATTGATGTTGTGATTTGAAGCAGGCCACTCTGGATGAGACCATCTATGCCATCTCTCAGGTTATCACATCCATTCACTGAAATGTTGCAATAAGCACACCCTAGCTCGCATCCAGGGAACATTTGACATTCAAGGAGTTGAGCTTTGATCTCTACCAAGGGTGTCCGAATCTGACCCACACTGGTTATCAAGTAAGACGGCTTGTCTTCTTCGATAGCATTGATCCTGGGGCCACCATGGTTTGGCATAGGGTTCTTGCTAACATTTGGTGGTGGTGCAAAGTTTAGAGCCTTAGAATCTACCAAGTCTTGTACCTTCATGTGCAAAGCTCTGCAATTCTTTGTACTATGGCTAGGTGCATTTGAATGAAAAGCACATCTGGCGCTGGCGTCATAATTTCTGGGCAGACTGGCAGGATCTGGAGGTGCCAACGTCCTTAGCTCGACCAGGTTGAGCTTTAGGAGTTCTGGCAGTAATGTGGCATAGGGCATAGGGATCAGATCAATCACCCTATTGGCCTGAGAAGGTCTCTGTTGGAACGGTCTTTGCTGATTGTTGTTGTTGGTGTTGTTGTAATTTCTCTGAGGAGGGTACTGAGTTTGTTGCTGATAATTTTGTTGTTGTGGTTGATAAGCCGGTTGTGGATGAATTGGAGCGGGAATGGTGACTGCTGCCACAGACCTATGAACATATTGGGGTCTGCCCCTGCTGGCATGGATAGCATTGGTCTCACCAGTTCTTCTTGGGCCCACAAAAGGCTTCCTTGTGTTGCTGGATGAGCTGGCACCGTTGTCAGAAATTTTGCCCATCTTTAATAGGCTCTCAATTCTTTCCCCAGCTATAACGACATCTGCAAAGCTGGTAGAAGAAAAGGCAGCTAGCCTATCAATGTATGTTCCTTGGAGGGTGTTCATAAACATATCAGCCATCTCCCTCTCTGACATGGGTGGCTGGACAGCAGCAGCAAGCTGTCTCCACCTCTGGGCGTACTCCCGGAAGCTTTCCCTGGATGACTGTGACATTCCCATCAGGAGGGTCCTGTTGGGTGCCATATCCAAATTGTACTGGTATTGTCTGATAAAGGCCTCAGCCAGGTCCTTCCAGCACCTGATGGTTGCTCTAGTCAAATGGGAGTACCATTCCCTTGAAGCTCCTGTCAAGCTATCCTCGAAATAAAACATCCATAGCTTCTCATCCATGGTATATGCCTTCAGCCTTCCCAAAAAGGATTGCAAGTGGTTCCGTGGGCAGGAAGTCCCGTTGTACTTCTCAAAGCACGGTGGTTTGAATTTGTGGGGAATCCTGACCCCATCCACTAAGCCCATGTCCATAACATCAAAACCCAAGGAGTTTTGAGACTCCAAGGACCTTAATTTTTCAGCAATTTCATCTAGCCTTCTGTCATAGGCCTCCTCCCCAGCTCCCATCACTGTGAACTGATCTTCCTGGGGGTCTTCTTGCAGTACTCTGCCTGTGGTAGCATTCCCTTGAACATTAGCAGGGATGTTGATCTCTGGATGAAGGTGGGGTCCAAATACAGGTGGGTTGATATGGGGCTGAACCCTCTCATTGTTGCTTGTCCCACCAGTCCCTAGATGGGGATCTTCCTGAGTCTGCCTCTTTACTAAAGCCCTCAATCTCTCTTAGCTTTGTGCCAATCCATTCATCACCTCCATAAATTGTGTCATCTGATTCCTCATTTCCAATCTCTCATTGGCCATTTGGTTCCTGACCTCTGTAAGGTCCTGTTGTACCTGGTCCATCTGTATACCCGGAAGGTTGTTGCGGGTGGGATATCTGTGTGGACGGTTGAGTGGGAACACCCGACGTCGAGCAATAGTTCCTGAGATCACAATAGAGTTAGTAACAAAAACAAAACAAACCTACAAAACAAACAAAGGTTAGCATGCAATGCAGTATGCTTATTTGTCTCCAAGGTATCCGGCTTGGCTCTTGGTTTTGACCTTTCCAGACCCCTGAGGAAGATGCTTGTGATGTTGCTTGAAAGAAACTCAGATTGAATAAACTGATACATATATTACAAAAAGTAAATGATACATAGTTTGTTTCTTACAAAACATGCCCTCTGAGGGGTCAAAATACAACATAAGAAAATAAAAGTACATGAAATGAAAGCAACAACAAGCAAAAGTCAGACACTAAGACCAAACTCATCCTCCTGAACTTCCTTGAGAAGTGCTTCAGTCACAGGATCAGCTGGACGCTCTGTAAGATTCCTGATAAGGAGATTCCTGGTAGTAACAGCTGCAGTTAGCTTCTTGTGTTGACTCTGGTCCTTTGACCTCTTCATTCCAGCTTTAATCTTCAACTCTGAGATCTCCCTCTGGGCTACCAGCAGGGCTTCCTGTTGTTCCTTTGCACTAGCCTCCAATTGCTCAATCTTGTCTTGAGTCCTCTTATCTTCCAGAGTACGAGCTTCGGTGATCCTGACCCACCTAGCTTGGCTCTCCTTCAGATACAAATCAGTCCTGGCCTTCTGGAACTGAGCCTCCTTGCAGGCATTCTTCAAGATCTACTCTCCAGCCCTAGACTTTTTGATGTAATCCTCTGACTTTTCAATCCTAGCCAGATGCTCCACCCTTAGCTTTTCTAACCTCTCAATGTCCAAGCGACCATCACTCCTCTCCCAGAGGGTCTTCTGTAGAGCCTGAGTCAACTTCTCATTTCTTTCTTTCAAATTTTCAAACTCCTCTAAACTGACAGTGGCAGGAGGTGGTGCTGAGGATGGTCCAGGTATATCTTCCATGGTAAAGGGCATCCCAGAAATTTGTGCCCTGGCATGGGACCACTCATAGTACTGTGCTGAGGCTACATTGTTGCATCTTCCCAGAATGGTTACTCCTTTAGTCTGGACATTGTCCCAAGCCCAGGATGCTTGCCTGACAATTTCCAGATTAGGCTTAATCTCATAGTAAAGAGTCTCAGCCAAGTCTTGTGCTTTAGGAGGGTGGACCAATGCATATCCCAGTTGTCTTTTGAATAGCAGAGGGTTGTAGTTGATGCAACCCTTTACTCCTATCAGGGGTACATTGGGAAATTGCCCACAACTGGTAATGATGTCCATGCCCTTTGTGCTTTGAGTGCACCATCTGATATCAGCTGAAGTTAAAGCAGTGAGCCTTCTAGCCCAGTTCCTCTGCTGATGAGGATTCAAAAATGCATCAGTCTTAGGCAAGTGCTTGAGCAACCAGGTATGGAAAAGGGGAGCACAGCACCTTACCAATCTTCCTCTCTGCTTTTCATTCCTTTGGTGGACAGAGTAGTAGAAATCTCCCAGTAAGGTGGGCACTGGGTTCCTCAGGATGAAAAGATGGATTGAATTCTTGCTAACAAACTTAGGCTCATCTGCAAATAAAATGATCCCATATATGCTAAGGGCCAATAAAGCACATACTGCCTTCCATTCTCCTGAGGAGGCCTTCAGGGTGGCCTGGGAAGTCAAGAAATCCAAATGTAGGCCAGAGATTCCAGCCTTGGTAGTCATATTCTGCCCAATCAGAACTGGTTCCAAATGCAATGCCTTTGCCACTTCTTCATTACTTGGAAAAGCCATCTCAGGGTTGAAAGGGACTCCACCCCTGATAGGTATACCAACCAATGATGAATACTCCTCTAATAAAGGTCCCAACTGAAAATCCTGCAAAGTGAAACACCTCAGAGGGGGATCATAGAACTGTAGGCAAGTATGAATCAGGCTCCTCTGTGAAGGGTCCAAATCCATAACCACATCAAGTATGCCTCCATAGTGCTCTCTGAATAGTGGTATATGGTCTGGAGTAATCAGGGTCTGAATCTTCCTGATGTCAGCTAGCTCAGGATGAAAGAAATGATAGGAGATGTTACTCTTCTTAGGTGCCATGTTGCTGAAGAAAAGCTGAGACAGATGCTGATGATGGAGAATGACATTGAAGATGGACCACTGACAAGCTGGTGCAGGTGACTGAAGCAGGTAGCTGATAGCTGAAGTAGATACTGATGAGGATAGGTCTATGTTGATGATGGGGTCAAAACCAAGCCAAAAATAAAGTATGGATACCCTGAAAAACAAATAAGCAAATGTTAAAATGATGCAATGATGATGTATGCAAATGATATGCAAGGGTTTGTGACTGAGCTGGATCTGATCAAGTGCTCTGATATAAGTCCAGGTATGTTCAAGAAATCCAGATGGAGGTTCATAAGTCCAGTAACCAAGTTGGGGGACTCAAATAAAGAGTCACATGTCCAGGGTTAAAAATCACAAGAACTGTCCAACATGGAGCACTCTTAATCAAAACAAAGTAACAGGGTATGCTGAGGTCAAGGGTACCTGCAAACCTGTAAACAGCCCAACCCCCTCACAGGTGATGTTCTAAAACAAGGATCCTCAGACTTGGATCAGTTATGAGAAGTGTAAACACTTCCAACCCGGAGGTACAGTGTTTACAATAACCATAAAAGATCCTCCTCTAATTCACCTCAGTTTCTGAAGGTCATAATAAAGGTCATCCAGACTTAGTAGGCTTCCCAGATAGCCCTAGTACTACAGGAAATCTGCAGCACAGAGTTCTCAAGAAGAAACCCATATCTGAACCGTGTTTCATATTCCCGCACCAGACCGAAATGGAATGGGAAAGAATATGAACCACTCTAGCCTAGGTTTCACTCAGGTCCCAGGTATAGGACCTCAACTCTCAATGGAACACCCACCCACCAAAGCAACAAAACAGATCCAGCCAGCACAATATGACAGTATGATATATGTAAAGCTATAAAGAAAGCAGTAAACAAACTGTACATAAAGCAATAAACAAAATAAATACAAATACAAACACAATTAGAACATAACACCCCCGTAAACACAAATCAAACAAGCGCTAGGAGGAACCCACAAAAAGAACCAGAAGCCCTGGTTGCAGTATAAGGGTCCCCAACAGAGTCGCCAAGTTGTCGCTCCCAAAAGATGAGACTGGGCTCAAATATGGTACAGACGCGAACGGTCGGCGAAAGGAGGTGAGAGAACACACAGGAGTGAACTCACAGGGAATGAAAAGAGTCTCCAGCTAGGCATTTTTATCCCGGAGGAAAGGTAATGCTGCATAAACCTAGAAAGATATGGATAAGACGGTTGCGAACCAGAGAGACTGAGAAAGGGGGTTGTTTACAACCTGGGAAGGTATTAGCACCCAGATTGTTCGTCGTACTCGGCGGGATCCACGCTTACAAGATTTGTGTTTTAAAGGGGTAGTGTCAATGCAATCTGTGTATCAAAGCTGGAAAGAATGCAAGTGTCAGTGTAAAAGAAAAGTGAAGTGTATAAATGAAATGTCAGTGTAAAAGAGAAAGAGGTGAAATGCTCATGATAATGAGGCTTAAAGAATAAGGCTGGAAAGAGGGGGAATATACAGAGACTTTTGTTCGATAACTGTTAAGTTATGCCTACGTATCCTCTCGTGCAATGAGGAAGTCAGAACACCGTAGTTTGACCCAAAGAGACTGAAAGGATGAATTGACTTGTGAACTGCTTACTTGCCTATGCTCAAGTGTATGATCTGTCTAGCACAGATGCAAACTGTCTTGCATTAGACGGAAGAAGCAAGTTCTCGTTTATGAGTGAGTGAGATGAGAAAAGAATCCCGAAGGAGACGATTATTGTTTGTTTTTTGAGTTTTCAATCTTTTATTGCTTTTGAAGTTTGTCATAAGTTAATGAGCTTAAGCCTAAACCAATGGGTTAGTAAACTCATCACATCTTCCCTCTGATTAGGGGTGATGAGAGTACCTTAAGTGTGAAGTCAGCTTCTCACACTTAATCACCTTTGATGTAGGATTAAGATCATTAACCTACTTGTGATTATTTAGATGTTTTTGGTGATTTTTGTTTAGTGTTAAGTAATGAGATTAAGCCATAATCAGGGATTAAACAGACTCATTACACCATCCTAATAGAAGGATAATAGATGAGAATGTTTAAGCTGAGGAAAGCTCCTCAACTTAATCTATGATTAGGGATTAAACTCATGACAAAACAAAGCCTTTATTAAGTGGATTTTATTTGATGATATGATGATGAAGTGTTTTTTAGGGTTTGTAAGACAACTTGAGGGGGACTTGTCCATTAACACTAGGGTTAGTCCTTCTTAACCAGTTAAGGAAGAATTAGAACCCTAATGCAAGGCCCAAGTTACAAGCTTGATGTCTTGATGATTATTAAGTGAATTGGTTAAGAGAATTAAACACATTAAGGGTTTAACACTTAGGATTAAAGTTATACACTCCATCCTAATAGAAGGATGCAGGCATAAGCTTAATCACAAAGCCTTAAAGCCTTTAGGGTTTAGTCCCTGATTATGAGATGAGAAGAGAAGACTCAATGAGACACAAAGGTAAAAACTAAGTGGGGGACTAATCAAAACCCTAATCATTGTCATGCTTGGTTGTTCCTAAGGTTTGTGAGGTTTAAGAAAGAAATCTTCAAAGGAACCACCAGGAAGCAGATGAAAGGATCAGGAGAAGCAAAGTGACTTGCTTCATTTAAGAAGTCAAGTAACTTGAAGAAAGAAAGTAAGGAGAAGAAGAAAGAGCAAGCTCAATCTCAAACACATAACAAAATGCAGCAAAGATGCATAAAAGAGATGAAAAGAAATTGTGAGAAGTGAAGGCAAATTCACTTCTCAAAGTTGCTTACCACCTGAAAAGTTAGTGAGAAAGATGCAATGCAATGCAAAATGGAATGAAATGGAATAAGGAAAATCAAAACCAGAAGCATATATGAGATGATAATGATGCTATGATATGGTGCAAACATGAAACAAGGCATGGGGATGATCACATGAACAAATGGATGCAAATGGAGCAAGTTTAGAACCATGAACATACATGAAAAGTTATGATATGCAAATGACATACAACATGGCAAACACATGATGCAATGATCAAACATGCTTTCAATATGTCTTAGGATGTTCAGTGAATCAAATGGATGCACAAAATGCTATGGCAAGTCAAGGTATGAATGCAAATGCAAGATGAATGCAAAAGGAAGCCCAAATTAGGGTTTATGATCAATGCATCAAACAAAAAGCAAAATCAGAAGCAAACATCAAGATAAAAAATTGAAAATGCACTCAAAGGAACCCTAATCCTATACAAACTCACTGCCCAAAGGAGGGGTTCTAACTCTTAACCTAATGTAAGTTATGAATTTCCTAATTTTCCTAGGGTTTTAGGGTACCTTAACAAGAAAAATGCCAAACAAATTGAAAATGAAAGATCAAATCATGCCAATTTAATCTCACAAACTACATGCTAAACACAATGCAATGCAAAAAGAATCAAAGTCCAACTCTCAATGGTTAGGCAGAAATGATTTTTTGAAGTTTGGATCAAAATAATGCCTTGAAATGATTTTAATTCCATGAAAAATTCTCAAAAGACATCAAGATCAAAAAAGAAATTTGGTTTGAGGGTTGGCCAATGTTTCTAAATGATTATGAAGGTTTCATGAATTTTTTGGTGATTTTTAAATACCTAAAAGTATTTTTAATTAATTAATTCTCATTAATTAATTAAAAATAAACTTTTAAATGATTTAAAAATATTTTTTAATGCAAAAAATAAAAATAAAAATTTTTTTGGTTTCTGAAAATTAATAAAAGTGTGTACAAAAATTTTCAGAATTTTTAAAATGATTTTGCTATTTTAAAATAAATGGAGAAAAGAAATACAAAATAAATGATTAAAATTAAAGAAAATGAAAAGTAAACGCAATGGAGAGCCAGGATTGAATCTGGGAAATAAAATGTTGACTGCGCGCGCAATCTAAAGGCTGACATTCAAACTGAGTTAAATCCTATTTATGAATTAATTAATCCAGATTAATAAAGTCAACTATGATTAAGGCAAAATAGAGTGATCCTGGGCGTCCAAATGCGCGCGAGTCAACACATCCAAGGGGCAATATTCAAACTTCATTAAACACAGGGATTAGCCCTAATTATTTTCAGGTGGCCGGAGAAGACCTCCGGTCGTCTTCTCCGGTGGGAACCCCACCTGAAAATCTCCAAAATCCTCAAAACTTCACTAAAACGAAAACTAAAAGCCCAGAAATCATCCCCACATCCCACTGAATCAAAACCCCCACTCAAATCTCATTTATTCTTCTTCAATCAAACGAATCGAAGCCAAACAGTTTTTAGGGAAAAAGTTTCAGACATTGCATACATCCTGGTTTCTCAACCATTTTCAAAAATAATCACATATTCATGATTAGGGGAGTGCATAGAAGCTATTAAGAACTTAAAAACATGCTTCTGGAAAAAAGTTTTGAGTTGACTACCTGAACTGAAGCTTTTGATTCAAGAGCTTTCTGGCTGTTTCTCTGGCTCAAACCCACTCCAATGATCCTCCCAAGAAGCTTGCAATGGCTGGTTTGGGAGTTTGATTGAGTTCTGTTCAAGGTCAGGTGATGATCGTATTTTTGATTCAATGGCTTTCAGGTTGTTTTGAGGGTTGGTTTGTGTTCAGTGAAGCATGGTGAGATGGTTTGTGAAGTTAGTTTGTATGTTTGTGGCCTGTGTGATGATTTTCGAAAGCTCTTGCAAGATGAGGTGAAAATGTGAATGCTGAGTTCTGTAGTGTTTTAGGCTTGCTTCTTGTTATGTTTGGCTTGCATTTGATTAGTATAAACAATTGCCATTGGTCAGATGACATGATGTGTGCTTTATTGATTGGTATGGGTCCTTTTGCCAAAATGTCAAAGTTGTGTAAGAGAGGTATGGGCTACTTTCTAGCCAAGTACAAGGAGGGTGTGCTGCGCAGCATGATGTGAGGAAGGGCCTAGGATTGATCAGCAAGCTAGCCAGCAAGTGGATGAGAAGCTATGATGAGTTTTGCAACTTGCCTTGCCTTTGGTTCTTTATGAAATATCTTGATCCATAAGTCATAAAACATGTGATTCTTTGGATGCAATCTGACTTTTAGGACTTGTATGATCATGTGGTGAAGCTTAGAAGTCCATTTGATGACTTAATTGGCCTTGAGAAGTGAATTTGCAACTTTGCCTCTTTGGTGCATGACTTGAAATTTAGTGATTTTTGCCAACTTTGACAAACCATAACTTTTGATCCAAAATGAATTAGGCCATGTTCTTGTACTTTTTGAAAAGGGAATGATCTATTCTACAACTTTCATGACCAAAGTTTTACCATTTGAAGCTTTTTTGAATCAAAAAGTAAAGGTTGAAAAAGTTGCCTAAAATGGCAATTTCATTAAAAGTCAAACTTGCCCAAAAAGTCAACTTTGCAAAAAATTGAAATTCTTGAATTTTGTAAACTTACAACATCTTCCATGATCAAATAGAGATCATATACAATCAAAATGATGAAGAATGCCCTTTGGTTGGGTCATTGGGGGCCTCAGATGCCCTGATTTTGCACTGACTTGCTTGAAAAGTCAACTCTTGATCAGATGACTTTCCCATGGAGTTTCTTCATGAAAATTGATATGCATACTCCCTATACCATATAGAGACCAATAGAAACAAGAATGACCAAAAAATTTGGAGTTATGGCCTTTGAAACCAAAACCCTAATTCTAGGTCATCTGTGCAGTCAAGCCTGGCTCTGCCTCCACACCATTCTCAGTCCTTGTGATTCTTTGACATTCTTGACTTTGAGAGGATATAATATGATACTTGAACACACATGGACCCCTTTTAAGTGATTGATGGCCTTTGGAGTGGCTCAAGAGGCTCTTGGATTGTTTGGATCACAAACCCTAGATGCAGATGACTTTGAATCTATGCAGTGAATCAAAAAATGTGGTATGAGATGCTATGATTGAGTTTATGCATATGAAATGATCACAAGCCATGGTGTGAATGGGTGAGGTCAAATTTGGGGTGTTTACAACGGGAAGCCGTGTCAAGCCACTGTAAATGTGATTTTTTCGTCCGTTTTAAGGCGGATTTGACTCATTCTTCTAATGTAGGATTATATTAGTGAAATAAGACTTTGAGGACGTTCTAATACTAGATATAGGACTTGGCGATTAATGGCATAATAAAGCCTAAGTGTTTAATTGAATTATATGAATATGTATATTGTTATAATTATGAATAACATGAGATATGTGTATGCTTTATGTGTGAATAAGATGAACTGATGGTTGGTTGATGAGATCATGATGATCGTAAAGCATGATATGTTCATGTGTATTGTGATATGGTATGCGTTGTTGTGTCTGCATGCGCATACATTTGATGGAATAATCATGTCATGGATGTGATTATTCGGGATTCGTTGAGAATCGTGGTTGCAGGGATGATCGTGTCTTATTGGAGACGTTAACAATGCATTCGGGGTTCTATTTTATGAACTGTTATTGTGAGTCGGTACCGCATTTGCATTGTGCATTTGAGTATCATTGCATTATGATCGATTGAATAATATGATTGATAATTTTGTATAATTAGGGGTGAATTACTTCTTCATATATGTCGTATGTGCCGTCATATTATGAATCTATTTCTCACCCCTCTGTTTGTTTTGCTGCGTTTGTGCTTCTTCAGAAGTGCAGACAATTCAGGTACTTGAAGAGTACGTTGGTGTGATGTCCGTGTCCTAGGAGCTCTGATATGTAACGGGAACGGGGACATTTGTCCACATTATTTTTAATGTTTAGGAAAACTTATCTTTATAATTAAACTTTAATTGAAGAACCATATTATGTTCAATATGATAAGCCTTTGAGCTATTGATGTTAAAGATTTGGATTCCACTGCTTTCTTTTATTAATGATTTTGATGAACGATGATGATGTAACATCTCACTTTGGACAAGTAACTCTGATTTTATTAAAGATTTATATAAATATTTCTGTGGGAAAAGTGGGTGTTACAATTGGTATCAGAGCAGGTCAGTCCAACTGGCCAGATTGAGTCAGTCCTTAGAATAGGAGTCGTGTGTTTCCTAACCTGAGTTATTTTTTGTATCAGTATGGCAGGAAGGAATGATGTTGCTCTTGATGCGGCTATGCAAGCCATGGCACCGACGGCTGAGAACGTTGTTCAGGTTGTTCAGGGTGGAGGGAATGCTCAGTCTCGTGCATTGGAGCTTTTCCGGAATAACAGACCGCCGACATATGAAGGTGGAATTCTGGATCCAGAGGCTGCGCAAAAGTGGTTAAAAGCTGTTGAAAAGATCTTCAGAACCATGGGATGCTCTGATGATCAAAAGGTGAGGTTTGGTACTCACATGCTGGAGGGAGAAGCTGAAGTTTGGTGGGACAACAGTCGCCAAAGGTTGGAAGATGCGGGTACGGCTATCACTTGGGCTGTATGTCGCAGAGAGTTCTTAGAGAAGTATTTCCCAGAAGACATCCGCAGTGCTAAGGAGGTTGAATTCTTGGAACTCAAGCAAGGTAATATGACAGTGGCGGAATATGCTTCCAAGTTTGAAGAGCTAGTGCAATACTGTACGCACTACAATACTGAAGAGGCAATGACTTCCAAATGTCAGAAGTATGAGAATGGACTGCGTCCTAAGATTAAGCAGGGTATTGCTTGCCAGAAGATCAGGAATTATCCAGAGCTGGTAAGTAGAAGCAGGATTTATGATAACGACAACATGGTGTGGATTACACACTACAAAACTGTGAATGATAAGAAAGGGAAGCAGAGATTTGGCGGTACTCCTTACAGTGCTCTGGCTGACAAAGGGAAGCAAAAAGCTGGTAATGAGAAGAAACCAAGTGGGGAGGAAGTACTCCCGGTGTGCTCAAATGCTACAGATGTCACGACACGAGACATCGTGCCAATAATTGTCCTACTAAAGAAAATAAGTGTTTTAAGTGTGGAAAGCCGGGTCATGTGATGGCCAATTGCAGAGGGAATGTGCCTATTTGCTATAATTGTGGAGAACAGGGCCACATTAGCACTAATTTCCAGAAACCAAAGAAGCAGAAATCCGATGGGAAAGTATTTGAATTAGTGAGAGCTCAGCCTACTAGTGAAGATCGATTGGTCAAAGGTACTTGCTTTATCAATAATATTCCTTTATTTGTGATTATTGATACGGGTGCAACACACTTGTTTATTTCTTTGGAATGTGTGAAAAAGTTAGAATTGGAACCTTCTTGGTTAAGTCGAGGAATGGTTATTGATACACCATCTATAGGTTCTGTGACTACTACCTTGATATGTCGTGATTGTGTTTTGGCTATTTCTGATAAAGAGTTTAGAGTGGATCTTATATGTCTACCACTCAGTAATCTTGACATAATCTTGGGTATGAATTGGTTGGAATCCAACCGAGTTTATATTGACTGCTTTAGGAAGAGATTGTTATTCCTAACTCCAGAAGAGGAAATTTTGGCTAGTTCAGTTTCTACTAAAGCACTGAGGACCTTATTGGGAGACGAAGCGAAAATGTTTGTTGTGTTTGCTTCGTTATCTGTGGAAGAAAAGGTCGCTGTTGAATAGTTACCAGTGGTGAATGAATTTCTTGAATTATTTCCCAATTATATTACAGAGTTACCTCCGACGCGTGAAGTGGAGTTTACTATTGACTTGATTCCTGGTACCAGGCCTATTTCTATAGCACCGTACAGGATGTCTGCTACTGAGTTAGCTGAATTGAAATCGCAGATTGGTTACTTACTTGATAAGAAGTTCATTCGACCCAGTGTATCGCCATGGGGAGCTCCAGTGTTATTGGTTAAGAAGAAGGACGGTAGTATGCGCTTGTGCATTGACTACCGACAGCTGAATAAGGTTACTATTAAGAACAAGTATCCACTTCCAATGATCGATGACTTGATGGACCAACTTGTGGGAGCTTGTGTTTTTAGCAAGATTGATTTGAGGTCAGGATATCATCAAATCATAGTGAAAGAGGAAGATATCCAGAAGACGGCATTTAGAACTCGATATGGTCATTACGAATATGCAGTGATGCCTTTCGGAGTGTCTAATGCGTCGGGTGTGTTTATGGAATATATGAACTGGATATTCCATTCTTAGTTGGATAAATTCGTCGTAGTATTTATTGATGATATATTGATATACTCGAAGTCTGAGGAAGAGCATGAGAAACATTTGAGAATTGCGCTGCAAGTGTTAAAAGATAACAAATTGTTTGCTAAATTTTCCAAGTGTGAATTCTGGTTGAAGATAGTGAGCTTTTTGGGACATGTAATATCTGGTGAAGTTATAGCAGTAGATCCTTCGAAGGTCAGTGTTGTGCTTGAGTGGGAACCTCCGAAGACGGTAACGGAAATTAGAAGTTTTCTTGGTTTAGCTGGTTATTATCGAAGGTTTATAGAAGGATTTTCTAATTTGGCATTGCCATTGACTCAATTGACCCGGAAGAGTCAAGCCTTTATTTGGGATGTAACTTGTGAGAGAAGCTTTGAAGAATTGAAAAAGAAATTGACTTCGGCACCGGTATTGATTTTACCAAATCCGAATGAAGCTTTTTTTGTGTATTGTGATGCATCTAAAATGGGTTTAGGTGGTGTGTTAATACAGTTTGGTAAAGTAGTAGCTTATGCTTCAAAACAATTGAGGATACACGAGAGGAATTATCCTACTCATGATTTAGAATTGGCTGCAGTGGTATTTGTGTTGAAAATTTGGAGGCATTATTTCTATGGGTCGCGATTTGAAGTCTTTAGTAACCATAAGAGTATGAAATATTTATTTGATCAGAAGGAGCTTAATATGAGGGAGAGGAGATGGTTAGAATTTTTGAAAGATTATGATTTTAATTTAAGTTATCATCCGGGAAAGGCAAATGTAGTAGCGGACGCATTAAGCCGGAAGACGGTTCATATGTCGGCTATGATGATGAAAGAGATGGATTTAATTGAGCATTTAGAGACTTCAGTATTGTGTGTGAGGCATTTGATCATATCATATTCATATTCATCATCATCATATCATATTCATCATCAACATGTCATGTCCTTAGCATATTACATAGAAAAATGAAGCATAGCACTTGTACGTTCCAGCATAAGGCATTTGATCAATCATCAGGGAAATTCAAAGCTCACAGGGCATGTTACAAGGTTGACATCAAGGTCAAAGCCTAAAGAAAGGATTAAGGATCAAAATTAGGTCAAAACGGTTGGCGCCGGGTAATTCCTAAGGTTTCCAACCAAAAGGAGGGAAAATTCAAAATTCACTGGCGTTAATCGGTTAACGGATTGGTTAACCGGTTAATGGCCACGAATTTTGAATTTCCAGCAGCAAATTCAACATGTGTGATTTGGCTCCAATTTCCATTTTCTGATTTTTATTCATTTTGAATTAATTGGAAATTAAAAAGAAGGATCTAGAGCATTTATCCAAGCCTCATTCCATTGCTAAATCCTAATCTCTTTGCCAAACCATAATTTTGGATTCCAAGCCTAAATTTGGGCCCTAAACCTAAACCATATTTAATTCATTTCTCTCTAAACCAAGGGACTCTCTCACCATTTTCATTCTCATTCTGAATTTTCACTCCTCTCTTTCACAATCCTCTCACTTTTCTCTCCCAATTTTCCAAATCACTTAAAGTTCCTCTTTGAAAATCACATAACCTTGCATTGAGGTGTGTATATCTTGGAACTAGACCTTCATCCATAACTTCATTGCATCTTTTTGCTGGTTTAATTGGTGATTCAAATCTGGTTTGGGATCTAAAATTGCTTTTGGATCAAAAATTCTGCATCAAGACCTTGTTCTTGCATTTATTTTACAAGGAGTGTGAAGCTTAGCACCGGATCTTCAAAGTTCTCCGCGAGATCTCTCATTTCCAGCTCAATCAACAACTACCAAAGTATACCTCAGCTTTGTAGGTTGGTTAAATTCAGATCTAGCTCTATTTTAGCTTATTTGCATGCTTGTGCTTTAGATCCACCATGTGTTTGCGTATTTGCTTGTGTTGCTTGATTTGATTGGTTGATTTGTGACCGGATCTATGTATTAATGTTCATGAGCTTCATGATTCCATTTAATGTGAATTGATACACTATTTTCATGCTCAATTGATTGTTGGTCTGGTGCGAGATTAATTGGATAAGCTGGTTTGAACTGATTTTTCTACAGGAATCTTTGTTATTTTAACAGCTTTAACCGGTTAACGGATTTGTTAACCGGTTAACGAACCTATTTTTGTGTTGTTTTTCTGCAGGATTTGACTGGTTAACCGGTTAACGCTTCGGTTAACCGGTTAACACTGATGCAGTGAGCCATTTTTGGACTATTTTTAGCATGTTTGATCCCCTTACTTGTTTTAAATACCATGGATCATTATATGATCATTGAATATGATTGTTTAGGGTGATTTTCTTGATGGTTGATGCATGATTCCATGTTCTTGACACGTAAATGCTTGTATGCATAAAGGGCATGTTGCTAACACTTGTAGGGGCTTATGGTAAGAGAAGTGTGGATGTCCATCCACATTTCAACCCTTCATCCTTGTCCTTTTAAGTTGCTTTCTCCTTGTGTTTTTTTTATGTGCCTTATGCCATCATGTTTTGCAACTCTTTCCCTCCCCCTTTAGGAGCAACTTATCTCCTTTAGAGGAGTAAGTTGCTTGCTAGCTCTTGCCTCTACTTCTTCTTACTCCTCTTTGGTTCTTCTTTCTTCTTCATTAGGATAGTTGAAACCTCGCTAACCTTAGGACCACTTTTTGCATGACAACGTTAGGTTTAGTCTTTCCCCATTTTAGATTTTTACCTTTTTGCTCCTTGGGTTTCTTTCTCTCCTCATCTCAAAATAAAAACCTATAAAAACATTAATAAAGAAAGAAGTGACTTCTTGTGTAATAGACTTATTCCATGGGGCATATGTATTCATTCCATATTGGAATAGTGCATTTGTCTAGCATGATGCACAAGTCGGATCATGAAGTCATCTTCATCAAGAAAAATCCTAAAAAATACTTCTTCATTTTTAATCACCAAAAACACCTAAGAATTTCAACAAGTCAATGAATTTGGGCCCTTGCCTTTGGAAGCAAGTCTTGGATAAGTTCTCCTTACTTGGTGTGCTTGTTCTATTATTCCATCTTGGAATGTAGTAGCAAGTATACATTCCATGGAAGAGAGTTTGAGTTCATTATCTTGTGCCATACAAATAAAAAGCTCTAAAAAACACAAACAAACAATAAGCGTGTTTCCTTCGGGAATTCTTTCCTCATTTCCTTCGCTCCGTCCGCGAACTTGCTCCTACTTGTCACTTTGCAAGACGGTTACACACTCGTCGTCCGAGCCTGCAACGCCTGACCATTGACATAGGCTGTTCAAGCCTTACGACACAAGCAATCTTTTCCACCCCTAGTTAGGGGAACTACAACGTCTCTGATCCTACGGTCCGGATGAGGTACGTAGGCAGCGGGGTAGGGCCCGTTCGAGCACACTCTTTTATTTTCCCTACATTTTCACCCTTTCTTTTCTTTCATATCCAGTTTCAGTTTCAGTTTTGCAGCAACTTTCATTTCTTCACCCTTTGAAACAGATTTCTTTGCAAGCGTGGATCCCCTCGGGTACGGCGGACGATCTGGGGTACTAATATCTTCCCAGGTCGTAACCGACTCCCGAACCCAGTCTCTTTGGTTCGCATGACCCGTGTCCTTCCTTTTCTTTTCTGTTGGTTTGTGTATCATTACCATTCTCGTTGCTTCGGGATAAAAATGCCTGGCTGGCGACTCTACCTCTTTCCGTGCCACTTTCGCATTTGTACCAAGATGGAAATCCGGGGAGCGACAGCTGGCGACTCTGCTGGGGATTACCCAAGCAGAGTATCTCTGGTTCCCTTGAGATTCAATCCCAGCGCTTGCGTGTTTTTGTTTTGTGGGTGTTGATTATTTGATGCTGTGTGTTTATTTTATTGTTGTTTATTTACAGTTTTATTTACAGCTTTATTTACCGCTTTCAGTATTTATAATCATGCATCATATATTATACTGGACTGTCTGGCTGCTGGTTTCCTTTTTTCTGTGGGATTGGGAACTATTACTGAGAGATGAGCTTGTAATCGGGGCTCGAGTGCACCCTAGGATTTAGAGTGGTTCCACTTTGGCTTCATGGCATTTTGCTATGTTGGTATTAGTGAGTTCCACGCCTAGACTGGCGACCTTCTTGGGAATGTATTGATATCAGAATCTTTCTGGATCATTACAGGATCTCGATAGTTGTGTGCCTCTGGGGACCAATCATTGAGGACCTTTGTAGAAACATCCCTCTCCAGTGCTGACAGTGGCAGACCACATTTTGTGGTAAACCCATTCGCACTCGAGGGCCCACTGGGAACTCGCATAGAATGGCCTGATTCTTTTATAGGAACTCAGTCAAAGCATCTGGTCGTATGACGATATTATTGTACCCTTCGGGATGAATGTACTATTGTTTCTCGATTCTAGCGCTTGAAGATGGGAACTTATAAAGGATGCTTGTTTTCCCAGACTCACGCTGAGGCCTCCCTGAGTAGTACATAATGCCAAACCGATTCCCTGGTTTGGTCATGATCCATTTCTCGGAAATGGTGAACATATTATTTCTATTCGGCTTTGAGAGTCTGTGATGTTTGACCCGGAGCACACCCATGAGACGGGGAAGGGTGTACAGGTTTGCAGGAACCCTTGACCTCATCATACCTCATTGCCGGTACAATTCTATGATTTGATAAGGTTACATGGATTTTGGAGTTCTTAAGTCATCTGATATCTGATTCTGGGACTTATTCGAGACTGAATTCTTGCTCATGAGGCTTTATTCAGAGGATCTTGGGTCTTGGTCACTTGAGTCCCGTGTTTCGTATCCAGACAGTCCCAGTTGTTGATCATATGCCTGCATTGCATTTGCATCGCATCATACTTGCATTAACTGTTTTTGTTTCCATTACAGGTTATCCTTCATCTCAGTGCCCAGTTCTGGTATTCATTGTTTCTCCAGATGACAGAAATCCAAGAGATACCCAGAAAAAGGAATGTTCATTACACTTTTCCACAACCAGAGACTAGGAGTATTCAGAAGCTGATAGACTTGATGACTGATAAGGTTTTAGCAGATTTCCGGAAGAAATTTGGGAAAGTTTTGAATTATGTAAGCAAGCCAACTGTTGATCAGAGGGATAGTCTTCATTCTTTATTACAGTTTTATGATCCTCACTTGCGAGCCTTCGTATATCCAGACTATATCCTGGCTCCTACCTTGGAAGAGATTGCTAGCATCTTGAAGATTTCTATCGGAAAGGGTATTCCTTATTATGCTTCAGGGAAGGCTCCCTCGTATGCAGACATAGCCAGTGCTTGCCACCTCAGTGTGCTCAGAATTAAGATGGGTTTAGAAGCTAGTGAGGGGAAAGGAATTGCCTTGGATTTCCTAGTGACAGAGGCTCACTTGTTTGCCCTTGGGAGCAAGTGGGAAGGTTTCAATGCATTACTAGCTTTGATGGTTTATGGGATAGGTTTCTTCCTAGGGGAGAAGGGTTTAATTGGTATAGAGGCAATTTCCATCTTTGTTCAGAAGAATCCAATACCTACTTTGTTGGGAGATTTTTACTATAATGTTCATTACAGGAATGAGAAGAGAAAGGGATTCGTAAGCTGCTATGCACCTTTATTCGCTGATTGGTTTGTTAAGCAGCTCCCAAAGTCAGGACCGTTCAAAGATTTGAAGCAAGATTGGAAGTGGTCTAGAAGATTGATGGGCTTGACCTCGGCCAATATAGCTTGGGGAAGTAATAGAGACTTATTGGGAAGAGAAATGATTATCAGTTGTGGAGAGTTTCCCAATGTACCGTTGTTGGGTAGGAAAGGAATGATCAATTACAATCCCGTACTGGTTCGGAAACAGTTTGGTTACTCTTCGAAAGACCCTCCTTCTGCTGAAGAAATTTTGGAATCGTTGTATGCACCATTGGAAGGGAATGAGAGGCTAGTCACTCAGGCGTTTCAGGCTTGGGAGGTGAGGTTGAGTAAGGGAAAGAAAGAGTTTGGGAAGGTGGATTCTAAGACTTATCCCTCTTTTGCTGCTTGGATACAAGGTACGGTTGATACTTTCTTCCTTCCATTTTCGTTTGAGGCTCCACTATATCCAAAGGAGGTATCGGTGCAAACCACTATTTCTCGTGAAGATTATAAGAAGTTGGAAGCTCAGTTGCACGAGGTTAGGGTAGAGAATTTTGAAATGGCTAGTTTGTATCACCGGGCCAACCATGCTAAGCAAGAAGCAGAAGAAAAGCTACAGAAGATGCAGACTACCTTAGAAGCTAAAGAAAAGGAGTTTGCTGGGAGAGAAGCTCATTTTCAGAGATTGGGTTTAATAGAGTCAAAGAGAGAATGGAGCACAAGAGGATTGTGAAGACTCTCAGAGAAGCTCGGCAATCCGTTGCTTGGTTACACGGATAAAGAGAACAAGAGTAGAAAGAGTACAAAGAAAAAGAAGAGTTCTTTGAAGCACAGATGGCATTCAAGAACGAAGAGGGCGAACAAGTTTACAAGATACGAAGAGAAAAGACTCAGCAATTGGTGCAGAGCACACTAGCCTTGAAGGAAGCGATGAAGGAGATTGCAGATCTTAAACTGAGAGCGGGCGTCAAGAAGAACCGGACGGAGGTGGAGATTGCAGAAGAGGAACCTGGATCGTCCTTTTAGCTTAGGGTTTTAGTTTATTGTTACTTGTATCCAGACTACCTACAAGCTTGTTGTAGGAATCTTGATTTATCTTCTTGTCTTTTGTATTGAATTGTAACCCTTTGGGGAATGTTGTTTTTGTCTATAACTCTGATTGTTGGTTTGTTCATGTTATGCAATGATACTTTCCAATTACCGTTTCTGAATGAGCAAAGTTGGTTGTCCTAAGCCATCAGGGTCTGAATACTCCTCAAAAGAGTTTGAAAAAGTCAATTTCCAAAAGGTCATTTGGAGTATTTTCCGTCAAAATACCAAAAGTGGGGCATATTAATGCCTGAATGTGGAAACATGAATAGTTACATTGCATGCATATAACGTGTTTGTCTTTTTGCAGGTATGACTCTAGTGTTCTAACGTTCATGTCACTTTCAGGCACTATAGCTCCCAAGAAGGTTTAGAGACAATCAACTGTGCACATATACCCTACAAAGGTGAATAGAGAAAGAGCAATGGAGCAGATGCAAGCAGATCTGGCTGATCTAAGGACGAGAATGGACAACTTCATGACCCTCATGGATGGGATGGGTCAAACTCAAGAGTGTTTACGCGAGATGGTAGAGAAAAATCAAGTCAGGAACAATGGGACCACAGATGGAGGTAATCGCAATGGGGCTGGCGCCCGTCAGGTTGAAATCCCTGTGGTGCAACCAGGGGTCACTATTGTCAATGATGGAGTGCATAACCTGCAGATGGATGGGCAGGACGATAAGTTCACTTTGTTGGATGAGGCAGAAGGCCAAGGGGTTGATATGAATAGAAGGTTTGAAGAAATAGCTGAGCAGATTCGTGCTATTTAGTCTCAGAGTTCTCTAGGGTTTGACATCACTGATTTGGGCTTGGTGCCAGGGGTGAGGATTCCCTACAAGTTCAAGGTTCCCACTTTTGATAAGTACAACAGCACAACTTTCCCGAAAACCCATCTTCAGTCTTTTGTGGGAAGGATTGTTGCGCATACGGATGATGAAAAGTTGTGGATGTATTACTTCCAGGATAGTCTTGTAGGAGCTTCCTTGGAATTGTACATGAAGCTTAGCAGGGTCAACATCCGAAGCTAGAAGGATTTAGCTGAGGCATTTATGAAGCAGTATCAGTATAATTTGGATATGGCTCCAAATTGTACCCAGTTGCAGACAATGTCTCAAAATACTAAGGAAGGGTTCAAAGAGTACGCCCAGAGGTGGCGTCAGCTTGCTGCTCAAGTGCAACCTCCATTGTTGGAGAATGAAATGGCATATATGTTTATGGGAACGCTGCATGGGGGGGTTTATTGAGAGACTAGTGTCTTGTTCGGCAACGAAGTTCAACGACATCGTGATAGCTGGGGAGAGGGTTGAGACTTTTATGAAGATGGGGAAAATTCAAGACACTAGTGCAGGTAGCTCAAGCGGTGTGAGAAAGGATTTCAGTGGAACTCCAAGAAGAAGGGAGGGAGAGACTAATGTTGTGTACGGTCGAGGTCGGAGCCGCGGATACAGAGGATCCTATGAGCAGGTGGCAGCTGTCACCATCCCCACAGGTCCTGTACATCAATAGCAGCAACAACAACAGCATCTGCAGCACAATAACTATCAGCAAAGGCCATATCAGCAGAGGCAAGCTCGTCCAGCTAACAGGGTGCTTGAAGCCATCCCATTGACGTACACAGTGCTGCTCTAGAGATTGTTGGACTTGAACTTGGTGCAGTTAAGGACGTTAGCACCACCTCCACCTGGAGAGCTTCTAATGGGGTATGAAGCTAAAGCGAGATGTGCATTTCATTTAGGAGCTCTCGGGCACTCAACAGAGAAGTGCATGGCGTTACAGCATAAGGTCCAAGACTTGATTGATTCAAAGGCAATTAATTTTGCGCCGCCTCCAAATGTTACATCAAACCCCATCCCGAGTCATGGAAGGGCCAGGATAAATGTCGTTGACAGTGGCGAGAGTTTGAACTTGATCTTGGATGTGGATGAAGTGAAGACCTCCTTGTTAGTCGTGAAGGACAGATTGTTGAAAGGGCAGACATTCCCAGGGTGTGATTATGACTGTGAGGGTTGTTTGAATTCGGTTAATGGTTGTGGGGATTTGAAAGCAGGGTTGCAGTGTTTGATCGACGAGGGGTCTCTACAGTTTGACAGAGTTGAGGATAGAAGTGATTGTGTGTCTACAGTGACAATCTATTTTGATCCTGCTGAGGTTCCCATCTGAAGAGAGCCAGTGACTATCTATGTTCCCGAGGTGAGTCCAGTGACTATTACTGTTCCGGAACCAATTCCTTATGGTGATGACAAGGTCATCCCTTGGCACTATGGCTCGGACGTGTACGTAGAAGGCCAAAAAGTTGAGAGTAAAGCGATGACAATTGACCCGACTGTTGTGAATGTCAGGGGAGTTGGTGGATTTACAAGGAGTGGGCGTCTCTTTGCTCCTCAAGCTCTTAGAGGTGATCTTGAAGCTGAAGTTGTTGCAAAGGCTAAGGGTAAGCATATAGCAACTGAAGAGGTGACAACTCCTGCTGCCGGTCAGGGTACTTTTGAAAAGGAAGTCGAGGAATTTATGAGAATAATTAAGAAAAACGACTATAAGGTGGTTGAACAGCTGAATCAGACCCCGTCCAAGATATCTATTTTGTCGTTGCTGATGTGTTCCCAAGCTCATTGAGAGGCTTTGCTGAAAGTTTTGCAAATAGCGTATGTACCACAAGAGATAACTGTCAACCAGTTAGAGGATGTGGTAGGCAGCGTAAACGCCAGTCACGGGTTGGGATTCACAGATAGAGATCTCACTTCTGAAGGACGCAATCACAACAAAGCCTTACAAATAACCATGGAGTGTAAGGGCGTTGTTCTATCACACGTCCTGGTAGATATAGGCTCTTCTCTCAATGTGCTCCCTAAGAAGGCTTTAATGAAGCTGAATGTTGATGGCATCCTCTTGCGACCTAGTGATTTGATCGTAAAAGCCTTTTGATGGGTCCCGAAGATCTGTGTTTGAGGAGGTGGAGCTACCAGTGAAGGTTGGGTCTCAGGTATTCAAGAGCACGTTCTACGTTATGGATATTCAACCTGCTTATAGTTGTTTGCTGGGACGTCCTTGGATTCACGCTGCTGGCACAGTGACATCCATGTTGCATCAGAAGTTGAAGTATGTGGTAGATGGCCAAGTTATTACTGTGTGCAGAGAAAAGGATATTTTCGTAAGCCATCTGTCGACTTTCAAGTATGTGGAAATGGACGGGGAGATCCATGAGACACTTTCCCAAGCTTTTGAGACGGTCAGTGTCAGCAATTTGTCTCCAGCAGTTCAGAGCAGCGAGAAGGAAGGAACTCATATCTACTCCTACAAGCAAGCTAAGGAGGTAGTTCAATCTGGAAATGCCCAGGGCTAGGGCAAGCTGTTAGAAGTGAAAAAGAAGGACGACAAGTTCGTTCTTGGATATCAACCCGGTGGGTCCAACTGGTCTCGTAGCAGTAAGCCCATAGCATTCACAAGCATTGGAATGCTCGACTACAACCATGTTTGTGCAACAGATGCTGATGGGGATAGTGACTGCATCTTGGATAACTGGATTCACCCACGCGTACCTGGGGAGGAGCTCCGGAACTAGTCTGCTGAAGATTTTGTTCAAGTTACTTGGCAGTCAAAGTAATTTTCTTTGTTTCCATTTTTGTCATACTGCATGTCAAATCTGGCACTCTGCCCGAGGTGTACGAATCGATTTGTAGGGCCACCATGTTTTAATGCATTACTTTTTCCATGAAATAAAGGACATTTTTTCAAGCAAATTGTGTTCTCTTTCTTTCGTTTTAAATCTTTCACAAATAAAACGGCAATATTTTTTTCTTTCCTGTATATTTGCGTGTTTGCGTCTCCTACAGATTCTGAAATAAGCACATCATTTGTGCAGTGTTGATCATCCGGATTCCCGTGATAACGTTCCTTCTATGACTATGCATGACTTCGACAATCCTATCTACCAAGCTGATGAAGGGGTTGAGGAAGACTGTGAGCTCCCGGAAGAATTGGTCAGGTTGTTGAAACAAGAGGAAAGGGTCATTCAGCCTCATCATGAAGAAATAGAGATCATTAACATCGGGTCTGAGGATGTAAGGAGAGAGATCAAGATTGGGGCCAGTCTGCAGGCCGAGGTAAAGAGAAAGTTGATTGGTATGCTACGTGAGTATGTGGATATCTTCGCCTGGTCGTATCAAGATATGCCAGGGTTGGATACTGACATCGTTGTGCACAAGTTGACACTAAGGGAAGACTGTCCTCCCGTGAAATAAAAGATGAGAAGAACTAGCCCTGATATGGCTATGAAGATCAAGCAGGAAGTTTAGAAGCAGTGGGATGCCGGGTTCCTTGTTGTGACTAGTTACCCACCTTGGGTAGCTAACATTGTGCCTATAACGAAGAAAGATGGCAAGGTCCGGATGTGCGTCGATTATCGGGATCTAAATAGAGCAAGTCTGAAGGATGACTTTCCATTACCTCACATCGATGTGCTGGTAGATAACACCGCTCAGTTCTCGGTGTTTTCTTTCATGGATGGCTTCTCCGGGTACAATCAGATCAAGATGGCACCGAAGGACATGGAGAAAACGACGTTCATTACCCCGTGGGGTACGTTCTATTATAAGGTTATGCCCTTTGGGTTGAAGAATGCAGGGGAAATGTATCAACAGGCTATGGTAACATTGTTCCACGATATGATACACAAAGAAATTGAATGCTATGTGGATGACATGATTGCCAAGTCCCAAGACAAAGAAGGTCATCTGGTCAATCTCAAAAAGTTGTTTGATAGATTGATAAAGTATAGACTGAGGTTGAATCCAAACAAGTGCATGTTTGGAGTGCGTTCCGGTAAATTGTTGGGTTTCATTGTTAGTCAGAGAGCAATTGAGGTAGATCCTGCAAAAGTAAAAGCAATACAAGATATGCCTGCACCGAAAACAGAAAAAGAAGTGTGTGGGTTTTTAGGGAGATTGAATTACATTTCGCGCTTTATATCTCATCTAACTGCCACATGCGAGCCAATATTCAAATTGTTGAGAAAAGAACAAACAGTCAGGTGGAATGAGGACTGTCAAAGAGCCTTTGAAAAGATAAAAGAATATTTGCAGGAGCCTCTGATTCTAATGCCTCCAGTTCTAGGACGGCCACTTATCATGTACTTGACTGTGTTAGAAGGGTCGATGGGGTGTGTTCTAGGCCAACATGACGAGTCTGGTCGAAAAGAGAATGCTATTTACTACCTTAGCAAAACGTTTACCGATTGTGAATCCCGTTACTCACTGCTCGAGAAAACTTGCTGCACTTTGGTATGGGCTGCTCGCCGACTGAGGCAGTACATGTTGTCCCATACCACACTGCTAATCTCAAATATGGACCCCGTCAAGTACATTTTCGAGAAACCAACATTAACCGGAAGGGTTGCAAGGTGGCAAATGATCTTAACAAAGTATGACATACAATATACTTCCCAGAAAGCCATCAAAGGAAGTGTATAGTCGGATTATCTTGCGCAACAACCGCTTGAAGACGACTATCAGCCAATGAAGTTTGATTTCTCTGATGAGGACATCGTGTACCTCCATGCAAGATATTGCAAGGAACCACTTCCGGAGGAGGGGCCTGACCCTGAATCCAAATGGAAGCTGATGTTTGATGGGGCAGTCAATATCAACGGACGTGGAGTTGGTGTTGTTCTTATCACCCCCGAAGGTGTTCATTTTCCCTTCGCTGCCAGAATTACTTTTGGCTGCACCAACAATGAAGCGGAATACGAGGCGTGCATAATGGGAATAAAGGAGGCTATTAATCTTCGGATTAATACTCTCGATATATTCGGGGATTCAGCCCTCGCTATCAATCATATTACCGGCAAGTGGTATACACATCAAGAACACTTAATTCCTTACAGGGATTATGCCAGAAGACTGTTGATGTTCTTCACAACGGTTAAGCTTCAGTACATACCACGAGATGAGAATCAATTTGTTGATGCATTGGCTACTCTTTCTTCGTCCATCAAAGTCTTGTGTTGGAACTATGTACCCAGGATTGACATTTCCAGGATCGACGCACCAGCCTATGTTTTCTCTGTAAATGCAGTGTCTGATGAGAAACCTTGGTATTTTGATATCAAGCTTTTCCTGGAAAAACGAGAATACCCAGCTGGGGCATCATCCAATGACAGGAAGACCTTAAGACAACTTGCTGCTAGCTTCTTCTTGAATACAAATGGGGTTATGTATAAGAGGAACTTTGACATGGTCTTGCTCAGATGTGTGGATAGACACGAAGCAGGCCTGTTAATGCAAGAAGTCCACGAGGGATCTTTCGGTACTCATGCAGGAGGGCATGTTATGGCTAAGAAGTTGTTGAGATCAGGGTATTACTAGCTAACAATGGATGCAGACTGTTGTTCGTACGCCCGTAAGTGCCACAAGTGCCAGATTTATGTAGACAAAGTGCATGTTACTCTGAGCCCGCTCAACGTCATGTCATCTCCCTGGCCCTTTTCTATGTGGGGCATTGACATGATCAGGAAGATAGAGCCTACTGCTTCAAACGGTCATCGTTTCATCTTGGTTGCGATTGATTATTCCACCAAGTGGGTTGAAGCAGCATCTTATGCCAATGTCACTCATCAAGTGGTAGCCAGATTTCTGAAAAGAGATATCATTTGCAAATACGGAGTGCCCAAGCGAATCATTACTGACAATGGTTCCAATCTGAATAACAAGATGATGGCAGAGATGTGTCGGGACTTCAAGATTCAACATCACAATTCTTCTCCTTACCAGTCGAAGATGAATGGCACGGTAGAGGCAGCTAACAAGAATATCAAGAAGATTGTGCAGAAGATGGTTGTCACTTACAAAGATTGGCATGAGATGTTACCATTCGCACTACATGGGTACCGAACGTCAGTCAGGACGTCAACTGGGGCACCTCCTTTCTCGTTAGTGTATGGAATGGAAGTTGTCTCGCCTGTTGAAGTAGAAATTCCTTCATTGTGTGTGATGATGGATGTGAAGCTTGATGAGGCTGAGTGGGTACGTACCCGATATAATCAGTTGTGCCTAATTGAGGAAAAGAGATTAGCGGCTATCTGTCATGGTCAGCTTTATCAGAGGAGAATGAAGCGAGCATTCGACCAACGAGTACGTAATTGGGAGTATCAAGTAGGCGAGCTTGTGCTAAAGAGGATCATTCCTCCAGGTTCTGATCACAGGGGCAAGTGGACCACAAACTACGAAGGCCCATTCATAGTGAAGAAAGTTTTCTCAAGTGGGGCGCTGATGCTCACTACTATGGATGGAGAAGATTTCCAGTCTCCTGTTAACTCGGACGCAATTAAAAAATACTTCGCATAAAAAGACCCGCTGGACACAAAAACAGAATTAAAGTCCAGGCAAGAAAAGGGCATCCCGGCGAGCTAAAAACAGAATAAAAAGCTCGGGAAAAAGTTAGGGAAAACAAATAAAAAATGTACACCCGCTAAGTTAAAAAGCCACATTGGACAGCTCAGGAAAAAAAGGGTATCCCGGTGGATTGAAAACCCAAAAGGGCGATCCACGCAAAACAAGGGAATAAGCGAACAACTACGATCCGGGTAATCTGAACCAAATCACCATTTCGTACAGCCTGACAATATTAGAAGGATAGGAATCAGTCCCCTCATCTTCTTCAGAAAGCAAAGGCAAGAACAGAAAGTCTTGAAGACATGTTGGTCATAGCAGGAAGGAAACTCATTGGAATGCCGTGCACATTGCCATTAGGATAGTTTCTTTTCTCAATTTTACGGTAGCTACCTCTTTCCAGGTAGTTATTTCCTGATGTAAAATTCTGCCTATTTAGAGGCCTTTCAATAAACGAATATTCAGCCTAAAGCCGTGTTACATTGTGTTTACTTTGTTTGCAAAAATGTCCTGAATTTTTGGCAAAAAGAACATTGCATTTGAAACATGTTGATTTTTCTGAAAACAAATTGACATGGCAGGGAAACATTTAAAACTATCTTTGAGTGTCGGGTGATAATGGGTGAGCAGATCATACCATGCAAATCCCCGGGGCACCTGTGTGTATATTGTTGTTACAGGTTTTGCAGAGCGATGTTGTATTTCCGCAAGCAGAGAATGATCCTCAGTTGGCCTATGGAAATTGGGATCCTCAACGGAGTTTCAAACCTAATCAGAGATGGTGTCACCCCAAGTGGTGGCTGTTCTTCACGAGGAAGGCCTGATTATCCCCAGTAGAGTTCGGATGGAACCTTCCCCAGTCGAGTCAGAGTAGGGTGGTATCCCCAACAAAACTTCAAGGCTAATTGAATCGTTTTCATCCCCAAGCAGAGTTATTTTTCTACAGTGAATTCCCAGTAGGCAGCTGAAGGCCTTACTTCCCCACAGAGTTAGAATTGTCAGAATTCTCTCCCCAGTAAGGGTTATTTAACCAAGCGTCTGCCCCGTCGAGCAACTGAATACTTGTTTCCCCCAGTGAAGTCTCCAGTCAAGGTCTGGATCAAGCCCTTTCCCCAAGCCAGGCCGAAAGATGGTTGTTCCCTGCAGGGTCGTAATTGAAATCCGCTCCCGCCGTTGGAGTATTTCTCCAGAGAAGTTGCCAACCTATTTTGGCCATGTGATGATACAAATCGTTGTTCATCTCCCCAGACAGAGTTATGCATAGTCAAAGCCTCTTGACCCATATCCCCGGCAGAGTCGGGATCATTGTTGCCAATCAAGGCATTTCGTTTGGCGCTCGTCTGCATTTCCCGGGACTCGTCTGTGTTGGGCATTTCGTTTGGTGCTCATCAGCATTTCTTGGCACTCGTCTGTGCTGAGTACTTGTTTTGTGCTCGTCTACACGCTCTCCGGCACTCGTCTGTGTTTAATGTGTGATAAGTGTTCATCCGCATTCCCTAGCAGTCTCCTGTGTTTGGTGTTGTTTGATGCTCGTCCGCACTCCCCAGCACTCGTCTGTGTTCGAAATCTAGTGATGTTCCCCAGCACTCGTTGGTGTTTGATATTTGTTTGATGCTCGTATGCGTTCTCCAGCACTCGTTTGTGTTTGTTATCTTTTTGAAGCTTGTTTGCATTGTTGGATACTCGTCCGTATTGCTACCCCAAACACTTCTCTGTGTTAAATTTTACCCATATGTACTGATTTGATAATTACTCCAAGTACTCGTCTATGTTAGATTTCTAGTGATCGTCTGCATTTTCCGGTACTCGTCTATGTTGGGTATCCGTTTGATGCTCGACTGCAATCCCCAGCACTCGTGTGTGTTTGAAACCTGCTGGATGTCTGTCTGCATTCCCTGCACTCGCTCGTTTGTGAATTATTCTTCGTCCATGTCTCCCCGGAAGAGTGGTGTGTCCTACTGGGATGTAGTTGCTCGTATGCTTTCCCCAGTAGTCGCCTATGGATGGTAGATTCTGATGCTTGTCCGCATTCTTCAACATTCGTCTGTGTTTGAAATATTCGGATGCTCGTCTGCATTCTTCAGCATTCATTTGTGCTTGATTTAGTTGATGCTCGTCTGCACTGCATTTTGATGCTCGTCCGCATTCTTCAGCATTCGTCTGTGTTTGAAATATTCTGATGCTCGTCAGCATTCTTCAACATTCGTTTGTGCTTGATTTAGTTGATGCTCGTCTGCAATGCATTCTGATGCTCGTCCGCATTCTTCAGCATTCTTCCGTGCTTGATTTAGTTGATGCTCGTCTGCACTGCACAACACCTGTCTGTGTTTACTGATTGATAAACTGCTTGTATGCATGCTCCCTAGCACTCGTCTGTGCTTGATATCAGCTGTTTGTCCGTCCGCACTTCCCAGCACTCGTTCGGTCATGAACTTTTCCCCCCGCAGAGTTGTGTTTCTTACTGGGATGTCGTTGCTCATCTGCATGTTCCTCATCATTCGTCTGTGTTTGATGTTTGTCCGTCTGCAACACTCGTTCGTGTTTGGCATCCGCTAGTTTCTCGTCTGCATCTCCCTAACACTCGTATGTGTTCATATTTTGATAAATGCTCGTATGCATGATCCCTAGCACTCGTCTGTGTTTGATGTTTGCTTATTGCTCATCTGTGCCCTCCAGCACTCGTCTGTGTTTGTTATTTGTTTGAAGCTTGTCTGCATTGTTGGGTACTCGTCTGTATTTTTGCTCCAATTGCTCGTCTGTGTTGGATTCCTGGTACTCATATGTTTTGCTACTCCGAATGCTCGTCTGTGTTGGATTTCTAGTATTCATCCGTATCAGTGGCTGGTATTTATCTGTATCATCGCCTAAAGCGCTCGTCTGCATTTCTTGGATCATTGTCTGATATTCGTTTGTATCATTGACTTATGGCACTCGTCTGTGTTCTCTTGATGATCATCCAATACTCGTCTGTATTGAAGAGGTTTGAAGTCCTGATGGTGGGATTAAACGTCAAAATGGTTACCGGTCCTGGCGTAACAGGTTTACCTGAAGGAGGTCCGTCTATCTCAAGCACCACTTGTCTACGCGAGATTTGTGAAGAGGGTTCGTCAAATCCTAATGTTGCACCTGGCATAACAGGTTTATCAAAAGAAGGCTCGTCTGTCTTAAACCATATATTCGCGAATAATATATGAAGAGGGTTCGTCTATCCTGATTATGCATATCTATCCCACAGACTTAAGTGCATCACCGGTCCTGGCGTAACAGGTTTATCCGAAAGAGGTTCGTGTGTCTCAGGTCATATATTACAAAATGTATGAGGGCTCGTATGTCCAGCACCTGGCGTAACAGGTTTGTTTGATGAGGGCTCGTATGTCCAGCACCTGGCGTAACAGGTTTGTTTGATGAGGGCTCGTATGTCCAGCACCTGGCATAACAGGTTTGTTTGATGAGGGCTCGTATGTCCAGCACCTGGCGTAACAGGTTTGTTTGAAGAAGGCTTGTATGTCCGGTTCCTAGCGTAACAGGGTTGTTCGAAAGAGACTCGTCTGTCTAGGTTTTTCTATCTGAAGTAACAATTCAGGTTGGAAGGATCTTGTATGCTTCCTCCCCACTTCAGTCGCCAAAGCGTCATTTGGTTGGGTTTATTTCCCATTGGTTGCGTTCTCCAGCAGAGTGCAAATTTCAGGTCTTCTTGTTATTCAACCACAGTTCATCTTGAACGGTCGATAGCCCATGCTACCGTCCTTTTCAGATTAACAGTTGCTTGAATAGGGGCAGCTGTAATACCCCAAATTTGCTCTCTCCTGTTTAGCATCATCATCATATCATATTCATCATCAGCATGTCATGTCCTTAGCATATTACATAGAAAAATGAAGCATGGCACTTGCACGTTCCGGCATAAGGCATTTGATCAATCATCAGGGAAATTCAAAGCTCACAGGGCATTTTACAAGGTTGACATTAGGGTCAAAGCCTGAAGAAAAGATTAAGGATCAAAATAAGGTCAAAACGGTTGGCGCCGGGTGATTCCTGAGGTTTCCCACCAAAAGGAGGGAAAATTCAAAATTCACTGGCGTTAACCGGTTAACGGATTGGTTAACCGGTTAACGGCCACGAATTTTGGATTTCCAGCAGCAAATTCAGCATGTGTGATTTGGCTCCAATTTCCCTTTTCTGATTTTTATTCATTTTGAATTAATTGGAAATTAAAAAGAAGGATCTAGAGCATTTATCCAAGCCTCATTCCATTGCTAAATCCTAATCTTTTTGCCAAACCATAATTTTGGATTCCAAGCCTAATTTTTGGGTCCCAAACCTAAACCATATTTAATTAATTTCTCTCCAAACCAAGGGACTCTCTCACCATTTTCATTCTCATTCTGAATTTTCACTCCTCTCTCTCACAATTCTCTCACTTTTCTCTCCCAATTTTCCAAATCACTCAAAGTTCCTCTTTGAAGATCACATAACCTTGCATTGAGGTGTGTAGATCTTGGAACTAGACCTTCATCCATAGCTTCATTGCATCTTTTTGCTGGTTTAATTGGTGATTTAGATCTGGTTTGGGATTTAGATGTGCTTTTGGATCCAAAATTCTGCATCAAGACCTTGTTCTTGCATTTATTTTGCACAGAGTGTGAAGCTTAGCACCGGATCTTCAAAGTTCTCCGCGAGATCTCTCATTTCCAGCTCAATCAACAACTACCAAAGCATACCTCAGCTTTGTAGGTTGGTTAAACTCAGATCTAGCTATGTTTTAGCTTATTTGCATGCTTGTGCTTTAGATCCACCATGTGTTTGCATATTTGCTTGTGTTGCTTGATTTGATTGGTTAATTTGTGACCGGATCTATGTATTAATGTTCATGAGCTTCATGATGCCATTTAATGTGAATTGATACACTATTTTCATGCTCAATTGATTGCTGGTCTGGTGTGAGATTAATTGGATAAGCTGGTTTGAACTGATTTTTCTGCAGGAATTGTTGTTGTTTTAACAGTGTTAACCGGTTAACGGATTGGTTAACGGGTTAACGCACCTTTTTTTGTGCTGTTTTTCTGTAGGATTTGACTGGATAACTGATTAACGCTTTGGTTAATCGGTTAACACTGATGCAGTGAGCCATTTTTGGACTATTTTTATCATGTTTGATCCCCTGACTTGTTTTAAATGCCATGGATCATTATATGATCATTGAATATGATTGTTTAGGGTGATTTTCTTGCTGGTTGATGCATGCTTCATGTTCTTGAAATGTAAATGCTTGTATGCGTAAATGTGACATGTTGTTTGATCTTTGTTGATATGAGCTTTGAACATGCCATTTCCATGAGTTTTAATGATGAACATGTGCTGGATTTTGCTAACACTTGCAGGGGCTTATGGTAAGAGAAGTGTGGATGTCCATCCACATTTCAACCCTTCATCCTTTTCCTTTTAAGTTGCTTTCTCCTTGTGTTTTTTTTATGTGCCTTATGACATCATGTGTTGCAACTCTTTCCCTTCCCCTTTAGGAGCAACTTATCTCCTCTAGAGGAGTAAGTTACTTGCTATCTCTTGCCTCCTCTTCTTCTTTCTCCTCTTTGGTTCTTCTTTCTTCTTCATTAGGATAGTTGAAACCTCACTAACCTTAGGACCACTTTTTGCATGACAACGTTAGGTTTAGTCTTTCCCCATTTTAGATTTTTACCTTTTTTCTCCTTAGGTTACTTTCTCTCCTCATCTAAAAACAAAAACCTATAAAAAAACATTAATAAAGAAAGAAGTGACTTCTTGTGTAATAGCCTTATTCCATGGGGCATATGTATTCATTCCATCTTGGAATAGTGCATTTGTCTAGCATGATGCACAAGTCGGATCATGAAGTCATCTTCATCAAGAAAAATCCTAAAAAATACTTCTTCATTTTTAATCACCAAAAACACCTAATAATTTCAACAAGTCAATGAATTTGGGCCCTTACCTTTGGAAACAAGTCTTGGATAAGTTCTCCTTACTTGATGTGTTTGTTCTATTATTCCATCTTGGAATGTAGTAGCAAGTATACATTCCATGGAAGAGAGCTTGAGTTCATTCTCTTATGCCATACAAATAAAAATCTCTAAAAAACACAAACAAACAATAAGCGTCTTTCCTTCGGGAATTCTTTCCTCATCTCCTTCGCTCCGTCCGCGAACTTGCTCCTAATTGTCACTTTGCAAGACGGTTACACACTCGTCGTCCGAGGCTGCAACGCCTGAGCATTGACATAGGCAGTTCAAGCCTTAAGACACAAGCAATTTTTTCCACCCCTAGTTAAGGGAACTACGGCGTCTCTGATCCTCATATTCGGATGAGGTACGTAGGCAGCGTGGTAGGGCCCCTTCGAGCACACTCTTTTATTTCCCCTACATTTTCCCCCTTTCTTTTCTTTCTTATCTAGTTTCAGTTTCAGTTTTGCAGCAGATTTCATTTCTTCACCCTTTGAAACATATTTCTTTGCAAGCGTGGATCCCATCGAGTATGGCGGACGATCTGGAGTGCTAATACCTTCCCAGGACGTAACCTACTCCCGAACCCAGTCTCTTTGGTTCGCAGGACCCGTGTCCTTCCTTTTCTTTTCTTCTAGTTTGTGCAGCATTACCATTCCCGTTCCTTGGGGATAAAAATGCTTGGCTGGCGACTCTACCTCTTTCCGCACCACTTTCGCGTTTGTACCAGGATGGAAATCCGGGGAGCGACACCACCTCCGCAAGATCATCGAGTAATTGGCACCAAATGGGTTTTTAGGAACAAATTGGATGAAAACAGAACTATTATTCTCAACAAGGCCCGTCTTGTTGCTTAAGGGTATAACCAAGAGGAAGGCATAGACTATGAGGAAACTTATGCTCCTGTTGCCCGCCTTGAGGCTATACGCCTTTTACTTGCATTTGCCTTTTCACAAAACTTCAAATTTTAACAAATGGATGTTAAGAGTGCCTTCCTTAACGGATATATAAATGAAGAGGTTTATGTGTGTCAACCTCCTGGATTTGAAAATTTTGAAAAACCAAATCATGTTTACAAACTAAAACATGCTTTATATGGTCTCAAACAAGCTCCTAGAGATTCTTATGAGCGCCTAAGCAAATTTTAATCAATCAAGGTTTTTCAAGAGGAAAGGTTGACACAACTCTCTTTATTAAACGTGAAGGAAAACATTCTATATTAGTTCAAGTATATGTAAATGATATTATTTTTGGATCTACTAACATGAAGTTGGTCAAAGAATTTTCAAGTTCTATGTAAGGTGAATTTGAGATGAGTATGATGGGGGAGCTAAATTTCTTCCTCGGACTTTAAATTAGACAACTTGAAGATGGAACCTTCATAAGTCAATCTAAATATTGCAATGAGTTGCTCAAAAGGTTTGATATGACAAACTCCAAGCCTATTGATACACCAATGCCTACTGCGGCAAGTCTTGATCGTGATGAAAAGGGTAAGGATATAGATATAAAAAGGTATTGAGGTATGATCGGATCTCTTCTTTATCTTAATGCATCACGTCCATATATTATATTTAGTGTATGTATGTGTGCTAGGTTTCAATCTTTCCCTAAGGAATCACATTTAAAATCAGTTAAGCACATACTTATGTATCTTTGTGGTACGTCTAAGTTTGGTTTATGGTATCCTAAGGGTATTGAATACTCTTTGGTAGGTTTTTCCGACTCCGACTTTACCGATTGCAAAGTGGATAGGAAAAGCACAAGTGGAACTTGACATTTCTTTTCAAACTCTCTGGTTAGTTGGCATAGAAAAAAGCAAGTTTCTGTTGCTTTATCAACTGCAGAGGCGGAGTATATTACAGTCGGAAATTGTTGTGCCCAAACCTTATGTATAAAACAACAATTTCTTGACTTCAATATATCTCTTAAACAAATTCCAATATTGTGTGACAACACTAGTGCAATTAATCTTACCAAAAATCCTATTCTTCATTCACGCACTAAGCATATTGAAATAAGGCATCATTTCCTTAGGGATCATGTAGAGAAAGGTGATGTGGTGTTTGAGCATGTTGACAGTTCGAATCAACTTGCCGACATTTTTACAAATTCACTTGCTACCGATCCTTTCTTTTATATTCGTAGGGAACTTGGTGTTCTTGACATCTCGGATAGATCTTGATAATCATGCATTGTTTTATATTATTGTTTGGCTCAACTTATCTTGTCACTAACTTCTCTTTTAGTGTAGTGTTATTTTACTTCGCTTTCACATATACTTGAGGTAATATCCTTCTAAACTTAGTTTGTCTCTAATATCTTCGTTGAGTTTTGATACTCCTTGTTCATCCATGATATAGAATACATATTCATTTGTGTTTTCTTGTGCTTGTGTTTTTATTTATCCATTTCGTTTCTTTTAAGTGGTTGCATGTCATTTGATGAACATATAAGTGAATTTTTATGTAGTTTCCTTTTAGTTTGTTATGGATAGTGGATTCTTCTTTGATTATGAATGCTTTCATGGTTCTATCATTTGATTGTTTCCTTATTTAGCTTTGTTTATTTTCGACTTTTTCACGTCATTCCATATTGTATGTTTGTGAAGGCGTGCTTTTATTGCAATTGGTTTCTCATATGAAATTAGGTTTCGCATGCTATTTCCATTGGTGGATTAACTCATAAGTTTCATCTTCTTTTTGATGTTGTCAAAGGGGGAGATGATCTTGATATTGATAGCATATAAGATCGGGTCATATTGTCAGGGGGAGCTTAACAACAACATATGGCGATTGATTCATCAAGTTTTTTCCATCATCAAAAAGGGGGAGTTTGTGTGACATGGCATGAATTTTAATGTGTCAAAAACATGGCATATTTGATGGCTTAATGTCGCTCCTGAAGATTTGCATCCCGGTGCAGACGCGAACGGTCGGCGAAAAGAGAAAATGAAAGTGAAGTGAATACAGTCGCCAGCTAGGCATTTTTATCCCGAAAGAAAGGTAATGCTACATAAACCTAGAAAAGATGGATAAGACGGTTGCGAACCAGAGAGAATGAGAAAGAGGGTTTGTTACAACCTGGGAAGGTATTAGCACCCAGATTGTCCGTCGTACTCGAAGGGATCCATGCTTACAAGATTGTGTTTAAAGGGGTAGGTGTATGTGTTGTCTGTATGCAAAAGCTAAATAATGAATGTACAGGTGTCAGTGCAAAAGGGGGAATTTCTCAGGAACTGAGGCTTAGAAAAGAATGCTGAAAGAGGGGGAAGGCAAAGAGACTTTTGTTCGATAATAGTTAAGTTATGCCTATGTATCCTCTCGTGCAATGAGGAAGTCAGAACACCGTAGTTTGACTCAAAGAGACTGAAGATAATATGACTATGAACTGCTTACTTGTCTATGCTCACGTGTATAACTCGTCTGGCTCGAGTGCTAACTGTCTTGCATTAGACGGAAGAAGCAAGTTCTCATTTGTGAATGAGTGTGATGAGAAAAGAATTCTCGAGGAGACGATTATTGTATTTTTTGTGTTTTCAGTTTTGTTATTGTTTTTGGTGTTTTGCATAGGATTATGAGCTTAAGCCTAAATCAAGGGTTGTAAACTCATTATATCCTCCCTGATTATGGATAATGAGCCTACTTAAGTATGAGATGAGCATCTCAACTTAATTACCAAGATGATGTAGGATTAAGATCATTAACCTATTTGTGATTATTAAGATGTTTTTGGTTTTTGTTTAGTGTTAAATAATGAGTTTAATCTCTAATCATAGATTAGTGAACTCATTACATCATCCTAATAGAAGGATGATAGATGAGGTCACTTAAGCTGAGGAAGATACCTCAACTTAATCCATGGTTAGGGATTAAATTCATTATATAACAAGCCTTTATTAAATGGATTTTAATTAAAGGGTAAGATTAAGAAGTGGATTTTATGTTTGTAAGACAAATTGAGGGGGACTTGTCCATTAAACATTAGGGTAAGTCCCTCTTAACCATAAAGAAGAGATAAAACCCTAATGTAAGGCCCAAGTTACAAGATAAAGTCTTGGTGATTATTAATGTGATTTGATTAAGAGGTCTAAACAAATTAAAGGTTTAACACATAGGATTAAAGTTATACACTCCATCCTAAGAGAAGGATGCATGCATAACCCTAATTCCAAAGTCCTAAAACTTTAAGAGTTTAGTCTCTGATTATTGAGATGAGAAGAGACACTCAAGGTGACTCAAAGGTAAAAAGCTAGAGGGGGATAATCACAACCCTAAACATTATCATGCTTGGATATCCTATGGTTTATGAGGCTTAAGAGAAAAGATCTTCAAGGCCACCAATGGAGGAAACAGATGAAAGGGGGATGAAGCAGAAGAATAAGTTACTTACTTCCTAAGAAGGTAAGTAACTTAAAGGAAGAAAGTGAGAGAGATGGAACATAAGTGAATCAAATTCACTTCAAAGGCAAGTTAAAATGCATATGAAAGGGATAAGAAGAAGTGAGAGGTGAAGGCAAATCCACTTCCCAAAATAACTTACCAAAAGTTCCTGAAAAGTTAGTATGGATGCATAAGTTATAAAGCATGAATAAATGAATTGAAATGAGATGAAATGAGATGCAAAGACCAAAGTTAGAAGTGTTTATGCTATGCAAATGTCATGTGAGATGATGCAAAGTCATACAATGTGCATATGAATGATCATACAAAGATGAGAGGTCATGAAAGCATGCTTAGAAGTTTGAAAACACATGGATGTTTATGAAATGAAATTAATGAAAGACATGGTAAATGGATGAAGAAACAATCAAGAAATGTTATAACATGTCCTAAGAGGTCTAAGATAACATATGAATGCTTGAAATGTCATGGCAAGTTCATGTGATGATGAATATGCAAGGTGAATGCAAATGAACATGAGAAATTAGGGTTACATGGACATGTGAGATGCAAATGGATAAAATAGAAGCATACAACATGATAAAAATTTGAAATCAAGCTCAAACAAACCTTAATCCCATATTAGGTCAAACCCCAAAGGAGAAGGTCAGAAGCCTAGCCTATTGAAAGTTATGATTTTCCTAAGTTTTCTAGGGTGCTTGGGTGATTCAAAAGAGAAAATGCAAATCAATTTGAAAATGCAAGATAAATTCATGAGGAAAATAACCTAGAAACTACATGAAATATGTGAAACAATGAAAAAAGAATCAAGTTCAAACTCTTCTTGGTTAGGCAGAAATGGTTTTTCAAAGTTAGGGTTAAAAAAATGTGATTTTAAAGACCCTTAATTCAAAGAAAATTGGTAGACTATGATCAAACCTAAAAAGAAATTTGTGTGGAGAGTTTGAAAATGTTTCTAAATGCATTGAAATGGTTCAGTATTGTTTTGGTAATTCTTAGAAACCTAAATGCATATTTAATTAATTAAAATACTTTAATTAATTAAAAATAACATTTAAATATTTTAAAAATACTTTTTTAATGCAAAAAATAAAATAATTATGAGGGTCCAGATTCAAACTGGGATGGAGGGAGTTGACCACGCGCGTAAATTAAGGGCTTGGATCAAATCTGACTAATTGAGTTTAATTATATTAAATAATTATGGATTAATGCTAATGAACTAATCTGGTCCACTCATTTGCGCACTAACCCTAAGATCTAAAGGCCCACATTCAAACCTGACTAAACCCTAATTAATTAAACCTAATGACTTTCAGGTGACCGGAGCTTGCTCCGGTCATCTTCTCCGGCGAGGAAAAAATCCAAAAACTCATACACGCATCTAAACTCCTAATTTCTTTCCCAGAATCACTCCTCTAACATCAAAGAACATGAATCCACAAACAAAAATCATTTATCATGCATAACAAAGCTGAATCGAAGCCAACAAGTTTTAGGTCAAAAATTTCAGAAGCTTCGTACATGCTCATTTTTCAATCATTTTCAAAACAAAACATATCAGAATGATCAGGGGAACATAAAGATTGATATTTTAACTTAAATAACAAGTTTTGGAAAAAATGTTCTTGATGACTACTTGAGTTGAAGCTTTGCAAACTTGAGCTTTCTGACCTCTTCCTTTGTGCAAAATGCCTCCAATGATCCCTCTGATGCTTCTGAAAGGCTTGAATGGAGTTTGAATGAGCTAGTTTGAGGGTTTCAATTCTGAGAGGTGAGAAATCGTGTTTTGGATTCAGAGGCTTTTAGGGCAAAATGAAGGGTGGTTTGTGTTCCTTATGACATGAGTGATTGAATGGTGAAGGAAGTTTTGAGTTTGAATGACTATGCTGAGAGATTCGAAGAGAGGAAGTTTTTGCAAGTTTTTGTGATTCTGACCTTGTGTATGGATTCAGGCTTGTGTGTTATGTGTTTTGTGATTCATGATGTTTGTATAAACCAGTGGGATTGCTCATAAAGTGGGTGGTGGCATAGCTTGATTGGTATGGGCCAAGTTGCAAAAAGTCAAGGTTATGTGTACTTGAAGCATAGCATGGGTCAAAGCTTGTTTGAAGGGGTGCCTGGCCTCAACTTGCATCAAGGATGGCCTTTGGATCAATGTTATGCAGCTGGAAGGCTTGGATGAAGAGTTCTTATGGTTTATGCAAATTTCCCTCTTTGATGTTTCTTGTGATTCAAGTCATGAAATGCTTCAAATCTTGGGCCAATTATGATCTTTGGATGCTCCCTTGACATGTTGTAACATATTTGTGCACATTAGAAGTCATTTAGAAGCTTGAACATGCCAAAATGCAAAATCCCTCTTTGACATGAAACTTGAAATTATGTGATTTTTGCCAACTTTGAAAAGCCATATCTTGAGTTCTAGGATGAATCAAAACATGTTCTTGTACTTTTTGAAAAGGGAAAGACCTAATATACAACTTTCATGCCCAAGAAATTTTCATTTGAAGCATTTTTGGTCATGAAAGAGGAGGTTGAAAATCTTTCCCAAAATGGAAAGTTTGCATTTCAAGTCATTTCCAAAAATGGCAAGTTTGCAATTGGTTCAAAATTCTTCAATCTTGTGAACTTGCAACCACTTATTAGATCAAATAAAGATTATTGAACTTCAATTTGATGAAAATGACCCTTTGGTTCCATTGTTGGGGGCCTCAGATGCCCTGATTTTAACTTAACTTGCTCAGGAAGTTACCCAATGATCAGATGACTTCCACAATGAATTTCTTCATCAAACTTGGTACACATGATCCTTATAACATATTAAGAACATTAGAAACAATAATGAACAAAAAAATGGAGTTAAGGCCTCTGAAACAAAAACCCTAATTTTGGTCATCTGTGTAGTGAAACCCTAGCTCTGCTTCCATGCCTTTGCCAGTTCTTGTGATCCCTTGATTTTAATGAACTTTGGGGAGCATAATATGATCATATAACACACATGGACCCTCTTGGAAAGCTTTAAGACCTTTGGGATGGCTCAGATGGATTCTTGGATTGCTCAGATCACAAACCCTAGATGCAGATGAACTTGAACTATGCAGTGAAGCAAACATGCAATATGAGATAGTATGATTATGCTAATGCAAAAATGAAATATCACAAGCCATGGTGTGATAAAGAGTGAGGGAAAATTTGGGGTGTTTACACGTAATTTATTCTCTAAGAAAAAGCAAGATTTGGTCTTTTTGGAAAAATGAACTGAATGAGCCGACTCAAATTCCACAATGAGCCGTCTCATTCAGTGTAATTTGGTGTCAAATGCACAGGTCCCAACAGGCTGCCTTAAGCATCAATTTTGGTCGACTCATGGGTATGGATGATCCGGCTCAAAACCCTTCATAAGTCGACTCATCAAGAAGTCCTTTCTTCTCATTTTCTGCGGGTCTCAACAGGCTGCCTCTCTGTTCATTTTTGTCGGCTCATCTGGTATTTTGAGTCGGCTCATTTAATGAATTGAGTCGGCTCATTACTATGCTGACTCATTTTTTTCATTTAATTTTTCCCTCTCTTATGTTACTTTCTCTAACCAATATAAATAGCTGATTTATTTTCATTTGAGGTTGACAACAAGGAAATTGAAAGATATACACATATCTCTCTTCATATTCTTCATTCTTGCATCAATCAACAATCACACACAAGAATCTTTGTTTGATTAAGGTGCTTGTTTCGAAGATAACATTCAATCACGAATTAGAGTTTCAGATTGGGTCTAGAGTGTGTGGGTTTTCCTTGGAAAAATCTGAAGGGTTTTCTCCTCCAAGATCATTGAAGATTTGGGGGTTTTGCACACATCGATCGTTTGTAGATTCAGCCGAGTGAGGTAGATTGAAGATCAAGTGGATCGTTCTTTCATATCACAGTAGACGGAGGATTGCGAAGGTCTTTGTGGGTTCACAAGTGTTGGAGAAACTCAGTCGTGCTCAAAGTTTTGAGAATCGTGAATTCTTGCAAGAAGGGAGAAATTAATCGGAGGCTTTCTCAACACGTGTGGAAGACTTGATTCTATTTTGGATCAAGGGACAAGAAGAAGATTTGACAGCATATTCAACGGGGTTTGGTTTTTTGGTTCATTTATCTCTCTTCTTGTAAAACAATTGCGAATTTAATAAAATTTCCCAATTCAATTTTGAATTGGGGGCAGAGTACTTCGAGCGAGGACGACGAAGGAACTGCCTCAACAAATTCCTTGTGTTCTTTACATTTCTCGCATTTTACTTTTGTTCATATTGATCTTGTATGCTTGAAAATTATGGTGTATCAAATTAGTGCACTCAAAGTGTTTGATAAATAGTTACACTCAAAAGTGATAACTAGAGTGGGTAAAATTCTGCACTATTTGATACAACAAAATTATCCTTGGTGTGTGCACTCCAAGTGTTTGGTAAAAAGCCTAACCACACAAATTCAATTTGATTGTGCTTAATTTCTTCTCCATATCATTGTTAATAATAGTTTTATCAAGTGCTGAATTATCAAGTGAATCATTTATGTGATATTAATTCTTCTAGTCATCATTTCATTCCAATTGGGTTTTACGCATATTCGATCTTCGGTGACTTCTATTTTGAACTAGACGATTTTCCGGGAAAACTTCCGCAATACTTTTTCAACTAAATTTTGAAAAGTAATTTTTTAAAAAGGGATCTATTCAACCCACCTTCTAGATCCGGGCTATCGTCTAACACAAATGAAGATCAAATCAGGTGTTGAAAGCTAGATCTAGTTAGAGCACTTTGGTGAATCTTAGAGCTTGGTTTTTGTTGTAGAAGTTTCAGAGGAGGCCGAAGGTGCTAATAGGATCAATAAATAAAGTTGAAAGAGCTTAGAAATTGTAAATAAAATCTGAAAATTTCAGTGAAATGAGAGCTCGAGTAGAGGTTTTGGGGGGTTTCTAAGCTTGAAATTATATGCACAAGCTTCCTATATTTATAGCTGAGGTGAGAGGAGTTCATACATGTGAGAATTGAGTGTCAAGCATGTGAATCAAGGGTGCACGGATTGTGTGATCATTCTTGCTCATGAGGTCACCAAAACGCAAATATTTCAGGTCTTTTTCTATTATATAAGTTGCATTTTACCAATTAGAGTGAGATTGCATGAATTTCACGGGTCCCATTTGAGTTTTAGTGCATTTCTAATTCTGACTTAGGGACAAAAATTAATTCCATGGAGCCATCTTCAAGCATTTGTGAAATCTTGTGTACTTGACCTTTGATGCTCATTCTTTTTGCCAAATGACCACATCATGTCATAGAATACAATGTAAAAGGAAATGTTTCATTTGGATGCTTGAGTAAAAAGTTGTGAGCTTGTAAAGTTGGTACCATGACTTGCCATCAAAGGCTAAAATATTTCTAAGTCCAAAATGACATATAATGTCTTCAAACTTTTCATGTCCTTCAAAGCATAATTGGCTTTTGATCCTTGAAACAAATTTGTAGAGGGCGTCACAAAGGACAATTGGAAAGAAAAAATAACTCCCATAGAATTTGAAAATCGAGAGAGTTATTGATCAGAAAAATAACAAGTGTACTATTTCTTCCAATGTAGTAATAAGAGGGGAAATCCCCAGTATCGATCTTGAGGACTGCGTGTAAATATCAAGTTCAAACTATTGTTCAATTAAACAAAAACCTTTTGGAGGTTTTGGGATTGTTTTGTAATTTTGTAAATGCAATTGCGAAAAGAAGTAAGTAAATTATTACAATTAAAACAGATAAGAAAAACATGTTAGAGATGGTGTGTAACTTGTTCCTATAACACTTCTGACTTAATATTACAACAATTTGTTTCAGATCATTCATATTAATTCTTAAGATTATTTTCTCCTAATTCCTTAGTGAGAAAACCTTTAATACAAGACTTGTTAGTGTGAATTTGTGTAGGAATGCGACTCTCAAAGATGACTTTTTTATTAAAAAAATATTAATCCACAGTAGAAATTTTTTAAGTGATTTGAAGTAGGAAAAAAAAGATTTTTGAGGTGTAAAATTATTTTTGACGTGTTTAATTTCTCTAGAGTAAAATTGATCTTAATTTTAGAATTGATGTTCACTTAAAGTTGAATTAATAGTTTTTAAGTATACGTAAGTTTTACAATAAATATTATTTTTTAATTAATTTACTTTTCATGAAATTATATCAAATATAAATTATTTTACAATCAATATATTTAAAAGTAAAATTAAATATACAAAATTAATGTATTTAAAATCAATTTTCATCTCTACAAAATCAAAAATATATTAACTATAAAGAAAATGTGTTCATTTTTTTATCTATTTATTTTTTAACGTGACTATGATTTAAAATATAAATTTTAACATGTGAAGATAATAAAAGGGCAATATGCCAAGTATGTGAGATGGTAAAATAATTATTCCACACCTAAAATCCTTGAAGCTGATTATTTTGATTAGTCATATATGAACTTAAACCCATTTCAAAGCAACATCGTTAAAAGGTTTTTGTACAAATTGGAATGACTTTTTCAAATTCATGAATTGCCGTTTTACTGATTCAATAGTGACTATATAATATATATTAATTTTCTTTAAATCAAATCATGGTTTTGTAGCAGTTGAGCATTATCTTTAAATGGTTGCATTGCATGCTTCTCTAAAATAATTGCTTTGCTTTGGTTTCACTTTTTGTTTGCAGCTTTAATTTAACTATAAAGTGATGAAATGAAAATCTTAAGAAATGACATTCCCGCGTGCAACTAATTATACTTTATCAACAGTTAACTGGATTCTTTGATTAAGACATTACTTATTCCATAATCATAACAATCTAAAGATGATTAGTGCAAAGCATTTACTACTTAGATTCCTTTATGGAATGTTAGGGTGTGTTTGGTTGTGAGAAAAAAGTGAGAAGAGAGAAAGATAAGAAAAAAAGTTTAAAGAGAGAGAGAGAGACATAAGTGGGAAATAAAGTTAATTTGATAAGTTGATTGGTATAAATAAAAGATAGAAGAAATAGAAAAGAAAGAAGTATGAATTATTTTTAAAATTACTAAAATACCTTTTATTAAAAATTATTATTTTAAATTATCTAACTTTTAATTTATTTCAAATGATTATTAATAATTAAATTAGTTTATAAAGGAAAAAATTCACTCTATTGTTTTAAATAAATGTATAAAATTTTAACTAAATTATCTCTCCACCTCTCTTTTTGTAACATAATGTTATTGGATACACTATAGAGTAATAAATCAACTTTGATTTTATATTGTTAGTGGAGGATCTCACTTATGTTTTCATGGTAGAAATATCGAAAAGAAAGAATTTTTGTGTAAAGAAAAAATAGGGTTTATGGATTATTGTGATAGGGAAGCAAAAAGATTTAGGTTTTTGGGTAGCACAGATGGTGATTGTTTAAGAAAGTTCGAAGATTTTGAAATGAGAGGTTGGAATCACTAATACAAAATATGCAAAAAAACAATGTCAGACCTACAATGCATCTATTTACACTATTGTAATAACTTAAAAATTTGCACTCAGTCAATATCTGAATGTATAAACAGTCATTTAATGACGGCTGAATTAAACCACCGTAGTAATAAATGAAATGTAGCAAGCTTCGATTCTCTGCATCAACATTTCTTCCATTTTTTAGAATACACTTAGCATGTGTAACTTAATTCGATTATTTAAAAAATAAATTGTAAATGATTACGACGATTATGTTAATCAATCGTTGTTAGAGGATTAAAATTCCACGACGGTCTGTTTCTGCAAATGAGGTTAAAAAATTTACTGATTAATTAAAACAAAACATATTCTATATTTCTTTAATAATGCACCCTAATCGAATAAGCAAGCCAGAGACGACAACAGTGGCGTAATCTTTACCTTCTTCGTATCCATTCATTTAAAGCTCAAATATTCACCCTCTTTGTTCATCCGATTCTTTAGCTTCGAAGTAAGGTACTCTTCAACATCTTAATTTCTTGGTTTATGTTGTACATGCTCAAATATTCATTGTCTTCGTTCAATTCATTCTTTAGCATCTTCGTTTCTTACATTCATTCGATTACAGCTTAGAAGTACGGTAATCTTCAATATCTTCATTCCTTTTTTCATTGTTCATATTTTATATGCTCAAGTCAGTATGAGAGTACATGTTTCATATGATTTAGGTTTAGTATAAGAGTACATCTTCATTCCTTTTTTCTTTGTTCATATTGTATATGCATATGCTTAAGTTTTTGCATTAGATTTTAGTGTATCATTCACATTATTGTACATGTATAAATTTCATAAGTGGTAATGGATTGTAGTTGGATAACAACCAATAGATTAGGTCCAATTTATGATAACGGAGTTCGTGAATTCCTTGAATATGCTGATAAGCATCTTCCCGACAATAATGATATCTTTTACTTTCCTTGTGTTGCTTGCACGAATATCAAAAATGATTCAAAGAAAGAAATATACCATCACATTTGTTGTGATGGTATTTCTAAAAATTATATAATATGGGTGTGGCATGGTGAAGTGGATAAAGAGGAAAGTCGGACGTCACAAAGTCAAAGAGTGGATGAAGATGAATGTATGGAAGATTAACTAGAGGATGTATTTCGTGATATTGGGGAATCTTCTTTTAAGAATTCTCATGTTTACGATACTTTACGTAGTGATAAAGACACCCTTTTATATAAGGGATGCATAGATTTTACAAAATTGTCGGCAATGTTAAAGTTGTTTAATCTGAAGGCAAAAAAAATGATGATCGGATAAAAGTTTCACAAAATTACTTGAATTGCTACAACAAATGTTACCAGAAGATAACAAATTTTTTGGATCGTTGCTATGAGGCAAAGAAGATATTGAGTCCAATTGGTTTGGAGTATATCAAAATACATGTTTTCTCTAATGATTGCATATTATACCAGAAAGAGTATGAAGACTTGTATCAATGTCCGAAATATGGTATTTCGGGTTACAAGCAAAAGGCCAACAATGGTGATGATGATATTAAATATGATAGTGTTAGTAGGAAACATCCTCCTGCTAAAGTGTTATGGTACTTGCCAATAATTTCACGATTAAAGATACTTTTTTCTAATTCGAATGACGTAAAGAATCTTAGATGTCATGAAGATGAAAGACTTGTGATGGAAAAATTTTCCATGTAGCTGATTCGTTTCAATGGAAGAAAATTGATTCGTTGTTTCCAGATTTTGGAGTCAATCCAAGAAATATTAGGCTTGGGCTTGCGACCGATGGAATGAATCCCTTTGGTAATCTGATCACTAATCACACTTCATGGCATGTTATCCTCACTATTTACAACCTATCTTCTTGGTTGTGCATGAACCGCGAGTATATAATGTTAAGTATGATGATTTTTGGACCACGACAACTTGGTAACGACATAGATGTTTAATTAAGTCCATTAATTGATGATTTACGGCTCTTGTAGGATGAATGAGCTGAAGTTAATGAGGCATATTATGGGGAAAATTATAATATGTGTGCAATGTTGTTTTGCATAATCAACGACTTTTCGGCTTACGGTAACTTGGATGTATATAGTGTTAAAGGACATATAGCGTGTCCTATTATGTGAAGATGATACTTGTTTTCACCAACTTGAGTTTGGAAGAAAGACCGTTTATCTTGGGCATCAAAAATTTCTAAAATTGGGCCATCCTTATCATATATTGCAAAAGGCTTTTAATGGAGATCAAGAGTTTAAGGATGCTCATGAACCTGAAACCGAGGATGAAGTTTATCAACGGCAATAGAAAATTAATGTTATCTTTGGGAAGAGAGAAAAAGAAAAAGGGGCAGTTGCGAAAACTATATGGAAAAAAAGGTACATCTTCTTTGATTTTCCATATTGGTCATGTCTTGATGTTAGACATTGTCTTGATGTGATGCACGTGGAGAAACATGTGTGTGATATTTTGATTGGCACACTTCTAAACATTCCAGACAAGACTAAAGATAGTAAGGCTTTCCGTCTTAATATGAAGAAGATGGGTATATGAAAACAGTTAGCTACAATAGAGAAAGGATAAAGAACTTATCTTCCTCCAGCATGTCACACTCTATCTTTAAGGGAAAAGAAATGTTCTACGAGTGTTTGCAAGGTATTAAAGTTTCGCAAGGTTACTCATCAAACATCAAGAAACTTGTATCAATGAAATATCTCAAGTTAATTGGTTTAAAATTTCATGATTGTCATGTATTGACGCAATAACTTCTACTAGTGGCTATCTGTGGGATCCTTTTAAAGAAATGTGTGATTAACTATAATGAGACTTTATTTATTCTTCAATACCATATGTAATAAAGTTATTGATTTCAAAAAATTAGATGAATTAGAAGATGAGGCTTCCATAATCCTTGTGTCAATCGGAGATGTATTTTCCTCCATCATTTTTAACATTATGGTTCACTTACTTGTTCATCTAGTCAGAGAATCAGATTTTGTGGTCTAGTTTATTTAAGGTGGATGTATCCAATAGAGCGATATATGAAGATTTTTAGAGGATATACAAAGAATCATCACCGATCGGAAGCTTCGATTGTTGAAAGGTATATCATAGAAGAAGCTGTTGAGTTTTGTACAAACTATTTGTCGGATGAAGATTCTATAGGAATTCCAAAGTCTCGTCATGCTAACACAAACGGAAGAGGTATTCAGGGCCTAAATGTTAAGGCAATGGCTCGGGATATAGTTATTCAAGCACATTTCTATATATTGAATAATATAGATGAGGTCTAACCTTTCATAGATACTCACAAAATACTTTTGAAGAAAAATATCCCCGAATGAGTGACAAATTGTTGTTGATAGAGCATAACAATAAATTCATAGATTCTTTTAATAAAAGTGTATCTAATGATAGTAGTGCATCTGAGATACTTAACTGATTGTCATACGAGCCAAAATTTTGTGTCATTACTTGGAGTGCATACGACATTGGTCATTATTGTAATACTCGTTTATTTAATTAATTATTTAATTAAATATATTTGTATTATGTTGTGTTGATTTGTGTTGATTTGAATCGATTTACGAAATATCGAAATGTTGCTATGCTGGTTTCAGTTGAATTAAATAAGTTGATTTAAGTTGTGGAAAATAATATTGAGTATTTTCCGAATATTTGTTGAATATGTTGAATTTGTTGTTTGAGCTAATATGTTGATAATCGGGTAATTAATCGATTTAGTGGGGAGAAATTAATTATTCGTGATTTATTGGTTGATATTGTGTTGCGGTGATTTAAGTTGCTAAGTTGATATTAAGTTGGTTTAATCGTAGAATAAAATTAGAAGTTATAAGACTATTTACTTAAGTGGGCTTGGTTATTGTGTTAGAAATAGCAAAGTTGGGGGTATTCAGTAGTAGGCCCATTAAGATGTTAGTAGACCAATTATTCTATTAAGTAATAATTAATAATTTTAATATTATTATTATTATTATTATTATTATTATTGTAGATGTTTAAGAATTGGCAGAATTTTTGACCAACAAGAAATATTGAATTCAGTTCTGAATGTCCTATCAAATGTTGGGACATTATCAAACAGAGTATATGAACTTATTTCAGGATGTCTCACCAGATGTTGGGACATTGTGTAAATGACTTAAGTTCAGTTTTTCAGGATGTCCCAACAGATGTTGAGACATCTCAAACCTGCTACCAGAATTACTTAATGTCTAACTGATCAGAGATATTTAAGGAGAGTTATCTGGAATTGATTATTGATGGATAAAAACAGAACAAGGCGCATCTGTAGGGAGTGTTATATTGAGGATTCAGATTAAAACAGAAGACCTAAATCACCTAGAATCTAGGAAGTAACAAACCCTAATTCAAGGTGGAAGTTGCATGCGCATTAGGGCTGGATCATTCTACAGAAAGCCCAAATTACAGATACCTATTTAATTGACAGAAACTCATAGAATTGAGTAAGAATTTCAGAAGACCAAATAGGGTGTCTAGTGTTTTAATAGAAGGTGTTTTAAATTGTACCACTTTATGAGCTTTTAAGCAAAAGTGCATTTGTGACTTGATTGAAACTGTGAAGTAAGATCAAGTTGTTTTTTGTTTGAAGAATGTCTTCAATTTTATTAAACTTGTAAACTTAATCACTGTGTGATTGAGGGGGAGTGAGTAGGGTACTCTTATCTAAGTTGTGTCTTAGGTAGAAATTGCATTGGGTAGTTATTAAGTGATAGATTAAACAGGGTGGTTTAAGTCTAGAATTAATATTACTTATAGTGGATTTCCTCCTGGCTTGGTAGCCTCCAGATGTAAGTGTGGTTATACACTGAACTGGGTTAACAAACTTCTGTGTTGTTTATTTTTCTTGCTATTTAAGTTTTGGTTGAATCTGTCAAGTGTTGGGACATCTCTTAGGACATCTCATACCTGACCACAGAATTTCAATTGGCATCAGAGCAGGCACCCTGCCTGTTTATACTGGGTGAGATCTAGGGAATACAAATTCTGTAACATGGACAGAGATATAGGGTCAGTAAATAGACCACCTATTCTGGATGGATCTAACTATGACTACTGGAAGCCAAGAATGATTGCATTCTTAAGATCACTTGACAACAGGGCATGGAGAGCAGTCAACATTGGATGGGATCATCCTGTCCAAGATACCAAAGATGGATCAAAAGTGTTGAAACCTGAAGAAGAATGGAGTAAGGAGGAAGAAGATTCAGCACTAGGCAACTCAAAGGCCTTAAATGCTCTATTCAATGGCATTGATAGGAACATCTTTAGACTTGTGCATCATTGTGAGCTAGCCAGAGATGTGTGGGATACTCTCAAAACAACTCATGAAGGAACATCAAAGGTGAAGATGTCAAGACTTCAACTTCTCACCACCAAGTTTGAAAACTTGAGAATGAAGGAAGATGAGACAGTTCATGAATTCTACATGAACATCTTAGAAGTAGCTAATACTTCTGGAGCTTTGGGAGAAAAGATGACTGATGAAAAGCTTGTAAGAAAAATCCTCAGATCTTTGCCAAAATGATTTGACATGAAAGTCACATCAATAGAAGAAGCTCAAGACATATGCTCTATGAAAGTTGAAGAACTCATTGGTTCCCTTCAAACTTTTGAGATGGGAATGAATGACACAAATGTTAAGAAGAACAAAAGCATAGCCTTGGTGACAAATACTGATGAAGTAGAAGATGATGAATCAGAAAATAATAAAAGCTTATCAGACAATCTTGCTATGCTTGGAAGACAATTCAAAAAAATTCTCAGAGGAGTGGAAGGCAAATCCAAACCCAGTGGAAGATACACAAACTCTTCTGAGAACAGGAGACCTTATGAGGCTAACAGAAGGTCAAATTATGCTGAAAAGACCAGTCAAGAAAAAGGAGTCAAATGCCATTGATGTGAAGGATATGGACACATCAGGAATGAATGTCCTACCTATTTAAAAAGGCAAAAGAAAGGACTCTCTGTGACCTGGTCTGATGAAGACTCAGGAGGAGATTCAGAAGAAGAATCAGCTAAGCATATCACTGCTTTAGCTGGATTATGTGAGTCTGAAAGTGAATCCAGTGATGGAGAACTTACTTATGAAGCACTTGAGCAAGCATTCAAAGATCTATACAAAAGAAGCTCTGAAATATGCAGTGAGGTTATAAAGCTAAAGAAGCAGAATGAGGCATTAGAAGATGAAAAAGCAAGTGATCAAGAGATCATTGACACCTTGAAAAGTGAAGTAAGTCTTCTCAACTCCAAGTTGGAACATATGTCCAAATCTGTTAGAATGTTGAACAGCAGCTCAAATACACTGGATGTTATTCTCAACAACAATAAGCACTCAGGGGATAAAAGTGGACTGGGATTTAACAGAGTACATAAAGATGAAGCTAGCTCTAGCAAAACAACTTCAAAATCCATACAGTCAAACAAGATGTCCCAACAGATGCTTCAACATCAGGAAAAGAACACAAAGTCAAACACAATGTTCCAACAGATGTCTCAACATTCTGGAAAGAACAAAATGAAGAAGAAGTATCAAAGATGGAGATGCCATCACTGTGGAAGATTTGGACATATCAAAACCTCATTGTTATAAGCTGCATGGATATCCAAATCAGATGTATCAGCAACCTTCCAAGAAGAAAATAGAAGTTAACAAGAAAGTGCTGCATAAACATCAAAGAAATCAGCAACCTCCTAAGCAGAAGACAGAAGTCATCAAGAAGGTATGGAGACCAAAAGCTAGCACTGAGGCTGATCAAAGCTACAAGAACAAGATCAACAATCAAGCTTGGAGATCAGCTGATGAACAACACACATGGCAGAGGCATCAAAAGAAATCTCAACTCAAATGGTCAAAGAAAAGTACTGCATATATAGCACATACATCACTAAGAGTATCAGCTAAAGAAGACTGGTACTTTGACAGTGCATGTTCAAGACACATGACTGGATTGAAGAATCTGCTAGTAAACTTAAAGTCACATTCATCTAGGTATGTAACCTTTGGAGATGGAGCTAAAGGAGAAATCAAGGGAGTTGGGACCTTGGATTGTCAAGATGTTCCAAGACTAGATGATGTGCTGCTAGTTAAAGGTTTAACTGCTAACCTGATCAGCATAAGTCAACTATGTGATCAAGGGTACAGTGTAAACTTTACCAAAACTGAATGCATAGTGACTAACAAAGAACAAGAGGTTGTCATGAGAGGAGCCAGATCTAAAGACAACTGTTACATGTGGGAATCCCTAAACCTCAGTCTCACTTCAACTTGTTCTTTAGCTAAACAAGAAGAGGTGAAACTATGGCATCAAAGACTAGGTCATCTTCATTTCAGAGGTATAAAGAAGATAATATCTATGGATGCTGTAAGAGGTATTCCTAAACTGAAGATTGATGATGGCAAAATATGTGGTGAATGTCAAATAGGCAAGCAAACCAAGATGTCCCATCCAAAGCTCCAACATCTGACAACTTCCAAAGTTTTGGAACTTTTGCATATGGATCTTATGGGACCTATGCAGGTTGAAAGCCTTGGTGGTAAGAGGTATGCCTATGTGGTGGTTGATGATTTTTCAAGATATACATGGATAAATTTCATCAAAGAAAAGTCTGATGTATTTGATGTATTCAAAGAATTATGCCAAAGATTACAAAGGGAAAAATCCAGCTGTGTGATCAGAATAAGAAGTGATCATGGAAAAGAATTTGAGAACCAAAAGTTCTTAGATTTCTGCTCTTCAGAAGGAATCAATCATGAATATTCTTCACCTATCACTCCTCAACAGAATGGGATTGTTGAGAGGAAGAATAGAACTATTCAAGAATCAGCAAGAGCTATGATCCATGCTAAAAAGTTACCTTTGTACTTCTGGGCTGAAGCTATGAACACTGCTTGTTACATCCATAACAGAGTTACTTTAAGGAAAGGAACTTTGTCCACAATATATGAAGTCTGGAAGGGCAGAAAACCCACAGTTAAGTACTTTCATGTGTTTGGAAGCAACTGTTATATTCTGGCAGATAGGGAGCAAAGGAAAAAAATGGATCCTAAAAGTGATGAAGGGATTTTCCTTGGATACTCTATAAACAGCAGAGCATATAGAGTATTTAATTCTAGAACCAAGGTTATCATGGAGTCCATAAATGTGATAATTGATGATGCTCCTACAGATGTCCCAGAAGATGTTGGAACATCTGCTGATATCAAGATTGAAGCTGAAGAAAAGAATGATCATGATAACTTCACTCAAAATGATACAAGGACAGAAGAATCCAGCAAACCTCCCTCCATCAGAATACAGAAGGATCATCCCAAAGATTTGATAATTGGTGATCCTAACAGAGGTGTGAGCACTAGATCAAGAGAAGTGATTTCAGGTTCCTGTTTTGTTTCTAAAATAGAACCTAAAAACATCAAGGAAGCTCTTACTGATGAATACTGGATTTGTGCTATGCAAGAGGAATTAGGTCAATTCACAAGGAATGAAGTGTGGAATCTTGTTCCTAGACCTGATGACATAAATGTGATTGGAACAAAATGGGTGTATTAGAACAAGTCAAATGAACAAGGAGTTGTTACAAAGAACAAAGCTAGACTTGTAGCTCAAGGATACACTCAAATTGAAGGAGTAGACTTTGATGAAACCTTTGCACTAGTAGCAAGGCTTGAATCAATCAGACTACTTTTGGGAATTGCTTGTATCTTAAAGTTCAAGCTATTTCAAATGGATGTGAAAAGTGCCTTTTTAAATGGTTATCTTAATGAAGAGGTATATGTAGAACAGCCTAAAGGATTTGTTGATCCAAGCTGTCCAAATCATGTATACAAACTAAAGAAGGCACTTTATGCTCTGAAGCAAGCTCCAAGGGCATGGTATGAAAGACTGACTACATTTCTTATCAAGCAAGGATACAGAAAAGGTGGAATTGACAAAACCCTGTTTGTTAAAGATGAAGAAGGAAATGTCATGATTGCTCAAATATATGATGATGACATTGTTTTTGGTGGAATGTCTGACAGGATGGTCAAACATTTTGTCAAGCAGATGGAATCTGAATTTGAAATGAGCCTAGTAGGAGAGTTAACCTACTTTCTTGGTCTGCAAATAAAGCAAATGGAAGACTCAATGTTCATTTCCCAAAGCAAGTATACCAAGAACATAGTCAAGAAATTTGGAATGGAAAATGCTTCTCATAAGAGAACTCCTGCCCCCACACATTTAAAGCTGACTAAAGATGAAAAGGGTGAGAATGTAGATCAAAGCTTATACAGAAGCATGATTGGAAGCTTGTTATACTTGACTGCTAGCAGACCAGACATAGCATTTGCAGTAGGTGTATGTGCAAGATATCAAGCTAATCCAAAAGTCAGTCATCTCAATCAAGTCAAGAGAATTCTTAAATATGTTAATGGTACTTGTGACTATGGCATAATGTACTTTCATGGTTGCAAACCAATTCTCACTGGCTTCTGTGATGCTGATTGGGCTGGAAGTGCTGATGACAGAAAAAGCACTTCAGGAGGATGCTTCTTTCTAGGAAACAATTTGATTTCTTGGTTCAGTAAGAAACAAAATTGTGTATCCTTATCTACAGCTGAAGCTGAATATATAGCAGCTGGAAGCAGTTGTTCTCAGTTGGTTTGGATGAAGCAAATGCTCACTGAGTACAATGTCCCACAGGATGTCATGACATTATACTGTGACAACTTAAGTGCAATCAACATATCAAAGAATCCTATCCAACATAGTAGGACCAAGCATATTGATATCAGACATCATTTCATCAGAGATCTTGTAGAAGAAAAGGTGATTTCATTGGAAAATGTAGCTACAAATCTGCAGTTGGCTGATATCTTTACAAAAGCATTGGATGCTACTCAATTTGAGAACTTAAGGGGCAAACTGGGAATCTGTTTATGTGAGATTTAGCAGTTAATGAAATGTGCCAACATGTCATATGACATTGTATGGCATAAGTTCCAGATGGAAACACCAGTCTGGACAAGAACCTTGGGTATTCCATTCCTAATCATTTTCAATATAACGGCTACTTATTTAGTAACAGCTTATAATCAGCTATCAATTTTCTCATCACACCATCAAAAGCGAATCATACTATCAAGCTGTTATTCAGAAATCATAAACCCTAAATCTCTTCATCCATCTTCCTTGACAATGTCTCAAAACCCTAACACTCCTGAAGAAGTTCTCAACAAAGAAGATGTAGTTCATGCAACTCCCATCTCTGTGGTACCAATGAAATCAACCCCATTGGACGAACTCAGAGGAAGTGCTTCTCATGCTAAAAAGCCAAGAACTCCAAAAAGAGCTAAAGATCAAGTCTGCAGCAAATCCAAAGGAGGCATTCCTTCTCCAGCAAACATGCCTCCAAAATCTTCTGACTATGTTTTTGCTTCCATCAAGGAGATAGTCAACAAGATTCTTTTTGAACAGAGAGTGGTTAGTGGGATTTCTATTCCTCTGAACACCATGCCTGCCCCTCAAGAAGAACAAGCTCAAGCTGCAGAGGACACTCCTGCTTAACAGGATGTCCCAATAGATGTTGGAACATCTGAGGATGAGAAAAAGAACTCATCTGATGCTGATATTGAACAAACTGAGGACCAGAAAAAGGCCTCAAATGAAAGTGATGAAGAAGACTCTGAGGATCAGACTAAAGCCTCAACTGAAGATCACATCTCTGCTGATCAACCAGCTGAAGAGGAGACTGCTCAATCTCCTCCAGTGGTGAACTTGGAGCAGGACTCTGATACAGAGATCATAGCCTCTGTTAGACCTAGCATAGCCAAAAGGCTCAGGTCCAGGAAGGGAAAGATGCAAGCTGAACCTGAAATTCCTGAGAAGAAGAAAGCTAACCCAAAGAAAGGCAAAGCTAAAGCTGCCTTTGGTCCAACAAAACAATGGAGTAAAGTCCAAACCAAGAAGAGGAAAGCTGTCACCCCATCAGACTCAGATGTTGAATCAGATGTCCCAACATCTCCTCCCAAGAAGAAACCAACACCATCTAGGGCTTCAACTGCTGTTCCAGAAGCTCCCTTGGACAACATCTCATTCCATCATGTCTCTAGTGTTAACAGATGGAAGTTTGTGTACCAAAGAAGGGTTGCCCTTGAAAGAGAACTAAGCAGTAATGCACTTGAGTGCACTGAACTAATTGATCTCATCTCTGCTGCAGGCCTCTTCAAAACAGTCTCAGATCTCTCTCCCTGCTATGAACTTCTTGTCAAAGAATTCATTGTTAATCTTCAGGAGGATTGTGCCAATGGTAAGTCCTCTGAACTTAGAAAAGTCTTTGTTAGAGGTAGGTGTGTAGAGTTCTCTCCTCAGATCATCAATCAATACCTAGGAAGAGAAACAGATGGACCAAATGAGCTAGGTAAGACAGATAACCAAGTCTGCAAGGTTATCACTGCAAACCAGGTCAAGGCATGGCCTGTTAAAGGAAAGCTCTCAGTGAGCATGCTAACAAGAAAATATGCCATGCTGAACAGGATAGGTACAGCAAACTGGGTGCCTACTAACCACACATCTTCAATATCCACTGGCCTGGCCAGGTTTATCTATGTTGTGGGAACTCAGACTAAGCTGGATTATGGTGCTTAAATTTTTGATCAGACCTTGAAGCATGCCAGCTCTTCTGCAACAAAGCTGCCAATAGCTTTTCCCTCTTTGCTGTGTGGTATAGTGCTCAATCAATACCCTGGAATCCTCACTGAAAAGGACACAGTCTGCAAAAGAGAAACTTCTGGGACATCTGCAGGTCCTTCAACTGCCAAGACTCCTATCTCCAAGGCTACATTAATTGCTGAACTAAAAAGCACCTGCAAAGAACTTGAAGCAAGGAAGCTGAAAGTTGAAGAAATCATCCAAAGTCTGGAGAGTGAAGGAGATCAAAAAGCTGCCTCTGATGAAGAAACTGCCTCTGATGAAGAAGCTGAAGCTGATGAAGAAACTGAAAGTGAGGAGTCTTAGTGATCATTGTATGTGAGGCAAATGTAATGACAACACTGCATTGTATTTCTGGATTAGTGTCTTTGGCCCCAAAATTTGTGTCTAACAAGGGGGAGAACAACAACAACAAAATGTATTGCTGTTTAATTATGAATGAAAAATCTGGTTGTTTGTGTCTGAACTGAATCAGTGTGTTTTGATAAATATTTCTGTTGCAACAAGACTGGATACATATATGTTTGAGGGGGAGTAATCTCAAATATGAATCAACAGAAAAGTAATGATATACTCTGATAAAAAGAACTTCTGCTGCACTGTGATAATCAGAAAAGATGTTAGCCAAAAATTAGCCAAAGGGGGAGTTTGTAGATGTCTAAGAATTGGCAGAATTTTTGACCAACAAGAAATATTGAATTCAGTTCTGAATGTCCTATCAAATGTTGGGACATTATCAAACAGAGTATATGAACTTATTTCAGGATGTCTCACCAGATGTTGGGACATTGTGTAAATGACTTAAGTTCAGTTTTTCAGGATGTCCCAACAGATGTTGAGACATCTCAAACCTGCTACCAGAATTACTTAATGTCTAACTGATCAGAGATATTTAAGGAGAGTTATCTGGAATTGATTATTGATGGATAAAAACAGAATAAGGCGCATTTGTAGGGAGTGTTATATTGAGGATTCAGATTAAAACAGAAGACCTAAATCACCTAGAATCTAGGAAGTAACAAACCCTAATTCAAGGTGGAAGCTGCATGCACATTAGGGCTGGATCGTTCTACAGAAAGCCCAAATTACAGATACCTATTTAATTGACAGAAACTCACAGAATTGAGTAAGAATTTCAGAAGACCAAATAGGGTGTCTAGTGTTTTAATAGCAGGTGTTTTAAATTGTACCACTTTATGAGCTTTTAAGCAAAAGTGCATTTGTGACTTGATTGAAACTGTGAAGTAAGATCAAGCTTTTTTTTGTTTGAAGAATGTCTTCAATTTTATTAAACTTGTAAACTTAATCAGTGTTTGATTGAGGGGGAGTGAGTAGGGTACTCTTATCTAAGTTGTGTCTTAGGTAGAAATTGCATTGGGTAGTTATTAAGTGATAGATTAAACAGGGTGGTTTAAGTATAGAATTAATATTACTTATAGTGGATTTCCTCCTGGCTTGGTAGCCTCCAGATGTAAGTGTGGTTATACACTGAACTGGGTTAACAAACTTCTGTGTTGTTTATTTTTCTTGCTATTTAAGTTTTGGTTGAATCTGTCAAGTGTTGGGACATCTCTTAGGACATCTCATACCTGACCACAGAATTTCAATTATTATTATTAAAATTATGAATATTGGGTGAGAAAGAGTAAAAGAGGAAAATAAGGATTAATGAGGGTTTTTTGGTGAGAAATAGTCCTAACGACAAGTAGAGCAAGAACAAGTCTTAGAGGGAAGAATAAGGGAGAGCTAGGGTACTCCAAGATCTGATTTTCGCAAGAATTTTTAAGAGATGATTCGAGCTGCCATTAATTCAAGGTAATGGTGGGGTTCGAATTCTATAACCAGGATTAGGATAATCTGTATGTAGGATCATAATTCGTATGATTTACTGTTGTGTTTTCGTGTGTTATGTTGTTGTTGATCTTAGTATGAATCCGTTATGAAAATCTGCTATGTTGTTGTTGCTGTCAGTATGTTGTGTTGTTTGGTTGAATAACAAAATTGATTACCGTTCTTGAATGAGTCGTAGAATGATTAATCTGTGTTGATTGAATTATAATGTTATCATTATGATGTAGTGTTTTTATGAGAATACTGTGAAGAAATTCTGTTTTGGAAATTCTGTTTTGGGTTAGGAATAGTGAAAATAGGGAATTTTGGTGCGAAATTCATCATCGTGAAAATTAGTTTTTATGCTACCAATGAGTTCTAATAGGTAAAATAAAGTTAAAATAAGAGTCTCGCGAATTAAATCGAAGTTTGGGATGGGTTTTTGCGGAAAAAAAAGTGATCAAACCCATAGCTAGGTTAGTGCTTATTTTTGGAAACTTTGAAAATTCATAACTTGAGTTTCGGGAGTCTGATTTGTACATCGTTCGCAGCGTTGGAAAGCTAATACTGTGTACTTTCTTTTAAAAATGGTTTCAATGTCCTGGAATTAAAATTAACTAGGATCTAATGAGGTTTTATGGTGTAAGTGTTTTGTTGAAAATTATCGAGGTAGTTCGTAATAATTAGTAGGTGATTTCATTCGGTTTATTTTGTTGAATTCATGTTGAATGTGTGGATTTTCTAGTACCATTGAGTGTGTTGTTTTGTCCTGATTTATGGGCATAATTAAGTGTAGGTCAAATGACCAATGTTAATATTAAAGTTGTAGGTTGAATGACCAACGTTGCTATATGTCGCTCCCTGGATTTCCATCCTGGTACAAACGCTAAAATGGTGCGGAAAGAGGTATTAGATGATAGCGCATATCTAGAACGGGGTTGAATAGATCCCTTTTTAAAAAATTACTTTTCAAAATTTAATTGAAAATGTATTGTGGAAGTTTCCCGGAAAATCGTCTAGTTTAAATTTGAAGTCACCAGAGATCAGATATGCACAAAACCCAATTGAAATGAAATGATGACTACAAGAATTAATATTTCAAAAATGATTCACTTGATAATTCACCTCTTGATAAAACTATTCTTAACAATGATATAGAGAAGAATTTAGGCTCAATCAAATTGATTTTGTGTGGTTAGGCTTTTTACCGAACACTTGGAGTGTGCAAACACCAAGGATAATTGTGTTGTATCAAATAGTGCAGAATTTTACCCACTCTAGTTATCACTTTTGAGTGTAACAATTTATCAAACACTTTGAGTGCACTAATTTGAAACACCTGAATTTTAAAGCACACAAGATCAAGATGAACAAAACTAAAATGCGAGAAACATAAAGAACACAAGGAATTTGTTGAGGTAGTTCCTTCGCTGTCCTCGCTCGAAGTACTCTGCCCCCAATTCACAATCGAATTGGGCAATTTTATTAAATTGCAATTGTTTTACAAGAAGAGAGATAAATGAACCAACAAACCAAATTGTGTTGAATATGCTATCAAATCTTCTTCTTGTCCCTTGATCCAATGTAGAATCAAGTCTTCCACGCGTGTCAAGAAAGCCTCCGATTAATTGCTCCCTTCTTGCAAGGATTCACGATCCTCCAAACTTTGAGCACAACTGAGTTTCTCTAACACTTGTGAACCCACAAAGACCTTCGCAATCCTCCGTCTACCGTGATATGAAAGAACGATCCACTTGATCTTCAATCTACCTCACTCGGCTGAATCTACGAACGATCGTTGTGTGCAAAACCCCCAAATCTTCAATGATCTTGGAGGAGAAAACTCATCAGATTTTTCCAAGGAAAACCCACACACTCTAGACCCAATCTGAAACTCTAATTCACGATTGAAAGTTATCTTCGAAACAAGCACCGTAATCAAACAAAGATTGTTGTGTGTGATTGTTGATTGATGCAAGAAAGAAGAAGATGAAGAGAGATGTGTGTATATCTTTCACTTTCCTTGTTCACCTCTCAAAAGAAATGAAACATACTATTTATATTGGTTAGTGATTGTACCATAAAAGAAAGATAAATTAAATGAAAAATTGAGTCAGCACATTTTTGAGCCGACTCAAATCATTAAATGAGCCGGCTCAAATTTCTAAGTGAGCCGGCCAAAAATAACAGAGAGGCAGCCTGTTGAGACCCACAGGAAATGAGAAGAAAAATCTTTTTGATGAGTCGACTCATGAAGGATTTTGAGTCTGTTCATCCATACCCATGAGTCGACCAAAATGATGCTTCAGGAAGCCTGTTGGGACCCGTGTGTTTGGGCACCAAAACACACTGAATGAGTCGGCTCATTGTGGAATTTGAGTCGTCTCATTCAGTTCATTTTTCCAAAAATGCCATTTCTTGCTTTTTCTTAGAGAAACACTTATGCTTTCAAACATGCCAAGTTTTTGACACATTAAAATTCATGCCATGTCTCACAAACTCCCCCTTTTTTATGATTGCAAAAACTTGATGAATCAATCGCCATATATTGTTGTTAAGCTCCCCCTGACTATATGACCTGATCTTATATGCTATCAATATCATCTCCCCCTTTGACAACATTAAAAAGAAGATGATACATATGAGTTAACCACCAATGGAAATAGCATGCTAAACATAATTTCAAATGAGAAACCAATTGCAATAGGAACACGCATTCAAAAACACACAATTTGGAAAAGCAAGTAAAAAATATGACAATAAACAGAACAAATTCAACCAAAGGAAATATGAATTCATACAAAAGCAAACCATAAACTACATATCATTATCCAAAAGAAGAGAAGAAATAGATAAAGATACGAACATAAGCCATGCAACACAATTTTACTGTACATATCATGACTGAAAAGATATAACTAAGTTTAGAAGGATATTACCTCGAGTATATGTGAAAAGATGTACGATAACACTATACAACAAGAAGTTAGAGACAAGAGGATTTGAACCAAAGAATAATATACAAACAAATCAATGATTATCAAGATCTATCTGAGATGTCAAGAACACCAAGTTCCCTACGGATATAAAAGAAAGGATCGGTAGCAAGTGGTTTTGTAAAAATGTCGGCTAGTTGATTTGAACTATCAACGTGCTCAAACACCACATCACATTTCTCTACATGATCCCTAAGGAAATGATGCCTTATTTCAATATGCTTAGTTCGTTAATGAAGAATAGGATTTTTGGTAAGATTAATTGCACTAGTGTTGTCACAAAAAATTGTAATTTGTTTAAGAGAGATATTGAAGTCAAGCAATTGTTTTTTTAGCCATAAGATTTGGGCACAACAATTTCCGGCTGCAATATACTCTGCCTCCATAGTTGATAAAGCAACATAAACTTGCTTTTTCCTATGCCAACTAACAAGAGAGTTTTAAAAGAAATGACAAGTTCCACTTGTGCTTTTCCTATCCACTTTGCAACCGGCAAAGTCAGAGTCGGAAAAACATATCAAAGAGCAATCACTACCCTTAGGATACCATAAGCCAAACTTAGACGTACCACAAAGATACCTAAGTATGCGTTTAATTGATTTTAAATGTGACTCCTTAGGGAAAGATTGAAACCTAGCACACATACATACACTAAACAATATCTGGACGCGATACGGTAAGATAAAGAAGGGATCCGATCATACCTCGATACCTTTTTATATCCACATCCTTACCCTTTTCATCACGATCAAGATATGCCGCAGTAGGCATTGATGTATCAATAGGCTTGGATTTTGTTATATCAAACCTTTTGAGCAACTCACTGCAATATTTAGTTTGACTTATGAAGGTTCCATCTTCAAGTTGTCTAATTTGAAGTCCGAGTAAGAAATTAAGCTCCCCCATCATACTCGTCTCAAATTCGCCTTGCATAGAACTTGAAAATTCTTTGACCAACTTCATGTTAGTAGATCCAAAAATAATATCATCTACATATACTTGAACTAATATAGAATGTTTTCCTAACCGTTTAATAAAGAGAGTAGTGTCAACCTTTCCTCTTGAAAAACCTTGATCGATTAAAAAATTTCTTTGACGCTCATACCAAGCTCTAGGAGCTTGTTTGAGACCATATAAAGCACGTTTTAGTCTGTAAACATGATTTGGTTTTTCAAAATATTCAAATCCAGGAGGTTGACACACATAAACTTTTTCATTTATATATCAGTTAAGGAAGGCACTCTTAACATCCATTTGATATAATTTGAAGTTTTGTGAACAAGCAAATGCAAGTAAAAGGCGTATAGCTTCAAGGCGGGCAACAAGAACATAAGTTTCCTCATAGTCTATACCTTCCTCTTGGTTATACCCTTGAGCAACAAGACGTGCCTTGTTGTGAACAATAATTCAGTTTTCATCCAATTTGTTCCTAAAAACCCATTTGGTGCCAATTACTCGATGATCTCGTGGAGGTGGAACAAGGTCCCAAACCTCATTTCTTTTAAATTGATTTAGTTCCTCTTGCATGGCTAGGAACCAATTTTCATCAAGTAAGGCCTCTTTGGAATTTTTAGGCTCAATTTGAGATATGAAGGCATGATAAAAACAAAAGTTACTTATCCTTGATCTACTAATGACTGTCGCTCTCGGGATTTTCATCCTAGTACAAACGCGAAAGTGGCGCGGAAAAGGTAGATTCGCCAGCCAGACATTTTTATCCCAAAAGAAAGGGAAAGGTAATGCTTCAAAAACCTGAGGAAGAAGGAAAGAACAAGGTCCTGCGAACCAAAGATCTGGGTTCGGGATCCGGTTACGACCTGGGAAGGTATTAGCACCCCAGATCGTCCGTCGTACCCGACGGGATCCACGCTTGCTTGTTTGTTTCAAAGGGTGAGAAATAACTACTACTGAATAAATGAATTGCTAACTGGAATGAGAATGGAAATGAGAAAGGGAATGGAAAAGCGAATGGAAATAAAGGGGGAAATGTAGGGAAAATAAAGAATGTGCTCGAATGGGCCCTACCCCGCTGCCTACGTACCTCATCGGGATAATGAGGATCAGAGTCGACGTAGTTCGTCTAACTAAGGAGAGAACTATTTTTTTTAGGATGACGTTTCCATAGCTCTAGCTCAGGTGTTACCGGCTCTGACTCGAGGGTGTTTACCGTATCGCTGTTTGAACTGTTGAGGCAAGTCGCATTCGTCCGCAACGATTAGGAGATGAGAAGAGAGGACGCAATGTCTTTGTTGATTGTATTTTATGAGAAATGTTTTGGAGTTTATTGTTTGTGAAGATAGTCTCATTATTAGACTTGTACATCATGCTAGGCAAGCCCACACTATTCCAAGATGGAATGAATATGAGTGCCCCATGGAATAAGGCTATACGCAAGAGACTATTTCAATCTTTTATTAAGTGTCTTTTAGATTTTATTTGAAGATGAGAGAAGGAGACTCAAATCGGAAAAAGGACAAAAACTAAGGGGGACTAAGACCAAGCCTAAGTTATTTATTATGCACAAAAGGGAGATCCTAATGGTTTATGATGTTTTTCTATTCCTAAGGAAGGAAAGGAAAAGAAAGAAGAAAAAGGATGCAACTTACTTCCTAAGGAAGATAAGTTGATCCTAACAAAGGGGGTTCCTACCAATCACAAATATGGAAGGAAAAAGTGAATTAAATGCATAAACAAAATGCATAAAAAATTAAAAAGGATAAGGTGTAAGGAAACATACCTTCCCCCTCCCCCCCTACAAAACAAATATTAGTGTGCATTTTATTAAAAATAATAAAGCAAACCCACACCAATTAAATCCTAAGAACTCTAGGACTCAATCTAAATTCTATCTTAATTCTAAAAGAACTAAAAAAATGCTAAAACAAAGATTCAACACCTATTATGGCCCCTAACTACACAAACAACAATGAAAACAATGCACAACACAAGGCAACTTTGTACAGCCGGCATATAACATGAAAATATAGGTGTAGAAAGTTACATACAGCATGAACAACATAACAAACAACATGTATTTTACAACACCTATATGCAAAGTCAGCTATGAAATGTAAAATGCAGATTTGATTATTTTCATTTTTTAATGCACAAACTTAATGAAAAATGTACCAATTAATCATGAATATGCATTTGAACATAGATCAACATACACAAATGAGTGACATAATTATTTTGGGAGGATTATGCAAGAATGCACCACATGATTTATTATGCAACAAGTATGCAAAATATGGCACATGAACATGGCATATGAAGATAATGAGCATTGATCATGAATATGAAACATGATAGATCAACAAGAATGCCAAGCTCAATGTAAAATTCAGAATTGAATTGATGTGAAATGATATGATCCAAACATGTAACCAAATGCAACCAAGTCCACATACCTACATGGTTATGTTAAATGCAACATATACATTGATACAATGAGAGTCAAATGAGTTAACGAATTATGCTAAAGATGCAAAAACATAATGCAAAAAGTGTGTGAACATAGCAACAAAATACAAGAAGTCAAACTATACACAAATGAACACATAAACACATAATATGCAACATGAACGGAAACACGTCAAAACGACTCGAAATGGGGGAATGAGATGTCGAAACCAACCTAGAAAATTCCCTAAAATTAGTACCTAAGCATGCATGAACATTAGAGGCACAAAGAGGTAAAAAAGCAAGCAAATAAGCTAAAAAAACAAAATCCAACAGCGTTAACCGGTTAACCAAATGGTTAACCGGTTAACGGACCCCAGACAACACTAATTTGGGGCAAAACGCACGCGTTAACCGATTAACCAAATGCGTTAACCGGTTAACGCTGAACAGAAAGTGAAAATTTGCTTTGAAATAAGTGCTTTTGGCCACAAACTTACTTCTAAACATCCCTAACACACATCTAATCATGTTAACACGAATTTCTACTCAATTAGGGCTTATTTACACATACTAGAACCTATAACAAGCTACAACCTAACTTCTAATCCATTAAAAATCACAAATCGCAAGCAACACATAACGAAAACGTAATCGATCACAAACAATACGAAAAGCACATAAAGAATGCCAAAATGGAGAGATGAAGAAAATAACTTAAAACTAGCATGGTTTTAGATTACCAACCTACGAAGCAGAGAAGTGCTTCAGTAAATGTTGCAAGAATCAGAGCTTGATCGAAGAGAAATATGAAGAATTTGCGAATGCGCAAAATAAATGCGTTCTTGATGCTTGAACCTTCTTGCACTTCCGATAAGTCGAAATCTTCACAAAAATCAGTAGCTTCTTCTTCAAAAATCCACAATCAATGGAGGTTGGAGGCTAAGCTTTAAGATCTTCAAGTTTCAATGTGAAACTTGAAGAGCTTCTTCAAAAAAGCTTTGGTGAAAAAGGAAATGGAGGAAAAGTGAGAGAGAAAAAGTGATTCTAGAAATTGTGAGAAAGTGAAAAAATTGGGGAAAAAACATGGGGTCCTTTTGCGTTAAAGTGATTAATGATTATATAGAGGCTATGCTCCCAGCGAGGTTTGGGAATGGAATTAGGTTTAGGAATGGAGTTAGGTTTGTAGTTAGTTAGGGTTAGGGTTGGAGAGGGAATATTCCTTGGAATATTCCATGGAATACTCTAGAAGGTGGTAGAACATGGTAGAAGCATCCAAGGGAAAAGGAGTGGAATTGAAGTGGAAAAACAAGAGGGAAAGAAATGAAAGGAAATGTGGAAGGAATGTGAAAGGAAAGTGGAAGGAAAATGGAGGGAAAGGTGAAATCTCCCTTTTTTGGTTGGTTAGCTTGGAAGTGGTTTGGATTATTTTTTGTATATTATTTTTCTCTTGAACTCCAATGTTTGGCAAGCCTCGATCGACCACACACCTCATGCGTATGCAAAGGATTATGATTTATTTATTTATTTATTTATTTTTCAAATGCGATACAATGATATGCAGAATGATGCAGGAATGAAGCGTAAATCGCTCGAGGTGGATAATAAATAAGAGGGCAAATTTTGGGGTGTTACAATGACACCCTTTGAGATATCTCCAATGATGTTATCGATAGGATGATCTTTCGATGTCTTCTGTTCCAATGGTAGATCATTTTGAGAAGATGTTTGACCTTCATCTTTGAGACTAGACACATCAACCGGCTCCTTATTAACAACATCTGGAATGGGTTTCACACGAGAAATATCAATGTCTTTAACAATGTCACTAGAAGAGGCACCTGCACCAATAACAACACTACCTTTTCCGACAACATTCGGATAAGACTCATCAAAAGATACATGTACAAATTCTTCAACTATAAGAAACATTTTATTGTATATTCTATATGTTTTGCTTGAATCAGAGTATCCAAGGAAGATACCCTCATCCGCCTTTGAATCAAATTTACCAAGGTTTTCTTTTCCATTATTTAGCAAAAAACATTTGCAACCAAAAACATGAAGATGTGACACATTAGGCTTTCTTCCTTTTAAAAGTTCATAAGGCGTTTTGTTTAGAATAGGTCGAATAGTGATCCTATTCAAATTATAGCAAGCGGTGCTAATAGCATCGGCCCAAAAATATTTAGGAAGGCCACTATCATTAATCATAGTTCTTCCCAATTCCTTCAACACACGATTTTTACGTTCCACAACACCATTTTATTGTGGAGTTCTAGGAGCAGAAAATTATGATCAATGCCATAGTTTTCACAAAAAATTTCAAAGAGATGATTTTCAAACTCACCTCCATGGTCACTTCTAATAGTTACAATGTTTGTGCCAAGTTTATTTTGAGATAATTTGGCAAAAGTTTCAAAAGCCGAAAAAGGTATCACTTTTACTAGCTAAGAAGATTGTCCAACAAAATCGAGAGTAGTCGTCAACGATAACAAAACCATAATAGTTCCCTCCTATACTTTTGATTCAAGAAGGACCAAAATGATCCATGTGTAGAAGTTCAAAAGGTCTAGAAGTAGAGACTAAATTTTTTTGATTTAAAAGATATCTTGGTTTGCTTTCACATTTGGCAAGCATCACAAAGATGGTCTCTAGTGAACTTTATGTTAGGCAAACCGACTACTAAGTTCTTGGACTCAACCTTATTTAGCAAGTCAAAGTTGATATGAGCTAAACGTCTAAGCCAAAGCCAAGACTCTTCACTTTTGAAAATAAGACATTTAGGATCACTCATGGTCATCGAATTCAAATCAAGCATATATACATTGTTAACCCTCAAGCCTTTAAACACATCCTATTTATTTTCATTATGTTCAATTATGAAAGCTTCTTTATAGAATGAGACATTATATCCCTTATCACATAATTGACTAATGCTAACAAGGTTATGCTTAAGACCCTCAACTAAAAGGATATTAGAGATAGATGTAGAAGAGGGATTACCTACACTACCTTTGCCGAGTATAGCTCCCTTGTTGTTATCACCATAGGTAACAAAGCCCTTATTCTTAGCCACAAAGTCATAGAATAGGGAAATATCACCTGTCATATGTCTTGAGCATCCACTATTAAGAAACCATCGTTTCTCCATAGTCTCAAGACAATCCACCTACATGATTAGACAAGAGAGAAAGGTACCCAATTTTCATTGGGTCCTAGAGTGTGAGTGAAAATTTTGTTTCTTTTGGGAAACCAATGACAAATGCCTTTAGGGACCAAGTATCTCCTAAACTGACATTTGGCAATTGTATGACCTTCCTTGCAACAATAGTGACATTTCAAGAATGGTTTAGACTTGCATTTACTATTTTGATCCTTCACAACATAGTTATATTTTTTATATGGGTTGTTCATTGATTCTCTAAAGTTTGAACGATCAATAATAAATGTCATTTTTGGTTGTGAAAACTTGTCTAGTTTGGCTTGAAGAGTTTTAACCTCTTTTTTCCAAATCCAACATGTTTCACAACTATGAAAGTTGTGCCATTCTCGCTTGTCTTCTACTATAGATTCTACCATCGATGTCTTAAGAGCTTTCATAACATTTTCATTATCCGAAACCTTTTTCTCTAAATGTGCAAAAATTCTTTTGTCGGATGCAATGCGCTTGAAAGCTTCTTTAGCCTCTTGATGGAGAACATTAAAAGTACTAAGAAAATCATTATAAGACAATTTTTTAGCATAATCATATTTAGCATGTCTTACCTCTTTCTTTCCTTTCTTATGAGCAATGAGGCAAAGATTTACTCTCTCTTCCTCATCGCTTGACTATCCTTGCTAGATGAGTCACTATCGTTTTCCCAAGCAATTTATGCTCTTCTAGCCTTGTTACCTTTTCTTTGATATTTGTCTTTTGCCTTGTCTTTCTTTAGCATAGGACAATCTGGTTTGTAATGTCCCGGTTTTGCATAGTTATAACAAGATCCATTGCCTTTAGTACTTTTAACAAACTCTTGCTTGGAAGGATTAGATTTTCTTCGATAGCCGATGAGACGCTTGTCCGAATGGGATATCTCATTATTTTTGATATACCGATTGTATCATCTTACAAACAAACCTATATCTTCGTTTGATTCGTCTTCATCATAACTTGAATCACTCTCACTATCTTTATTGGTGGAGGATTTTGAGGAAGAAGCCTTTAATGGAATAGACTTCTTCTTCTTCTCATGATCTTTATTTTTCTCACTCTTTTCTTTCTTTTCATTGTCTTCATGCTCATGTAAGTTTAAGAGCTCTTGTTCATGCTTTTGTAGTTTTCCAATGAGTGTAGTTAGATCCAAGGTTCTTACATCATTGGCTTCTTTGATTGCCGTAACTTTTGGCAACCATTCCCTAGTAAGACATCTCAAAATCTTGTTAGTAGCTACATCATTAGGAGTAGTTTTACCAAGAACATTTAATCGATTTGTCAAGTGAGAAAATCTTTTTCCCATTTCACCAACGGTTTCCCCTTGGCTCATGTGAAATCGATCGAACTCTTGTTGTAGAGTATTAATTCGAGCAAGCTTAACATCATCGGTTCCTTCATGGGCAACTTGTAAGGCTTCCCACATAGCGTTATCCGATGTGTAATGAGAAACTAGAAAATATTCATCCGCTCCCAAAGAAGCTATGAGTATGTTTCGAGCTTTCCAAACGTAGCTATATTTCCTTTCATCATTATCATCCCATTGTGCTTCCGGTTTTTCAATTTGGACATTATCCGGACCGACCATGGTTATTTGAAAAGGGCCGTCTTGAATAACTTTCCAAATTTTTCTATCAACAGAGTTGATATGGATGCGCATACAATCTTTCCAGTGACTATAGTTTTCTCTGGTAAAAACTAGAGCTCTATTGTAAGCCCCCGTTGGATCGTTATCCATTTTCCAATAAGTTGTATGTGAAGCACTAGATAAACTGGTGCTCTTGATAACACTTGTTAGACGATAGCGCGAATCTAGAAGGGGGTTGAATAGATCCCTTTTTAAAAAATTACTTTTCAAAATTTAATTGAAAATGTATTGCAGAAGTTTCCCGGGAAATTGTCTAGTTTAAATTTGAAGTCACCGGAGATCGGATATGCGCAAAACCCAATTGGAATGAAATGATGACTAGAAGAATTAATATTTCACAAATGATTCACTTGATAATTCACTTCTTGATAAAACTATTCTTAACAATAATATAGAGAAGAATTTAGGCTCAATCAAATTGATTTTGTGTGGTTAGGGTTTTTACCGAACACTTGGAGTGCACACACTAAGGATAATTGTGTTGTATCAAATAGTGCAGAATTTTACCCACTCTAGTTATCACTTTTGAGTGTAAAAATTTGTCAAACACTTTGAGTGCACTAATTTGATACACCAGAAATTTAAAGCACACAAGATCAAGATGAACAAAAGTAAAATGCGAGAAATGTAAAGAACACAAGGAATTTGTTGAGGCAGTTCCTTCGTCGTCCTCGCTCGAAGTACTCTGCCCCCAATTCACAATCGAATTGGGCAATTTTATTAAATCGCAATTGTTTTACAATAAGAGAGATAAATGAACCAACAAACCAAACTGCGTTGAATATGCTGTCAAATCTTCTTCTTGTCCCTTGATCCAATTTAGAATCAAGTCTTCCACGCGTGTCAAGAAAGCCTCCGATTAATTGCTCCCTTCTTTCAAGGATTCACGATCCTCCAAACGTTGAGCATGGCTGAGTTTCTCCAACACTTGTGAACCCACAAAGATCTTCGCAATCCTCCGTTTACCGTGATATGAAAGAACGATCCACTTGATCTTCAATCTACCTCACTCGGCTGAATCTACGAACGATCGTTATGTGCAAAACCCCCAAATCTTCAACGATCTTGGAGGAGAAAAACCTTTAGATTTTTCCAAGGAAAACCCACACACTCTAGACCCAATCTAAAACTCTAATTCACGATTGAACATTATCTTCGAATCAAGCACCATAATCAAACAAAGATTGTTGTGTCTGATTGTTGATTGATGCAAGAAAGAAGAAGATGAAGAGAGATGTGTGTATATCTTTCACTTTCCTTGTTCACCTATCAAAAGAAATGAAACCTGCTATTTATATTGGTTAGTGATTGTAACATAAAAGAAAGAAAAATTAAATGAAAAATTGAGTCAGCACAGTAATGAGTCGACCCAAATCATTAAATGTGTTAAAATGGAAACTAAATGAAAAAGAAATTAATTGGAAATTCAAAATAATTATGAGAAATTAATAAAATCAGGAAATAAAAGTATGAGAAAATTATAAAATGAGTTAAGATTCTAAGAATATTTTTTATGGAATTTTCTTAGGTGTTTTGGTATTTTAAATGAAATAAAAACTAAACTAGATGCAAAAAAAACAAAGAAAAATAGGGAGGTGGTGCAACATAGTAATAAATGCAGTTAGAAAAATAAAATGGGATGACAGTGGGGGTGCTGAAAGCAAGGGCGCTAGGCCCAGAACGCATGAAGAATAGAGAGGGAGCATGGTATGCCTGCGGTCAACCTACTTGACTTCGTCTGAGCCGTGTGATTAAAGGGTTTTCGCGGTAATCACATCGTATGGCTGGAAAAAACGCAAGTGCATAAATTATGATGTATGAGCGTGCAGGTGATGGTGAAGGGTAACATCCTACCGGACAGTGACAAGTGTCACCGCCGGGATGGAGGAAATCAATAAAAAATCTACCGGACCAATCTTATCTCTTCGGTAGCCTCAAATCTTCATCCAATACTTAATAAAACTTTAATATTCTTCTATGATAATTATTAAACAAAACAAATGAAAGGGGAAAAAACAACAACCCAAACTAAAACACAATCCTCACGTTCTCTCTCTCTCTCTCAAAACGTTGCATTGTTCTTCTTCACCCTTAAACACGCCACCGATCTCTTTCTTCTTCCTAAACCTAAATTGTCGGCGCTGGCACCCAGCCTTCAAACGCTAAACTGCAAACGGAGACCCTGCTCTAAACATCAACCTCCAACCTCTACCCAACTCAAAAAATAAAAAATGCGACAAATTATTCAAAGCACCAGATCGAAGAGTCAGAGGTAATCACAACCACAAAAACGCCACACACGCACGTATCTAAACACAAGAGTTTGGCATCGTGTACCTGTGAGTCCTAAGAAGCAAAGATTAAGTGCGGTAAGATCGACTCGTCGTTCTTTACTTCATGAATCTGATTATGAACTTGATGATTGATGAAGGTATGGTGAAGATGACACCGCGATTGATGACAAGCTAGGAAATCGACTCAGTTTGATCGATTCGCTGAAGAACGACGAAGTTACAGGTTCGCTTTCATGATGTTGGTGATGAATATCGTTCTTGATGATGATGATGATGATGAGCGTGTAGTTGATTCTTCGCGGATGATGGTGTTGTGTTGTGAGGATTAGGAAGAGCAATTCTATTTTGTTGTTGTGCTTGATGAAAAATGGAAGATAGAATTCTAATTCTGTTTATCACATCATGAAGGAGAGAAGAAGAAATTTGCTGCTATCCTCCTTCTAATTTTTGTGATTGAAGAATATCATTGAATTCAATTTCTGGTTGTTTATGAAAAGTGAATCTGAACTGCCTTTTTGGTGTTGATGAGTGGTTTTGTTTAACCGAATTCTCCCTCTCTCTTTTTTTCTATTCAGTTAATTTTCCCTCTTTTTCCTCTTCATCCTCATGACTTCTTGCATTTTAACGAAAAAAGTGTGATACCTCCTGAGCTTTTTCCTCGTGCGGTTTACCCATTCTGCCTTTGCATTTTGTTTTTGCACTGCATTTTCTGGGGATAAACCTTGTGTGATGTTTGCGTGTGGGTGCCTTATGCGTTTTTTTTAAAACTGTGTGTGTATGGCATGATCGAGCTGAGAAAATGTTTCTTTCCTTCTGAAAAAAGTATCTCGTGTGGTGAGGAAGTTGGGAAAAAATCGAAGCCACGTGGGACTAACTTGCTTTTCATTCTCTCTTTTTTTAATTTTTGTTTTTTTAATGGTTATGGGCTTAACAAAAGAATTATTGACCTATTATTTTGGAAAATAATACCTTTGTTTAGTGATAAAGAAAATAATAATAAAAGGGTAATGGAACAATGGATCAAGAAAATTAAAAAATGGATGTGAATTCATTAAAAGGAATAATTTGATATAAAAGGTAGATGGAAAAATTGGATAGGAAAGTGTGAATTTAACATGAATATGGTTTAATTGAAAATGGATAATGAATAAAATTTGGATGGATTGGATTTGGATAAATGGATATGAAATTGGTGATATGGACATTGGATAATCGAAATAACTAGAATAATGAAGAATGGTCATAAAATCGAGTAATAGGTGAAGATGAATAATGAAGGAAATTAGAAAAAAAATGGAATTGGCTTAGGAAAAAATGATTTATGAGATGGATACGAACTGACTTTATAAAATGAATCGACTACTGATAATACGCACCCAACCACGAAACGACTTGCACTATTCCAAACGTCTCTGGTAAAAACATGAAGCGCCACTACCACTGAACAATTCACAAGTGAAACAATAATCATCTGGATAAATCATCTTCTGAGCATCTGATCAAAATCACTTAAAATTAATCTGAATCATTCTCTAGGACAATAAATCCTTAGATGCACACAACTGAACATATAATCATGATAAGTTTGAATCTTTGAACCCAAGACCATCACATGAACCAATTCCTGGTAAACTGATGACTTTCGCACACAACACAACTCGACTTTGAATACGCACCGCTCGAGAAATAAGCCCCAATACAGATAACTTGCAATCTCTTGATAGTTTGACCAAGAATAGGTCAAACGTCCATCTGACTTGAATCACAAACTGAACAACCACACTTGAAGTGAAATCACTGCCAGTTCTATGTTATGCGTCAATAATGAATGTTATGCTTCATATTTCTATGCTAATGCAGTGCACATAAGAATGATATGCTAGATGCTATGAAAATGAGAGGGAAAATTTGGGGTGTTATAGCTGCCCCTATTCAAGCAACTGTTAATCTGAAAAGGATGAAAGCATCGGCTGCCGGCCATTAGAGATGAACTGTGGTTGAATTCCAAGAATAACCCTAAATTTTGCACTCTGGTGGAGAAAGAAATTGGGAAGTAAACCCAACCCAAGGAGAACTACTGCAAACCATGATTAGATAACAAGTAACTAGTAACCAAGAGGATGTCTTTTAAACAACGTCGGTGACTACTGGCTTGCCACAACAATAATGGACTTTAATGGTGTTGCAATATCAAGCTATTTACAACCCGAATAGGATCAAGAGAACTGATATGAGAATGGTATCAAGCGATACATTTAAAATAGGTTCGTTGACACGGGACAAGGCAATCAATATGATTAGTCCGTTGACACTGGACAACGCAATCAAACCAAACTCTGATTTGAGAAAAGAGTAACAACTCTGCAGGGAAATATCATCTAGTGACATCTTGCATTTTCTGGACTAGTTGACTGCTTAAAGATCAATCCAAGAGGATTTTACAGGAGACATGGCATCCAAAATATCCAAGTGTCTTCAAACTCTTGGAGAGATTCTCTGGATCTTGATATAACTGCCCCAGACTACATAGACTATGGAAGAATTTGTCTCGCGAGGGTTCCTGAAAAACCTCATATCCCATATGGGATATTATGCCCTGGTATTATGAACCCTGTATAGGTCTACCATTTGTCAAAAGGGAAAAACGTCTCATACTCCTGAAGAAACTTCAATCTTGCTTTCGAATTCAGCCTGAAAATGTTACCTGTAATCAAAAGGATGTGCACACATGCCCCGGGTAGAAATGAACCAAGTATGGTTAACCAGATTGGTATGATTGATTGATTCTTTGTTTTATGACAGACTCATTGGATATCAAATCAAGCGTTGAAGAAGTGAACATCGACTCGAGGGTTGGGGAAATAAAGGCGACAACATCAACTCGAGGATCAAAGAAATAAGGTAACAACATCGACTCGAGGGTCGAGTGTAACACCCCAAAATTTTCCCTCTGATTTATTATTATCTACTGGCTTATGCTTCATTCATCTACTGACCATTAGTCATAAAGGAAAAATATAAGGACTGAATTGCAAAGTATTGGGTCATGGTAATCAGGACATTGTCGTTCTCTCAGTTGTTTATTGCATGTTGCGGGTAAGTGTGGAATTGAGATTGAAGTTGAGGATTCATCGAGAATACAAGTTTACTTTTGAATGAGAGTTTCATGTGGATCGAGGGTTAAGGTGTACAATTGAATTACTTAATACTCGAGCCCACATCTTATACCTGAATTTTAAGCCCATCTCTTTTCCCAAACCATAAACCTTGTTCATTATCCATATTAAGACCATATTACCTACTTCAACTCCATTTACTCATTTAAATTCAATTCAAGAGTTCACAAAGTTTTTTTTTTACCATTCTTTTAAACCCAATAACACAATTAACCACTCATTAACATCCATTTTAATCCATTGTCCAAACTTTTTCCTTATATATACCATAAGACCTATAAAGCCCATATATTATTCTTTAAAGCCCATTTGTTGTCATCTTCCAATCCATTCTAAGTTTCTATCCAAATTCATTTAATAAAATGCATATTTTTGTAAATAAAAAAAACCATGATTGTTAAGCCCATATCCAATTGTTAGGAAAGTTCTTTTGTTTTCCATTCTAGACCATCTATTCTCCTAACAGTTTTTTATCGAACTAAATTCCATCCAACTTCATATTTTTGTGGTAATAAACACCAATTTGTTTTCTATTATCCAAATGACCATTCATCCTATGCTTATATGTCCAAGTCCATTTATTTAATCAAAGATCGATTTCCATTTGTTAATCGATACCCATTAGTCTATCCATACCATATTATGCTCCACATTCATATTAAAGTTCAATTCGAATCTGATTACGAACAAAAAGGTTTTATGATGAATAATTCACTTTTATTAACTATATGCCATAAATACAAAAGGGCTCTATAATGGTTAACAAAATAACCATAACAAGAAAGGCAGAAAAATCAGAGGAAAGTGTGAACAAAAATAAGGACAAAGCAGTTGTAGTTCCCTTATACAAACTGATAGCAAGAGCAAATAATACAAAATCAGTTGTTCAACAGAAATTGAAGAGAAAAAGAGAGGATGTCATAACTGTTCTAACAAACCTATAACAGAAATTCTAACTACCTAAAACTAACTTAACTGAAAATCAGGGTGAAAATACAAAATCAACCTCACTGTGCTACTGATATAAAAAAGGGGTTTGCTGCAAATTGAAGGGGCTGGCACTTTCTCACTTCTCCACTTCATCTTCAACCTCCATACCTTCATCATTTCTCTTCTTCCATTCTTCAATATCTTCAAAACCGAATCAATCAACCTACAACCTCTCTTGATCTTCATAAATCCACAATGAACCTACAGCCCCAAGAAAGAACATTGCATCAGTATATCAGTGAAATAAATTTGTAGGTTCAACTGATAATACCTTGGGGGGAAAACTCAGAATTGTAAAAACCACATCTTCGTGAGACCTTCGTCACTCTAATGGTGTCAATCATCAAGAACTCATAACCTCTTCACACCTTCGAATCCCTCACGCATCCGTAGCTGCAATTCAACCTGCATCAAGAATCGTTCGATAAATCACACCTGCGGAGTCAGGATCAGCAAGACTTTGATGCAAGAACAAACAACTACTTCAAATCCATAGCTGAGATTAGAAGAAGATTAAGGTATCAGATCGAGGACAGAGTTGATTCATACCACTAATCATCATATTCTGTAAACAGGGAGGCCGAAGCATCATCGAAAATTCGTCAACCTACAAGCTTCAACTCCAATCTCCGACAAGCTCCAACAAATATTCTTACCTGAAAATTCGATAAAAGAGAACGTCAACGCGCATCGATACGAGCCGGAACGGTGGCAACGTATCCGTTTCGATTCAAACAGAAATCGCACATCCACAAGAATACACAGGACGGGGTTTCAACATCGATTAAAATCCGTAAAAGACGAAGAGAATGGCAACGAAGCGCACCTGAATGAGGACTAACGCAACGCAAGTGTCTCGGTCCGTTTCTTCGCGATTGTGAGAAGAACCTATGTTTTAGCTCCGATCCGTTAGTTTTGATTTCAATTTGCGATTATCTTGTCACGAAGCGTTGTTCTCGGAGACGATTGGGGGCGGACGTCGTCGTCGACGGTAAGAGGTGAACGAATAGGGGCCGTGACGAGGTGAGGGCCGCACGGATGGTTTTGAGACGAAGATGTTAGGGAGAAGAAGTTGAAAGCGGCACGGTTGAGAGCGTTGTTCCGGCGAGGGTTTTCATTTGGGTGGAAAGAGAAGCCGCCGTTGGAAGTTGGAGGGGAAGCAAGGTTAGGGTTTTTTCGTTGGTTATGTTGTTACAGCTGTAGAACCTTATAAGTCTGATATGTTTCTTTTGTTTTGTTAATTAAAGGAATTAAGAGATATTAAGATTAGTTTAAATGCAATATTAAAAACTCATAAAAAAAATCAGTCAACATTATCCTCCACCGCCCCAAATTCCTTCAAGATTCTTGTGTTTTGGGCTCACACAAATCACTGTTTACACCCCCATGTGCGGCCCAATCAAGCTTTTAACTCAAATGCATTTCATTTTTCACCCCCTGGTTTCTATTCATTTGGGCCTTCGAATTTTCTATCTCCACCCCTTATTTGAGGCCCAGTTGGATTTTTAACTAGAAAATATTGCTATTTCTACACCCCTTTCTATTTCTTTTCCTTTTTTAATTCCTATTTCATGTAGCTTTCAATTTAATTCTAGAAAAATAGTAAAATGTATAATAAAAATCCACAAAAATTATATTACAATGTTAAGTCAATTTAGAAACATGCTCAATTTTCATTTTCTGAATTTAGTCAATTTTCGATTTAATTTCGATTTTTTAATTTAATTGGTTTATATTGAATTTCCACTTGGACACATGAATTTTTACAATTTATTTCTACCACTTCCCATAACATTTTTTCCCCATTCTTTTTGCTATGATTAAAAGACAAATATAAGTAGCTAGAATATTTTTTGTGTATTTTTTAGGGCATTTTTTCTACTATTATGGTAGTGCGATTCGTACAAAATTGTGGTTAGACCTTAGTTAGATTTAGAGGACCATTTACCATAGTTAGGATTAGAATTTTTAAGATATTTTTTAACATAGTGTTATAATCAAGATTAAGACTTTAGGAATTTAATTTCACATTTTTTCCAAGACTTTTAATATTTTTGGCATTTAAATTCATTTTCATCATATTATTGCATATTCATGTTCATTTCACTTACTAACTATTTGCTTTTTGTGCAAGGTATGTTTCCAAGGATTGGCTTATGGACTTGGATATTTTCGTGTTTCGATTATGTTTTATACTTTTTATGCTTTGTGATGTAATAGTGTAATGCTTGTACGTTTGTATAGTTTCTTTAATTAGGTTAGAAAAGATAAAATGAATCGTTAGAAAACAAAATCTCAAAAATGAAACAAATAAGATACTCGATCCAACGTCGAGTAAGTTTTCAAATAAATAAATAAAGTTGCATGTGGCTCTAGGGTTCCTCGATTATCATCGGTCCACTCCATTCAACCAAAAGCAAGCCTTGTATGTTTCACACCATAAGTCGTGCGTCTTAGCACCACGCAATCGACCCACCCGATCCATTGTTTCATCCCATTTACATTTCATACGCGTTTTTACCCACCGTGACTTAGGAAGACCATATTGTTCACTATTAATTCTTATGTTCTCATTTCTAGTCTTATATCTCTTAGATAGATTTAATTTCAAACCTCATTAACTATAGGTCATCCATGAATTCAACTAACTTAGGGTAAGTCTAGTTTCCCTTAGAAGTTTTCCTTTTACAACTTGAGTCTCACTTCTCATCTTAAAATAAAATCAAAAACACTTAATAAAGGAAAGGTGTACAATGCGCCACGAGCATTAAGCTATACGGGAAATGACTAGTGGAGGTCTCCTTCACTCTTCTAGGATGCTTTACAAACGTTCCATTGGGGGCGATCTTGGAAAGTATTCGCTCCTATGTCATAGTCTTTAGTGTTGTACATTCAATAAACACAAATTCAAAACACTTCTTCTAAAAGACAACAAACCAAGAAGTCACGTCTTCTCATCTCATCTCATACTCTTTGCTGACGAACATGACTTGTCTCGACAGTTCAAACAGCGACACGGTAAACACCCTCGAGTCAGAGTCGGTAACACCTGAGCTAGAACTATGGCAACGTCATCCTAAAAACCACAAACGATTGTAAGCCTTAGTTAGACGAACTGCAGCGTCTCTGATCCTCATTCATCCCGATGAGGTACGTAGGCAGTGGGGTAGGGCCCATTCGAGCACAATCTTTCTTTTTCCCTACATTTTCCCCCTTTATTTCCATTTATCAATTTCATTTCTTTTCCCATTTCCATTCCATTCCAGATAGCTATTCTTTCATTCAAACAACATATTATTTCTCACCCTTTGAAAACGATCTTATAAGCGTGGATCCCGTCGGGTACGGCGGACGGATTGGGGTGCTAATACCTTCTCAATTCGTAATCGACTCCCGTATCCAGATCTTTGGTTCGCAGGACCTTGTCCTTTCCTTCTTCCTCAGGTTTGTGCAACATTACCTTTCCCATTCCTTTGGGATAAAAATGTCTGGCTGGCGACTCTAACTTTTCCGCGCCACTTTCGCGTTCGTACTAGGATGAAAATCCCGGGAGCGACAGCTGGCGACTCTGCTGGGGACTTTTAGAAATTCTAATTTCCCCTTTGAGAGTCAATCCTAGCGCTTGTCTATTTCTGTTTTCCTTGGGTACTTTCTCATTCGCTGTCATGCTTTAGTTTAGCTCTACTGTTTTGTTTACAGTTTATGCTTTCCTTTACAGCTTTATTTACAGCTTTCTGCACTTTACTTTACTGTCGCATATACTGGCATATACTGTACTGGCTGTTCTGGTTTTCCTTGGCGGGATGGGATTATTGTGAGATAAGCCAAATACCCGGCTTGAGTATACACATAGGATTTAGAGTGGGCAGTCGTGTGGCTTGCGTGGTCTTGAGCACGTGTAGTTTTCACGAGTCCCACACCCAGATCAGGCTCTCTTGGGATATGTTCTATACTGCCTAGGCAGACCATAGAATGTTCCCACCTGAGCTGCTAACACTGGGAACCGATCATCGAGGACCTTAGTGGAAACAACCCTCTCCAGTGGTGACAGTGGCAGACCATATTTCGTGGCAAACCCATTCGCACCTGAGGGCCCACTAGGAAATCGCATAGGATGACCTTGTTCTCTCATAGGAACCTATTTTAAGCAACTGGTCGTATGACGGTAGTATTGTACCCTTCGGGATGAATGTACTATTGTTTCTCGACTTCAGTACTTGAAGCCGGGAACTTATGAGGGATGCTTGTTTTTCCGGAATTCAGCTGAGGCCTCCCTGAGTAGTACATAATGCCAAACCGATTCCCTGATTTGGTCATGAGCCATTTCTCGGAAATGGTGAACGTATTATTGCTATTCGGCTTTGAGAGTCCGTGATGTTGACCCGTAGTAGCATACCCGTGAGATTGGGAGGGGTTTACAGGTTCGCAGGAAAACTAAACCTTCAACCTACCTTGTTCTTGATACTTGGGTTTTCTTCCAACACATACTTATGATCTGGTATTCTTGACAGTCAGTATTCAGGCAAAATCAGAAGGCAGTACAACAGTGCCCAGTATATGCAACAGTGATCACATGCCATTGCATTGCATCACATCATCCGCATACTTGCATTCCTAACGCATGTTTATTCATTTGCAGGGCTGCATATTACATCCTTGATTCTGGTTGTGGGTATTGATCTATGAGCATGGAATCCAAGAAAAAGACCAAGTGTATTATCTCCTACAAGGTTTATCAGCCTGTTGTGAAAGAAATTCTCAAAGTGAAGGCCTTAGCTCCTCCGGAAGTTCTGAATATCTTCAAGCAGGATTACGGGTGGATTTTGTATTTCATAGAGCCCATCAGTGACTATGCTTTCAGAGGGATGCACACCTTGCTACAGTTTTATGATCCACAGCTTAGATGTTTCGTACTTTCTGATTTCGTGCTGGCACCCACATTAGAGGAGTATTCGAGCATCCTGAGAGTTTCCGTGAAGGATTGTGCACCATTCTTTGGGACCAAGATTGATCCTGACTTCAAAGATGTAGCAACTGCTCTTTATTTGAGCAAGTCATTATTGGAAGACCGGATTGATAGCAAAGGAGGCTTCCGAGGATATCATTTGAGTTTCTTGTTAGGTGAGGCTACCAAAGCAGATGAGGCAAAAAGTTGGAGTACCTTCAATGCGATCCTAGCTTTGTGTATCTATGGAATCACTTTGTTCCCGAACATGCCCAACTTCGTGGATGTTGATGCTATTCGCATTTTCATAGTAAAGAATCCTATTCCTACTCTCCTAGGTGATCTCTACCACTCTATGCATTATAAGAGTGAGAAGCGAAGGGGTGGAATGTTGAATTGTTGTGCGACTGTATTCTATAAGTGGTTCACACGATTTCTTCCACAATCAGGAGCTTTTGAGAAGACGAAGAACACTCTTGAATGGTCGGAAAGATTGATGGGCTTGCAAGCAAAGGATATTGTTTGGATTAATCAGGGATTGCGATGCATTGACATTCTTCATAGTTGTGGAGGATTCCCTAATGTTCCATTAATCGGGAGGAAAGGGGGAATTAATTATAACCCTTCTCTCACGGTTAGACAGTTTGGGTATGCCTTAAAGGAACCACCAGCCGCTGTGGACATCACTGAGTCTTTGTACTTCCAATCGACAGATGGATTCGAGATTGCTCAGAAAGCTTCTAATGCTTGGCATAGTCGAAAGACAAGAGGGAAGAAGACTTTGGGAGTAGGGAATTGTCGAATGTATCCACCGTTCGCAGAATGGTTAAGAGAACGGGTTGAAGTGTCATTGTTACCATTTGGGCCTGCGCCTCTTCTATATCCCACGGTCATTGAACAACCTACCACAGTTAGCATTGAAGAGTTCAACAAGATGAAGACGGAAAGAGACGAGTTGTTAATGGAGAATGCACAGTTAGGTCAGGAGCTTGCTAAAGCTAATCACGCCAGACTTGAGGTTGAGTGGAAAGCTCAAGAAGATGCTGAGAGGCATGCTATTGCAAGGAAACAGTGTGAGGTTGAGTTAGCTCGGTATGAGAGGTTCGAGTTTGCTACTAGAAGTTCTTCCAAGGAACACATTGACACTAGAAGGCAACTGGATCAGAAGACCTTGATGTTTGAGAACATGAAAAAGAGACATGCTGCTTACAGGATCAAAAGAGAGGAACAAGACAAAGTTCAAGCTGAAGAGATCGCGAGTAAGCTAAAGGAGAAAGACGAAGAGATGGCCGGTAAGTTGAGAGAAAAAGATGCAGAACTTGCTAAAGCCCGAGAAGAAGCTGATTACTACAAGCGGATGATGATTTGCTATCAGAAGAAGCTGAAGAGGTTTGAAGACAACCAGGTGCATACAAAGGAGTTGGTAGAAGTTCCAAGGGCAGGACCGATCATTGGCTCCGACCTAGATAGAGGATCGCATTGACAAAGATATCTTTCTGTTTGCTTGTATGTTGTGGGATTACCATCAGGACTGTTGATGGAATCTTCTTATCATTGCACTTCTGTTTGAATCTATGCTTTGGGTGTTTTGACTATATCAACAAAAGTTCTTATCATAAAAAGGTTTTCTTTACTATCATTATGTGTGATCTTGCTTTGTGATTATTGACACGCCTGACACATTTGCAAAAACACGTCGGTCTTCGTATTCCTGGAATTGTTTGGCATGTCTGCTACACACACGCACACACCTTATATTATCAACACTGCTTGTTATTTACAGCAAAAAAGAGCTTCTGTCTTCATCAAACCCACAAAACTAGAATCAGGGGATGGGATGCCCTACAAATGGATCGACATGCCATAACATTCATTTCCTGCATATCATATTCTTGTGTTTTTGCAGGTTACCCAGAGTTTCTAACTTATTTGATTACAGGCAATATAGCTGGTCAACGCGTTCACCGATATCCGACTAAAAGAAACCGAGTAAGGATGGCTGAACAAATGCAGACAGATCTCAATGAGCTCCGACAAAGGATGGATCAGTTCATGGAAATGATGACTGGCATGGCCCAGAACCAGGAGCGTCTCCGGTTGATGGTTGAGCAACCTCATGGGAATGTTAATACGGGAATACCGGCTAAAAATGTGGATTCTAACGCTGCCCGTAACGGAGAACCTAATCCAAATAGGACCACAACACGTAATGCAGGTTTAGAAGACAATCAAGAGGACCAGTTCACTCTACTGGATGCTGATATGGGTAACATGAATGAGATCAACAATCACAGGTATGAAGAGTTGTCAGAGAAGATCAAGGCCATGGAATGTCAGAATTCCTTGGGTATCGATGTAACCAGTCTCGGGTTAGTACCAGGGGTCAGAATCCCTCCCAAGTTCAAGGCGCCATTATTTGACAAGTACAACGGCAGCACGTGCCCTAGGACTCACATTCACGCGTACTTTGGAAGAATCTCGGCTCACACTGATGACGAGAAACTTTGGATGCATTTCTTTCAAGACAGTTTATCTGGAGCTTCGTTGGGCTGGTACATGAAGCTAAGTAGGGTCTCCATCCGAAGCTGGGAAGATCTAGCTGAGGCATTCCTCAAGCAGTATCAATACAACATTGATATGGCTCCGAATCGCACTCAGTTGCAGAATTTGTCTCAAGGACCTAAGGAGAGTTTTAAGCAATATGCCCAGAGGTGGCGTGAGCTGCCCGCATAGGTTCAACCTCCATTGCTGGATCGAGAGATGGACGACATGTTTATGGGCACCTTACAAGGTGTCTACTTGGATCGTCTGGCCGCCTGCCCGTCCATTGGTTTTTCTGATATCGTCATTGCTGGAGAAAGAATAGAGAATTTTCTGAAATTGGGAAAGATCCAGGATGCAAGTAGTGCTAGTTCTTCTGGTGTGAGAAAGCCTTTTGGCAACGGCCAAAGAAGAAGAGAAGGCGAGACGAATGCTGTGTATAGAGGCCGAGACAGAAATTATTCTCAAGGTTACCACCAAGCAGCTGCGGTGACTATTACTCCACAGGTTCAACAACAGCGACCACAGGGTCAGCAACAACAGGTACAGAGACCGTTTCAGGAAAGAACAAGAGCGAGAAACCGCAGACTCGACCCCGTCCCATGCCCATATGTTGTATTGCTCCCAGAGCTGCTAAAGTTGAATCTGGTCGAGCTTCGTACCATGAGACCTCCTGCTCCTGACAATCTACCTCCGAATTTTGATGCTAATGCCAGGTGCGAATTCCATTCAGGTGCCCAGGGGCACAATATTGAGAAATGTTGGGCTTTTCAGAACAAGGTACAGGACTTAGTTGACTCCAAGGCGATCAATTTTGCTCCTCTCCCAAATGTACTCCAGAATCCGATGCCTAGTCATAATGGAACCGGTATCACGGTTATTCTACCAGATGGTTCACGTTAAGCTGAAGTCTTCAAGTTAATCACCCAGGATGCTAGGGTATTCATGAAGCAAATAGAGCCAGCAGTATTCAAATACTCTCAGTGATGGCATTTATGTGTTTGCCTTTCTTTATTGTTCATTTTTCATCCCTATTGAGGGGAACTACGTCGCTCTGATTCTTCATTGATCATCAGTCAGTGGAGATACGTAGGCAGAAGATCGTCAGGTCTTTCCGAGCAACCTTATGGGGCAACTTTACTCCCCAGCTTCACTTTTTCCTTCAGACGTCTCGTGTCAGAGCCAGAATAGCTAGAAGAGGAAGTATGACTGTCGTGGTTGGACATGCAACTGAAAATTGAAGATTACAAGTCTGTGAAAAGAGCTATTGATCATTGAAAGTATCCAAGACTGACAGGTCCAGACGGAGCCAAGCCTCCTCAACTACGGCAATATTCAGTTTCTTTACTGCATTTCCATTTGTAGTTTCTTTTATATGCTAAACATTTGTCTACATGTATGAAATTTGTTTGCTTTTGAATGTTAGCAATAATAAAACTCACATGTTTTTCTTGAAGTAAATTCATTTGCATTCCGTTACAATTTTTCATGTGTACATCGCAATACCAATTGTCATGCTTAAATTCTATGAAAGGACAATGACGAAACAAAAACGCAAAATCTCTAATTGTGTGCTCTCAAGTAAGACCCTGTTGACGATGTACATGCTTTGTTTCAAATCCCTAAACACTGGAGATATAAGGAAGATAGACCCTTGCTAACCCCTTTTGAGCCTTGAAGTAGGAGTTTCTTTTCACATAAAAAACCCTCACATGTAACCCAGGGGCAGGGTAGATGTCAGCTAGTCGGACCAAGCATTCAGACTTTCATAAAGAAGTGTATTTGAAGATCCGTTGCATTCTACTATGCTAATCAAGAGGTCCAAAGGCCCGAAACCACGATGGTTATCCAAGTCAAAAGGTCCAAAGATTGAAAACCACAATGGTTATCCTTCGTCGACCAAAGAATGAGGCAGTCACAACCCTCGCGAAGCAATCAAGACAAACAATGTCACGCGACTTGTTCAAGATGCAAAGAAGAAAAAGAAAAGAAAAGGCCCGCTAAGTCGAAACTTGAAAACAAGCGACTTAGGCAAAAGTTAGGGCATCCCGCTGGACTCCACGATCAAAGATTCTCAAGAATCAGTCCAGGCAAAAGTTAGGGATAAGAAAAATAATGCAAAGGCGAAAGACAAAAAGGATTACACAAGAAAGATCCTCAAATGAGAACAAAGTCGTGTGACACAGACACGAAAGATAGAGGAGTGACTGACTCTCAACAATAATTTGATTAGTGCTTGAATTAATAGCAGCAATGATTCCTCAATCAACACGAAACCCTTATGAAGGTGAATGCTTGTGAAAACTAGCTGAACATAGGAATGGAGAACATCACGAAGAGTGGGTGGGCACAAATAAACGTCGAGCCTATATCCTTTGTTTCTATAACCGTGAACCAGGCCACGATACAACCCTTAAAAGTCCTAACTGAAACAGGGTTAATTTGAGAGCATACTACCACGAGACCGCGTTCCTGACTCCTATGAATTATGCTAAAAGACATTTGTTGGTGTTGTATGTACATACTTTCATTTCAAAATAATATCGTATCTTAACCAGTGATTCACTCACGAAGGTTAACGATCCAGTTTCAAAAACTTCAAGATTAACATGTTTGTCGAATTAGGATTTTCATTCTAAGAATAAACATTTTCTCACATGCATACATTTGTCGAGCATCATAAATGGTTCACATGCGGAAATTCAATCCAGAAGCTTAAGCTTGCCAAGTTGAGAAGTTTAAAACTTCTGAAAGACTGTCACGTCGAGGTACACTTTTCCGAAAAAGCTTCATTGAGCAGGGACTTTCCCAATTAGTCACAGTAAGAGCTAGCCAATCCGGGGCAGTTAAGTCGAACAATCTCTTCAAATTTCAGTCAAACTGGGGCAATCACTTCGAGATTCAGATCTCTCCAAGAGCGAAGATTAGTCAGTCAGGTGAAAAGCTATGCAAATACTCGTACTGGGGAAGGCCACCCCAATAGTACGAGAGTTCATCCTTTCTCGAAGACGGAAGATCGAAGGCATTTACCCGGAGTTTAGAATACCGTGGTCACTTGTCAAGCCAACTATCTCGTTCAACACTTCTGACAGATACAAACTCATCTGCATTGGCAATGGTTACCTCCTCGGCAAGGTTGTTACGCTAGTTCATGCAGTCGTTATGATACCTAAGAGTTTAAAGACGCTAAGTCATTTGTAAAATCCTCTTAAGATAAAATCCATATAGAAGCGACTGATCATCAGCACGAGACAACTTGAAATCTTTCCTCCCCGGTAGGACGTGTCTCAATGTTGTCATCTCCAACAGGAAAATAGAAGTTATCCTCACTAAAGTCAGCATTTTCCTTCAGATGGTTTCCTCGATCTCGGTTCCTCAGCAGATCTAAGGCAATTCCTATTCCCCTAGAAGACTTCAGATAAATCATTCTCCTCCCCAGCAGGTCCATAAGAGTGGATATTCCTCAATAATCGAAGTATTCCCTGGCACAGTCCTCAAATCAAAAGTCCAATTTATTTTTGGCAAAGGTGGTAATTCGGACATATGAATTATTCACGCTCTTCTCTGACAAAGATGTTATCCCCACGGGACTTCTTGAGATCGAATTCACGATTATTGTGTTTCCCCACAGATTTAGCCGAGACTTATTACTTCCGCGTCAGGAATTTCTTTTACATTCATACCAGTTCAATAACAATACCTAAGACATAATATCCCCAGTGTCATGGGGCAATATGTCGTGCAATTCAACATATGCAAAAGCCCAGTCGCAGACTGGCCAAAGTCCATCTTCGGATGGCAAATTTCAAAGCCCAGCCGCAGACTGGCCAAAGTCCATCTTCGGGTGGCAGATTTCAAAGTCCAGCCGTAGACTGGCCAAAGTCCATCTTCGGGTGGCAAGCTTCAAAAGTCCACCCGTAGTGTGGCAAGCCAAAAGTCTCCCGTAGTGAGCACAAGTCCACCCGCAGTGTGGCAAATCTCTAAAGTCCCCCGCAGTGGGCAAAAGCCTCCCGTAGTGATCAAAAGCCTCCCGTAGTGAGCAAAAGTCTCCCGTAGTGAGAAAAAGTCCACCCGCAGTGTGGCAAAACCCAAAAGTCCACCCGCAGTGTGTGGCATATCTCAAAAGCCTCCCGTAGTGAGCAAAAGCCTCCCGTAGTGAGCAAAAGTCTCCCGTAGTGAGCAAAAGTCCACCCGCAGTGTGGCAAAACCCAAAAGTCCACCCGCAGTGTGTGGCAAATCTCAAAAGTCTCCCACAGTGAGCAAAAGTCCAGCCGCAGACTGGCCAAAGTCCATCTACGGGTGGCAATTTCAAAAGTCCATCCCCAGGGTGGCGAAGTATCTTAAAATTCGATCGCAAAAATCCACCCGCAGCGTGGCAAGTCGTTAATCAACTAACTCCATCCGATAATACACCAGTAAGGAATTGGTGCAGCCTATCCAAATCCACCCGCAGTGTGGTAAGTCAGTAGCCGGCTGACATCATTCAAAAGGCATCCCATGTTTACTTTTCTTCACATCATAATTATATCCAAGCGGAGTTCGTTCGGTTGAGTTTACTTCCCTGATCTTCTGCCACAGAGTGCAAATTTTCTGGTTGTTTCTGGTATTCAATCCCTGCATACTTCAAATGTCTGAAAGTAACTACTATCATCCATTCACGTCTACAGTGATTGAATAGGGGCAGCTGTAACACCCCAAAATTTGCCCTCTGATTTATTATTATCTACTGGCTTATGCTTCATTCATCTACTGACCATTAGTCATAAAGGAAAAATATAAGGACTGAATTGCAAAGTATTGGGTCATGGTAATCAGGACATTGTCGTTCTCTCAGTTGTTTATTGCATGTTGCGGGTAAGTGTGGAATTGAGATTGAAGTTGAGGATTCATCGAGAATACAAGTTTACTTTTGAATGAGAGTTTCATGTGGATCGAGGGTTAAGGTGTACAATTGAATTACTTAATACTCGAGCCCACATCTTATACCTGAATTTTAAGCCCATCTCTTTTCCCAAACCATAAACCTTGTTCATTATCCATATTAAGACCATATTACCTACTTCAACTCCATTTACTCATTTAAATTCAATTCAAGAGTTCACAAAGTTTTTTTTTTACCATTCTTTTAAACCCAATAACACAATTAACCACTCATTAACATCCATTTTAATCCATTGTCCAAACTTTTTCCTTATATATACCATAAGACCTATAAAGCCCATATATTATTCTTTAAAGCCCATTTGTTGTCATCTTCCAATCCATTCTAAGTTTCTATCCAAATTCATTTAATAAAATGCATATTTTTGTAAAAAAAAAAACATGATTGTTAAGCCCATATCCAATTGTTAGGAAAGTTCTTTTGTTTTCTATTCTAGACCATCTATTCTCCTAACAGTTTTTTATCGAACTAAATTCCATCCAACTTCATATTTTTGTGGTAATAAACACCAATTTGTTTTCTATTATCCAAATGACCATTCATCCTATGCTTATATGTCCAAGTCCATTTATTTAATCAAAGATCGATTTCCATTTGTTAATCGATACCCATTAGTCTATCCATACCATCTTATGCTCCACATTCATATTAAAGTTCAATTCGAATCTGATTACGAACAAAAAGGTTTTATGATGAATAATTCACTTTTATTAACTATATGCCATAAATACAAAAGGGCTCTATAATGGTTAACAAAATAACCATAACAAGAAAGGCAGAAAAATCAGAGGAAAGTGTGAACAAAAATAAGGACAAATCAGTTGTAGTTCCCTTATACAAACTGATAGCAAGAGCAAATAATACAAAATCAGTTGTTCAACAGAAATTGAAGAGAAAAAGAGAGGATGTCATAACTGTTCTAACAAACCTATAACAGAAATTCTAACTACCTAAAACTAACTTAACTGAAAATCAGGGTGAAAATACAAAATCAACCTCACTGTGCTACTGATATAAAAAAGGGGTTTGCTGCAAATTGAAGGGGCTGGCACTTTCTCACTTCTCCACTTCATCTTCAACCTCCATACCTTCATCATTTCTCTTCTTCCATTCTTCAATATCTTCAAAACCGAATCAATCAACCTACAACCTCTCTTGATCTTCAGAAATCCACAATGAACCTACAGCCCCAAGAAAGAACATTGCATCAGTATATCAGTGAAATAAATTTGTAGGTTCAACTGATAATACCTTGGGGGAAAAACTCAGAATTGTAAAAACCACATCTTCGTGAGACCTTCGTCACTCTAATGGTGTCAATCATCAAGAACTCATAACCTCTTCACACCTTCGAATCCCTCACGCATCCGTAGCCGCAATTCAACCTGCATCAAGAATCGTTCGATAAATCACACCTGCGGAGTCAGGATCAGCAAGACTTTGATGCAAGAACAAACAACTACTTCAAATCCATAGCTGATATTAGAAGAAGATTAAGGTATCAGATCGAGGACAGAGTTGATTCATACCACTAATCATCATATTCTGTAAACAGGGAGGCCGAAGCATCATCGAAAATTCGTCAACCTTCAAGCTTCAACTCCAATCTCCGACAAGCTCCAACAAATATTCTTACCTGCAAATTCGATAAAAGAGAACGTCAACGCGCATCGATACGAGCCGGAACGGTGGCAACGTATCCGTTTCGATTCAAACAGAAATCGCACATCCACAAGAATACACAGGACGGGGTTTCAACATCGATTAAAATCCGTAAAAGACGAAGAGAATGGCAATGAAGCGCACCTGAATGAGGACTAACGCAACGCAAGTGTCTCGGTCCGTTTATTCGCGATTGTGAGAAGAACCTATGTTTTAGCTCCGATCCGTTAGTTTTGATTTCAATTTGCGATTATCTTGTCACGAAGCGTTGTTCTCGGAGACGATTGGGGGCGGACGTCGTCGTCGACGGTAAGAGGTGAACGAATAGGGGCCGTGACGAGGTGAGGGCCGCACGGATGGTTTTGAGACGAAGATGTTAGGGAGAAGAAGTTGAAAGCGGCACGGTTGAGAGCGTTGTTCCGGCGAGGGTTTTCATTTGGGTGGAAAGAGAAGCCGCCGTTGGAAGTTGGAGGGGAAGCAAGGTTAGTGTTTTTTCGTTGGTTATGTTGTTACAGCTGTAGAACCTTATAAGTCTGAAATATTTCTTTTGTTTTGTTAATTAAAGGAATTAAGAGATATTAAGATTAGTTTAAATGCAATATTAAAAACTCATAAAAAAAAATCAGTCAACATTATCCTCCACCGCCCCAAATTCCTTCAAGATTCTTGTGTTTTGGGCTCACACAAATCACTGTTTACACCCCCATGTGCGGCCCAATCAAGCTTTTAACTCAAATGCATTTCTTTTTTCACCCCCTGGTTTCTATTCATTTGGGCCTTCGAATTTTCTATCTCCACCCCCTATTTGAGGCCCAGTTGGATATTTAACTAGAAAATATTGCTATTTCTACACCCCTTTCTATTTCTTTTCCTTTTTTAATTCCTATTTCATGTAGCTTTCAATTTAATTCTAGAAAAATAGTAAAATGTATAATAAAAATCCACAAAAATTATATTACAATGTTAAGTCAATTTAGAAACATGCTCAATTTACATTTTCTGAATTTAGTCAATTTTCGATTTAATTTCGATTTTTTAATTTAATTGGTTTATATTGAATTTCCACTTGGACACATGAATATTTACAATTTATTTCTACCACTTCCCATAACATTTTTTCCCCATTCTTTTTGCTATGATTAAAGGACAAATAGAAGTACCTAGAATATTTTTTGTGTATTTTTTAGGGCATTTTTTCTACTATTATGGTAGTGCGATTCGTACAAAATTGTGGTTAGACCTTAGTTAGATTTAGAGGACCATTTACCATAGTTAGGATTAGAATTTTTAAGAGATTTTTTAACATAGTGTTATAATCAAGATTAAGGCCTTAGGAATTTAATTTCACATTTTTTCCATGATTTTTAATATTTTTGGCATTTAAGTTCATTTTCATCATATTATTGCATATTCATGTTCATTTCACTTACTAACTATTTGCTTTTTGTGCAAGGTATGTTTCCAAGGATTGGCTTATGGACTTGGATATTTTCGTGTTTCGATTATGTTTTATACATTGTATGCTTTGTGATGTAATAGTGTAATGCTTGTACGTTTGTATAGTTTCTTTAATTAGGTTAGAAAAGATAAAATGAATCGTTAGAAAACAAAATCTCAAAAATGAAACAAATAAGATACTCGATCCAACGTCGAGTAAGTTTTCAAATAAATAAATAAAGTTGCATGTGGCTTTAGGGTTCCTCGATTATCATCGTTCCACTCCATTCAACCAAAAGCAAGCCTTGTATGTTTCACACCATAAGTCGTGCGTCTTAGCACCACGCAATCGACCCACCCGATCCATTGTTTCATCCCATTTACATTCCATACGCGTTTTTACCCACCGTGACTTAGGAGGACCATATTGTTCACTATTAATTCTTATGTTCTCATTTCTAGTCTTATATCTCTTAGGTAGATTTAATTTCAAACCTCATTAACTATAGGTCATCCATGAATTCAACTAACTTAGGGTAAGTCTAGTTTCCCTTAGAAGTTTTCCTATTACAACATGAGTCTCACTTCTCATCTTAAAATAAAATAAAAAACACTTAATAAAGGAAAGGTGTACAATGCGCCACGAGCCTTAAACTATACGGGAAATGACTAGTGAAAGTCTCCTTCACTCTTCTAGGATGCTTTACAAACGTTCCATTGGGGGCGATCTTGGAAAGTATTCGCTCCTGTGTCATAGTCTTTAGTGTTATACATTCAATAAACACAAATTCAAAACACTTCTTCTAAAAGACAACAAACCAAGAAGTCACGTCTTCTCATCTCATCTCATACTCTTTGCGGACGAACATGACTTGTCTCGACAGTTCAAACAGCGACACGGTAAACACCCTCGAGTCAGAGCCGGTAACACCTGAGCTAGAACTATGGCAACGTCATCCTAAAAACCACAAACGAGTGTAAGCCTTAGTTAGACGAACTATGGCGTCTCTGATCCTCATTCATCCCGATGAGGTACGTAGGCAGTGGGGTAGGGCCCATTCGAGCACAATCTTTATTTTTCCCTACATTTTCCCCCTTTATTTCCATTTATCAATTTCATTTCTTTTCCCATTTCCATTCCATTCCAGATAGCTATTCTTTCATTCAAACAGCATATTATTTCTCACCCTTTGAAAACGATCTTATAAGCGTGGATCCCGTCGGGTACGGCGGATGGATTGGGGTGCTAATACCTTCTCAATTCGTAACCGACTCCCGTATCCAGATCTTTGGTTCGCAGGACCTTGTCCTTTCCTTCTTCCTCGGGTTTGTGCAACATTACCTTTCCCATTCCTTTGGGATAAAAATGTCTGGCTGGCGACTCTAACTTTTCCGCGCCACTTTCGCGTTCGTACTAGGATGAAAATCCCGGGAGCGACATCGAGGGGAAGAGGTAACAACATCGACTCGAGGGTCGAGGAAACAAAGGCAATATTGACTCGAGGGTCGAGGAGAATAAGGCAATATCGACTCGAGGGTTGAGGAGAACAAAGCAACATCAACTCGAGGGTTGAGGGAACGAAAGCAACAATATCGACTCGAGGGTCGAGGAAACGAAAGCAACAATACCGACTCGAGGGTCGAAGAAATAAGGAAGAAATATCGACTTGAGGGTCGAGGAAACGAAAGCAACATCGACGCGAGGGTCGAGGAAAAGGGACGACAATATCGACTCGGGGTTCGAGGAAACAAAGAAATATCTACTCGAGGGACGAGGAGAACACAACAACATCAACTCGAGGGTTGAGGAAACGATAATGACAATATCGACTAAAGGGTCGAGAAAACGAAGGCAATAATATCGACTCTAGGGCCGAGGAAACGAAAGCAACAATATTGACTCGAGGGTCGAGGCAATGCAAGCAATGACATCGAATTAAAGGTCGAGAAACAAGGGTGACGGTATCGACTCAAGGGTCGAGAAACAAAAGTGATGATATCGACTCAAGGGCCGAAGAAAACACCGATATCGACTTAAGGGTTGAAGAAAACCAAAGTGAAGTCTGTCACACTCAACTGAAGTGAGAGGATGGACGCATATAGATGCCAACTGGTCATGGTTGAGGAGATGCCAACAGAGATTGGAATTTAACCTTGAAGATGCCAATGACTACTGGACTTTAGCCATGTATGATGATCAGATGAAGAAACCATAACGACTGAGGAGAAATTCTTTAATCAAGGAAACACGCTTCCCGCGCCCTACTGGGATCAATCATCAGATGTTCGTTTTGGGAACTGCCTTGCATGTTGTAAGATTGTCTCAAGATGATTTTATAGAAAACCTGGCATCTGAAATGCTTCAGTGTTTTCAAACTCTTGAATATCTCGAAGTAACCACCTTAAACTGTATGGTCCATGAAGGAATTTTCCCCAAGATCTTGCATCATCTTGAGGTGTTTTTCCCCAGTATTCTGAACCTTGGGTAGGTGCACCTGATTAACCATCTTTTGGAGAGAGTAACTTCTAGTGCTTCTAGGGTGACCTGCCCCAGTACGAGCCTTGCTTTGGAGAAAACGCCCAGGCTAACTGCTCTATGAGAGATTTAAATCTCGAAGTGATTGCCCCAGTTTGGCTGGAATTTGAAGATATTGATCGACGTTATTTCCCCAGATTGGCTGCATTTAACCCAACTGGTTGGGAAAGTCCCTATTCAATGGAGTATCTTAGAAAAATACCTCTTGACATGAATGTCCTTCAGAAGTTTCGGACTTCTCAAGCTGAGGTTCCATATGTGAACTTCTATGATGCTAAAAAAATGTATGCAAGCAAAAAAATGTTTTATTCTAAGAATGAAAATTCTAATGCAACACATGTTAATCCCGAAGCTTTTATTGAAAAGATGTCGCAAACCGTTGTGAGCGACTCACAAGTTAAGATACGACATGTATTTTTTTTTAAAGAAAACATGCACACACAATACCAACAAAGATCTTTTAGCATTATTCATAGGAGTCAGGAACGCTATCTTGTGGTAGTACACTCTTGAATTAACCCTGTTTCAGTTAGGACTTTTGAGGGTTGTATTGTGGCTTGGTTCACGGTTATAAAAACAAAGATATAGGCTCAAAGTTTATATGTGTCCACCCATCTTCGTGATGTCCTTCAATCTTATGTTCAGCTAGTTTTCACAAATTCTCACCTCTCAAAAGGGTCTTGGTTTGGTCGAGGAACCTATTACTACTAATGGTTCAAGCACCACTGCGATTGTTGGAGTAACAATCACCCCTATTGTCCTTGTCTTTTGTGTCTGTATCACACGACTTTGTTTTTTTCTTAAGGATATTTCTTGTGTAATCCTTTTCACATTTCCGCTTTTGTGTTCTTTTGCTTATCCCTAACTTTTTCCTGGACTGATTCTTTTCAATTTTTTTTTTACTTTGAAGTCCAGCGGGATGCCCTAATTTTTGCCTAAGTCACTTGTTTTCAAGTTTCGACTTAGCAGGCTTTTTTTTCTTTCTTTTTTCAAATCGTGTGACATTGCTTGTCTTGATTTCTTTGAAAAGGGTTATGATTGTGTCACTTTTTGATTGATGAGGGATAACCGTTGTGGTTTCCGGTCTTTGGACCTCTTGATTGGTATAACCATTGTGGTTTCTGGTCTTTGGACCTCTTGATTTGGTACAACGATAGGTGATGGTTCCTTGGATACACTCCTTTATGAAAGTATGAACACTCGGTCCAACTAGCTGACACCTACCCTTCCCCTGGGTTACATGTTAGGGTTTTTTTATGCGAAAAGAAACTCCTACTGCAAGGCTCAAAGGGGTTAGCGAGGGTTTATCTCCCTTATATCTCCGGTGTTAAGGATCTGAAACAAAGCATGTACATCATCAACAGGGTCTTATCCCAGAGCACACAGTTGGAGATTTTTGCGTTTTCTTTTCGTCATCCTCCATCACAGAGTTTAAGAACAACATTTGGTATTGCAATGCACACACAAAATTATAAGTAAAATATGAATGAATTACTTCAAGAAAAACATGTGCATTTCATTAATTAACATTCAAAACAAACAAACTTCATGCATGCATACAAATGTTCAAACAAATAGATAAAAGCTACAAATAAAAATGCAGTAAAGAAACTAAACATTGCCATTGTTAAGGAGACTTGACTCCGTCTGGACCTGTTGATCTTGAATACTTTTAGTAGTCAGCAGCTTTTTCCTAATGGAATTTACAGTCTTCCATCAAATGGTCATATGTCCAGAACCATACTTCATTCCTAATTATTCTGTCCTGAAGCTTTCGACGTGCAAACATTAACACAAGACCAATGAAGAATCAGAGCGACGTATTGACCCAAGACCAATGAAGAATCAAAGCGACGTAGTTCCCCTCAGTAGGGATGAAAATGCAGTACATAAACTAACCATCATCATAGTCTCTCTTCAAAATCAAATTGAGAATCACCTTCACACATATCCTCAATAATTTCCTCCATAACATGAACTGATGAACCCACATGACCAAGCAAATAATTGTTAACTTGAATGCCTTGAGGCGTCACTGAAATCAACCCAGACTCAATCAAATCCTGGACCTTATCCCTGAGTGGTTTGCATTCTTCAGCTGAATGTCCTGGTGCATTGTTATTGAATCCACATTGAACATTGGGATCAAAACTTGGTGGATATGGAAAAGGCACCGGACCCGGTTTCTTTGGCACTATCAATCCACTATCGATTAGGCGTGGAAGCATCTGACTGTATGGCGCTCGAAATGGATCAAAATACATTTTTAGTCTCTTGGTGTAGTAATGACGCCTTTGCGGAGTATACTTCTATTGGCATGGTTGTTGTTGATACTGAGGAGGTTCACTATTAATAGACATCTGACATTCAAATTCAGAAGGTTGCTGACTCCGAGCAGTTGAAATGCATGGTTACTGTTGATAAGTCAATGGAGTTAGAGGATCTTCCCAGATTGCATCAATCACATCCTTATCTTGGGAACTGAAAAAAGATTCATTCTCTTCAGCTGAGCTATCTGAAATTCCTTAGATCTTTCCCATCTTGATAAAACTCTCAATGCGTTCTCCAACAATCACCAAGTCAGAGAACTTCGATGTTCCACTGCCACTTAACCTCTCCAAGTACGGTCCCTGTAAGGTCTCTATGAAAAGATCAACCAATTCTCTATCTGACAGTGGGGGTTGAACACGAGAAGCTACTTCTCTCCACCTCTGGGCATACTCTCTGAAAGATTCACCATCTCCTTGGGATAAACCTTGCAAATCCATGCGGCTAGAAGCCCAGTCAAGATTGTAGTCATACTGCTTCACAAAGGCATTGGCTAGGTCTGACCATGACTGGATACGGCTACTCTCTAACTGCATATACCAACTCAATGATGCCTCACTTAGACTGTATTGAAAGCAGTGAATCATCAATTTTTCATTATGCTCATATAAGGTCATCCTTCTACAAAACCTCACCAAATGCTGCCTTAGACAACTATCCCCTTTGTACTTTTCAAACTTTGGTACTTTGAACTCTGGAGGTATTACAAGGCCGTGTACCAAACACATGTTCGCATCACTTAGATCAGTGACATTACGACTTTGAATGGCTTTAATCTCTTCCTCCAACACACGAAATCATTCTTCCCTCTCCACAACTCGTGGATTTGGGATTCTCACCATAGGGATTGCCTCCTAGGAACCTGGCATAGTGAAAGCAAAAATGTGATAATCCGCAGCATGAACAGAAGAAGAATGTCCACTCTGGGTGACCAGACACTCTTGAACATCTAGGTTCTCAACAGGGATCTGTGCAGGCTGAGCTTGAGCGGAATTGCGACCATCTTGCCTTGCCAAGGTTGTCATAGCCTCTACAAGTTGGTCCCACTGATCTCTCATCAACCTAAAACTTGCAAACTGCTTTGCTCCCCTGGGTCCATGATCTGTCCAAAAGTTGCTTCAAGTCTGATACAAGAGATGGAATCTCAACTGAAGATTGTGAACAAAGAACGGATGAGCCCTGCCTGTGGAACAGAAATGCAATGCAAATGCTATGATATGCCATGTTCGGTTACTTCCAGGGGATCTATCTTCTTTGATTCACATTTTGATACAGAAAAAATCCAACAATCTGATTCACATATGAGATCCTCGGAAATAACTGAACATGTATGCTAGAATGCTATGATGGCATGTATGCAACTAGCAAGTGATAACTGGTGTCTGTCTGGATACGGAACCCTGAGTTGAGAACCAAGTGTCTGAAACCAAAGGTCCTCTGAATAAGAACTACCAAATAAGAACTCAGAACCACAGATCAAGAACTCTAGAACCATAGTAACCGGATCAAAACATAAGATCACACTGATGATGAAGGGTATGTTGAGGTCAATGGTTCCTACAAACCTGTAAACCCCTCCCAATCTCAGGGGTATGCTCCAGGTCAATCATCACGGACTCTCAAAGCCGAATAGCAATAATACGTTTACCATTTCTGAGAAATGGCTCATGACCAAATCAGGGAATCGGTTAAGCATTATGTACTACTCAGGGAGGTCTCAGCATGAGTCCAGGAAAACAAGCATCCCTTATAGGTCCCCAGCTTTGAGCACTAAAATCTAGAAATGATAGTACATTCATCCCGAAGGGTAAAATGCCATCGTCATACGACCAGATTCTCTAACTGAGTTCCTATAAGAGAACTAGGCCATCCTATGCGAGTTCCAAGTGGGCCCTCGGGTGCGAATGGGTTTGCCACAAAATATGGTCTGCCACTGTCACCACTGGAGAGGGATGTTTCCACAAGGTTCTCAATGATCGGTCCCTAGCCGCATATAACTATCAAGGTTATTTAATGAAGTAGGGAAAATCCCTATATCAAGACACTTCCAAGAAGTCGCGAATCTTTGTGTGAACGCACCAATACCCCATGGCAAGGTACCATGGGGCCACAGTGATTTCTCACGCTAAGTCCTAGGGTGCTCTCAGGTCGGGTGCTTGGCAATTCTCATCTCACAAATCACAAGTAACCCCCAAGTCCCACCAAACAGAAAAAACCAGTCCAGAAAGTCCAGTATAATATACGGTGAATGAGAATAAATACTGAAAACTGTAAATAAAGTTGTAAATAAAACTATAAATAAACAACAGATAAAATATACACACAACAACAAACCATCAACACCCAATAAAACAGAAACAAACAAGCGCTATGAGAGACTCTCAAGGGAACCAGAGATACTTTGGTTAGGAAGTCCCCAGCAGAGTCGCCAGTTGTCTCTCCCTGGATTCCATCCTGGTACAAACGCGAAAGTGGAGCGGAAAGAGGTAGAGTCTCCAGCCAGGCATTTTTATCCCGAAGGACCGGGAATGGTAATGCTGCACAAACCGAGGAACAAAAAAGGAAGGAAACAGGTCCTGCGAACCAAAGAAACTGGGTTTGGGATTCGGTTACGACCTGGGAAGGTATTAGCACCCCAGATCGTTTGTCGTACCCGACGGGATCCACGCTTGCAAAGAAACTGTTTCAAAAGATGAAGAAATGAAAGTTGCTGCAAAAAGAAAGACTGGAACTGGATAAAAGAAAATAAGTGGGAAAATGTAGGGAAAATAAAAGTGTTCTCGAACGGGCCCTACCCCGCTTCCTACGTACCTCATCTGGACATGAGGATTAGAGTCGTCGTAGTTCCCCTAACTAGGGGTGAAAAAGATTGCTTGTGTCTTAAGGCTTGAACTGCCTATGTCAATGCTCAGGTGTTGCAGGCTCGTCTGACACGAGTGTGTTACCGTCTTGCAAAGTGACAAGTAGGAGCTATTTCGTACGTAAAGAGTGAAGGTGATGAGAAGATAATTCCCGAAGGAGGAACGCTTATTGTTTGTCCAATGTTTTTTATGAGTGTGGTACAAGGAAGTGAAGGCAAATCCTTTTCTAAGGAACATGTCCTTATTACCACATCCCAAAATAGAATGAGTAACAAGTCCATCAAGAATGAAAAAGATCCTCAAACTTTTTTCCTAAGATTAGGATTTAAATTCACTAACTTGTTTGTATTATTAAGTGTTTTTGTGGATTAAAGTGAAGAAGTGTTTTTTAGCTTTTCTTTGAGAGAATGACAAAAGGGAGAGGTCACCTTAACTATTATTAGATGTTTTTTATGTTTTTGTTTGAAGATGAGAAAGAGAGACCACCAAAAGGATCTCAAAGGTAAAAATTAAAGGGGGAATAACAACCCTAAATTTTATCATGCATGGGAGTCCTAAGTTATTGAGGTTTGAATTCTATCATAATGAAGAAAGAAAGAGAAAGAGAAGAAAGGAGCAGAAAACGCTAGAAGACGACTTACTTCTCTAAAGAAGATACGTTGTTTCTAAAGGGGAAGAAATGAAGTTGGACAAGCATAGCATAAGGCTAAGATAATCACAAATTTAAAGCATAAAGTGATGAAGGAAATGATTGTATGTGGGATGCCTTCCCACACACATGACTTACCAAAACCCTACAAAAAAAAATTAGTGAATCACATACGCATAAGATGAAAATAAGGATATTCAAATAATGCACAGACCAAAAATGAAAGTCACAAATCAACCACAAACAAAAATTCAGAACATAAGCCCTATAGGTCACCTATAACAACTACCAAGCAAATCTAATAGGATGGCATAAATGCCTTCCTCAAACAATGTTAGAAGGAGGGAAGAAAGATGCACGAAAAGCTACCTAAGAAGCAAAGCACCAAACAAATAGAAATGCTCATGAGAAAAAATAGGAAATTAAATCTCTAAAGTCAACAACCAGTAGCAAACAATGCGTCCAAATGGCTCTAAAAAATTCACAATAAGACTCCACTAAATGGTCGCTCAAAGTCGCTTAGGAACAATTAACGAAATCGCACAAACAAGACTCCTAAAACCACAGATAAAAAGAAATTAAAAATATGACAAAAATATGTTTATAAGCTTTTCTAAGTCTTTAACAATATGCAAAAAGAACGGAGTCAAAATGTTATTTGAGGTGAGAGAAACAAATTCTATAAGTTAATAAGTTAAAATGGAAACTAAATGAAAAAGAAATTAAATGGAAATTCGAAATAAAAATGAGAAATTAATAAAATCAGGAAATAAAACTATGAAAATAATTCTAAAGTGAGTTAAGATTCTAAAAGTATTTTTTATGGAATTTTCTAAGGTGTTTTGGTATTTTAAATGAAATAAAAACTAAACTAGATGCATAAAAGAAATAAAAACAAAGAAAAATAGGGAGGGGGTGCAACATAGTAGTAAATGCAGTTAGAAAAATAAAATGGGTTGACAATGGGGGGTGCTGAAAGCAAGGGCACTAGGTCCAAAATGCATGAAGAATAGAGAGGGAGCATGGTATGCCTGCGGTCAACCTACTTGACTTCGTCTGAGCCGCGCGATCAAAGGACTTTCGCGGTAATCACATCGTATGGCTGGATAAAATGCAAGTGCATAAATTATGATGTATGAGCGTGCAGATGGTGAAGGGAAACACCCTACCAGACGGTGACAAGTGTCACCGCCAATATGGAGGAAATCAATAAAAAAATATGTCGAACCTATCTTATCTCTTCGGTAGCCTCAAATCATCATCCAATACTTAATAAAACTTTAATATTCTCTCTCTCAAAATGTTGCAATGCTCTACTTCACCCTCAAACACGCCGCCGATCTCTTTCTTCTTCCTAAACCTAAACTGTCGGCGCCGGCGCCCAGCCTTCAAACGCTAAACCGCAAACAAAGACCCTGCTCTAAACATCAACCTCCAACCTCTACCCAACTCAAAAAATAAAAAACACGACAAATCATTCAAAGCACCGGATCGATAAGTCAGAGGTAATCACAACCACAAAAAACGCCGCACACGCACGTATCTAAACACAAGAGTTTAGCATCGTGTACCTGTGAGTCCCAAGATACGAAGATGAAGCACGGTAAGATCGACTCGTCGTTCTTTACTTCGTGAATCTGATTGTGAACTTGATGATTGATGAAGGTATGGTGAAGATGACACGGCGATTGATGACAAGCTAGGAAATTGACTCAGTTTGATCGATTCACTGAAGAACGACAAATGTACAGGTTCTCTTTCATGAAGTTGGTGATGAATACCGTTCTTGATGATGATGATGAGAGTGTAGTTGATTCTCTGCGGATGATGGTTTTGTGTTGTTAGGATTAGGAAGATCAATTCTATTTTGTTGTTGTGCTTAAAAGTGGAAGATAGAATTCTAATTCTGTTTATCACCATGAAGGAGAGAAGAAGAAATTTGCTGTTATCCTCCTTCTAATTTTTGTGATTGAAGAATATCATTGAATTCAATTTATGGTTGTTTATTAAAAGTGAATCTGAACTACCTCTTTGGTGCTAATGAGTTGTTTTAGTTAACCGAATTCTCCCTCTCTCTCTTTTTTTCTATTCAGTTAATTTTCTCTCTTTTTTCTCTTCATCCTCATGACTTCTTGCATTTTAACGAAAAAAGTGTGATACCTCCTGAGCTTTTTCCTCATGCGCTTTACCCATTCCATCCTTGCATTTTGTTTTTGCATTGCATTTTTTGGGGATAAGCCTTGCGCGCTGTTTGCGTGTGGGTGCCTTATGCGTTTTTTTTTAAAACTGTGTGTGTATGGTGTGATCAAGCTGAGAAAATTTGCCTTGCATTCTGAAAAAAATATCTCGTGTGGTGAGGAAGTTGGGAAAAAATTGAAGCCACGTGGGACTGACTTTCTTTTCATTCTCTTTTTTTTAATCTTTGATTTTTTAATGGTTATGGGCTTAACAAAAGAATTATGGACCTATTATTTTGGAAAATAATACCTTTTATTTAGTGATAAAGAAAATAATAATAAAAAGGGTAATGGAATAATGGATCAAGAAAATTAAAAAATGGATGTGAATTCATTAAAAGGAATACTTGGATATAAAAGGTAGATGGAAAAATTGGATAGGAAAGTGTGAATTGAACATGAATATGGTTTAATTGAAAATGGATATTGAATAAAATTTGGATGGATTGGATTTGGATAAATGGATATGAAATTGGTGATATGGGCATTGGATAATCGAAATAACTCGAATAATGAAGAATGGTCATAAAATCGAGTAATGGGTGAAGATGAATAATGAAGGAAATTAGAAAAAAAATTAATTGGCTTAGGAAAAAAAATGATTTATGAAATGGATATGAATTGACTTTATAAAATGAATCGACTACTGCTAACACGCACCCAACCACGAAACGACTTGCACTATTCCAAACGTCTCTAGTAAATACATGAAGCGCCACTACCACTGAACAATTCACAAGTGAAACAACGATCATCTGGATAAATCATCCTTTGAGCATCTGATCAGAATCACTTCAAATTAATCTGAATCATTCTCTGGGACAATAAATATGTAGGTGCACACAACTGAACATATAATCATGATAAGCTTGAATCTTTGAACCAAGACCATCACATGAACCAATGACTGGTAAACTGATGACTTTCGCACACAACACAGCTCGACTTTGAATATGCACCGCTCGAGAAATAACCCCCAATACAGATAACTTGAAATCTCTTGATAGTTTGACCAAGAATAGGTCAAACGTCCATTTGACTTGAATCACAAACTGAACAACCACACTTGAAGTGAAATCAGTGCCAGTTCTATGTTATGCATCAATAATGAATGTTATGATTCATATTTCTATGCTAATGCAGTGCACATGAGAATGATATGCTAGATGCTATGAAAATGAGAGCTCAAATTTGGGGTGTTACACTATATATAAGTTGTAGGCCTATGGCCAAGGTTGAATCGATATTGAATTAAAAGTTGTTATGTTGTTATGAGTTGTTTGTTGTATGTTGTTATGAGTTGGTTATTGTTATGTGTTGTGTCGTTTGTATCATGGCATATATTGCATTTCTAAGTTGGAGAAGATGCTCACCATGTTGGCCTGGATTGGCAAAATTATTAAGTTGAAGGCTTATGCCTTGCAGATGCCTCGATAACCTGGCATATTTTAAGTAAGAGTTTTACTCCAACGGTACCACATACATATTTTCGCTCCCTGGATTTCCATCCTAGTACCAATGTGAAAGTGATGCGGAGAAGGGTAGAGTCACTAGGAAGGCATTTTTATCTCGAAGGAACGGGAAAGGTAATGTTGCATAAACCGGAAGAAAAGAAAGGAAGGACAAAGGTCCTGTGAACCAAAGAATCTGGGTTCGGGAGTCGGTTACGACCTGGGAAGGTATTAGCACCCCAGATCGTCCGACGTACCTGAAGGGATCCACGCTTGCAAAGAAACTATTTCACAGGGTAAAAGAAATGAAAGCTGCTACAAAAGAAATAACTGAAACTGGATAAGAAAAGAAAAGAAAGGGGGAAAATGTAGGGAAAATAAAAGAGTGCTCAAATAGGCCCTACCCCGCTGCCTACATACCTTATCTGGACATGAGGATCAGAGTCGCCGTAGTTCCCCTAACTAGGGACGAAAATGGCTTGTGTTTTAAAAGCTTGAACTGCTTATGTCAATGCTCGGGTGTTGCAGGCTCGTCTGGCATGAGTGTGTTATCGTCTTGTAAAGAGACAAGTATGAGAAAGCTCTTACGTTATGAATGAAGGTGATGAGAAAATAATTCCTAAATGAGAGGCGATTATTCTTTGTTTGTGGCTTTTATAAGCTTTTATTGGTGTTTGGCATAAGCAAGTGAAATCAAGTCCTTTTCCTTGAAATGTGTACTTATTACTACATTCCAAGATGGAATAAGGAACAAACACACCCAAGTAAGGAGAAGACCTCCAAGACTTGGTTTTAGAGATTAGGGCCTAAGCTCACTAACTCATTGAATTTATTAAGTGTTCTTGTGATTTGAAAGGAATGAGTGTTTTTTATGAGTTTTTGCGTGAGTATGATCTCATGATTAGACTTGTAAACCATGCTAGACAAGCTTGTACTATCCCAAGATGGGATGAATACAAGTGCCCCATGGAATAAGTCCATACACACAAGACTACCTCAACCATTATTTAGTGTTTTAAGGTTTTTGTTTGAAGATGAGAAAGAGAGAGCACCAAAAGGATCTCAAAGGTAAAAACTAAATGGGGGACTAACAATCCTAAATGTTATCATGCATAGGTGAACCTAGGTTAGTGTGGTTTGAAGTCTATCCTAATGAAGTAGAAGGACAAAAGAAAAAATGATCAAAAGGATTCAACTTACTTCTTAAGATAAGTTAAGTTGATCCTAAAGGGGAATGAAGAAGAAGTTAGAAATTGATGGCCTCAACACATCACAAATACAAGTTAAGAAAGCATAAAACTTGAAATCTTCAGGCCGTGTTACAACCCTTTAAAAGTCCTAACTGGAGCATGGTTAGTTCGAAACGTACTTCTACAAAAAGGTATCCTGGCTCCTTTAGGGCTTTTATAAATCTTGAGTTAATATCATAGTTTTTACAAACATTGTTTTGCTAAAATAATTCTTTTTCAAAACTTCAAGACAGACATAAGCATTGCATTTTGAATATCATTGTTTGCATATAACTAAGTGTTTGATAGCAGAGAAGCTTACATGATGAACATTCAATAAACCAAAGTCCTCTTGACAGACAAAATTTACTTCTTGGGCCTGACTCAGTTGGATCAAAGCCAATGTATACAAGGGTGTAAACACCCCAAATTTTCCCTCACTCATTTCACCATGGCTTTTGATTCTTGTCATTTGCATAAGTTCAATCATATCATCTCATATTACATTTTTTGCTTCATTGCATTGGTTCAAAGTCATCTGCATCTAGGGTTTATGATCTGAGCAATCCCTGAGCCTTTTAAGCCACTCCAAGAGTCTCCAATCATCTCAAGAGGGTCCATGTATGTTCAAGCATCATATTATATCCTCCCAAGATCAAGACAGCCAAAAATCACAAGAACTGAGAAAGGCATGGAAACAGAGCCAAGCTTAACTGCACAAATGACCTAAAATTAGGGTTTTGGTTTCAGAGGCCATAACTCCATTTTTTTGGTCATTATTGTTTCTATTGGTATCTATATGTTATAAGAATCATACATACCAATTTTCATGAAGAAATTCAATGGGGAAGGCATCTGATCAAAAGATGACTTCTTGAGCAAGTCAGTGCAAAATCAGGGCATCTGAGGCCCCCAATCATCCAACCAAAGGGTTTTCTCCATCATTTTGGATGATTATGATCTTTATTTGATCATAGAAGAAGTTAGAAGTTCACAAAATTGAAGAATTTCAAGCCATTTGCAAAGTTACCATTTTGGGAAAGTGACTTGTAATGCAAATTTGCCATTTTGGGAAAGTTTTTCAACCTCCTCTTTTTGATTCAAAAATGCTTCAAATGAAAAATTCTTGGTCATGAAAGTTGTAGATTGGATCCTCCCATTTTCAAAAAGTACAAGAACTTGATCTAATTCATTCTAGAACTATAGTTATGGCCTTGCAAAGTTGGACAATATAACTTAATTTTCACTTTTGTGCCAAAGAGGAAACTTGCAAAAACACTTGCCAAAGCCAAATGTGACCTCAAATCAACTTCTAACCATCATACAAACATCATTCATGGTCCATAATTCAGAATGGCCCAAAGGATTTCTCATTTCTATGCCTTGAATTACAAGTCACATAAGGCATTATTTTCATGAATCTTCAAAATTGGAATTTTTGCAAAAAGAACTTTTAATGCTTGAATTAGTTTCCAAGTGAGTTCAAGACATCATAACAACTTCACATGGCCCATTTGGCTGCAATTTGCCCAAGAGTTTAGAGGTTTCTTGGCCTTGATTCACAAAGACTTCCAAAGGGGGAAAAGTTGCAAGAACCATGCTACCACTTGCCCTGGCCATTACAGCTGCACAAAAGCAATCTAAGGGCCTTCCTTGATATATGATGAACCCAACCATGCCCCTAATCTCCCTCTGACCCGAGCCATACCTCAAGTACACAAAGTCATGACTTTTTTCATTTTGCCCATGCCAATCAAACTGTGCCACTACCAACCCTCTGCCCAATCAGAGCCTCATATGTGGACCTCAAGGACTTGAAAGAGACACACACACAAGCCTGCAACCTCCCATAAGCCAGGATTCACAAAAACTGTCAAAATCTTCACCTCTTCGAAACTTCTCCCACAACCATTAAACTTCCACTTTTCCTTCACCAATGAGTCACACATCCTCCATAGAATCAAAATCCACCATTGAAACAACCTGAAACATCACATACTCAACTCTCCAAATCTTCTATATCAGAACCAAAACCTTCAAACCAAGCCATAAAAACTCATTCTAAGCTTCATTTCATCATCAGGGGGTTCAAAGAGGTGGACTTGCAGCAAAGGAAAGGTCAGAAATCCCAGAACCAGAAAGTTCCATCTCAGGTAACATGATGAACTTTTTTCCCAGAAGCTTGCTTTTAAGTTCTTTTATGGTTCTATATGCTTCCCTGATCATGGGGATATGATTATTTTTGAAAATGGTTGAGAAACCACCATGTATGTGAGCTCTGAAACTTTTGCCCGTTTTTACATTTTTGTTCGATTCATGTTCATGAGGCAAAATAAATGAGTTTTGGTTGGGGATTTAGGTTTAGGATTGTTAGAAGATCATTTTTGTGCAAGAAATTTGGAGATTTGTGGCCTGAGGGAGAAGTTAGAGTTTGGGCTCGTCGGAGAAGACGACCGGAACACTGTTCCGGTCGCCTGAAAGTGGTTATGCCCTAATCCTGTATTTAAGTCAAGTTTGAATTTGGACCCTTGATCTGGCTTTCCCGCGCGCTATGAATGGCCTAGATTCAGTGATTTAGCCCTAATCCAGTCATTAGCATTGATTAATTAGGATTAAAATTTAATTAACTCAGGACAAATCCCAGCTTTTAAAACGCGCGCCAGTCAACCTTTTCCCTGTAACTTTGAATCCTGGCTCTTGGATCTGATTACTTCTCCTTTAATTTAAGTTTATTTTCTTTTTAATTCATTTTTCTTGCACATTTTATTTAAAATAGCAAATCATTTCTAAAAAATCTCATTTTTTGCATCATACCTTAAAATATTTTTTTCTTTCTGAAAATATTTTTTATTTTATTTTTTGCATAATTTTCGTATTTTAAAAATATTTAAATATTTATTTTAATTAGTTAATGAGAATTAATAAATTAAAATAGCATTTAAGTTTCTAAAAATTACAAAAAAATTCACATTGCATATTGATACATTTAGAAACATTATCAAACTCTTCAAACAAATTTCTTTTTGGTTCTTGACCTATTTTGACATTTTTCTTTGGAATTAAAGTTCTTAAAAGGCAATATTATTGTCCTAACTTAGAAAAATTCATTCTGCCTAACCATGAAAAGTTTGATGTTGGTTCTTTTTGAATTACATTCATCATATCATTTAATTTCTAGGGTAAAATTGGTTTGAATTTATCTTTCATTTTCAATTTGATGTGCATTTTTCCTTTTGAAGTACCTTAAAACCCTAGCCAACTTGAGAAAATCATAACCCCCATTAGGTTAAGAGTTAGGTCTTCTCCTTTGGGCAGTGAACTTATGTAGGGTTAGGGTTCCTTTAATCCCATTTTCAATTTTTTATCTTGTCATTTGCTTCTGATTTTGGATTTTGCTTTGTCTCTTGTGCATAAACCCTAATTTTTGCCTTCATTTGCATTCATCTCTCATTTGCTTGCATACATGAACTTGCCATGACATTTTGCACATTCACATGACTCCTAAGACATATTAGGACACATTAGAATCATGATAAGGCATTTCTCCATCCATTTTCCATGTTACACCTCCATTGCATTTCATAAACTTTCATGAACTTTCATGGTTCAAAGCATGCTCCATTTGCATCCTTATCCTTGTATGATCATCCACAACTCTTGCCTTGTGTTTGCTTTATCTATTAGCCTCATTAACATCATGTTTATGCTTCTGACTTTGGTGTGCATCATTGCATTTCATCTCATTTTCATTTCATTTCATTTCTTGTTACTAACTTTTCAGGTGGTAAGTCATTGAGAAGTGAATTTGCCTTCACTTCTCATAACCTCTTCTCATCTCTCTTATGCATCATTTCTGCATTTTATTTGTGAATTAGAGTGAGCTTGCTCATTCAAGTCTCCTTCTCACTTTCTTTCTTCAAGAAACTTATCTTCTTAAGTGAAGTAAGTTGACTTGCTTCTTCTGCTTCTTCCTCTTTTCATCTGCTTCTTCCTTGGTGGCTTCTTTGAAGATCTCTTGCAAGCCTCATAAACCCTAGGACTACCCAAGCATGATAACAATTAGGGTTTGATTTAGTCCCCCATTAGTTTCTACCTTTGTGTCATCTTTGAGTCTTCTCTTCTCACCTCATAATCAAGGACTAAACCTTAAAGGTTTTAAGACTTTGTGATTAGGGTTATGCCTGTATCCTTCTATTAGGATGGAGTGTATAACTTTAATCCTAAGTGTTAAACCCTTAATGTGTTTAAATCCTCTAATCAATTCACCTAATAATCACTAAGACATCAAGCTTGTAACTTGGACCTTGCATTAGGGTTCTAATTCTTCCTTAATTGGTTAAGAAGGACTAACCCTAGTGTTAATGGACAAGTCCCCCTCAAGTTGTCTTGCAAACCCTAAAATCCATTTCTTAACCTTACCACTAACTAAAATCCATTTAATAAAGGTTTTGTTTTGTCATGAGGTTAATCCATAATCATGGATTAAGTTGAGGAGCCTTTCTCAACATAAATGTTCTCATCTATTATCCTTTTATTAGGATGGTGTAATGGGTCCGTTAAATCCTTGATTATGGCTTAAACTCATTACTTAACACCAAACAAAAACAACAAAAACATCTAAGTAAATACAAGTAGGTTAATGATCTTAATCCTACATCATGGTGATTAAGTGTGAGGTGTTTACCTCATACTTAAGTTATTCTCATTACCCCTAATCAGAGGGAGGATGTGATGAATTTACTAACCCTTGGTTTAAGGATCAAGCTCATTTTCTTATGACAAACTCCAAAAGCAATAAAAGTCTGAAAACATCAAAAACAAACAATAATCATCTCCTCCGGGATTCTTTTCTCGTCTCATTCACTCACAAACGAGAACTTGCTTCTTCCGTCTAATGCAAGACAGTTTGCACCTGAGCCAGACAGGACATACACTTGAGCATAGGCAAGCAAGCAATTCATAAGTCAATTTATCTTTTAGTCTCTTTAAGTCGAACTACGGTGTTATGACTTCCTCATTGCACGAGAGGATACGTAGGCATAACTTAACAGTTATCGAACAAAAGTCTTTGTATATTCCCCCTCCTTCCAGCATTATTATTTGAGCCTCATACACTGACACTCTCATATTTCATTTCATTTCCTTTTACACTGACACTTGCATTCTTTCCCAGCTTTTACACACAAAATAGCACTGACACTACCCCTTTAAAACACAAATCTTTCAGGCGTGGATCCCGTCGAGTACGGCGGATAATCTGGGTGCTAATACCTTCCCAGGTTGTAACCAACCCCCTTTCTCAGTTTCTGAAATTCTGGGATCAGGTACGTGATGTCGAATGAGATGTTTAAACACTTGAAGACTTAAACAAAACTTAAAGTGCAGGTAAATTAAACAATACAGGAAATTGTTAACCCAGTTCAGTGTATCACCACACTTACATCTGGGGGCTACCAAGCCAGGAAGCAAATCCAATATAAGTAATATTAATTCTGGACTTAAACCACTCAGTTTAATCCCTCACTTAATATCTACCCAAGGCAATTTCTACCTAAGACACAACTTAGATATGAGTACCAACTCACTCCCCCTCAATAACACAGTAATATGTTACAACGTTTAATAAAATTGAAGTCACACTTCAAACACAATAGCTTGATCTTACTTCACAGTTTCAATCAAGACACAATTCACTTTTGCTTAAAAGCTCATAAAGTGATACACATATACAACCTGCTATTAAAACACAAACACCTTATTTAGTCTTCTTAATTTCGTACTCTATTATGAGAGTTTCTGTTGCTTAAATAGATGCTTGGGTTTTGGGCTTTCTGTAGGTTATCCAATCCTGATACGCATGTTATCATCACCTTGAATTAGGGTTTGTTACTTCCTTGATTCTAGGTGAGTCAGTTTTTCTGTTATACTGAAATCATATAACTAATCTCCCTACAGATGTGCCTTCTACTGTTTTATCCATTCACAATTAATTCCAGATAAATTCCCTGAATTTACTCAGTTCTGTTAAGCATTATTTAATTCTGGTAGCAGGTTTGAGATGTCACAACATCTGGTGTGACATCCTGAAATCTGAACTTACTTCATTAACTTATACAATGTCACAACATCTAGTGTGACATCCTGAATTAAGTTCATTAACTTATACTCTGTTTGATAATGTCACAACATCTGGTGTGACATCCTGAACTAAGTTCAACACTTCTTGTTTGTCAAAAATTCTGCCAATTCTAAACATCTACAAACTCCCCCTTTGGCTAATTTTTGGCTAACACAATCTTCCGGTTTTATCAGAGTGCAGTAGAGTTTCATTTATCAGAGTGTAGCAGAGTTCTTTTCTGTTTTAATCATATGAGAGTTTGCTCCCCCTCAAACCTGTATGTATTCTGACTTGTTCAACAGAATTTTAAAAAAACATAGTTCAAAAGCAGATATGAAACAGACAAACAGCTTGTTCATTAATCATGTAAACTGCAACAGACATTGTTGTTGTTCTATTCTCTTCTCCCCCTTGTTAGACATAAATTGGGGCCAAATTACATAAGCAGACAGAAATACAAAGTCAAAATTACAATGCTGATACAGTACACTTTCCTCACACATTTTCACTCAGAGTTTTCATTGTAAACACCCCAAATTTGCCCTCACCCATTCACACCATGGCTTGTGGTCTCTTCATATGCATAAGTTCAATCATAGCATCTCATATTGCATTTTTGATTCATTGCACTAGTTCTAAGTCATTTGCATCTAGGGTTTGTGATCTGAGCAATACAAGAGCTTCTTGAGCCACTCCAAAGGTCATCAATCACTTCAAAGGGGTCCATGTATGTTCAAGCATCATATTATATCCCCTCAAAGTCAATAATGTCAAAAAATCACAAGAACTGAGATTGGCATGGAAGCAGAGCCAGGTTTAACTGCACAGATGACCTAGAATTAGGGTTTTGGTTTCAAAGGCCATAACTCCAAATTTTTTGGTCATTCTTGTTTCTATTGGTCTCTATATGGTATAGGGATCATGCATATCAATTTTCATGAAGAAATTCAATGGGGAAGTCACCTGATCAAGAGTTGACTTTTTGAGCAAGTCAGTGCAAAATCAGGGCATCTGAGGCCCTCAATGACCCAACCAAAGGGTGTTCATCATCATTTTGATTATGTATGATCTTTATTTGATCATATAAGATGTTAGAAGTTCACAAAATTGAAGAATTTCAAGCCATTTGCAAAGTTGACTTTTTGGGAAAATGACTTGTAATGGAAACTTACCATTTTGGGAAACTTTTTCAACCCTTGCTTTTTGATTCAAAAATGCTTCAAATGAGAAAACTTTGGTCATGAAAGTTGTAGAATGGATCATTCCCATTTCAAAAAGTACAAGAACTCATTCTAATTCATTTTGGATCAAAAGTTATGGCTTGTCAAAGTTGGGAAAAATCACATAAATTCATGTTTTTAACCAAAGAGGAAATTTGCATAATGGTTTGATAAGGCATTCTAAAGGCTTCAAATGTACACAAACACTTCATAACATGTCAAATGGACCTCTAAGGATCAGAATGGTACTTTGAATTATTCCATTTCATGCCTTAAACTTGAAGAATTTCCAAAAGGGGCAAAGTTGTGCCAATTTGCAAAATAGATCAAAACTTCTCATCCACTTGCCTCAGCTCACAAAATCAGATTCACAAGCACTCTATGATCTCAGCTGAACACAACCATTCCCCTATCACAACCTCACACTTTCCCATACCTCAAGTACACCTAGACTTAACTTTTTGCAAAAAAAAACCCTTACCAATCCCACAGTGACACAACAACTCTCTGCCCAATCCAGACCTTACAAACACACTCCAAGGATTCATTTTCATAACACACACAAGCCTGAAACTCTCTCTAAGCCAGCATTCTCATTTTTCACCTCTTATGCAACTTCCTTCGAAACTCATCATAGAAGCATCAAACATTAAAACAAACTTCATAGAACATCTCAGCATGTTCCACTGATCACAAACTAACCATTGTTTTGGCCTGAAACCTCCCACATCACAAATACGATTTTCACACTCCCTTGGCCTGAGCTTCTGCCAACTCCCTCTAGAGGCCATATAAACTCCAGCTAAGTGTCAAAAGCTTCAAAGGAGGATCATTGGAGCTTGTTTGAACCAAAGAAGCAGCCAGAAAGTCCCTGTTTCGAAAGCTCAATCTCAGGTAGCATGATGAACAAATTTTCCAGAACTTTAATTTCTTGTTAGAATATTGTTCTATATTTTGCCCTGATCATGGGGATCTATTTATTTTTGAAAATGAGCCAGAAACAAGCATGTTATGATGATCTGAAAGTTTGCCCGTAAAAATGTTTTTGCTTGTTTCCTTTGATTCAGTGAAAATAAATGTTGTTTGATTTAGGGTTTAGGTTTAATGATGTTTAAGGATGAAATCTGGAGATTTTAGTGAAGTTTTGATACGTAGGGAGTGAGATAGCATGAACACCTTGCCGGAGAAGATGACCGGAACACTGTTCCGGTCATCTGAAAGTCATTAGGGCTTCTGATTAGGGTTTAATCATAATTAGGCCAGTTTGAATGTGGGTCGTCCATTAGCGCGCGTAGTCAACTCCCGCCCCCTGGAATTTGAATCTCAGCCTTAGATCTTGCATACTTTCCATTTAATTTCATTTTTATTTTATTTTTATTCATTTAACTTTCATATTTATTTTAAAATAGTTAGAAAAATCCTAAAAATATTTCCCTTAGCATTTTTGTTTCAAATATTTTTCTCATTCAGAAAATGATTTTTATTTTATTTTTTGTATTAAAAATTATTTTTAAATCATTTAAAAGTTTATTTTTAATTAGTTAATGGAAATTAATTAATTAAAAATACTTTTAGGTATTTAAAAATCACAAAAAAATTCATGTAACATTTAAAAACATTTAGAAACATTGTCCAACTCTCAAACCAAATTTCTTTTTTGTTCTTGATGCCTTTTGATAATTTTCTTTGGATTTAATTTCATTTCAAGGCATGATTCTTTTTGCATTGCATCTTGCATAACATGTAGTTTATAGGATAAAATTGGCATGAATTGATCTTGCATTTTCAATTTGTTTTGCATTTTTCTTGACAAGGTACCTTAAAACCCTAGCAATCTTAGAAAATTCATAACTCTCACTAGGTTAAAAGTTGGATCCCCTCCTTTGGGCAATGAGTTTGTGTAGGTTTATGGTTCCTTTAATTGCATTTTCAAATTTTTATCATGATGTTTGCTTCTGGTTTTGGATTTTGCTTTGTGTGTTGATCATAAACCCTAATTTATACCTTCCTTTGCATCCATCTTCCATTTGCTTGCATACCATGACTTTCCATGACATTTTGTGCATCCATTTGATTCATAATACATCTTAAGACATATTAGAATCATGTTTGATCATTTCATCTTGCATTTTCCATGTTATATGTCTTTTGCATTTCATAACTTTTCATGTGCATTCATGGTTCAATACATGCCTCATTTGCATCCATATGTTTGTATGATCATCCTCATGCCTTGCCTCATGTTTGAATCATCTTTTAGCATCATTAACATCATACTCATGCTTCTGGTTTTGGGTTGCATCATCACATTTCATCTCATTTGCATTGTATTTCATTTCTTTTGCTAACTTTTCAGGTGGTAAGTTGTTTTGAGAAGTGGATTTGCCTTCACTTCTCACAATCTCTTTTCATCTCCCTTATGCATCATTGCTTCATTTTTTGTATGTGTATTGGATTGAGCTTGTTCATCCTTGTTCATCTTATCTTCTTTCTTCAAGCAACTTGTCTTCTTAAGTGAAGCAAGATGTTTTGCTTCATCCTGTTTCTTTCTCCTTTCATCTTGCTCCTCCTTGGTGGCCTTTGAAGATTATTTCTCTCTTGAGCCTCACAAACCCTAGGAACAACCAAGAATGATAACAATTAGGGTTTGATTAGTCCCCCACTTAGCTTTTATCTTTGTGTCTCTTTGAGTCTTCTCTTCTCATCTCATAATCAGGGACAAAACCCTGAAGGCTTTAAGGCTTTGTTATTAAGCTTATGCCTGCATCCTTCTATTAGGATGGAGTGTATAACTTTAATCCTAAGTGTTAAACCCTTAATGTGTTTGAATCCTTTAATCAATTCACTTAATAATCATCAAGACATCAAGCTTGTAACTTGGGCCTTGCATTAGGGTTCTAATTCTTCCTTAATTGGTTAAGAAGGACTAACCCTAGTGTTAATGGACAAGTCCCCCTCAAGTTGTCTTGCAAACCATAAAATTCACTTCTTCATCTTATCAATAACTAAAATCCATCTAATAAAGGCTTTGTTTTGTCATAGGGTTAATCCCTAATCATGGATTAAGTTGAGGAGTTTTCCTCAGCTTAAACATTCTCATCTATTATCCTTCTATTAGGATGGTGTAATGAGTCTGTTTAATCCCTGATTATGGCTTAAACTCATTACTTAACACTAAACAAAAACAACAAAAACATCTAAATAAATACAAGTAGGTCAATGATCTTAATCCTACATCATGGTGATTAAGTGTGAGATATTGACTTCACACTTAAGGTATTCTCATTACCCCTAATCAGAGGGAGGATGTGATGAGTTTACTAACCCATTGGTTTAGGCTTAAGCTCATTAACTTATGACAAACTTCAAAAAGCAATAAAAGACTGAAAGCACAAAAACAAACAATAATCGTCTCCTTCGGGATTCTTTTCTCATCTCATTCACTCATAAACGAGAACTCGCTTCTTCCGTCTAATGCAAGACAGTTTGCACCTAAGCCAGACAGGTCATACACTTGAGCATGGACAAGTAAGCAGTTCACAAGTCAATTTATCTTTCAGTCTCTTTGGGTCGAACTACGGTGTTCTGACTTCCTCATTGCACGAGAGGATACGTAGGCATAACTTAACAGTTATCGAACAAAAGTCTATGTATATTCCCCCTCTTCCCAGCCTTATTCTTTAAGCCTCAAGATCATGAGCATTTCATTCCTGATATCACACTGACACTTTACTTATACACTTCACTTTTCTTTTACACTGACACCTGCATTCTTTTCCAGCTTTGATACACAGATTACACTGACACTACCCCTTTGAAACACAAATCTTTTAAGCGTGGATCCCGTCGAGTACGGCGGACAATCTGGGTGCTAATACCTTCCCAGGTTGTAACCAACCCCCTTTCTTAGTCTCTCTGGTTCGCAACCGTATTATCCATATCTTTTCTTAGGTTTATGCAGCATTACCTTTCCCTCGGGATAAAAATGCCTAGCTGGCGACTCTTGTCTTTTTGAGTTCACTCCTATGTGTTCTCTTCCTCCTTCGCCGACCGTTCGCGTTTGTACCCCTTCTGACCTTTGAGGTGTCATTGGGTGGGAGCGACATTCATATTCAGTGTCTTCTTCCTCTTCAGATTCATCATCAGACTTAGCAGCTTCACCCTCTTCCAACTCCAGCCTTTGAATGACTTCCTCCAGCTTTTTCTTCCTGACATCCAGCTCTTTGCAAGTGTTCTTCAGTTCTGCAATCAAAGCTACTTTGGATATAGGAGACTTTGCTTTTGAAGGTCCAGCAGATGTCCCAGTGGGAGCTTCAACATCAGCATCATGATGGCTTAAGAACAACTTGTAGTGGAAGACCAGAGGACTTTCTCTTTTGCAGACTGAATCCTTCTCAGTGAGGATACCTGGATACTGGCTGAGGATTATACCACATAGCAGAGATGGAAAAGCATTGGGAAGCTTTGTTGCTGATGTTCCTGCATGCTTCAGTGTTTGATCAAATATGTTTGGCCCAAAGTCCAGCTTTGTTTGGGTGCCCACAACATAAATGAATCTGCCCAATCCAGTTGCTATTGAAGAGGTATGGTTGGTAAGGACCCAGAAGATATTAGGTCTATTACCTCAGTACATTCAAGTGAATTGCTGCCCATCTCTCTTTCAAGTGCCACCCTTCTTTGGTATACATATTTCCATCTGCTCACACTTGACACATGATTGAATCAAACATTGTCCAGAGGAGCTTCTGGAACAGCAGAGGTAGACCTTGAAGGTGCTGGTTTCTTCTTTGGTTGGGATGTTGGGACATCCTCTTCAACATCTGAATCTGGTGGAGTTATAGCTTTCCTCTTTTGTGTATTCACCTTGCTCCATTGTTTAGTTGGTCCAAATACCACTTTGGCCTTTTCTTTCTTTGGAGTAGGCTGCTTCTTTTCAGGAGTTGCATGTCCTGCAGTCTTCTTCCCCTTCCTAGCCCTAAGCCTTTTGGCTATGCTAGGGTCCACAGATGCAATGATCTCTGTGTCAGAGTCATCATCTATGGCTTCAACAGGAGGAGGTTGGGAAGTCTCCTCTTCAGCAGGTGGATCAACAGAAGCTTGGTCATCAGTGGCTTCATCATCATCATCAGTTGAGGCCTTGTGCTGGTCCTCAGATGTTTCAACATCTATTGGAACATCCTATTGAACAGGAGTGTCCTCTTCAGCTTGATTGCTCTGTTCTTCTTGTGGAGCTGGCATGGTGTTCAGGGGAACAGAGATACCACTCACAACTCTTTGTTCAGATAGAATCCTGTTCACGAGATTCTTAATAGAAGCATCGACATATTCAGAGGCTTTGGGGTGGTGTTTGAGGATGAAGGAATCCCTTTGACTTTGCTGAATACAGGTTCCTTTGCTCTTCTCACATTTGGAGTTCTAGGCTTTTGAGCAAGAGGAACACTTCCTCTGATTTCGTCTATGGGAGTTGTATCCATAGGTACCATAGAGATTGGGGTTGCATGCACCACATCTTCTTGGTTGAGGTTTTCATCAGTGAGGTTAGGGTTTTTATGTTGAGACATTTTCGAATGTGGTGGAAGAAGAGTTTGGGTTTGATTGATTTTGATGAGCTCTGAAAATCAGCTATAGCATGCAATTTGTTTTGAGAAGATGATGAGGAGATTAATAGCTGAGAGCAAGCTGGAGCTTTTATAAAAGTCGTTACTTGGAGAATTTTAAGGAGTGAAATACACAGAGTTTTTGACCAGACTGGTGTTGCCATCTGGTGATCATGCCACACGATGTCATAGGACATGTTGCCACTTCTCCATAACTGCTATATTTCACATAAGCAGATTCCCAATTTACCCCTTAGGTTTTCAAATTGGGTAGCATCCAAGGCTTTAGTAAATATATCAGCCAATTGCAGATCTGTGGCTACATGTTCTAATGAGATAACCTTCTCTTCCACAAGATCTCTGATGAAATGATGCCTGATATCAATGTGCTTTGTCCTGCTGTGTTGGATAGGATTCTTTGATATGTTAATAGCACTTAAGTTGTCATAGTACAATGTCATGACATCTTGTGGGACATTGTATTCTGTGAGCATTTGCTTCATCTAAACCAATTGTGAACAACTGCTACCAGCTGCAATATATTCAGCTTCAGCAGTGGATAAGGATACACAATTTTGTTTCTTACTGAACCAAGAAATCAAATTGTTTCCTAGAAAGAAGCATCCTCCTGATGTGCTCTTTCTATCATTAACACTTCCAGCCCAATCAGCATCACAAAAGCCAGTGAGAATTGGTTCACATCCATGGGAGTACATTATGCCATAGTCACAAGTACCATTGACATATTTCAGAATTATCTTAACCTGGTTTAGATGGCTAACTTTTGGATCAGCTTGATATCTAGCACATACACCTACTGCAAAGGCTATATCTGGTCTGCTAGCAGTCAGATATAATAAGCTTCCAATCATGCTTCTGTATAAGCTTTGGTCCACCTTCTCAACCTTGTCATCCTTTGTCAGCTTTAAATGAGTGGGGGCAGGTGTTCTTTTTTGACTTGCACTATCCATCCCAAACTTGTTGACAGTGTTCTTGGCATACTTGCTTTGGGATATGAACATGGAGTCTTCCATCTGCTTGATTTGCAGTCCAAGAAAGTAGGTTAGTTCTCCTACTAGACTCATCTCAAATTTAGATTCCATTTGAGTGACAAAATGTTTAACCATCATGTCTGACATCCCACCAAAGACTATGTCATCTACATATATTTGAGCAATCATGACATTTCCTTCTTCATCCTTCACAAACAAGGTTTTGTCTATTCCACATTTCCTGTATCCTTGTTTTGTCATAAAAGTAGTCAGCCTTTCATACCATGCTCTTGGAGCTTGCTTCAGACCATAAAGAGCCTTCCTTAGTTTGTATACATGATATGGACAACTTGGATCAACAAATCCCTTAGGCTGCTCCACATATACCTCTTCATTAAGATATCCATTTAGAAAGGCACTTTTCACATCCATTTGAAATAGCTTGAACTTCAGGATACAAGCAATTCCTAAAAGTAGTCTGATTGATTCAAGCCTTGCTACTGGTGCAAAGGTTTCATCAAAGTCTACTCCCTCAATTTGTGTGTATCCTTGAGCTACAAGTCTAGCCTTGTTCTTTGTAACAACTCCCTGCTCATTTGACTTGTTCTTATACACCCATTTAGTGCCAATGACATTTATGTCATCAGGTCTAGGAACAAGATCCCACACTTCATTCCTTGTGAACTGGCCTAATTCTTCTTGCATAGCACAAATCCAGTACTCATCATTAAGAGCTTCCTTGATGTTTTTAGGTTCTATTTTTGAAACAAAACAAGAACCTGAAATCACCTCTCTTGATCTAGTGCTTACACCACTGTTGGGATCACCAATTATCAAATCTTTAGGATGATCCTTCTGGATTCTAATGGAGGGAGGTTTGCTGGATTGTTCTGTCCTTGCCTCAGTTAGAGTGAAGTCAGGATGATCACTCTTTATTTCAGCTTCAGTCTGACTGTCAGCAGATGTTCCAACATCATCTGCAACATCTGCAGGGGCATCATCAATGATCACATTTATTGACTCCATTATAACCTTGGTTCTAGAGTTAAATACTCTATAGGCTCTGCTATTTATGGAGTATCCAAGAAAAATCCCTTCATCACTTTTAGGATCCATCTTTCTTCTTTGATCCCTATCAGCCAGAATGTAACAATTACTTCCAAACACATGGAAGTATTTGACTGTAGGTTTTCTGCCCTTCCAGACTTCATAGATGGTGGATAAGGTTCCTTTCCTTAGAGTGACTCTATTATGAATGTAACAAGCTGTGTTCATAGCTTCAGCCCAGAAGTACAATGGTAACTTTTTAGCATGGATCATAGCTCTTGCTGATTCTTGGATAGTTCTATTCTTCCTCTCAACAATCCCATTCTGTTGAGGGGTGATAGGTGAAGAATACTCATGATTGATACCTTCTGAAGAACAGAAATCTGAGAATTTTTTATTCTCAAACTCCTTTCCATGGTCACTTCTTATTCTGACCACACAACTTGCTTTTTCTCTTTGTATTCTTTGGCACAAATCTTTGAATACATCAAACACATCAGACTTTTCTTTAATAAAATTTATCCATGTATACCTTGAAAAGTCATCAACCACCACATAGGCATACCTTTTTCCACCAAGGCTCTCAACCTGCATTGGTCCCATAAGATCCATATGCAATAATTCCAAAACTTTGGAAGTTGTCAGATGTTGGAGCTTTGGATGGGACATCTTGGTTTGCTTGCCTATTTGACATTCACCACATTTTTTTCCTTCATCAATCTTCAGTTTAGGAATACCTCTCACAGCCTCCATAGATATGATTTTCTTTATTCCTCTGGATGAAGATGACCCAGTCTTTGGTGCCATAGTTTCACTTCTTCTTCTTTGGCTAAAGAGCAAGTTGAAGTGAGACTGAAATCTTGAGGTTCCCACATATAACAGTTGTCTTTAGATCTGGCTCCTCTCATGACAATCATTTGTTCTTTATCAGACACTATGCATTCAGTTTTGGTAAAGTTTACACTGTAACCTTGATCACATAATTGACTTATGCTGATCAAGTTAGCAGTTAATCCTTTTACCAGCAGCACATCATCTAGTCTTGGTACATCTGGGCAGTCCAAGGTCCCAACTCCCTTGATTTCTCCTTTAGCTCCATCTCCAAAGGTTACATATCTGGATGAATGTGACTTTAAGTTTACCATCAGATTTTTCAATCCAGTCATGTGCCTTGAGCATCCACTGTCAAAGTACCAGTCTCCTTTAGCTGATACTCTGAGAGATGTATGAGCTATATATGCAACACTCTTCTTTGACCATTTTTGCTTGTTGTGAGGTTTCCTTTGATGCCTCTTCCCTGTGTAGTGTTCATCTTTAGAGCTCCAAGGTTGTTTGTTGAACTTGTTCTTGGGCATGTAGCTTTGATCAGCATGAATACTAGCTTTAGGTACCCATACTTTCTTGATGACCTTTGTCTTCTGCTTAGGGGATTGCTGATATCTTTGATTTTGATGTCCATGCAACACTTTCTTGATGACCTCTATCTTCTGCTTAGGGGGTTGCTGATGCTTCTGATTTGGATATCCATGCAACTTGTAGCAATAAGGTTTGATATGACCAAACCTTCCACAATGATGACATCTCCATCTTTGATACTTCTTCTTTATCATGTTCTTTTCATGATGTTGGGACATCTGTTGGGACATCTTGTTTGACTTTATGGGATTTGAAGTAGTTTTGCTGGTGCTAGCCTCAACCTTTTGAGCTTTGTTAAATCCCAGTCCAGTTCTATCCCCTAAATGCTTATTGTTGTTGAGAATGACATCTAGTGTGTTTGAGCTACTGTTCAGCATTCTAACAGATTTGGACATATGTTCCAACTTGGAGTTGAGAAGGCTTGCTTCACTTTTCAAAGTGTCAATGATCTCTAGATTACTTGTTTTTTCAGCCTTCAATGCCTCAATCTGCTTCTTCTGCTTTATATTCTCCATGCATACTTCAGTGCTCCTTTTACACAGCATCTTGTATGATTCTTCAAGCTCTTCAAAAGTCAGCTCCTCATCACTGGATCCACTTTCAGATTCACATACTCCAGCTAGAGCAGTGATGTGCTTTGCTGATTCTTCTTCTGAATCACATCCTGAGTCTTCATCAGACCAGGTCACAGAGAGACCTTTCTTCTGCTTCTTTAGATATGTAGGGCATTCATTTCTGATGTGTCCATATCCTTCACATCCATGACATTTAATCCCTTTTTCTTGGTTGGTCTTCTCATCATAATTTATCCTTCTATCATATGGTCTCTTATTCTCAGAAGAGTTTGAGTTTCTTCCACTTGGTCTGGACCTGCTATCCATTCTTTTGAGAATTTTGTTGAATTGTCTTCCAAGCATAGCAATTGTTTCTGATAAATTTTCTTCAGGGTCTGCTTCATAATTTTCTTCTTCTTTATCAGTATTTGACACCAAAGCTATGCTTTTGTTCTTCTTGACAATTGTAACATTCATTCCCATCTCAAATGTTTGAAGGGAACCAATGAGCTCTTCAACCTTCATTTTGCATATGTCTTGAGCTTCTTCTATTGCTGTAACCTTCATGTCAAATCTTTTTGGTAAAGATCTGAGAATCTTTCTTACCAGCTTTTCATCACTCATCTTCTCTCCCAAAGCACCAGAAGTATTAGCTATTTCCAAGATGTTCATGTAAAACTCATGAATTGTCTCATCTTCCTTCATTCTCAAGTTTTCAAACTTGGTGGTGAGAAGTTGAAGTCTTGAAATCTTCACCTTTAATGTTCCTTCATGAGTTGTTTTGAGTGTGTCCCAAACATCTTTGGCCAGCTCACAGTGATGCACAAGTCTGAATATGTTCCTATCGATGCCATTGAATAAGGAATTTAGGGCCTTGGAATTTCCAAATGCTGAATCTTCTTCCTCCTTGCTCCATTCTTCTTCAGGTTTCAACACTTTTGCCCCATCCTTGTTGTCTTGGACAGGGTGCTCCCATCCTTTGTTGACTGCTTTCCAAGCCCTACTGTCAAGTGATTTTAAGAATGCTACCATTCTTGGCTTCCAGTAGTCATGGTTGGATCCATCCAATATAGGTGGTCTATTTACAGATCCTACATCTCTGTCCATGTTCCCAAAATTTGCAGTCCCTAGATCTCACCCAGTTAAACAGGCAGGGTGCCTGCTCTGATGCCAATTGAGATTCTGGGATCAGGTACGTGATGTCGAATGAGACGTTTAAACACTTGAAGACTTAAACAAAACTTAAAGTGCAGGTAAATTAAACAACACAGGAAATTGTTAACCCAGTTCAGTGTATCACCACACTTACATCTGGGGGCTACCAAGCCAGGAAGGAAATCCAATATAAGTAATATTAATTCTGGACTTAAACCACTCAGTTTAATCCCTCACTTAATATCTACCCAAGGCAATTTCTACCTAAGACACAACTTAGATATGAGTACCAACTCACTCCCCCTCAATCACACAGTGATATGTTATAATGTTTAATAAAATTGAAGTCACACTTCAAACACAACAGCTTGATCTTACTTCACAGTTTCAATCAAGACATAATTCACTTTTGCTTAAAAGCTCATAAAGTGATACACATATACAACCTGCTATTAAAACACAAACACCTATTTAGTCTTCTTAATTTCGTACTCTATTCTGAGAGTTTCTGTTGCTTAAATAGATGCTTGGATTTTGGGCTTTCTGTAGTTTATCCAATCCTGATACGCATGTTGTCATCACATTGAATTAGGGTTTGCTACTTCCTTGATTCTAGGTGAGTCAGTTTTTCTGTTATACTGAAATCATATAACTAATCTCCCTACAGATGCGCCTTCTACTGTTTTATCCATTCACAATTAATTCCAGATAAATTCCCTGAATTTACTCAGTTATGTTAAGCATTATTTAATTCTGGTAGCAGGTTTGAGATGTCACAACATCTGGTGTGACATCCTGAAATCTGAACTTACTTCATTAACTTATACAATGTCACAACATCTGGTGTGACATCCTGAATTAAGTTCATTAACTTATACTCTGTTTGATAATGTCACAACATCTGGTGTGACATCCTGAACTAAGTTCAACACTTCTTGTTTGTCAAAAATTCTGCCAATTCTAAACATCTACAGTTTCTCTAGTTCGCGACCGTGTTATCCATCCTTCCTTAGGTCTATGCAGCATTACCTTTCCTTCGGGATAAAAATGCCTAGCTGGCGACTCTTTTTCTTTTGAGTTCACCCTTGTGTATTCCTTCCCTTTCGCCGACCGTTCGCGTCTGTACCCCTCCTGACCGGGTGTCATTTGGTGGGAGCGACAGCTTGGCGACTCTTTTGGGGACCCTTATACTGTAACCAGGGTTTCTGGTTCTTTTGATTTGTGTTTACTGGGGTGTCATGTGCTAATTGTGTTTATTTATTTGCTTTATTCATTGCTTTATGTACAGCTTTATTTACTGCTTTCCTTTACAGTTTTTCATATTTAATACTGTCATTATCATTGCTGGATCTGGTTTTCTTTGGTGGGTGGGGTTCCATTGAGAGTTTGAGGTCCTATACCTGGGGCCTGAGTGACACCTAGGCTATAGTGGTTCATGTTCTTTCCCATTCCATCTCGGTCTGGTGCGGGAATATGAAACACGGTTCAGATGTGGGTTTCTTCTTGAGAACTCTGTGCTACAGATTTCCTGTAGTGCTAGGGCTATCTGGGAAGCCTGCTAAGTCTGGATGACCTTTATTATGACCTTCAGAAACTGAGGTGAATTAGAGGAGGATCTTTTATGGTTATTGTAAACATTGTACCTCCGGGTTAGAAGTGTTTACACTTCTCATAACTGATCCAAGTCTGAGGATCCTTGTTCTAAAACACTACCTGTGAGGGGGTGGGGCTGTTTACAGGTTTGCAGGTACCCTTCGCCACATCATACCCTGTTTTGTTCTGTTTAAGAGTACTCCACTTTGGAAAGTTCTTGTGATTAACCCGGGACATGTGACTCTTTATTTGAGTCCCCCACCTTGGTTACTGGATTTCTGAGCCTCCATCTGGACTTTTTTTTTTGAACATACATGGGCCTTATATCAAGACAGATAATCAGATCCAGCTTGATCACAAACCCTTGCATATCATTTGCATATATCATCATTGCATCATTTAACATTTGTTTATTTGTTTTTCAGGGTATCCACATCATATCTGGTTTGGTTTTGATCCCTTCTCTTGCATAGACCTCTGCTTCATCAGTTATCTGCTTCAGTTGTCTTCATCATCACCAGCATCAGCCTGTCAGTGGCTCATTTCAAGCATCAGTCTGTGATCTTCATCAGTACCTATCTTCAGTTTCTTCAGCAGCCTTCATGACTACACCCAGGAAGAGCAACATATCCTACCATTTCTTTGAGCCTGTGTTGACTGGTATCAGGAAAATCCAGACACTCATCACACCTGACCACATCCCATTGTTTAGAGAACACTATGGAGGTATCCTGGATATGGTTATGGACCTTGACTCTTCTCAGAGAAGCATGATCCACACATGCTTGCAGTTTTATGACTCTCTATTGAGATGTTTCACCTTTCCAGACTTCCAGCTAGGGCCTCTGCTGGAAGAGTTTTCTTCATTGATTGGAGTACCTATCAGAGGTGGAATCCCTTTCAACCCAGAAATGACTTTTCCCATAAATGAAGAGATAGAAAAGGTACTATACCTGGAGCCTGCCTTGATTTAGCAAAGTATGACGACAAAAGCTGGGGTCCTTGGTTTGCACTTGGACTTCTTGATTTCTCAGGCCATCCTGAAGGCTTCATTAGGGCAGTGGAGGGCAGTCTGTGCACTGTTAGCCCTCAGCATATATGGGACTATACTGTTTGCAAATGAGCCTAAATTTGTCAGCAAGAATGCCATCCATCTGTTTCTTCTGAAGAACCCAGTGCCCACATTGCTGGGAGACTTTTACTATTCCATCCATCAGAGGAATGAGAAACAAAGGGGGAAGTTGGTAAGATGTTGTGCTCCTTTGTTCTACACCTGGCTGCTCAGACACCTGCCTAAGTCAGATGCCTTCTTGAATCCCCACCAACAGAAGAATTGGGCCAAGAGGTTCATTGCCTTGACTTCAGATGATATCAGATGGTGCACCCAGAGCACCAAAGGCAAGGACATTACCACCAGCTGTAGACAATACCCAAATGTACCTCTGATAGGAGTAAAGGGTTGCATTAACTACAATCATTTGTTGTTTAAGAGACAATTGGGCTATGCTTTGGTTCACCCTCCTAGAGTGCAAGATTTAGCTGAGACCCTGTATTGTGAAGTAAAACCTAATTCAGCTGTTGTCAGACAAGCATCCTGGGCTTGGGACAACATTCATACAAAAGGGATGGCTATTCTTGGAAGATGTAATAATGTTGCTTCAGCTCAGTACTATGATTGGTCCCGTACTAGAGCTCAGATTACTGGAATGCCTTTCACTTTGGAGGACATACCTGGACCATCTACAGTACAACCTGCAGCAACTGTCAGCCTAGAGGAATTTGAGAAGCTAAAAGAAAGAAATGAGAACCTATCTCAAGCTTTGAAGAAGACTCTTTGCGAAAGGAGTGATGGTCGTCTGGACATTGAGAGATTGGAAAAGCTCAGGGTGGAGCATCTTGCCAAAATTGAGAAGACAGAGGACTACATCAGGAAAGCAAGAGTTGGGGAACAAATATTGAAAAATGCCTGTAAAGAAGCCAAGATTCAGAAGGCTAGAACTGAGCTCTATCTACAAGAGAGTCAGGCTAGGTGGGTCAGAATCACTGAAGCCCGTACAAAAGACCAGAAAACTCAAGCCAAGATTGAACAGTTAGAGGCCAATGAGAAGAAGCAACAAGAAGCTTTGTTGGCAGCCCAGAATGAGATTTCAGAGTTGAAGCTCAGAGCAGGATTGAAAAGATCAAAGGACCAGGACAGGCATAAGAAGCTGACCACTGCCATTGCCACCAGGAACCTCCTCATTAGGACCATTACAGAGCACCCAGCTGGTCCAGTGACTGAGGCACTCCTGAAGGAGGTCAAAGAGGATGAGTTTGGACTGGATGTCTGATTCTTTGTTTGTTGTTATTTCCATTTGATGTACTTTTTCTTTTGATGTATTTTGACCATCCATGGGCATATGTTGTAAAACAAACTATGTATTGTTCATCATTTGTAATATATTAGTTTGCTTTCATGAGGTTTCTTTTCTCAGCAACATCAAACATCTTCCTCGAGGTATGGAAAGGTCAAAACAAGGAACCAAACCGGATACCTTGGAAAACAAATAAGCATACTGCATTGCATACTAACTTTTGTTTTGTTTTGTAGGTTTTATTATTGTTTCTAACTTTGTTGTGATCTCAGGAAACATTGCTCGTCGCCGAGTGTTCCCTGTCAACCGCGTGCACCGGTACCCGACTCGTAACAACCTTCCCGGTATTCAAATGGAACAAGTACAGCAGGATCTGAATGAGGTCAGAAATCAGAGGGCTAATGAGAGAGTGGAGATGAGAAATTAGATGTCTCAACTCATGGCTGTGATGACTGGCTTAGCCCAGAGTCAGGAAAGGTTAAGAGAGCTGGTGGAAAGACAAACTCCTGAAGAGCCTCATTCTGGAATAGGAGGAACTAGTAACAATGAGCGGGGCCAGCTTCGTATTGACCCACCAGTATTTGGACCTCATCTGGATCCAGAAGCTAACATCCCGAGAAACGTGCAAGGTAATACTGCTGGAGGGACAATCTTGCAAGAGGATCCCCAAGAAGAACAGTTTACTGTTATGGGAGCTGGAGATGAAGTATATGACAGGAGATTGGACGAAATTGCTGAGAAATTAAGATCTTTGGAGTCTCATAATTCTTTGGGCTTCGATGTGATGGATATGGGACTAGTGGATGGGGTGAGAATTCCCCACAAATTCAAACCCCCATGCTTTGAAAAGTACAATGGCACCTCCTGTCCTCGCACTCATCTGCAGTCATTCTTGGGAAGACTTAAAGCTTATACTATGGATGAAAAGTTGTGGATGTTCTACTTTGAAGACAGTCTGGCTGGGGCTTCAAGAGAGTGGTATTCACACTTGTCTAGAGCCACCATAAGATGCTGGAAGGATTTGGATGAGGCTTTCGTCCGTCAATATCAATACAATCTGGACATGGCTCCCAATAGGACCCTCCTAATGGGAATGTCTCAGTCTTCTAGAGAGTGCTTCCGGGAATATGCCCAAAGGTGGAGACAGCTTGCTGCTGCTGTCCAACCACCCATGTCAGAGAGGGAAATGGCCGACATGTTCATGAATACTTTGCAAGGGACCTATATTGATAGACTGGTTGCCTTCTCCTCTACTAGTTTTGCTGATATGGTCATAGCTGGTGAGAGGATTGAAAGCCTTTTAAAGATGGGCAAAATTTCCGACAGTGGTGCAAGTTCATCCAGCAATCCCAGAAAGCCTTTTATGGGACCCCGAAGGGCCGGTGAAACAAACTCTATTCATGCAAGCAGGGGCAGGCCTCAGTATGATCATCGGTCAGTAGCAGCTGTTACCATTCCAGCTCCGATTCCTCAACAATGAGCATATCCTCAACAACAACAACCACAGTATCAACAACAAGTTCATTATCCGCAACAGAGAACCTACAGCAACAACAACAACCAACAACAGCGTCCTTTCCAACAAAGGCCATCGCAGGCAAACAGGGTGATTGACCCAATCCCAATGCCATATGTTGCACTCTTGCCACAACTCCTGAAGCTCAAACTAGTCGAGTTAAGGACATTGGCACCTCCGGATCCTTCCAATATGCCAAAGAACTATGATGCCAATGCCAGGTGTGCATTCCACTCAAACGCACCGGGGCATAATACTGAAAAATGCAGGGCCTTACAGATGAAAGTCCAAGACCTGGTGGACTCAAAAGCTCTCAACTTTGCACCCCCTCCGAATGTCACAAGAAATCCAATGCCTAGTCACAACGGGCCTAGGATTAATGCTATTGAGGAAGGCAAACTATCCACCTTAATCACCAGTGTTGCACAGATTCGAACACCTTTGGTTGAAATCAAAGCTCAACTTTTGGAATGCCAAGTGTTCCCCGGGTGTGAGCTCGGCTGTGGATATTGCAATATTGCAATCAATGGGTGTGAAAGGCTGAGAAACGGCATAGATGGTCTTATTAAGGATGGTATCCTTCATATTATGACAACAGTGCCTACAAATCCAACAATTCCTTCACCGGCAATCACAGATACTCCTACAACGTCAGCAACCATTGTTCCAACGAATTCTAATACAACTCCAACAACTGCTCAATCAATCACTTCAACGGATGCAAGTTTAGTCACCACTCCTGCTACAACTTCAACACCCATCCAGTCAATAGTGTCTTCTACGACATCAGCAACAATTGATGAAAGCATCTCAACGGTTACCATATACTATGACCCTGCAAATGTTCTTGCCAACAACTCACCAAATGTCACTCCTGTCAGAGCACCAGTTACCATATACTATGATCCACACACCATTGTGGTCCCTTCTGCAGCTGCTATCAGTCTGGTCACTATCACAGTGCCTGGGCCAGTTCCTTACGAAAGCAATAATGCCGTCCCTTGGCATTATGGCTCAGATCTGTATTGTGAGGGCCAGAAGATCACTTTAGAATCATCAACTTCTTCACCTCAGATAGACAATGTGGGGGAGGCGGAGGCTTCACTAGAAGCGGACATCTCTTTGCCTCGCAAATCCCAAGACCCGTTGCTGAAGTAGAAGCTGCTGTTAAGGCAAAAGGGAAGAGCATGGTGCAAGAAGAACGAGTTGTCAAAGAAGCTTTGAAGACTCCTTTTGATCAAGAGGTTGATGAATTCATGAGAATCATAAAGAAAAGTGATTACAAGGTGGTAGACCATCTTCACCAAACACCTTCCAAAATCTCCATACTATCGTTGCTAATGTGCTCCGAGGCTCATCGGAACGCACTATTGAAAGTCCTGCACGCAGCTTATGTGCCGGAGGAGATTACCGTCAATCAGTTAGAGGTTGTGGTTGGAAATGTCAACGCTAGTAATGGGCTAGGATTTACCAACACTGATTTAACAACGGAAGGTCGCAATACAACAAGGCCTTGCACATTACCTTGGAGTGTAAGGGTGCAGTTCTTTCTCACGTACTGGTGGACACAGGGTCATCCCTCAATGTCCTGCCCAAGAAAGCCCTTGTGAAGCTGGAGTATGATGGATTGGTACTACGCCCGAGTAACTTGGTAGTAAGAGCCTTTGATGGTTCTAAAAGATCAGTTCTGGGAGAGATAGAATTACCAATAATGATTGGCCCACAGGTTCAAAACGACCCTCTTTGTGATGGATATACAGCCTACCTACAGTTGTCTATTGGGTAGACCATGGATACACGCCGCTGGCGCCATGACTTCAACCCTTCACTAGAAGTTAAAATTCGAGTGGGAAGGCCAAGTCATTACTATCTGTGGGGAGGAGGATATTTTTGTTAGCCAGCTGGCCACCTTCAAATACATTGAGATGGATGGAGAGATCCATGAAACCATGAGCCAAGGGTTTGAGGCCCTTAATATTAATGAAACATATGTTGTGCTTGGGACCTCCATCACATCATATCAGCAAGCCCGGAAGGTTGTTGAGGAAGGTACCGCCCAAGGCTGGGGCAAGCTGCTGCCCGTGGAGAAGAAAGAAGACCGATTCGGGTTGGGTTACAGACCAACTCGACAAGATCAATCAGAGGCTGCAACGGAGCCCAAGTTTATTAGTGGGGGGATGCTCACCCCGGATGCTGTGAATAGCTTGGAAGATGAGTCAGAAGAAGAACGCAACCTGGAAAGCTGGATACGTCCAAGGACCCCGGGGAGCCATGTCTCAAACTGGTCTTCCCAGGAAATTATAAGGGTTACTCCTGCAGAGTAATTATTATTTCCTGTATTTTAAAGCATGCATCAAGTCCTGCATCTTGCCCAAGATGTCAGGACTCATTTTGTAATCGGGCCATCTTGTATTTTGTGCAAAGATCAATTAAGGAATATCACGACATCTTTTGCAAATGAGTCTTTTCTTTTCCGCTCACTGTTTTTCATTTTTCATTTTTTGTACAAAAATAAAGTGGCAATGCTTTTCAAAATAAGTAACTTCATTTTCACTTTTTCTAAATAAGATAAAACTGATCACTAAAATGAACAAATCTAAACCCTTGCAGAGAGTGCCCTCCAGACTGCACCGACAACGACACCGCCATGACTTCATATGACTTTGACAATCCGATTAATCAAGCTGATGAAGGGGTTGAAGAAGATTATGAGCTACCTGAAGAACTAGCCAGGTTGTTGAGACAGGAGGAGAAGGTTATCACTCCTCATCAGGAGGAAGTTGAGACAGTTAATCTTGGTACAGAAGAAGACTCGAAAGAAGTTAGGATCGGGGCCTGCCTGCAAGATTCAGTAAAAGAACAACTTATTGACATGCTTCGGGAGTATGTGGATGTTTTTGATTGGTCTTATCAGGATATGCCAGGGTTGGACGCCGACATTGTTATGCACAAGCTGCCTCTGAAAGAAGACTGTCCACCAGTAAAACAGAAGTTGCTCCGTACTCGCCCAGATATGGCAATGAAGATAAAAGAAGAGGTACAAAAGCAGTGGGACGCCGGTTTCCTTGCTGTGACTAGCTATCCGCCGTGGGTTGCTAACAGTGTACCTGTGCCTAAGAAGGATGGCAAGGTGAGAATGTGTGTGGATTACCGGGATCTGAACAGAGCCAGCCCGAAAGATGACTTCCCTTTACCTCACATTGATGTATTGGTCGACAATACGGCTCAATTCTCGGTGTTTTCCTTCATCGATGGATTTTCAAGATACAATCAGATCAAAATGTCACCTGAAGACATGGAGAAGACAACTTTCATCACACCCTGGGGCACATTCTGTTATAAGGTGATTCCATTCGGACTGAAGAATGCGGGTGCCACTTATCAACGGGCTATGGTAACATTATTCCATGACATGATCCACAAAGAAATTGAATGTTATGTGGATGACATGATTGCCAAGTCCCTCACAGAAGAAGACCACCTGGTGAATCTATTGAAGTTATTCAAGCGTCCGAGGAAGTACCAACTGAAGTTAAACCCCAACAAATGCACATTCGGGGTGTGATCCGGTAAGCTGCTGGGATTTATTGTAAGTGAGAAAGGGATTGAAGTTGACCCTGATAAAGTCAAAGCCATTCAAGAAATGCCTGCACCAAAGACTGAAAAAGAAGTTCGGGGGTTCTTAGGTAGGTTGAACTACATTTCAAGGTTCATATCTCACCTCACAGCAACTTGTGAACCTTTATTCAAGTTGTTAAGAAAAGAACAAACGGTCAGGTGGAACGAAGACTGCCAAAAGGCTTTTGACAAAGTCAAGGAATACTTACAAGAGCCTCCGATCCTTATGCCTCCAGTTGAAGGAAGACCTCTAATCATGTACTTGACAGTATTAGAAGAGTCAATGGGGTGTGTGCTGGGCTAGCATGACGAGTCTGGTCGAAAAGAGTATGCAATATACTACCTGAGCAAAAAGTTTACCGACTGTGAACATCCTTATTCACTGCTCGAGAAAACTTGTTGTGCTTTAGCGTGGGCTGCTCGCCGATCGAGACAGTATATGTTGACCCACACTACTTTATTGATATCAAAGATGGACCCAGTCAAGTACATTTTTGAGAAGCCAGCGCTTACCGGACGGGTTGCAAGATGGCAAATGATCCTCACAGAATACGACATTCAGTACACATCTCAGAAAGCCATCAAGGGCAGTGTATTGTCTGATTATCTTGCTGAGCAACCCATTGATGATTACCAGCCTATGAGATTTGACTTCCCTGATGAAGACATCATGTTCTTAAAAGAAAAAGATCATGAAGAGCCTATTCACACCGAAGGGCCTGACCCGGAAGAAGAATGGACTATGATGTTTGATGGGGCTGTTAATATGAATGGTCGTGGTGTTGGTGCAGTACTCATTACGCCTAAGGGAGTTCACATGCCTTTCTCAGAAAAACTCACCTTTAACTGCACTAACAACGAAGCTGAATACGAAGCTTGTATTATGGGTCTTGAGGAAGCCATTGACCTCAGGATCAAGACTTTGACTGTGTTCGGAGATTCAGCTCTAGTAATCAATCAAACCAACGGCAAATGGTACACCCATCAAGATCATCTAATACCTTATCGGGATTATGCAAGGAGGTTGTTGACTTTCTTCACAACAGTCAAACTTGAGTATATCCCTCGAGATGAAAATCAGTTTGCAGATGCTTTGGCTACCATTTCATCCATGATCAAAGTTCAAGCTGCCAACTTTGTGCCTCGAATATCAGTATCTAGACTTGACAGACCAGCATACGTATTCTCTGCAGATGTTGTTAAAGATGATAAGCCTTGGTTCCATGACATTAATTGTTTCTTGGAGGATCAAACATACCCACCTGGGGCATCTTCCAATGATAAGAAGACATTAAGAAGGCTGGCTGGTAGTTTCTTCCTGAATGCTGATGGTTCCCTGTATAAGAGAAACTTTGATATGGTACTTCTCAGATGTGTTGATAGGGCAGAAGCAGACTTGTTGATGCACGAGGTGCATGAAGAATCTTTCGGTACTCATGCTGGAGGGCATGCTATGGCTAAAAAGTTGTTAAGATCAGGCTATTACTGGATCACAATGGACGCAGACTGTTGTGCTTATGCCAGGAAATGCCATAAATTCCAGATTTATGCGGATAAAGTGCATGTGCCTCCAAATCCCCTGAATGTGATATCTTCACCCTGGCCCTTTGCCATGTGGGGCATTGATATGATTGGGAAAATTGAACTGACTGCTTCAAATGGCCACAGATTCATCTTGGTAGCCATTGATTATTTCACCAAGTGGGTTGAGGAAGCTTCGTATGCAAATGTCACCAGGCAAGTGGTAGCCCGATTCCTGAAGAGAGACATCATATGTCGGTATGGAGTGCCCGAGCGAATCATTACTGATAATGGTTCCAATTTAAATAATAAAATGATGGCAGAATTGTGTCGGGACTTCAAGATCCAACACCACAACTCTTCTCCTTATAGGCCAAAGATGAATGGCATTGTGGAAGCAGCTAATAAGAATATCAAGAAAATTGTGCAGAAGATGGTGGTCACCTACAAAGACTAGCATGAAATGCTACCATTTGCCTTGCATGGGTACCGTACGTCAATCAGAACATCCACTGGGGAACACCGTATCAGCTTGTTTATGGTATGGAGGCAGTCCTACCTATTGAAGTTGAATTACCCTCCCTGCGGGTACTCATGGATGTCAAACTGAGTGAAGCAGAATGGGTCCGATCCCGATACGAACAGTTGAGTCTGGTCGAAGAAAAGAGATTAGCTGCAATCTGCCATGGGCAGCTGTATCAGAAAATAATGAAGAAAGCCTTCAATCAGAAAGTTAGGCTTCGGGAATACCAAGTAGGAAATCTTGTACTGAAAAGACTCCTCCCTCCTCATTCAGACCATAGGGGCAAGTGGACTCCGAATTATGATGGTCCATTCATAGTAAAGAAGGTTTTCTCTGGTGGAGCACTGATGCTCAGTACTATGGATGGTGAAGATTTCTTGTCCCCTGTGAATTCAGATGCAGTTAAAAAATACTTCGCGTAAAATGACCCGTTGTACATAAAAACAGAATAAAAGACTCGGGCAAAAATAAGGGAAAATAAACTAAAAATGTACACCCGCTGAGTTGAAAAGCCACATTGGACAACTCAGGAAAAAATGGGTATCCCGGTGGATTGAAAACCTGAAAGGGCGATCCACGCAAAATAAGGGAATAAGCGAACAACTGCATTCTGAATTCGTCTGTATCACTTACAACACGGCAAGCTTCGAGAGGTGAAAGCGTCGGTCAGAATCAGCCTTCTTCGGAAAGCAAGATGAGAAGAACGTCAATGTCATACAAGTCATAGCAAGAGGAGCACTGAAGCGTCGTCAACATTGCCAGCACCTTTTTATTTCTCAATTTTGTAACGATCCCCTCATTTCAGGGGATTTGTTTCTTTGACTATACTTGCCAATTCAGGGCATACAAACCAATAAAATCAGATTTTCAGTCACGTTTCATCTTGTACATTGTTATTTTCATTTGCAAAATGTTCGATGTCCTTGAAATATTGATTGCATAAATACATATTTGTCTTTTCTAAATCACATGCTTACAGGAAATATATTTGCTCCCGGGAGTGTCTATACCCTTATGATGGGATCCAGTAGGGGATACCTCGGGGTACTTGTATGTTTCTTTGTCATAACAGGATTGTAGGTGTTCAAGGTGCAACATGGGGCATGAAAGCTTCTCCCCAGCAAGCTGCTAAATCATTATTTCCTCAACACGTCTTCCAAACAGCATCAGAGGGGCTCATTTCCCCAACTGAATTCATCATCCTCAGCAGGATCCCCTACAGAAATCTCTAGGAAGATCGTCCAGTGATCATTCCTCCCCAGCCAAGTGTCAGGCAGGGAACCATCTCCCCGTAGAGCTCCAGCCTCTATTTAGAAGAGCAATGTCTGAAGATCTCACAACAAAGTGACAAAAGCTTCCATAAACCCCAGCCAGGATCCTCATCACCAAAGATGGGTTTATCAGTGACCTATTTCCCCATGCAGAGTCATATGTATCAGATCTACCAATGATCTCATCCCCAACTGGGATATCGCTTCAAGCAGATCAGCCGGAGATCTTCACAGCAACGGGATCTGAATCCCGGATCGGTATCTTTGCATAATCATAGCATTCACATCGTATTTCCCCCCAGAGCATAGCATTCCGTCTAAAACGGAGCATTACGGCAAAAATCAAACATTTTGCATAAATCATAAGCCATGTTCTGAATCAAGCATTTGTATATACCAACATTCCATCAACAATATGCAAAATACCTCCCAAACTCCCTGGCAGAGAGCCAAAGCATCCTCTTTGCACTCACAAATGCAGATACATGTTCCTTTTTGCACTCGTTCGTGTCACCTTCCCCAGCACGGTTGCCTAAAACACTTTGTAAACCAAACACTTCTTTCGGCACCCGTCCGTGTCGTGCTCTCCCCAGCAAGTTGAACATTCGTATGTGTCTCACTCACGTTTACTTATTTCAGATACTCGTCCGTATCTTGTTTACACCACTTGTTTCCCCTCAGATTCGATACTCGTCCGTGTTCTTTGTTAACCAGTTGGTACTCGTCCGTATCATCATCTCTGAACATGCGTCAGCGTTTGTTTCTACCGATACTCGTCCATATCATAGTCTTGAGGATGCTCGTCCGCATCTTTAATCTATACGCAGTGTCAAACACTTATACCTTTCCTTTCTTGGATGTAAGCACTCGTCCGTTTTTACCATTCCCCAGTAGAACGACTTTTCTTCTATCTGACATTCGTCCTATGCCATGATACTTTCGGCAGCCGTACCCTGCCAGGTGATCGTCCTTCACCTTTGGATGACCGTCCCTCATCCTTTCCCCCAGCGGAGTCTCCATTATTGGAACCCTTTTATAACCGGCATTCGTCCTATGTCGTGATATTTTAGCAGTCATCCCCTGCTAGGTGATCGTCCTTCACCTCTTGATGATCGTCCTTCATCACTTTATCCGATGGTCATCCCTATCGTTGGTCTTGTTATCTGACATTCGTCCTATGTCATGATAAACCCCGAGAGCAGTCGTACCCTGCTAAGTGATCGTCCTTCACCTCTCGATGATCGTCCTTCATCATGATTATCCGATGGTCGTCCCCATCGTCGAACTTTTCTATCTGGCATTCGTCCTATGTCGTGATACTTTCTGCAGCCGTACCCTACCAGGTGATCGTCCTTCACCTCTTGATGAACGTCCCTCATCTTATCCCCAACGGAGCAGCCGTCCCCTGCTAGGTGATCGTCCTTCACCTTTGATGACCGTACCTCATCGCTTATTTCAGTAACCTGATGGTCATCCCCATCATTGCTTTACCTCTTAATCCCCGGAGAATCTTGTTACCTTACCCGATGGACGTCCCCATCATGATGCCCCTATTTCCCCAGCATGTCGGTCGTCCCCGTCGTTGCTTTATCCTCAACAGTCGTCCTCTGCTCGATGTTCGTCCTCCATCGCCCCCTATTTCACTTCCTTTTACAATCTATATCCCTTTTCTTCTTCATTCAATGAGTGCAAATTTTGGACTGTCTTTGGTATTCAACCACAAGTTATCTTGTTTGTCTGTTAAGTCGTCGCTTACATCCTACACAGCTAACTCATGTTTGAATAGGGGCAGCTGTAAACACCCCAAATTTTCCCTCACTCATTTCACCATGGCTTGTGATTCTTGTCATTTGCATAAGTTCAATCATATCATCTCATATTACATTTTTTGCTTCATCGCATTGGTTCAAAGTCATCTGCTTCTAGGGTTTGTGATTTGAGCAATCCCTGAGCCTTTTGAGCCACTCCAAGAGTCTCCAATCACCTCAATAGGGTCCATGTATGTTCAAGCATCATATTATATCCTCCCAAGATCAAGACAGCCAAAAATCACAAGAACTGAGAAAGGCATGGAAGCAGAGTCAAGCATAACTGCACAGATGACCTAAAATTAGGGTTTTGGTTTCAGAGGCCATAACTCCATTTTTTTGGTCATTCTTGTTTCTATTGGTCTCTATATGTTATAAGAATCATACATACCAATTTTCATGAAGAAATTCAATGGGGAAGGCATCTGATCAAAAGATGACTTCTTGAGCAAGTCAGTGCAAAATCAGGGCATCTGAGGCCCCCAATCATCCAACCAAAGGGTTTTCTCCATCATTTTGGATGATTATGATCTTTATTTGATCATAGAAGAAGTTAGAAGTTCACAAAATTGAATAATTTCAAGCCATTTGCAAAGTTACCATTTCGGGAAAGTGACTTGTAATGCAAATTTGCCATTTTGGGAAAGTTTTTCAACCTCCTCTTTTTGATTCAAAAATGCTTCAAATGAAAAATTCTTGGTCATGAAAGTTGTAGATTGGATCCTCCCATTTTCAAAAAGTACAAGAACTTGATCTAATTCATTCTAGAACTAAAGTTATGGCCTTGCAAAGTTGGACAAAATCACTTAATTTTCACTTTTGTGCCAAAGAGGAAACTTGCAAAAACACTTGCCAAAGCCAAATGTGACCTCAAATCAACTTATAACCATCATACAAACATCATTCATGGTCTATAATTCAGAATGACCCAAAGGATTTCTCATTTCTATGCCTTGAATTACAAGTCACATAAGGCATTATTTTCATGAATCTTCAAAATTGGAATTTTTGCAAAAAGAACTTTTAATGCTTGAATTAGTTGCTAAGTGAGTTCAAGACATCATAACAACTTCACATGGCCCATTTGGCTGCAATTTGCCCAAGAGTTTAGAGGTTTCTTGGCCTTAATTCACAAAGACTTCCAAAGGGGGGAAAGTTGCAAGAACCATGCTACCACTTGCCCTAGCCATTACAGCTGCACAAAAGCAATCTAAGGGCCTTCCTTGATCCATGCTGAACCCATCCATGCCCCTAATCTCCCTCTGACCCGAGCCATACCTCAAGTACACAAAGTCATGACTTTTTGCATTTTGCCCATGCCAATCAAACTGTGCCACTACCAACCCTCTGCCCAATCAGAGCCTCATATGTGGACCTCAAGGACTTGAAAGAGACACACACACAAGCCTGCAACCCCCATAAGCCAGGATTCACAAAAACTATCAAAAACTTCACCTCTTCAAAACTTCTCCCACAGCCATCAAACTTCCACTTTTCCTTCACCAATGAGTCACACATCCTCCATAGAATCAAAATCCACCATTGAAACAGCCTGAAACATCACATACTCAACTCTCCAAATCTGCTATATCAGAACCAAAACCTTCAAACCAAGCCATAAAAACTCATTCTAAGCTTCATTTCATCATCTGGGGGTTCAAAGAGGTGGACTTGCAGAAAAGGAAAGGTCAGAAATCCCAGAACCAGAAAGTTCCATCTCAGGTAACATGATGAACTTTTTTCCCAGAAGCTTGCTTTTAAGTTCTTTTATGGTTCTATATGCTTCCCTGATCATGGGGATATGATTATTTTTGAAAATGGTTGAGAAACCACCATGTATGTGAGCTCTGAAACTTTTGCCCGTTTTTATATTTTTGTTCGATTCATGTTCATGAGGCAAAATAAATGAGTTTTGGTTGGGGATTTAGGTTTAGGATTGTTAGAAGATCATTTTTGTGCAAGAAATTTGGAGATTGGTAGCCTGAGGGAGAAGTTAGGGTTTGGGCTCGTCGGAGAAGACGACCGGAACACTGTTTCGGTCGCCTGAAAGTCGTTATGCCCTAATCCTGTATTTAAGTCAAGTTTGAATTTGGATCCTTGATCTGGCTTTCCCGCGCGCTATGAATGGCCTAGATTCAGTGATTTAGCCCTAATCCAGTCATTAGCATTAATTAATTAGGATTAAAATTTAATTAACTCAGGACAAATCCCAGCCTTTAAAACGCGCTCCAGTCAACCTTTTCCCTGTAACTTTGAATCCTGGCTCTTGTATCTGATTACTTCTCCTTTAATTTAAGTTTATTTTCTTTTTAATTCATTTTTCTTGCACATTTTATTTAAAATAGCAAATCATTTCTAAAAAATCTCATTTTTTGCATCATACCTTAAAATATTTTTCTCTTTCTAAAAATAATTTTTATTTTATTTTTTGCATAATTTTCGTATTTTAAAAATATTTAAATGTTTATTTTAATTAGTTAATGAGAATTAATTAATTAAAATAGCATTTAAGTTTCTAAAAATCACAAAAAAAATCACATTGCATCTTGATACATTTAGAAACATTATCAAACTCTTCAAACAAATTTATTTTTGGTTCTTGACCTATTTTGACATTTTTCTTTGGAATTAAAGTTCTTAAAAGGCAATATTTTTGTCCTAACTTAGAAAATTCATTTTGCCTAACCATGAAGAGTTTGATGTTGGTTCTTTTTGCATTGCATTCTTCATATCATGTAGTTTCTAGGGTAAAATTGGTTTGAATTTATCTTTCATTTTCAATTTGATGTGCATTTTTCCTTTTGAAGTACCTTAAAACCCTAACCAACCTGAGAAAATCATAACCCCCATTAGGTTAAGAGTTAGGTCTTCTCCTTTGGGCAGTGAACTTATGTAGGGTTAGGGTTCCTTTGATCCCATTTTCAATTTTTTATCTTGTCATTTGCTTCTAATTTTGGATTTTGCTTTGTGTCTTGTGCATAAACCCTAATTTTTGCCTTCATTTGCATTCATCTCTCATTTTCTTGCATACATGAACTTGCCATGACATTTTGCACATTCACATGACTCCTAAGACATATTAGGACACATTAGAATCATGATAAGGCATTTCTCCATCCATTTTCCATGTTACACCTCCATTGCATTTCATAAACTTTCATGAACTTTCATGGTTCAAAGCATGCTCCATTTGCATCCTTATCCTTGTATGATCATCCACAACTCTTGCCTTGTGTTTGCTTTATCTCTTAGCCTCATTAACATCATGTTTATTCTTCTGACTTTGGTGTGCATCATTGCATTTCATCTCATTTTCATTTCATTTCATTTCTTGTTACTAACTTTTCAGGTGGTAAGTCATTGAGAAGTGAATTTGCCTTCACTTCTCATAACCTCTTCTAATCTCTCTTATGCATCATTGCTGCATTTTATTTATGAATTAGAGTGAGCTTGCTCATTCATGTCTCCTTCTCACTTTCTTTCTTCAAGCAACTTATCTTCTTAAGTGAAGTAAGTTGACTTGCGTCTTCTGCTTCTTCCTCTTTTCATCTGCTTCTTCCTTGGTGGCTTCTCTGAAGATCTCTTGCAAGCCTCATAAACCCTAGGACTACCCAAGCATGATAACAATTAGGGTTTGATTTAGTCCCCCATTAGTTTCTACCTTTGTGTCATCTTTGAGTCTTCTCTTCTCACCTCATAATCAAGGATTAAACCTTAAAGGTTTTAAGGCTTTAGGATTAGGGTTATGCTTGTATCCTTCTATTAGGATGGAGTGTATAACTTTAATCCTAAGTGTTAAACCCTTAATGTGTTTAAATCCTCTAATCAATTCACCTAATAATCACTAAGACATCAAGCTTGTAACTTGGGCCTTGCATTAGGGTTCTAATTCTTCCTTAATTGGTTAAGAAGGACTAACCCTAGTGTTAATGGACAAGTCCCCCTCAAGTTGTCTTGCAAACCCTAAAATCCATTTCTTAAGCTTACCACTAACTAAAATCCATTTAATAAAGGTTTGGTTTTGTCATGAGGTTAATCCCTAATCATGGATTAAGTTGAGGAGCCTTTCTCAGCTTAAATGTTCTCATCTATTATCCTTCTATTAGGATGGTGTAATGGGTCCGTTAAATCCTTGATTATGGCTTAAACTCATTACTTAACACCAAACAAAAACAACAAAAACATCTAAGTAAATACAAGTAGGTTAATGATCTTAATCCTACATCATGGTGATTAAGTGTGAGGTGTTTACCTCATACTTAAGGTATTCTCATTACCCCTAATCAGAGGGAGGATGTGATGAATTTACTAACCCTTGGTTTAAGGATCAAGCTCATTTTCTTATGACAAACTCCAAAAGCAATAAAATACTAAAAACATCAAAAACAAACAATAAGCGTCTCCTCCGGGATTCTTTTCTCATCTCATTCACTCACAAACTAGAACTTGCTTCTTCCGTCTAATGCAAGACAGTTTGCACCTGAGCCATACAGGTCATACACTTGAGCATAGGCAAGCAAGCAGTTCATAAGTCTATTTATCTTTCAGTCTCTTTGAGTCGAACTACAGTGCACTGACTTCCTCATTGCACGAGAGGATACGTAGGCATAACTTAACAGTTATCGAACAAAAGTCTCTGTATATTCCCCCTCCTTCCAACATTATTCTTTGAGCCTCATACACTGACACTCTCATATTTCATTTCATTTCCTTTTACACTGATACTTGCATTCTTTCCCAGCTTTTACACACAAAATAGAACTGACACTACCCCTTTAAAACACAAATCTTTCAGGCGTGGATCCCGTCGAGTACGGCGGACAATCTGGGTGCTAATACCTTCCCAGGTTGTAACCAACCCCCTTTCTCAGTTTCTCTGGTTCGCGACCGTATTATCCATCCTTCCTTAGGTCTATGCAGCATTACCTTTCCTTCGGGATAAAAATGCCTAGCAATGCCTAGCTGGCGACTCTTTTTCTTTTGAGTTCACCCTTGTGTGTTCCTTCCCTTTCGCCGACCGTTCGCGTCTGTACCCCTCCTGACCGGGTGTCATTTGGTGGGAGCGACAAAGGGGCACAGTCATTGTCTTCCAATCAAGGGGGCATGTCATGTTATTGTCTAATTCATCTGGGGAAGTCAGGTCAAGATTCAACAATTCTTAAATAGCCAGGGGCAGGTCTCCTCATCTGAATTACCAGAGGTAGCATTACCTAGTTCATGATGCCAAAGGTATATTATTGTAGGGAATTTTGTTTATTTCTCTTGAGGTAGCCCTTTTCAAATACTTTCATTATGGGACAAATCATCCTCATCTAGGAGCAACGCTCTCTTTTCAAATCTAATCAGATCAAATTCAGTTGCAAGCTCATTAACCATTACCCAGGGCATATAAGATCCACTGCAGTCTGAAAGCACATTCCTCTCATTAAATTGCCTTGATGCCGAATTTCAGCAAAAGCCATTATGGAAATTAATTGTGTGTGCATATAGTATCAGATGGTGTCAGTATCATGTCTTCGGATTCAGTCATGATAATTCCTAGAAAATTACTCGGGGAAGTCCAGAATATCAGAAGTTCTGAATCCATTAGTTACTTTGAATGAATATATGCTTTCAAATATGATTGATGTTTACCAAAATGCATAAAATTACAATAATAGCATTTACTAAGGACCCTTGGAGTTAGGAATCCCCAACAAAGTTCATATCCAATAGATCTTTGCAAATTCATCCCCACAGAGTAATCTTTACGATTTATTTCAGCAAAGTACTTCAAGTAGCCTCTTGTATTTCCAACTCTACAAAGTCCCTTACAGATTCCTCTCAAACCTGATATCCTCTGAAGAATTGACACTTGGTCGGATAAGTCTCTCAGGGGAATGTCTGTCTCTTTTATCCCCAGTCAGGGTATTTAGGAATTTAATCTTCCAATAAAAAATACGACGAACGGAAATAGAAAGGTCCTAGGTACAATATTCTGAAACAAAATGGGAATGATGTCTTCATATTTCTTAGCAACAAATCGGGATTTATTTTCCCCAGCCAATAGTTGTTACATGAAGACGCTAGTGTGCTTCAACTACATAATTCATATATACAACATTTACATCATATCATGCCATACACATCCATAATGCATATGATATTCTCACTCACATTAAGAATATCATTTCATACATGCATACATCAAATAATCTTGCATAAACTAACTTTTCCTTTTCAGGATAGTTCATAGTCAGATAAACATTACCAATTCCCAGAGACAGTACGGAGACGATCTATACGAAGATCTAGTCCTGGTACTTAGTGCTGACATTTTCCTGAGCAGTTCAGAGACGATCTAACAAAGATCTAGCGCTGATGCTTAGTGCATGATCCTTTTCTTTCCAGGGACAGTACAAAGACGATCTATACGAAGATCTAGTCCTGGTACTTAGTGCTGACATTTTCCTGAGACAGTTTAGAGACGATCTAAACGAAGATCTGGTGCCGATACTTAGTACAGGATATTTTCCAGAAGAAATTCAAAGATAATCAAAAGAAAAATTTAGTTCTGATGCTTAATTCAAGATATTGTCCTAGAGACAGTTCAGAGATGAACTAAACGAAGATCTAGTGTTGATACTTAGTGCAAGATATTGTCCAAAAGCAATTCAGAGATAATCTAAACGAAGATTTAATTCTTATGTGTAACACCCCAAATTTTCCCTCTTCATTTTAAGCATCATATCACATCATATTCATCATGAACATATCATTTTCTCAGCATCCTAGCATGGAAAGATGAGGCATAACATTTCTCATGACCTAGCATTAGGCATATGATCATCTGTGGAGGTTCTTGAAGAATCACAAGCCATGACAAGGGGCCCAATGGTTTTGTACAATTCCTATGAGGGGTCTACATTTCAATTACAAGCTCAAGTTCATTTACAAAAGCTCAGAAGGTTGAATGATCATCAGAGATTCCAGGATAGGGCAAAGCTCCTAAGCATTGGTCCTAAACTAGGGTTTAAGATTCAAGCATCAAAACCTCACAACTTTGGCCATTTCATTTGGGCAAAATTTTCTATATGTCAAGAGGATCCTAGGTATCAATTTTCATGATAAAATTCCTTGTGGAAGTCAGGAAATTCTTCAGTTGCTTGCAGATGAAGTAATTGGTCAACTGTGCCTTTAAAAAGTCAATTGTGTGATTTCAAGGGGTCCAATCCACTTTTTTGGCCAAGGGGTGTCCTTACAATGTTATAAGAGGTTTGGAAAGGTCTAAGTTCAAGAATCATGAAGATTTGAAGGGTTTTGCAAAATTGGTGCAAAGTTGGTTTTTGGAAAATTCCATTTTTGGCAACTTTTTCCCTAAAATTCAAGTGAGCTTAACATGATCAAAAATTCTTCAAATGGACCAAAGTCAAACATGAAAGTTGGAGATTAAGAGCTCCCACTTTCAAAAAGTACAAGTACTTTTGTGAGCAACCTTAGTTTTTGATTGATTATAAATTTTAAGTGTTTGTGTTTGTTTCATATTAAGAAATATGCTTGCTTTTGTCTTGGTTCTTTTGGTTTTCAATGTTTATGAACTTTTGGAAAAACACGCATAATGAATCGATACATTCTAGCTTGAATCGATTCATGTTGTTTGAAGGTTTCTGGAATTCGCATAATGAATCGATACATTCTAGCTTGAATCGATTCATGCTGTTTGAAGGTTTCTGGAATTCGCAAAATGAATCGATTCATCTTATGATGTATCGATTCATGCTGTTTAAATGTTTCTGTTTTCTTAAAAATGATCAGTATGTATCGATTCATCAGAGCTTGAATCGATTCATTAATCTGTTATTTCTCTAACAGAATTAGCATACATATATATGCTTTTGTTTCATTTAGATTTGGACAGATCACAGATTACAGAAAATTGAGAGACGAATTTTGTAGTGATTAAGCATTGAAGAACACATCAAGATAGGGTTTTTGGAGTGTTGGAACTTCAATGTTGAGCAAGTTTGAAACCTAGAATCAAATACATCTTCATCATCTTCTCAAAGATCTTAATTCAAGAACATTAACAAGGAAGTGTTTGATGTCCTGTGAATTGAAGGCTTTCGAGACAACGTTCAGTGGTACGATCGGAGATCCAGCTAAGTTGAAGATTGATAGAAGGTTTCAAGGAAAAACCAACTGGGTTTTCCTTCAAGAACGGGCGTGTTCTTGAGGGTTTGTGAGTCACGTTTACAAGTCAGATTCAGCCGCAGCGAGAGTTTTGGAAATCGGTGGATTTCGCAAATAGGTCGTGGAACCGGTGAATTGATTGTATAACTTGCAGGAAATCTTGATTGGGCTCAAATCAAGTGGAGGTTGATACAATAGGAAATTCTAGGAGTTTAGAATTCTGGTGTTTGTATTCGAACCTTGTAATCGACGGATTCAACAATTTTGATATAAGAATTCTCAATTTCGATTTAAAATTGAGAGGGAGACATACCCACACGCGAGGACAAACGTGGGGAACTTCCTTACCAAATCTCGGAGTACGGTTTCTCTTCTCGATCTTTACTTACGTTTTAATTTGTTTTTCGATTCATTGGAAATATCTTTAGTGATAGGTGCATTCAACTGTTTTACATATTGTGTGTTTAATCCTTTATCATCTCAATCGAAAAATCCAGCACGTTATCGCTTGTCTGGTCTTCTAGTGGCCGGTTCAGAATAGACGCTTGTATATTCGGGACCTTCATTTCCGTAATTCTTTGAAAACTCTGAAAAAAGTTTTTAAATCCTTGAAAACAAGGAGGTGATCCATTCACCCCCCCCCCTCTAGATCACTCGCCACAGCGTCTAACAAGTGGTATCAGAGCACCGGTTCGCTGGTGCTTTGTGGGTGCCTGTAACGTTATGGATTCTGAACCAAAGGGGGCGTACAATAGAGCTCCTGTTTTCAATGGTGAAAATTATGGCTACTGGAAAGACTGCATGCAAGTTCATATAAATTATGTTGATAGGCGCGTATGGGCTGCCATTCAAAATGGTCCTTTTCAAATTACCATGATGAATGAGGCAGGTGCCATAGTACCTAAACCAGAAGACGATTGGGATGAAAAAGATGAGAAAAAGTGGTCAAGTGATTGGAGAGCTCGAAATATGCTAATTTCAGCACTTAGTGCAGATGCGTATTATCGAGTTTCCCATTGCTCGACAGCTAAAGAAATGTGGGATGCTTTAGAAATTGCTCATGAAGGCACAACTGAAGTAAAACAGTCCCGCATTAACACACTTAATCAAGAGTTCAAACTCTTTCGCATGAAACAAGGAGAATCTATTCCCGACATGCAAAAGAGATTTGTTCATCTCATTAATCGTTTGAATGCACTTGGAAAACCTGTTTCCAATGATATTGCTACTAATAAAATTCTGAGATTTCTTAGCAGGGAATGGAAACCTAAAGTGACAACTATCAAGGAAGCCAATGATCTAACGACACTCACAATGACTACTTTGTTTGGAAAGCTGGAGGAACATCAGCAAGAACTAGAAAGTCTAGAAAAGTTTGAAAACAAAAGTAAAAAGGGAAAAGATAAGAATAAAGACAAAGAGGGTGAGAAGAGGCCTATAGCTCTTATGGCTTCAAACTCAAAGTCCTCACAAAAAGAGCTAAGCAACAATGAGTCAAGTAGTGATGAAGACTCAGGTGACGAAGAAATGGGACTTTTTGTTAGGAGATATAATAGATTCATTCGAAAGAATGGAATCAAGCATTCCGACAAAAATCTCATAAACTTTAGAAGACAATCTATGGATTCAAAACAGGAAGAGATTAAGAAGAATAGAGAAAGAGGGTCTTGCTTTAATTCTGGCAAGTCCGGCCATTATAAAACGAATTGCCCTTTAAAGAAAAAGGATAAAGGAAAAGCTCCTCCAAGAAGGTATAATAATAAGCAAAGAAGAGCTTACATTGCTTGGGAGAGTGATAGTGATTCATCAAGTACACAATGCACAAGTGATAGCGATGAAACCGCAAATTTGTGTCTTATGGCTCACACCAAAAATCAGTCCCACCACAAGAAGAAAAGTGATGATAAAAAGGCAAAACAAGCTTATTATAACAACTTCTCTTCCATGTCTTTTCTGAATTGAAAGTAGCTTTTGAAAAACTGCATAATGAAGCTAAAGAAGCATTTAAAAGGTTAGCTTCCGATAAAAGAATTTTTTCATACTTGGAAGGTAAAGTACAATATGCTGAAAAAGATTTAGAATGCTTGAAAGCTAGTATTGCAGAAAATTCAAAAGCTATTGATATTTATGGTTGTAGTAAAATTAGGCATTGTGAAAGGTGCCACATTTGGCAACAAGAGGTCATTTATCTTAAAGCCAAATTGGAAAAAGTCTTGCAACCTAAGATTACTTATGCCGTTGATACTAGGTTTTTCAAAAAGTAATTAAATCCTCCATATGCAAAATATTCTTTTGTTCCAAAGGATTTAAAGACCGATAGTAAACATCATCATTATCGTAGTGTTTGTCATTATTGTTGTCATGCTGGCCATACCATTGAGAAATACAAATTTAGAAGATTTCTTGTTCCTAAAGGCATTTATCAATGGAAGCCTAAAGACAACCATGTTATCACTTACCCACTTGGACCCAATAAAAATTGGGTACCTACCTCTCTCTTTTGATATTGTAGGATGAGGGTCTTGCATCCATGGAAAGAAGATGGTTTCTGGACAGCGGATGTTCAAGGCACATGACGGGTGACATATCACTTTTTATTGACTTCAAAGCAAAGAAAAAGGGGTATGTTACTTATGGAGACAATAACAAAGGAGCTATACTTGGTAAAGGTAGTGTAGGTAATTCCTCTACCACTACTATTTCTGATGTACATCTTGTATAGGGACTTAAATACAATTTGTTAAGTATAAGTCAACTATGCGACAAAGGTTATAAAGTGTCTTTCACAAAAACATGTTGCAAAATTGAACATACCGAACAAAATGTTGTGTTTAAGGGTGTAAGAGTAAACAATATATATATGCTTGATCTTTTGAGTGTTTCCTTAACAAGCACTAAATGTCTAGTGGCCTTAAATGATGATTCATGGCTATGGCATAGACGCTTAGCGCATGTTAATTTCGATTTTCTTAATAAGGTTGTATCCAAGGATCTAGTAGTAGGTCTTCCAAAAATAAAATTTTCAAAAGACCACCTATGTGATGCTTGCCAAATGGGAAAACAAACAAGGGTCTCTTTTAAATCTAAAAATATAATTTCAACTTCAAGACCCCTTGAGCTTCTCCATATGGATCTCTTTGGACCATCTAGGACAAAGAGCTTAGGTGGAAACTATTATGGTTTCGTAATAGTTGATGACTACTCTAGATTCACTTGAACTATATTCCTTCATAGCAAAGATGAAACTTTTTCTGCTTTCAAAAGTTTTGCAAAGCTGTCCCAAAATAAAATGAATTCTAAAATAGTTACAATCCGAAGCGATCATGGAGGTGAATTTCAAAACCACCTCTTTGATAAGTTTTGTGACAAGTATGGCATTGAGCATAACTTTTCAGCTCCTCGAACTCCACAACAAAACGGTGTTGTGGAACGCAAAAATCTAGTTTTAGAGGAATTGGCAAGAACAATGCTCAATGAGGGTGGATTACCAAAATACTTTTGGGCCGATGCAATTAGTACGGCTTGTTATGTTCTCAATAGGATTCTAATTCGTCCTATTTTGAATAAAACTCCTTATGAAATTTTAAAAGGTAGAAAGCCCAACTTGTCTCATCTTCATGTGTTCGGTTGTAAATGTTTTGTTTTGAATAACGGTAAGGAAAAGCTTGGGAAGTTTGATGCTAAAGCTGATGAAGGTGTTTTTCTTGGTTACTCTCAATCAAACAAAGCATATAGTGTGTATAATAGGCGTTTACTTTATGTTGAAGAATTTGTCCATGTTTCTTTTGATGAGTCTTACCCAAAAATTGTCGGAAAAGGTATCTCTTTTAATGACACAGGTGTATCTACACAAGACATACTCAAAGAAGCTGGTTCGGAAATTGATCAATCCTAAGCGGTTGCTATTGAGAAGGAGGAAGATACATGTATTGAAAAATATAAAGAGGAAGGAACATCCGAAGTGAAGGATCTTCCACCAGCTTGGAAATCCTCTAAAGACCACCCTATAGACAATATATTGGGAGACATTTCAAAGGGAGTGTTGACTCGTTCTAAGATAAGTAATTTTTGTTCTCACTTCGCTTTTGTATCACAAGTGGAACCTAAAAATGCTAAAGAGGCCTTGGTTGATGAATTTTGGCTAATGGCCATGCAAGAAGAGCTAAATCAATTTAAAAGAAATGATGTTTGGGAACTTGTCCCTCGTCCGCGAGATCATCACATCATAGGTACTAAATGGGTTTTTAGGAATAAACTTGATGAAAGCGGAGTGATAACTAGAAACAAGGCACGCTTGGTATCACAAGGGTATAACCAAGAGGAGGGCATAGATTATGAGGAGACTTATGCTCCGGTTGCTCGCCTTGAAGCTATACGTCTTTTTCTTGCCTATGCGTGTTCTATGAATTTCAAGCTTTACCAAATGGACGTAAAGAGTGCGTTCTTAAATGGTGTTATAAATGAAGAAGTATATGTTTCACAACCTCCCGGTTTTGAAAATTATGAATATCTAGATCATGTCTACAAATTAAAGCGTGCTTTATATGGTCTTAAGCAAGCACCCCGTGTATGGTACGAAAGACTTAGCAAATTTCTACTTGATCATGGATATTCTAGAGTTAAAGTGGATAATACACTCTTCATTAAACATAAAGGAAAACACATTCTTTTAGTTCAAGTTTATGTAGAAGATATCATCTTTGGTTCAACTAACATACACTTGGTCGAAGAATTTTCTAATGTTATGCAGGGTGAGTTTGAGATGAGTCTCATTGGGGAGTTGAACTACTTCTTAGGCCTCCAAATAAAGCAACTTGATGAAGGTACAACTGTATGTCAAACAAAATACTGTAGAGAGCTGCTCAAACGTTTTGGAATGAATGATTCTAAATCAATTGACACTCCTATGCCTACCAATGGAAACTTGGACAAAGATGAACATGGTAAGTATGTTGATGTCAAGAGGTATAGAGGTATGATCGGATCTCTTTTGTATCTTACTGCTTCTAGACCAGACATCATGTTTAGTGTGTGTATGTGTGCAAGATATCAATCAAATCGTAAGGAATCTCACTTAAAATCAGTCAAGCGCATATTTAGGTATCTTAATGGAACACCTAAATATGGGCTTTGGTATTCCAAAGGAAGCGATTGTAGCTTAGTAGGTTATTCCGATTCTGATTTTGCTGGCTGCAAATCAGATAGGAAAAGCACTAGTGGCACATGTCATCTGTTTTCAAATTCTTTGATAAGTTGGCATAGTAAAAAGCAAGTATCCGTAGCTTTGTCTACTGCAGAAGCTGAGTATGTCGCAGCCGATAGCTGTTGTGCTCAAATTCTGTGGCTAAGACAACAACTACAAGACTTTGACATTGAACTTAAACGCATTCCAATTAAATGTGACAACACTAGTGCCATTAATCTCACTAAGAATCCTGTTTTACACTCGCGCACCAAACATATTGAGATTCGACATCACTTCCTTCGCAATCATGTTGAAAAAGGAGATATTGTTTTTGAGCATGTTGATACTAAAAATCAGCTTGCTGACATTTTCACTAAACCTTTAGCAACTGAACCATTCTTCAACATTCGTCGCGAATTAGGGATTCTTGATTTCTCCGTATTGGTGCCCTAAGTTTGATTGCTGAGTTTCTATTTATCTCATCGTATTTGCTAAGTTTTGATTGTACTCTTCATTAATGCCTCATGAGAATACTATGATGGAGGTAATATCGTTCCTCTCTTCACCTTGTTGATAATGTATGATCAATGTATGTTTGAGAATTGATTACTTGTTTACATGAATTTCCTTTTAAATGACTGTTTGAACATTAATTTCTTTAGGTATAAAGTATTCTTAAGCATGTATACATGGTGTAATTCATTCTGCTGTATAATGGTTGTTTTGCTTATTCATTTGTGTGTCAATTCTTGCAATAATCACTGAAATTTCAAATTTTCGCAAAATGAATCGATCCCAACATTCATGAATCGATTCATGTTGGTTTCATTTTAATTTCTCTAAAACCAGTTACAGTATGTATTGATTCATAATTCTTGTATCGATTCATTGTCATCTGAAATTCAAAAAATTCGCAAAATGGATCGATCCCAATCTGATTGAATCGATTCATGATTTAATTTCAAATCTATTTCAAAACCAGTTACAGTATGTATTGATTCATTGTGGCTTGAATTGATACATATCATTTTGACTCTTAAATTTTTTCGTGATATGAATCGATACATACAGGGATGAATCGATTCATCCTGACGCAAATTCAGTTTATTTTTAAATGAATCGACACATCAGCAACTGCCATGAAATTTGTATCAGTTACAAAACCCCATTATCTCCATTATGTCTCTCTCATTATCTCATTTACATCATTTGCATCAAACCCTAACTGTTCCAAAAAACCTTCTTCTTCTCTCAAACCCTAAATCTTCCACCATGCCTCCAAAAGTTTTGCTTCCAAGAGAAAGAGGTAAACGAAAAGGCAAGGAACCTGTTGGGTCTTCTTCTCAGGCTCCTTCTATTCCTGAAATTCCTCCATCCGGGACTGCAATCCTTCATCCGGCCATTATTGAAGAATTTGAAACTTCCTTTAAATCAAGGTTAGTAATGAAACCTCATGTGTTTGATCCTAGTGATGCTCGTACTCTATGTTTGGAAGAAGTTGCGGATTTAATCGTCGCACAAAGTCTTGGATTCTTTTTATATGTTAAAGATGAGTATCATGAAGATTTTATTCGTGCTTTCTATGCTGGTGTGAAAACTGGAAGAGGATATATGTTTAAGTGTTCAATTGGAACAAGAACATATCGTTTTGAGGCTGATGACTGGGCCATAGTGTTCGGTATGCCATCTGTGGCGGCTGATTTGCAGATGTGGCATGACCAGAGCTTTGAAACTCAGTTTAAGTTGAAGGAATTCTGTGCATCCATTTCTAAATTGGATAGACCTCTTGCTGATGATGAGCCTCTGACTTCAAGCATGATCAAAAGTGTACCAAGAATTCTGCACTGGATACTTTCGCATATCTTGCGTCCAAGGTCCGGTGGACAATCTCGTTTGGACAAGCCGGATATTCATTTGTTGTACATTTTGCAAAAGAAGATTCCCTTAAATTGGGCAAATTACTTTGTCAAGCGTATCTTTCTTACGCGGAACAGCTCCAAAAACATCACCCTTGCCTATGCTGCTCAGATCATGCGGATTCTCAAGTTTTGGAAAGTCACTTTTCCTCCTGTGCCTCTCGTATCAGTCTCTAGTGTGCAAGAATTCAACAATGCCACACTCTCTCATATGGGTTATCGATGGGACATCGAGCGTCACTGCTACTACTTCTTTGAACGCAGCACTAGAACCTGCATTTACAACTTTGACACTCCGGTTGAACACATTTATGTTGAAGAACAAAGGGATGAAGAAATGGAAGAAGCTGACAATCCTCCTGATGCGCCTGCCAACATCGGATGGGGTGAGTGGATACCACAAAGGTGGTCTCCCACAAACTATGATCCTGCTCCCTCATCGGCTCCACCGACTTCCTCTACTGCTGCTCCAGCCTATCTCACTGACATGTTTGCACAATTGGAAGTTTCCAACAATGCCCGGCATGAGGAAGCTCGTGCGTGGCATGTCCAGCAAACGGAATGGCATAAGGAGCATCGTGAATGGCATGATGACCATACTCGAATGTACCACAATCAACATTCCTGGCATACTGAACTGGTTAAGTGGCATCAAGTGTTCTATAATGAGATGTCTGGATTTATGGATGATTGTCGTTCGCACCCAGGCATTATGGAAAGGTTTCAAAGCACCGAAGTTCAGAGGCGTTTCAGGCGTTATGCTTTCATGGGGCAGAATCCAGATGAAATGCCTCTTCCACCTCCTCCTCCAAGCTTTCGTGACCCTGATCATGATGATGCGGAGTCGTACGGTGGCTATTTCCCTCATTGAAGCATTTCATTTTGCATTTCATCATTGTGTGTTGCTTAAGTTTCTTTGTTTTTCTTGTTTGAACAATTTATGGTTTGGTTTGTTTATGTAATTCGCAACTTTATTTGACAATTTCACTGCCTATGATTATGTAATCTTGCTTTTGTTTAAACTGTTTGCGCTTTATGCTTCATTCTTTGTGAGTGAACTTTGGTTCTGTATCTTAGTTTTGCTGTTTCTGGTTCTTCACCTATAACTCTTTCTTGTTGTTGACAAAGGGGGAGAAAAAGGCAAGTGTGAAAAGACAATGACAGGCACAAACTCAGGGGGAGCACTCTCTCACACTTCAAAATTTTGTCATCATCAAAAAGGGGGAGTTTGTGAGCAACCTTAGTTTTTGATTGATTATAAATTTTAAGTGTTTGTGTTTGTTTCATATTAAGAAATATGCTTGCTTTTGTCTTGGTTCTTTTGGTTTTCAATGTTTATGAACTTTTGGAAAAACACGCATAATGAATCGATACATTCTAGCTTGAATCGATTCATGCTGTTTGAAGGTTTCTGGAATTCGCATAATGAATCGATACATTCTAGCTTGAATCGATTCATGCTGTTTGAAGGTTTCTGGAATTCGCAAAATGAATCGATTCATCTTATGATGTATCGATTCATGCTGTTTAAATGTTTCTGTTTTCTTAAAAATGATCAGTATGTATCGATTCATCAGAGCTTGAATCGATTCATTAATCTGTTATTTCTCTAACAGAATTAGCATACATATATGTGCTTTTGTTTCATTTAGATTTGGACAGATCACAGATTACAGAAAATTGAGAGACGAATTTTGTAGTGATTAAGCATTGAAGAACACATCAAGATAGGGTTTTTGGAGTGTTGGAACTTCAATGTTGAGCAAGTTTGAAACCTAGAATCAAATACATCTTCATCATCTTCTCAAAGATCTTAATTCAAGAACATCAACAAGGAAGTGTTTGTTGTCCTGTGAATTGAAGGCTTTCGAGACAACGTTCAGTGGTACGATCGGAGATCCAGCTGAGTTGAAGATTGATAGAAGGTTTCAAGGAAAAACCAGCTGGGTTTTCCTTCAAGAATGGGCGTGTTCTTGAGGGTTTGTGAGTCACGTTTACAAGTCAGATTCAGCCGCAGCGAGAGTTTTGGAAATCGGTGGATTTCGCAAATAGGTCGTGGAACCGGTGAATTGATTGTATAACTTGCAGGAAATCTTGATTGGGCTCAAATCAAGTGGAGGTTGATACAATAGGAAATTCTAGGAGTTTAGAATTCTGGTGTTTGTATTTGAACCTTGTAATCGACGGATTCAGCAATTTTGATATAAGAATTCTCAATTTCGATTTGAAATTGAGAGGGAGACGTACCCACATGCGAGGACGAACATGGGGAACTTCCTTACCAAATCTCGGTGTACGGTTTCTCTTCTCGATCTTTACTTACGTTTTAATTTTTTTTTCAATTCATTGGAAATAGCTTTAGTGATAGGTGCATTGAACTGTTTTACATATTGTGTGTTTAATCCTTTATCATCTCAATCGAAAAATCCAGCACGTTATCGCTTGTCTGGTCTTCTAGTGGCCGGTTCAGAATAGACGCTTGTATATTCGGGACCTTCATTTCCGTAATTCTTTGAAAACTCTGAAAAACGTTTTTAAATACTTGAAAAAAAGGAGGTGATCCATTCAACCCCCCCCCCCCTTCTAGATCACTCGCCACAACGTCTAACAACTTTTTCATAGCCCTTATGGTTTGTTCTATAGGCCCCTCAAAAATTGGCTTAAAACTAGGGTAAAACCAAAAATTTCATGCATGCACAAAAGCCAAATGATGTGAAACTTAATTTCAATGCTTGGAATGGATCAAGTTTGTTTACAAAGTTAAAATACATTGCATTTGGCATACTTTGCTTAAGAGAATTCACAAAATTCATGCACCACAAGGATGTTGTTTCAAAAGTGGATATTTTGCAAATTCATGAGAAAAGTGTGATACCTTAATCTAATGGCCAGAATTTGTTGGATTATTATCAAGGGTTGGATTTGGATTGCACATGGGGCTGAAGGCCAAGTAAAGCATGAGGAGTTCATACTCTCATCACAATTTGCAAAATTTGCAAGAATCAAAAATTCTCCTCATTCCCACGTGCAAATCACACAAGTTTTTCAGCATTGGTTCATGACTTGATATATAACAAGCTAGGGTTTCAGAAAGCTCCACCTCTCTCTCATTCTCTCATTTCAAAGTTTGTGCACAAATTGCATTTTCTCTCATATCTCATCACACACTTGCTCAATTCAAAAACCAGTGGTAGATCCTTGATCAGTGCAAGCTTAGGATCACAAATATCATCATCATTCAAGCTATCTCTCAAGTTCAACAACCTTGCCATTTCAGGGCAGGTGCTTGCAAAGCTCAAGATCCAGCCATCTTCAAGGCTTTAGATGCATTTATTTTGCATCTAGAGTGAACTTGGAGTGATTTGCATCCATTATCTGGTCTTCTATCAAGCTCTTTAAAGATCTGCAACTCAGGTATGCCTTGAAATCTTTGGATTTGAAAATGAAATTAGTTGTGCATTTCTTGATCCTTGATGTACACTGATCATGCTGCAAGTTTTGGTTTCGAAAATGGTGCATTGTAGAGCTAGATATTTAAAGTTTAAGTTTCATGGTCATTTCTGTTTGCTTTCGATCTGTGAGTTTCTTTGATCCAATGAAAATTTCAAGGCCATTTTTTGAAATCAGAGCACCTTGTTTAGTCAATCTGGAGTTTATTAGGCATTTTCATGTGGATTTGTTCTTATGTTGATGTTTCCGGTGCCGGAGCTCTAGCTCCGGTCACCGGAATCTGCGTTCATGAAGCTAGGGTTTGTGAGGTTGAAGATGACCTCTGGACCCTCAGACCATCCCTCTCAATTGTCCAGATCCTGCCACGTTTCATAAGCACTGCCTCTCTCTCACGTGAGATTTCTAATTCTGTTTAAATGCTGCATACTGCGCACCACACCATAGCTTGTGTACGTCCTCCACTCATAAATCAACAATAGTTCACGTCATTTAATGAAGAGTCCACCAGATGCGTTCATTAGATCCTAGAGCAATTGTTTTTTCCAGTTTATTTCCTCTAATTTCCACCATATTTTATATATTCCAGCGCAGCCCTTTGGGCCTTGGTTTCTTTTTGCACCCCCACAGCCATTAAGCCCAAATCATTTCAATGTAATTTCCTGCTATTCTCAACCTCAGCCAATTTCCATTTTATTTCTTTTTCTTATTTTAATTCTTTTAATCCATTTTGCTTTCTAATTTTTAAAAATATCTCCAGTCATTAAAAAATTCCAAAATAATTCATGAGTCTTCATTTGAGTTTCTTTTATTTTTCTATATTTTTATTTTCCATTTTTTCTCATTATACACGTGTCATTTTATTGATCCTTTTCACTAATTCATTTTTAAATCCTTTTTTGAGCAATCTGTGTTGTTCATTTTCCATAGAGTTCATTATTTTGAGTTTGGTGTTGATTCTTTTTGCTCTGGATTCCTAAGAGAATGTAATTTATGTGTGATTTTCCCCCTGATTTTTAGAAATGTATTCATTGGTTCTTGGTCCTTTGACTTGTGAAGGAAGTTTTTAACCCTAGTTCTTGTTCTTGCCTCCATTTGACCTATCTAGCTTCTGAATTTCTCCCAATCCTTTTGGCTCATTGTTATATCATGTTTGAGGATCATTTTTCCTAAATTTTGGAATCTTTAGAATCTTTTTTGATTTAATTTGAATTTTGTCTTGCACCTTGTCCCATTTTGCTTCCATTTGATCATTAGCTCTCTTATAAGCTTAGAAGGGCACTTGTGCCAACTTCTTCTTCTCATTTGGGGTCTCTTTGGGGTATGGGAACCTTCCTGATCTTTGCTTAGGGTTTGTGTCTTAGAAATTTTTGTGTTTTCTTACCTTTTAAGTTCTTTCATTTCTTAAGTGCTTTCACTTCACTTCCTTACTTCTTTCACCTCATTGTGTGATTGTTTGGTCTTGTGCCTCTCTTTTCTTCATCTCTCTTGCTTCTTAAGCTCTTCTTTGACTTGTTTTGGTTCTGGTCTTGTGCATTAAGTCCATGTTTTGTGCATATTTGCTTTGCATCTTTCTTAAGTTTGCATTTGTTTGCCATGTGATTCATGTAGCTTCTTAATTATCTTCAATGCTTCTTTCCTCATTCTTTTGATTTGCATTTGCATTGAGCATTTGTACATATGACTTTAATTCTATTTGTATGATGTTGGCATGTCATTTGTTTCATGTTGCATTATTTTTGTGCTTATGTTACTAACCTTGCAGGGGCTATGGTAAGTGTGAGGTGTGGAAGTGAGTTCCACATCTCCAAATCTCATCTCTTCTTCTTATTTATTTATTGTGCTAACCCTTTGTTTTTTGGGCTTAGGCCTTTCTCATCTCTTCTTCTTTCTTCTTCTTCTCTTCTTCTTTCCTTTTTCATTAGGATAGAAAACCACACTAACCTTAGGATGTCCATGCATGACAACACTTAGGATTTCTTTAGTCCCCCTTAGACTTTCACCTTTGTGATCCTTTTGGTTCTTCTTATCTTCTCATCTCATAACTCTAAGAAAACACCTAATAAAGTTTGAATTGATACCTTGAGCAATAGCCTTATCCCATGAGGTTCTTGTAGTCTTCCCATCTTGGGATAGTACAAGCTTACCTTGTGATGCACAAGTCTGATCAAGGTATCTTTTTCACCAAGAAAAGCATAAAAAACACTTCTTCATTGTAAATACCAAAAACACTTAATAAGTTAATGAGTTAGTGAGCTTAGGCCCTAATCTTTGAGTTCAAGTTTTGGGGATATTCTCCTTACTTGAGTGTGCTTGTTCTATTATTCCATCTTGGAATGTAGTGACAAGTGCACATTCCATGGAAAAAAGCTTGAGTTCACTTTCTTGTGACACACTCATAAAAGCTTCATAAAAAACACAAACAAACAATAAGCGTCTTTCCTTCGGGAATTATTTTCTCATCTCCTTCGCTTTGTACGCGAACTTGCTCCTACTTGTCACTTTGCAAGACGGTTACGCACTCGTCGTCCGAGTCTGCAACACCTGAGCAATGGCATAGGCAGTTCAAGCCTTAATTCACAAGCAATTTCCTTGCCACCCAATTTCAAGAAATTGTCCTTGAGACAGTTCAGAAACAATCTAAACGAAGATCTAGTGTTGATACTTAGTGCATGATACTTTCCAGAAGTAGTTCAGAGATAATCAAAACGAAGATTTATTTTTTATACTTAACTCAAGATATTTTCCCAGAGACAGTTCAGAGACGATCGAGACGAAGATCTAGTGCTGATACTTAGTTCATAGTATCTTTTTCTTCCAGAGATAGTTCAAAGACGATCTAAACGAAGATCTAGTGCTGATACTTAGTTCGAATATGTTATAGAGATTAGTTCAGAGATGGTTGAGACGAAGATCTGATTTTGATACTTAGTGCAGTAACAACATTCAGATAAAGTCAAACGTAGACTCATTCTGATACTCCTACCCAATGATACTTTGGATGGCATTTATAATCCCATCTCCAGTTACTCTGAATGGCATATTTAAGCCCATTCAAGCAATACAATAAATCAATAATATTATTTTGCGCACCAGCGAGTGAAAATATTTGGTCTTAAGTGTTCAATCCTCTTCCACTTTCAGGTCACAAATGGCGTACATGCCAATCTAACTCCCCAGGTTTCAGAAAATTGAACAGGGGCAGATGTTGTACCCTAAACTTTTCCCTCCCATATTCAAGACAATGTGTCTCAAGAGGTCTCATAATGGTCACAAGATTCTCAATTGCTCAAAGGATTTCAGGTTTCATCAGACAAAGTCTCCTCCTAAGAAATGGATCTAAAACTAGGGTTTTGAATTTTTCAAGGCAAAGTGGACTTCCAACGCCTCAAATGGACTTCATGACATCCCACATACCTCAAAGGATCCTCATGTCAAGTTTCAAGGCTTTCCCCACAAGTTTGGTTAGTCAGGTGCTCAGATAATAAAAAATTAGTTAACTTGGTCAAAAAGTCAACTGTGGTCAACATAAAGTCAAATTTCAAGAATTATGGTCAACATCAATATTATGAGGTGAAATTCATCATTTTATCAAGGATTGATCCTGATTCATCAAGGGAACCTCAGAATCATCAAGAATCAGGAGTTACTAAATTAAGGTTTTGTGCAAGAAAAGTCAAATGTACTTTGACCAACCATAACTTTCACATGCTTCATCAAAAAATTTCCATCCAAAGCTCATTTGAAGGAAATTCAATTCCCTACAACTTTGTGTCTCACAAGCCAAGTCCAAAAATGCTTCATTTGAGAGATATGAGCCAAGACATTACATGTCCTTTTTAAAAATCAACAAAAAGTCAACTTTTTCCAAAGCTCATAACTTAAAAATGGAAGATCAAATAGACATGGGACCAAAAGAGTAGTTATAGGACACTCTAAGCTTTCCAAAAAGTCCTAGAACACATACATGGGATAAAAATTGAGAGAGTTATGTGTTGTTGAATTTGGGCAATTTTGAGGAGGTGTATGAAGCAAAAATGACCAAAACTCAAGTTTCTTCCAAATGGGCCCATATTTTTTCAAGGAGGTTTGAAGGTCCAAGAACATTCCTTAGACTCTTCTGAAGGCGTACCAATCATCACATTGCTCCAAAACCTCATAAAACGCCATAACCAAATTTTCTTTTTTTGGTTTTTTTTTTCAATTTTTCAATTTCATATTTATACGCATGATACATCTATTCTCTTTGTATATTTGTGTTTTGTATGACGTGAGCAAGCTATCTGGGCGATCGAATTGAAGTCTAGGGCACCATGGAGAACTAAATTGTTGGTTAATCTGGTGTAATCTGTTTCTGCCGATACTTTGAAGGCTGTAGTAGTGATAAGAATTCCAGTCTAACATGTAAGTCAAGTAACTGCTACTATTTCGATTTACTCCGAATTTTTTCCAAAAGTTCATAAAAAAATTGAAGAACAATACTCTTTTAGAATAAAATTCTAAAAGAGTTTGATCCTCAAAATCGCAAATTCCTCTTTTTTCTATTTTATTTGATTTATTTTCTATTTCCATATTTTCAAAAAAAAATATGAAAAACATTGTGCGCTCTTTATTTGATTTTATTAGATTTTTAGCATCATTTTAATATTTTTTAGATTTTGTTTTAATCGCTTTTCTTATTTTCCATTATTTTAAAATCTGCAGTAATTTTATCTGACTCTGTTTATTTTGTGTTTATTCTTCTAATATCATGATTAAAAACATATCATCCTCTCATCTCAAAGACTCAATATTCATCCGATCTTTTCATATCGATTATTTTACAATTTCTAAAGATAATGTAACTGCTAAAGCCTTGTAATAGTTTAGGTTTATTTTCTGCACTTTACATTTTCTGTCAGGATTTTTTATATTTATGTATCTCTCCCAAAGCCATATAATAGTTTAAACTAGGATTTTATTTTTCTGCACTATAAACTGTTCGATGTATGCTTAATAGGATTGTATGGCAAGACTAAAATCAATCGTTAGCTAAATCTAATTCTCAAGATTAAAATAACTGAACAAAACACACTTCTCACACATTGTTGCACCCCAAAATTTGCCCTCACCCTACAAGACTTTGTGTTCTAAGAAGGTTCACAAGGTTCACAAGTTTCTCTACATTTACAAGACCTTTCATGAGGTTCATGAAGTCTACAAGTTACTTTATGAAGGTTCACAAGGTTCACAGGTTCCATAATGCTTTCAACACCTTTCATGAGGTTCATGAAGTCTACAAGTTACTTTATGAAGGTTCACAAGGTTCACAAGCTTCTCAACATTTACCTAACCTTTCATGAGGTTCATTAAGTCTACAAGTCATTTCTTGAAGATTCACAAGGTTCACAAAGTTCACAATTGGTCAAAGAAGTTGACAATTCCCTCAGACAATGCACCTCCTAAGCAATGCATCCAAAACTAGGGTTTTGACTTTAATCAGGCTAAATGGACTTCCAATACCTCAAGTGAGTTTCATAACATCTTATATGTGTGTAAGAACCCCCATGACAAGTTTCAAGACTTTTCTCAAAAGTTTGCTCAGTCAGATGATCAGATAAGTCAAAATCAGTCAATGCAGTTAAAAAGTCAAACTGAGGTCAACTGTGGTCAAACCAAAGTCAAACTTCATGATTTTTTGCCAACATCAAGTATATGAAGTAAAATTCATCATTTGATCAAGGTTTGATCATGATTCATCAAGGAGATTCCAGATCATCAATAATCAGGAGTTTCTAAATTAGGGTTTCCTTAGTAAAAGTCAACTGAACTTTGACCAATCATAACTTTCACATACTTCATCACCAAGTCTCCATCCAAAGCTCATTTTGAAGGAAATTGAATTCTCTACAACTTTGATGTTTCAAGTTAAGCCCAAAAATGCTTCATTTGAAAAATATGAGCTAAGACATTATGGGTCATTTCAAAAGTCAACAAAAAGTCAACAACTTCAAAAGGGCATAACTTGAGATTGGTAAATGATATGGACCTGAAACCAATGGGGTTGTTTAGAGGACTCTTCAAGCTTTCCAAAATGACCAAGAACACCCTCATACCTTTAAAATTGAGGGAGATATGCGCTTGCAAAGTTGGGCAATTTTGTGATGATTTATATTGAAAATGGGGGTCTAGAAACAATTCCTCCCAAATGGGCTTGCTAAGTTGTGAACCAATCCACCTCATATCATTATGCACGACCCAATTGACCAAAATTCAGCATTTTTATTATTTTATTTTTATTTATTATTGATTTAATTCATAAAAATCATTTTAAATAAATATAAAATATGAAAATCTATTTTTGGAGGAAGATAATGCTTCTAGAAATTCTTAATTATTGATTAAATTTGAAAGAGAAAGGAATCATGTGATTAGTCCAAGAATAGCAAGTCTTCATGATCAAATATTTGAACTTTTACACCATGATCTTTTTCAATATTTTTTGGATCAAATCTTCACACAACCAATCCATATTTCTGACCTAATTCACTCACATATAAGTATCAAACATAACCCTAGCCTCAAGACACGATTTCCAGCAGCCAAGGGTAAGATTCAAAAACTCAAAATTCATCAAAAAAGTGAGATTCGGATTCTGCAATCCAAGAGGTTTCAAGGTAAACTAAGAACATAGACGTGTTCTTTAGACATCACTGAAGCTAAAGCATCACTCATATGCATCCCATGTGCACTACATTGGCCAACCCGAATCCAATTTGTTCTTGAATAATTTTTTTTCGATTCCAATGATTCCTTGCATATAATTGAAATTTGATTACATAACTGTGTTTGTTGATGACTATAGATGAAATCTGGAGCGATTGATGAAGTTTCATAGCCTAAAGCGTGATCTACCATTTTTAGGGTTTATGGCTCCAATTAGGGTTCTTCAATCCAGCCCATATAAATGGATTCTAAGAACGTAGAATCATTGGAAATCTTGTTAGGAACTTAATGGCATAATCAATTTTACAAAATCTTGCTGTTTTGTCCATGTTTGAATTTCGCAGGTTTTGTTACCATTCTGTTTTCGCAGGAAAAATGGAAGCAATTATCGCAGCAAAAATCGTAGGTCTCAAGGAAGAAGAAGATCAGTTCCCGCGCGCTCAGGAAATTCAAATTATGATTAACATATTTTATGTTGTTTGGTTATTTGGCTATCACAAGCGCTGGCTTGTCTCAGTGGAAGGAGGCGTATGCGTACTGGCAGCATGACCTGTGTTCGAATCCTGGTCATGGCAATTATTTTTGGTTTGTTTTCATCTATACTTTGGAATATTATATATTATTATTGTTTGGTGGTTTGTCATCAGGTAGGCTCTCCCAGCCAGGTGGTAACGCGTTCTTGCTTGCATTCATAAGGTCCTGGGTACGAATCCCACCCCAGGCCTTTTTGGTCCCTCTATTTTTCTGGATTTTCAAGACAAAGAACAAAAACAATTATTCTCTCCTCTTTCTCACCTGCGTGTGTGGTGACCTGATGGTATTCCTTGTTGCTTGCAAACATACTGACCTGGGTTCAAACCCCAGTCAGGTAAGTTCTCACATTTTTTGCTTTATTTCTTTTTATTTGTTTAAATTATTCTATTGTTTAAATTAAATATAGTCCTAAGTATATGTTTTCTAACTAATAATAAAAATATAATTAAGCATGTTTAATATTTTCAAAATTCTAAAATATAAAAAATTTCTCTTAAATTATTTTCTTTATCTTGTGCTTAAATTATAAATATATGCATACTATAAATTAAACCCTAAAAATATTTTCTAAAATAAAACCTAATTCTATTTTTTTTAAATAATTTTTATTTTCCAATTCTTAAGTATAATTATTATGTATATTTATTTATTTATTTAATATGATTCATGTAAATATTGTAAATATAATTATAAATTATTTTTCTCATATAAGATATAAATATATTTCATGCTATTAGAAATTAAATCTTGTAAATTAAAATAATTGTTTGTTCATATTCTTTTTCTAAATATAATTGCTTATATTAAAAATCATTAATCTCTTATTCTTATAATTTTAGTTAATTTTATTTATTATTGTTATTACTAACCATATTATTTATTTTGCTTTATTAATTTTATATATTATTTTATTTATTTACTAACCTCCCTTATTTTATTATTACTAACTTTTTGCTTATTATTTAAATATTATTATTTATCACTAACCCAATATTTATTTATTTATTGCTTATTATTTTGCTTATATTTTTTAATTTGCTTATTATTTATTTTTGCTATTTGTTTTAATTTGTTCATTATTATAATTATTATGTAAATGCTCCTGGATGTAAATTTTGTAATTATTTAATTATTTTTGCTATGGTTAGTAATGAGGGAGTGTAAACATGTATTCTCTTAAAATCAAATTTAGATCATTTTAAATAATAAGATAGTTAAATTAAACACTCACACACGTAAGTCGATTTTTAATCGCCATCTCACTTTCTAAGGTTATCCCTCAAGTTGCCTGAATAATAAGGTCAAGTGGGGTGTATAAAGCATGTCCCTTGAAAAAAGAAAAATCATCAAGTCCCTCATGGTTGCCTTTACGAATCGAGTCCCTTCGAAAAATGATGATAGTCCCTCCTATATGCTTATTACACCCCACAGTTGCCTTCATAAAAAATATGTCCCTCTCATGTCCCTTACATCCAAGGTAATGACTACCTACTCCTTAATAGTAGGGATAGTCTTACCAATGAAAGGATAAAGAACAAGAAAGACTTTAAACATTAGGGTAGGTTCCTCTTATGTACTTGCTCACTTACAACTTTTCAAACACTTAAACAAATTTCAAACCAATTTTCAAAAACAAGTTTTTACGCATCCGTACATGGATTATTATTAACTATTCTGAAAATTTTTCTATTCACACACTACATTTTCAAAAACAATTCAAAAGTGAGCTAAGTAACTAAGAGCCCATGGATAACCATGGATGTAAAGGGTGCTAACACCTTCCCTTTACATAACCTACCCCCCGGACCCAAAAATATTCTCTTAAGGTCTTTCCTGTTCTTTTATACCCTTTCCATTTGGATAAAATAAAAGTCGGTGGCGACTCTTGCTATCCGCAACATAACTCAAAGTCAGTTCTCCCACCGTGTTACAGAACTGGCGACTCTGCTGGGGACTTTTATTTAAGAGGGGTACCCTTAGGAATTAAGATCACTTTAAAATTGTTTGTCTTGTTTGCTTTACATTATCTTGTTGGGGTGCTCTATGTGTGAAAGATCCTAACCCGGATCTAGTGTACCTTAGGTAAATGGCAATAGACCAAGGAAACTGTACGGCGTATACCGATATGGTTTATCTGGTGGCCATAGTTAGTGTGACTTCTTGGTTGGTGCTTATGTTCCTTAAGTCAAGTTGAGGATAATATGAGGCTGCCATATGTTGTCAATGCACTAACTAACTTTTAGAACCCTAGTTAACTCATCTTGGCCTTTAGAAAGTAGTGAGGTAACCGGCTTTGGTGCAAACTGAAGTTGGTTGACACTCGATACTACGCTCATTGAGATCTTAAACTTGGAGGGTTTTGGTTGGCAAGTAAGTTGCCTTCTGAACAACCACCCTTGTGAAGGATCTATGATATTGAGATCCCTTAGAACCTGGTTACTTTTGTAGGACAGGATGAACCAACTAACTTCAGGGGAGGGTACTTACCTTAAACCTCATGCAAGCCTTTAAACCTAGGGCTATTGTGTGACTTGCTTGTGTGTGCCACATGTTTATGATTGAGCATAACATCATGACATCATCATGCATCATAAGCATAGCATTTTCCCTAACCATTTCAAGGACCAAGGGATTTATCTTTGTTCTTTGTTGCAGGTCATGGCTTCAGCTCGTAGAAACACCATCAGGATCAACTTTGTGGGGATACCCCCCAAGCTTAAAGAGTTGGTTTCTCAAGTGTCTGATCATTCCCGGTTCATCAAGAGACATGGTCACCTATTGGATCTGGTCACTTCAGGGTTCAATGAAGACATGATGAGTGTGCTGTTTCAGTTCTTTGACCCTAAGCACCATTGCTTTACATTCCCTGACTATCAGCTGGTTCCAACCATGGAGGGGTTCTCTAAACTTCTGGGTATACCTGTTCTTGATCAAAAACCCTTCACAGGCTTAGAGAAGGAGCTCAAACCAGAGGTTATTGCTGCAGCTCTACATCTGAAAAAGTCTGACATTGTTCTAGAAACGAGAAGTGGAGTCAAGGGTATTCTTGCTAAGGTATTAATGGATAAAGCTCAAATGTTCTTGAAGGCCATGAGCTATGATGCTTTTGAGGAGGTCTTAGCCTTGCTGATATATGGCTTAGTATTTTTCCCCAATCCAGATCAGTTCATAGACATTCATGCCATCAACATTTTCCTGAGTCACAATCCAGTGCTTACATTGCTTGGAGACATCCTGCATTCTCTTCACACCCGTACTACAAGGGCAAGAGGAACTTTGATGTGCTGCATACCTTTGCTTTCTAGGTGGTTTATTTCTCACCTTCCTCACTCAGTAATGAAGAATGAGCAGGGGTTCAGATGGTCCAAGAGGATCATGTCACTTTCTCACTCAGATATCCATTGGTGCTCCAGATCTATGGAGAATGTCACCATCATTGACCGTTGTGGGGAGTTTCCTAATGTGCCACTACTAGGCATAAGAGGAGGCATCACCTACAACCCCTCTCTAGCTTTACGACAGTTTGGTTATGCTCGGAGCGATGGTCCACATGACATGTTGATTCAGGGCATTGTGTTTGACTACGACAACGATCTTCAGGGTTACCGTCAGAGATTCATACGAGCTTGGGGAAAGGTAAACAGGGTTGACAGCAAGACACTGGAGCCTAAGTACACTATTCCTATGGAGGCTTATCCCAGATGGGTACGATCTCGTGCTCAGACACTCATGATGCCATATCCTGCCGTCCTACCAGTCACCATGGAACCTGTTGCTGAAGGAGACACAGCTTATACCATCCTTCACCCAGACATGCCTACTGATAAGGAAGACTTGCAGAGATCATGGATCCAATTGAAAGAGCAAAGGGATACTTTCGAGGCTCATTACAAAGCAAGCCAAGAAAAGATTCTGGAACTAACAAAGCTACTTCACGAGGAACGAAACCTCAACTCATACCTCAATACAAAGAGGAAACGTCCATGGGAGACTTAAAACCCCATCTTTTGTACTTATTTCACTTTCATTTTTTGTAAGCCTAAAAGGCAAAACAAGTTATTACTAATAAAAGGTTACTTTCTTGTTTGTTTAAGCAAATTTAAATCCTGCGGTCTTTGAAAACATTGCATATGCATTCACATATCATTTCATTACATCACAGGTTTATAATTGTGCACAGGTTTCTCATCTTCTCGCTGTTTATTTCAGCAATGGCTCTTGAACAATCAGTTAAGGATCTCCAGGCACAGAATGCACAATTCCAAGAGCTGATCCTGAACCTGTCCAAGGGGCAGGATGAATTGAAGGCACTGCTGGCCAAGAAGACTAAGAAGACTAGAAGGTCTGCTGGTTTGATCAACATGGGTAGAAGGTTCAAAGGTCTTGCCAAGACCAAAGAACCAGCTGAAGACTATGAATCTGAAGAATCTGAGCAAGAGGTAGGCAGTCTCCACCATTCAATGGGGGACTCTGATTCTGAGGCTAACTACTACCATGAGCCTAATGAAGACAAATTCAAGATGCTGGTGGATAGAATGGATGCTATGGAATTGCAGAAATCATCTGGGCTAGATTTTGAGGATTTGAGCTTGATATCTGGGGTGGTCATACCTGTGGGGTTCAAGGTTCCTACTTTTGTTGTCTATGACGGGGTCTCTTGTCCCAAACTGCATCTGAGGTCATATGTCAGAAGAATTCAACCCCACACTGCTGATAAGAAGTTGTGGATCCATTTCTTTCAAGAGAGCTTATCTGGAGCTCAGCTGGAATGGTATTATCAGTTGGAGAGTGTCAATATCAGAGACTGGAATGATCTTGCTGAAGCTTTCTACAAGCAGTATCAATACAATGCTGACTTAGCCCCCACTCGCATGCAGCTTCAGAGCATGTCTATGGGTGCCAAAGAAAGTTTTAAGGAGTATGCTCAGAAGTGGAGAGATTTAGCTGGAAGAGTTCAACCCCCTTTGACTGACAGGGAGCTGGTTGATATGTTCATGTGTACGCTGAATGGTCCGTTTTATAGTCATCTCATTGGAAGCTCATCATCTGGCTTCACTGAGTTGATCATGACAGGAGAGCGGGTAGAAAATGGTATCAAGAGTGGAAAGATCCAAGTGGGCACTTCTTCATCAGGTGCTGCAAAGAAGCCTCCCACTGGGAAAAAGGAATCCAATGTTGTTTATGGTCAACCTGATCGTAACAGAAGGCATCAGTCTGTTAGTGCAGTTCATATTTCAAATCCAACTCCTGCAACAACAGAGCAGCCTCAGGGCAACCAACAGAGGGCTAGAAGACAGTTCACGAAGATCAACATGTCAATGGCTCAGGCATTGCAACACTTGTTGAAGGCTGAACTTATTACCCTGAGGGAGGCTCCTCAGAATCCCAATGTTACCTCTCCCAAGTACAATCCCAATGCACGATGTGCATATCATTCAAACTGTCCAGGACATGATACTAATAACTGCTGGGTCTTGAAGAACAAAATTCAAGATATGATTGATGCTTGAGAGATTGAGTTTGATCCACCAGGTACTCCAAATGTGATTACAGCTCCAATGCCAAATCACGAGAAGACTGTCAATGCCATTGATGAAGACCTGCATGTCTATTCAGTTATGGAGTTGACCACACCACTGTCTGTTATCAAAAAGAGGTTAGTACAAGCTGGGATCTTTCCAGGTTGTCGTGAAGATTGTTTGTATTGTACCTATAAGCCGGATAGTTGCTTCATTTTGAGAGATGGCATTCAACGTCTCATGGATAAGTATACTATAGTGTTTGAAAGAAAACCAGCATCTGTAGAAAGTATGGTGGATCATCTGACTCGGGGTAAGAAGATTGAAGAGGTTGACATGGTTGACAAAGTACCACTAAGAATCACTTCAAAGGGTCCTATTAAAATCACTCATCAGGGTCCAATCAAGATTACTGCTGAAGGTCCTGTGAAAGTTGTTGATGAAGCCAGAGTAGCTCCTATGGTCATTACTACTCCTGGTCCTATCCCATATACGTCTGACAAAGCTGTGCCTTGGCACTATGGGTCTGATGTCTACATCCATGGTGTTAAGCAAGAGCCTGTAGCTGATGTGCCTGTTGATGTTGACAATATTGCCGGATCTAGTAAGATCACTCGTAGTGGAAGAGTCTTCTCTCCTCCAGATACTTCCAAGAATGCAGTTACTCCTGCTACTACTTCCGCCACTGATGCCCGGGGCAAAGGTCCTATTATTGAGCCTGTATCTACTGATGTGCCAGCTGCTGATGATCTCTCTAAGCAGATGGAAGAAGTATTGAAAATCATTCGCAAGAGTGATTATGACATTGTTGATCAATTGGGGCATACTCCCTCAAAGATTTCTATGTTGTCCTTGTTGCTGTGTTCCGAAGCTCATGCCAAGTCCTTGATCAAGTTTCTAAAGACTGCACATGTGCCCAGTTCAATTTCCGTTGACCAATTTGAGAACTGTGTTGCCCACCTGACCTATGACAATGGGTTAGGATTCTCTGATGCTGATTTGACCCCTGCCAAGAGAGATCATAACAGGGCCTTGCATATTTCAATTGAATGCAGGGGCACTACTCTGTCTCATGTGCTGATAGACAATGGTTCCTCTTTGAATGTGTTGCCCAAGGAAGTCCTGAATAAGCTGAGTCCTGAAGATGCTGTGCTGAAACCCAGTAATATTGTGGTAAAGGCTTTTGATGGTTCTAGAAGAGTAGTACATGGGGAAATTGATCTTCCAATCCAAGTTGGTTCCCAGGTGTTTACTGCTACATTTTTTGTGATGGATATTCGTCCTTCGTACTCTTGTCTGCTTGGTCGTCCCTGGATCCATGGGGCAGGTGCTGTGACCTCTACATTGCATCAAAAGCTGAGATATCCGGTGAATGGAAAGGTTGTTACTGTCTATGGAGAAGAAGAATACTTTGTCAGCCATGTCAACACTTTCAAGTATCTGGAAATGGAGGGTGAATACATTGAGACTCCGTGTCAGACATTTGAAGTGGTTCCTTGGGTTGTTAATAATTATGTAGCTCCTCCTGTTGAGAAGAAAGTTCATGTGGTCACCAGAAAACCTCCAACAATGGCAATGGCTTCCCTCAATGATGCTAGAGCTGTGGTGGATGAAGGTGGTTGTACTATTTGGGGTCAGCTTCCTGATATTCCATACAAGTCTGACAAGTTTGGTTTGGGTTTCGCTGCAGAGTCCCAGAAGGCTGTTCGTCGTGCTCGTGCTGCTCGTATCACCAATCAAGGGGTTATCAATGCTGTGGGAGACTATGATGAAGACTACAACTTGGATGCTTGGATTTTTCCTACTGTGGGTGCTGGACTCAATAATTGGAAAGCTGAAGATGTTATCCCTATCTCCTTTAGTCAGGAGTAAATTCTATTACTGTGTTGTTGCTTTTTTTTAAATTTGTAATTTCTTGAACAATTGGACTTTCAAGCCATGTGCCTTACCCGGGGCACAATGGTGTGCTTGTTACGGGCTGTCATTTCATTTGCATACTTCATTCAATAAAATCAGTGGACGTTTCGTTTTCGTAAATATTGTGTTCCTTGTCTTTCTTTTCTTTTATTTTTGTTTTATCAGCTATGTGTTCTTACACACACCCACATCACTAAAATGCAGATCCTCATCCACTCTGGATCCTGTTGATAACAGTTATACTATTGCCAATTATAATTTCGAGAATCCGATCTATCAAACTGAAGACGGAAATGAGGACGATTGTGAAATACCTGTAGAGCTTGCTAGGTTGTTACAACAAGAAGAGAAAGCTATACAGCCACATGAAGAGCCAGTCGAAGTTGTGAATCTGGGAACTGAAGAGAACAGAAAAGAGGTCAGGATAGGGGCTGATTTAGAGGACAGTGTCAAGAGCAGGTTGATTCAGATGTTACGTGACTATGTGGAGATCTTTACTTGGTCTTATGAAGATATGCCAGGGTTGGATACAGACATTGTGGTTCACCGTTTACCAGTGAAAGAAGATTGTCGTCCAAAGAAGCAGAAGGTTCGTCGTATGCGTCCTGAAATGTCAGAAAAGATCAAGGCAGAGGTAATGAAACAGTTCAATGCAGGGTTCTTAGCAGTGACTTCTTATCCTCAGTGGGTTGCAAATGTGGTACCAGTTCCTAAGAAGGATGGTAAGGTACGTATGTGTGTAGACTACAGAGATTTGAACAAGGCTAGCCCTAAAGATGACTTCCCACTCCCTCATATTGATATTCTGGTAGACAACACTGCTCAGCATAAGGTATTCTCTTTTATGGATGGTTTCTCTGGTTACAATCAAATCAAGATGGCACCTGAAGATATGGAGAAGACAACATTTGTGACACAGTGGGGCACTTTTTGTTATAAGGTGATGCCATTTGGTCTGAAGAATGCAGGGGCAACATATCAGCGTGCTATGGTGGCTTTGTTTCATGATATGATTCATCATGAGATAGAGGTATATGTGGATGATATGATAGCCAGATCTCAGAATGAAGAGCAACATCTTGATCATCTGCACAAGTTGTTTGAGAGGTTGAAGAAATACAAGTTGAGATTAAATCCAAACAAGTGTACTTTTGGAGTTAGATCTGGTAAACTCCTGGGTTTCATTGTCAGTGGAAAAGGTATTGAAGTGGATCCTGCAAAAGTGAAAGCTATACGAGAGATGCCAGCTCCCCGTACTGAGAAGGAGGTTAGAGGTTTCTTGGGACGATTGAATTACATTGCAAGATTTATTTCCCAATTAACTACCATCTATGAGCCAATCTTCAAGCTGTTGAAGAAAGATCAGGTGATGGAATGGAATGATGAGTGCCAGACTGCCTTTGATGAAATCAAGAGATATTTGCTAGAACCTCCAATTTTGATGCCACCAGTTGATGGAAGACCCTTGATTATGTACTTAACAGTGTTAGACAACTCAATGGGGTGTGTGTTGGGGCAACATGACGAGTCTGGTCGAAAAGAGCAGGCAATATACTACCTTAGCAAAAAGTTTACCGACTGTGAAACAAGATACTCACTGCTCGAGAAAACTTGCTGCGCTTTGGCATGGGCTGCTCACCGACTAAGACAGTATATGTTGACCCATACTACCTTGTTGATTTCAAAGATGGATCCAATCAAGTACATATTTGAAAAACCTGCTCTCTCCGGAAGAATTGCAAGATGGCAAATGATCTTGACGGAATATGACATACAATATACTACTCAGAAGGCCATTAAAGGAAGTGTTGTTGCTGATCATTTGGCTCATCAAGCAATGGATGATTACCAGTCAATGAATTTTGAGTTCCCTGATGAAGACATTATGATTATTACCAAAGAACCTGGACAATATGACGGACCTGAACAAGGATCCCGATGGACTATGGTTTTTGATGGTGCCTCTAATGCACTTGGTAATGGTGTCGGTGTTGTGATTAGTTCCCCTGAAGGTTGTCATACCCCGATTACTGCCAGACTTTGTTTCCATTGTACCAATAACATGGCTGAGTATGAGGCATGTATCCTGGGTATTAAAGCTGCTATTGATATGAAGATTCAGTTCCTTGATGCGTATGGAGATTCAGCCCTGGTAGTAAGTCAGATTAAAGGAGATTGGGATACTAAGCATGATAATCTCATTCCTTACAGAGAACATGTGTTGTCTTTGATCCCACATTTCAAAGAGATTACCTTTGGACACATTCCACGAAGAGAGAATTAGTTAGCAGACGCATTAGCCACCATGGCATCTATGTTTGAGATTAGCTGGGATGATGAAGCTCCCAAGATTACTATTGACAGATTTGAAAAGCCTGCATACTGCAATGAGATTGACACTGAAGGGGCAGAGGAGAAACCTTGGTTCTATGAAGTAAAAAGATATCTTGAAGCTCAGGAATTCCCTGAAGGGGCATCTGTCAAAGATAGGAAGTTTCTGAGAAGGTTTGCTGCTAAGTTCTTCTTGAGTAATGGGATTCTATACAAGCGCAATCATGATTCAACTATGCTTCGTTGTGTGGATAAGAAGGAAGCAACTGAGATTATGGAAGAGATGCGTGATGGGATCTTTGGCACTCATTCTAGTGGTCATACTATGGCAAAGAAGATATTGAGAGCAGGTTACTATTGGTCTACCATGGAAGCTGATTGCTATCAACACTCCAGAACTTGTCACAAGTGTCAAATCTATGCTGATAAAGTTCATGTACCTCCATCACCATTGAATGTGTTGACTGCTCCTTGGCCCTTTGCCATGTGGGGCATTGATATGATTGGTGAGATCAAGCCTACTGCTTTTAATGGGCATCGTTTCATCCTGGTTGCTATTGATTACTTTACAAAGTGGGTAGAGGTAGCTTCATTTGCATCTGTGACTAAGAATGTTGTGGCTCGGTTCATCAAGAATAATCTCATATGTAGGTATGGCATCCCTGAAAGGATTATCACTGACAATGGCTCTAATCTGAACAACACTATGATTACTGATCTCTGCACGCAGTTCAAGATTAAACATCACAACTCTTCTCCGTATCGTCCGAAGATGAATGGGGCAGTGGAAGCTGCTAATAAGAACATTAAGAAGATTGTACAGAAGATGACTGTTACTTACAAGGATTGGCATAAGATGTTACCATTTGCTCTTCATGGTTATCGTACTACAATACGTACTTCAACAGGGGCAACCCCATTCTCTTTAGTCTATGGTATGGAAGCAGTTCTGCCCATTGAAGTTCAGATTCCCTCCGTGAGAATTATGAAGGATGCAGGCTTGGATGAAGATGAGTGGATTCAGACTCGATTTGACCAGATAAACTTGATTGATGAGAAGAGGTTAGCAGCAGTTTGTCATGGCCAGATGTACCAAAAACGAATGATCAAAGCTTTTAACAAGAAGGTTAAGCCAAAGGTATATCAGGCTGGTGACTTGGTAATCAAGCGTATCATATTACCACAGGGTGATCCTAGGGGCAAGTGGACTCCGACATATGAAGGACCATTTGTAGTCAAGACAGTATTCTCAGGAGGTGCCATGATACTGACTACAATGGATGGTGAAGACTTCCCACAGCCTGTAAACGCAGACATAGTTAAAAAATACTACGCATAAAAAGAGACCCGCTAGGTTGACAGGCCTAGGCAAAAATAAGGGCATCCCGGCAAACCAAAAGGGTTTGGGCAAAAATTAGGGATATATATAAAAAGATGTACACCCGGCAAGTCGAAAACCTGAAAAGGCGGCTTGGGCAAAAAAGGGTATCCCGGTGGATTGAAAACCTGAAAAGGCAATCCAGGAAAAAGTTAGGGATTAAAGCGTATGACTATGTCTCGTTTGGATCACCCATGAAACTGCAACCAGTTGTACTACTTACTCAAGCTCGAACAGATAAAGCTCAATCCAATCGTTTCCGTCTCAACAGCAAGAAGATGAGATACTTGAATGGCAATAGTAGAATTGAAACTCAATAGGATTGTTTCCCACATAGCTGATTTTCTCTGTTTTGTAAAAACTTTATGACAAAATCCTCTTACTAGGGTTTATGTCTCCTTGTACAAACTTACCCGTGTATGGGTCACTTTTTGATATAAATAAATTCCATCTTTTGAATCCAGATTTACTTTTACCCTATTTACATAAGCGAAACGTCCATTGGTTGTGTTTGAATGTATGTATGCTTTTGAATATGATTGATGTTTACCAGAAATGCATGTATGCTTAATATGATTGATGTTTACCAGAAATGCATGAAAATGCAGTAATAGTATTTACTAAGGACGAACGAGGGAAGGATTTCAACGAAGCTTCGCCGGTTCACCTTTACAAGACAGTTACAAACCCTCAGTAGGGCAAATTCATCTTCATAAGGCCTCATCTCCCCTGGAATTTATATCCATCTCTTTTATCCTCATACGGATGTACGGGAAATTACTTTCCAATAAGGGTACGACGAACGAGGACGGGATGTTATACTTATCCTACTACCAAACGAAGACAAAGGTTATATATACCTTACTATCCCCAACAACGGGAGGTTATATCTATGCCTTACTATCCCCAGTAGACGGGAGGTTATCTATACCCTGTTATCCTCAGCAGACAGAGGGTTATATATTCTTCAGCAACGAATCGGGATTTATTTTCCCTGGCCAGCAGTTGTTATACGAAGATATCCAGACGCTTCTGGCGGTATCATATCATACATACATCATTTACATCATACCATAGCATATATATCCATAGACATATAGTACATTACCTAAGTGCATCATATCATACATACACACCTAAAGCATAAACTAATGTTATTATACAGAATGCTACCTTGTTTTCAGGTTAATTATCCAACAAACAAACTTATGATCTTTGGGACTGCTTTATCGTCACCTCAGGGTTACTTTATCCTCCTAATAAGCTTCTTATTTCTTTGGGACTGCTTTATCGTAACTTCAGGGTTACTTTATCCTCCTAATAAGCTTCTTATTTCTTTGGGACTGCTTTATCGTAACTTCAGGGTTACTTTATCCTCCTGATAAGCTTCTTATTACTTTGGGACTGCTTTATTGTCACCTCAGGGTTACTTTATCCTCCTGATAACTTCTCATGACTTCAAGACTGCTTTAGAGTTATCATTATTGATTGCTCTATCCTCCTGAAATCACATTACTTCAAGACTGCTTTAGAGCTATTGATTGCTCTATCCTCCTGAAATCATATTATTACTTCAAGACTGCTTTAGAGCTATTGATTGCTCTATCCTCCTGAAGTCATATCATTACTTCAAGACTGCTTTAGAGTTATCATTATTGATTGCTCTATCCTCCTGAAATCACATTACTTCAAGACTGCTTTAGAGTTATCATTATTGATTGCTCTATCCTCCTGAAATCATATTATTACTTCAAGACTGCTTTAGGGTTATCATTATTGATTGCTCTATCCTCATGAAGACATGCTGTTACATCAGGATTACTCCAGTATCCTGAAAACATATCATCAATACCTCAGAACTGCTCCAGACTCCTGACAGCTTTCATTATACCTCCATATTTTGGACTGCTTTATCTTCCAAGAAATATATCTGAAGAACTTTCCCCTAGTGGCATCTTTAAGCCCACTCAATCATATTCAACCAACCATCAATATCACTCTATGCACTGGTGAGTGAAAATTTTTGGGCTTTTGTGTTCAATCCCCTTCAACCTTCCAGGTTACGACTGGCAAATATACCAATCTAACCCCTCAGGTTTCAGAAAATTGAACAGGGGCAGCTGTTGCACCCCAAAATTTGCCCTCACCCTACAAGACTTTGTGTTCTAAGAAGGTTCACAAGGTTCACAAGTTTCTCTACATTTACAAGACCTTTCATGAGTTTCATGAAGTCTACAAGTTACATTATGAAGGTTCACAAGGTTCACAAGTTCCATAATGCTTTCAACACCTTTCATGAGGTTCATGAAGTCTACAAGTTACTTTATGAAGGTTCACAAGGTTCACAAGCTTCTCAACATTTACATAACCTTTCATGAGGTTCATGAAGTCTACAAGTCATTTCTTGAAGATTCACAAGGTTCACAAAGTTCACAATTGGTCAAAGAAGTTGACAATTCCCTCAGACAATGCACCTCCTAAGCAATGCATCCAAAACTAGGGTTTTGACTTTAATCAGGCTAAATGGACTTCCAATACCTCAAGTGAGTTTCATAACATCTTATATGTGTGTAAGAACCCCCATGACAAGTTTCAAGACTTTTTTCAAAAGTTTGCTCAGTCAGATGATCAGATAAGTCAAAATCAGTCAATGCAGTTAAAAAGTCAAACTGAGGTCAACTGTGGTCAAACCAAAGTCAAACTTCATGATTTTTTGCCAACATCAAGTATATGAAGTAAAATTCATCATTTGATCAAGGTTTTATCATGATTCATCAAGGAGATTCCAGATCATCAATAATCAGGAGTTTCTAAATTAGGGTTTCCTCAGTAAAAGTCAACTGAACTTTGACCAATCATAACTTTCACATACTTCATCAACAAGTCTCCATCCAAAGCTCATTTTGAAGGAAATTGAATTCTCTACAACTTTGATGTTGCAAGTTAATCCCAAAAATGCTTCATTTGAAAGATATGAGCTAAGACATTATGGGTCATTTCAAAAGTCAACAAAAAGTCAACAACTTCAAAAGGGCATAACTTGAGATTGGTAAATGATATGGACCTGAAACCAATGGGGTTGTTTATAGGACTCTTCAAGCTTTCCAAAATGACCAAGAACACCCTCATACCTTTAAAATTGAGGGAGATATGCTCTTGCAAAGTTGGGCAATTTTGTGATGATTTATATTGAAAATGGGGGTCTAGAAACAATTCCTCCCAAATGGGCTTGCTAAGTTGTGAACCAATCCACCTCATATCATTATGCACGACCCAATTGACCAAAATTCAGCATTTTTATTATTTTATTTTTATTTATTATTGATTTAATTCATAAAAATCATTTTAAATAAATATAAAATATGAAAATCTATTTTTGGAGGAAGATAATGCTTCTAGAAATTCTTAATTATTGATTAAATTTGAAAGAGAAAGGAATCATGTGATTAGTCCAAGAATAGCAAGTCTTCATGATCAAATATTTGAACTTTTACACCATGATCTTTTTCAATATTTTTTGGATCAAATCTTCACACAACCAATCCATATTTCTGACCTAATTCACTCACATATAAGTATCAAACATAACCCTAGCCTCAAGACACGATTTCCAGCAGCCAAGGGTAAGATTCAAAATTTCAAAATTCATCAAAAAAGTGAGATTCGGATTCTGCAATCCAAGAGGTTTCAAGGTAAACTAAGAACATAGACGTGTTCTTTAGACATCACTGAAGCTAAAGCATCACTCATATGCATCCCATGTGCACTACATTGGCCAACCCGAATCCAATTTGTTCTTGAATAATTTTTTTTCGATTCCAATGATTCCTTGCATATAATTGAAATTTGATTACATAACTGTGTTTGTTGATGACTATAGAAGAAATCTGGAGCGATTGATGAAGTTTCATAGCCTAAAGCGTGATCTACCATTTTTAGGGTTTATGGCTCCAATTAGGGTTCTTCAATCCAGCCCATATAAATGGATTCTAAGAACGTAGAATCATTGGAAATCTTGTTAGGAACTTAATGGCATAATCAATTTTACAAAATCTTGCTGTTTTGTCCATGTTTGAATTTCGCAGGTTTTGTTACCATTCTGTTTTCGCAGGAAAAATGGAAGCAATTATCGCAGCAAAAATCGTAGGTCTCAAGGAAGAAGAAGATCAGTTCCCGCGCGCTCAGGAAATTCAAATTATGATTAACATATTTTATGTTGTTTGGTTATTTGGCTATCACAAGCGCTGGCTTGTCTCAGTGGAAGGAGGCGTATGCGTACTGGCAGCATGACCTGTGTTCGAATCCTGGTCATGGCAATTATTTTTGGTTTGTTTTCATCTATACTTTGGAATATTATATATTATTATTGTTTGGTGGTTTGTCATCAGGTAGGCTCTCCCAGCCAGGTGGTAACGCGTTCTTGCTTGCATTCATAAGGTCCTGGGTACGAATCCCACCCCAGGCCTTTTTGGTCCCTCTATTTTTCTGGATTTTCAAGACAAAGAACAAAAACAATTATTCTCTCCTCTTTCTCACCTGCGTGTGTGGTGACCTGATGGTATTCCTTGTTGCTTGCAAACATACTGACCTGGGTTCAAACCCCAGTCAGGTAAGTTCTCACATTTTTTGCTTTATTTCTTTTTATTTGTTTAAATTATTCTATTGTTTAAATTAAATATAGTCCTAAGTATATGTTTTCTAACTAATAATAAAAATATAATTAAGCATGTTTAATATTTTCAAAATTCTAAAATATAAAAAATTTCTCTTAAATTATTTTCTTTATCTTGTGCTTAAATTATAAATATATGCATACTATAAATTAAACCCTAAAAATATTTTCTAAAATAAAACCTAATTCTATTTTTTTTAAATAATTTTTATTTTCCAATTCTTAAGTATAATTATTATGTATATTTATTTATTTATTTAATATGATTCATGTAAATATTGTAAATATAATTATAAATTATTTTTCTCATATAAGATATAAATATATTTCATGCTATTAGAAATTAAATCTTGTAAATTAAAATAATTGTTTGTTCATATTCTTTTTCTAAATATAATTGCTTATATTAAAAATCATTAATCTCTTATTCTTATAATTTTAGTTAATTTTATTTATTATTGTTATTACTAACCATATTATTTATTTTGCTTTATTAATTTTATATATTATTTTATTTATTTACTAACCTCCCTTATTTTATTATTACTAACTTTTTGCTTATTATTTAAATATTATTATTTATCACTAACCCAATATTTATTTATTTATTGCTTATTATTTTGCTTATATTTTTTAATTTGCTTATTATTTATTTTTGCTATTTGTTTTAATTTGTTCATTATTATAATTATTATGTAAATGCTCCTGGATGTAAATTTTGTAATTATTTAATTATTTTTGCTATGGTTAGTAATGAGGGAGTGTAAACATGTATTCTCTTAAAATCAAATTTAGATCATTTTAAATAATAAGATAGTTAAATTAAACACTCACACACGTAAGTCGATTTTTAATCGCCATCTCACTTTCTAAGGTTATCCCTCAAGTTGCCTGAATAATAAGGTCAAGTGGGGTGTATAAAGCATGTCCCTTGAAAAAAGAAAAATCATCAAGTCCCTCATGGTTGCCTTTACGAATCGAGTCCCTTCGAAAAATGATGATAGTCCCTCCTATATGCTTATTACACCCCACAGTTGCCTTCATAAAAAATATGTCCCTCTCATGTCCCTTACATCCAAGGTAATGACTACCTACTCCTTAATAGTAGGGATAGTCTTACCAATGAAAGGATAAAGAACAAGAAAGACTTTAAACATTAGGGTAGGTTCCTCTTATGTACTTGCTCACTTACAACTTTTCAAACACTTAAACAAATTTCAAACCAATTTTCAAAAACAAGTTTTTACGCATCCGTACATGGATTATTATTAACTATTCTGAAAATTTTTCTATTCACACACTACATTTTCAAAAACAATTCAAAAGTGAGCTAAGTAACTAAGAGCCCATGGATAACCATGGATGTAAAGGGTGCTAACACCTTCCCTTTACATAACCTACCCCCCGGACCCAAAAATATTCTCTTAAGGTCTTTCCTGTTCTTTTATACCCTTTCCATTTGGATAAAATAAAAGTCGGTGGCGACTCTTGCTATCCGCAACATAACTCAAAGTCAGTTCTCCCACCGTGTTACACACATGCACCTCTAGGGTATCCCTTTCTTGTTCCCTTACAAAAATGGTCAAGTCCCTCGAATGTATGGGTGTCTTAAAAAAGATTCCTGAGTAAAAATCATCAAGTCCCTTCGGTATAAAGATCATAGTCCCTCGTTGACCCTTCGATTTGCTTACGAATAAATGATCTTGTCCCTCGATGATCCTATGGAAAATGATGATAGTTCCTTCGAATTACTAAGATACCTTTACAAGGTTGCCTTCTATGACCATACGATGACCCTACGCCCGTCCCTTTAAACATCCAAGGTAAAGACTACTTACTCACTAATAGTAATGACAGTCTTACCCCTAAAGGAAATAAATAACAAGAAATACCTTACAAACTTAGGGTAAGTAGTTCTTAAGTGCTTTCTCACTCTATTCAAAAAAATACTCTTTACACCCCACTTTTTTTTTCAAATACTTTCAAACTAAACACTTTGTATATATCCATACGAGGATCATTACAAAGTTAAAGACTTCTGAAATATTTTTCTAATCACACACTACATTATTTTTTCAAACAGTAAAGTGAGCTAAGTTATTAAGAGCCCATGGATAACCATGGATACAAATGGTACTAACACCTTCCCTTTGTATAACTTACCCCCCGAACTCAAAATCTTTTTAAAGGTCTTTCCTGTTCTTTTAGTTCCTTTTCCTTATTGGATAAAATAAAAGTCGGTGGCGACTCTTGCTATCCGCAACATAGTTTTTGGAAACAAAAATGCCCAAGTCAGTTCTCCCGCCGTGTTACACAGTTCCACTCCGCTCCTTACGGTGGACATCCAAGAACTTTGAAGACTTGTGCGAAGATCCTTCAATCAGACCTATTTTGGCCCACTCTATGGAAAGATGTTCACCTCGCCATTCTAAATTGCGACTGATACCAACGCATTGATAACATCTTGAGGTGCGATAAGATGCCCCAAAAAGGAATTCTTGAAGTAGAAGTTTTCGATGTGGGGGGAATTGATTTTATGGGACTATTTCCATCTTCTTTTGGAAATAAATTCATACTCGTAGCTGTTGATTATGTTTCAAAATGGATAAAAGTTATAGCTTCTTCAACAAACGACACTAGAGTAGTCATAAATCTTCTTAAGAACATCATCTTCCCAAGATTTAGTATACCAAGACTCGTCATAAGTTATGGAGGCTCGCATTTCATATCTAGAATATTTGATAAACTCTTATTAAAATATGGAGTAAGATACCGAATAGCTACGCCATACCATCCACAAACTAGTGGACAAGTAGAAGTTTCAAATAGAGAAATAAAATAAATTCTAGAGAAAATTGTAGCTACATCGAGGAAAGATTGGTCTATTAAATTACATGAAGCTTTATGGGCCTACAGAACAACTTTTAAGACACCGATCGGGACCACACCGTTCAAATTATTCTACGGAAAATCTTGCCACTTGCTAGTAGAATTAGAGCATAAAGCCTATTGGGCGATTGAAAACCTTAACTTTAACTACAAAAATGCAGGTGAGAAACGTATTCTAGACTTACATGAATTGGAAGAACTAAGACTAGACGCTTACGAGAATGCCTGCATATATAAGGAGAAAACCAAGAAATGGCATGACAAGCGAATCTCTAGGAAAGAATTTAGTGTGGGAGACGTAATTGTTTTATTCAATTCTAGAGTTAGGTTATTTCTAGGAAAATTACGATCTAGATGGTCTGATCCTTTCGAAATAACTAAAGTTTTAAGTAGTGGCACTATTGAAATTAATGGTAGGTCTAGTGCACCGTTTATAGTAAATGGGCAATGCCTTAAACATTATAATTTCGTAGAAGACAAAGAATTTTCAATGGGTTTGAAATTAGCAGGCTTGCCATTAGAAACCATAGATTAGTTTCCCTTATGTTGTGTCAAGCCCCGACATTAAATGAAGCGTTTAGTGGGAGGCAACCCGCAATTTTTAAAATTTTCGCTTTAAATTTTCATTTTATTTGCATTTTTAAATTTTTGACTTTTAAAAGCTTTAAACTCACTGATTTTTGTGTTGATTTGTTTTATTGTGTGATTCCAGGATTTTTAAAGTTTTTCTACCTTCTAGTACTCTACTCTCTCTGTTTTTCACTAACTCTGATCATGACTACCAATATGACTGTGGAATTTAGAGACGACATTCAGAAGCTCTGTTATGAAGCTTTAGCCCTACAGCCTATGTCCTTGACCAAATTTGCTCATGTACCTACCATGAAATCTTTAGGCATAGGTGCCAGCATTGACTACCTATTTAGCTAGCTAGGCTGGGAGAGATTTGCACTTAGGAAACATAGAACCTACTATGGCTAACCTTAGAATTCCTAAGTTCATTGGTTTACAACCCAAACTGTGGAAAAGGCTTAACAAGAGGAAATATAATGTTTAGACTTTTTGGATACCCCTATGAGTTTAACATTCATGATATGGATAACCTTCTAAAGTTTCCAGATGGCCCTTCCATTTTCTCAGAACCACAGGAGGAATTGCTTGCACATGGTGAGTTAGACCGTTTTTGGAGTAGCATCTCAGGACGACCTGATCATGATTTATATCCTATGTTATCCACAAAGATTCATAACCCAACTATTAGATACTTCCATATGATCCTATCATATTCATTGTTCGGAAAAGCTAAGAGTGATAACACTATTTCGAGAGAGGAATTATTCATTATGTTATGTGCTTTCACCTCTAGAGAGGTTAATGTGGTGACTTTCATGTTTGCGAACTTTTGCAAAATTATTCAAAGTGAACACCCGAAAATCATGATAGGTGGGCTAGTTACCAAGATTGTTGATGCAATAGAATTTAGAACCTTCCTTGCTAATATTAAACCACTTGGAGAGTTTAGGCCTATGAATATCAAATTCTGTTTTGAGAGGGAGATGCTTTATGAATGATGTCCTGACCATTTTAAGCTTCTGGATGAGCCAATTTATGAACCGAGATATGCTTGGTCCGAAGTTGAAATAGATCCAAAGAACCCCTCAAAGTACTATGATTCAGATAATATGATAGAAGTCGAGAAGCTTGTAGAAGAGAAACTTAAACCTGTTGAGAAACCTTGACCTACTACAAACAATCTTGAGCTTACTTTAGAAAGTCTCCGAGCTGAGATGCAAATCATGCAACATGACATCCGCGACCTGCACATAGATATTGTCAATCTAAGAGATATGACATGGATCAGTTTGATTATTTGAGATATGCGATAGACTCAATCCGCAAAAATCGTGGCTAAATTTCAACATCAACACTTATCAAAATTTTCCTGCATTTTTGTTAAAATTTCAGCATTTTAAATTTAGTTAAATTTGATTTCTTGTTGATTTTTAATTTTCAGCTTATTTTGAATTATAACTCTTGCAATTTTCTAAGCTTTAATGAAATACTTTGGTCTTGTTCTGAATTTATGTGTTCCTTAAATTATGATTGCTCAAGTGTGTTAAGAGTGCTTTAACCAAATATTAAAATTCATGTGTTATTGGTGTTTAAATTTATCAGTTTGATGAAATTATGATATACTGTTAGTCTAATACAAACATTGAATTATTGTTTACCTACTGCTAAAATTATTTCCAGTACTGATATAAGAAGTATACCTGCTATTTTATTTATTCTATTACCTGCTACACACACCAGATTCATGAAAACAGTGTACAAATGCACTATGTATGTAACAGACTGGGTAGAAGCAACAATAATTTGGAGTTGTTTAGAGTTTTTAGTTGAGACGGCCGACTGAACATTGAGACGACCGTCACAAAACCCAGACGGGCGTCTCACCTTGAGGACCCTGTAAGGTTCATCTTGCAACGGTCCTCATGACCGTTGCAACCCCACTACCCACCTTCTTCCCAATGGTCATCCACCCACCACTCCTATAAAATCCCACTTTCAACTCCCATTTTCACACAACCACATAAATCATAATTTCCGTAACTTTCTTTCTCAACCACCCCACTATCTGTTTTTATTTATACAACATTGTTTTTGTTTCCATACCAGTCCTAGCCTCACAAAAAAATTCTGCTTTCTTACCTTTACATCTCATATTCTCCAAAACCTTGCTATTATGGCAGAACATACACCCACAAACCTCATCTCAATAGAAGATGCCACCAGATCTCTACAAAGGGCGCGTTTTACAGAGTTCCGTGAGAGGACCATCAGTGTCACTAATTACGTTGACAAGGAGTGCTTGACTCATTTGGGACTCCTCGATAGCGTCAACTATTTGGTCGAGAGGACTAATCTCACGACACTTTGCAAAGGCAACAAGCCCACATACGCCACACTTGCCTTGGAATTCCTAAGTTCCTACGAGTACCACACCCCCAAAGATGATACAAAATTCATGGTGGGGAATATCACCTTCCGCCTCTTCGGAAGGGAATTTTCTGTCACTCAGGAGTAGTTCAGTGAGTGGTTCGGATTTCCACAAGGCGATGGTGTCTACTTAACCACTCAAAATGATGGAGACTGGCCGATCAACACCTTTAATATGTGGGAAGAGTTAACAGGAGAAAGGCAGTAGGGATGGAATGAGTTGTACGCAACTCATATCCATAACCCAACCATCCGCTACTTTCAGAGGGTGGTATCCAACGTAATCTTCGGAAGGTTCAACAATCATAAAGTAAATCAGAGGGAGTTGTTCCTAATTTACTGCGCCTTCTTCGACATCCATGAGAACCCCATGGCTTTCATCTCCCACAACATTGAGTACATCTGCAATCGAGGGAAATAACCCTTTTTTTTGCGGTATGATTAGCGATATTGCACTTAAGTTGGGTTTAAAGGAAAACCTGAACCAGCTGCATGGAGCACCCACCTTGTACCTGGATTTGGATTACTGCAAAGCCAGTCACCTAATCAGGAAAAGGAAGAGGGATAGCAAGTACAACCTGGTTGTAAAGAATAAAGTCATTTGGAGTATTGTCTTACCCTGTCATACCAAGACAGATATGAGGGTTCGAGCCAACTGGTGCTATGACCACAATGCTTCATCACCAGGTGCAGCTGCACAGGAAGAGGAACAAGTTGTCGGGATCGATGAGGTACAACAGGTGATGGATGAACCTAACACTGCTGGTGCAAGAGCCGCTGATTTTGCCAGCTGCACCACCTCCACTAGACACCGAAGAAGGAATCAACAACCTGCATCTATGGATAACATTATGGCGTCCATCATGCAGAACCAGGAGATGCAGCAGAAGCATTACTAGAAGATGTCACAGAGAATGGGGAGGATGGAGCTCACTCAAATAGAGCACGAAAGGATTATTGCTGCCAACACTGAAGCTTTAGGTTGCCTAACAAGTCATGTTCAGGCACTGCATGACTATATCCATCTTGAGGGTATACCAGATTATGTAGTGATCCACGGATAGAGAGCCATTCGAGGAAGAGCCAGAGGTAAAGGCCAGAGATCACCACCTCCACAGGAGTAGTTTTATTTGTTTTTAGTTTTTGTTGTTTTTATTATTTTCCTTAGAAATGTACCTATATCTCGCAACATTGAGGACAATGTCCGAGATAGTGTGGGAGAAGGTATTAGATTTCCCTTTCATTGTACGAAACAAAAATTTAATTAATCAAAGTATTTTAGTTTCAATTTCTCTGCAGTATTTTTAGCATAAACAAATTTTTTTATTCCTTTAGAATGTTATCATTTAACACACCCTTAAAGTATATAGGTTTCGTTAGATCCTTAGAAGCGATATCGATTTGGATACTTGTTATACCAAAATCTGAAGCTTTAGTTCTTAATTAGCCCCCGAGTAGTTTATATTAGCAATCAACACCGCCTGAAGTACAAGCTATGTGGAAAGCCGATGAAAATAAGTGATTGACAGAAAAAATTGCCAAAAAGAAGAAAAAGAAAAAAAAATCTTAAGAATCGGCAAGCCATTGTTAAAAAATCAAGTTGCATAAAAGGAAAAGCAAAAATACTGATGTCAATTGGTTCAGAGGAATCTGGTTCTGAACTCGGTAGGACGAATTACTATTCGATCCCCCACAACTTACACTCAATGTGATAAAGGGTTACCCCACTTGTGTACCAGACCCCTTATGGAAAAAAGGATCAAATTCACTAACAGGCTATTCCACTATACGCGTGCAAAGGTAAAGATCTTAATCTGATTGCGTCGGAATGAAACCGGGTGAAACAGATACAAGAGCATTAGGTTGAGTTATATTAGCATGATCCGGATTGTTTATACGAGGGGTTTAAGAATGTTATTCGTTTTTAGTGTCATTAGTGTATTTTTGGTGTTCGAGTTAATATCGGTTATTTTAACATAAAGTCGCACGACCACGTACAGATAGGTGATGTGTTTTATGTCTGATTATGAAGGTATTTTATTGAAAACATATTTGAATGTTTTCTTGAGGACAAGAAAAGATTCAAATCTGGGGGAATTTGATAACTCGAATTTGTATCAATTATTTAATGCGGTTTACGATTGTTTAACATGTTAATTTATGCATTTTGGACGATATTACGCGAGAATTGTGTTTGTTTTGTACATATTTTATCAAACGTGACTTTTGGAGGCAAAAGTACAAAAAGGAAGATTATTGGACAAGAAACGTGGAAAAATAGAAGGAAAAGAGCAAGAAAATGCCATTCTGCATAATTCAACTGTGAGACACCCGTCTCATAGGTGAAATGACCGTCTCATGGCCAAGATGGGCGTCTCACATCCAAGTTGCCCGTTTAAATTCATGATGCTCGTCTCAATTCTAAAACGGTCGTCTCAAACTCCAGTCAAATAACCTAATTACAAAAACATGATTCAAACACACATAGAGCCGTTATGAGAAGTTTTCGCATTCAACAGAGAATTTAACTCCAACCTAATCAGTCAAGTCCAAGAAACTCAATTCAAATCCCAATCGAACTCCAAGTCTAAAATTTCTCAACAAAACCTAAGCCATTGCCTATAAATAGAAGCCACTACAATTCTGCAAGGGAGCTTCGTTCACTCCAATTTTTGCATTTTTCTTTCGTTCGAAGTTCTTTGACACGTATCAAAGGAGACGACAGTGTCAAGGTTATGGTTGAAACTTTAAGGTTTGTACACGACCAAATCGTTGGTGAATCGACTCTACCTAAAGCAAGCCTTGTATTCATTCAAGATGAGTGAAGAAAAAGTGATGGCCGAGCAGTTGGATATGTTCAACAAGATGATTCTTGATCTTGAAAATATTGATGTGAAGATCGATGATGAAGATCAAGCATTGTTGTTGTTATGCGCTTTTCCCATAACACATGCTCACTTCAAAATAAACCCTCTTGTATGGAAGAGAGTCCCCGACCTTTGAAGAATTTCAATCTGCCTTGTACTCCAAGGACTAGAACAAATGAAAGGAGCATAAACCTTCGACAGTTGGTGAAGTTTTAGCTGTTAAGGAGAAATTCTTGTGAAAGGATGGTAAGTTCGACAAGAAGAAGGGTAAAAGTCAGCAGAAGTCTTATAGTGGTGAAGCATCTGGTGTTCAATGCTATCAATATAAAAAGGAGGGTCACATTCGAAAGGTGTGTCCTGAACGCCTGAAAGATCATGGAGGTAATGATAATGGAAATGCTTCCATTGTTCAAGATGATTTCAATTGATCTGATGTTCTTGTGGTTTCGAGCGGCGACTCAAGAAAATAGTGGATTATGGATTCAGGTTACACTTGGCACATGACTCCAAATAAAGACTTGTTTGAGGAATTATGTGATCAAGATGGTGGATCAGTGTTGTTGGGAAACAACAAAGCTTGCAAAATTGTAGGTATTGGATCTGTGAGATTCAAGCTCCATGATGAGTCAATAAGACTATTGACCGAAGTTAGGTATGTACCTGACTTGAAGAGAAATTTGATTTCTCTTGGTGAATTCGACTAGAAGGGATATGTCTTTCAAGGAGAGAAAAGTATCCTAAGAGTCATGAAGGGGTCGAAGGAAGTCTTGAGAGCTGTGAAGAAACAAGGCTTGTATACCCTTGAGACTGAAGTTGTAAGTGGTTCGACAAATGTTGCATCCACGGAATTGTTGTCTAAGACAAAATTATGGCACATGAGATTGGGCCGTGTCAGCGAGAGAGGTTTGGTCGAACGGGGAAACAAAACCAGCTAGGTGGTTACAAAGTCAAGAAGTTGGAGTTTTGTAAACCTTGTATATTTGGTAAATCTTGTAGGGTGAAGTTTAACAAAGGTAAACAAAGAACACATGGATCCCTTGATTACATCCATGCTGATCTTTGGGGCCTTCAAGTAATCCTTCATATTCAGGTGCAAGATATTTTCTAGCCATAGTTGATGACTATTCCAGAAAGTTATAGGTATTCATTCAGAAGACGAAGGATGAAACGTTTGAGAATTTCAAGAGTTGGAAGGTTCTGGTTAAAACTCAAGCTGGCAGAAAGGTTAAGAGGTTGAGAACTGATAATGGGCTTGAATTCTGCAATGAAGCTTTCGACAGTTACTGTGTCGAGTCTGGGATTGCAAGGCATAAGACTATAGCAAGTACTCCTCAGGAAAATGGTCTAGCTGAGAGATTCAATCGAAAAATCCTCGAAAGTGTTAGATGCATGTTGGTTATTGCTGGATTGAAAAAGGTGTTTTAGGTTGAGGCTGTTTCGACAACAATATATCTGATAAACAGATGTCCTTCGACTGTGTTAGATATGGAGACACCTGAAGAAGTTTGGTCGGGACATCCACCAGATCTCGACAAACTGAGAGTATTTGGCTGTGTATCCTATACTCACATTAAGAAAGACAAGGTTAAACCTAGAGCTCTGAAATGCATGTTCATTGAATATCTTGAAGGAGTCAAAACTTATAGGCCATGTGTAAACACCCCAAATTTGCCCTCACCCATTCACCATGGCTTGTGATCATTCTCATATGCATAAACACAATCATATCACCTCATATCTCACTTTTGATTCACTGCATAGTTTCTAAGGCATCTGCACCTAGGGTTTGTGATCTGAGCAATCTCAGGGCATCTTGAGCCACTCCAAAGGCAACCAATCAATTCAAAGGGGTCTACATGTGTTCAAGCATCATAGTACATCCTCACAAAGCCAAGAATTCAAAAGAATCACAAGAGCTAGGGTTTGAGTGGATGCAGAGCCAGGATTGACTGCACAGTTGACCTAAAATTAGGGTTTTGGTTTCAGAGGCCATAACCCCAAATTTTTTGGTCATTCTTGTTTCCATTGGTCTCTATATGGTATAGGGAGTATGCATATCAATTTTCATGAAGAAATTCCATGGGAAAGTCATCTGATCAAGGGTTGACTTTTCAGACAAGTCAGTGTAAAATCAGGGCATCTGAGGCCCCCAATGACCCGACCAATGGGTGATCTTCATCATTTTGAGTGTATATGATCTTTATTTGGTCATGGTAGAAGGTTGAAGTTCATAAAAAGTCAAGAATTTAGGGTTTTTGCAAATGTTGACTTTTTGGGCATAGTTGACTTTTCAAGAATGCTTCATTTTAGGTCATTTTTCAAGCCTTGATTCTTGATCCAAAAATGCTTCAAATGGAAAAACTTTGGTCATGAAAGTGGTATATCTCATCTTTCCCTTTTCAAAAAGTACAAGAACATGATCAAACTCTTCTTGGATCAAAAGTTATGGTGTGGCAAAGTTGGCCAAAATCATTGATTTTCAAGGCATGCCTCAAATGGAAATTTTGCAAAATCATGGACCAAAGCCAATTGCAACTTCTAGTTCATTTCAAACCAGTATGCAAACATTCTATAAGCCATAAAAATCAGAATTGAACCAAGAATGCCCATGGATTATGGCTTGTGGGATTAGGGAATCACATGTGAACCAAAAAGCCAACAACTTGCAAAATCATCATTGTGCTTCTACCACTTGATGCATTGGATGCTGCACTTTGGCTAGCCTCTCACCTCACCTTGCTGCACCAGAACCAGCCCATGTACTAGCTATAGATCAACCCATACTTTCCTTACACAAAATTTGACTTTTTTGCAAAAGGTAACTTACCAATCAATAAAGCACATGTCCAATCATCTGACCAATGAGAGAGGTTTATGTGGACAAAGAGCAAGCCATTACATACATCTAGCAAGGATGAAACACTCTCATTCAACATATACACAAAACACACCCCAGCTGCATATTCCTTCGAATCTGCCTCCACAGCATACAAACACAAAAACCATCTTCACCAATCATCTTGCCATGCTTCATTAAGTAGAAACCACCAAAGTTCAAGCCTGAAACCAGCCTGACTTGAACTTCACCATTCCTCCCCTTCCAAACCAGAACTCTTCGAATCCCTTCATCCAGCCATCAAACACTTCATTTTTCTTCACCAACAAGTCAAGCATACCACAAGGAGTCAAAACCACCCTTCACTTTGATCTGAAGCTGCCTGTACACAGATTCCCATTTCTGCTACACCAGAGTTGGATCTTTCAAGCCAGCCACTCTCCAAGCATTTTGAGCCTCATTTTGTCCACAGGAGGTTCAAGGAAGCAAGCCTGTGCAAAAGAAAAGTCCAGAGAGCTCATAAACTGAGAAGCTTCATCTCAGGTGAGCTTCATGAACATTTTTCCCAGAAACTAGTTTTTTAGTTCTTTTATGATGCCCTATGTTCCCCTGATCATGAATGTATGCTTGCTTTTGAAAATAGTGTAGAAACCAGCATGTATGAAGCTTTTGAACATTTGCCCGTGTTTTACTTTTTGTTTCGATTCAGGCTCATGAGAGAAAATAAATGGAATTAGAGTGAGGGTTATGGTTTAGATGGATGAGAGAGTCATTTTGGTGGAAGAGATTTGTTGTTTGGTGACTTGTAGAGGAATCTAGGGTTTTGGCTCGCCGGAGAAGACGACCGGAAGTCTTCTCCGGCAGCCTGAATGTGATTAGGGCTAAACCTCATTAATTAACGAACTTTGAATTCTGGCCATTGATTTGCTTCTCCCGCGCGTGTTTGGACGGCCTGGATGGGTCATTAAACCCTAATCTTGCTTAATTAAATTAATTATAATTAATTAAATCAGCTTTGAACCACAGCCATTAGATCACGCGCGTTTTAGAACTTTGAATCTGGGCCTTGGATTGTGCATACCCCCAGTCTTGTTGACTTGCACGCAGGGCCTTTGGATCTTTCAACTTTCAATCACAGCCACTCACACTGCATACTTTGTATTTTTATTTTATTTTCTTTTCATTTTATTTGCATAATTTATTAAAAATAGCAAAAATGTCTTAAAAATTATGAAACTTTTTCTCCTGAGTTTTATTAATTTTCATGACACAAAAATATTTTTATTTTTATTTTTCTCATTAAAAAGGTATTTTTAAATATTTAAAAGATTATTTTTAATTGATTAATGGAAATTAATTAATTAAAAATACTTTTAGGTATTTAAAAATCACCAAAAAATTCATGAAATGTTCTAAGACATTTAGAAACATTGTCCAACCTTCAAACCAAATTTCTTTTTTGATCTTGATGCATTTTAAGAATTTTCCATTGAATTAAATCATTTTTTGTGCATTATTTTGATCATAAGTTAAAAAAATCATTTCTGCCTATTTGAGAAGAGTTGGACATTGGTTCTTCTTGCATTGTTTTGTGTTTAGCATGTAGTTTCTAGGACTAAATGGCCATGATTTGATCTTGCATTTTCAATTTGTTTCGCATTTCTTTTGTTTAGGAACCCTAAAAACCCTAATAACTTAGAAAAATCATAACTTGAGATTGGTTAAGAGTTGAGACCTCCCCTTTTGACCTTGGTGTAGTATAGGTTTAGGGTTTCTTTGGGTGGCATTTTCTTTTTTTTATCTTAGGGTTTGCTTCTGTTTTTGGTTTTTGTTTGTTGTTTGATCCATAAACCCTAATTTGGGCTTTCATTTGCATACATCTTGCATTCTCTTGCATAACATGACTTTCCATGCCATTCCATGCCTCCATTTGATTCATTTGACATCATAAGACATGTAGAAAGTATGTTTGATCATTGCATTACATGTTTGCCATGTTGTATGCTTTGTATGCTTCCTAACTTTTCATGTTTGTTCATGGTTCCTAACTTGCTTCATTTGCATTCATAAGCTTGTATGTCCATTTCCATGTGCTGCCTCATGTTTATAGCACTCCATAGCATCATTATCATCATCAACATGCTTCTGGTTTTGTGTATCCTCATACCATTTCATCCCATTTGGCATTGCATTGCTTTTCTTTCTAACTTTTCAGGTGGTAAGTAAACTTGAGAAGTGAATTTGCCTTCACTTCTCATAACTTTTCTTTTCATCTCCCTTGCATCCATTGCTGCATTTATATATGTGTTTGAGATTGAGCTTGCTCATTCTTGTTTCTCCCACTTTCTTTCTTCCAGTGACTTGACTTCTTGAAAGAAGCAAGTCACTTTGCTTCTCTTGATCCTGTTCATCTGTTTCCTGGTGGTTCCATTGAAGATTGTTCTTGCAAACCTCACAAACCTTAGGAACAACCAAGCATGACAATGATTAGGGTTTTGATTAGTCTCCCCTCTTAGTTTTACCTTTGTGTCTCTTTTGAGTCTTCTCTTCTCATCTCATAATCAAGGACTAAACCCTAAAGGCTTTAAGGCTTTGTGATTAAGCTTATGCCTGCATCCTTCTCTTAGGATGGGGTGTATAACTTTAATCCTAAGTGTTAAACCCTTAATGTGTTTAAATCTCTTAATAAATTCACTTAATAAGTATCAAGACTTCACACTTGTAACTTGGGCCTTGCATTAGGGTTCTAATTCTTCCTTAATCGGTTAAGAAGGACTAACCCTAGTGTTAATGGACAAGTCCCCCTCAAGTTGTCTTACAAACCATAAAAATCACTTCATCATCATGCCATTAAATAAAATCCACTTAATCAAAGGCTTGTTTTGTCATGAGTTTAATCCCTAATCATGGATTAAGTTGAGGAGCTTTCCTCAGCTTAAACATTCTCATCTATCATCCTTCTATTAGGATGGTGTAATGAGTCTGTTTAATCCTTGATTATGGCTTAATCTCATTACTTAACACTAAACAAAAACAACAAAAACATCTAAATAATCACAAATAGGTTAATGATTTTAATCCTACACCAAAGGTGATTAAGTGTGAGAATCTGACTTCACACTTAAGGTACTCTCATTACCCCTAATCAGAGGGAAGATGTGATGAGTTTACTAACCCATTGGTTTAGGCTTAAGCTCATTAACTTATGACAAACTTTCAAAAGCAATAAAAGACTGAAAACACAAAAAAACAAACAATAATCGTCTCCTCCGGGATTCTTTTCTCATCTCATTCCCTCACAAACGAGAACTTGCTTCTTCCGTCTAATGCAAGACAGTTTGCACCTGAGCCAGACATGTCATACACTTGAGCATTGACAAGCAAGCAGTTCACAAGTCAATTCATCTTTCAGTCTCTTTGGGTCGAACTACGGTGTTCTGACTTCCTCATTGCACGAGAGGATACGTAGGCATAACTTAACAGTTATCGAACAAAAGTCTCTGTATATTCCCCCTCCTTCCAGCTTCATTCTTTAGCCTCATGATCTTGAGCATTTCACTCCTTTCTTACACTGACACTTCCATACTTCACATCGCTTATACACTTCATTTCTTTTACACTGACACCTGTACACATCCTTTTCCAGCTCTTTGACACACAAATTGCACTAACACTACCCCTTTAAAACACCAATCTTTCAAGCGTGGATCCCGTCGAGTACGGCGGACAATCTGGGTGCTAATACCTTCCCAGGTTGTAACCAACCCCCTTTCTCAGTCTCTCTGGTTCGCAACCGTCTTATCCATCTCTTTCTAGGCCTATGCAGCATTGCCTTTCCTCCGGGATAAAAATGCCTAGCTGGCGACTCTATTCATCTCCAGTGAGTTCACGGCTGTGTGTTCTCACTGTTCCCTTCGCCGACCGTTCGCGTCTGTACCTCCATCTGATCGATTTCATTTGTCGGGAGCGACAGCTTGGCGACTCTGCTGGGGATGCTTATATTGCAACCAGGGCTTCTGGTTCTTTTTGTGGGTTCCTCCTAGCGCTTGATTGATTTGTGCTTACTGGGGTGTTATGTGCTTATTTGTGTTTGTATTTATTTTTGCTTTATGTACAGTTGCTCTACTGCTTTCTTTATTACTTTTGCATTATATCATATTGTCATACTGTACTGCTGGCTGGATCTGGTTTTCCTTTTGGTGGGTGGGGTTCCATTGAGAGTTAAGGTCCTATACCTGGGACCTGAGTGACACCTAGGCTAGAGTGAATCATATTCTTTCCCATTCCATTTCGGTCTGGTGCGGGAATATGAAACACGGTTCAGATATGGGTTTCTTCTTGAGAACTCTGTGTTGAAGATTTCCTGCAATGCTAGGGCTATCTGGGAAGCCTGCTAAGTCTGGATGACCTTTAGTATTGACCTTCAGAAACTGAGGTGAATTAGAGGAGGAACTGTTATGGTTATTGTAAACACTGTACCTCCGGGTTAGAAGTGTTTACACTTCTCATAACTGATCCAAGTCTGAGGATCCTTGTTCTAGAACACCACCTGTGAGGGGGTTGGGCTGTTTACAGGTTTGCGGGTACCTTGACCTCAGAATACCCTGTTACTTTAAGAGTACTCCATGTTGGACAGTTCTTGTGATTCTAAAACCCTGGACATGTGGCTCTTTATTTGAGTCCCCCACCTTGGTTACTGGATTTATAGACCTCCATCTGGAATTCTTGAATACACATGGACCTATATCAGGGCATTTTGATCAGATCCAGCTCAGTCACAGACCCTTGCATTTCATTTGCATACATAAACATTGCATCATATTGACATTTGCTTATTTGTGTTTCAGGGTATCCATCTTCATTTGGTTTTGGTTTTGACCCCATCTTCAGTTTTGATTTGTCTTCATCAGCTATCTGCTTCAGTTATCTGCACCAGCCAACCAGTGGCCCATTCTTCAGTGTTATCATCAGCACCTGTCTTCTACTCAGTCTCAGCATCATGGCTCCTAAAAAGAGCAACATCACCTATCACTTCTTCCAGCCAGACTTATCAGACATCAGGAGGGTTCAAACCCTGATCACTCCAGATCACATATCCTTGTTCAGAGAAAACTATGGAGATATACTTGACTTGGTTGTGGATCTGGACCCATCACAAAGGAGCCTCATCCACACTTGCATTCAGTTCTATGATCCCCCACTGAGATGTTTCACCTTTCAAGACTTTCAGTTGGGCCCTCTGTTGGAAGAGTACTCCTCATTAGTTGGCATGCCTATTAGGGGTGGAATCCCTTTCAACCCTGAGATGGTCTTTCCTGCTAATGGAGAAGTAGCAAAAGCTTTGCATCTGGAACCTGTTTTGATTGAGCAACATATGGCCTCTAAAGCTGGAATCCCTGGATTTCATCTGGACTTCTTAATTTCTCAAGCTACCCTGAAAGCTTCTTTAGGAGAGTGGAAGGTTGTCTGTGCCTTGTTGGCTTTGAGTATATATGGAATTGTATTGTTCGCAGATGAGCCTCGATTCATTAGCAAGAATGCAATCCATCTGTTCATCTTGAAGAACCCAGTGCCAACTCTATTGGGGGACCTTTACTATTCAGTGCATCAGAGGAATGAAAAGCAGAGGGGGAGGTTAGTAAGGTGTTGTGCTCCATTGTTTCACACTTGGCTTCTCAAGCACCTACCCAGGACAGATGCATTTTTAAACCCTCATCAGCAAAGCAACTGGGCTAAAAGACTCACCGTTCTAACTTCAGCTGACATCAGATGGTGCACTCAAAGCACCAAGGGCAGGGATATCATCACCAGCTGTGGACATTTTCCCAATGTGCCTTTAATAGGAGTTAAGGGAAGTATCAATTACAACCCTCTGCTGTTCAGGAGGCAATTGGGCTATGCACTGGTCCACACTCCTAGGGCACAGGACTTGGTGGAGACCCTTTATTGTGAGAACAAGATTAGTTTGGCTGTTGTTAGGCAGGCTGCCTGGGCCTGGGATAATGTTCAAACCAAGGGAGTCACCATTCTGGGGAAGTGTAATAATGTGGCATCAGCACAATATTATGAGTGGTCCCGTGCCAGGGCCCATTTCTCTGGGATGCCCTTTACCATAGAAGACATGCCTGAGTCATTTGCAGCACCACCCCCTGCCACCATCAGTTTGGAGGAGTTCGAGAGTTTGAAGGAAAGAAATGAGAAGCTAACCCAGGCTTTGCAGAAGACCCTCCGGGAGAGGAGTGAAGGTATGAGGGAGATTGAGAGATTGGAGAAGTTGAGAGTGGAGCATTTGACTAAGATTGAAAAGTCTGGGGATTACATCAAAAAGTCCAAGGCTGGTGAGCAAATCCTGAAGAATGCTTGTAAAGAAGCCCAGTTCCAGAGGGCAAGGACAGCCTTGTATCTGAAGGAGAGTCAAGCCCGGTGGGTCAGGATCACCGAAGCTCGTACCCTGGAAGACAAGAGAGTTCAAGACAAGATGGAGCAACTTGAAGCTAATGCAAAAGAACAACAAGAAGCCCTGGCAGCAGCCCAGAGGGAGATATCAGAATTGAAGATCAAAGCAGGGGTGAAGAGGTCCAAGGACCAAACTCAGCACAAAAAGCTAACAGCAGCTGTTACAACCCGGAATCTCCTCATCAGGAATCTCACGGAGCGTCCGGCTGATCCTGTGACCGAAGCACTTCTCAAGGAAGTTCGTGAGGATGAGTTTGGTCTGGGTGTTTGATCATTTGTTTGTTGTTGCTTTCTTTCCGTGTACCTCTTATTTTCTTGTAATGTATTTTGACCCCTTAGAGGGCTGGTGTTGTAAAATGAACAAGTTGTATTATTTCACCTTCTGTAATATATTGGTGTTAGTTTGCTTCATCGGAGTTTTCTTCAAAAGCAACATCAACAGCGTCTTCAAGGGTCTGGAAGGGTCAAAACTGAAGGCCAAACCGGATACCTTGAGAACAAATAAGCATAACTGCATTGCATGCTGACCCTTTGTTTGTTTTGTAGGTTTTGTTTTATTGTTGCTAACCTCTGTTGTGATGCATCAGGAACTATTGCTAGGCGCCGATTATTTCCCCTCAACCGTCCGCACCGTTATCCAACCCGAAACAACCTTCCGGGAATTCAAATGGATCAGATGCAACAGGACCTCACTGAGGTCAGAAATCAAATGGAAAATGAAAGGCTAGAAATGAGGAACCAAATGACTCAGTTTATGGAAGTTATGAACAACATGGCTCAGAGCCAGGAAAGATTGAGGGCCATGGTGGAGAGGCAAAATCAAGAGGACCCACATATAGGGACTGCCGGTACCAGCAACAATGAAAGGGTGCAACCTCATGTCAACCCTCCGGTATTTGGGCCACACCTCCATCCTGAGGTCAATATTCCAGCAAATGTTCAAGGGACTGCCACCGCAGCTAGGGTACTTCAAGAAGACCCCCAAGAGGACCAGTTCACAGTAATGGGCGCCGGGGAAGAAGCTTACGATAGGAGATTGAATGAGATAGCTGAGAAATTGAGATCCTTAGAGTCTCAAAACTCTCTGGGTTTCGACGTCATGGACATGGGCTTGGTAGACGGGGTCAGGATCCCCCATAAGTTCAAGCCTCCTTGCTTTGAAAAATACAACGGGACTTCATGCCCCCGGACACATTTGCAGTCATTTTTGGGAAGGCTGAAGGCCTATACAATGGATGAGAAGCTCTGGATGTTCTATTTCGAAGACAGCTTAACTGGAGCGTCAAGAGAATGGTACTCTCACTTGACAAGGGCAACTATTAGATGCTGGAAGGACCTGGCAGAGGCCTTCATCAGACAGTATCAGTATAACTTAGACATGGCACCCAACAGGACCCTCCTAATGGGAATGTCACAGTCGTCAAGGGAAAGTTTCCGAGAATATGCACAGAGATGGAGGCAACTGGCTGCCGCTGTTCAACCACCTATGTCTGAACGGGAAATGGCAGATATGTTCATGAACACCCTTCAGGGAACATATATTGACAGGTTGGCTGCTTTCTCTTCCACTAGCTTTGCAGATGTTGTCATAGCCGGGGAGAGAATTGAAAGCTTGTTAAAAATGGGGAAAATCTCAGACAACGGTGCAAGCTCGTCCAGTAGTACAAGAAAGCCTTTTGTAGGCCCGAGAAGAACTGGTGAGACCAATGCCATCCATTCAAACAGGGGCAGGCCCCAGTATGTTCAGAGGTCAATAGCAGCAGTCACCATTCCTGCTCCAGCTCATCCACAACCAACCTATCAACCTCCTCAGCAAAACTATCAGCCGCAATCTCAGTACCACCAGCAAAGTCAGTATCCTCCAAGGAATTACAACAACAGCAACACCAACAACAACAGTCAACAAAGGCCATTCCAACAGAGGCCATCCCAAGCCAACAGAGTGATCGATCCGATCCCAATGCCATATGCTACGTTGCTGCCACAACTCCTGAAACTCAACCTAGTTGAGCTAAGGACGTTGGCACCTCCAGATCCCAACAGTCTACCCAGGAATTATGATTCCAACGCTAGGTGTGCTTTCCATTCAAACGCACCTGGTCACAGTACAGAAAAATGCAGGGCTCTGCATATGAAGGTACAAGACCTGGTAGACTCGAAAGCTCTGAATTTTGCACCACCACCCAATGTTAATAAGAACCCGATGCCGAACCATGGTGGTCCCCGGATTAACGCTATTGAAGAAGACAAGCCGTCTTATTTAATAACCGGTGTGGGACAGATCAGGACACCGTTGGTGGAAATCAAAGCTCAGCTCTTGGAATGTCAAATGTTCCCGGGGTGTGAGTTGGGGTGTGCTTACTGTAATATCTCAGTAAATGGGTGCGATAATTTGAGGAATGGCATAGATGGCCTTATTCAGAGTGGCCAGCTTCAGATCACTACATCATTTCCAACAAATCCCACAATATCATCAGCAACGGTTTCAGAACCTCCTACAACTGCAGCAACTATTGTTCCTGACAATTCTTCGGCTTCATCAACAAGTACTTCATCCATCATCTCAACTGATCAGTTTACAACAAATCTTCCTGCTACAACTTCAGCTTCACTCCACTTCGAGACTCCTACAACAATAACATCATTTCTTCCGACAATATCTCCTACAACACCAGCAACAAATCATGAAGACGTCTCTACTGTCACAATATTTTATGATCCTGAGAACAACTCTGCCTACCATTCAGAAGGTGCTGCTCCCACCAGAGCACCAGTTACAATCTTTTATGATCCACAAACAATTACAGTCCCTTCAGCAGCAGCAATCAGTCCAGTCATTGTCACGGTGCCTGGACCAGTACCACATGAAAGCAATAGGGCCATCCCTTGGCACTATGGCTCTGACGTATACTGCGAAGGAAAAAGAATCACTCTTGAAACATCAACACCTGCACCACAAGTAGATAATGTGGGGGGAGGCGGAGGCTTCACTCGAAGCGGACGTCTCTTTGCTCCACCAATTCAAAGACCTACTACCGAAGCAGAAGCTGCTGCCAAGGCAAAAGGAAAGAGCCCGGTGCAGGGAGATCAAGCTGTTAAAGAAGCCTTGAAGACACCGTTCGATCAAGAAGTTGATGAGTTTATGAGGATCATCAAAAAGAGTGATTACAAAATTGTGGATCAACTTCACCAGACGCCATCCAAAATCTCTATCCTCTCACTGCTTATGTGCTCCGAAGCCCATCGGAATGCACTACTCAAAGTCTTGCACGCAGCTTACGTGCCAGAAGAGATCACTGTCAACCAGTTGGAGACCGTAGTTGGAAATGTTACTGCTAGCAATGGGCTAGGGTTCACCAATACTGACTTGACAGCGGATGGCCGCAACCACAACAAAGCCTTGCACATCACCATGGAATGCAAAGGAGCTGTCCTTTCTCATGTACTGGTAGACACAGGTTCATCCCTGAATGTCTTACCAAAGAAGGCTCTGGTGAAGCTAGAATATGATGGACTGGCATTGAGACCCAGCAACCTGGTGGTAAGAGCCTTTTGATGGTTCTAAGAGATCGGTTCTGGGAGAGATTGAGCTGCCTGTGACAATTGGCCCACAGACCTTTAAAACTATCTTTTATGTGATGGACATTCAGCCCGCCTACAGCTGTTTGTTGGGTAGACCCTGGATTCACGCCGCCGGCGCAATAACGTCTACCCTTCACCAAAAGTTAAAATTTGAGTGGGAAGGCCAAGTTGTCATAATCTGTGGAGAGGAGGACATTTTTGTCAGCCACCTGGCAACCTATAAGTACATTGAAATGGATGGGGAGATCCATGAAACAATGAGCCAGGGGTTTGAAGCTTTGAATGTAAATGAGGCATCTGCTGTATCTGGTACTCCAATGTCGTCATACCAACAAGCCCGGAAGGTTGTTGAGGAAGGAACTGCCCAAGGCTGGGGCAAACTGCTATCGGTGGAGAAGAAAGAAGACAGATTTGGGTTGGGTTACAGACCAACTCAACAAGATCAAACAGCGGCTGCGAAAGAGCCCAATTTTGTGAGTGGGGGGATGCTTACCCCTGATGCTATCAACTGTCTGGAAGACGAGCTGGAAGAGGAACGCAACCTGGAAAGCTGGATTCGTCCAAAGATCCCGGGGAGCAGTGTCTCGAACTGGTCTTCCCGGGAAATTATAAGAGTTACTCGATCAGAGTAATTATTATTTCCTGTATTTTATAAGCATGCATCAAAGTCTTGCATCTTGCCCAAGATGACAAGACTCATTTTGTAATCGGGCCATCTGTACTTTTTTGTGCAAACAAGATCAATTAATGAAATATCAGACATCTTTTTGCAAATGCGTCTTTTTCTTTTCGTTCACTGTTTTTCCATTTTTTTCTTTTTGTACAAAAAATAAATGGCAGTGTTTTCAAAATGACAACTTCATTTCACTTTTCTAAATAAGACTAAAATCAGATCACTAAAATGAACAACTTAACCCTTGCAGAGAGTGCCTTCCTGACAGCACCGACAACAGCACGGCTATGACATCGTATGACTTTGACAATCCAATCAATCAAGCTGATGAAGGGGTTGATGAAGAATATGAGTTTCCTGAAGAGCTAGCCAGGTTGTTAAGACAAGAGGAAAAGGTTATTACCCCTCACCAGGAGGAGGTTGAAGTGATCAATCTTGGTACAGATGAAGACGTGAAAAAGGTTAGAATCGGGGCCTGCCTGCAAGACTCAGTGAAGAGACAACTGGTTGATCTACTTCAAGAGTATGTGGATGTGTTTTCTTGGTCGTATCAAGACATGCCAGGGTTGGATACCGATATTGTCGTGCACAAGCTTCCTTTGAGGGAAGAATGCCCACCGGTTAAACAGAAACTGCGCCGTACTCGTCCAGACATGGCAATGAAAATCAAGGAAGAGGTACAGAAGCAATGGGACGCCGGGTTCCTTGCTGTAACTAGCTACCCGCCGTGGGTTGCTAATATAGTACCTGTGCCTAAGAAGGACGGCAAAGTAAGAATGTGTGTTGATTACCGGGATCTGAACAGAGCCAGCCCGAAAGATGATTTCCCTCTACCTCACATTGATGTATTGGTTGATAACACGGCTCAGTTCTCGGTATTCTCCTTCATGGATGGATTTTCAGGATACAATCAGATTAAAATGTCACCTGAAGACATGGAGAAGACAACATTCATCACACCCTGGGGCACGTTCTGCTACAAGGTAATGCCATTTGGGCTCAAGAATGCCGGTGCAACGTATCAACGGGCTATGGTAACATTATTCCACGATATGATCCACAAAGAAATAGAATGTTATGTGGATGATATGATTGCCAAGTCCCTTACTGAAGAAGACCATCTGGTGAATCTGCTCAAGTTGTTCAAGCGTCTGAGAAAGTACCAACTGAAGTTGAACCCCAACAAATGCACATTCGGGGTGAGATCTGGTAAGCTGCTGGGATTTATTGTAAGTGAGAAAGGGATTGAAGTTGACCCTGATAAAGTCAAAGCTATTCAAGAGATGCCTGCACCGAAAACTGAAAAAGAAGTTCGAGGGTTTCTAGGTCAATTGAACTACATTTCACGGTTCATATCTCACCTTACGGCAACCTGTGAACCCTTGTTCAAATTGTTGAGAAAAGAACAGACGGTCAGGTGGAACGAAGACTGCCAAAGGGCTTTTGACAAGATCAAGGAATACCTGCAAGAGCCTCCAATCCTTATGCCTCCAGTTGAAGGAAGACCTCTAATCATGTACTTGACAGTATTGGAAGAATCAATGGGGTGTGTGCTGGGCCAGCATGACGAGTCTGGTCGAAAAGAGTATGCAATATACTACCTAAGAAAAAAGTTTACCGACTCTGAACAACGTTATTCGCTGCTCGAGAAAACTTGCTGTGCTTTAGCGTGGGCTGCTCGCCGACTAAGGCAGTATATGTTGACCCACACTACCTTGTTAATCTCAAAAATGGACCCAGTCAAGTACATATTTGAGAAGCCAGCGCTTACCGGACGGGTTGCAAGATGGCAAATGATTCTTACAGAATATGACATACAGTACACCTCTCAGAAAGCCATCAAGGGCAGTGTACTATCTGAATATCTTGCTGAGCAACCCATTGACGATTACCAGCCAATGAGATTTGACTTCCCTGATGAAGACATCATGTTCATTAAAGCAAAAGATCATGAAGAGCCTATTCACACTGAAGGGCCTAACCCGGAAGAAGAATGGACTATGATGTTTGACGGGGCCGTTAACATGAATGGCCGTGGTGTTGGTGCAGTACTCATAACACCTAAAGGAGTTCACATGCCATTCTCGGCAAAACTCACTTTCAACTGCACTAACAACGAAGCTGAATACGAAGCTTGCATTATGGGTCTTGAGGAAGCCATTGACCTCAGGATTAAGGCATTGACTGTATTCGGAGATTCAGCTTTGGTAGTCAATCAAACCAACGGAAAATGGTACACCCACCAAGATCATCTGATACCTTACAGGGATTACACAAGAAGATTATTGACTTTCTTCACAACAGTCAAGCTTGAGTATATCCCACGGGACGAGAATCAGTTTGCAGATGCTCTCGCTACCATTTCATCCATGATCAAAGTTCAAGCTGCTAACTTTGTACCTCAGATTTCAGTGTCGAGACTTGATAGACCAGCATATGTATTTGCAGCAGACGTTGTCAAGGACGATAAACCTTGGTTCCATGACATTAAGTGCTTCTTGGAGGATCAGACATACCCCCCTGGGGCATCTTCCAATGATAAGAAGACTTTGAGAAGGCTTGCTGGAAGTTTCTTTCTGAACACTGATGGATCTTTATACAAAAGGAACTTTGATATGGTGCTCCTCCGATGTGTTGACAAGACGGAAGCAGATTTATTGATGCATGAAGTGCATGAAGGCTCTTTTGGTACCCATGCTGGAGGACATGCAATGGCTAAGAAGTTGTTAAGATCGGGCTATTATTGGATCACAATGGATGCAGACTGTTGTGCTTACGCCCGAAAATGTCACAAGTGCCAGATCTACGCAGATAAAGTGCATGTGCCTCCGAATCCTTTAAACATAATGTCTTCACCCTGGCCTTTTGCTATGTGGGGCATTGATATGATTGGCAAGATTGAGCCGACTGCTTCGAATGGCCACCGATTCATCCTAGTCGCCATCGATTATTTTACCAAGTGGGTTGAAGCAGCCTCATATGCAAATGTTACAAGGCAAGTGGTAGCCCGATTCCTAAAGAGAGATATCATCTGCCGGTACGGAGTTCCCGAGCGAATCATTACTGATAATGGTTCCAATCTAAACAACAAAATGATGGCAGAACTGTGCCGGGACTTCAAGATCCAACACCACAATTCTTCTCCTTACAGGCCAAAGATGAATGGCGCTGTTGAGGCAGCAAATAAGAATATCAAGAAGATTGTGCAGAAGATGGTAGTCACCTACAAAGACTGGCACGAAATGCTACCGTTTGCCTTGCATGGGTACCGCACATCAATCAGAACATCCACTAGGGCAACGCCGTATCACCTTGTGTATGGTATGGAGGCAGTCCTACCAGTTGAAGTTGAATTACCCTCGTTACGAGTATTAATGGATGTTAAACTGAGTGAAGCAGAATGGGTTAGGTCCCGATACGAGCAACTGAGTCTGATTGAAGAGAAAAGATTGGCTGCAATCTGTCATGGGCAGCTATATCAGAAGAGAATGAAGAGAGCCTTCGATCATAAAGTCAGGCACCGAGAGTACCAAGTAGGAGATCTTGTGCTGAAGAGAATCCTCCCTCCTCATACAGACCACAGGGGCAAGTGGACTCCAAATTATGAAGGACCATTTGTGGTAAAGAAAGTTTTCTCTGGTGGAGCATTGATGCTCAGCACCATGGATGGTGAAGATTTCCCGTCCCCTGTGAATTCAGATGTAGTTAAAAAATACTTCGCATAAAAAATGACCCGCTGGACATAAAAACAGAATGTAAGTCCAGGCAAAAATAGGGCATCCCGGCGAGTCAAAAACAGAATAAAAGACTCGGGCAAAAATTAGGGAAATAAATGAAAAATGTACACCCGCTGAGTTGAAAAGCCGCATTGGACAGCTCAGGCAAAAATGGGTATCCCGATGGATTGAAAACCCGAAAGGGCGATCCATGCAAAATAAGGGAATAAGCGAACAATTGCATTCTGAATTCGTCTGTATTGTCAGCAACTTGGTTAAAACTCCAAAGGATCAAGCTCCAATCAGAATCAACCTTCTTCAGAAATCAAGACGAGAAGAAAGTCAAAAGTCATACGAGTCATAGCAGGAGAGGAAGCTCCTTAAAGCGTCACCAACACTGCCAGCACTTTGCTTCTCAATTTGTAACAATCTCCTCATTTCAGGAGACATGTTTCTCTGACTGTATCTTGCCAATTCAGGGCACATGAATTAATAAAATCAGATTTTTCAGTCATGTTTCGTTGTGTATATTTTTATTTGCAAAGGATGTCTGATGTCTCTAAAAAACTAATTGCATAAGTACAGATGTTTTTCTCCAAAAAATATATAAAACACGTGCTTATAGGGAATATACTTACTCTCGAAGGTACTTAACTCCTATGACGGGATCCAGTAAAGGATACCTCGGGACCTTTTGTGCGTTTCCTTATCTTTGCAGGATTGCAGGTATCCAGAACGCAACTTGGGACAGGCAAGCTTCATCTCAGCAAGCTGGCAAATCACCAAAAGATCTCAACATCCGAAATGCTCTATCCCCAGCTGAGTTGCCTCTTGTTGCTCTCCCCAGCTGAGTTGCCTCTCATAATTCCTCAGCCAAGTTGCCATTGTATCCTCAGCTGAGTACAGAAGTCAGGGAACCATCTCCCCACAGAGTTCTAGCCTCTATCCAGGAGAGCAATGCATGAGATCACAGCAGAGTGAAGAAGGCTTCTACAAACCCCAGCTGGGTCTCATATTACAAGGATATGTCAATCAGTGACCTATATCCCCAAGCAGATACATCTCTCCAGGTCTATCAATGATCTCATCCCCAACTGGGATGTCCATTTCAAACAGATCAGCCAGAGATCTTCACGACAACGGGATTCGAATCCCGGTTTGGTGTCTTTGCATAATCATGGCATTTGCATCATAATATCCCCTCAGAGCGTAGCATTCCGTCTAATACGGAGCATTACGGCAAAAAAATCAAACGCATAGCATAATCATAAGCCATGTTCTGAATTAACACTTGTGAATAATAACCGTTCATCATCATTGTACAAAAATCCTCACCAGAGTCCCCAGCAAAAGCAGTTGCCTCATATTCACAAATACCAGCATATTTTCTTTTGATACCTGTCTGTATCATCACTCCCCAGTAAAGCCGTCTGAACACTCTTTATAACAAAATCACCCGTATTACAGATACTTCATGACACCCGTCCGTGTCATATTACCAGCAGAAAGCCAAAGACATCCTCTTTGCACCCACACATACCTATATATACACTTTCCTGACACCCGTCCGTGTCATATCCCCAGCGCAGTCGCCTAGACTTTGTATAACAGATACTTGTTCATATTACACTTTTCTCTCTTGGCACCCGTCCGTGTCATTCTCCCCAGCAGTTAAAACACTCATCTGTATATACTCACTACTCACGATACACTTATACAGATACTCGTCCGTATCTTGTATACACCATCACTTATCTCCCCACAGATTCGACAATAGTCCTTGTTCTTTGTTAACCAGTTGGTACTCGTTCGTATCATCATCTCAGAACATTGCGTCTAATGTTTGTTTCTACATGATACTCGTCCGTATCATAGTCTTAAGGATGCTCGTCCGCATCTTTAACCCATACACTGTGTCAAACATTTTTTTGTCTTCTTGAATATAGACACTCGTCCGTGTTTACTATTCCCCAGAAGAGTCCCTTCAGATTCAACACTCGTCCGTGTTCTTTGTTAACCTGTTGATACTCGTCCGTATCATCATCTCTGAACATGTGTCAGTTTGTTTCTACATGATACTCGTCCGTATCATAGTCTAAGGATGCTCGTCCGCATCTTTAATCTATACACAATACCAAACACTTATACTTTCCTTTCTTGGTTGTGAACGCTCGTCCGTGTTCACTATATCCCCAGTAGATCGCCAACAAAACAAATTTTCCTTCTTATCTAACACTCGTCCTGTGTTATGATAAACCCTGAGAGCAGCCGTCCCCTGCTGAGTGGTCGTCCTCCACTTCTTGATGGTCGTCCTCCATCATGCTCATCCGATGGTCGTCCCCATCGTTGTTTTTAGCAGCCGTCCCCTGCTAGGTGGTCGTCCTCCACCTTTTGATGATCGTCCTTCATCATTTTATCCAATGGCCGTCCCCATTGATGATTTTGGTTATCTGGCATTCGTCCTATGTCCCGATAAACCCTGAGAGCAGCCGTCCCCTGCTAGGTGGTCGTCCTCCACCTCTTGATGGTCGTCCTCCATCATGCTCATCCGATGGCCGTCCCCATCGTTGATATTTTCGGCAGCCGTACCCTTCCAGGTGGTCGTCCTCCACCTTTGATGGTCGTCCCCATCATAATTCCTTTATTCCCCAACAGAGCAGCCGTCCCCTGCTAGGTGATCGTCCTTCACCTTTGATGGCCGCACCCCATCATCTGTTTATTTCATTTATTCTTTAGCCCGATGGCCGTCCCCATCGTTGGTTACTTTGCTTTATGAACTTGATGGCCGTCCCCGTCATGTTTCATTAATCCCCAGAGAATTTTACAACTTTACCTTGATGGCCGTCCCCATCATATAATCTTATTTTCCCAGCTAGTCGGCCGTCCCCGTCTTAGCTTTACCTTCTATCCCCAGCATGTCGGCCGTCCCCGTCATCGCTTTATTTTCGTATACTTTCCCCAGCATGTCGGCCGTCCCCGTCATCGCTTTATTTTCGTATACTTTTCCCAGCATATCGGCCGTCCCCGTCATTGCTCTTTACCCAGCAGTCGTCCTCTGCTCGACGGTCGTCCTCCGTCGCTCACACTCTACAATATACTTTATTTTTCTTTTACAATCTATATCCCTTTTCTTCTTCATTTTGTGAGTGCAAATTTTGGACTGTCTTTGGTATTCAACCACAAGTTATCTTGTTTGCCTGATAAGCCGTTGCTTACATCCTGCACAGCTAACTCATGTTTGAATAGGGGCAGCTGTAAACACCCCAAATTTGCCCTCACCCATTCACCATGGCTTGTGATCATTCTCATATGCATAAACACAATCATATCACCTCATATCTCACTTTTGATTCACTGCATAGTTTCTAAGGCATCTGCACCTAGGGTTTGTGATCTGAGCAATCTCAGGGCATCTTGAGCCACTCCAAAGGCAACCAATCAATTCAAAGGGGTCTACATGTGTTCAAGCATCATAGTACATCCTCACAAAGCCAAGAATTCAAAAGAATCACAAGAACTAGGGTTTGAGTGGATGCAGAGCCAGGATTGACTGCACAGTTGACCTAAAATTAGGGTTTTGGTTTCAGAGGCCATAACCCCAAATTTTTTGGTCATTCTTGTTTCCATTGGTCTCTATATGGTATAGGGAGTATGCATATCAATTTTCATGAAGAAATTCCATGGGAAAGTCATCTGATCAAGGGTTGACTTTTCAGACAAGTCAGTGTAAAATCAGGGCATCTGAGGCCCCCAATGACCCGACCAATGGGTGATCTTCATCATTTTGAGTGTATATGATCTTTATTTGGTCATGGTAGAAGGTTGAAGTTCATAAAAAGTCAAGAATTTAGGGTTTTTGCAAATGTTGACTTTTTGGGCATAGTTGACTTTTCAAGAATGCTTCATTTTAGGTCATTTTTCAAGCCTTGATTCTTGATCCAAAAATGCTTCAAATGGAAAAACTTTGGTCATGAAAGTGGTAGATCTCATCTTTCCCTTTTCAAAAAGTACAAGAACATGATCAAACTCTTCTTGGATCAAAAGTTATGGTGTGGCAAAGTTGGCCAAAATCATTGATTTTCAAGGCATGCCTCAAATGGAAATTTTGCAAAATCATGGACCAAAGCCAATTGCAACTTCTAGTTCATTTCAAACCAGTATGCAAACATTCTATAAGCCATAAAAATCAGAATTGAACCAAGAATGCCCATGGATTATGGCTTGTGGGATTAGGGAATCACATGTGAACCAAAAAGCCAACAACTTGCAAAATCATCATTGTGCTTCTACCACTTGATGCATTGGATGCTGCACTTTGGCTAGCCTCTCACCTCACCTTGCTGCACCAGAACCAGCCCATGTACTAGCTATAGATCAACCCATACTTTCCTTACACAAAATTTGACTTTTTTGCAAAAGGTAACTTACCAATCAATAAAGCACATGTCCAATCATCTGACCAATGAGAGAGGTTTATGTGGACAAAGAGCAAGCCATTCCATACATCTAGCAAGGATGAAACACTCTCATTCAACATATACACAAAACACACCCCAGCTGCATATTCCTTCGAATCTGCCTCCACAGCATACAAACACAAAAACCATCTTCACCAATCATCTTGCCATGCTTCATTAAGTAGAAACCACCAAAGTTCAAGCCTGAAACCAGCCTGACTTGAACTTCACCATTCCTCCCCTTCCAAACCAGAACTCTTCGAATCCCTTCATCCAGCCATCAAACACTTCATTTTTCTTCACCAACAAGTCAAGCATACCACAAGGAGTCAAAACCACCCTTCACTTTGATCTGAAGCTGCCTGTACACAGATTCCCATTTCTGCTACACCAGAGTTGGATCTTTCAAGCCAGCCACTCTCCAAGCATTTTGAGCCTCATTTTGTCCACAGGAGGTTCAAGGAAGCAAGCCTGTGCAAAAGAAAAGTCCAGAGAGCTCATAAACTGAGAAGCTTCATCTCAGGTGAGCTTCATGAACATTTTTCCCAGAAACTAGTTTTTTAGTTCTTTTATGATGCCCTATGTTCCCCTGATCATGAATGTATGCTTGCTTTTGAAAATAGTGTAGAAACCAGCATGTATGAAGCTTTTGAACATTTGCCCGTGTTTTACTTTTTGTTTCGATTCAGGCTCATGAGAGAAAATAAATGGAATTAGAGTGAGGGTTATGGTTTAGATGGATGAGAGAGTCATTTTGGTGGAAGAGATTTGTTGTTTGGTGACTTGTAGAGGAATCTAGGGTTTTGGCTCGCCGGAGAAGACGACCGGAAGTCTTCTCCGGCAGCCTGAATGTGATTAGGGCTAAACCTCATTAATTAACGAACTTTGAATTCTGGCCATTGATTTGCTTCTCCCGCGCGTGTTTGGACGGCCTGGATGGGTCATTAAACCCTAATCTTGCTTAATTAAATTAATCATAATTAATTAAATCAGCTTTGAACCACAGCCATTAGATCACGCGCGTTTTAGAACTTTGAATCTGGGCCTTGGATTGTGCATACCCCCAGTCTTGTTGACTTGCACGCAGGGCCTTTGGATCTTTCAACTTTCAATCACAGCCACTCACACTGCATACTTTGTATTTTTATTTTATTTTATTTTCATTTTATTTGCATAATTTATTAAAAATAGCAAAAATGTCTTAAAAATTATGAAACTTTTTCTCCTGAGTTTTATTAATTTTCATGACACAAAAATATTTTTATTTTTATTTTTCTCATTAAAAAGGTATTTTTAAATATTTAAAAGATTATTTTTAATTGATTAATGGAAATTAATTAATTAAAAATACTTTTAGGTATTTAAAAATCACCAAAAAATTCATGAAATGTTCTAAGACATTTAGAAACATTGTCCAACCTTCAAACCAAATTTCTTTTTTGATCTTGATGCATTTTAAGAATTTTCCATTGAATTAAATCATTTTTTGTGCATTATTTTGATCATAAGTTAAAAAAATCATTTCTGCCTATTTGAGAAGAGTTGGACATTGGTTCTTCTTGCATTGTTTTGTGTTTAGCATGTAGTTTCTAGGACTAAATGGCCATGATTTGATCTTGCATTTTCAATTTGTTTGGCATTTCTTTTGTTTAGGAACCCTAAAAACCCTAATAACTTAGAAAAATCATAACTTGAGATTGGTTAAGAGTTGAGACCTCCCCTTTTGACCTTGGTGTAGTATAGGTTTAGGGTTTCTTTGGGTGGCATTTTCTTTTTTTTATCTTAGGGTTTGCTTCTGTTTTTGGTTTTTGTTTGTTGTTTGATCCATAAACCCTAATTTGGGCTTTCATTTGCATACCTCTTGCATTCTCTTGCATAACATGACTTGCCATGCCATTCCATGCCTCCATTTGATTCATTTGACATCATCAGACATGTAGAAAGTATGTTTGATCATTGCATTACATGTTTTCCATGTTGTATGCTTTGTATGCTTCCTAACTTTTCATGTTTGTTCATGGTTCCTAACTTGCTTCATTTGCATTCATAAGCTTGTATGTCCATTTCCATGTGCTGCCTCATGTTTATAGCACTCCATAGCATCATTATCATCATCAACATGCTTCTGGTTTTGTGTATCCTCATACCATTTCATCCCATTTGGCATTGCATTGCTTTTCTTTCTAACTTTTCAGGTGGTAAGTAAACTTGAGAAGTGAATTTGCCTTCACTTCTCATAACTTTTCTTTTCATCTCCCTTGCATCCATTGCTGCATTTATATATGTGTTTGAGATTGAGCTTGCTCATTCTTGTTTCTCCCACTTTCTTTCTTCCAGTGACTTGACTTCTTGAAAGAAGCAAGTCACTTTGCTTCTCTTGATCCTGTTCATCTGTTTCCTGGTGGTTCCATTGAAGATTGTTCTTGCAAACCTCACAAACCTTAGGAACAACCAAGCATGACAATGATTAGGGTTTTGATTAGTCTCCCCTCTTAGTTTTACCTTTGTGTCTCTTTTGAGTCTTCTCTTCTCATCTCATAATCAAGGACTAAACCCTAAAGGCTTTAAGGCTTTGTGATTAAGCTTATGCCTGCATCCTTCTCTTAGGATGGAGTGTATAACTTTAATCCTAAGTGTTAAACCCTTAATGTGTTTAAATCTCTTAATAAATTCACTTAATAAGTATCAAGACTTCACACTTGTAACTTGGGCCTTGCATTAGGGTTCTAATTCTTCCTTAATCGGTTAAGAAGGACTAACCCTAGTGTTAATGGACAAGTCCCCCTCAAGTTGTCTTACAAACCATAAAAATCACTTCATCATCATGCCATTAAATAAAATCCACTTAATCAAAGGCTTGTTTTGTCATGAGTTTAATCCCTAATCATGGATTAAGTTGAGGAGCTTTCCTCAGCTTAAACATTCTCATCTATCATCCTTCTATTAGGATGGTGTAATGAGTCTGTTTAATCCTTGATTATGGCTTAATCTCATTACTTAACACTAAACAAAAACAACAAAAACATCTAAATAATCACAAATAGGTTAATGATTTTAATCCTACACCAAAGGTGATTAAGTGTGAGAATCTGACTTCACACTTAAGGTACTCTCATTACCCCTAATCAGAGGGAAGATGTGATGAGTTTACTAACCCATTGGTTTAGGCTTAAGCTCATTAACTTATGACAAACTTTCAAAAGCAATAAAAGACTGAAAACACAAAAAAACAAACAATAATCGTCTCCTTCGGGATTCTTTTCTCATCTCATTCCCTCACAAACGAGAACTTGCTTCTTCCGTCTAATGCAAGACAGTTTGCACCTGAGCCAGACAGGTCATACACTTGAGCATTGACAAGCAAGCAGTTCACAAGTCAATTCATCTTTCAGTCTCTTTGGGTCGAACTACGGTGTTCTGACTTCCTCATTGCACGAGAGGATACGTAGGCATAACTTAACAGTTATCGAACAAAAGTCTCTGTATATTCCCCCTCCTTCCAGCTTCATTCTTTAGCCTCATGATCTTGAGCATTTCACTCCTTTCTTACACTGACACTTCCATACTTCACATCGCTTATACACTTCATTTCTTTTACACTGACACCTGTACACATCCTTTTCCAGCTCTTTGACACACAAATTGCACTGACACTACCCCTTTAAAACACCAATCTTTCAAGCGTGGATCCCGTCGAGTACGGCGGACAATCTGGGTGCTAATACCTTCCCAGGTTGTAACCAACCCCCTTTCTCAGTCTCTCTGGTTCGCAACCGTCTTATCCATCTCTTTCTAGGCCTATGCAGCATTGCCTTTCCTCCGGGATAAAAATGCCTAGCTGGCGACTCTATTCATCTCCAGTGAGTTCACGGCTGTGTGTTCTCACTGTTCCCTTCGCCGACCGTTCGCGTCTGTACCTCCATCTGATCGATTTCATTTGTCGGGAGCGACACCATGGTACCTAGAGCCAGGTCACAAGAGGTGTATCACCAGTCAAGATGTAGTTTTTAATGAAGCTGAGATGGCTTTCAATAAAATTGACGATGTTGTCAAAGAGCTGGAACAAGGATAAATTCCTGTTGAGGTGGAGCATACTGATGTTGAATTGCATGACCCAGATGAAGTCGAAGAAGAAGCAGAAACTGATGTGGAAGATGAGGAGACTGGTAATGACTACCTGCTGGAAAGAGATAGGTTGAGAAGAGTCATCAAGCCACCTAAGAGACTTGGGTATGCAGATCTTATAGCTTATGCCTTAATCTCTACAAGTGAGGTTCTAGACGAAGAACCTAGAGACTACAAGGAATTAATGAAGGTGAAGGCTGAACTCAATAAGGAGTTCGATATGAAGGATCTGGGAGATGCATCCAGGATTCTTAGGATTGACATCTAGAGAGATAGAAAGCAATCGATATTATGCTTATCTCAATAGGCATACTTGAAGAATATTCTTGATAAGTTTGGTATGTCGAATTCAAAACCTATTGTGACTCTAACAAACCCTCAATTCAAGCTGAGTATAGATCAGTGTCCCAGTACTGATGTCGAAAGATCTTATATGAATAGCATTCCATATGCTGATATAGTAGGTTCTTTGATGTATGTTATGGTCTATACTAGACCCGACATAGCATATGCAGTAAGTCTAGTAAGCAGGTACATGTCGAATCCTGGAAAGGCTCATTAGAAAGCATTGAAGTGGATTCTAAGGTACATAAATAGGTCTCTGAATAGAGTCCTAATTTATGGTGGAGCCTTGGGTGAAGATAGTAAAGCTTCAATCAAAGGATATGTCGACTCTGATTATGCAGGTTGTATGGATTCTAGAAAATCTATTTCTGGATATATTTTCACTATATTTGGCACAACAATTAGTTGGAAAGTAACACTTCTGAAGGTTGTTGCCTTACCAACCACTGAAGTGGAATATATCAGGCTAACTAAAGTTGTAAAGGAAGCATTGTGGCTTGAAGGTTTTGCAAAGGATTTGAAATTTCAAGGTCGAAGTATCACTGTTAAATGTGATAGTCAAAGTGCAATACACCTTTCGAAGAACTCATCCTATCATGAGCAAAACAAGCACATTGATGTGAGGATGCATTTCGTCAGAGGGGTAATCGAGCATGGAGAAGTCCAAGTGCTAAAGGTTTCAACAGATCATAATGTTGCTGATATAATCACTAAGACGTTGCCCAGTTGCAAGTTTTTCCACTGTATGCAGTTGATAAAGCTACATGAAGAAAGCTAATATATTTTTTGTTGGTATTGGGTGTGTTCAAAGGTGGAGATTTGTGGAATATTTGTGAGTGTTTTAATTTTTACTATTATTAAGTTATTTTTTGAAATTTTATTTATCTAATATTAATTTTCTGGTACAAAATTGGATTCCTTAAATAACAACTATTATATTTCCTTGATTTTTAATTATTACAATTATATTTAAGTTTTATTACATGTATTATATATTCATTTATTTTTGTTTATATATATATATATATATATATATATATATATATATATATATATATATATATATATATATATATATATATATATATATATATGATAGGAGGTGCAATTAGACATTTTAATTAGTAATACAATTATGTTAGTTGTTATTTTATTTGAATATTTTGTAGAATTGGGCTTTTCATTTGGGTCTTCTAGTTTAGTATCACTATGAGTACTATATATGTAGTCCTTAGAGACATTTGGAATTAATGAATGAAAATCAAGTTATGTTTTATTTCTCCTTTTCTTACTTTGTTTTTAGATTTATAGTTGTTTTCATACCTTGTTAGGATTCTTGGATTTGCATCCTAACAATTTGGTGCTTTCATCCATATACTCAAATCCTACTATGGATCATTATACACCTTCATCTCCTCAATGAAGCATTCCTCCTACCTATCCCACAAACCCCTCTTTTACATCTCCAATGTCACCCTCATTTCCATCTTAACCATGGGTATACACCACCTATACCTAACCCATATTCATCCTATTCAACATCCCATTATTCATACTACTACATCAATTGTCACTTACATCAACAACAATAAACAAACACCTCCTCCATAATTTATCATAAATATCAAACACATTTTACTAATAGAAGAAACTTTGAGAAACATTTGCAAGTATTTCACCTTTGTTTTAAGAAAACTTCTCAAACAAAATTTCAAACGCTTTCTCATTCAAAAAAACAAAACAAAAAAGTTTCTTAATGTTATCCTTCAAACAAATCAAGAACATCCATCAGAAAAATAATTAGGGCACAACATGCCACTGTTATTTGACGAGCAAATGGAACATACTGATGAAATGTTGAAGTTCACAAATTTCCTTGATGATAAGGTTAACAATATCCCTAATATTGTTTAGGAAGACCCAGAAGTACCATCGGATCTGTATAGATCACAATCAGAGCCACCAATCTCAGCAACTTCCGACGAAGCTTCCTCTGTTGAATCCTTTCAAGACGATTTGTTCGGTGAAATCGATAAACCAATCGCTCTCAAACACAAAAAGTTTGTTAAACAAGGTCTTCTCAAACCTAATCCCGCCATCAAGGATATTGAAAATTTAATTGACAAAGAGCTTCCACCAGTTGAAGTCGACGATGTCGAAGAAATCGAGCAACTCAAGGGACTTGTAGTGAATTCTGAGGCAACTCCGAGAGATTTCTCCATAGATGAGATTATAGACAGAGATGTATACAAATATTATGCATATGGAGAATGGAAGAAATCCACGTCCGACAAAAATGTTTCCATCATGAACCTTACTACTGGAAAACCTTAAAACAAAGTTCAAGCTTGTTCACATGAAGAGGTTAATAGGGTTATGGTTTCGGCAAAATTAGCACAAAAATCATGTGCGAAAATCCACTTTGGAAGAGAGTTAAACTTCTTCACAAGGCTATATCAATTATGAAAGAACACAAAGCTGCAATTGCAGAATGTTTAGTCAAAGAAATAGCAAATCTAACTAAAGATGTAGTCACTGAAGTTGTAACATTTGGTGATTTGGTTTCTTACTATGCCGAAGAAGGAGTAAGGATTCTTAGAGAGGGAAAGTTTTTGGTTTCTGATAGTTTTCCTGGAAGGGAAAGGACCAATTATTGTGTTACTTTTAAGATTCCATCAGGAGTTATTTTAGACATTCTGCCTTTTAACTATCCTGTCAATCTTCTTGTCTCGAAAATTACTCCTACATTGATTGCTGGAAACTCTATTGTCCTTAAGCCTCCAACTCAGGGAGCTGTTTCTACTCTGTACTTGGTTCATGCTTTCACTTGGTTAGTTTTCCGAAAGTCCTAATCAGTTGTGTTACCGGAAAAGGCTCGGAAATTGGTGACTTTCTTACAATGCATCAAGGAGTCGGTTGTATTAACTTCACCGGTATAGATATTGGCATTGTGATTTTACAGAAGTCGGATATGATTCCTCTACAAATGGAATTGGGAGGAAAAGATGCTTGCATTATACTTGAAGATGTTGATCTTGATTTGGTTGCTGAAAACATCATAAAAGGAGGTTTTTCATACAGTGGCTAGAGGTGTACTATTGTGAAGGTTGTTCTAGTAATGGAATCAGTGGTTGAGCTTTTAGATGAGAGTCAAGTGGTCCCTATTTTGATTTACGAAAATTTAGATGTTGAAATTAGTGGAATTCAACACTATTCAAGGCTTCTAATGTAACACTCCAAATCTACCCGGCGGAAAATCATAAATCAGAGTTTCAAAATTCAACAACAAAACAGGATGCTACATTTTTCAATTTTAACAAATTCATTTAAGTTCATGAACATTGATACATAACACTTTCAAATAGGATGAAACTATAACGTCAACTCTTATTCAATTCCTTGAAATAAAACAACTTTTACAAATATGCAGCGGATTCACAAATATTCAACTTTGCATCAGTTAACAACTTGTTCAACCTAACAACTTAGTAATAACATGTTGTTCTTTGCAACAACTTAAAACAACAACAAACTAAATATAATAACAAAACAATTAAGAGTTCATCCCCCGAGTGTTATGTATCAGAGCAAAGATACCAACTTGACTACGAAAGTAAGCAACTCTAATATGGAATACATGTACGTTACCAATCAAGGTAACATTCAACAACAGAAAGGGGTGAGATATCGAACCATATAAACAAGAGTATGATAATTAATACGCTAGATAAAATCATATAATTTTCATACTATCCCACACTAACATATTACCAATCACCCCAAACAATCAACATAATATTATCATCTTAGTTCACACATCAACATAACCAATTCCAACTATAAAATTAGCATATACACCTTCATCAACTTCGACGAACATATACAACATATTTAACTTCTTCAATATCACCATAATTGACATTACGAACACAAAAATATAAACAAATCGAGCAACATAATCATATAAACAACTTATCCAACATAATCATATAATCAACTTAGCAACATAATCAACTTATCCAACATGAACTACTTACTCAACGTAATCAACATAAACCACACAATCCACTTAAATCTACATAAACAACTTATTCAACTTGAGCAACGTAAACAACTTTATCAAAGTACGCAACAAGAACAACTTTATCATCTTGGCAACATAAACCACACAAACAACATAATTAATGCGACACGAGATGCGACTCGACTGTGCATATGCATGTGGTACCATTGAAGTAAAACTCCCAACTTAAAATATACCAGGTTATCAAGGTATCTGCAAGGCGTAAGCCTTCAACTTAATAATTTTTCCAATCCAGGCCAACATGGTGATCATCCGCTCCAACTTAAAAATGAAATAGATGCCATGAGACCAACAACGCAACACATAAACAATGAGCAACTCAAACAACATACCACAACAACGTAACAACTTAATTACTAGTACTTGTCAATTACTGGTTCCAAGCATCTAATAAATTATCAAATAATAACACTTAATATAATTTTTAAGTAACTACACATGAAAAATTAATAAAGGGAAAGTTAAAGTACACACTCCATAAAGGGATGGCTTGCGCCACCCCCTTTTGCACTTAATGGCCTGCGCCATGGCCTAGGGGTGAGGGTTATGGCATGCGCCATCCCCACTACCCAATTTCATGGCCTGCGCCATGATTTCTTTTCCACATGGGTGGCCTACGCCACCCTTCCTTTGACAACTGGTGGCCAGCGCCACCCTCTACCTAGGGATTTTGTCCCCAAATTCCATTTTTTTGCAGAATCCCCAAATTCAAAACAATTTCTCAACGATTAATCCAGCCACAATTATGCAAATTTGATTATTCAATTATCACAATTATGTTCTTAGCAACAATAAATCAACACGATCAACACACCAAAATCAACACAGACAATATAGGAATTATAAAATCCCAATCCCATATAATAATAATCATAATCCCGATTATAGAGTTCGAACCCCACCCTTACCTTAATCGGTGGCCGCTTCGAATCTCCGATCGACTTTTCGATTTGGCTTCCGACGACGACTTCTCGTAACCGTTTTCTCCACTTTTCCTCATTTTCCAATTCTCACGATCTTTCTCTTTTTACTGCTTCTTCTCAAAACTAACCTCCACTTATTATTATTTCATTTTATTATAATCATTATTATAATAATTCAAATCTTAATTGGGCTTTCTAATCCGCACCCCCACGACTTCTACCATCAAAGCCACAACTAAGCCCACTTAAATGAATACTCTAATAATTCCATAATATTAATTCTAATATTATTTCTCCCGACTATATTGACTAATTACCGACTATCAAATAAATCGTTTGAGCCACCAAATCAATATATTAAACTATAAACGCGAAATATCCAATATTATTTTCCACAACTTCAATCAACTTATTTAATCAATTCAACTCGAACCAACTTATAAACATCAACGAATTATTCTGATATTTCGGAAATCAACTTAAATCAACTTCAAATACATAAATCACCACAAATCAACACAACACAATACAATTATATTTAATTAAATAATTAATTAAATGGGCGATACATGTAACTTCTGGTAATTTGTTTGTGTGTTGTGTTGGAAGTTATTACGATAAGGCTGATAAAAAAAAGGAGTTGTTGTTGTTAAGGTAACACTCATAACCGTTACTTCTCTTCGGAAAATTATTAGCTATAAAAACATACTTCAATCGAAGTTGAAAGCATGTCATAAGGATATGATGAAGGAGAATTATCAGTAGCAGAACGCTTAGAGATTTAAAAAGAAACCTTTTGGAGAGTTGGATCAGAATCACTTTCTGAGCTTCTTCAGAAACTGTCCACCTTAGAAAACCCACCAAGTTGTGTTGTCTTTGATGCTTTTTTTCCTTGGACTTTTGAGGTTGGTTAGAGCTTTAGGTTACTTGGTGTGGGTTTTTTCACTCAATCATGTTTTGTTAATAGTATATACTTTCAAACTTATGAGAAGTTTATTGAGTTACCACTTTCAAAATCTGAGTATTTGTTGCCTGGATTGCAAAAAATTGCTCAAGGGGATTTACCTTCTTTTATGTATAAGTATGGATCTTATCCTGAATATTTTGACATAGTGGTCAATCAATTTGACAATATTGGTAAAGTTGATTGGATTCTTGCAAACTCAATCTATGAACTCGAAAAAGAGGAGGTGGATTTGTTAGTGAAGATATGGCCATTAAAGACAATAGGACCATCAATACCATATATGTTATTAGACAAAAAGACTCAAGGAATACAAAGAATATGGTATTAACCTCTCAGATCCAAACACAGAATTTTGCATCAAATGGCTTAATGAAAAACGAAAAGGATTAGTTGTCTATGTCTCATTTGGAAGCATGGTTGGTCAAAGTGAAGACCAAAAACATGAAGATATTGGATGTTTCGTGACACATTTGGTTGGAATTCGATTTTGGAAGCCTTGAGAATTGGTGTTCCATTGATTGCTATGTCACTTTGGACTTATCAAGTCACTAATATAAAACTTATTGTTGATGTTTAGAAAATTGGAGTTAGAGTTGCTGCTGATGAAAAGGAAGAGGAGGAGAATTTATGGCTCAATAAGAAGCAACCCGAGTCGGGGTTTACCGGTTCAATCACTGTGATTTCCAACATGACTTATTTGACTCAGGGGCATGCTCCTGTTTTCTCTAAAGGTGGTAACAACACCATTCAGTTTGTTGAGAATGTGACTCTGCCACTGAAGGCATTTGTGCTCGATGAAGCTGATCATTTACTAGACATGGGATTTTGCAAAGATATTGAGAAAATAATTGGTGTCCTTTGAGCTATTGGAGATATCACTTCTCAGTACATCACTCTCATTGCTGCTACAAAAAAACAATTATTTGTATCTCTATCTGAAGCAAATACTATATTCATGATCAATTGGAGACGTCTGGTTGTTATAAGTATGTTGGGAACTAGTTTTGTTGGACCGGTCGGCCACTTCTGGTACGAATGTTTGGACAAATTCATAAACCATAAGCTTCAACTAATACAAAGACTGAATAATCCGTAGCAACTAAAGCTGCAATGGACGACCTAATTTTTGGACTGATACATTTGTTTGTCTTTTTCACTTATATGGGATTGTCTGTCGACAAGACAATTCCTGAGGTTAAGGAAGACTTGCAGAAGAATTATTTCCCAACACTCGTGTTAGAAGGTGGTGTGTAGCCAATTATGCATATTTTCAATTTAGAGCCTTGAGGACAAGGTTCATGTGAACCGCCGACAATGATAGGTGGTGCAATTAGACATTTTAATTAGTAATACAATTATGTTAGTTGTTATTTTATTTTGAATGAATGTAGAATTGGGGTTTTCATTTTGGCCTTTTAGTTTAGTATTATATATATATATATATATATATATATATATATATATATATATATATATATATATATATATATATATATATATATATATATGATATATATAATTTTACTATTTTTTTAATTTGTTAATTTGTTTACAAATGCATGTACCAAATTAATATCGATTTGACGGCACATATATCTTATTAGTTTATTAACTATATAAAATGATGAAATGAAAATCTTAAGAAATAGTAAACATTCTCGCGTGCAACTAATCATACTTTATGAACAGTTAACTAGATTCATTGATGAAGACATTACTTATTCCATAATCATAATATTCTAAAGATGATTAGTGCAAAGCAGTTGCTTAGATTCCTTTGTGGAATGATAAGAGAGGAAAGTTGAATTTAAATTTGAACCATTACAAAAGTTGACAAAATTATGAAATTGCTATTAATTGTTTTTCCACATATAGGAAGACTTCATTGAGTACTAGCAAATGATTTCTTACCCCAAGGCACTACTTTACTTATTCATTTAATTAATAAAAAAAGGTTTTAACAAGAAGCTTCGAACAAGTGTAGGAATTGGATTAGTAGAAATTTGTAATGATTAATCACCGACCCACTATGAAAAATTGAGGTGGTTCTTTTTATGCTTAATAGTCAATGCCACCCTGTTAAACATGATTTTTTTTACTAATTTAATATTTGGGTGTAAAAATAAATTTATAGATCAATTTAATAAGTTAACATTTTATTAAAAAGAAAAAGAAAATTGAAATTGAGTTTCTGTCTCAGAAAAAAATAAAATAAATAATTTACCTTTAAAATGTATATCCAAACGTGAAATTACGGATCCAATTTAATTCACCTTGACTAAAGGGAGATAGTACTTCACTATTTATATTAATCAAACTGTTAAAATTGCTAAGAATAAAAAGGTAGGATTTCGTGTCAAAGTTAATATTTTGACACCGGTATCAAAAAAAAAAAAATATATATATATATATATATATATATATATATATATATATATATATATATATATATATATATATATATATATATATATATATATATATATATATATATATATATATATATATATATATATATATATATTAGATGTCAAATTGAGATAAAAAATTTCAAATTTAATTTTATTTCACTCTTCTTTCTCATATATTGTTTTGAATATTGGAATGTTAACCTTACAATTTCTCTATTCCACTCGCACTGCAAGCTACAATATACCATCACCATAGTTGTTCATTCTATCATTTATGGTTTCCGAGCGGAACAATAACCATATATTTGTAAGGTTGTTTTATGTGTATATATTAGAATAATACAGAAGACTAGCTCACGTAGAGTGATGAAAAGTTTTATATATGTATGTTTTCGAAAAAATTGGAGTGTCATCTTTACCTCAACCCTAAAATTGAGATACTTATAACTCATGAACTACACAAGAGAGTATTTATTTTAGTTTGTTTTTTCGAGAGAGTTGAGAGGATGAGATTGGTTCTTCCTTAAATGATAGAGGACGCATTATCATCTTTGACTACCTTTCTGCGTTTCTCGTAGTAGAACACATCATATCCAACATCTTTTAGACAAATGGACAGTGAGAATTAGTACAAACAGATAGACTCATTTGCACAACCTATTGTCGACATCTAGGCGGCCTTAATGTGCATTTCGAGCAAGGGTGAAAAATCAGATCAGACTCATCAGACATACACTTTTTTCCAAATTGTTTTGCGAGATGAGCCAACTTTTATGCCCACACCCTTTTACATGTCGGTTCCACCGGACATGCCCATTTTCCTGCACTATTTTTTTATTTTCACACTTCAAAATATACAATTCATTTGTCTTAATTTTTTTGGCATTAAAGGTTGGATGTCTCATATTTTTATGAATTTTTACACATTAGATCTAAACAGAATTGACATGTCTATTTGTCATAGATAACCTATAATTTTACGGGAGAATTCGTCTCCAATAATGTATTTGACATTTAATATTTTTTTTGAACATTCTTGCTTTAGGACCCACTAAACTATTCTGATACAACATATAATTATTTATTTAAGTATATATTGATCCATAATCTAATAGCAACAACAAAAAAAAACGTTATCATATATTAAATAAAATTTTGAAAAACAATTTTAGACATAAAAAATCAAAGAGATAATTATTTATACTTTATAGTGTTAAAATATAGAGTATCATACAAAGGCAAAAAGATGCATCAATTAATTATAATAATACTATATTAAAGTGTATTCAATTTTTGAATATAAAACAATATAACTTTTGTAATTTTTAAATTTTTTTGTCATAATTTGTCAAGTGCTAAACAAGAAGACTGGATCAATGAATGACGGCAGGAAACTGCAGCAGAATATGCAACAAAATTTGATTTTTTCAATGATTGTTCTAATGAGGTTTATGAGTTTTATGTAGGTACCTCATCAATCCCAAAAATATATTCTTTTGGTCATAATAAATATGATTAATAAATTGGAAATTTTATATAAAATTATAAAATTGATAATCTTGATTTCACTATCAAAATTTATGCAATAATAATGGCAAGTTCTAGTAAAATAAAGAAACCAAACCCTATGGGACTCAACCAGAGCAAACCTGGCAAGAAATGGGCCACTATGTTCCTTTCAAAAAGCAAAATAAAATAAAATAATGGGCCTATACGTTGTCTTATGTGAAAATGCTTTCATACCCTTTAATTAGATCTATCTCCTTCAAATCACTTGTATATTAAGAGAGATGGGCTATACTATTAATTTGTGGACTTCACCATCCTCCTAAATTTGAGGTTTTAACTTGCAACCCCCAAGTTGTGTTTTGCATCCCACATATTTTCATAATTTTCAAACTATTTATGGACAGTTTCGAATAAAAAATATCAATGAAATTTTCGGTTGTTCATTCCAAATTTTCAGTTATTTTTAAATTTCAGGTATAAATTTTGTATCCATTTTATTGAAAAAAAAATTAACCTATCAGCTTTTTCAAATATCCGGGATTGTCTTATTTTTCCGGATATTTAAAACTTTGGTAGTTTCATATTTAATAAAAATTTAACACTATCAAATTTTTTTAAAAGTATTGTAGTTTATCAGAAATTTTAAAATTTTCGATAGTGTAAATTTTTTTCTTGAGATTTTTATTTTTAAAAATTCTGGTATTTCTCAAAAAATTCTAATATTTTTCAAAATTTCTGATTAAGCACAATAAATGATTCTAGTATTTTTTTTTTAAAAGCATAAACGTAATATTGCCCTATATGAAAGTGTCGGATTTAATTGTGGGTGACAATTTTATGCAATAGCACGCTTCAATCCAAAGACTTTTGATGAAGACAACAAAGTATCATCGCAAAAAGATAAGAGCTTCAAAGAGAAATCAAAGCATCAAGTTGATGTAGTCTCACATGCATAGCAACATAATGCACCTAGCTTCTTTGTCAAGTCAACAATTTTGCAAAATGTTGAAACACTTCAAAGGTATATCTAATTCACTTTGAAATTAGTATATAAGTGTTCAACAATTATTTTTTGCATGATCATACTTTTCATGAATTTTTGAAAACATGTTGAATGTAAAAATACACTTTAAAATTAATTATTTTTCTGACCTTCAACAGTGTTAACCGGTTAACTGTTTGGTTAACCGGTTAACGGGCCAAGATTTTGAATTATTTGTTAACGTTTTAAATGCATTAACCGGTTAACCAAATGCATTAACCGGTTAACCATATGGTTAACCGGTTAACACTATTCGTTTTAGTGAAAATTGGCATCTTTTGATTCAAAATAATTTTAAATAATTATACCTTTTCATAAGTCTTTCATGAATAAAATTACACCTCTTTGAATGAGTGTTTTACCTATTATAAATTTTGAAAATTTTAAATTATATTTTACCTCCAAGAATTTTAATAAAAACTCATATTAATCACTCTCTCATTTTATTTCAAATTTTCAAAAAGTGTTCATCATCATTTTGAGAAGAAACATTTCAAACATTGCTTCATCTCACTTCATTTTCATGTGAACACTTATATAGTATTTCTTTAGTGAATTAATTTTTCAAGGAGAAGATCAATCAAGAGAAGATTGATATCATTACACTCTATCATTTCATTAAAAAGAGATTATTTGGTTTTGACTTGTGATCCAGGATTGTTGGACATAAGAGTTGGTGTTTGCAAGAGGATTGTTCTTGCACACTCTTTGTTTATAGTTGTTAGATAGTAGGCTTCACCAAGTTTGGTGTGATAGGCTTGTACTTTTCTAAAACTATAGTGGAAAATCTCTTACGAGTCGTAAGGGGACTGGAGTACCTTCGGATTGTGAAGGGAACCAGGATAAATCCTGGTGTCACTTTATTTTTCGCCTTTACCGTCTTTTCTAACTTAGAACCATAAAAAGAAATATTCCATAATCGATAAAAAAAAACCGGAAAAATATCTAGTGCCTAATTCAACCCCCCCCCTTCTTAGGCCTATCTGATCTTACATTTGGCATCAGAGAAAGTTATAGGTAACTTGTTCCTAGATCCAGCATGGCTTCCGCAAGCACAAATCAGGTTTTCAAAGACGGTGGAAGTAGCAACAATCCCCACTCTTCTCTAGGGAATATTTTGATTTCTGGAGAATCAGAATGAAGGCGCATCTTGAAGCCCAAGGAGAAGGTATATGGGAAGCAATCGAAGAAGGTCACCACAATCTAATGAATGTGATCAATGGTGTTGGAACCGTGAAGTTGAAAAGCACATATGATGAAAATGATAAGAAAAAGGTTCTAAATGAGAAGAAGGCAATCAACATACTCCAAAGCGCTCTTAGTATGGATGAGTTCTTCTGTGTATCTCAATGTAAATCAACAAAGGAGATTTGGAACACCTTGGTAGAAACACATGAAGGAACCACCTAAGTGAAGAGATCAAGGCTAAACACTCTAAGTCAAGAATATGAGATGTTCCGCATGCATCCCGATGAATCTATAGTTGCCTTACAAAATAGATTCGTCCATCTAACAAATCACATGATTGCTCTCAGTAAAACCTTCACCAATGATGATTTCAACTTGAAAGTACTAAGATCTTTGACAAGAGAATGGCAACCGAAAGTGACCACTATTTCGGAAAAGAAGAGTCTCTCAATGATGACATTCGCGTCCTTATTTGGAAAACTTCAAGAACACGAATTGGAACTAGGAAGGCTCGAGAAGCACGAAAGTTAAGAAAAGAAGTCCAAGGGAATTGCCTTGAAGGTTGATGCAAAAGATGACCAAGATAACGAGACTTCCGAAGATGAGAATTTTATGCTTCTTGTAAAGAAGCTTGGTAAGTTCTTTAATAAAGATAAAAATTCCTCTTATGCTAAAAAGAATAGACATTTCAGGAAAAAGGAAGCATCCACATCGATGCAAGATGTCACGTGCTACGAATGTGGGAAGCAAGGTCACATAAAGCCGGATTTCCCGAAACTTGCAAAGAAAGGAGGATTCAAAGGCAAGAAGGAATTCAAGAATATGAAGGCTTATGTTGCTTGGGATGATAGTGAGATAAGTTCCTCGTTGGAATTGGAAAGCAATGAATGTGCGAATATGGCTCTATTGGCTTCACATCACTCTGATGAAGAAAAAGATGAGGTTAGTAGCAACTTTTCTATTTATGATAATGATGCACAAGATGTAATAGATGAAATTTTAAAAGAATGCAAGACTTTGTATAAAAGTATTTCATCCCAAAAGAAACGAATTTCATCCTTAGAATAAAATAATATTGCTTTGGTAAAATATATTGAAAGTGAAAAGCAAAAGTTGATGGATGAAAAACAAAGTCTTGTATGTAAAAATTGCGAGTCTTTATCTTTCCAAATTGTTCAACTTAAAAGAGTTTTAGAAAGATATGAAAAAGGTCAAATTGGCTTGGAGGAAATTCTTAGGCACCAAAGGTATCCTAATGATAAAAGTGGATTAGGATATTCTAAGTTTTCTAAATCAAGCACAAATGAGACCATTTTTTTTAAAGCAAGTGAATAAGTTGTTAAAGAAAAGGAAAACAATTCTAAAAGTGTGCATCAAAGTCATAGAAAGAAAATAATTGTTAAGAAAAAAAGTTATGTTCTTAGATATAGAAGTCATATTCAACCTACTCGTTTTTATTGTGGAATTAAAGGTCACACACCTAATCCTTGCTATATGTGCAACATTGGCGTTGCTAAAGGGCATTATGTGTGGGTTGAAAATGGTACTAACTATCAAATACCCAAAGCAATTTGGGTACCTAACAATACTTGATTCTGTTTTGTAGGTATGCTTTAAGACAACTTCGAATCAGTGGTATCTTGATAGCGGTTGTTCAAAGCATATGACAGGCGACATCAACAAATTTTCAAGTCTATCTTTAAAGGCCAAAGGATACGTCACTTAGGGTGATGACAATAAAGGAAAGATCCTTGGAGTAGGAACCATTGGAGCATCTCCTTTTACCATCATCGAAGATGTCCTTTATGTTGAAGGCCTAAAGCACAACCTACTTAGCATAAGTCAACTATGTGACAAAGGGTTCCGAATAAACTTCACAAAGGACGAGTGTCTAATCGAACATGAAGTCCACACGACATTTTGCTAAAAGGTAAAAGAATAAATAATATTTTTATGATTTCATTTGATAACTCATCCTTGAAGGTAAAATTCCTATTGGCGAAAAACAATGAAGTGTGGCTATGGCATAAAAGGTTCGCTCATATTCACATGGAGCACTTGAACAAGTTAATAAAGCATGACCTAGCTGTTGGTCTACCAAAGATAAAGTTCATCAAGGATAAGTTATGCGACGCTTGCCAAAAGGGGAAGCAAACCAAGACAACTTTCAAGTCCAAAAAGGTGGTGTCCACATCTAGGCCACTACAATTGTTGCATATGGATCTCTTCGGTCCATTGAGAATGAAAAGCTTCGGAGGTAACATATATGCTTTATTTATTGTTGATGATTTCTCTCGATATACGTGGACATTGTTTTTAGTTCAGAAAAGTGATGCTTTTAAAGCATTCAAGAAGTATGCGAAGAAAATACAAAACGAGAAGTCACTCACTATAGCCTCCATTAGAAGCGACCATGGTGGAGAATTCCAAGACACATCTTTTGAAGAATTTTGCGAATAACATGGAATTTTCACAACTTTTCCGCTCCAAGGACTCCTCAATAAAACAGTGTCATAGAAAGGAAGAATAGGTCATTGGTGGAGCTTGCAAGAAGAATGCTTAGCGACTCAAATCTCCCTAAGTACTTTTGGGCGGATGCAGTTAGCATAACTTGCTTCGTAATTAACCATGTCAACATTCGACCAATTCTCAAGAAAACTCTGTATGAGTTGTTCAAGAGTAGGAAACCAAACATGTCATTCTTTCACATTTTCGGATGTAAGTGTTTCGTTCTCAACAATGAAAAGGACAATCTCAGTAAGTTTGTGTCGCTCCCGAGATTTTCATCCTAGTACAAACGCGAAAGTGGCGCGAAAAAGGTAGAGTCGCCAGCCAGGCATTTTTATCCTGAATCAATGGGAAAGGTAATGCTGCACTAACCTAAGAGAGAAGGAAATGACAAGGCCTTGCGAGCCAAAGATCTGGGTTCAGGAGTCGGTTACGACCTGGGAAAGTATTAGCACCCTAGATTGTCCGCCGTACCCGACGGGATCCACGCTTGTTTGTCTATTTCAAAGGTGAGAAATAAGATGCTTTTGAACAAAATAACTGTTATTTGAATGGAAGTGAGAAATGAGAAAGGGAACTGGAAAAGAGATCGAAAAGAAAGAATGGGGAAAATGTAGGGAAAATAAAGAATGTTCTCAAACGGCCCCTCCCCCGCTGCCTACGTACCTCATCGGGAAAATGAGGATCAGAGTCGACGTAGTTCGCCTAACCAAGGCGGGAACTATTTGTTTGTGTATTTTATGGATGGAACTGTGTATGTCTATGCTCAGGTGTTGTAGGCTCTTTTGGTACGAGTGTGTTTACCATCTTGCATGAGAGACAAGTCGTCGCAAGTTCGCGTTGAGAATGAATGAGGTGAGAAAAGAATTCCCGCAAAAAATTCGCTTATTGTTTGTTGTTTTCTTTTTATGAGAGTTCTTATGAATTTAGCACAAGGAAGTGAATTCAAACTCTTTTCCCTAGAATGTGTACTTGCTACTACATTCCAAGATGGAATAGTAGAACAAGCATACCAAGTAAGGAGAATTTATCCAAGACTTGTTTCCAAGGATTAGGGCCTAAGTTCACTAGCTTGTTGAACTTATTAGATGATTTTTGTAGTTTTTTTTGAAGAAATGTGTTTTATGTTTTCTTTGTGAAGAAAGTCTCATGATCAGACTTGTACATCATGCTAGACAAGCCCATACTATTCCAAGATGGAATTAATATGAATGCCCCGTGGAATAAGGATATACACATGACACCACTTCAAGCATTTATTAAATGTCTTTTGGATTTTTGTTTGAAGATGAGAGAAGAAAGACTCAAATGGAGAAAGGAAAAAACTAAGGGGGACTAAGACAACCCTAAGTTATTCATTAAAAAGATATCCTATGGTTAGTGAGGCTTTTCTAATCCTAAAGAGCAAAAGGAAAAGAAAGAAGAAAAAAGACACAACTTACTTCCTAAGGAAGATAAGTTGGTCCTAGCCAAAGGGGAAATCCTACCAATCAAAAGCATAAAGGTAAAAAGCGAATTAAATGCATAAATGAAAATGCATAAAAAATAAAAAGATAAAGTTAAAGAAACATACCTTTCCCTCTCTATAAGACAAAGATTAATGTTGCATTTTATTTAAAATAATAAAGCAAACATACACCAATTAAATCCTAATAACTCTAGGACTCAATCTAAACTCTATCTTAATTCTAAAAGAACTAAAAAAATGCTAAACAAAAAATTCAGCACCTACTAAAGCCTCTAATACACAAACAACTATGAAAACACAAGACAAAACACCATCAACATTTTTACAGCCAACATACAACATGCAAAAATAGGTGTAAAAGACCACAAACAACATGAACATCATTAAGCAGCATACATTTAACAGCTCCTATATGCAAAGACAGCTATAAAACGTAAAATCCCGATTCGATTATTTTCATTTTTTGTGCACAAGCTCAGTGAAAAAATGCACAAATAGCATGAAATATGCAACATGAACATGGATCAACATACATAAGTGAATGACATAATTATTTTGGAAGGATTACGCAAGAATGCACCACATGATTGATTATGCAACAAATATGCAAAGTATGGCACATGAGCACAACATATGAACATAATGAACATTGATCATGAATATGCAACATGATAGATCAATAAGAATTCCATGTAGCCTAATGAAAAAAAAATTAGAATTGGATTGATGTAGATGTGATCAAACATACCATAAAATGCAACTAAATGCACATACACAATTATGGTTGTATGAAATGCAACATACACATTGATGCAATGAAATGCAAATGAGTTAATGGAACATGCGAGCAATGCAAAAATAGGATGCTACTTGATCATTTACATGCCAAATGATGCATAGGCATATCAACAAAATGCAATGAGTCAAATTATACACAAATGAACACATAAACACATAATATGCGAAATGAACGGAAACGTGTCGAAACAGCTCGAAATGGAGGAATGAGATGTCAAAACTAATCTTGAAAATTCCCTAAAATTAGTACCTAAACATATAGGGGGATTAGAGGCACAAGGAATCAAGGTTGAGCAATCAAACTAGCTAAAATTCTAAATTTCTACAGCGTTAACCGGTTAACTAAATGGTTAACCTGTTAACGCACCTAAGACAACACCAATTTGTGGCCAAAACGCATGCGTTAACCGATTAACCAAATGGTTAACCGGTTAACACTGAACATAAGGTGGAAAAAAGCATAGAAATAAGAGCTTTTGGCCACGAACTTACTTCTAATGATCTCCAACACACCTAGGAAAAGTTTAACATGAATTTATACTTAATTAGGGCTTATTAATGCAAACACCCCAAATTTGCCCTAACCCATTCACACCATGGCTTGTGATCTTTTCATGTGCATAAATTCAATCATAACATCTCATATTGCATTTTTGCTTCACTGCATTGTTTCTAAGTCATCTGCATCTAGGGTTTGTGATCTGAGCCATCCCTGAGCCATTTGAGCCACTACAAAGGTCTTAAATCATTCCAAAGGGGTCCATGTATGTTCAAACATCATATTATATCCTCACAAGGTCAAAGAAGTCAAAGAATCACAAGAACTGAAAAAGGCATGGAAGCAGAGCCAGGTTTAACTGCACAGATGACCTAAAATTAGGGTTTTGGTTTCAAAGGCCATAACTCCAAATTTTTTGGTCATTCTTGTTTCTATTGGTCTCTATATGATGTGAGGATCATGCATATCAATTTTCATGAAGAAATTCAATGGGGAAGGCATCTAATCAAGAGTTGACTTCTTGAGCAAGTCAGTGCAAAATCAGGGCATCTGAGGCCCCCAATGACCCAACCAAAGGGTGTTCTCCATCATTTTGATTGTGTATGATCTTTATTTGATCATAGAAGGTGTTATAAGTTCACAAGATTGGAAAATTTCAAGTCATTTGCAAAGTTGCGTTTTTGGGGAAGTGACTTGTAATGAAAACTTGCCATTTTGGGAAAGTTTTTCAACCTCCTCTTTTTGATTCAAAAATACTTCAAATGAGAAAACTTTGGTCATGAAAGTTGTAGAATGGATCTTCCCATTTTCAAAAAGTACAAGAACTCATTCTAATTCATTTTGGATCAAAAGTTATGGCTTGTCAAAGTTGGACAAAATCACATAATTTCAAGTTTTACACCAAAGAGGCAAAGTTGCAAAACCTCATGCCAAGGCAAAATGTGACTTCAAATGGACTTATATGCATTACACAAACATAAACCATGACCTAAAAATCAGAATGCACCAAAGAATCTCCAAGTTTCATGACTTATGCTTCAAGAAATCACAAAAGGGCCAAACTCTGTGAAAATTGCAAAACCTCACATAAACCCTAATCCACTTGCAAGTTGGTCTCAAATTCATTTCCATGGTTCTCCTTGATCACAGCTGAACCAAGCCATGCCTCTAAACCAGCCTGCCATGACCCATACCTCAAAGGACAAGTCACATTGACTTTTTGCAAAAGGGGCCATACCAATCAAGCTGTGCCACCAACAACTCTCTGCCCTATCACAGCTTGATATGTGGACTAAAAGAGACTCAAAACATACAACAAGCCAGCCTGAATACACAGCATTGCCATAGTTCCCAAAAAACCTCCCTTTTGCATTTTCATTCGAAACTCAGCACTCAAGTCTCAAACATCAAAACCAACTTCACCATCCATTCAGAAAAGCTTCATAGAGCATAAACCATCCTCCATCTTGCCTTGAAAGTCCCTGAAATAGAAATACGATTTTCCACTTCCTTGGACAGAACTTCATCAATCTCACAAATCAGCCACCATACAATCCAACTAAACCTCAAAGCATCTTCAGGGAGACCATTAGAGGAGCTTTGAAGCAAGGAGGCAGTCTGAAAGCTCCAAACTGAAAGCTTCACTTCAGGTAGCTTCGAAAAATCATTTTTCTAGAAACCTTGTTTTAAGTTATTGAAATGATCTACATGCTCCCCTGAATGCAATGAGCTTTGAATTTTTGAAAATGATGAAGAGATGAGGATGTATGGTCTGTCTGAAACTTTGCCCGTGAAAATGATTTTTGCTTGTTTCTCTTGATTCATGAAAAATAAATAGATTTTGTTGTTGGATTCTTGTTTAAGATGTTTGGTTGAGTGAATCTGGAGATTTTGACACGTTTTAGAGAGGTTTTGAGAGAGATGAGATGAAGGTCTCGCTGGAGAAGACGACCGGAAGTCTTCTCCGGCCACCTGAGGGTCATTAACCCTAATCTGAGTAATTAGCCAACTTTGAATGTGAACCATGGATTCCGTTGACCCGTGTTGACCCCCGCGCGTTTGTGTGGCTCAGATCACCCCATTAAGCCCTAATCCACGTCATTGACATAATTAATTAGGTTTTAGTTTTAATTCAGCCAGTTTGAATCTGGGCCACAGGATCTGGCGCCAGTCAACTCCCTCCAAAACCAGTTTAAATGCCAGCCATTGGATCTGCATACTTTCTCTTTAATTCAATTTTTATTTCATTTTATTTGTTTTATCTTTCACGAATTATTAAAAATAGCAAAAAACATTTAAAAATTCTGAAAATTTTTGTCAAACATTTCATTAATTTTTAGAACCCAAAAATATTTTTATTTTTATTTTTTGCATTAAAAATCATTTTTAAATCATTTAAATGTTTATTTTTAATTAGTTAATGAAAATTAATTAATTAAAAATTCATTTAGGTATTTAAAAATCACAAAAAATTCACATTGCATTTCAAAACATTTAGAAACATTATCAAACTCTCAAAACAAATTTCTTTTTGGTTCTTGATGCATTTTGACAATTTTCATTTGAATTAAATTCTTTTAAAGGCAATATTTTTGTTCAAACTTGAAAAAATCCATTCTGCCTAACCATTAAGAGTTTGATGATGGTTCTTCTTGCATTGCATCCTTAATAACATGTAGTTTATAGGATAAAATTGGTTTGAATTTATGTTTCATTTTTAATTTGTTTTGCATTTTTCATTGTGAGGTACCTTGAAACCCTAATTAACTTGAGAAATTCATAACTTGCACTAGGTTAAGAGTTAGGTCCCCTCCTTAGGGCAGTGAACTTGTGTAGGTTTAGGGTTCCTTTGATCCCATTTTCAAATTTTTATCTCATCATTTGCTTCTGGTTTTGAATTTTTGCATTGTATGTTGTATGTAAACCCTAATTTGTGCCTTCCTTTGCATTCATCTCCCATTTACTTGCATTTAAGAAATTGCCATGACATTTTGTGTATCCACATAATCCATAATACATCTTAGGACATATTAGAATCATGTTTGATCATTGCATCTTTCATTTTCCATGTTATATGTCCATTCCATTTCATAAACTTTCATGAACTTCTATGGTTCAAAGCATGCCTCATTTGCATCCTTATGCTTGTATGATCCTCCTCATCTCTTGTCATGTGTTTGCATCATCCCTTAGCATCATTAACATCATGTTTATGCTTCTGACTTTGTCTTGCATCATGGCATTTCATCTCATTTTCATGGCATTTCATTTCTTTTGCTAACTTTTCAGGGGGTAAGTTGTTTTGAGAAGTGAATTTGCCTCCACTTCTCACATTCTTTTCTCATCTCTCTTATGCATCATTGCTGCATTTTATCTTTGTACTAGAGTGAGCTTGCTCATTCATGATCTTTCCCACTTTCTTC